>CM060919.1:809399659-810771534 GCA_030737875.1 Allium sativum | reverse complement strand
CATCATATGGATGCTGCATTCGGTTGAATGGGTGTGCACGCATATAGAAGTAGTATGTAAGCAATTAGGATCTTTTGCATACATAATGGATTCATGACACTTACATAATTTGCATTAAGGAGGTCAACTGAATCAGTAGACCGCCTGATTTCGCATTAGGTAAGGACATGTACACACACTTTGCATATGATCATAAAGCATTAGAAGTCTGTAAGGACAATGGATGCCTGTGTATGATGGATGAGTAGATGGACGTTTGGATGGTAGGATATACATTCTTCCAGACTTGAAGATTTCGGGGACGAAATCCTAAAAGGAGGGGAGAATGTAACACCCCGAATTTTCTATTAACACTAAAGTTGCTAAAATAATAATAAGTGTGTAGAAGAGGGGATGCATCTAATATGAATATAAAAATATTAATAAGTATGTAGAAGAGGGGATGCATCTAATATGAATATAAAAATATTAATAAGTGTGTAAGAGAGGGGATGTATCTAATATGAATATAAAAACAATAATAAGTGTGTAAAAGGGGGGATGTATCTAATGTGTACATTGTAGAATATATATATATATATATGTTGCTGAGTGTTTGCTAAGTCACTTCTGACTCATTGCTGAGTCAACAAGATAAACCCCATCTTGTCTGAACGGCTGCGGTTATTTCTAGGTTAAATCTAATGGCCTAAATGAATTCTAAAATCTATAAATAAGTGGGTAGACCCTAGACCTAAATCACTTGAAAAATTAGAGAAGCTACCGTCATGCTGCTGCCATGGAGTTCAGCATAGCCGTCACAAACTAAGAAGAGGAAGCCTAATCATCTACAACTAAATCTACACAAATCAAATCAAAAGATCTCTCTTTCTCTAATTCTTTTCTTTTGTTGGTGAGTATGATGATTCTCACAAGACTATTACAAACTAATTTGACTCAGTTATGAATGGATCACAAGAAAGTGATGTGATTTGTAATTGTAAATTCTATATATTGTGGATCTCTTATTATGTTATTATGTTGTCGTATGATGTAAATTATATATGCTATGTCATGCTATGTTGTAAATTCTCTTATGCTATGTCGTGCTATGTTGAGAATCATGTCATGCTATGTTATACTATCATACTATGCCATGTTTTAAATCATGCTATATTATGTTGTAAAATCATGATGTTGTTGGAACATGCTTAAAGTTATGTTTTTTTAATTTAAATGGATCTTGTTTATGGGAATTTGCCTATTAGGTTAGGTGTACCCATAAACTTGAAACTATAATTAAATAAAACTTGATTATGGGAATTTGCCTATTGAGTTAGGTGTACCCATATATAACCATGTTGTTAAAAAAATTAGATGATGTTGATTCACACATGTTCATATGTAAGCTTATGAAAATTGATTGAGATCATATTAGGTGAATTTTGAACAAGTTGACACCTTTAGATCCATGACATGTATAATCTATGCAAGTTGGACATATGAAAGTTTCACCCCTTATTATGATTCATTTGGTCACATATACATGTTGTTATTATGATAATCTCTTTTATGCTATGAGTTAGGCTATTCGAGTCTAACATATATTTTGCGAATAAACGTTCAAACGTGGGGTAGGGGTAATATTAGGAATTAATAAATTGGGTGCAATTTTGTAAGATGTTGCATACCATGAATGAATGTCCATAATTGAGTCAATTATGGACATTGTTAAAAATTTGGAAGTAATTAATAATTCAAGTAGGGAATTATTAAAATTGGGGGAAAGTGGATTATTATTAATAATCAATGCTTAGGACACGAGGTTGGACCCGTTTGTGATGTAAACCTGCCCGGACCCGCCCGGCAAATCCAGTAGTCACAAATGTCGGCCCAATGTGAGAGGTCCTAGGCCCAAACTAAAGCATAACAGTTGTAAATACACGAGGTTAGACTCTTTTATGGTGTAAGACTGCCCGGACCCGCCCGGCAAATCCAGCTGCCATAAATGCCAGTCTAATGTGAGAGGTCTTTATGAGGTTATGGCCTTAATGAACTAAGAAATACTTAACCAGATAATCATGTAAGGTGGGACATGGGGGTTAAGTAGGTGCCTTGGGTGGCATGAGGAATCTGGTGGTTGCCTTTAGAGGCATTTGAAATACGATTAGACTTAACCAAACACACATGTAAATGAACATGACTAAGTGGGTTAAGTGGGATGGACTAATGGGGACAAGCTTAGGTGGAATGCTTGTGGTAAATAGTGGGGGCCCATTTCAACCAGTATCCCAAAACGTATCTTTGTGGGCTCGACCCAAGTCGAGGACGGGACACGCATACTGGGTTTGACTATAAGAGGCCAAAACAGGGAGCGGTGGCAACGCAAGTCCAACGGGTTTCATATGCGTGTGTGGACCCGGGCTGGTAGGTAAGACGTTGTTGCATCGTGTAGGTATAAGCCGTGCATGTCCGTTGTATCAGGTTGCCACTTTAGGGGAGTGATACACCCCACTGTGGGGCCAGCACGGGTATCTACGAGTTAGGGAGCCGATCGAATAATGGGAAGTAGGGTACACCTAGTGGAGATAGGGGCAGGCGGCACCTATGTAGTCAGCTAGGGGTACGTAAAGCCATTGGGAAAGTTTATAAGTGAAGCTAAGTGGGATGAATCTTTAGGGTGACTGGTGTGGTGCAGTATAGTGTTTATCCTTTAGTATTTAGGAGCGCCTATAACGTTGCCTTTAGCGATTGTCTATGTCCTTAATCTGCTCTTCATAGACATTTTCTTGTTTTCCAGCTTATGCCTTAGTCCAGTTATTTTGGTAATAGTATTGTAGAATTATCATATTCACCAGACTTTATGTCTGACCCCCTCTTTTCCATCCTTTTTCTCCCTTCAGGTCCGCAGGTTGGGCCAAGTTCTAGTGGAGTCTAGTTGGATCGCTTATCTTCTGGAAAGCTTGGACTGCTGAAGTAAAGTCCAGCTTGTTATCTTTCTTTTTAATGGCTATTCATGTAATGGGATTATGTACTTGTTTTATCAAGATAGATATTGTACTTGACATTGAATATGGTGTTATGATGTAATCAAACATGTTTTGACTTCTGCTACAATGAAATAAAGTTTTTGAATTTCCAAGTATTATTTTATATCTGTCTTGTTGTAATTTTACTGTTCTATATTCACTTAAAACCTCCATGGAAGTTAATGCATTCCCTTTGTGAGTGACATTAATGGACGTGGGGTGTTACACATTCATACACTTATTCCATTATTTTTTATAATTCACTAATGTTATAAAACATTTCCAACAATCCCCCACTTGAATTTTTAAAAATATTTTCGAGCAGTTTCTTAAAAAGCATAAGATTGTGCATAAACAAAGGTGTCTTTCGACTTGAACCTTTTCATAGTGAATAAGATTCAGTTTTTACTAGAGTGACACGTAGTCTTGAACTCTATTCCTGACATCAAACCACATACAAGCTTTTCTATAGTGCAATCAAATAAGCCCGTGCATTTATGGCCATGCACGTCTATCCTAGTTTAGTGAATGCTTTAGAAGTTTTGCCCGCAACTCCATAGGAAACGGCCACATTTCCACATTCACAAAGGTGAGTCTATCAAGAGCACTCCTGAAGGTAGGTACTCCACTCCACATAGAGTATAGATCTCATTAAGAGTTTCTATTACCTCATCCTCTAATCACTTCAGGAATACATGCTTCTTGGTTTATTAAATAGCATGTTCAACTCATATCACTACACAACTTGTTATTACCCATTGAACCTAGTTCTTGTGATCTCCAGTCATTTAGGTCGGGTTACCATTGTGTGTGACTCAACAATCTAAGGGAAATAGTCCCATTCTTTTAGAAGAGTTATGGACTTTCTCTCTGGACAGTCCTTTCGTCAAAGGATCTGCCAAATTTTCCTCACTACGTACGTAATCCACTCTAACGGTACCTGTTTAAAGTAGTTCTCTAACCGTATTGTGCTTACGACGTATTTGTCGTCTCTTACCATTATAATAACGGTTCTGAACTTTTGCAATAGCCGCGGTACTATCGCAATGTATCAACACAGCCGGTATCGGTTTTTCCCATAAGAGAATCTCAGCTAGCAGATTTCTCAAATACTCTGCCTCTTCACTAGCTGTAGCTAGTGCTATCATCTCAGACTCCATAGTAGACTGAGCCAAAATAGTTTGTTTCTTGGATTTCCAAGAAACAGCTCCTCCAGCGATGTTAAATATATAGCCACTAGTCGCTTTAGAATCATCAGATAAGGTATTCCAGTCTGCATCGGAATATCCTTCAAGTACAGCTGGAAACCTTTCATAATGTAATCCAAGGTTCATGGTTCGTTTAAGGTATCTCATTACCCTTTCAATAGCTTGCCAGTGCTCTATACAAGGCCTACTGGTAAACCTGCACAATAATCCCATGACATAGGCAATGTCGGGTCTAGTACAATCAGTGGCATACCGAAGGCTGCCAATGATGCTCGCATAATCAGACTGTCTTACACCTTCACCAGTGTTCTTAAATAATTTTACACTGTGATCATACAGTGTACTTGCAGGTTTACAGTCAAAGTAATTATATTTCTTTAGTATCTTCACAATGTAACAAGATTGATCCAAAGAAATTCCCTTTTCTGACCTAGTAATCTTAATACCAAGGATTACACTCGCCTCACCTAGATCTTTCATATCAAAATTGACACTTAATAAGGATTTGACTGAGTTTATGGCATGAATATTTGACCCAAAAATGAGTAGGTCATCTGCATAAAGGCATATAATAGTGCAAATGTCATTCTCAGATTTGTAATAAATGCATTTGTCACTTTCATTAACTTTAAAACGATTAAGTTATCAAATTTTTCATGCCATTGTTTAGGTGCTTGTTTTAAACCATATAATGATTCATCTAATTTACATAATTTATGTTCTTGACCATGTACTACAAATCCTTCAGGCTGGTCCATATAAATTTCTTCGTCTAATTCACCGTTCAAAAAAGCAGTTTTAACATCCATTTGGTGTATAAGTAAATTATAGATGGAAGAAAGTGAGATTAAAACCTGAATGGATGTTATTCTAGTTACAGGTGAAAAGGTGTCAAAGAAATCTATATTTTCTTTTTGTTTAAAACCTTTAGCTACTAGTCGTGCTTTATATTTATCTATAGTGCCATCAGGTTTTAATTTCTTTTGAAGTACCCATTTACAGCCTATAGATTTACAACCAGGGGGTAAATCTACCAAGTGCCAAGTCTTGTTGGATTCTAAAGAATCCATCTCATCATTTATAGCCTCTTGCCAAAAATCGGCATCTAAAGAAGATAAGGCCTCTTGGAGGTTTATGGGATCCTCCTCAATAGTAAAAGCACAAAAATCTGAACCAGAGTCTTTTATGGTTCTTGCTCCTTTACTTCTTCTAGGTTCAGCTTCAGAATTTTCATTAAGTTCTGTTCTAATTGGCTTATTTGAGGTGCCCCCACTATTCCTTAATTTAAAAGGAAATTTAGTTTCATAGAAATCGGCATCATTTGATTCAATTATATTATGTGCATTAAGGTCATAAAATCTATATGCTTTGCTATTAATAGCATAGCCTATAAATGCACATTCATATGCTCTACTTGCCAATTTTATTCTCTTAGGGTCTGGAATGCGAACATAAGCTAAACAACCCCAAGTTCTAAAGTATGAGACATTGGGTTTATGATTCTTTTAAATTTCATAAGGAGAAATTTTATTCTTAGATTTGGGGATTCTATTCAGAACATAGCATACAGTCAATAAAATATCCCCCCACCAATGTTTTGCTACACCAAAATTTAATAATATGGCAACTACTAGTTCGGTAAAGGTCCTATTTTTCCTTTCTGCTTTACCGTTCATTTCAGGAGAATAGGATGCAGTTCTCTCATGTACTATACCATGTTGTTTATAGAAATCCAGAATTGAATTAGATTCGTATTCTGTTCCTCTATCACTACGAAGTCTCTTAATTTTTCTATTTTCTTGATTCTCAATCTCAGTTTTGAATGTTTTAAACATGTCAAAAGCATCACTTTTATTTTTCATAAGGTATACATATGTGAAATCAGAGCAGTCATCAATAAAAGTGATAAAATAACTATGTCCCTGTCTAGTTAAAATGCCATCTAGTTCACATATGTCAGAATGAATCAAGTCTAAGGGTTCAGAAACTCTATCAACAGATTTGTGAGGTTTCTTTGTGATTTTAGCTTGTGTACAGAATTCACATTTATCAAGTTCAGATTCTGTCATTTTAGGTATCATATCTAGGGTGCTCATGTTACGGATTATTCGATTATTAACATGACATAATCTAGAATGCCAGATATTAAAATCACACAACATGTAAGCAGAAGTAGTCACTTTATTAGATTCAACATTCAGTTTAAACATACCCTCAAAAGCATAACCCTTTCCCACAAAAGTTCCCTTATAAGTTAGGGTGTAAAAATCAGCCCCAATTACTTGAGTGAAACCAGCCTTATTAAGGAGGAAGCCAGATACCAGATTCTTCCTTATTTCTGGAGTGTGCATAACATCTTTCAGAATTACAGTTTTTCCAGAGGTGAACTTGAGTTCCACATTGCCAATCCCCGCAACTCTAGTGGTGTGAGAATCTCCTAACAGCACTTTCTGATTTTCAGCAGCCGTGTATGTCGAGAACATGCCACGATCATAGCAGACATGGCGAGAAGCACCAGTGTCCACCCAACAACCCTCTGATCCACCAACGAGGTGAATCTCAGTAATCATAGCCGTAAGAGGCTCCTCAGTCAGGTTAGCCTGCGGTGCAGAGCTTGGCCTGTTCCGACACTTACGTGCCATATGACCTGGTTTTCCACAGTTGTAACATAGAAACAACTGTCCAGAGTCATTCTTTTGGGCTGGTTTCTGCTGTCCTTTTGGGTTTCCTTGCGGATTCCCATTCTGTTTGTTGCGCCTGTTCTGATTCTTAAAAAGATTTCTGATTTGGTTTCAGAACAGCGGGAGTGGTCTTCTTAGTACTGTTGTTATTCACAATCAGCACCTCTTCTTTCTGGTCCTGCTTGCGTGCCTCCTCGTCAATACGGAGGCGTGTAATCAAGCTCTCTAAGGAAAATTCCTTAGTCTTATGTCGCAAGACATTCTTAAAATCTTTCCAACTTGGGGGTAATTTGTCAATGATAACAACAATTTGAAATTGTTCGTCCAAGACCATAACTTCGGAGATGATCTCATGAGCTATTTTCTGCAGCTCATGAGACTGCATCTCTACAGATCTATCATCAGTCATTTGGTACTTTAGGTAACGGCTCACAGCATATTTCTTTGTCCCTGCCTCCTCTGTATCATACTTCTTCTTCAGTGCTTCCCAGATCTCCTTTGCTGTCATTTCATCTGAGTTATAGTAGTCATACAGATCATCGCTCGGTCTATTCAGAATAAAGTTCTTGCATAAGTAATCCTGTTCAGTCTAGGTCTGCAGTTGCTTTGACTGTTCAGTCCATGATGCCAATTTCGCTGCATCAGCCTCGTCAGGTTTATCTGGAAGCTGCGGTTTGTTAGTAGTCAGCGCAGTCACAACCTTTCTGATGGTGAGGAAAAACTCCATCTTCTGACGCTATCGTTTGAAATGCAAGCCTTCAAATCTGAATGGAGCATCAGTCACGAGTGGGTTCTGGAAAGCAGAGGGTGGAGCAGAATCGTCCAGGGTTGAGTTGGAAGCCATTGTTTCAGATCGTCTTCAAATTGTTGGGAAACAATGGCTGAGTCGCTGTAACGACCCGGGAAATCTGAACCAATTTAAAAATTTTAAATTGGCTAAAATAATGGATTTTAAATATTTAAAATAAATATTTTAAATAATAGCGATGAAAAGTAAGTTTGAATCGACATTTGAAAACGAATATAATTAATTCTAACTATAAACAAGGCCTGAAATGGCGCTGCAGTTTCAAAAATTGAATTCAAACTTTGTCGGACTGTACCGGGTGCTAAACAAAACGGATTTGAGTGAAACCAAAAATATTTAAATCTGTTAGAGAATATCTTTCTAACGAATATGAAAAATCGAAGTTTCATAGCGGGAAGCAAAAGTTATGGCCAAATGAATTTTCAGAAAGGTCGCTATGGAATTTATATAGCCCGTGAAATAGGCCATTTTTCAAACGACCTCGGAATTCGACGAAACCACTTTTGTTGGATCCGGGACGTGAAGTTATTGCTAGGTTTCAGATTTCATAATTTTTGAAGCTAGTATGTGAGTGTGGCAAAGGAAAACGTGTTTTGGTCCATTACAGTTAAATTGGATCGACAAGAAATGAGCCATTTTGCAGATGGTCTCAGAATTCGACGAAACTAGTTTTTTTGGGACCGTATCGTCAAAACATAGCTAGATTTATTTTTCTGGAATTTTTCGAATCAGTTTGTGGCCCTGGCAAATTGAAATGTACGTTCAAATCGAATATTGAATGTTTTATATTTAAAATTGAATGAAAACTGGTTGAAACAGTCGAATAGGCCTACGAAACATATCCCATTGTATTCGGAATGGGGGTAAAACTCTAGGGACGATAGTCGTTGGGTCTGGATTGGGGTTCATGTGTGCAAGGGGGTATTTTCGAAATTTAAAAATATATAAATTAAAGAAAAAATCCTATTGGCCAGTCATTTCTCTCTCTCCCCGACCTTTCTTCCTCGCGCAACGCGAAAAGCCGCTCCTCCATTCTCTCCTCTTTTTCTTTCCAATCACTCAGTAAAATCACCAGCTTCAGTTAGGGATTTTGTAGAGTCTCCTCTCCTCTACAAATACATACTAGGTTGGATATTTATCGTCAAGTATCTGAGAAGAATCGGCCACCTGAAGTCACGAAGTTCAGCACGCCGGAGCTCCTCCCCTGCTGCGTCAATCAGCACCAAACCACCACCGCTGGGTGCGGTTTTCCTCTCTCCTTGGCGTAGTGCACTTCGATTTCGTCATCGTTCAACGGTTTGATTGAAAAATCAAAACCCTAGCTCAAACCATTTCAAAGAGGTATACGGCGTTTATTTTATTTTATAGTTTATAGCACTTTAAAGCGCTACGATTTATGATTTCACTGTAAAAATCATATCTTTCTCGTTTGTTGACGAAATCCAGTGAAACAAGAGATAGTGGACTCGTGTGGACGTCTTCTACATTTTAGAAGAGACCGCATATTTTTCTGAGCCTTCTGCAATTTTTGGTGGAGTAGAACCCAATGTGAGGTTTCTAATTTATAAACGATATGGAAAACGACGATGTATAAATTATATAGTCGATGTATGAGTTATATAAGCGATGTACACCTCTTGTATAAGCGTTGTATAAGTTGTACGTTCGATGTATAAGTTGTATATGCGTTGTAAAAATTATATGTGTGTTGAAATAGAAGTGAATTGCTATATATATATATATACGCCCCTCGTCCACAAACCATGGACGATATTTATTGGTTGTGATTGGTGTGAAAATTGATTGATAGCGAATGGTTGATTGGAATTGTTTGTGGTTGATATTGATTGATTGTGGCTGAAAAATACCTGTTTGTGGTTGAGAAATATTTGGTTGAAACCACATAGGATTAGTTTGTGGAAATGAAATAAATATACATGCCGCCTGCGTGCGAACTAGATCATGATTCCCCATTGTCAAAAACCGTGAGGTTTTAAGGTAGAGCGAGGAGCCGTACTAGGGACGGTCCCGGTTTTAACTACCCTGCCGTTATGCTGCCGAAATTTTGAATAATATTCATGTGTTAGAATTATTTTCATTTGTTGAAACTATATTTATTCGTTGAATAGAAAACCTTCATGTGTTGAATTGAAATTCATTCATTGAATATAATTCATGTGTTGAATGGTATTCGTGTTTTTAAAATATAAAAATCACCTTTTTATCGATATATACAAACTATAGAAAACCTTCATGTGTTGAATTGAAATTCATTCGTTGAATAGAATTCATGTGTTGAATGGTATTCGTGTTTTTAAATATAATAATCACCTTTTTATCGATATATACAAACTATAGAAAACCTTCATGTGTTGAATCGATATTCATTCGTGGAATTGAAATTCATGTGTTGAATGGTATTCGTGTTTTAAATATAAAAATCACTTTTTTATCTATTTATATAAACTATAGAAAACCTTCATGTGTTGAATCGAAATTCATTCGTTGAATTGAAATTCATGTGTTGAATGGTATTCATATTTTGAAAGAAATTGTTTTATAATAAAAATCCTATTTTTATCATCGATATGAACTATAGAAAATAATCGTGTTTTGAAATAAATTGTTTTATAATAAAAATCCTATTTTTATCATCGATATGAACTATAGAAAATAATCGTGTTTTGAAATGAATTGTTTTATAATAAAAATCACATTTTTACTATATACATGAATTGTTAAAAATAGTGAAGTGTTGAAATAGAAGACAGTTGGATAAAAATATCATTTTCATCAAATATATGAAAGGAATATAGTTTTGAAATCGAAGAATCGATATATATATTAAATAGAATTGAAATATATCGAAAAACGAAGCTGTAGTTCGTATTTTGAAACTGTGATTTCAAACGATTAGTGCAGAAGATCCGACCATCGGATTTTCCCGAAATCTCAACCGTTGGGTTCGCTTTGGAAATATCTTTCCAACGGCACCAACTTTGTAAAAATCCAACGGTTGAATTGTCTGGAATGTTTAATTCAAATCTGAAGAAAAACAGTGCCAGAATCGATTATATTTATATATATATATATAAATATAAATATAATTATATTTAATCGAATAACGACACTGCAGTTCGTATTTTGAAATCGAAACTTCAAACAATTGTACCGGGAGATCCGACCGTCGGATTTTCCCAAAACTGGAACCGTTGGATTCGTTTTGAAAAGATCTTTCTAATGATGTAAATTTTGTGAAGATCCAACGGTTAGATTTTCAGATATGTGTAAATCAAATTTGAAGAAAAATAGCGCCACGGCCGCGTTATGGCCCGAAGCGTTGTTTTGAATAAATTGGCTATTTTAAAATAAAAAAATAGCGATAAATCATTATAAAATATTATAAACGATATGGATGTGAAATTTAGAAATTAACTGAAGGTTGGCTAAGTTGAATGGTTTCCTGGGTGTTGATCTGATGTTGGTTTCGGCCTTCGGGGTTAATATTTGGGAAATCGCTCTCTTACTGATTGACGGTTAGTGACTAATGAATTGAAATGATGCGTATGTATGTTAGTGTTGCACTTGTTTATTATATACGCGAGTTTCTCAGAAAGACCGGGTTTATCCCATTCTGAATAACTGAATCAACGATAAGAAATCGAAGATGAAGACGAAGGTCGAAGACCGGAGATCTTCACATCGTTTGGATGGTAACCGAGGTCCTGATTGGGAGGCATCCCAAAATATGGATAATGAGTGGTGATCGTCCAGACGTACGTGGTGATCGATGGGTTTGTGAGGTATATAGTGCCTCCGGTTTCGTTCAAACCCAGAACGGACTTGCAAATGGACAGTGTGTCTGACATTGGAATTTATTCTGTGTGATTGATAGCCATCAGTTGCACGGTGTGAATTGCCTGTGTGGCATGCTAAGATGCAGTGATCAGGGCTTCTGTTGAAAAGCAAAGTCTTGTGGTGATGATCAAAGCACCGCCTGTGTGGCGTAGCTTTGTGTATAACGTGAAATCGCGAGCCTCACACCCCGGTTTGAACCAGAAACGGGAGAGGACCTCAGGGGGGACATGTGTTTCTTCCTAGCTAGAAGTGGCGTTAGTGATTTTACACGCCCTGACGAGTTTGACTTATGTGGTTGTTACTTTTGCGAGGCGCCTCGGTTAGATCGGACGATCCGGGTCCGATGGAGTCATTCGTTGGCTCACTTACGCCCCAAAGGACGGAGAAACGCATTGTTCAGGCATTTTAATCCACATCGGTGGACCGGCCCTGACGATCCAAAGGTTACTCGAGCTCTGATCCTGAGACTCGGGCTAGGCAGTCTCGAAGTCGGTAAGGACTATCTTTTGCCTTGGTTCATGACGGAAATCCAATTTCCAAATATGCGACCATGCGGTTTTGATTGTATATATATATATATATATATATATATATATATGGCGACATGATATATGGTACCCATGCCGTCTATGATTGATAGTTATGATTTGAAATTGTTTTTTAAACATGTAAACATTAGTAATAATATCAATTGCTTTTGTTTTATTCGTATCAAGCATATTTTGGCCATTATAAGGTAAAACTCTATCCTCCGGTTTGCGTTGCATTGTGTGATGGGAACTGAGTCTTATAATGGCTTTATTTTTATGAAAAGCATTGTGATGTTTAAAAGAATTATTTGTTTTAAAGCACTGGCAATCCGATGGAGTAAACCCGTTCCACGAAAGTGGCGTGGTCCTGAGATTAGCCATATTTTAAATATGTTGAGTAGATTTCTCATACCAGTCCTATGACTGACTCGTAGTTTGTTTCACTTTCAAACTCGGGTGCCCCTTTTTCTACATAGGCAGCCTTGTATTCAGGTTTAGCTGGTTCTTTCTGGATAGCTGGAGCTGAAGATGGATTCTATCATTTATCTCTTTTTATGCTGTTCAGCTCCTATTGTACATTATGTTTGTTTTCCGCTGTAGACATTTATGTATAGCTGAACTGTATTTGTACTAAGTATGATCCTGTATACGGTGTAACTCTGATGATTACGTTTATCCAGTATATTCTATTGTTCATTATCTGGTGTATTTATTTATTTCTGTTCTGCTATTATGTGTTTCTGTGATATATTCCAAGGATTACCCTTGCCACCGTCAGTACGGGGTTTGGGGTCCTCTCAGTCGCGGACTAGGTCGCTTTCTTGAAGACGATTCGGCGATCTGGTCGGAGGTGCAAACCAGTTCGTTCCTTCGCCGCCGCCTCTAGGATAAAACAGCCTCTAAAATAATAACTGATTTGCTTGCACAACAAATCAGTGCAGATTTCCACTTTCTGAATTAAAATACTGCTCGAGAATTTCTAAGAATTTTTTTAATAGCGGCTGAGAGGAAAAGAGAAATTGTGATTCGGTAGGTATTCTCGTCTGAAGCTAATGACAATATATAGGACGAGAATTAGGGTTAGGGTTTACTGATTAGTGGGTCGCTTTAATGAAGGATAAGAATTTTTACCGTTGCAGAAATCTTTTCCATAAAAAAACGGTTCGAAAAAGACTAAGTTTTATGGTCCAAAAAATATAAGTGTCTACACCACAAAGCCCAAGCCCAAGCCCGAGCCCGAACCGAACCGGACTGGGCCGGGTCGAGTCGAGTCGAGTCGGTCACGCGCGCGTGTGTGGTGGTCATGATGCATGGTCTCCCTCCTCACAACAATGCATGTATTGGGAGCCCAAGGCCCCAACATGATTTCTTAGAAACAAGTATAAATGTTTGCCTCTTCTATATAATCCCATGATGTGGGACTATTCTCCCATAGCAGCCATTCATACACTTATTCCATTATTTTTAACAATTCACTAATGTTATAAAACATTTCCAACACTTATCAACAACAGCAACATAAATACGAAAACTATATGACTATTTGACAACAGATATGGTGAATAATGACAGTTATGATAAAGTATATGACTATTTGAAAACTATATGCCCATTTGAAACAAACTACTTTAACATTATAAAAAATTTCTTCTTTTTTGATTCAATTGTTGATTCAACAACTTCCTTATCAATAGCTGAAACCCCATGACTATGCTTTGGGCATTCTATGGTATGCTCCAAGGTGTTGTTCTTGAACTAGTCTTTCACGGATACCACCATAGTAGTTATATTTTGTATATATGGGAACAACACTAGTACTGTGAATCATCAATTGCATATCTTTTTTGCCTTTTTATAACCAAACTCTGATCTAAAATAACATCTCATTTTTATATCTTTTTATATCTTTTTGAGCATTACATTATATCTTTTTTTATATTTTTTTATATATCTTTTTGTATATCTTTTTGTATGTCTTTTTGTATATATCTTTTTGTATACGAATTGTGTATCTTTTTTGTATAAACTTTCACATTACACGTATTATATAAACATAAGTTAATTTATCTTTTTGATTTTATATCTTTTTGATTTGCATCATTTTGTAATGGACTTCTATATTTTGATTTTACCCCTACAACACAAAAACTATCAAAAACCATATTGCATATACGAAAGGATATACAAAAAGATAAATACTTTTAGCTTTTTAATTATTGTCAATATTTGATAAACAAAAAGATATATACAAAAAGATACACAATGCATAGCATATTGCATCACAGATTGAGATTTAGAAGAAGCAATTACATCTCATAACTCTCACAGCATAACCATTTAGCATGCAAATCATCATTACAAAAAGATATATACAAAAAGATACACAATTCATATTCAAAAAGATATATACAAAAAGATATACAAAAAATATAAAAAATATACAAAAAGATATAAAATGAAAAACTGTCAATTATTACAGAGACTGAGATATACAAATAAAAAGGATATAAAATCAAAAACTGCCAAAAACCATATTGCATATACAAAAATATATATACAAAAAGATACATAATTCATAACTATCAATATTTGAATATGCAAAAAGATATATATTTATAATTATCAATCATTACAGAGGATGAAAAGATAAACAGTTTTAGTTTTTTAATAACTTTTGTTTTAACATACAAAAAGATATACAAATTAGCTTTTTTTTTACTGAAAAGATAAATTAATTTATCTTTTAACAGTATTAATTTTTGTATTAGGAAATAAATAGACAAAAAGATAAATATATTTATCTTTTTAAATAAATAACATTATTTTGTATGGTTATCTAGTATTAATTTTTCTTTCGTATTATGTTTTAACAGTATTAATTTTTTGATTACTTGCTTATTGGTTCCAGTTAATTTCTTGATAATTTTTGCACCATGATCCTTGGTTCAATTTTCTTACATCAACACAATTCATGTAACACCCCACATCCTTAAGTGTCACTCACAGAGGGAATGCACTAAGTTCTGTGGAGCATTTAGGGTAAAAGATGCAGATAAATTACAAGATAGACAAAATTAAAACAGCGGAAAATAAAACTTTACTTTATTGATAAAATAGTTTGTACAACAATTGTTTTCCAATATCAGAGTATCATCTGTCTTACAAAAAAAAAGAAGCATAAAATAACATTTATATTCCCCAATGTAGCATAAGCCAGCCATAGCAGCAGAAAAAGAGAGTCCAAAGCACTTTGTCAAAGAATCTTCGAGCTTGGGAAGAGTGACGGTCCAATCTAACCTGAGCTATAATATTCCCTCCTTAACTACCTGGGGGGGAACGGAAGAAAAGAAGACGAAAGAAAACTGGGTCAGACATAAAGTCTGGTAAGTTCAGTTACTTCTAGCATGTGAACAAGGAAAAACAAAACGACATGAATTAACTGAATACAAGACAATACCATGATGATAGGGCCAACAAGATAGGATAAGATTAACACAAGATATGCTAAGACAAGATAAACTGGATATGCTTTAATACTTTCTCCGCTTCGCTATTAACCTGTTATTATGGTTTCTATGTCTCTGCACCACCTATCTAGTGTCCCAACTAGTAATCTGTCTAAAATGATAACGTGATCCCAATCCCAGGAATTGTGGTTGCCTTTAGGCGTACATTTATTATTTATTACCTAGATCTAATTTAGGGTTTTATATCAAAGTTCTTCCTAGATTCCACTCGGGTTTACGCGGCTTATCTAATGCTTCACAGATTCAGGGTTTATGCCACCTAGGTCTAACTAGGTATTACGCTACCTGTCGAACGATGCCCCTATTCTAGGACGCACTACCTAGAGTGGTATATGTTCCTAGACTTTCCCCACGTATGTGTCGTGAATTGTTTATCGCTGTCTAGATGCACATGTCCTGAAATGTGCGACCCAAGTCCCGTGGTAGGGCTATTCTAGAAACACGGAACTCGGTCGTGAGCTTTCAGATATCTGCCGATGCAGATGCTAAGGTCTGTTTTTCCAGTGGCTATGGTCCCACCTGACCCCTCCCTCAACTAATGAAAGGTCACCCTTGAAAAATTGAGAACTATACGCAAGCCCCCTATGCCCCACTATCTTATGGCCATCCTCATCCATAACTAGATAGCAAGTATATGGTCCTTTGGAGTTCTCCGCCTTTCCGCTTTACGTATCTCGACTGACTCAAGATGGTAGGTAGACGACGAGTTGCTATCACAGGGATGCTGGTCTCGCCGAATCACGCTGGTCCACCCTAGTCTTTAGGTTGCCTTAAATTGCAACCAAGGCATACCCTTGGTTCTCCTAACGTAGACCTTAACCTCTGTGAGCCCACGAGGATCATCTGCAGCCTCATAGAGGGATACCAAGAGTACCCTCACGTCCCCTCGAAGCCTCGGGCTTCGTAACCCAATTCGTTGGAGCCTTCTTTAAGATCAGATGGACGTTCGCTCCTCCTCGTGTTATACTAAGAATTACTACTTAGTTTTCCTAACTAAGGTTTACCACTTAGTTTCCTGAATCATTGTTTTCTTAACTAAGGTTTACCACTTAGTCCTTTTAACTAAGGTTTACTACTTAGTTCTCTTTCTCGTCAAGTTGGATTGGTTAAGTGTCATTAGTCGATACAAGTTAACTTAACCTATTCATTTGTCATGTTAAACTGGTTAAGTGTTACCAGTAATTCACGTTGACTTAACCCTACCAGCATCAAGTTATATTGGTTAATTATTTACTTAACTCTACCCATTCATCTTGTATTGGTTAAGTGTTCCTTTTTAACTTAACCTTGCCTATATGTTTTAACTAACATGTTATAGCGGTTAAGTGTTCCCTTAGTTAACTTAACCCTAACATTGGTTTGATTAACATGTTCTAATGGTTAAGTATTGTCCCTTCATGTTTTTAACTTAACCCTATTCATTTATAACACTCTGATGGTTAAGTGTTCAAGCTTACTTAACCCTACGGTCTAGTCCAGCTAACATATTAAATTGGCTAAGTGTATTAAATTTACTTAACCCCAACCTCTAGTCTAGTTAGCATGTTAAATTGGCTAAGTGTATTAACTTTACTTATCCCCAACCTCTAGTCTAGTTAACATGTTGAATTGGCTAAGTGTATTGAATTTACTTAACCCCCACTTTCTAGTCTGGTTAACATATTAAATTGGCTATGTGTTTTTCTTAGTTACTTAACCCCTACAAATCTTGTCTTGTTACCATGTTAAGTTGGTTAAGTGTTCTAGTTAACTTAACCCTATCGTTCTAACTTATATGTGTTAAGTTGGTTAAGTGTTCTTATGGACTTAACCCTCCCATTCTAGCTTAACTTTAATTGTCTTATTAAAGCACCAACCACTCACATTAGACAGGTATTGTTGTGGCTGCCGGTATGCCGGTTGGTTCCGGGCAGTCTTACGCCACAACTCAGTCTAACCTCGGGCCTTTATCGGGCTCAATGCCTTAACCTCCCATATTGGATAGGTATTGTTGTGATCACTAGATAGCCGGGCGGGTCCGGGCAGGTTTACATCACAACTCAATCCAACCTCGGGTTAAGCATGTTCGTATTGTCTAAATTTACATTTCTCATTTAGGATAAATTCTATAAGTAAATTTTCCCTAATTTACTTATTCCATTATTACTCTTTTAATGTACATTGTCAACATTTATTATTATGGCCCATTTTCCCTATATATCATATTTATAGTTTTTTGGTATGTATATTATACCAAATTAAGTGTCACTAACCATGATTATTCTAAACATGACAATTACTCACAATTATGACTAAATTCAAAATTTGTGCTAATAAACTTATTACGCCAAATTAACTTTAATTGACCCAATTCGGATTTAACATCCTAATTTATAGTTTATGGCAAGACTAGAATTATTATTCTAGTTTACCGTTTACGCCTAAAACTTAGCTTACTTGCCAATACTAAATTTAATATGTCAAATAACATATTCCATAATTCATGTCAAATTTTCAAATTTGCGTTCTAATAAACATGCCATAATACATGTTCTAAATTATGTCAATCATAATTATGTTCATGTTCCACATTATGCTAATTTCCAAGTTTACAACCATGTTTAAGTCAAATTTATGATTTGCCCAAATCGTATTCCCATCGTTCGTGTAATCGTGATTTCATCCTAGATTATAGATAAATCTAGATTCGTGGATAAAAAGGGAATGAACCAAAATGCCATGAAAAGATAGACATAATGACTGGCAGAAGATGATAATTCACTAATCACTGATCTAAAAAATTACACTGAATAAATTGATTAAAGCATCGAAGGCCTATAGATCTGATAATATTATGACATAAAAAGGGTTGAACAAATAACATAGGTTCAAGTATATGGGTAGATCTAAATTAATAGATAAATTCCCATAATCAAGATCCAAAGATAATTAAGAATAAACTGAATAGATAATCAAGTTTAGATCCAATCTCACAGTCATAATCCTAGGCAATAATATCATGTTCATGAATCATAGGTAATTATCTACTATTGTCCTTGTCATGGTCATAGGCATTGGTTTATGCTCCTAGTCAAAGGCTTATGTTCATAGTCAAAGGCTTATGTTCATAGTCAAAGGATTATGTTCATAGTCAAAGGCTTATGGTTTCAAAGGCCACAGTTCCATAGTCATAATCTTAAACATTGGCAATTTAGTCACAATGTGTTCTAGGCCATAATCAAGAATCAGATCCAAAGTCATAAACAAGCACAGATTCAATGAAATGATAAGGCATATTTCTTATATTCTTTTAATTTCATGTCACAAATAGAAAAGGCGTTCAAATCTAAAAAGTAACTAACTTACATTGATTGGATCTAGAAAAGAATAGAAAGATAGCGTTGCTTGAAGCCGTTGAATCTTTACTTGAATCCTAACTTGTTTTAAATCTTCTCTTGAAAGACTTGAGAAGCATATCCTCGTCTTGATTTATATTTTAATTTAATTTATTTATTTAGATTTAGAGGAAGAAGAAGAAGCCATGTCCATCAAGAATTTGTGCAGCATAAGGTTAAAGAAGAATGGTGCAAAGAGAAGGAGACTAGGGGCTGTTTACATAGGATTGCAAGTTAATTTGAGCCGTCGATGAAGCCAAGGTTAATCAAAGCCATTCGTTCTAAAGAGAAGCCAATTACGTTCACAATTACTTTCTTAATGTACATTATTAACATTTATTATTAAATTTGTATGCATATTAGATACATCCCCCGCTTTACACATTTATTATTAAATTTGCATGCACATTAGATACATCTCCTCTTTACATATTTATTATTAAATTTGTATGCACATTGGATACATCCCCCCTTTACACATTTATTATTAAATTTGTATGCACATTAGATACATCTCCCCTTTACACATTTATTATATTAAGCATTGGTTATTCTTAAATTAGTAACTTTAGTGTTAACAGAAATACGGGGTGTTACAATTCATAACTTTCAATATTTGATCATACAAAGAAATATACAAAAAGATAAATACTTTTAGCTTTTAATAACTGTGAATATTTGATATACAAAAGAAAATATACAAAAAGGTACACAATTCATATCCAAAAAGATGTATACAAAAAGATATACAAAAAGATATATAAAAAGATATACAAAAAGATATAAAATCAAAAATTGTCAATCATTATAGAGGCTAAGATATACAAATCAAAAAGATATAAAATCAAAAAGTGTGAAAAACCGTATTGCATTTAAAAAAAATATACAAAAAGATATATAAAAAGGTAAATACTTTAGTTTTTTAATAACTGTCAATATTTGATATACAGAAAGATATATACAAAAAGATACATAATTCATATACAAAAAGATATAAAAAAATATAAAATAAAAAAACTATCAAAAATCATATTGCATATACAAAAAGATATATACAAAATAATTCTTATATGCACATACTTTTAGCTAATGTTAATTCATAGTAATTACAGTATCAACAGAACAACCGTTTCACTTGCTTCTCGGAAGTTACAACATCAAGCAAAACTCACTTCATAGTAAATCTTATATGCACATCAGGATTATTCACAGAAGTTGCACTTCAATAACCACATTAGAATTTTCACAGTACACGTAAAAACAGATACCACCATAGCAGTTACATCAGATTTTTTGACAGTTTTTGATTTTATATCTTTTTATAGGACTGAACTATCTTTATGTAGATACATATACTGTTAATAACAAATTATGTCACAACCTTATAAATATTATCAATAAAAGATAAAATGATTTATCTTTCTTTAAAAAGTAGCAGAACCATATTACAGATTACAAACTCATGCCCAATTATCTGAATAACATCATTAGCCATTAGAAATTCACTATCAAATTCATCATTAAAGTTTCAACATCACCTATTATAAAATCATCACTAAATTTAGGTAAATTAAAAATATTATCAGTAAAAGATAAAATTGACTTATCTTTCTTCAAAAAGTACAACCATTTTACAGATTACAAACTCATGCTCAGTTATTTGAATAACATCATCAGCCATTAGAAATTCATTATCAAATTCATTATTAAAGTTTCAACATTAGCCATTACAAAATCATCAATAAAGTTTCATCGTCGGTTATGTCACTGACTTACGTCCATGCACAGGAACATAACATCTCACTACATTAAACTCCACAAAAAAAAGATCTACTAGAAAAACGAATCATGAGATACGCGAAAAGTATGCATCATCAAACGAATATTTAGATCTAATATACGCAACAAAATAAATCGCCTGACAATAAGAGGACCGAAAATTGATTCTTCAAATAGGAATAATCGAATCATGAGATACAAAAAAAAAAATCAACTAACTCTGACGAATGTTTACTGGATTTGTTTGAAGCACGAGATGTTTTTGAAAATCTTATGTTTAATTATTTAATGAAGAACGATTTTACAATTTGAGAAAGGAATGGGTTTGTGAAATAAAGAGCGCACTAATTTTTGACCTTAAAACTAATTCCGACGAAGTCGTGTCCTGTAAAAAAATTGGACCACAATGGTAAGCCCTTAACACAAATTTCCATATTTATAAATCTGGAATCATCATAGTGAGTACTTGCACGTCATCAAATTTCACAGTGAATAGATGTGCCATTCGAACGTATGTAATTTAAACGAATGCCAATTTTTGAAAGAAACTAACATTGTAATTTGAGTTTTAAAGGCTAACTTCCACATATCATCAAAATGGGCTCGAGACTAGTCTCATTGGTTTTTTAAGACATTTTTACATAGACGGCGACAGGCATCACACATTGATTAGAGTTTACGGGTTGGGAATTAAATATTATAATTATCCAAACCAAGAGATTTTGATTGACCCTTTTACTATTCCTCATCCTCTCAAAACCGGTGTTTACTCTTCCATCGAAAATAATGGTTGATTTTCCCCTTTCTTCAAAAAATGATATCTTCCAAAATACTAATCCTAAAATCGTGATTCAAAGCTCGTTAGGATCGTGTAGAGGAGCTTTATCTCTTATATTAATCTCTAAATTTTTGGTGATGGTTGTGGATATGATTCCTAAGCTAAGGTTGGGTTTTTCTTTGGGTATATTCAGAGTTATCTCAACAGGTGGCTGGGATTGGGAAGAGAGGAGTGAGGCGCACGTTTGGGGGCGGTTTTGGCGAACTTCGGTGAATGTTTGATGGGTGCAACATTTATAGGAATTACAATTCCTATAGCTCAGAGAACTTGGTTGGGACTCGAGATGAGGGGTCGAGTTGTATGATTTGGGTATGGCTAGCCAAGCGTTCGAAGGGAAAACCAATGGAGCTTATGGCATTAGATTCCATGCACCGGGATCCATATTAATGGTAGGAGCTGCAAGACATTTTGGGTTTTATAGTGATTTGCACGGCCATGAAAATTGGGGAAGAAGCTTGGCGGCGTTTTGCTAAATATGGCGATCATTTGATTTCATTAAGACGCTTTTAGTTTGTGTGACTTATTTATCATATTTTTCTCATATGATGTCAAATTTGGACATTTTTTCTTGCATAGGACTTTTTCTAGACAAGCTTTGCACATTAGACTTGTTTGAGGTGAGTGAAATCATTTTTCACAGGACTATATTTGTTTAAATAGTATAGATTTGATGTTTTAAACGGATTTCTAATTATAAAACGTAATATTTAGTATAGCTGAACCTAGTAAATAATAGATAAAAGGATTAGATAGTAATTTAAGTAAATTTAACCTTATTGTAACATTTTTTCCTGATTGCACGCTATTTACAAATTTACATGCTATTACATGCAATTTTGACTGCATTGTTAGACATAGGTTATTCAGACACTTATTTCACCACGACTATTATAGAAGTTTCTATTTTATTTATTATTGCTTATGGGTGCTTATATGCTAGTTTAGAAGTTTGGATGATTATTGGTTGCAAGGTTGAATTGTTTTCTTAGTTTATATTAAAAACGTCATTCGTAAGCTATTTGGTATTAGTAAAGGTTTTGTTCGTTAGAGTTTGGGGTGCTTATCGATCGAAAACACAGGTTGGTGTATATTGATTGAATGCATAAGGATAGTAGACTCAAAAGGCCGAGATATATTGTTGATGGAGCTTCAGAACGCTTGGATGGAATCGACGATGGAGCAACATTGGTGCTCGGCGACGGATTTGAAGATGGAGCAACACCGAAGCTTGGTGGTCGATCCAAAAACAGAGGATGGGCGGCAAGCTAGATTTCACAACGAATAATGGACCTTTTCCTTGGATGGGTACTTAACCAGTTCTGGTTAAATAAGTGATCCGGGTAGTTATTAGCTATTACTATTAAGTGGTTGATATCGATTACTAACCATTTTAGTCAATTTGACATGGACAATAGTGCAATTTCAAGGAGCAGGATATAATGGTTCATTTGATAGTTATTTCGATACAATGGCTCTTCGATCAGTGGCTTGAAGCAGTGATGTGGTGCTTTTATGCAGTGATGCGTCATTCGTCGACGATGATTCTGGGATGAAGAGCAAGGTGTTGGGATGGATTGGTTTTCTCTGAGACACAGAAAAGACGACATTAAGTCATATTGAGGTGATCGTCGTATGAGGATGAGATGACACGTAGTTATTACGACCTGAAAGGCAATCAATAAAATCCCAAGGCATTGATGTTCGTCGGGGATAGCCCACTTGCTGGATGACTTCAGATGAGAGTTTAATTAAAAGTCTAGATATGGATTCTGCTGTGGAGAACGTGTGCAAAAGGTTTATTGGTATTCGTAACTTTGGTACACCTTTGAGAGAATGTCACAAGAACAAATCAGAGCCGATGCTGACTATTGGCCCGGACCCCAGAGCTAATGTGGTATGGACATGGTACGGTTATCAGCTATAGTCCACGTAGTGGGACATAGTGATAGTTTGGTGGAGATTATGAAGTGGGGGACGACTAGTGCCTTGATTGATTGGGTGACCAAAGTATTGGATGTTATACGCTTTATGCACTGAGCGAGTGGAAGTGGGGATGGTTGATGGATACTATGGATGTTTACATATTTATCATCTTTAGTGCATAGACAACTATTACAAAATCTTTATTTGATGTTTTTCATAGTGCAACATATATCAACTATTATATGCTAACACTGTGGATGCAGGGGCAGGGCAGGTATGATTTTCATACCCTCTGTGCCATATATATGCACATGCATATACTATTGTGACTTTTATAGTACTTTGAGATTTGTTATCGCTTACACCAGACTTTAGTATGACCCAAGGTTTATTTCCCTTTTATTACCTTGGGTGCTCATCAACGATACTAATGAGCAGACCATGTGATAGGTACAACATTATCTAAAGCTGCGTAAGTGGATTCGCAGAAGGTGATGGTTTATATATATATTTATACATGTATTATATCTGTTTATTTCTAATGTGTAGCTCTTGGAGCCTTGACGGTGTTATGTATTCTTATTAGAGATAATTTATCAGTTGGGTTTATTTATCTTATGTATAAATTCTATTACTATTTTGTATAACTATATGAACCTATATACTCTGATTATCTGGTTTATATTGTTATTACGGTCTTGCCTGTTTTATATCTGAGATTTGATTATTATATGTCATCTGATGCGCTATGAGATATACGATAGATTACGTGATTTTGTTTATATTTTGTTCTCTTTTTTCTCTTCTCTTCTATTTCATTCTTTTTTCTCTTCCTTTCTACTATTTCTCTCTTGGCGATCGCTTTACATTGATCGGGTACTTGTATTGCACAAATTTTTAGTTATAAGCACAAATGATATATTGCAGGTTGTCACATCTAGTATCAGAGCTTAGGTTACGTTGTTTGACCTGAGCAGAGTTGAATTCGGGAGTTAATATATATGAGAGAGTACGTATTTGTATATGTTTTGGTTTTCAAATCTATATATTTGTGGTATATATAATATAGGTTGTTTTGCACATGAGTGCTATTGGAATAGTTTTTCTCTATTAGCGACTTATAGTCCTGAACACTTATTTGAGACAACCTAGTGAACGAGAAATGTAACACCCCATATTTTCTATGAATATTAAAATTAACATATTTAAGAACAGTTAATTTTTAGAAGAAGAATTAGGTGAAATGAGTTATGCCATTGCATTCATTTCGAAATTCTGCTTGAGATAGAGTCCAAGTTTGCGTGAATCGGATTCCATATGAAGAAGTTATGGAGGTTAGAAGATTTCAAGTGTAAGCAGAAATTAAATTAAAATAATAATTAAATAATCAAAACAGATTCGAAATTCAAAATTCAGGAAATCGGCTGAGCGGGAACTCTCCCGCTCAAGGGAGTCGATCCCCCCCAGGGGGTGTAGACATGGGAGTCGACCCCCCCTATAGGGGTGTCGACATGGGTGTCGACCCCCTCTATAGGGGTCGATCCCTGCTAGCTGTTCTAGACAGTGACGATTTTCTGGGTCATAGGGCTACGTGGCGACTTCTGATTAGCCTGATGATGTATTTTCTTCGATTGGATGGCTCTGATGACTCCTAGGTTGATCTAAAGGCTTATATTAATCCTATACTCCTATATAAATACGTCAAACCTTAACCTTAAACCTCACAATCCTATTCTATCATGCCACCATGATGTCCCTCTCTAAACTAGCCTAGCCTCCATCTTCTTCAAACTAGAAATCAAAATAGAAAGAGAACTTCAAATCAAAGTAGAGGCTTTCTTCTTCAATCAACAAACAAAGATTAGACTCGCTACAACGTCAACTAATTCACTTTTCTAATCCTTTCACTGTAAGTTCAGTTATTATTCAGATTTGAACAACTAATAGAAATCATGACTATAATAATCGGATCTAGAACTATGCCTAATTGTGAGATAATCAATTCTGATTCATGCTTACCTATGCTTATGAGACCGTTGTGATTGAAACAATGGAACCTATCATGTTGTACACTACTATGCCTAATTGTGAGATAATCAATTCTGATTCATGTTTATCCTTTTGTCAAATCTGAATTACCTATGCTTATGAGACCGTTGTGATTGAAACAATGGAACCTATCATGTTGTACACTGAATTGGTGATTCTCTTATATTCAATTCTATCGAATCTTTATGCCTATGATGTAACTTGCTCAGTTTGGCCATACTTATTATTAATGTACAACATGCCTATTGGAAACATGATTCTTGGATTTGGGTACACCTTTACATGCCTATTTTGTTTCTTATGCCAATTCTTGTGTTCCTTCTCTATTCCCCTTTTTGTTTTATTTTATGAATACTAGGTTCATCCGGAACCTAGATTGAATCTTGTTATACGTACGATTGAAACGCTAACTTAATTGAGTAATTTTGGGCATAACAAGTAAATGTGGCATAACTGGAATTGACTGTAATTGTGGGTAATTGGCATATAAAAAACTAGTTTTGGGCATGTATGGTAAATATGTAATTTGGCTAAAAGATGAACATGCCTAACACGAGGTTAGATTGAGTTACGGTGTAAGACTGGCCGGAACCGCCCGGCACATCAGCGATCGCAACAACAAATCTAATGTGAAAGGTTAGCGCATTAAGCCTTAGACCCGAGGTTAGAATGAGTTTGCGGTAGAAGTCTTCCCGGAACCGCCCGGGACATCCAACAACTGCAAACAACAGATCTAATGTGAGAGGTTGAGGCATTAGTGAATGAATTAATGCTAATGAATGGACATGCTAAGAATGGTAGGGTTAAGTTAACTCAGTCAACACTTAACCAATACAACATGTTAATTAAACTGATGGGTGGGGATAGGTTACATGGAGGACACTTAACCATTATAACATGTTGATTAGGAAACCCTAGTAATAGGGGATCCATTTCAGCAGTAACCCACATAGATGTATCATGGTACCCTGAACTAGGCAGGGTCGGGCACGATTACTGGGACGATTATAAGTGGTCAAAATAGCGGCGGATGGTGCGTCAGTGTAGGTTCCGACGGAGTACGGGCGTGCACGTAATCCGAAGTGGAAAAATCAGGCACTGGACATCAGTAGTTATACACTGTGCATCTTGAATTGTGTCGGGTTGCCACCATAGGGATTGATACACCTCGTGGTGGGACCATCACAAGTATCTACAAATAAGCGGGGCCAAATGACACAAGAAATAAATGCATGCGAGTAGGAGCCGATTGATAAAGGGATCATTTTATTATGAACACATGATGTTAGTTGAAACATTAGTTAGTAGGTGCAGAGAAATGGAAATGAGTGCGATAGCATATTCAGTTTATCTTGCCTTATCTTACCATATGTTATCTTGTCACTATGGTATTGTCCTATATCCGGTTTATTCATGTCATGATCATTTTTCTTGTTTACATGCTGAAAAATCACTGGACTTACCAGACTTATGTCTAACCCGTTTTCTTTCGTCTTCTTTTCTTCCGTTCCCCCCCTCCCAGGTCCGTAGGGAGGGAATACTTCAGCTTAGTTCAGACCTTTTCCAGCTTAAAAGGAGATGTATTGCTTGGATTCTCTTTTCTTTGGCTATGGCTGTGGTTACACTTTTATTGGGGATTTATGCCACTTTACTATTGCTTTATGCTTCTTTATGTATTTTGAGTTTTTAATCAAGACAGAAGTTTTATTGTAATAACTTGGAAGTTGGGTTTTGAGCAAGGTATTAAATTCCGGCCGGCACGCCGGATTTCCGGCCATCTCGGCCCGGTTCCGGCGTGGACCGGACCGGAATTCACCTAAAAAACCGGTTCCGGTTTTCTCTATACAGAAAAATATATATTCAAAAGGCAGTAAATAAGATTCGAACTGTACAGAGAAAAGAAGGAATCAAACAAGAAAACAAGCTTTATTTTGCATCAACCTATCAATTACACCAATTACGGCAGAAATTACAAAAGCAATATAAATTCATGTGACAAAAATCAAATTTTACATCCCTTATAAAAGAACAGGAAGCTCAATCTAAATACATATCTTATTTTGTATTGATATTCAAAGCATCGACTGCTCCGTCGCTCACCGGTTCAGATTGGGAATATTTGCCTCGATCTTCCTCTGCACCGTTTTTCTCTCATCGGTTTAGCTTCGGATTGCCTCGATCTGCGTCTGCCCCATTTCCTTCTGCTTCTCGACGAGCGAACAGGTTCCTCTTTTTTTTTGTGCCTTTTCGTGATTCAAGAATTAGGTTTAGGATGTCGGCTGGTTAGTAAACGATGATGATATATTTGGGATAAGGGTCGGGTATGTAAATGTGGATGTAGTATGTTTTGGGCTGATATAATATGGATTGTAAGCTTGGCCCACTGTCTTGAACTAATTCATTGATTAATTTGATTTGTGGTTCTCGGCAATTTACAATCCGATAGACATGCTGGAGAGAAATTTTAGTAAACGTCAGTATTAATTTAGTACCATCTGGATAGACTGTCTTGAACTAATTCATTGAATATTTTAGTAAACGTCAGTATTAATTTAGTACCATCTGGATCATTTGTGAGAATTATTTTCATTTTATTCGTCAGCTTGTGTCCCAGCTATGTCAATATTAATTTAGTAACGTCGGTATTAATTTATTGCCTTATATTATGTGTGAGAATTACGCTACCAGTATTCATTTATGGCCTTTTATTTAATGCCTTATAAATGAGATATCTTACTAGTGAATATTATGTCCCGTTAATTTAGTGCCTTATATTATGTGTGAGAATTATGCTACCAGTATTCATTTATGGCCTTTTATTTAATGCCTTGAGATATCTTACTAGTGAATCTTATGTCCCTTTTCTCACATATCTTACCAGTATTCACTTATGAACATATATAAAGTTAGAGATTTACTATGTAAATATTATTCAGTGAATAAGTAATTAAATGTCTTTTCATTCTGTTTTATTATTTAGGTTGTTGAATATGGCAAATTGTGATATTGTTTGGAATTACTGCACAGCTGTTATTGGTGAAAAAAAGAAAAACAAATGTAACTATTGTCACAAAGTAATTTCTGGTGGTGGCATCACACGGATGAAAGAACATTTAGCCGGACAAACAGGCGATGTAGCAGTATGTCCGGCTGTTCCTAGAGAAGTCAGGACACTCTTACGGGAACATCTACATAAAAAGAAAAATGAGCGAAATCAAGCTTTTCTTGATTTCGCTCATTTTTCTTTTTATGTAGATGTTCCCGTAAGAGTGTCCTGACTTCTCTAGGAACAGCCGGACATACTGCTACATCGCCTGTTTGTCCGGCTAAATGTTCTTTCATCCGTGTGATGCCACCACCAGAAATTACTTTGTGACAATAGTTACATTTTTTTTTTCTTTTTTTCACCAATAACTACTGTGCAGTAATTCCAAACAATATCACAATTTGCCATATTCAACAACTTAAATAATAAAACAGAATGAAAAGACATTTAATTACTTATTCACTGAATAATATTTACATAGTAAATCTCTAACTTTATATATGTTCATAAGTGAATACTGGTAAGATATGTGAGAAAAGGGACATAAGATTCACTAGTAAGATATCTCAAGGCATTAAATAAAAGGCCATAAATGAATACTGGTAGCATAATTCTCACACATAATATAAGGCACTAAATTAACGGGACATAATATTCACTAGTAAGATATCTCATTTATAAGGCATTAAATAAAAGGCCATAAATGAATACTGGTAGCGTAATTCTCACACATAATATAAGGCAATAAATTAATACTGACGTTACTAAATTAATATTGACATAGCTGGGACATAAGCTGACGAATAAAATGAAAATAATTCTCACAAATGATCCAGATGGTACTAAATTAATACTGACGTTTACTAAAATATTCAATGAATTAGTTCAAGACAGTCTATCCAGATGGTACTAAATTAATACTGACGTTTACTAAAATTTCTCTCCAGCATGTCTATCGGATTGTAAATTGCCGAGAACCACAAATCAAATTAATCAATGAATTAGTTCAAGACAGTGGGCCAAGCTTACAATCCATATTATATCAGCCCAAAACATACTGCATCCACATTTACATACCCGACCCTTATCCCAAATATATCATCATCGTTTACTAACCAGCCGACATCCTAAACCTAATTCTTGAATCACGAAAAGGCACAAAAAAAAAAGAGGAACCTGTTCGTTCGTCGAGAAGCAGAAGGAAATGGGGCAGACGCAGATCGAGGCAATCCGAAGCTAAACCGATGAGAGAAAAACGGTGCAGAGGAAGATCGAGGCAAATATTCCCAATCTGAACCGGTGAGAGACGGAGCAGTCGATGCTTTGAATATCAATACAAAATAAGATATGTATTTAGATTGAGCTTCCTGTTCTTTTATAGGGGATGTAAAATTTGATTTTTGTCACATGAATTTATATTGCTTTTGTAATTTCTGCCGTAATTGGTGTAATTGATGGGTTGATGCAAAATAAAGCTTGTTTTCTTGTTTGATTCCTTCTTTTCTCTATACAGTTCGAATCTTATTTACTGCCTTTTGATTTATTTTTTTTCTGTATAGAGAAAACCGGAACCGGTTTTTTAGGTGAATTCTGGTCCGGTCCACGCCGGAACCGGGCCGAGATGGCCGGAAATCCGGCGTGCCGGCCGAAATTTAATACCTTGGTATGCATGCATTCATATATACACAAACGATTAACTGGGCACATGCGATGAATGTACATAGTAGAATTTAATATTATAAAACACTGTTTATAAGAATTTTTTTTTAACCTTGCAAAATGACTATAATTGCATTTGAGGTTGCATTCAATTGGCAAAAAATTAATTATACTAAAGATTTGGTAGAATGTGTTGAACAACTATTATCTAAAGAACAGATTAATCATTAATAATAACCAAATACAGTATTACCTTTCAATGTTATGATATATGTGATATATCATATTATTGTAGTGGCTGTTATGCCCACATTTTTTGCCAGCCGAAAAGCAAAAATCCCATGTGTATGCTAAATCATAGAAGTGCTGCTGTAGACCAAAAAAGAAGAAAGATTTAAAAAACTATAATTGGAATAATTACCACAATATTTATTCCATCGGGTACAGTCCTAGCACCGCTTTTAACACCAGTTTGTACCAAGCTGGAAATGTGATCCTTCGACTGCCTAGATTGTACAGGGAAACATAAAAACTGTAAATATATATCACTATTAGCAGCCATGGTAACAGCTTCATCCGAGCTTTCAACATGTTAATATTTGAAAGTTGGGACATGAGCAAGCAAGAAGAAGTTCTGGAAACAAATATAATAAACATAGGTGTATATAGTAAACAAGAGTTTATATATATATATATATTGCATGTGTGTACATGCATAGTAACCTACTAACCTTGTTTCATTGACAGCATGAAAAACAATAGATTAAGCCTGTCATTTATGTAATGTTCAATTTTATAGGTATATTATATTCAATGGAGGTGTTTGCATTACATGTCAGTGTCCATTGGACTGTTATCCTTATTTATGATTCAAATCAACATTTCAAGTTATCGGGTATTTTAAACTAGTGATGAGAAAGGATTTCACCTTGATTCTGGGAAAAATTCAAGTAAATAAATGTAGCGTGGTATCTTAGCGAAACAATTTGATGCAGAGGAAGCATAGCTCAAAACTCTTGATTCTGTTAAAATTTTACTCACACACTAACGTACACCCAAAACAAAAAAAGCCATACATAGTTGCTTGGCTCTTCGGTACAAGTCGGGTCACTAACTAATGCAAGGCATAATTTGATAGCATTGAGTTTAGTACTAATACATTAATAATGAATAAACGGTATAGATTTAATTATTTTTACATTATTTATTGACTAATTAGAATGTATACTTTAGTTCATCAAACTGAAACTTCTTTTCCAAATGTGGGCTATAGTTAATCAAATTAAGCATATAGCCTCGTGTTCAAATACATAAATCTGGGAAATATTTATGTAATATTACTGAAGGCAGAAGGGCGCATGCATGCCCATTAAAGATTTAAATATTTAGTACAGTAACAGTTTTGACTTCCATTTCCTGAACTTTTTTCCCATATTCAAGATAAGAGTCACTAAGGTGTAAAGAGAGAATATAATCCCAAAACGGTTGGTCTATGTATCAAGAATGAATGGGGATAACTCTTTGTTTTTGCATATTGACAACATCTAGCAATTTAAGTTGCACAAGATATTAATTTGTGATATCTTTAGAACGATGACATTATTGTGAAATGCATTCATCTATGATATAATGACATAATGTTATAGGAATGAAAGGAAAAAGAAGCAGCATGGCAACCAGTCCAGATTAGGAATTGCAAAAACTTTTGAATTTTGAATACCAAAACGGTATCACTGTAAACATTAATAACAGTGGGGGTTTTGATTCAGTTTTATACAAAATGTGTTTAAGTATGTTTGTTAGAAAAACATCAAATTATTGAGTATATTAGATTTCACAATTCTAACAATGAATGGCAGGCTCATATAAAACTGCAACCTCTCTCTCATTATAATACAAACATTTTAGGTATTTTGTTCATGAATTGCTTATGTTCATAAAAATTAAGTATTATTTTTATTTTTAACAAACTCATGCAATATTTGCTGCAAACCCATTCATGTCAAGAACCCTCTCACGTTGTCTTAAGTTACTTTCTTTTGCTCTAGAAGCTACTCACATCAAATTGTGAGCATTTTTGTTGTCTATATTCCAACTTTCTTTGTAAATAAACTTTTAGATGTTGACATGTTGATGATAACTATGAAACTGTGACTGAGCTTTGTATATGAATTGCAAATTTCTTGCATTTATTTATAGATGCCCTATATATAATTTAGCATTATAGATGCCCTATATATAATTTAGCAAGTCGATAATGATGAGTTCATGGTTGTTACTAAATACTATTCACATAATTTAAGTCTCTCATGCATTTATTTATAAATTATTATTTCTATTTGGATAATCAATTTTCATGTTTGACTTGCTATCTAATCCAGAAAATTATAGGAAATTGCTTATTTGTTTATGTATAATAAATTGAAATTTTTAAACAGTACAAAACAAAGCAGGACCACTATTAATGTTATTACTTTCAATTAAGCGTTTACCTTTTTTTTACCCCACTGTTACTTGCAATTAAAGTTTTTACAGTACAACTCATTTTAAAAATTGATCACCATTGTTCTGATAGGAATATTAACATTAATATTTTCCTATGACACACACCATCCATCAACGAACATGATATCAAATTTAAATTTATGGTTTTCGCATGGACCATACATCACCACTCATCAAATATAATGTTATACTTAGGTGAATGGTACCTTCAAATGCCTTACTTCGCCAATCATCAAATACAATGTCGTGTGTAGATGTTTTAGTTCGACAAAGGTCATATATTTATATTTTCATTCTTTCTAATGATATGAAGTATTGCACATAGCTTATTTTTAACCCAGTCTCAATTTTCATTCTTTGAGTAAGCTATTTCATTTTGACTACTCGTTTATAGCCATTTCCTTTTTATGAAATTCTCAACCATCACTTAGGTAAGACGGCTTCCCAAATGAAAAACCAAGGTAAAAATTCATTTATTTACTTATAATTATTTCTTAGCATCATTAGCTGTATAAGTTATCTACACATAACCACTGCATTCTAAAGGCTAATGCAAGTTGATAAGTTTCATAGCCATTTCAAGTTGACGTTATACTACAGAAAGTTAATAAGTTTCATAGTCATCTTTATTTGAAGTTAAGTTTTCTCCAGTTGACATACCTGGTTGATATTAAACATTCTCGAGCTAATGTCTCTGGTCGACATTAATATGTGCCCCAATAGTTGCTTGACTCCAAGCACTATTTAACATTTCTAGAGTATGTTTTCTTTTACTATCCCAACAAAGTGAAAAATCATTTACAATTTCATCTTCAAACCTGCTATTGTCTATCAATATCAAAAACAAAACGACAAATACAGGACTGTTTTACCAAATATTCCTTTACTGTAATAAAAATTGAGGATAAGGAACATCCAATTTCCCAATAGCCATTAATGTAGACAGAATAATGTGACGATGAAAACGAAAATCTAGTTGATATTTCACTAAGACGAAACGAAAACTACAGGTAATGAAGTAAAGGCCAGGATATGCAAAATTTTTGCAACAAAGATCGATAATGGCGAATACTGAAACCCCAACAAAGATCCGAACTGAAATAATTAATTTTACAAGACCATAAACAATTAAACCTATAAGTTAGGGTTTCGATTTAATACCTAAAAAATTACTTGAATCAGAATCTTGAGAGGAATACGCCGATTCTCAAACTGGTTTCGATTCAGAATTTATTCGACGACATTTTATTTTTATTTTTTTTTGCATCGCATGGAAGATAGATCTGAGCAAGGAATACAGTTTCCTTTTGTTTTGGCAACGTGAAACATTTGGGACATAGGGGCACGAACAGCATGATTTCTTTTCCTGTACATTGGAACAGGCCAAGCCCATTCCAAAAATACCACGGCCGAAAGCCGTTCTAATCCATTTTACCATGGCTAAAAGCCGTTCCAAAATTGCCACGGCTTTAGACAGTGGCAACTCTTCCGCATTTGGGTGTGGCAAAACTGGCAATATGGTGTTGTGTAGACCACGTTGCTTATGAAATAATTCCAATTTTTCCGCTGTTTATATGTCTATCTTGTAAACTATCTGTATCTTTTACCTATAATGCTTCACCGAAGTTAATGCATTCCCTTTGTGAGTGACCTTAACGGAGGTGGGGTGTTTCAAGAAATACTTCTAATTACTCCGTCTTTTGAGTTAACAGTCCGGTAAAATCGAGAACTATTTTCCTTGATTTACAGTTTTGTTTTCAGTAATGGTATGATCCATTATCTTGAATGCCATAAAATCTTGTAACGGCCCACATTCTATGCATCGAAGGATCATAGAATATTTATTTCTTTCACATGCGAAGTCGTATGGTTATGTAACTTTGGGAGACGACTATTGGGGTCATTTCCCATGTTCATGATTTTTGTCGATTTTTAAATGACCAATTTGCAATCATGTTTCGTCCATAACTTTTGATTGGGAAGGAGTTTTGACCTGAAACCACTTGCAATAGATCCGAATAATGGTTTACCTTTCCGTAGAGTGGTCACATTAGCCAAACGGACTCACCGTTTGGGAGATATGGCTGAAACAAGTTTCAAGTGGTGAAAAATAGCTTAATTGGGCTTAACCGAGTGATTAACAGCTAAGCCCAAAGGGGAATTTCGGGATTAAGAGTATAAGAGGGCTGCTAGGGTTTAGAAAACGAATTTTACATCATTATCCAGCCGCCTAAGACATTCCTCTCAACCTAGCACTGGCCTCCACTTGCTAAAACACCCCAAATCACCTCTTAATCGCTAATTAAGCCAAATCTACATCAAATCAAAGAGGATTAACACAAGAATCGAGGTAGAGCTGCTGTGTTACATTGGTATTCGCGTCCAAACAGTAGAGTTTCAGTTTTAATGGTTTTATTTGTGGCTAAGGTGAGTGATTTGCATAGTTCCTCACAAATTATGGTTAATTAAGGGTAATTAGTGTTAATTAGCGAATTTAAGCATGATTAAATTTTGGAAAAATATTTAAAAATTTCGAAATATTGTTTTAGGCCTCTGTTAGAAAATTTGGCTAATTTGGTTAAGTTTTGCTAATCGCATCATTAGTTTTGCTTAAACATGCTTAAAGGAAAATGTGGTGTTTTGGCTATGTTTGATCTATTTTACCATGTTAGATTTTCGTTTTGGTGTTTATGGTCACTTCTATTTGTTGTTATGACTGTATGGTATGCTTTGTGATCGATTAGAAGAGTTAGATTGGTCGAAAACGCTATCGAATGGCGTAAACAATTGCTAGAAAAGTTGTAGGAAATGCAGATAAGGACCGGATCGAATCCCCTTTACCTGACCTGAACCACTCGTGGACGTTTGCCACGATCCGAACCGCCTGGGAGTTAGTAAATTGATGGCCAAGGGGGATCACAAATCGGAGCAGCCTATCCGAACTGAACCGCTCACACCAGAAGCCCCGACCCGATCCGCCAGGAGTTCTCCAACCCGAACTGATGGACCACGAGAGGACTTGAAGGCCGACCCGATCCGCCAGGGGTGACCAAGACCGATCCAAACCGCCACGAGATGAAGTCCACGGACCAAACCGAAAATCTTGGACTTGCGGCATGGATCACGAACCGAACTGGGAGTACAATCTGAAGCAAAGAAAAAGGGGAAGCCGAACCAATCCGGGGAGGAAGAGACCAAAAACCCGAGATGCAAAGGTAGTCCAAGTAGGAAGTTTGTTTGTACTCAGGATTCAGTTGGGAACCAACGAGTTAACTTCATGATTGGTCTTTGCTGCGGGACGTGTGCTAAGTGGTTATCGATGTCTATAATTTTGGATCACTATATGTAGGGGGTACATGAACGGATTCAGGGCCACAGTGGTCTAGGTACGACTAATGGGCTATAAACCAATGAAGCGGGGTCATTTGTAAAGATTTAGTCATGACTCCGTAGGGTAAGCTTGGTGGTAGCAGTAGTCGTACAAGTCGAACTCCGTCACTACTTCGATGAGTCTAGTGGTTGAGAGTGGTGGACATCGTATGCTTTACGCACTGAGTGAGAGACGTGAGGTTGGTTGCCATGCTTGATTTGTTTGCCATCACTATGATATGCACACCCCCACCCCCATATTCTTTACACCATATGTTAGTGGCACCTTAGAGTATTGTACAGTATGTAGTGATAACTTTTTGGTTGTAGGTCTAGGTTCAGGTATGGTTTAGTATACCTGTTATTGTTCTGTTTTGCTGCTTATCACTCATACCAGACTTTTGTCTAACCCAGAGTTTTATGTCTCTTCTTATTACTCTGGGTGCTCTCACGAGCAGACTAGAGACAAGTTAGCTAGTGAAGCACGAGTAGCTGTACCGGAGACGAGCATGAGGCTTCCACGTATGATATATATAGATATTCTCCCTGTGTCGCTGCAGGGTCACTACTTTGGGCATTAGTAGTGTACCTTTTTCCTTTGCTTTGCTTTGCTTTAGAGACAGTTTGAAAAGTTGTAATAATGGTGATGTGGAACATAAGCTGTATTTGGATTTCCGCTGCTATGATGTGCAGTTCTAGTTTTTAGCTTGTGCACTGTCTCGCCTGTTTTATGTTAAGTATGTTGTTATTATATTTTATCCCATGCGCTGTGAGACATTCTATAGGTTCTTGATTAGTTTATTCTATTCTTTCATTTCTTATGACGACCGTCCCATGCTGGTTGGGCATGTATACAGCGCACTTTCGGAAGAAATGTCGGCTGGTGCAGAGCGGGCCATCACACTTGGTATCAGAGCTCTAGGTTGCGTAGTTAACCTAGGGAAAGACACCAGGGAGAGATAATACGTATATGAGAGCGCGTATTTGTGATTATTTTGGTTTTCAAAAGCTATATATATATATGTATACTATTAGTATAGCTAAGGATGAAATCGCACTGCACTGACACCATAAAGAGGATGGTTAATCATTTCTCTTTACAGATTGAACGATGAGCCAATATACGAGGGGTGCTGGTAGAGGAGCCAACAATGGGAATGCTCCTGATAGGAGGGATATGCTTACTGATTTCATGAGAGAGATTCTTAGGGACGTTCAGAGGGCAGTCGCTAATACTGCTAATGGTGGTGGTGCAGCGGTGCAGGCGCCTAGGGCCGATTTCGCCAAGCTATGCAAGGATTACACTAGTCTTAGTGGAAAGCCGTTCCACGGAACGGAATCGGCCACAGAAGTTCGAGATTGGTTGGATAGCTATGAGCGAATCTTCAAAGATTTGGGTATCGAGGATGCAATGAAGAGAAAGCTAGCATCCTATCAGCTGCAAGGACGGGCGATGAATTGGTGGAATGCTATTAAGGCAGCTACTCCAGAGGACCAAGTTACATGGGATCAGTTTAAGGCCCGATTCGGTGAAAAATTTATCCCAACTGCCCAGAAGTCAGAGTTGTTTAGGAAAAACCTGGAGCTCAAGCAGAATGGTAGGGCAGTCTCGAAGTACATTGCAGAATTTGATACTTTATCGAAGTATGGGTTATCTCTTATCGACACTCCCGAGAAGAAGAACGAGAAGTTCATAACAGGCTTAGATCAGTACTTGGAGGGAAGGCTTATTAACCACATCGATGAGACGTTTGAATCGATTGTGGGGAAAGCGTTGAGGTCAGAGAGTCTTTACCCTAAGTCAAAAACTGAGGTTGCATTTGCAGAGGAGCCAAAGCCGCAAGCAAGCGGTGGAGGCAAGAATGGTTCTCAGAATAAGAGAAAGCAGAATCAGACCAAGGATGGCCAGAAGAAAAAGAATAAGAAAGATGTTGAGTGCTTCAGCTATGGTAAGAAGGACCACTATGCCAAAGAATGTTAGGCCAAGCCAGCGGATAGGAAGTGCTTCAACTGTGGCCAAGTGGGACATCACAAGGACAAGTGTCCGCAACCCCCTAAGGAAAAGCAGATTGTGAAAGCATATGCTATCAATGCTGTTCCTTCTTCGTCGAATGCCCCAACTGCGGCGGAGAAAGGAAATAATGTTGTTATCCAAGGTATGCTTTCTGTTTATGATGTTCCTCTTCGAGTATTCTTTGATATCGGAGCTTCCAGTTCCTTCATATCTAGTGACCTGGTAGTTAGGTTGGGATTGGAGCCCGAGATTGTCGATAGACCTTTAGTAGTGACGAACCCGATTGGTGGTTCGACTAGCCTTAGCATGATTTTTCGTAATGTGGTCTTATCGAGTCATGGATGCATGTTTGATTGTGATTGCTTTGTTTTGGGCTTTACTGGATTTGGCATTATTTTGGGAGTCGATTGGCTCCAAAGATATGGGGTGGTGGTAGACTGTGAGGGCTTTTTGGTGATAGTTAGAGTGGATGATGGGCGGAGGGTAGTGTTTGGTGGTCAACCTAATGATGGGGTAATGGCTATTTTTCTAAATTCCTTCGACATCCCACATGATGAGTTGTCAGATGTGCCCATGGTTGGCCAGTATCCGGACGTCTTCGAGGAAGTGACCGGACGTCTTCGAGGAAGTGACCGGACTTCCACCACACTGAGAGATTGAGTTCCGTACTGATTTGGTGAAAGATGCCAGACCTATAGTGATGCCACTTCGTCGTATAGCGCCAAGGGAGCAGCGAGAGCTCGGGGTGCAAGTAAGCGATCTTTTGAGGAAGGGATTTATCAGAAGAAGTATTTCTAAGTGGGGAGCACCAGTTGTGTTTGCTGCCAAGGCTGATGGTTCTCTTCGATTGTGTGTGGACTACCGCGAATTGAACAAGGTGACGAGGAAGAATAAGTATCCTCTACCGCAGGTAGATGATTTATTTGATCAGTTGAGTGGCGCGAGAGTGTTCTCCCAGTTGGATCTCGCGACAGGTTTTCATCAGCTTAGAGTGGAAGCTGAGAGTATAGTTAAAACGGCATTTCGGACGCCGTCTGGATTTTATGAGTGGTTGGTCATGCCATTCGGGTTGACCAATGGACCAGCATATTTTGTGAATCTTATGAATAGGGTATTCAGAGATCAGTTGGATAAATTTTTTCTTGTGTTCATGGATGATATACTTGTTTATTCGAGGACAGAGGAAGAACACAAGGAACACTTGAGGATAGTGATGGAGGTGTTGAGAAAACACCAATTGAAAGCAAAGTTTTCAAAGTGTCACTTCCGGAGAAGGGAAGTGAGATTCTTGGGCCATGTTGTTTCAGAAAATGGTATCGCAGTGGACCCTGCGAAGGTGGCTACGATACAAGATTGGTCTACACCCAAGAATGCAACGGACATAAGAAGTTTCTTGGGATTAGCTGGATATTATCGTAAGTTTATCCAAGACTTCTCCAAGATAGTAGCACCGTTGAATTAGTTGACTAAGAAAAATCAAGCTTTCGTCTGGGACGAAAAGTGTGAGAATGCATTCAAGAGTCTAAAGGAAAAGTTGACATGTGCACCAGTGTTAGTCATTCCTAAGGGGAATGAAGAGATGACAGTATATACAGATGCATGTGGTACCGGACTGGGTGCTATACTAATGCAAGGAGGTAGGGTTGTAGCTTATGCCAGTCGGCAATTGAAACCGCATGAGAAAAGATACCCTATCCATGACTTGGAATTAGCAGCGATCGTATTCGCGTTGAAGATGTGAAGACATAATCTTTTGGGAGAAAGATTCGAGTTATTTACTGATCATAAAACATTAAAATATCTCTTCTCTCAGAAGGATATAAATCTCTGATAGCAAAGATGGTTAGAATTCTTAGCTTCCTATGATTTCGACATCGCATATAAACCAGGAAAGGGCAATGCAGTGGGTGATGCATTGAGTAGAAGACATGCCAGTTTAGGGGCTATGTTTCTAGAATGGAAGCAACTGGAGTACATCACTGGGTATGATTTCAGACCGAAGTGCGAATTGGATCCAGAAATGTTAGCAAGTTTGATGGTCAGACCCACTCTGATTGAGCGGATTGGTTCCAGTCAGAGGGACGATCCTAACCTATTGGAAATCATCTCAAAGTTAGAGATGGGAATCGACGAAGAGATGAGCAAGTATGGGCTTGATAGAAATGGATGGCTTAGAAAGAATGGAAGACTAGTTGTATCCAATGTCAATGGATTGAGAGATGAAGTACTTAGAGAATGTCATCACTCAAAACTGACTATACACCTTGGTGGTAACAAGATGTATCGAGATATGAAGCAGACCTACTACTGGGAAGGGATGAAAAGAGACATTGGGAAGTTTATATCCAAATGCATGAATTGCCAGCTAGTTAAAGCTGAGTAAAAGAAGCCTAGTGGATTGTTGCAACCATTAGAGATTCCAGAATGGAAATGGGAACAAGTCTCAATGGATTTCATTGATGGGTTACCAAGGACTAGATCGGGCCATGATAGCATTTGGGTGATTGTGGGCCGATTGACCATGAGTGCAAGATTTAGACCCGTCAAGTCGAATAGAATGGAAGCCAAGTTAGCTGGGAACTATATGTAAAGTGGGTAGTGCGATTTCGTGGAATACCCAAAGGCATTGTGAGTGATCGAGATCCGTTGTTCACTAGTGGATTTTGGAAGAGCTTACAAGAGGCGTTAGGATCAGAATTACATCTCAGTACCACGTATCATCCTCAAACCGACGAACAGACAGAGAGGGTGAATCAAGTATTATAAGATCTCTTGAGAGCTTGCATATTAGACTTTGGTGGATCATGGGATGACCATTTGCATCTAGTAGAGTTTACATCTAATAATAGTTATCAATCCAGTATTGGTATGGCTCCATTTGCAGCTTTGTACGGAAGACCGTGTAACTCACTGTCATGTTGGTTAGAAACTGGTGAGAATTTTATGCTTGGACCAGATGTGATAAGAGAAACTTAAGCTAAGATTAAGGTTATCCAACAGCGAATGAAGGCTGCCCAAGATAGGTAGAAGAGTTATGCCAATAAAAGGAGAAGAGAATTAAAGTTCTCCATTGGCGACTTGGTGTTTGTGGAGATTTCCCCGTTGAAGAGCGTGATACGATTTGGCAGGAGAGGCAAGTTGACACCAAGATTTGTTAGTCCATTCCCAGTTCTTGAGAAAATTGGGAATTTGGCATATAAAGTTGAATTACCAGAGAAGATGGTAGGAGTTCACAATGTATTTCATGTTTCCCAGTTAAGGAAGCTCATGCACGACCTCGATGTGACTATTTCACCTGATCAGTTGGATGATATCGAGTTTGAACCCAAGGCGGTTGGGAACCATAAGCCTATGCGTATTTTTGGGAACGATACGAAGCAACTTCGAAGGAAGGCGGTGAAATTAGTCAAAGTTCAGTGGGGCGAGAATGAGAATGACTGTACTTGGGAGACAGAGGAGAGCATTAGGAAGACATATCCAGAACTCTTCGCCTGGTAAGATTTCAGTTTCGATTTAGTCTTTCTGCATGCTAGGATAGGCTTGTTTTGTTTGTTTTGCATGTTTGATTGTTGTATGTGGCTGGTAGGCATGCAGGATCCTTTGTACGTTTTGGGTTAAGGAATTTCGGGGACGAAATTTCTTAAGGGGGGAGAATGTAACGACCCGCATTCTACACATTGAAGGATCGTAGAATATTTATTTATTTCACATGCGAAGTCGTATGGTCATGTAACTTTGGGAGACGACTATTGGGGTCATTTCCCATGTTCATGATTTTTGCCGATTTTTAAATGACCGTTTTGCCCCTAGCTGATCTTGTTTCGGCCATAACCTTTGGTTGGGAAGGGGTTTTGACCTGAAACCACTTCCATTAAATCCGGATGATGGTTTACCTTTCCGTAGATTGGTCACATTAGCCAAACAGACTCACCGTTTGGGAGATATGGCTGAAACACGTTTCAGGTGGTGAAAAACAGCTTAATTGGGCTTAACCGAGTGATTAACAGCTAGGCCCAAAGGGGAATTTCAGGATTAAGAGTATAAGAGGGCTGCTAGGGTTTAGAAAACGAAATTTACTTCATTTTCCAGCCGCCTAAGACATTCCTCTCAACCTAGCAATGGCCTCCACTCGCTAAAACACCCCAAATCACCTCCTAATCGCTAATTAAGCCAAATCTACATCAAATCAAAGAGGATTAGCACAAGAATCGAGGTAGAGCTGCTGTGTTGCATTGGTATTCGCACCCAAACACTAGAATTTCGGTTTTAAAGGTTTTATTTGTGGCTAAGGTGAGTGATTTGCATAGTTCCTCACTAATTATGGTTAATTAAGGGTAATTAGAGTTAATTAGCGAATTTAAGCATGATTAAATTCTGGAAAAATATTTAAAAATTTCAAAATACTGTTTTAGGCTTCTTTTAGAAAATTTGGCTAATTTGGTTAAGTTTTGCTAATCGCATCATTAGTTTTGCTTAAACATGCTTAAGGGAAAATGTGGGGTTTTAGCTATGTTTGATCTATTTTACCATGTTAGATTGTCGTTTTGTTGTTTGTGGTCACTTCTATTTGTTGCTATGACTGTATGGTATGCTTTGTGATCGATTAGAAGAGTTAGACTGGTCGAAAACGCCGTCGAATGGCGTAAACAGTTGCTGGAAAAGTTGCAGGAAATGCAGATAGGGACCGGATCGGATCCCCTTTACCCGACCCGAACCGATCGTGGACGTTTGCCACGATCCGAACCGCCTGGGAGTTCGTGAATTGATGGCTAAGGAGGATCACAAATCAGAGCACCCTATACGAACCGAACCGCTCACACCAGAAGCCGCGACCCGATCCGCCAGAAGTTCTCCGATCCGAACTGATGGACCACGAGAGGACTTGAAGGCCGACCTGATCCGACAGGGGTTACCAAGACCGATCCGAACCGCCACGAGATGAAGGCCACGGACCGAACCGAAGAGCTTGGACTTGAGGCATGGATCACGAACCAAACTGGGAGTACAATCTGAAGCGAAGAAAAAGGGGAAGCCTAACCGATCACGGGAGGAAGAGACCAAAAACCCGAGATGCAAAGGTAGTCCAGTAGGAAGTTTGTACTCAGGATCCAGTTGGGAACCAACGAGTTAACTTCATGATTGGGCTTTTCTGCAGGACGTGTGCTAAGGGGTTGTTGATGTCTATAATTTTGGATCACTATGTATAGTGGGTACGTGAACGGATTCAGGACCACAGTGGTCTAGGTACGACTAATGGGCTATAGACCAATGAAGTGGGGTCATTTGTAAAGATTTAGTCATGACTCCGTTTGGTAAGCTTGGTGGTAGCAGTAGTCGTATAAGTCGAACTCCGTCACTACTTCGATGGGTCTAGTGGTTGAGAGTGGTGGACATCGTATGCTTTACGCACTGAGTGAGAGATGTGAGGATGGTTGCCATGCTTGATTTGTTTGTCATCACCATGACATGCACAGCCCCACCCCCGTATTCTTTACACCATATGTTAGTGGCACCTTAGAGTATTGTACAGTATGTAGTGCTAACTCTTTGGTTGCAGGTCTAAGTTCAGGTATGGTTTAGTATACCTGTTATTGTTCTGTTTTGCTGCTTATCGCTCATACCAGAATTTTATCTGACCCAGAATTACATGTCTCTTCTTATTACTTTGGGTGCTCTCACGAGCAGACTAGAGACAGGTTAGCTGGTGAAGCACAAGTAGCTGTACCGGAGACGAGGAGGAGGCTTCCACGTATGATATATATAGATATTCTCCCTGTGTTGCTGCAGGGTCACTACTTTGGGCATTAGTAGTGTACCTTTTCCTCTTCAGAGACAGTTTGAAAAGTTGTAATAATGGTGATGTGGAACATAAGCTGTATTTGGATTTCCGCTGCTATGATGTGTAGTTTTAGTTTTCAGCTTATGCACTGTCTCGCCTGTTTTATGTTAAGTATGTTGTTATTATATTTTATCCCATGTGCTGTGAGACATTCTACACATGCTGGTCGGGCATGTGTACAACGCACACGCGGAAGAAATGTCGGCTGGTGCGGGGCGGGCCGTCACAAATCTCTAGTTAGTTATGGCGCACAGTGCGATGAGTCGACTATGCCACATTATGTAGGTGCTTATGTATCAACATTGAATACCGTTCCTTTGAACGGAATAGGCTATTGTGGTATGAGGCCTGTTTGAGTTCTCGTAAGGGTTTTCTTCGATGACTTGGAGTTGGATATTGTATTACACCTAAGAGACTCCAATGTCGAGCTTGAATTGGTCGAGAGTCGATATAATTTCAAGTTCTTGAAATCGATTCATTCGAGACCAGTTCATGATTCACTTCGAAGTGGTTTTATATCGAGTTCTTAAAAGTCAGTGAGAAGTTCGCCAATTTAGGCGATATGTCTATGTTGGAGAGTGTGTCTAACTTCTATGTGATATCGAAGTAAAGTTAATTCTCTCATTTGTTACTCCGAAGTTTGGAGTTTGTGGCTGGGTTGACTCATCGACTTAGAGGGTGGTTGATTTCATTTCAAAGGAATGATGGTTTAGATCATTCGATCGAGTAAGCTAGCAATGTTTGAGCTTGCGTCCGGTATAGAAGTTTATCCTACTTGTCGGGACAAACCATGGAGACGTATGTCTTGGTCATCGTTTTCATTTTGTCAAGGGATCCCTGGATGAAAGAGAAAGAAAGCGATGTCACCACTCGATATATGCTTCTATCAATGGTGTTTCTGTATGTGTTTTAATTTGACGTCAAGGTTTCGTTGTTCCATTTGTTCTTGCAGTGCAATGGATGGAACAAGATTGGGACTCGTGAATTGATTTGTCTCTCTTAATTATGACTTACCTTGTCGAGGGCTTAGTTAGATTATATATGTTTGTAACATCCCGTGTTTTATTGCTAGAACTTAATACTATGTGTGACTGTTGCATCTATAGTGATTAATGTCAGGCCTCGAGATAAGAGGTGTTATAACATTGTTAATATGTACTTAGAAATATACATGGTTAATCACAATTAAATTCATCAAGTCATAGTTGCATGTTTTCTATTGTTTGTTGGTTGTTCAACTTGGTGGACTTAATATTTAATTCTAGAAGTTCAATTGCTAGGAGGATATGGAATATTGGTGGTAGTGAGAGGTTGTTGGTGATGAAAATGGTATAGGACAAGCTCTTCGGTAGTGAGTCACCTTCTTTTTAGCGGCAATGGGAAAAGATTTAGATCATCCATAGTGAGTCGCTTATGATTGGACATTAGCCGGTTGAGACAGATCTCTAGTGGTAAGACGTTATCTGAGCTTGTAACTTAAGAGTATCAATATACATTCGATGAGGAGACTATATGCCACCAAGTTTGAGTCGAGTTTCATATCGATCTAGTTATGGATGTTCTTTCGGTTGGAAATCCCAAGGGGATTTAACCGATTTTGAGTGGTTTGCTAGATTGGGTCATTCAGACCAACCAATGAATCATCATGTTTTATGATCGGTTTGCTGGAGTTTCACTTTTCGTTGATAAGAGCAGAGTGCTTGGGTCACATCGTGTAACGACCCGTATTTTTATGGTATATAAATAATTTATTTAATTATTTAAATAATGGTTTGATTATTTAAAATGAGCCGGATTAAATAATATTGAATATTTAATTAAAGTGAATGATATAATAATATATTTAATTTCTGAAATATTCAAAAATAGTGGAATTCACAAAATGGTGTGAATTGGATAATCGGTGATATTTAATTCAGTTTAGAATTGAATTAGAATAACGAATATATTATTTGAACGGCGATTTGAACGTATAATTATATTATAATTAAAATCGAGCTCGAAATGGCGCTGCAGTTCGAAATTTGGCGGTTTGAACTTCAACTGAATGTACAGGATTCATTTTAAATCGGATTTCTGTGAAACAAGAAACGTTCGAATTTGTTGAACTGTATTTTTCTATGGAAGAGAAAAAACAGGATTTCGTCGTGTAGATTTTGATTTATGATCAAATCAAATTTTAGAAAAGTCGCTGTGGAATTCCTTTACAATTGATAACGATTTATTTTATTATAAAAGGATTTTCAATATAAATCGAATATCGATATAACTGGGAATTTTGAAATATCGAGTTATAAATCCCAGCGGAGCTGTATGGTATCCCACTGCGAATATATACGATAATATTTATTTTTAAATATTAAATTTAAATGTTTTTAAATGTATTTATATATTTAAATGGTTTATTTTGAGCTTTAAAAATAGCCATTTTTTTGCAAACGAACTCAGAATTCGACGAAACCAATTTTGTTGGATTTGTAATGTCAAATTATTGTTAGATTTCAATTTCCGTGATTTTTGAGCTCAGTATGTGGCGGTACGGGATTTTAATGTGGAAAACAGTCAATTTTCTAATTTTAAAAATATGTTGTGTGAGCAAACGGAGTCGGAATTCGACGAAACTAGTTTCGTTGGGTCCGCAATGTCAAACTGTAGCTACATGTCCATTTTCGCGATTTTTAGGTATTGTATGTGACCACGGTGATTTTTAAATAGCGTATACAAGCAGCGATGGACTAAAAATTTATAAAATAATCGAATAAAAAATTAGTAAACCTCACTATAAATATCCGAACACTCTCCCTAACCCTAGACCATTTTTCCCAGAGGTCCACCAATGCGCCGCCACAACCGAAACTAATTCATACAGTGGAAATCCCAATTCAAAAATCAAACTAAATTCATAGGAAAATCCTAAAATCACAACTCAAGCATTTTTGGACTCCTGCTGTTTTGAGCTTCCATCTCATATGAGTTATAAGTTGTTCGACGTCCATTCTGGTATAGGGGTTTTCAAAACCGTGGTCTAGGGTTAGCCTGCGATGCAAACTGGAGTGTTTATACTCGAATTGAGTATTGGTATTGGATTCATAAGAGGATTTAGCATCCATTTTGAGTTTTTGGGAATTTTCGGAGATGAAAAGTGTCATTCCCTTTTTATTGTGCTTGCATTAAAAACTGGGACGAGGCAGTTGATTTCGAGGGTGCGAGTTTGTGGTTTGGAGGTTGGTGATGAAGAGATTGTGGTGAGAGTGATGATGGTAATTTCGGTGTGAAGATTCATGAACAGTTGGTTGAAAATTTGGCCTTGAGGGATTGCGTTAATGGCCTGAAAAAGAAATGGTTTTGAGCAAGTAACGAAATGGAAGAAGTAATGAGCGGAGGTGGTTAGGAGTTAAAACGTGGCAAAGAAAATGGTTAGGTAAATTATATATTTTATTATTAGTTAATGATTTTCTAATATTCGCATTCGTATAAAAATGAATATCTTTGTCATACTTAATCGGAATTTCGAACGGTCGGATCCGTTGGGACCGTATGGACCGCAGCTACACCGTGGAACTGACCGGGAGTGAATTGAAGCTCGTTTGGATTTATGGTGGAATTAAATGCCTGAATCAAATCAATGACCAATTATCGTTATTTAATGATAAACCGTCCAATGTGAGTAAATCTCACTAACTCTGCTCAACTTATATTTCTATAACGTATTTTTAGAATCTATAAATGATGGTTGTTTGCTGTGTATTGGCTATTTGGTTGAACTGCTAGTTAATTGGTTGGAAATATCGATAATGATATATATAAATCGTTAATCGAATATTGATTCTGTTATCAGAATATTTCGTATTCGTGTTATTTATGTTGATTAACATCTGTGGATGCAGGGAAACAGGTTGGAGGGATCCAACTGGGTTCCTCAACATTTATTTTACTGTTTTTTTCATATATTGTGTTATATGATGTGATATGAAATCTATTGTTGATTTTTTATGGTTGAATGATGCCGATCATTGTTATATGGTATGTTAAATACCATAAGGAATACTAAAATGTTAAAAAGGAAATTTTCAATGTTATATTGAAAAGGAGATATTTATAAAATCAAAAGATTTTATAAAAGAAAATAATTATTTAGAAAATAAATAGATTAAAAAAGAATATTTATTTGTTAATCAAATAGAAAAAATTGTAGAGAAATATTTGTAAAACATTTTCAAATAGAATTGAATAAGAAATATTTGTAAACTTTTTACAAATAGAGTTGAAAAGGAATATTTATTTGAAAAATAAATAGAATAGAAAGAGGAAATATGTGTAAATTAAATAGAAAGGGAATAGTTAAATTATCAAAGGAATTACTTATAAAATCAATAGATTTTATAAATAGAAAATATTTTATAAAATAAATAGAATTATCAAAAAGGGATTTATTTTGTAAATAAATAGATTATAAAAGGAAATACTTGAAAAGTGACTAGAATTGTATAAAAGGAGAATTTTACATTGAAAGGTTTAGACCCTTGCTTCGCACACGGGTCTAACATGATATGGATTTAAAGCAAAGATTTTCAATAGAATCTATTCTGACCGATAGATTGAGAAGATAATTTTATAAATAATATTTTATAAATCAAATGAAATGTTTATCATTGGATAAATAGAATATATAAGTCAGGACTTATATAGAGAAGTGAAAGTCGATTTCAACATCGATATTTGAAACTAGATATGGACAAAGAGTTAGTCGATTGAGAGTTAATCAGTTAGAGTTAATCAGGTAAAATTAATCAGTTAGAGTAAATCGATTAAAGTTAGAATTAATCGAATTAGAGTTAACTGAACATAGTTGATCGAATTAGGATAAATTGAATATTAGTTATTCAATTTGAGTTGATCGAATATAGTAATTTGAGATAGAGTTAGTCAAACATAGTTATTCAAGATGAATTGCCATTTCGTACGACTGCTAGCGTAATTCGCAAGGTTGCAGATAGCCTATGGCGGTCGGATGTTTCCTGAGGGAATCAGGCGTAACCATTGTGATCGCTGCGATCTAGAGTCCGGCAAATGGAGTTAAATCGAATATTAGGCATTCGAAATAAAGTTATAACAGACATAGTTATTCAAATATAAATTAGTCGAATATTATTTATTAGATAGGAGTTAAATAAGTTGAGTTAATCAAACCGAGTTAATTCAAATGAGTTAATCCAAAGGAGTTATTCGAAATAGTTTGTTCGAGTAGAATTAAAGGAGTTGTTCGAAATAGTTTATTAGAATAAAATTAAAGGAGTAAATCGAATATAGTTTATTCGAAAGGAGATTAATCGAATGTAAATCATTCCTAGAAGGTTAATCGAATGTAAATCATTCGAAGAGAGTTATCGAATATAGTTATTCGAAGAAAGGGTTATCGAATATTGTTTATTCGAAAAGGGGTTATCGAATAGAGATTATTCAAAAAAGAGAATTATACATTGAATTTGATTATATCGAATTCGGGAAAGTAATATTTACTTTCCATTTTTATCAAGATCTACTTATTTATTAATAAATTAGTGGTTTAGTTATTTAATTAGGTTAAGGAATAAAAGTTATACTTTGAAGTTAGATATTTCAGAAGTAGGGATTATAACGCTATAGTTATAATAAATGTTTTCAAATAAGAAGTGGATTCGAAAAGAGAATCTGAGAGTTCGTACAGGAAGTATGTTAAAGATTTAAAAGATAAACTTTGACCATTTCGAAGTTAAAACGTCGTTCAATTAAGGTCTGAGAGTAATTATACCCCAACTTGATTGACTTTGTTTTTAACTAAGAAATGATTAAGGTTCGATAGAGAAGATTGGCTAAGTAAATTAGTTAATAAGTGTAATGGTTTAAATTGGCTTAGTGATGTTTTATCTAAACATCTGTTTAAATCAAATGAATAAATTTTGGAAACATTTTCCAATATAATCAGAGATATTTTCTAATCATAGAAAATGAAATGTTGATGAGAAAGAATACTGGAATGACAGTGATACGTGAAACAGAGATGGAAATGTTTTCCAATGATTGATGACGTATATTTTCTAAATTTAGAAAATAAGAATTTACGGGCATATAGGAATGGGAAACGAATAAATAAATGATTAATTTAATTAAAAGAGATAAATGTTGAATGATGTTTGATTGATAGAATTTCCATTTGGAAATAATATCGTTGTTTGCACACCTATTTTTCTTTGATAGTTAAATCACCGACTATCGAAGTTTTGACCATTTGTCCGTCGTCAATACGGAGAGACCGGGATCAGATTCATTATCTGAAAACCACTCTGTATAGATGTTAGCTTTTCGATCAAATATGATGAAAATCATTGAAGACGGAGTTATACAAAGGCTATCCTGTTTATAGAATAGTGCCTTCGGTTTGTCCAGTCGCAGGACAACGTGAATGGACGAATGTCTGATAGAGTATACCTAATGGATCGCGTAAGTTGATCTCTTCAAACGTACATACGTTTGGTGGAGGAGGAATTCGTTTCTCTTAGCTTTATACCCATGGTATTTTTTGGGGAAATCAATTTGTGATTTAGCGGGTATGACGATGTGACATTCAAAGTGAATGGTGGTCAGATGTTTTAAATAATACGTTATGACCTCAAGCCTCATCAACCAGGAAATGACAGAAATCGGGCAGGCAGCATGGCTATGTAGGTCGCTCCCATTAGGGTGTATATCACCTTTCTAGAGAAAATCCATTTCATTCTTTTATCTATTATCGATGATGTCCTTTTTCGGGAAACAGTGGGTAGCTCCCAACCGTTGGTGATATACATTCGATACACTCAAGCGAAATGAGTGGTTGGTCATGTGTGGGCCGGGTTGCAAGATGTTCTTGTTGAACCCAGTGTATTCGTCTCTAGAGATACACTATCGGCAGGTGGTCCCATACCTTGTCATAGTCGGAATCCAATCTCCAATAAGTGCCCGCAGTTTTTGTTTGTATACTATATATGTAGAACGTGAGATGCAAGCGTTATGCTAGATTGTTAATTACTTGTGATTAGACATTATTATAATATCAGTGAAGTATTGATTTCCAAAACTGTTTTGGGTTATCGTAAGGTAAAAACCGTCCGTGTTTATGTGTGGATCGGTCTTACAATTATCTTTTCATTTGAAAAGGATTTTGAAAAGTTAAATCAAATGACTTGAGTTTACTCACACCAGTCCCATGACTGACCCAGAGTTTATTTTCTTTGTTTTCCCTAAACTCTTAGGTGCCCAAATTTGTACGGGCAGTCAAGTAGTTCAGGACTTTACAGATATACTTGGAGGAGCTTGAAGCAGAAGGCTTCAGGATTATATAGCTATTGTTATTTCCACTGTGTGTAAGTGTTGTGTTCTGATAATGTCATTGTATATATATATACTGTTTTATTTCAAAGTTATGTCATATATTATATTATATTTGTTCCGCTGTGAGATTCGTATTACCCTAATTTTGTGCTGTGGTGATCTTCTTCTTCTATTCTATTTTTTCTATCTTATCTATTCTCACCCTCTAACTTCTTTCTATTAATGATCAGGAATTTCCGATGTCTGAATAGTCAACATAGTAGTTATGTGTTGATTTTCGGAGTCGAAAATCCCAGTTTGTTACTGTGGTATCAGAACTCTTAACTCTGGTCGATCAGTTTGATCCACTGTATCGATAGGGGCTTCTAAACACTCAAGTACGATAAACCGACACAGTATGTTTTAAAAGAGGGTAAATGAGATAATCGTACCCAAAGTATATTTCGATATAAAGAAAATATTTATATTCGAATTATTATAGTATGTTGGATGTGTTGGTTGATTATGATTGAAATGGTTATATAAATAACCAATTTGAGTTTGTATAATATAAAAGCAGATTAATTAAATCTGAATTAAATCAGAATTGGAATTAAAATTCTGAAAATTGGGAGAAGTGTTTGTAAATGGACTTGGATTAATTATATGAGAATTTTAAGATCCTGGGAGATTTTAAAAATTGTTTTACAAGCATTGTGAAGGGTATTTTGAAGTATAAGTATATTTCAATGTGGCATTGTTCAAAAGGGTTTTTAAAGTGATATAGTGTTAAACTCACTTTGATCACTGGGAAATAACTTTGATGATGTTGGTCACATTATCAGTGTTCATTTTCGAGTTGTAAGTGACGGATTACCACCAAAGAGGTTGTTTTTGAATTTTTTTGAGAAAAAGGAGGTTGTTTTGAATCCCGAAAGGGAATAATTTATTTTAGAAAAAACTAAACTGTTTAAATCCCCAGGAAGATAGTATGAATTAAAAACAAATTAAAGAAATTTGTGAAAGAAAATATGAATTGAATTGAAACCAATTAACTGTAAATTGAATTGGATATGATATATCAAGTAGAATCAGATTTTGAATTGTGAGATAGAATCTGAAATGGTATTGGATTGATGAGTTAGGAGTTGGAATCAAAAATGAAACTTTGGCTTGAAATGGAATTTGGCTTGGATATAAGCGAATAGTTGTGTTGAGATTTGATTGATTGAAATTGATTGGAAATCGATTGGTATAGATGGATATATGATCAACAGGTATTGAGTAGAAGCAAGTGCAAGAATTTAATGATATGCCCGACAAAAAGGTACACGTTTATTTTTATGGATTTGGTGATTTATGGGCCGATTTAGCAAGCCGCTTGGCTGTTTGATTTTCTTTTGGATTGGAGAAGGCCTAGAGAGGCGAGTTGGGGTTTGAACTACTGATCGGTACAAAGGAGGTGCTGGCGAAATTTTCCGAAAATTTAGAGTGTTAGAAAATTTTCAGGATTTTAGAAAATTATCGTTGATAAGAATTAATTATTATTTTAATTGAAGCTAATTGGTTCAGTTGAAACTGAAGTTAAAAATAAACAAATAATTTTTAACCCAGTTAATAGGGTTCGTTTCCTACCTTAGCAATTTCGAGGATGAAATTATTTTAAGGGGGGAAGAATGTAATGACCCATATTTTTATGGTATATAAATAATTTATTTAATTATTTAATTAATGGTTTGGTTATTTAAAATGGCCAGGATTAAATAATATTGAATATTTAATTAAAATAAATGATATAATAATATATTTAATTTCTGAAATAGTCAGAAGTAGTGGAATTCACAAAATGGTGTGAATTGGATCATCGGTGATATTTAATTCAGTTTAGAATTGAATTAGAATAATGAATATATTATTTGAACGGCGGTTTGAACATATAATTATATTATAATTAAAATCGAGCTTGAAATGGCACTGCAGTTCGTAATTTGGCGATTTGAACTTCAACTGAATGTACAGGATTCGTTTTAAATCGGATTTCTGTGAAACAAGAAACGTTCGAATCTGTTGAACTGCATTTTTCTAATGGAAGAGAAAAATCTGGATTTCATCGTGTAGATTTAGATTTATGATAAAATCAAATTTTATAAAAGTCGCTGTGGAATTCCTTTACAATTTAAAACGATTTATTTTATTATAAAAGGATTTTCAATATAAATCGAATATCGATATAATTGGGAATTTTGAAATATCGAGTTATAAATCGCAGTGGAGCTGTATGGTATCCCACTGCGAATATATACAATAATATTAAATTTAAATGTTTTTAAATGTATTTATATATTTAAATGGTTTATTTTAAGCTTTAAAAATAGCCATTTTTTTGCAAACGAACTCAGAATTCGACGAAACCAATTTTGTTGGATTCGTAATATCAAATTTTTGTTAGATTTCAATTTCCGTGATTTTTGAAGTCAGTATGTGGCCGTACTGGATTTTAATGTGGAAAACAATCAATTTTCTAATTTTAAAAATATGATGTGTGAGCAAACGGAGTCGGAATTCGACAAAACCAGTTTCGTTGGGTCCGCAATGTCAAATTGTAGCTGCATGTCCATTTTCGCGATTTTTAGGTATTGTATGTGACCACGGTGGTTTTTAAATAGCGTATACAAGCAGCGATGGACTAAAAATTTATAAAATAATCGAATAAAAAATTAGCAAACCTCACTATAAATATCCGAACACTCTCCCTAACCCCAGACCATTTTTCCCAGAGGTCCACAAATGCGCCGCCACCACTGAAACTAATTCATACAGTGGAAATCCCAATTCGAAAATCAAACTAAATTCATAGGAAAATCCTAAAATCACAACTCAGGCATTTTTGGACTCCTGGTGTTTTGAGCTTCCATCTCATATGAGTTATAAGTTATTCGACGTCCGTTCTGGTATAGGGGTTTTCAAAACCGTGGTCTAGGGTTAGCCTGCGATGCAAACTGGAGCGTTTATACTCGAATTGAGTATTGGATTTGGAAGAGGATTTAGCATCCATTTTGAGTTTTTGGGAATTTTCGAGGATGAAAAGTGTCGTTCCCTTTTTACTGTGCTTGCGTTAAAAACTGGGACGAGGCAGTTGATTTCGAGGGTGCGAGTTTGTGGTTTGGAGGTTGGTGATGAAGAGATTGTGGTGAGAGTAATGATGGTAATTTCAGTGTGAAGATTCATGAACAGTTGGTTGAGAATTTGTCCTTGAGGGATTGCGTTAATGGCCTGAACAAGAAACGGCTTTGAGCAGAAGAAGTAATGAGCGGAGGTGGTTAGGAGCTAAAGCGTGGTTAAGAAAATGGTTACGTAAATTTTATATTTTATTATTAGTTAATGATTTTCTAATATTCGCATTTGTATAAAAATGAATATCTTTGTTATACTTAATCAGAATTTCGAACGGTCGGATCCATTGGGACCGTATGGATGGACGGCTACACCATGGAACTGACTGGGAGTGAATTGAAGCTCGTTTGGATTTATAGTGGAATTAAACGCCTGAATCAAATCAATGACCAATTATTGTTATTTAATGATAAACCGTCCAATGTGAGTAAATCTCACTAACTCTGCTCAACTTATATTTCTATAACGTATTTTTAGAATCTATAAATGATGGTTATTTGCTGTGTATTGGTTGTTTGGTTGAACTGCTAGTTAATTGGTTGGAAATATCGATAATGATATATATAAATCGTTAATCAAATATAGATTCTGTTATCAGAATATTTTGTATTCGTGTTATTTATGTTGATTAACATATGTGGATGCAGGGAAACAGGTTGGAGGGATCCAACTGGGTTCCTCAACATTTATTTTACTGTTTTTTTTCATATATTGTGTTATATGATGTGATATGAAATCTGTTGTTGATTTTGTATGGTTGAATGATGCCGATCATTGTTATATGGTATGTTAAATACCATAAGGAACAATGGAATGTTAAAAAGGAAATTTTCAATGTTATATTGAAAAAGAGATATTTATAAAATCAAAAGTTTTTATAAAAGATAATATTTATTTAGAAAATAAATAGATTAAAAAGGAATATTTATTTGTTAATCAAATAGAAAAAATTGTAGAGAAATATTTGTAAAACATTTACAAATAGAATTGAATAAGAAATATTTGTAAACCTTTTACAAATAGAGTTGAAAAGAAATATTTATTTGAAAAATAAATAGAATAGAAAGAGGAAATATGTGTAAAATAAATAGAAAGGGAATAGTTAGATTATCAAATGAATTACTTATAAAATCAATAGACTTTATAAATAGAAAATATTTTATAAAATAAATAGAATTATCAAAAAGGGATTTATTTTGTAAATAAATAGATTATAAAAGGAAATACTTGAAAAGTGACTAGAATTGTATAAAAGGAGAATTTTACATTTGAAAGGTTTAGACCCGTGCTTCGCACACGGGTATAACATGATATGGATTTAAAGCAAAGATTTTAAATAGAATCTATTCTGAACAATAGATTGAGAAGATAATTTTATAAATAATATTTTATAAATCAAATGAAATGTTTATCATTGGATAAATAGAATATATAAGTCAGGACTTATATAGAGAAGTAAAAGTCAATTTCAACATCGATATTTGAAACTGGATATGGACGAAGAGTTAGTCGATTGAGAGTTAATCAGTTAGAGTCAATCAGTTAGAATTAATCAGTTAGAGTAAATTGATTAAAGTTAGAATTAATCGAATTAGAGTTAACTGAACATAGTTGATCGAATTAAGATAAATTGAATATTAGTTATTCAATTTGAGTTGATCGAATATAGTTATTTGAGATAGAGTTATTCAAACATAGTTATTCAAGATGAATTGCCATTTCGTACGACTGCTAGCGTAATTCGCAAGGCTGTAGATAGCCTACGGCGGTCGGATGTTTCCTGAAGGAATCAGGCGTAACCATTGTGATCTCTGCGATCTAGAGTCCAGCAAATGGAGTTAAATCGAATATTAGGCATTCGAAATAAAGTTATAACAGACATAGTTATTCGAATATAAATTAATCGAATATTAGTTATTAGGTAGGAGTTAAATAAGTTGAGTTAATCAAACCGAGTTAGTTCAAATGAGTTAATCCAAAGGTGTTATTCGAAATTGTTTATTCGAATAGAATTAAAGGAGTTATTCGAAATAGTTTATTCGAATAAAATTAAAGGATTTAACCGAATATAGTTTATTCGAAAGGAGATTAATCGAATGTAAATCATTCGTAGAAAGTTAATCGAATGTAAATCATTCGAAGAGAGTTAACGAATATAGTTATTTGAAGAAAGGGTTATCGAATATAGTTTATTCGAAAAGGGGTTATCGAACATAGATTATTCGAAAAAGAGAATTATACATTGAATTTGATTATATCGAATTCGAGAAAGTAATATTTACTTTCCATTTTTATCAAGATCTACTTATTTAATAATAAATTAGTGGTTTAGTTATTTGATTAGGTTAAGGAATAAAAGTTATACTTTTAAGTTCGATATTTCAGAAGTAGGGATTATAACGCTATAGTTATAATAAATGTTTTCAAATAAGAAGTGGATTCGTAAAGAGAATCCGAGAGTTCGTACAGGAAGTTTGTTAAAGATTTAAAAGATAAACTTTGACTATTTCGAAGTTAAAACGTTGTTCAGTTAAGGTCTGAGAGGTAATTATACACCAACTTGATTGGCTTTGTTTTTAACTAAGAAATTATTAAGGTTCGATAGAGAAGATTGGCTAAGTAAATTAGTTAATGAGTGTAATGGTTTAAATTGGCTTAGTGATGTTTTATCTAAACATCTGTTTAAATCAAATGAATAAATTTTGGAAACATTTTCCAATATAATCAGAGATATTTTCTAATCATAGAAAATGAAATGTTGATGAGAAAGAATATTGGAATGACAGTGATACGTGAAACAGAGATGGAAATGTTTTCCAATGATTGATGACGTATATTTTCTAAATTTTGAAAATAAGAATTTACGGGTATATAGGAATGGGAAATGAATAAATAAATGATTAATTTAATTAAAAGAGATAAATGTTGAATGATGGATGATTGATAGAATTTCCATTTGGAAATAATATCGTTGTTTGCACACCTATTTTTCTTTGATAGTTAAATCACCGACTATCGAAGTTTTGATCATTTTTCCGTCGTCAATACGGAGAGACCGGGATCAGATTCATTATCTGAAAACCACTCTGTATAGACTTTAGCGCTGCGATCAAATATGATGAAAATCATTGAAGACGGAGTTATGCAATGGCTATCCGGTTTACAGAATAGTGCCTTCGGTTTGTCCAGTCCCAGGACAACGTGAATGGACGAATGTCTGGCAGAGTATATCTAAGGGATCGCGTAAGTTGATCTCTTCAAACGTACATACGTTTGGTGGTGGAGGAATTCATTTCTTTTAGCTTTATACCCGTGGTATTTTTGGGGAAATCAATTTGTGATTTGGCGGGTATGACGATGTGACATTCAAAGTGAATGGTGGTCAGATGTTTTAAATGATACGTTATGACCTGAAGCCTCATCAACCGGGAAATGACATAAATCGGGCAGGCAACATGGCTATGTGGGTCGCTCCCATTAGGGTGTATATCACCTATCTAAAGAAAATCCATTTCATTCTTTTATCTATTATCGATGCTGTCCCTTTTTGGGAAACGGTGGGTAGCTCCCAACCGTTGGTGATATACATTCGATACACTCAAGCGAAATGAGTGGTCGGTCATGTATGGGTCGGTTTGTAAGACGTTCTTATTGAACCCAGTGTATTCGCCTCTAGAGATACACTAACGGCAGGTAGTCCCATACCTTGTCATAGTCGGAATACAATCTCCAATAAGCGCCCACGGTTTTTGTTTGTATACCATATATGTAGAACATGAGATGCAAGCGTTCTGCTAGATTGTTAATTACTTGTGATTAGACATTATTATAATATCAGAGAAGTATTGATTTCCAAAACTATTTTGGGTTATCATAAGGTAAAAACCGTCTGTGTTTATGTGTGGATCGGTCTTACGATTATCTTTTCTTTTGAAAAGGATTTTGAAAAGTTAAATCAAATGACTTGAGTTTACTCACACCAGTCCCATGACTAACCCAGAGTTTATTTTGTTTGTTTTCCCTAAACTCTTGGGTGCCCAAATTTGTACGGGCAGTCAAGTAGTTCAGGACTTTACAGATATACTTGGAGGAGCTTGAAGCAGGAGGCTTCAGAATTATATAGCTATTGTTATTTCCACTGTGTGTAAGTGTTGTGTTCTGATAATGTTATTGTATATATATACTGTTTTATTTCAAATTTATTTCATATATTATATTTTATTCGTTCCGCTGTGAGATTCGTATTACTATGATTATGTGCTGTGGTGATCTTCTTCTTCTTCTATTCTAATTTTTCTATCTTATCTATTCTCACCCTCTAACTTCTTTCTATTAATGATCAGGAATTTCTGATGTCTGAATAGTCAACATAGTAGTTATGTGTTGATTTTCGGAGTCGAAAATCCCAGTTCGTTACACATCGTCTCGAGTAGGATGTTGTTATGATTCCTATTAGAGTATACATGGTTTGGAAGTTGGGGTTGACCCATGAGTATGTTGATTTCTCATTTTGAGCAGGAATGAGAGGTCAATAGTACTTACTTGGTTGTGTGGGTAGTTTAAGTGTGGTTTGTATCTAAATGAAGGGTTATTGTGTTTTAGTCGATAACCAAAACCATGTAAGAAGGATTAGTCGACTAACGATTTGGACTCGATGGCGTTAGGTTTATTTTAGTGAGTTGGAGGCAATATTCATTAGCAAGGGGGTTAGAATCATTAGTGACAGTATCATAAGTAGGGGTTGATTACACATTTGTTTTATATTAAATGCGATGTCATATTGCTACAGTTGAATGGGATGAACCAAATAGATTTATATAACTATTTGAGACTTCCAAATGGATGCAGGAATAGTTGTCGATGGTTTCCATCGATAGGCTACCATACGGATTGGGGATATTATGATAGCGCTCGAGTCATATTTGATTCCTTATGAGAGATGCTCGCTTAATATTCTTGATTTTTGAAATGGCAACCAAGATGTCGAGTCATATATGGATTTAATTTAATATTTGATGTCTCTTATTAGTTAGATTGGTATCTTTCATGCTAGGATATGTATGGATGTTATTTTCTATAATTGCCATTGATTTGCTTATGCATGCTTAATTGATGATGTTTGCACGTTTATTTATATTTATATGATTATTAGGCCTGAAGGATAATTGTATTGTTTATTTATTTGAAATAAAATCCACACATGACTCGACATGCTTTTGTTAGATAAATTTTATTTATTTAACATATTTAATTCCCTTGTTGTTATTTTTAATGTTGTAACTAATCCACTTTGTTGTGTACATGCCCATGCATAAAGGAGCAAGAATTGATTTATTGGATGCTAATTTGCTTTTATTTGCATCTAATTGGTAAGCTTGCTTAAAAAGAGGTATGCAGTAGATGTAGAGTTGTGGTTTTTTTCGTTAGTGCATTTTTTATGATTTTATGCCCCGATATGAGTAGCTAAATTTGGGCATTTGTTTTCTTTTATTGGTAAGATCCTTGCATGGTGATTTATGGCTTTTTCGGATCAAGCCGTACAGGGGAGGTGCTGCCGAAATTTTTCGTGAATTTTTCTATATTTGGAAAGAAATTCAATGTGTGATGCTAGATTGAATGGCCTTCCAAATTAGTAAGTATTCACTTTTGTTTTCCATTATCTATTTAGTTGAAAATATGTGTACATCTTAGGTGTGTACTTGGCAGTATCGATCTTGAATCATAATTGTGGTTGCACAAAGGAATGGGAATGTTATCTCGAAGACAAATTTCGAGTCTATTCCCTTTGTTATAGTCATTGGTTGTTGTTGGGAGTGATAATTGACAATTTCTTTGGTGTTGTCACTTACTTGAGAGTGATGGGTTATGTTGCTTTGTCCCTAAGGATTTCATGGATGAAATCCTTTAAAGGGGAAGAATGTAATAATTTGTATTTTAACGATTAGATGTTTAAATATTGATCGTTCATTATCCAATTGACGGTTCCAAAATAAGTTTTTTCACAAATCGAATCATAATTTAGGACCAGTTCCATTGAATCCAAATTGTTTTGTTACATGAATAATAAGTATAGGAATTTCTAATATTTCGATTCGGACTAGTTGGTGGTCATAATGATCTCAATATACGCATAAATTGTCATTACGAAGGCATAGTGTTGGATTGCGAAGGAATATATATTCTATAATTGTCATAGTAAGTAGTTGCACGCCGTCAAGTTTCATAGCGAACAGATGTACCTTACGACTGTGTGTAAATTAAACATGTGTCAATTTCTATAAGAAACTGACATTGTGATTTGAGTTTTAAAACCTAACTTCCACATATGATCTAATTGGGTCTCGAGACCAGTCTCATTGGTTTCATAAGACGTTTTTACAAAGGTGACTGCAGACGACATATATTGATTGGAGTTCGCGAGTTTTAGGGACTTTTGGAAAATATATATAATAATTATCCAACCCAGGAGATTTTGATTGGCCCATTTACAATTACTCATCCTCTCAAAACCAGAGTTTACTGTTTCATTGAAAATGATGGCCAATTTCCCACTTTTCTTCAAAAATTGAGATCTCCAAAAATACTAATCCGAAAATCGTGATTCAATGCTCATTAGGAACTTAAAGAGGAGCTTTATCTCCTCTATTGATCTAGGAATTTTTGTGAGGGTCATAGACGTGAGTCTTAAACTAAGGTTGGGTTTTTCTTTGGGTATAGTCAAAACTAGATCAACAAGTGGTTGGAATTCGGAAGAGAGGAGTGAGGCACACTTTTGGGGCAGTTTTGGGTAACTTCGGTGAACATTTGATGGGTGTGACATTTACAGGAGTCGCAATTCCTATAGCTCAGAGACTGTGGATGGGAATTGAGTTGAGGGGCCAAGTCGCATGATTTAGTTATTGGCTAGTCAAGTATTCTAAGAGAAAACCAATGGAGCTGACGACATCCAATTCCATGCACCCGAGCTTCATATTAGAGTTAGAATGTGCACGACATTTCAGGATTCATAGTGATTTGCACGACCATGGAAATTAGGGAAGAAGCTTAGGGGCATTTTGGTAAATATGTCGATCATTTGATTTTGTTATGACGATTTTAGTTCATATGACTTATATTTATCATATCATTCTCATATGATGTCAAATTTGGACTTTGTTTCTTACATTGTACTCGTTTGGACAAGCTCTGCATATTAGAGCTTGTTTGGACCGATTTGGTTGAGGTGAGTGATATTATCTCTCATTGAACTATATTCATTTTTATAGTATAGAGCTGATGTTTTAAACTGATTTCTAATTATAAAACGTAATATTTAGGATAGCTAAACCTAGTAAACAATGAATATAAGGATTAGATAGTAATTCAAGTAGATCTAACCTGATTGTCATATTTTTACCAAACTGCGTGCTATTATGCGTTATTTATCCATTTACGTGCTATTACACGCTATTTTGATTGCATTGTTAGACATAGCTTATTTGAACACTTATTTCACCTTGATTGCGATCGATAGGTTCTATTTTATTTATTACTACGATTATAAGTGCTTTTATGCTAGTTTAGGAGTTTGGACGATTATTGGTTGCATAGTTGAATTGCTTTCATAGTTCAGATTAAAAATGCCATTTATAGGTGATTCAGTATTAGAAAATGATTCATTTGTTAGAGTTTAAGTTGCTAATTGATTGAATACACATGTTGGTGTATATTGATTGAATGCACGAGGATGGTAGATTCGAATTGGAGCTTTAGAGCACTTGGATGGACTCATGACGAAGCAACATTGGAGATTAACTATAGATTTGAAGATGAAGGGGCAATGGAGCATGGTAGTCAATCCAAAGATGGAGTACGGACTTGGAGACAAGTTGGATTTTGCAGCGAATGCCGGACGTTTTCCTTAGTTGTGTATTTAACAAATTTTGGTTAAATACGTGATCCAGACGTTATTATCGGTTACTATGAAGTGGTCGATATCGATTACTATTATTGTTGACCATTTTGGTCAATTTAACATATACGATAGTGCACTTTCGAGAAGCGGGATATGATAGTTCGTTCAATAGCGATTTGGAACAATGGACCTTTGATCAGTGTCTTGAAGCGAGGATGTGGTGTGTTAATGATATTTTTCGTCAACACCGAAGATAGGTCTAAAGAAGAGGATATAAGGTCAAAATGGGATTATGTAGTTCCCACTAGCTTGAGTTAGTTCACCATTTCATAGGTACAAAGGTTTAGAGCCCAAAGATTAGTTACTCTTCCCTCAAAGGATGAGTATCATGTTTGCGAGACTCAACAACCAACAATTACCTTGGGATAAGGGTTCCCCAAGCTCAATACAAGTTAAGAAGCTAAATGGCTTGTATAGCAGTATCTTGGTAATTCGTAAGCATAAAAGAATGTAATCAGAAACATAGTAGAAAACAGTGTAATGTGTGAAAATAACAAGAACACAACAATTTATAGTGGTTCGGTTCAAACTGAATCTACGTCCACTTTAAGGGCTTTGGAGATTTTATTCATGATGGAGATTACAAGGAAAACCCTAAATTCGATTTACAAATTAGGGTTTGAGCTCTCTCAAATGAATACATAATTTGGGAATGAGGAAAATTTCCCCAAAATCAGATCCCTGGGGTCCTATTTATTGGCATATCGGGCCCACATTTGTCTTTAGATAAGCAGAAGCCCCTTTCGGATGCGGTAGCATGTTGTTGGCTGCTTCAAAGCCTTTCGGTGTTGTTACTGGATCCAGTTTGGCTTTTTAGAATGTAGGTTTCGACTTTAGGAGCCTAATATTGATGTCATTCTTCACAAGTACCGATTCCAAGTTCATTTGAAACACCCCACCTCCGTTAAGGTCACTCGCTAAGGGAATGCCTTAACTTTGGTGGAGTATTATAGGTAAAAAACACAGAAAATTTACAAGACAGAAATATAAGCAGCGGAAAACAAACATTTATTTCATACGTGGTTCAATACAAAAAACATTATAGTAAATTTTCTCCAAATAACTTCCAAAACGTTTCATCATAATCTCTGTCTTGATTAAAACATAAGAAGCATATAAATAAAACTGCATAAATACCTAAGTCTAATGTGTCGAAAGCCATAGCCAAAGATAATGGGTTCCAAGCCGTACATCACAGAGTCTTCAAGCTTGGAAAGATGAACGGTCCAAATTAAGCTGAGCTATTCCCTCCCTGACAACCTGAGGGGGAGAAACGGAAGAAAAGAAGACGAAAGAAAAATGGGTCAGACATAAGTCTGAGTAAGTCCATGACTTTTCAGTGTGTGAATAAGGAAAAGGTCATGATAGGAATAAACTGAAAATAGGACAGTACCAGAACATCAAACTGACATAAAACTATATAAGGCAGGATAAACCAAATATACATCGCACCCATGTTTAATTCTTTGCACCTACTTATACTTTTCCAACTAGCACCACGTGTTCATGGTGAAATGATCCCCTTATATCGATCGGCTCCTACTCGCATGCATTTATCACGTGTGTCATTCGACCCCCGCTTGACTGTAGATATCTGTGCTGGTCCCACCATGGGGTGTATCAAATCCTATGGTAGCAACCCGACACGATTCAAGATGCACAGTGTATGACTACTGATGCCCAGTGCCTGCTTTTTCCACTCCAGAGTACGTGCACGCCCATACTCTGTCAGAACCTACACTGACGCACCACCGGCCAATGTTTTGACCGCTTACAATTCAGCACAGTAATCGTGCCCCACCCTGCCTAGTTCAGGGTCCTATGATACATCTATTGTAACGACCCAGAAAATCTGAACCAATTAAAAAAATTAATTGGCAAAAATAGTGGATTTTAAATATTTAAAATAAATATTTTAAATAATAATGATGAAAAGTAAGTTTGAACCGAAGTTGAAAATAAATATAATTACTTTGAATTATAAACAAGGCCTAAAATGGCGCGGTAGTTTCAAAATTTGAATTCAAACTTTGACTGACTGTACCGGGTGCAAAACAAAACGGATTTGAGTGAAATCAAAAATATTTAAATTTGTTAGTGAATACCTTTCTAACGAATCTGAAAAATCAAAGTTTCATAGCGGAAAGCAAAAGTTGTGGCCAAATGAATTTTCAGAAAGGTCGCTACGGAATTTTTATAGCCCGTGAAAATGGCCATTTTGAAAACGACCTCGGAATTCAACGAAACCATTTTTGTTGGATCCGGGATGTGAATTTATTGCTAGGTTTCAAATTTCATAATTTTTGAAGCTAGTATGTGAGCGTGGCAAAGGAAAACGTGTTTTGGCCAATTATAGTTAAATTGGATCGACCAGAAAAGGGCCATTTTACAAACGGTCTCAGAATTCGACGAAACTAGTTTTGTTGTGACCATATCGTTAAAACATAGATAGATTTATTTTTCTGGAATTTTTCGATTCAGTTTGTGGCCCTGGCAAATTGAAATGTACGTTCAAATCGAATATTGAATGTTATACATTTTAAATTGAAGGAAAACTGACTGAAACAGTCGAATGGGCCTACGAAACATATCCCATTGTGTTCGGAATGGGGGTAAAACCCTGGGGACGACAGTCGTTGGGTTTGAAAAGAAGTTCATTTGTGAAAAACCCTAATTTTCTAATTATAATATATATCGACCAATCATAATTTTCCATTCATAAATTAAAAATATAAAAAAAATTCGAAAATCCTTCGTTATCCCCAGGTCGACGGCGGAAAGCTTCTTCCACCTTCTCTCCTCCGTTCTGGCCGATCCCTTCATCAAAACCCATAGCCCCTTTGCAACTTTTTGAAGTTCATCTCCTCCTCTTCAAATCGACACCAACCACACCACCCCTCGTCGCCCGTACATCGAGATCCACGTCCACGAACATCCGCCCTTTAAGCCGCCGCCCTGCCTCAGCCCCGCCACCGAGTGGGACCCACCTGGCATCGATCTGGGCGACTCTCCTAGCCCGTCAAGGGGGCGCTGGCCGATCGCGTTCAAGTGCTTCGGATTTTGTGAAAAATCAAAACCTAAATTTGAACGATTTCTGGAAGGTACGACCTTTATTAATTTAAACTGATTTTAACATTTAAAAGTGTTGCAAACTTGTAAAAATCATATCTTTTTCGTTTGTTGACGAAATTCAGTGAAACAAGAGATAGTGGACTCGTGTGGACGTCTTATACATTCTAGAATAGACCGCATATTTTTTTGAGTCTTCTGCTATTTTTGGTGGAGTGGAACCCAATGTGAGATTTCTAATTTATAAACGATATGGAAAACGACGATGTATAAATTGTATAGTCGATGTATGAGTTATATAAGCATTGTACACCTCTTGTATAAGCATTGTATAAGTTGTACGTTCGATGTATATATGTGTTGAAATAGAAGTGAAATGCTATATATAAATATATATATATATATATACGCCCCTCGTCCACAAACCATGGACGATATTTATTGGTTGTGATTGGTGTGAAAATTGATTGATAGCGAATGGTTGATCGAAATTGTTTGTGGTTGAAATTGATTGATTGTGGTTGAAAAATACCCGTTTGTGGTTGAGAAATATTTGGTTGAAACCACATAGGATTAGTTTGTGGAAATGAAAAAAATATACATGCCGCCCGCGTGCGAACTAGATGCATGATTCCCCATTGTCAAAAGCTGCGAGGCTTTAAGGTAGAGCGAGGAGTCGTACTAGGGATGGTCCCGGTTTTAACTACCCTGCCGTTATGCTGCCGAAATTTTGAATAATATTCATGTGTTAGAATTATTTTCATTTGTTGAAACTATATTTAATCATTGAATAGAAAACCTTCATGTGTTGAATTGAAATTCATTCGTTGAATAGAATTCGTGTGTTGAATGGTATTCGTGTTTTTAAGTATAAAAATCACCTTTTTATCTATATATACAAACTATAGAAAACCTTCATGTGTTGAATTGAAATTCATTCGTTGAATAGAATTCATGTGCTGAATGGTATTTGTGTTTTTAAATATAAAAATCACCTTTTTATCTATATATACAAACCATGGAAAACCTTCATGTGTTGAATTGAAATTCATTCGTTGAATAGAAATTCATGTGTTGAATGGTATTTGTGTTTTAAATATAAAAATCACCTTTTTATCTATATATATGAACTATAGAAAACCTTCATGTGTTGAATCGAAATTCATTCATTGAATTGAAATTCATGTGTTGAATGGTATTCATATTTTGAAAGAAATTGTTTTATAATAAAAATCATATTTTTATCATCTATATGAACTATATAAAATAATCGTGTTTTGAAATAAATTGTTTTATAATAAAAATCATATTTTTATCATCTATATAAACTATATGAAATAGTCGTGTTTTGAAATAAATTGTTTTACAATAAAAATCACATTTTTATTATATACATGAATTGTTAAAAATAGTGAAGTGTTGAAATAGAAAACAGTTAGATTAAAATATAATTTTTACCAAATGTATGAAATTCACATAGTTTTGAAATCGAAGAATCGATATATATATATATATAAATAGAATTGAAATATATCGAATGACGAAGCTGCAGTTCGTATTTTGAAACTGTGATTTCAAACGATTAGTGCAGGAGATCCGACCATCGGATTTTCCCGAAACCGCAACCGTTGGGTTCGCTTTGGAAATATCTTTCCAACAGCACCAACTTTGTAAAAATCCAACAATTGGATTGTCTGGAATGTTTAATTCAAATCTGAGGAAAAACAGTGCCAGAATCGATTATATTTAGATATATATATATATATATATATATATATATATATATATAATTATATTAAATCGAATAACGACGCTGCAGTTCGTATTTTGAAATCGAAACTTCAAACGATTATACCGGGAGATCCGACCGTCGGATTTTCCCGAAACTGGAACCGTTGGATTCGTTTTGAAAAGATCTTTCTAATGATGTAAATTTTGTGAAGATCCAACGGTTAGATTTTCAGATATGTGTAAATCAAATCTGTAGAAAAACCGCGCCACGGCCGCGTTATGGCCCGAAGCGTTGTTTTGAATAAATTGACTATTTTAAAATAAATAAAAATAGCGATAAATCGTTATAAAATATTATAAACGATATGGATGTGAAATTTAGAAACTAACTGAAGGTTGGCTAAGTCGAATGGTTTCTTGGGTATTGATCTGATGTTGGTTTCGGCCTTCGGGGTTAATATTTGGGAAATCGTTCTCTTACTGATTTACGGTTAGCGACTAATGAATAGAAATGATGCGTAGTAGTGTTTGTGTAGCACTTGTTTATTATATACGCGAGTTTCTCAGAATGACCGGGTTTATCCCATTCTGAATAACTGAATCGACGATAAGAAATCGAAGATGAAGACGGTGGTCGAAGACCGGAGATCTTCACCTCGTTTGGATGGTAATTGATGTCCTGATTGGGAGGCATCCCGAAATATGGATAATAAGTGGTGATCGTCCAGACGTACGTGGAGATTGAAGGGTTTGCGAGGTATATAGTGCCTCCGGTTTCGTTCAGACCCAGAACGGACTTGCAAATGGACAGTGTGTCTGACATTGGAATTTATTCTGTGTGATTGATAGCTATCAGTTGCACGGTGTGAATTGCCTGTGTGGCATGCTAAGATGCAATGATCAGGACTTCTGTTGAAAAGCAAAGTCTTGTGGTGATGATCAAAGCACCGCCTGTGTGGCGTAGCTTTGTGTATAACATGAAATCGCGAGCCTCACACCCCGGTATGAACCAGAAATGGGAGAGGACCTCAGGGGGGACGTGCGTTTTCTTTCTAGCTAGAAGTGGCGTCAGTGGTTTTACATGCCCTGACGAGTTTGACTTATGTGGTTGTTACTATTGCGAGGCGCCTCGGTTATATTGGTCGATCCGGGACCGATGGAGGAATTTGTTGGCTCATTTACGCCCCAAAGGGCGGAGACATGCATTGTTCAGACATTATAATCCACTCCGTGTGGACCGGCCCTGACGATCCAAGGTACGGTTGCGGCTGTGCCTAAGACTTGGGCTAGACAGTCTCGAATTCGGTAAGGACTATTTTTTGCCTTGGTTCATGACGGAAATCCAATTTCCAAATATGTGACTGTGAGGTTTTGATTGTATACCTATATTTGGCGACATAGTGGCATGGGACGCTCATGTCGTCTATGATTGATAGTTATGATTTGAAATTGTTTTTGAAACATATAAACACTAGTAATAATATCAAATGCTTTTGTTTTATTCGTATCAAGCATATTTTGGCCATTATAAGGTAAAACTCTATCCTCCGGTTTGCGTTGCATTGTGTGATAGGAACTGAGTCTTATAATGGCTTCATTTTTATAAAAAGCAATGCGATGTTTAAAAGAATTATTTGTTTTAAAGCATTGGCAATCCATGGAGTAAACCCGTTCCACGAAAGTGGCGTGGTCCAGTGATTGGCCATATTTTAAATGTGTTGAGTAGATTTCTCATACCAGTCCCATGACTGACTCGTAGTTTGTTTCACTTTCAAACTCGGGTGCCCCTTTTTCTACACGGGCAGCCTTGTATTCAGGTTAGCTGGCTCTTTCTGGATAGTTGGAGCTGAAGATGGATTCTATTATTTATCTCTTTTTATGTTGTTCAGCTCCTATTGTACATTATGTTTGTTTTCCGCTGTAGACATTTATGTATAGCTGAACTGTATTTGTACTAAGTATGATCCTGTATACTGTGTAACTCTGATGATTACGTTTATCCAGTGTATTCTATTGTACATTATCTGGTCTATTTATTTATTTCTGTTCTGATATTATATGTTTATGTGTTATATTCCAAGGATTACCCTTGCCACCGTCAGTACGGGGTTTGGGGTCGTCTCATCTATGTGGGTTACTGCTGAAATGGGTCCCCGTTACTAGGGTTTTCCAGCCAACATGTTAAATTGGTTAAGTGTCTTAACCCCACCCATCAATTTAGTTAACATGTTGAATTGGTTAAGTGTTTCCTTAATTGACTTAACCCTACCAATCTTGACTTAGCTTTATTAAAGCACCAGCCACTCACATTAGATAGGTATTGTTGTGGTCACTGGATGTGCCGGTCGGTTCCGGGCAGTTTTACACCACAACTCAGTCTAACCTCGGGTCCTTTTTGGGCTCAATGCACTAACCACCCACATTAGACGGGTATTGTTGTGGTCACTGGATGTGCTGGTCGGTTCCAGGCAGTTTTACACCACAACTCAGTCTAACCTCGGGTTAGGCATATTCGTCTTTTCTAAATTTACATATTTGTCCCTTTTATGCTTATATGTAAATTTGTCAACAATTTATTGTCATGGCCCACTTTCCTTCTAAATCAAATTCATAATTTTTGGTAAGTAAATTATACCATTTCAATGCCATACCATTTACATGGTTATGAGCCAAATATGTTAATTACGTATAGTTTCATGTTTTCCCTAACGTTACCCCCGTTGTACGTTCGCGAAATTACATATGATGTTAGGCTCAACATTTTAGCCTAACTAATAACTAAAAGGGGAAATAGAGGAATTTGCAACATTCCAACATCATACAAAAATATAGATCTCGCTACAGATGTGTCACATGAACTTTGCATAATATACTTTTAATTATGAACTTGCAAACTAGATCTATGCAACATGAGTCATAAAATAATAGTTTTACATAGAACTACCAAAACTTAATTAGACATGTAGTGGTGAACTTGCATAGGGGTTGAATCATGCTAATATGGATCTAACATAGAGGCATAAGGATCTAACATATAAAGTGTAGATCTAAACATATAGGTTTACAGTATCATGTTTTTAACCTGTAAACTTGCATGTATACATAACATGATAGCATCACTTAACTTGCATAAACATGACATAATTTCTGAATTGACATACAACATATAGATGTCATCACCAAATTATACAAGGTCGTAGATCTAAACATGTATGCAGAATGGATCTAAACATTTAGGCATAAATGACATGATTTAGCATAAAACTTGTATAATATCACCAAGCGTACATATGATAATTTCATTCCCAAATTTCTATATGACATCATAGGTTTATTCACCAATTTCCACATAACATGATAGGTTCGATAGACCATAATAGTTCATAGGCATATATGATAGAATAGACATGAACAAACATAAATCAGCATCACATACAACTAGATACAATTCTATTTTACAATTCATTACAAACCATGTCTTTAATTTATTTACATCTGAAAGATAACTACACTTACAACCAAACGGGAATTCTTGAGTTCTGGGATCTGTATTTTGAAACTGGATTGCTCGCCTTTGATGTAGATCGTTGAATTCTCTTAGTTGAATTAGATTAGATTTAATTTTATTTTGATGTAGCTTTTATCTTGCCTTTGAGTTGAAAGAGATGACGGCTATTCTAGGTTCACCATTGACGGCATTGCAGCTCTTGGTATGAATATTTGTGATTTAGGTTGAGAGTTAGGTTGCTTTTATAGAGGTTTAATTAATTTAGAGCCGTCAGATTAACCCTAGAAGTAATCAAGATCATCCAGTCAAGATACGATAACACCTCAGCCCTAATGACTCAGCAGGGAGTCAGAATTCGTCATCTTTTCAGATCTGACCGGGGGGTAGGTCGACCCCCAGATCGACCTGTAGGGTAGGTCGACACTAGGGTCGTCCCCCTAGTCGACCTGGCCTGGGGCGGGAATTTTCCTGCCCTTTTCTGTGTTTAAATTTGAATTTTAAATTTTTGAAACTTTCGAGGGCCATAACTTCTTCATACGAAGTCCAATTCACGCAAACTCGGACTCTATCTCAACCAGAATTCCGAGACAAACGCAATGGTGTAACCCATTTCCCTTAATTCTCATATTTAGAATTAATTATTCTTTAATTTGTTACTTTAAAGTTTACAGAAAATATGGGGTGTTACATCATTAGTGTAAATAGCTTTCGGAATTCCTCCCGGTCTTCAAAGACAAGCTCTGGTCTCATCTTCGAGCTTTTGTAGTATTTCCTTTGTGCTTCCGTGTCTTAGGACTTAAGAACCATCATCCCTTTCGGTATTAGCACTAAGCAAAATAGTGTGGACAACACTTATTTTTATAAGCTTTGGTTTACTTTCAGTGGGCCTTTGGAGTTGGTTCTGGTTCTGTAGCAGTATGCTTTCAGTATATCTACTGACGGCCTTCGGAACTGTCTTTCGTAATGTTTTGCTTGTGTCCCTGCTTCTTATGGGTCTAACATTTTTACCTTCTTCTATCTCGACACTAAGTTCATTAGTGTCGATAACCCTTTCGTTTCTTTTTTTCTTGGCTTGATGCTTCCTGTTGCTTTTCGGACAATATAGAACTCCTACCTGGTTTCGGGTCTTGGGTTACAGACTCTTGATTATCTTTTCCTGCTTGCAACTTCACGTGTTATGCTCTTGGAGCTGAGCCCATGTTTATGACCCCAAGTGTCGGCATTGCTTTGTCGATGTCACCTTTCATATTGGTACCCAGATTTCCTCCCTTGTGTTGATGCCGATGGCTTATTGACCAAATCATCTTTTTATTGCCTTCGGGCCATTCTTTTGAGCTGGTTGCAGTCCGATACCCCTTCATAGTTTGTAGGTTTCGGTGTTAATTATGTGCTTCCGAACATCCTTTCGATGCTAGTATTACGACATGATCTTATTTCCCTTTCGATGTTGGCTTTCTGGATGTCACTTTCATAAGTTTTCCTTCTTGTTCCGCTATCGATGTCGAACCGATACCCTCAAGCACCCAGTATCGGCCTTGATTCCCTGAACCTTTCATTGTCAGTATCAACTCTCTGATTTCTTACTCTCAGTGCAGGTTCCGCAACTTTTGGAGCTTTTCTCACTTGGTTCTACCTCACTACCCGAAACCCTTTCCCTTAGTCCTTCTGCTTCTTTATATTTGGCTGGTGCAAATTTTTGTGTTAACAGTTAGCCCCTTCCCCCCCCCCCCAGTATAAAGAAGTTTTTATTCTTTAAGACAAAATCCTGTAGTTCCTGTTTTATTTTTCTATAACTTAAGAAACATTAGAGAGATTCCGACATTAGTTTCGAATAACCCAAAACAGTGATACAAGGGAAAGCATAATATTTCTCAATGAATAGGGCTTCGAGTAGAAATTCCAAATTATGAACTTTTATAAACTAAACTATACATGATGTGCAAACTCAAATATGTATCTATGTGGGATTCTATGGTTTTAAAGTTTAACATTTTCTAACAACCTCGGATGGGGAAACTAGTATTCTTACTTTTGACAAGAATTTGCTCCAGGAAGGGAAAGATAGCAAACACAAAATGTATATTCAGATACTTGCAATAGAAAAACAAGATTTCATCTTCGACAAGCATAATGTATCAGTAGAAGTAATATGACTTGCATAGCGTACTAAACATTATTTTGACTAAAAATTAGAATAATGAACGTTAATGATAAGTATGTTATGAGTTTAGAAAACTTCCCTGTGTAAAGTACCGAAGGATCATAAACCTTATTGGAAGACTTCGAATGGGAGACCCGAAGTAGCAACCTGGGCATTAATTTTAAATACCCTAACCTAGGAACAATAATGGCATATCTGACTTCTACATGTGAATATGGCAAAAGGAATTAAACATTCTTTTTGGAAATAAGCATAGAAAATTCATAGCTAGACTTGACTGTTAGAGCAATGCAGACCTGTAGGCTCATTTTCTAAAAGTATTTGTAGGTTTAAAAGTACTCCTTTGGAATAGCAAGGAAAAAGGTTCAAGGCTTAAACCTGAACTTGTACCATAGAAATTTGGAAACTTGACTACAATAAGAATCCCGAGACTCACACTCGGATAAATAGAAATCACATGGAAATCCCGAGGCTCACACTCAGATAAATAGAAATCAGCAATTCATACAGGAATTAATAGAAGCCCAGAGACTCACACTCGGGTAAGTGGAAATCATAAATCTTCTGAAAACAATAGAAACCCCGAGACTCAAACTCAGGTAGGTAGGAATTAGATATCCCGAGACTCAGACTCAGGTAGGTAGGAATTAGATATCCCTAGACTCATGCTCAGATAAATGGAAATCAAAAATCATATATGAATCCCAAGACTCACACTCGGGTAAATAGAAACTAGAAATCACATAGAAAACCCTGAGACTCATACTCGGGTAAGTAAAAGGCAGAAATTTTCTGAAAACAATAGAAACCCTGAGACTCATACTTGGGTAGGCAGAAATCCGAAATCATGTGGAAACCCCGAGACTCACACTCGGGTAAGAAGAAATAAGAAAACATAGAGAAACCCTGAGACTCACACTCGGGTAAGTAGAAATCAGAAATCATATGGAAACCCGGAGACTCACTCTCGGGTAAGTAGAAACCAGAAATCATATAGAAAACCCGAGATTCACCCTCGGGTTAGTAGAAACCATAAAACATAGAGAAACTCCGAGACTCACACTCGGGTAAGTATAAATCAGAAATCATATAGAAACCCCGAGACTCACACTCGGGTAAGTTGAAACCAGAAATCATATAGAAATCCCGAGACTTACACTCGGGTAAGTAGAAACCATAAATCATATAAAAACCCTGAGACTTGCACTTGGGTAAGTAGAACCAGAAATCATATAAAACCCCGAGACTCACCCTCGGGTAAGTAGAAACCATAAAGCATAGAAATACCCTGAGACTCACACTCGGGAAAGTAGAAATCAGAAATCATATAGAAACCTCGAGACTCACACTCGAGTAAGTAGAAATAGGAAATCATATAGAAACCCCGAGACTCACACCAGAGTAAGTAGAAACCAGAAATTCACATATGAAATTAGTATAAATCCTGAGATTCACACCCGGGTAAATAGAAACCTGAAATCATGTAGAAACCCTCACACTGGGGTAAGTAGGAATAGGAATCCCGAGACTCATGCTCATGTAGATAGAAACCTGAAATCATGTAGAAACTCCGAGACTCACACTCGAGAAAGTAGGAATAGGAATCCCGAGACTCATGCTCAGGTTGATGGAAATCAAAAATCCTCATTTGAAATTATATCTTAATGGGAGGTCACCATTAAATGTCATAGTTAAATGAAATGCCCTAATGAAGGTATAAAAGAGCTATTGAATACTATTCAAAAATAGTCCTATAGAGGCATCAAGAATCATCCAAAAACCATCTATGCGAATCAATGTTTGACTAATTCAAACATCATTTAAAGTGATCAAGAAATCATGAATTATGTGCGGGTTTCTTGGAAGTTTACTTAGAGAAACCACACAAGCAAAGAGTCATAAATATACTGAGGAATAATTTCTCGGATGCATATGTAGAGGACTGCTTCGATATAAATTAGTCCTCACTTGAATTAATTAGTCGTTTTAGCTGGAAGTTTTATTCGGCTTTTTAGCCATTGGGTATCTAACGTCTAGCCTTATTCCTAACCCATGGGATATGCAGATGCATGAATGCTCTCTAAGAGAGCGACATGGTCCCTTTACGGGAAGATGCATATGTTATAATAGCTAGCCCCACTTAGGGGGCGACTCCCCTAGCTAGAGATAAAGTATTTTGCCCTACTCAAAGGCGACTCCTTTGCAGGAGATTATGGTATTATAGCCCTACCATGGAGGCGACTGGTATTGTAGCCCTACCCCAAAGGTGAGTCCACTATAGGAGGTGTAGGTTCTCTTCTTGGAAGCTTTATTTGGCGCTGCTCTTCTAGAGACTTTGTTTGGTGCTCCTCTTCTGGAGGCTTCGTTTGTTGTTGCTTCTCTTCTTGGAAGCTTTGACTGATGTTTCTTTACTCTTAGGAAGTTTTGCTTGATGTTGTTTCTTCTCTCGAAAGCTTTATTTGATGGTGCTTCTCTCGCCGGAAGCTTTGTTTGGCGCTCCTCTTTTGGGCGGTTTTGTTTGATATGGCTTCTCTCTTTAGAAGCTTTGTCTACTGTGCCTTTTATTCTAAAGACTTTGTTGTATATCTTTTATCAAGGGTACGTTCCACAACTTTCATAAAAATATTTGTACATGTCAGTATAAGATGTTTGATGAAGATAGTTTATGAAATTTTAAGTTAAAGGAGATAAGATTTTGAGCAATATCATTTAAGTCGGGCGATGATTGGCATTTAGTTGTTTCTTTGGGCAGCTTCCATCAAAGCTTTCCATCATTGATAACTTTGTTGCGTATTTAGTCACACATTGCGTTCTTTAAGTGCTCCCATTTGGGCTTTTGTTCCCTTCTACAGGATAAGACATAGGCAGAAATTAGACATTCTTTAAGTACTCTTTTTGAGCTTTCGTTCCCTTCCGCGGGACGAGACATAAGTAGAAGGTGCTCCTCTTGAGCTTTTGTTGTATGCATAAGCCTAAACAGGATTTGATTTTTACTTATTGTTAAGTTCTCATTCCCATGTTGTGTTGCCTCTGACCAGCTTTCCCACTGATCTTACTTCAAATTTCTTAGTTAGGCTTTCTTTTCTTTTCAGCTTGGTGTATCTTTATCAAATCATGACAATGACTGGTTTTGTGCCCCTTTGACTTGTGATTGGAACAGTAATCCTTTTCTTTGCACGTCTTTGAAGAGCCTTTTGTGAGGGAATTGGAATCAAGGCTTTTCACCTTCGGACCTTGCTTCAAGCTTTTCCTTGCGTTAAGTATTTCTTCCATATGAATCAATTTACCGGCTCTGGAATACAAATCATTCAAGCTTTCACCTTTATTTAAGATAAGCTCATTCCAAAAGGAGGATGGTACAAGCAACCCTGATTGCACAGCTCTTGGCTTTTCTTTATTTTCAGCCCCTTTACTTTGAGAAACTTATTGTGAAACCTCTTTAGATAGCAGAGTTTTTTTAAGTCTATCTAAATCATAAATGATAATTTCCGAATCCTTTTGCATATGGAATTGTGTGCTAAATGCGGTAGACAATTTCTTCCAAGTTGTAATGATCGGGCCATGATAATGCTTGCGCCATTTAAGAGCTCTTCCACAAAGAGCTGTCAAGAAAACCTTGCATCGAAGGGCTTCATAAGCATTATACGTATCCATGTAATTCTCGAAAATGGCAAGGTGTTCTTCAAGGTCGGTAATCCCATCATACGCGAGTATGTTCTCTTCTATACCAGATGGAACCTTTACCATCATTATCTCTTTGGAGAAGGGGATTGCTTGCGATTTCCTGTCTTCTATCCATGTTAGGCTTTCGTTTTCTTCTGAACTTACCATCTCTTTTAATGTTTGGTTGTTTCTCCATCAAAATTGATTGCTCTGTAGATTTAATGAAGGCTCACTTTGGTTATAAAGCTCTTGAGGTGCCATCATTTTTGATTCCACGTCATAAGGTTCCACTTCAAGCGACCTTCGGACTAAGTCTTCTTCTATGAATTCTCTAGTTGCATCATTCTGCATAGCGAAGTGTAGTATTTCCAATTCATTACTTGCTCTTTTCGTTAAGGAAGTTCCTCTAGTTTTCAATTTGGCTAAGTTGATGTTGTTTTCCGAGATGGATGACGTGTTGGATCCTTCTTTACCACTCTTTCCCAATTGAATCATCCTTTAATTGATATTCAAGAGTATCTTGTAATGATGGAATGAGAAATAAGGTCAGAAGGTTTAAGATAAGTATGGAGTGTTCTCAATTAGACGGAGGCTCATGGTTAAACTATTCTTAAAATAGCTCTTGGATCAATAACTTTTGAAGTATCCATTCGATATTCAAAAGCTTCTTGTCAAGACACTTTATCTATAATCATGCCTCTTCAAGGCTTAATCCAATCCGGGACGGAACAACACAGTCAGGAATGTAGCTGTTAACCACAAGGTCGGAGGTTCAAGCCCTCCTTCTAGTGCCAAAATGTTAATGATATTTTTTGTCAACACTGGAGATAGGTCTAAAGAAGTGGACTTAAGGTTAAAATGGGATTATTTAGTTCCAACAAGCTTGAGTTAGTTCACCGTTTCGTAGGTATCAAGGTTTAGAGCCCGAAGATTGGTTACTCTTCTCTCAAGGGGTGAGTATCACGCTTGCGAGACTCAACAACCAACAGTTACCTTGGGATAAGGGTCCCCCAAGATCAACACAAGTTAAGAAGCTAAATGGCTTGTATAGGGGTATCTTGGTAATTCGTAAGCATAGCAGGATTCAATCCAAAACATAGTAGAAAACAATGTAATGTGCAGAATTAATAAGAACACAACAATCTATAGTGATTTGGTTCGGATTGAACCTACGTCCACTTTAAGGGCTTTGGATATTTTATTCATGATGGCGATTACAAGGAAAATCCCGAATTTAATTTACAAATTAGGGTTTGAGCTCTCTCAAATGAATACAGAATTTGGAAATTAGGAAAAGTCCCCTAAAATGAGACCTCGGGGGTCTTATTTATAGGCATATCGGGGCCCTTTTGTCTTTAGCTCAGTAGAAGCCCCTTTAAAATGTGATAGCATGTTGTTGGTCGCCTCATGACTTTTGGTGTTGTTGCTAGATCTGGTTTGGCTTTTTAGAACGGTGGTTTGGCTTTTTGAAATGTCAGTTTTGACTTTAGGATCCTAATCTTGATGTCACTCTTCACACGTACTGATTTCAAGTTCATTACTGTAAATAGCTTTCGAATTGCTCTCGGTCTTCAACGACAAGCTCTGGTCTTGGATTTGAGCTTTTGTAGTATTGCCTTTGTGCTTCCGCATCTTAGGACTTAAGAACCATCATCCCTTTTGATATCAACACTAAGAAAGTTAGTGTGGATGGCTCTTCTTCTTATAAGCTTTGGTTTAATTTCGGTTAGCCTTTGGAGTTGGTTCTGGTTCTGTAGCAATATGCTTTCAGTATATCCACCGACGGCCTTCAGATTTATCATTCATAATGTTTTCCTTGAGTCCCTGCTTCTTATGGCTCTAACGTTTTTACCTTCTTCTGTCTCGACACTAAGTTCATTAGTGCCTCTAATCCTTTCGTTTCCTTTTGCTTGGCTTAATGCTTCATGTTGCTTTTTGGATAATATAGAACTCCCTCCTAGTTTTGGGTCTTGGGTCATAGACTTCTGCCACTTTATCTTCTTTTCTTGCTTGCAATTTCAAGTGTTATGCTCTCGGAGCTGAGCCCATGTTGATGACCCCAAGTGTCGGGACTGCTTTGTTACTATCACCTTTCGTATCGACACCCAGCTTTCCTCCCTTTTGTTGATGTCGATGGCCTATTGACTAAATCATCTTTTTATTGCCTTTGGATTATTCTTTTGAGCTGGTTGCGGTCTGATACCCCTTCATCGTCAGTAGGTTTCGGTGTTGATTATATGCTTCCGAAATATCCTTTCGGTGCTAGTATTACGTCATGATCTTATTTCAATATTGGCTTTTTGGATGTTACCTTCATAAGTTTGCCTTCTTGTCCGCTATCGGTGTTGGTCCGATACCCTCGAGCTCTCGGTATCATCATTAATTCCCTGAATCTTTCGCTGTCAATATCGACTCTATGATTTCTTGCTCTCGGTGTCGGTTCTGCAACTTTCGGATATTTTCCCACATAGTTCCAGCTTACTACCCGTAACCCTTTTTCTTTGCCCTTCTGATTCTTTATATTTGGCTAGTGCAAATTTTGGTGTTAACATGGTGCTTCTACGCAGTAGTACGTCGTTCGACGACAATGATTATAGGATGGAGAGCAAGGCTACTGCGACGGATTGCTTTTCTCCTAGATGCAAAAAGACGACATTAAGTCATATTGAGGCGACTACCATATGAGAATGAGATAACACGTAATTATTACAAGCTGGAGAGCAATTGATGAGATCTCACAACATGGTTCATGCAGGGGATAGCCCACTTGTTGGATGACTTCAGACAGGAGTTTTTTTGGCAAAGCCGACCGGTTCAACTATTATGTGCTAATTCTGTGGATTCAGAGGCATGTCAGATATGATTCCCATAACTTCCATGTCGTATGTGTTTATATATATATTACTACTTTTACAATACTTTGAGATTTGTTATCGCTCACACCAGAATTTTGTTTGATCTAAGGTTTTATTTCACTCTTATTACCTAGGGTGCTCATCGACAATACTGATGACCAGACCATATGACAAATATGAGCATTATTTGGAGCTGCGTAGGTGGATTCGCAAGAGAGGAGCGTTTTTATATATATTTATACTTGTGTTATACCTGTTTATTTCTACGATGTAGCACTGTGGAGCCTTAACGATGTTTTGTATTCTTATTGGAGGCAATTTATCAGTTGGGTTTATTTATCTCTTTTATAAACTTTATTTCTGTAATGTATAACTGTATGAACCTATATACTCTGATTATCTAGTTCATATAGTTTATACTGTCTCGCCTGTTTTATATCTGAGATTGAATTATTATATGTTATTTGATGCGCTGTGAGATATACGACAGGTTCTGTGATTATGTTTATATTCAGTTCTCTTCTTTCTCTTCTCTTATATTTCCTTCTTTTCTTTCTTTTATCTATTTCTTTCTTTTGACCATCATTTTACATCGATAGGGTGCTTGTACAACATAAAGTTTTAATTATAAGCATCAGTAATGTATGGAAAATCGTAACATTTGGTATCGGCAATGCTTCATAAAAATTCGAATCTTTGCATTAATGTCGATAGTACCACTTCCCATAACCGGATCGGCACTATACCCTAAAGCCTTGTTCGATATTCATCCTTAAGGTGGATCGACTTTACTCCTGGTGCTTCGGGTCCGTGCATCACTTGAATCAGGGTAAACTTGTGAAGTTGGGATCGGTTTTATCAGATCGGCATTGGATAAGAGACAATTTCCTTCCCAAGATTGACATACGTAATTCGATACCGGTTTGGATTCGGATACCGATACGAAAGACCTTGGGTTAGCCAAGCCGGGCTTCCCCTACTCCTGGATCTGATCTTCTCTACTACTTTGAATATTTTGCCACTACTCTATGCCAAACCAGATATTGTGGCACCTACAAATTGATCAAGACCCGGTCGAATCAAAGGATCTTGTTTGGTTTTTTTGTATACATACGTGAGAACTTCGCTATTGCCATCAAACAACACTCTTATCTCCTCTTTTATGCAATCACATGAACTGTATTTGCAATCATACGGCATTATCAACTAAGATTACCAAATAGTAGACGTAGGTAGGATTTTCCAATCACTATAAATATTGTATCGCATTACTTTTTGCATTCTGTGATTAAATTTTTTTGGTTAACCTTTGATTTCAACCTGGATTTGGGTTTTGGTGTTTGATTGACTAAATTGAACATCAACATTTTGGTAAGCCAGGTAGGGGTAACTATGTAACACCTCATAATTTTAAAGAACATTAATAAGGGATACTTAATTAAATATTGGTAATTAAGTAAAATGGACTATACCATTGCATTCTCTCGGAATTCTGGTTAAGATACACTCCAAGTTTGCGTAAAACGGACATCGTATGAGAAAGATATAAAGGTTAGAAGTTTGTATACGTATAAGCAAGATATATATATATATAATTCAAACCAAAATTCAAATCAGTTTGAAAAACAAGCGGGAGAAGTAGGTGAGATCCAAACAGGGATGGGACGACCCATGCCTGGGTCGGGTCAATCCATGGGTCGACCCGAGGGGTAGGCGAGTCGACCCTTCCCCGATCTGGCACGATGCATTTTTTTGTACTTGGACATGTTTGTACACTGGGTTAGTTGGAGATAGTCTATATAAAGGCCAACATTTCAATTATTTTTCTACACCTAAAACAATGGAGACAATGAGATGCTGCCTCAGCTTGGATTGAATCAGACTATCTTCTACAACATCAGCCTATACATACATCAGAGACATTTCTTGTACACCGTCCAATCTCTGTGAGTTCATGTTACTTTAGGATATAAAAATTTAACAGTAATCTTGACCCATAAATAAACCTAGATCTAAACCTATGCATGTTAAGAAATTGATTCATATATAAACAGTTCTGCTATAAACAAATGTATTTTTCCATACACCTATTATGTTGTTCAATTGTTATTATATCTCTATTTCTGTTATCACTATGCCTATTCCTGTTCTTCTCCCTCTTTTAATTCCCTTTTTATTTTGTAAACCTATGCTACCTTCGAGTCTAGGCCAATCTTGTAAGAGACATACGTATGAATGAAATTGGGACAATTAAGGAATGTTTGGGAATGTAAATAAAAGAGGAGAAAATTGGGGCATATCTTGTACTATGGAATATGACTAAAATTTGGGGGTATATAAACATGTAAATCTATAGGCTTAATTCAAAGATTAAGTGGAACATGAAACTATATATATAACCTGCGGAACCTATTTAATCTGTTAGTGCTATATAAACCTGTTAACCTGTTTAATCTGTTGTGGTTAAGCAAACATGTTTAATCTGTTGAGGTTATATAAACCTGTTAACCTATAATACTTAACTTGTTTAATATATTGGGGTTAAGTAAACCTGATTAATCTGTTGGGGTTATATAAACCTGTTAACCTATAATACTTAACATGTTTAATCTGTAGGGGTTATATGAACCTATTAACCCGAACTTAACATGTTAATCTGTGGGGGTTAGGAAAAGCTGTTAATCTATAAGGCTTAACCTGTTTAAAATCCTAGTTAATTAGAGGACACAATTTTCAGGGATTTAGCTTGTGTCATCTGCTATGTGGGGCCCATATCACTCAGTAACCATTCTGGTATTAAAAGGGGACCCCGCACTAGGTAGGTGTCAGGGCACGCATGCTGAAATGATAGTAAGAGGTTCATCTGAAAAGGGGGTGTATACAAGCGTGTTCTAACGCAGTCATGAGCGTGCATGGGTCCGGTTTATAGGGGAAAATAAGTCGTTGTAGCACCTGTAAATAGGTTTGTGTCCTTCTGTAGGTTGCTACTTTAGGAGGTAATACACCCTACTGTGGGGTCGACACAAGGTATTTACACATTAGGGAGCCGATCACTTGGGGGTAAAAATTATGTTACATCAAGTCCTGCCTATTTCTATTAAGGTACCCGTTATTTCTGTTTGAGGTAACACCCGTTATTTCTGTTGAGGTACCTGTTTGGGGTAAAACCCGTTATGAAACTAGAGTATACCTAAAACTACCATTATGTTTCTGTTGGGATCATTCTGTTTCTGTTATATTAGGGAATACCTAATCCCGTCACACATCTATTATACTAGTATTAGTGCAGAGAAAAGAAACTGAGAACATAGTTTACTCTATTTATTCTGCTTATCATGTTCATCTTGTTTACACCTGTTCTATGCTACTGTTATCTCTCATCCGGTTTATTTACCTGTCTTGGTACTTTTACTTTTTTATATGCTAAAAGTCACTGAACACGCTAGACTTTATGTCTGACCCTTTTTATTTCCCTTTTCCCTCTTTCCTTCCTCCCAGGTTCTCAAGGTGGGAACGCTCAGGCATAATTAGGTCTTTCTCTCTCTTCTGCTTCTGCTTGGATCTGGATCTGCTTGGATGTATCGCTTCAACTACTTGTCTACTTTATTATGGATATTATTGGGGATTTGATTTGACATTTTTGTACTCTGATAGTTTTTAGCGCAAGACAGATGTTTTGGTTTGATGTACTTGGTTTCAGTATTTTAGCCTGATGTTGTAATTGGTTTTGAGACTATGATGTTTTTGTGATGAATAATGAAGTTTTAAATTTCTACTGCTATATTTTTAATATCTACCTTGTGAGATTCTATTTCTGTTTACCTATAATTCTTCACGGAACTTAATGCATTCTGATAAAGAGTGACATTAACGGACGTGGGATGTCACATTTTGTATTAGAGCTGAAGGTTACAAGATCGGGTAAAAGTTTTGAAAATTGCTTTCAAAAATAAAGTGTTTTCAAAGAAAAGTCTATTTTTGAAAAACATATTCCCCAAATCCATACAAAATATCTTTCTGATTCTATGTTTATATCCCTTTTCTTTTTAGCATGTTTGGGGAACCGATTCTTCCCGAGGGCTTTCTGATACCGGCTTGGTTACTTAGATATCTTGAGGCTATGACACTTGCAGGAGGCTAAGGAGATGCCCCTCCGCCAGTATTAGTCGTTGTTCCTCCTCCTCCGCGAGTAGATAATTTCTCGAAGATATGCAAGGACTTTTGTGCTATGGGTGGAAAACCATTCCGTGGAACTGAAAGCTTTGTGGAAGCACGGAATTGGTTGCGAGAGACAGAGAACCTTTTTTGGACTTTTTGAAGTCGACGACCATACAAAGATACAGTTGGATGCCTGGCAGCTTAAGGACGAGGCTTAGTTTTGGCGGGAGATAACGCAAGCAAAGCATCCAGTTGATACTTGGGCTGATTTCCGACAGAGATTCGAGGTGAAGTTTCTCTCTCACGCAGAAGAGAGTATGCAGATGGAGAGATTCTTGGCACTTAAGCAAGGGAATATGTCTGTTAAGGAGTATGTCAAGGTTTGGGCTGGAACTAGTGAATACTCCGCATAAGAAAGCTTTAAGGTTCGCGAGACGGTTAAATCAACCTCTCCAAGCATTGACATTTTCTCATATACCGACGGAGGGAACTTTTGTGAGGCTTGTTGACATGGCATTGATGCACGAAGAGGGCAAAGTTGAAAGTAAAGAGGTTAAAACTGATGGGACTCAAAACAATAAAGTGTGGCCCAAGAAATAAGCACAAAAGAAAGGTGGAAAGAACAACAAAGCTCAGAACAAGAAGAAAGGTCATGGTTGTGAGAGCATGGGTCATCTGGTCAAGGATTGTAAGAAAAGGAAGAATGCTTGTTTCAACTGTGGTGAAGTTGGACACTATACTAGGGAATGCCCAAAGTAGTAAGGAAAAGGGAAAAGGGCAGGACCTTCTGGAGGGCAGGTGCATGCTCTCAAGGGCAGTGGACCGGACAGAGGTAGAAAAGTTTTTGTTGAAGGTTTTATTTCCCTTTTGGATCATCCAGTTAGGACTCTTTTTTATTATGGCGTTTCTCACTCTTTTATATCTGATTTTGTGGTTGAGTCTCTACACCTTAGTACTAGTACTGTTTATGACTCTGTTATTGTCTCCAAGCCCAATTGGGGGCAAGGCTCATCTGTCTATGATATGTCGGGGTTTGAGGATATCTGTGTTAGGTGTCGAGTTCGAGTGCGACGCGTATATGCTTAGTTTTATGGGCTATGGTCTGATTCTAGGTATGGATTGGCTAGCCATGTATGGTGCCGTCCTAGACTATGAGAGGAGGGTCGTTAGACTTTTGACTTGCTGAGGGAGGACTCTTGAGATTTCCTGTGGCCCAAAGGGGTCTGTCATGCTTAGCTTCCTAGAATCACTTGATGCTTCTGCCAATGATTTGCGACCTATACCCGTAGTCTATGAGTATCTAGATGTTTTTGATGAAGTTCGGGGTTTAACACCGAGGCGTGGGATTGATTTCCGAATATACTTGGTGGATAATGCGAAGCCAGTTCCATTGCATGTGCGCCACATGGCTCCTAGGGAGAGGAGGGAGCTTAGCAAGCAAGTAGGGGAACTACTTGAGAAGGGATTTATTAAACAAAGTATATCAGAATGGGGAGCTCCGGTCATCTTCGCAACCAAGGCGGATGGCTCTCTTCGCCTATGTGTGGATTACAGGGAGTTGGATAAGTTCACCAAGAAGAATAGGCACTACCTTCCGAGGATTGACGATCTGTTTGACCAGTTTGTTTGTGCATCTATTTTCTCGTAGTTAGATCTGGCCATAGGTTTTCATCAGTTGAGGGTGGTTTAGAATAGTACAGACAAGACCTCTTCTAGAACTCCAGATGGCTTCTTTGAGAGGCTAGTCATGCCTTTTGGGTTGACAAATGCACCGGCGTATTTTGTGGATCTAATGAGTAGGGTGTTTAGGGTGTTTATGAATAAGTTCGTGGTAGTCTTTGTAGATGACATCCTGATTTTCTCGAAGAGCGAGGAAGAGCATGCCCTACATTTAGGAGAGATTTTGAGGACTCTCATAGCACACCAGCTTAAGGAGAAATTCTCCAAGTGTAACTTTTGGAGAAAGGAGGTGAGATTTCTGGGGCATGTGGTCTGCAAGATGGGATAGCAGTGGATCCCGCGAAAGTAGTTGCAGTTCAAGATTGGAAGGTTCCAAAGAATGCAACGGAGGTGAGAAGTTTTTTTGGTTTGGCGGGCTATTATAGGAAGTTTATCAAGGACTTCGCAGAGATATCGGCCCCACTCACCAAAGTGATGAAGAAGAATCTGAGATTTTCTTAGAGTATTGACTGTGAGGATGCTTTTCAGTGATTGAAGAGGGTTCTAACAACAGCCCTAGTCTTAACACTGCCTAATGGGAATAAGGTGTTCATGGTGTACACCGATGTATGTGGTACAAGGCTTGGTGCCGTCTTGATGCAAGAGGGAAGGGTGGTATGCTATGGTAGTAGGCAGTTAAGGGTTTATGAGAGGGACTACCCTACCTATGATTTGGAATTGGCTGCTATATTGTTCGCACTGAAGACTTGGCGACATTATCTACTTGAAGAGAGGTTCGAGTTATACACATACCATAAGTCGCTCAAGTATCTATTCTCGCAGAAGGATCTTAATTTGAGTTAGCAAAGATGGATGGAGTTCCAGCGTCCTATGACTTCGAGATTGCTTATACCCCTGGTAAGGGTAATGTGGTAGAGGACGCATCGAGTAGGCAGAGGATGACTTTGAGTCCTCTATTCGTAGAAAGGCAGAGCTTGGAGTACATATCAACCTTCGATTTTAGGCCATCTACGGATTTTACACCTGGTTTGTTGGCATCTATAAAGGTGCGATCTACTCATATGGATCAGATAGGATCTTCGCAGTGAAGGACCCACAGATAGCAGACATCTTGGATAGGCTCCATAGAGGGGAGATTTCTACTCACCTTAGTAGATATTCCACAGTTGACAGAGGGTGGTTACGGCAACATGGGAGGCTTTATGTTTCCCAAGTTGGGGATTTGTTGAGGACGGTCCTTGAGGAAGCCCATCATTCTAGGATGACTATCCATCCAAGCAGCGACAAGATGTACCGAGACACGAAGAGGATTTTCTTTTGGGTTGGGATGAATAAAGATGTAGCATAGTTTGAAGCTCGATGTTTAGTTTGCCAGCAAGTAAAAGCTTAACAAAAGAATCCTGGCGGTTTGCTTCATCCTTTCGAAGTCCCGCAGTGGAAGTGGGAGAGCATCTCTATGGATTTCATCGATGGTTTGCCTAGACCGAGGAGAGGCAACACCAGTATCTATGTTATAGTATACAGGCATACTAAGAGCGCTCATTTCATTGTCGTTAAGAGAAAGAGAACAACAACATGGTTGGCATCAGTTTATCTTCGTGAGATAGTCCATCTACATGGAGTACCTTCTAGCATAATGAGTGATCGTGATCTCATCTTCACTAGTGAGTTCTGGAAGAGCCTACAAGAGGCACTAGATACACGGTTATGTTTAAGCACCGCATATCACCCTCAGATCGATGGACAAACTGAGAGGGTAAATAGAGTTCTTGAGGATCTTTTGAGGTTGTGTATCTTAGACATGGAAGGTGCATCTCCCATTGGTGGAGTTCGCTTACAACAACAGCTATCAAAGTAGTATATGCATGGCACCCTTTGAGGCACTATACGGACGACCTTGTAGATTACTGACTTGTTGGTGGGAGACTACAAATAGGCTTCTACTTGGACTTGAGACGATTAGAGAGACTTTAGACAAGATTGATCTTATCCGCCAACGTATGAAGACAACTCAGAATAGGCAGAAGTCTTACGCAAATAAGAGAAGGACTGAAATTGAATTTAAGGTAGGAGACATGATTTTCATCAAAGTATCACCTCTGAGGAATGTGGTTCTCTTAGGATCTATAAGGAAATTGGCACCAAGGTTTGCAGGGCCATTTCCCATTGTGGAGAGGATAGGTCAGATGGCCTATAGGGTGAGATTACCAAAGAGATTGGCAGATGTTCATGATGTTTTCCACATTTCCCAATTATGGAAATGTCTTCACGATACATCAGAGGTGGTTGAGACGAGCATGCTTGAGGAAGTAGAGGTAGAAAAGGAGGCAACAATTAGATGAGTTATTACCCGTATTATTGGATCATAGGTTAAGAAACTATGCAACAAAGAGGTTAAGTTGATGAAAGTTCAATGGGGAGAAGAACGCTAGGTTGCAACTTGGGAGACTGAAGACAAGATTCACGCTTCGTACCCTTTTCTTTTCAAAGGTATGTTCTTAACTTCTTTTTCCAAGCTTTTATTCGTACTTGCTTCTATCATTTGAGTAATCCAATAGATGTAAACATGTGTTTGAGACATGTTATGTTTGATGGATGCAAGTGGATGCAAGTGTTTGCTAGTTGTTGCTTGTGGATGCATATACACATACTAGGCACTAGATCGGCTCAAACACTCTCATACTGCATATGGATGTGTGTGCCTTTTATTTTTGTGGGTGAAAATGGATGTATCATCATATGGATGTCGCATTTGGATGAATGGTTTTTGCACACATGCAAAGTTTACATAATACACGAGGAATATTTGCATACATTTTGGATTCATGGCACAAAAATATATTACATTAAGGAGGTCCCCTGAATCAGTAGACCGCCTAATTTTCACATTAGCATAGGAACATAAACACACACCTTTACATATGTTCATACAAGCATTAGAATTTCCAAAGGACAGTGGATGGCTATGGATGATGGATGAGTAGATGATTGTAGGTGGACGTTAGGATAGTAACGTTGTCCTAGATTTGGAAATTTCGAGGACAAAATCCTTTAAGTAGGGGAGAATGTAACACCTCGTAATTTTAAAGAACATTAGTAAGGGATACTTAATTAAAAATTGGGAATTAATTAAAACGGACTATACCATTGCCTTCGTCTCGTATTTCTGGTTAAGATAGACTTCGAGTTTGCATAAAACGGACATCGTATGAGAAAGGTATAAAGGTTTGAAGTTTGTATACATATAAGCAAGATATATATATATAATCCAAACCAAAATTCAAATCAGTTCGAAAAACAAGCGGGAGAAGTAGGTGAGATCCAGACCGGGATGGGATGACCCATGCCTGGGTTGGGTCGACCTATGAGCCGACCCATGGCCAGATGGGACGACCCGAGGGGTAAGTGGGTCGACCCCTCCCCGATCTGGCACGATGCATTTTTCAGTACCTGGACTTGTTTGAGTGCTGGGTTCATTGGAGATAGTCTATATAAAGGCCAGGATTCTGGTTAAGATACACTCCAAGTTAGCGTAAAACTGACATCGTATGAGAAAGATATAAAGGTTAGAAGTTTATATACGTATAAGCAAGATATATATATATAATTCAAACCAAAATTCAAATCAGTTCGAAAAACAAGCGAGAGAAGTAGGTGAGATCCAGACAGGGATAGGACGACCCATGCCCGGGTCGGGTCAACCCATGGGTCGACCCGAGGGGTAGGCGAGTCGACCCCTCCCCGATCAGGCACGATGCATTTTTCTGTACCTGGACATGTTTGTACGCTGGGTTAGTTGGAGATAGTCTATATAAAGGCCAGCATTTCAATTGTTTTTCTACACCTAAAACAATGGAGACAATGAGATGCTGCCTTAGCTTGGATTGAATCACACTATCTTCTACAACACCAGCGTATACATATATCATACATTTCTTGTACACCGATCCAATCTCTATGAGTTCATGTTACTTTTAGATGTAAAAATTTAACAATAATCCTGACCTGTAAATAAACATGGATCTGAACATATGCCTGTTAAGAAATTGATTCATATCTAAACAGTTCTGCTATAAACACATGTATTTTTCCATACACCTATTATGTTGTTCAGTTGTTATTATATGCCTATTTCTGTTATTACTATGCCTATTCATGTTCTTCTCCGTCTATTAATTCCCTTTTTATTTTATAAGCCTATGCTACCTTCAAGCCTAGGCCAATCTCGCAAGAGACATACATATGAATGAAATTGAGACAATTAGGGAATGTAAATAAAAGAGGGAAAAATTGGGGCGTATCTTGTACTACAGAATACGACTGAAATTTAGGGGTGTATGAACATGTAAATATGTAGGCTTAATTCAAAGATTAAGGGGAACATGAAACCGTATATATAACCTGTGGAACCTATTTAATCTGTTATGGTTATATGAACCTGTTAACCTATTTAATATGTTGGGGTTAAGTAAACCTGTTTAATCTATTGGGGTTATATAAACCTGTTAACCTATAATACTTAACCTGTTTAATCTATTGGGATTAAGTAGACCTGTTTAATCTACTAGGATTATATAAACATGTTAACCTATAATACTTAACCTGTTTAATCTGTTTGGGTTAAGTAAACCTGTTAACCTATAATACTTAACTTGTTTAATCTGTAGGGGTTATGTGAACCTGTTAACCTGAACTTAACCTGTTAATCTGTAGGGGTTAGGTGAACCTGTTAATCTGTAAGGCTTAACCTGTTAAAAATCCTAGTTAATTAGGGACACAAATTTTAGGGTTTTAGCTTGTGTCATCTGCTGTCTGAGGCCCATATCAGTCGGTAACCCATTCTCGTATTAAAAGGGGACCCCGCACTTGGTAGGGGTCAGGGCATGCATACTGAATTGATAGTAAGAGGTTCATCTAAAAAGGGGTGTATACAGGCGTGTTCCAATGGAGTCATGAGCGTGCATGGGTCCGGTCCATGGGGGAAAATAAGCCGTTGTAGCACTAGTAAATTGGTCTGTGTCCTTCTGTAGGTTGCCACTTTAAGAGGCCCTACTATGGGGCCGACACAGGGTATTTACACATTAGGGAGTCAATCGCTTGGGGATAGAAATTAGCCTACATCTAGTCCTGCCTGTTTCTGTTGAGGTATCGAAAATTTCTGTTGAGGTACCTGTTATTTCTGTTTAGGGTAAAACACGTTATGAAACTAGAGTACACCTAAAACAACCATTATGTTTCTGTTGGGATCACTCTGTTTTTGTTATATTAGGGAATACCTAATCCCGTCACACATCTGTTATACTAGTATTGGTGCAGAGAAAAGTAACTGAGAAGCTTAGTTTACTCTGTTTATTCTTCTTATCATGTTCATCTTGTTTACACCTATTGTATGCTACTGTCATCTCTCATCCATTTTATTTACCTGTCGTGATACTTTTACTTCTTTATATGCTAAAAGTCACTGGACTCACCAGACTTTATGTATGACCCTTTTTGTTTCCCTTTTCTCTCTTTCCTTCCTCCCTAGGTTCTTAGGGTGGGAACGCTCAGGCGTAATTAGGACTTTCTCTCTCTTCTATTTATGCTTGGATCTAGATCTGCTTTGATGCTTTAACTACTTATCTACTTTATTATGGCTATTACTGGGGATTATGATTTTACATTTCTGTACTCTGATGGTTTTTAGCGCAAGACAGATGTTTTGGTTTGATGTACTCGGTTTCAGTATTTTAGCCTGATGTTGTAACTGGTTTTGAGATTATGATGTTTTTCTGATGAATAATGAAGTTTTAAATTTCCACTAATATACCTTAATATATGCCTTGTGAGATTCTATTTCTTTTTACCTATAATGCTTCATGAAACTTAATGCATTATAATAAAGAGTGACATTAACGGACATGGGGTGTCACAAACTACATCTATTAGCTTAAAGGAACTGGATTGCTCAAGGAATCAACTATGGTGAAATGGTAGAAAACAGATGCAATCATACAAGCTGAAGGCGCAGGATTAGAAAGAAATCAGGAGGATTCCTTTGTTGGAGACCCCTCCACCTATCTAACTTAGGAAGAGATGGATGGAGTCATCAAGAAGCTAGAATCACGTATGGAATTGCAGGATGAACTGCTCAGATGATAAAAAGAGATGATGTCTACTTTCTTTGAAAGATGGAAGAGCTTAGAAGGCCAAGAGGTTACGAAACAGTCGTTGGAGCCACTACTACAAAAGTGGGCATATTTGACACTATTTTGTGTGTGTTGCATGAAAAGTGTGGCAAAAGCTATGCTTTCTTTGATCTTCTGCAACAGTATCCATATGCTGTTGCGTTATACATGAATGCACTGTTGCAGTTGGAATTCTTGTGCTGTGATGTGTAACACCAGATCAAAGTGTAGCTTTACATAAATACAATCTAGGTCAGCGATCCGCGTTACCAGCATAAATAAAGCCACAACCGTAGATGCATATTTAATCCAACGGTTAAAATCAATCCATGTTTCCTATCTAAACATTACCCTGTCATCCAATCAAGGACAGCCACCTTGTTGCATTCTTCCGCTGAAATTTTAGCGCGACATTTCCCCCTCACGGAAAACATCTAAAAATAATCTCATCGTTCATCTTCTCTCTCCTAACTTTCGCCTTTTTTCCATTGACCAAATTGTAAACCTAAATTCACGTCAGCTTCCATTCTCACATCGCCATGTCGATTAACACTCATGAATTACAGATCGGAGGAAGGAGCAACATCGAAAAATATAAGAGACAAACAGTCCATTTGTTATTGCTACTGCACTGATTTCGGGGAGTTCTTCCACCTTATATTTGAAGGAGCAACAGACGGTCCATTCAAAGGAAGAAAATGCAGGTTAGGGCGAGTTCTTCCACCTTAATCTATCCTTAATCTACCCATAAGTAATTATGTACCTTAATTTATCCTAAATATATCCATAAGTAATTACGTACCAACATCCTTAATATGTCCATAAGTAATTATGTACCATACGTAATTATGCAGGTTAGGAGCAACAGACGGTCCACCTTAATCTATCCATAAGTAATTATGCACTTGGATAGTTATATTTGGGTTTGCAAATTACTTTTCAATGTAAGTCAGTTGGTAGCGAGCATACATAAATGATAAACCCAAAGTTAAATCTACCCAAAGTCAAACAAAGATACTATTAAAATGCTTGTGGTTACCAATCATCACCGGCATTCACAAACATTCAATACCATTCACAAACATTCAAGCCATTCACAAACATTCAAGCCAACATTCATCACCAACAATCACAAAATTCCACAAACATTCAAGCCAACAATCATCACCAGCATTCATCACAACATTCACAAGCATTCACAAAGTTTCACAAATATTCACAAACTTTCAAGCCAACAATCATTACCAGCATTCATCACCAACATTCACAAACTTTCAAGCCATTCACAAACATCACCAGCATTCACACCAATCATCACCAGCATCATCACCAGCATTCACTACCGTTCACAAAATCCACCAGCGATCATCAAAAGGCAGCATAAAGTATCGTAAAGCAGTCATACATAAAGCATAACTGAATATATACATACATAATACATAAATAGTTTTCCACTAAGAGGCATGTTAATCTTCTTCTTCTTCAGAGTCACTGTCCATGTCAGAGTCATTGTCTATGTCAGAGTGACTGAAAGGGGATTACATGATCATTGATATATTCCAATTAGCACCTCATATAAATGATCATAGTTTTAAGAAGAAATGATTACTTCTAGATAAGATAATCCACTTGTGATAATGTGTTGTTTTATGCTAATATTGGTATATCTACTTTCTAGTTGAATGTCGGTCATCTGGTTGTGTCTCATTGTAAGGCTATTATAACCTTGTATGTATGTATGTGAGTGTGTGCATGTGTGGTTATGTCTCATTATAAGGTTGTTAAGTGTACAACATAGTTGAATGAACACTTTGCGTCAAACTTCTATTATATTTTGGGCTGACTATGATAAGGAGCATGCTATGCTGACTCCATATACTTTGTTGAGAAACTAATGGGTAAACTCATAATGTAGGCTATTATAACCTTGTATGTATGTATGTGAGTGTGTGCATGTATGGTTGTGTCTCATTATAAGGTTGTTAAGGATAGAGCATAGTTGAATGAACACTTTGTAATTGTGTTAATTGGAAAATTAACCTCGATTGGCCAAACATATTGTGGATTAACTAAAAGAAACTGTGGATGGAAGTAAAATTTACCTATGATCACAAAAAAATGGTACCATTGGTTCCTCCCTATTGCCCATAAACAGAAGTTCAGGCCTTGTCCCAGGATGAGCATAGTTATAGCGTTGAACCCTAATGAGGTAAAACTTGTTGTCGAATCGAGCAACAAAAGTATTCTCCGAGCCAATGCCTTCACACAATTCCATTTTCAGGTATAATGTTCTATGGTCAATTCGAGATCAACGACAGTCGTCAATTTCATGCACATTTCCTTGTGGCGTCATTAATTCTTTAATTGCAGGAACATTTTTCTTCAGGAACTCGGAAAAGCCAACAACTCTAGCCCATGATTCTTCCTCGAACGCTGGTTCAGGCTCAAATTCTTCACAGACCATTGTTGCACATAAAAAGCACCTCCACATTTTGTAAAAAGTTTCAACATTAGCGCTTGATCATGCTTAATGTAAGATGGGCATGCTATTAGAAAAGAGTTATTGGGTATAACCCGTATAGGCCACTCATTATGCTATAAGTATACCTAAGCGTGAGATGCACAAATTCGTAAGTCCAATGTCCTGTAAGAACAGTGGCAGTGATGCATAGTGAAGAGTCCTCCATTTTTTTTTTGAAACTTTTGACGATGGAGGTTTGTTTAGGAGTTGAAGATGACAATAGAGTTCTGAAGCTTGAAAGGATATGAAGTGACACAATGCACATGGCAGTAATATGCAAAATGAAAACTTTTTGCTCAGAAGACGAAGCATACTGAAATTGCTTATTTTTTGGGCTTGGATGGCATGAGTAACCAATCACCAATGGTCAGTAAGTCAATTGTAATAATTGTGTTCATAACATTTTGTTAAGGAGGCCAATGGCCATTCAATGCCACCACTTATCAAATAACTTGTTATCATTTCAGGTGCATATTTAATTCTGGAAGGCAGAGGGATACATTTTGCAGATGTGACACACACACACACACATACATATATTCGATGCCACCCTCTTGTATAGGTACATACAATATATATTTCCTATTGCAATCGGATTGCTGCATATATATGGTTCATATATATATAAATGAGTAATACATTTTGCAGATGTGGACACATGCGTACATGTTCAAAATGCGCTAATGAATTGGCCAGGAATGGAGGATAATGTCCCTTATGCCGTGCACCTATTTTTGAAGTAGTTCGACCTTACTGTATACAATGAAGAAAATGGTATAGCTGATTTTTGAGTTTTGATATTTGGATAATTAAAACAATTGCTTTGGATGAGTTTCTTGTACAAAACCTGTATTGCAAAATTTTTAATTAACGCATTGTATTTGCTATCTTCTAGTGTAGCATTTGCCTTCTTCTACTGTTGCGTTAGCTTTTATTGATATTGCATTTCAGGATAATGGTGTTGCATTACATATTGCAGTGGTGTTGCATTACATATTGCACTGGTGTTGCATTAAATTAAATATAATTAATTACCCATCGCACGTGGACCCCACAGCTGACGTGGATAGCTGGTGTGGCATGTGACATGTGGGCAGCTGACATGGAGAGATGACGTGTCGTGTGACATGTAGACAACTGACGTGGAAAGTTGACGTGACCCCACTGGAAGCTAGGCCTTAACTAATGCTTAAGGCAACGCTGAATAGTGTTGCATTACGTGCAAATGGTGTGGCATTACGGCTATAATGCAACACTTTCTTTCCATGGCAGTAGATGGCCAAAAGCGTTTCCTTAGAGGGCTAAGGGAACGGTCGCAGATGCCACGGGTTTCTGGTGTTGCCTATTTGAAAAAAGGGGCTACTACAATGCTTTTTCAATATAAGGCCACATAAAATTAGTGTTGAATTTGCCCACTTTTGTAGTAGTGAGCATGACCTAGTGGCGCATAGGAAATCAGAATGGGCTCGACCTATAATCTCAACTCGAATTGGTGTTGATCCTCGAATTGGTATCGAATCAATTCGGGCAGGGGGCAACCCGTAAGGCGGTAGTGATGATATTGGCGACCCGATGTTTCATCGCACCTTAGATGTTAGTTTTGAAATTTAGGCTTGAGCTCAAGCGAACGTGGATTTGGATGTCCACAAAATTGTTGGACTTTGGGTTCAACCCGATCTCGCTCCTAAGGTTGGGGCCAGTCCACACGCTAATGTCATGGATCGACGTACATCTTCTAGATTGAATGTTGGGGGCATTAGTATGGGCTTGGATGATTGGAGGTTACTCCTTGACAATGAGAATCGAATCGTGGATGTGATTCGATGGTTTACTCGAGGGTGACGTCTCGACTGGATTTGGACTATATTAATCATGGTCTATTCACTTAGGTTATCAAGAATTCTCGGAACCTACCGGATTTCAAGTTATCGGTTTTGGATGTTTATGATGGTAGGACGGAGCCTATTCTCCATCTAATGTGTTACATATGCCACATGGAAGTGTTATCAGTGTTGGATAACATCACGGTGAAGTGCTTCCCACTTTACCTTATGGATAGTGTTGTCGTGTAGTTTAGGGAATTGGAATCGGAATCGAAATCAATAAGCAGTTGGAATGTTTTGGTTGAAAGATTTGTTAAGCAGTTTATGGTCTAGATCTCTCGACCCAAAAATTTCATGAATCTCACAGCAATTAAGAAGAGGACTGAAGAAAATCTATGCTTTTTTCTGGAAAGATTTAATGCAGCGGTAGCATTGGTGCATCTATCGGAACTATCTATGGTACTTATGGATGTTGTCTCTGAAATATTGAATAGGCCAGACTTTAAAATCTCATTACAAAGGGATCAATCGAGGGACCTTGGCGAATTATATTATGTAGCAAATATATTTCTGCAAGAAGAAGATGCAAGAGAGGACAAAGGAACTCTCGATGTTGATGTTGTTAAGGATGGAGGACCATCAAGATACGAAAGACGAAAGGATAAGAGCACGGGGAAAACAACTAATGGAAATAGTCAGAATCCTCAACATTGGAGGGAGCCTAAATTCTCTTTGTATTGAGAGCTCAACTCTTCTTTGGTGGATATTTATTTGGATATTGATGAGTTTTCTCCTTCCATAAAGCCTCCTAGGAGCGAGCCAATTCAAAAAGAAAATGGAATCTGACAAACAATGTTTGTTTCACAAGCTAGATGGCCATAATTCAAATGGGTGTAGACATTTACGAGATATGGTTGAGAAGCGTGCAGACGTGGAGAGTTAGCATAGTATGTCAGGAATAAGACTGTAGTAGCGGAACAAGTGCAACCTCCTAGTACCCCCCAGGAACAAGAATGAGCCAAGACTTAACTCAAGTGGATTGGTCATTAAAGGATATGTATCTCTTTGGACATTGGATTCAGTGGATATTACTCTTTGTACTTTGGGTTTTAGGATTTTGGGTTTTCAAATTTTAGTTATATGTTTCTTGGTTTTGTATGGCTATGTTGACTCACCCATGTACATGGTTAGGACTTAACCCTAAGCAAGCTCTGTACCCTATAATAAACAATCCACTCCTTTAACAATAAATTTGTAATTGAAAATCGATTAAGTTGGCTCACCAACGTACGAGGTTAGGACTTAATCGTTAGGCATGCTCTGTACCTAAGGATAAACCGTTAGGTCTTGTTCTAGTTTCGTAATAGCTTTGAACTTTTTGGAACTTTAGTAAATTACTTCGCTTGTATGTATTTCTATTCAAAATTCTTTTGGACTAATGGGATCCGGAGAAACAAGTCTTCCACCGAAAGACATGTTTTGGGAGGGCAAGTTGTGGACTTGCCTTTTTGCAAGACACTCGCGCTTTCGGTTTCTTGCTATTGGAGTGTCTAAGACTTGAATATAGACTTAGGAAAACTCGAAATGTCTTGGTTGGAGTCGCGAAGTTCACAAAATCTTTGATTTTTAAAAGTATCACTACCGAACCAATAGGAATCTCGAGGCTGTTGGAATTGGCAATGCTTCGTAAAACTATGGGTCAACATTAATATTGATCCTCGGTTCGGTAATACTTCTCATACCCGGATAGGCACTACACAAAAAATCCCGTTCGACATTCATCCTCAAGGCGGATCAGCATTAGTCCTAAGGTTTCGACTTGACACAACTCATCTTTTGATCGATGCTTCTCTTGGATCGATGCATAAATCAGATCAGTGTAAACTTGTGAAGTAGGGATCGGTATCACCAGATTAGCATTGGCTAAGAGGCAATTTCCTTCCTCGAATCGGCATATCTGATTCGATCTAAGAGATATTGGATCAGCCAATCCGGGATTCCCCTACTACTGGACCTGCTCTTCTCCACTACTCCCACTAATTCAAATATTCCTCCATTACCCTATACCGAACCAGATACTATTGCACCTATAAGTGGATCAGTAAATGGTCATTTCAAAGGATCTTGGTTAGTCTTTTGGCATACATACGCGAGGACTTCGTTGTTGCCATTCAACAACATTACTATCTCTAATTTTCTGTAATTAAACGAAATATATTCGTAATTGTGTAGTATAATCAACAAAGGTTACCTCACATTGGACGTTGGAAGGATTAGCCAAACCACTATAAATATTGTGCTACTTTACTTTCTACATTCTATGATTGGATTTGTTTGGTTATCCCCTGATTTCAACCTGAATTTGGGTGTTGGTGTTTTACTGACCAAATCGAACGTCAACAGCTATTAAAACCAATTCCATTAACGTTTTTAAATTACTGAAAATAGTTTCAAAGACTTAACAATCACAACAATACTTAAATATGTTACCATAAATTTCCACATCCAAATGAGTTCATATGTCTATGTCACATATAATATGGCCAGCAGGGCCAGCTCAAAAGTATTTAATGCCCTAGCCAAACAATCTATTATTTATTTTAGCTACTCTTTTATTCAGTAAACAATAATATATTTATAAATAAGTAAAATGGAAGTTTTATAATTAATCATAACATCATCATAAAATATCGATTAATTATTTCATTCAATTTATATGCTAAAGAAATCAAATGTCAATATGACATCGGAACATATCATTTTACATTTGTGGAAGAAATCACAATTGTATATATTCACAAAGCCTTTCATGCAGAAAATTTAACAATAAATAAGAATCTATTTTATAAAGGCTAAAGTATTCAAATTAGTAGATTTTTTTTCATATATAACATCAGTTTCACTGTTATAGTTATCTTTTCTAAAATGAGGATCACTCATTTTAGAAAAAAGAAAATAAATTTATTTATCCAATTTTCCTATTGCATAAAAAACAAGTATCTATTCATGAATAAATTATCCAGTCACAAATTTGGGGTCTAAGAAACCTAAACAACAAAACAATACATAAATGTTTTCAATCTAATAAAATAGGTGAATAACCATGGTCTATGCATTAAGTGGATTTACTAGCATTTTAGAAAATTGTTGAAGTTTAAAAGTACTTTACTATTTTTAATATTAGGGGTGAAAACCTTGAAAATTAGCCGGTCACTTCGTATGAATCCTTATTTGAACATAAAGCATCGTTGAAGTTGTAAATAACAGGAACATATGTCATATTAATTCTTATTCGAATTGAATTATAAAGCTTCCTGACTAGAAAATCGACTATAAATAACTTATTAAAACTTAATTACTCACAACATTAATTACCAAGCATGCAGAAAGCTATTGATAAGATTGATTATATGAATCTAATTCGGGACAACAGGATTTTTGTGCGATTTGAAGCAGCACAACATTAGCTGGAGGCATTGGACAGTAGGGGATGACAATCAAATGGTAGTGGATTTTTCGGTTGTGGATCTGTCAAAGAGAGATGCGGAAGAATTTAATAATGGAATGAATCATGATTTTGATTTTTGTTTCCCCTTTTGTGATGATGCCCTAAGAGTTTATCTCTCTCGCCTATGCTCTGGGCTAGGCCTGATGGCCAGGTACAAACGTTCGAGCACTTAATAATTAACAATTAATAGTTAAACAACTATACAATCCATAATAATCGATACAAATAACAATTAATTTCAAAATTTTAACTATCAGTTGGCAAGCACAAAATGTGGTTTTATCATGCTTCATAGGCATCTATAATGATCGATACAATTCAAATTAACTTAACATTGTTTTATTTAGCCAAATATATAACACAGGTTTACAATGTCTGATTTTAAAGGAATTATTATTTAAAATAACTTTATTTAGAAATTGTCCATTTTGACATGTCATAAATTTATACTAGCAAAACCTATATATAAACTACACCACCATATTGTGTTCATTATTACGAATCTAACGCAAAAATCCATTTGTCGATTAGATTTTACATGCACTACAACAAAATTGCCTTTTTATATCCTTTAAAAACAGCTATAAAAACTTTCTAGAATAATTCTATAAACGTCATAGATCAACACGTTGTGAAGAGTCTGGTAGATACTATAGCGTGTAATTCTTGCAATAGAAAACGTACTTTGTTGACATCTTAAACAGGGTTATATTGATGCAACTACTTTTCTATAGTGTTTTGAAACAAGCTATAAAACTTTTATGACATCATTCGATTGCTATAATATGTTGATAAGCCGTATTATTATAGCAGTTGCACACGCTATGGAACCGTCATATCGAGTTTTTGTGATGCATTGAAACACTGTAGAAAATTCATTACCATCTATTACAGCATCGTTTTGTTGCTATGAAAATTGTTTACTTCTTGCAAAATATTTTGTATAGCACTAGCATAATGCTATAGTATAACAAAGCTATACCAAATTTTCTTTTCATTGAATAGTTAGACCACTGTATAAAAATTCAATTTATCCTTTTTGCTGCCATACCATTCAAAGCTTATAATTTTCAATTCTATTAATATATTATAACAATTCAAAAAACCACATTTATCACATTAATGTAAGTACACAAATGGTGTCGTAAGCCAAATTACAAAATAAAAATTCCATAATATTTCACACATGAAGGAGTAAACATAAATAATTGTGACCAAAATTAACAATACGTACGACCATAGCAAACCAAAATGGATACATACTAAAAGTGTTTTCATGAACGTCAGCAAGCATGACTGATTTGAAGAAGAAAGAGCGTGACATCATGTATCAACCTCAAATGCATCATACAACACCTGCAAAGAAGAAGCATAAATATAGTATTTTTGTCAGTGTATACGAGTATATTACAAAGAAACAAATTATGACATTATTTCGTGGATCTCTTTCACCACAACAACACAACAATACCCAAGCAACTGGGATTGGATGCTAACTATTCAAAGAAGAATTATGTGTTGCAGAGCTGCATTTATTTATTTAAAATTCCCTTGGACTAAAATAAGGGTTCGGTGTTGCCAACCATCTATCTTATGGGGAGTGCATGTGAATACGTATGAATTAAAACATTTTTTGGGACGAATCACAATTTCATTGCTGGAAAGTTGTAGTTTTTAGCTTTAGAACATTTGTTGCTTCTAGCTCTAGCTTATCTACAATATTATTGTGTGAAGTGTATTAATGTTTTAACTTCTAATTGACCATATAGGAATTTAGGAAACGTCATGTAATGACGCTTTAATTGATTTGGAACACAACATAACATTGTAACATTTAATTGTAATGTTGTGAATTTTCATTACTCTATAACATGCAATGGATGTGACTCAAACCATCTCCATTTGACATAACCACCAAATTCATGACAGTCAAAATTACAGTAACCAAGTTTGTATTATTTCTTTGATTGCTAGCAATAATTTAATCCCACCTTCTTCGCCCTGCTCAACAAAGGACCAAGTGGCGACGACCTGCTTGGCTATCTAGCTAATTCTCATAAATTTAGTTAAATTTTTATATAACATAGTTAATTCTCATTATTTTATTTTGGTTTTATAAAACTTAGTAATTTGTAGAAAAAAAATATTTTTCATAGAACTTGACTAAGTTAATTCTAATAATCTTTGTTAATTTTTTTAATACTTGTTTATTTTAGTTAAATAACTTTTATTACTGAATTAAAATAACTTTTAATAAAAGATTGGTTAGTTTATATAATACTTGGTTATTTCGGTTAAATATTTACTGTTGACATGCTTTATGGCAAAGCAGTTACAAGTTTGTGCTTAGCGATGTGCTCGAGAATTGAGTACGTTCATTGGAATTCACAAAACGATTTGGTCGAAGTCGCATAGTGTTCGGAAAAGGTTGGAAATATCATTGATTCCTGGGTCGGCGTTATCGAATCGGCAAAGTCATTCAAGACTTCGAATACGAAATATAATATTTTGTACTTAGTAAATTTTTTGGAAATCTAGCACGGTAAAATGTTTGATCGACTCAGTCGAATCAACTCAAAATCCTTGAGCGCCTCGATCTGATCACATGGAAAAACTCGAATCAGGCAAAAACACTTGGATTTGGCAGGATTGGATTTCAACTGCTCAAACTAGGTGATCGCACCATGCAGATCACTCAAAATCACCTAAGCAATGCACGTGTTAGCCAAAAATCTCGGATCAGGCACTCATCCAAAATTACAGTTTGACACCTCAAAATCCCATGATCTACACGGTAGGATTAGGCAAAAGCACGGTAGCACACCGACCCTGGCAAACATGGAAAACCCTAGGAATTTTGTATCTCTTTGGGATACGATAATAATGTTTTCTTACCCCTATAGGGATAAGAAATCATATCCTCCCTGAGGATACGATACTTCTGATGTTGGCAAATCCCAAAAAATCCTAAGCACTCCGGTGTGATCACCCCTTTTCTTTGGTTCAACGCGTGGTCTTAGATTTGGCACTTGGCAAATTTGGGATTCGAAATCCCTGGCATGGACTTGGCAACCGAAAATCACGAGGCCATTATTGCTTTTCGGTTGAGCAACTCGGGTCGATCAGGGATTTTCGGTATTCGAATTTGGCATGGATCGGGATGAAAAATTGCTTTGCAACTTGGAAAACTCACATGGTACCTGCAGATCACTATTTTTTAGGTGATAGGCACATGCCGATCATGGATTTTTAACATATGTTTCAGGATTTGAAATTTTGAAGAGAAACATGTTTTTTTGCTAACTCCTGGGGATATGAATTTTATATAACCTCGGAATACGAATTTTGGGTTGATACCCAAAATATCCATCTATAAATACCCCTTCTCTTGGCATGAATAGGGTTGGCTTGGCTTCTGCTATCATTTGGCGTTGTGATAGCTCTCTTTGGAGTTCATTAATGGCTTCCATGGTGATCCCTATGGCTTTGGAATACTTCATAGACTTGTGAACTTCACTTAGAAGTTTACTCACAACTTTTGGACATCGAAGTTGATGCTCTCCTCACTTTTGGACATATGTGGATTCGAAGAAATATTTGGCTTCCTTTGGCTTGGAGATGATGATTATGTCTTAGCGAGGATTAACAAGAACTTTGTTATCCACCAAAACAACTTTTAAAATTCAAAGTGTATTATTTTAGACAATCGTTGGAATTGTAAAAATGATGATGAATGATTACTATGAAGTGGACATAGGCATTAGTACCGAATCACTATAAAAAGTTGTGTATCCCTTTGCATTTCTTGCATTGCGGATATTTTATTATCGGGTTTACTACTCAACCCATTCTTCGGTGTTGGCAGGCAAGAGTGACCATTTTTCTACGTAAAGATACGTCAGGTAAGGGCATAACAGCTTTCGACCTCCACTTTGGTTTTGAATTTCAATTTTAGATTTGGGTTTCAGATTCGGCTTTGTTTCAAAAAAAAGACTTCTCTCTTTTTTCACCATGGTTAAATGGAAAAAGCTCGATGTTGTTGCCGAGGATCAAGGTGCTGGAGACGAAGGAAGTCAAGAACTTTCTTCAAATGGAAATCCCTTGAACTTCATTACTCCAGGGGTTGTAGATGGGATAGTCAAGGATTTGGCTTTGGATTTGAATGCTCACTTGCTTCCCTTAGCTTTGCAGTCATTCAGCGAATCCAAAGGGCGGAGTGATCCACTCGCCCTAGCCAACTAGGCCAGGGCTCACTTCTCACTCCTTCTCTCACAGCCTAAGGAAGACAAGAAAGGGATCTCTCTCTTTACCTGCTTTCCTGACTCTGACTGAAAGGACAGAAGTGGAAGTGAGAAAAGCGAGAGGAGCCCATTTGAGACCATAAAGCGCCGACTTATTGAATAAAGGGCCGGTATTAAAAAAGTAGCAATCTCGTTCATATTATATATAGTATGACTTAGGAAAGAAATTGAGCGCTAGTGTATTAAAGTTCTTCCTAGAATAAGCAAGAAAGTTCACCCGTGTGAGACAAAATGGCTTGAAGTTGGCTCTTGAGAGAGAAACGAGCTTCCTAACGATTTCAATATATATATATATATATGTTGTATGTACGTATGTATGCATAAGAAACTAAAGTTTCTCAATCAATGAACTTTGGCTACATTAGTTAAAGGAGGAAAAATGTTTAAATAATATTCAACAATCTGAAGGCGATAGTGTCCTGACTAACAGCTAGGAGAATTTACATAAATCCAAGGAGAACGCCACTGTAGTGGTTGTTTATGAAGCCAGTGAAAATATGGATGATGGCGAGGATGTTCTTCCTGAAGACTGGGATGAATCAGAAGGGGAGGGAATAGCTGAACGTTTTGAAGTTAATGAGAATGAGCCTAGCCCGCCTGCAAAAGAAGAAGATGTATCAGAAAATGTAGACAGGAATAAACAACTTTATCATGAAATTGAAGCTGGTAAAAATCAAATTTCAAAGAAAAAGACCAAAAAACTTAATTTAAATGCTTCTCCTAAAATTTCGACAAGGAGCCATAGTAAAATTAAATGATTATTACTGCTTGGAATGTTAGGGGACTTAACGCGCCAAATAAATTGTTTGAAGTGATTAAATTCCTTATTAAGTTCAGACCATCCTTTGTTGGCCTGTTAGAGAATAAATTAAATGATGACAAGATAATTAAATCCAAAAATAAGCATAAATATTAGTGGTCTTCTGTTGATAATAATTATTGTGGTTGCAGAGGGAGAATTCTCATACTTTGGAACTATAAAGTTTGTTATGTTCAATTGGAAAAAAAATCATATCAACATATTTCTCTTATTGCAAAAAATGTTGAGGTCTTGATTTGTAGATTGACTTTTGTCTATGCAAATAATTTCCTATTGGATAGAGAGAAGTTGTGGATGGAGATATCCAATGAAGCTACACAGGTAAATGTGCCCTGGCTTATTCTTGGTGATTTGAATAATATTGCATCTTTGAAGGATAAAAAAGGAGGAGCAATGGTTCCTTATAGATATATGTCAACGCTTATTGACTATGCTGTTAGCTCGGGATTAATGGAAATTCCAATAGCTGATTTTAAATATACATGGAGGAAGAAAGGAATAGCGACTAAAATCGATAAAGTGTTTTGTAATCATTTGTTCATGAATACTTTCCTAGATTTAAATGCATAGGGTTTGGATAATCCTTTAAGTGGTCATATCCCCGTTTGTATAAGGTTCAAAAAAGATGAATTAGTGAAGAAAAACATCCCTTTTAAATATGTTAACTCTTGGCATTACCATGAAGGATATTTTGATTGTTTCTACTCGGCATTGTAAAATTATCTTTTTTCTGACGGAGAGGATATTAAACTTTTTCGTTTTCAATAATTTCTGAAAGATTGTAAGATTAAATTGAAATTTAGGAACTGTCATAGAACTAAGGATGAATTTGTGCTCAAATGGGTGGAAGAACAGTATAAAGATATCTTGAAAGAGATTGATGAAAATCCAACCAATCACTCCCTTTTTGATAATCTCAGTTTTCTTACCAGGAATGGAAAAACCGCAGTTATATTGATTTTTTGAATGCTCGTCAAAAATCAAAGATAAATTGGTTAACTGATGGGGACTCTTGCACTAAATTCTTTCATGCTAAAATGTCTCTTATAAAGCACATTAATAATTGGAGTAATGTTTTAATGGAGAATGGGGAGTTCTGTCAAAATGATGAGGATATTGAAAGAGAGGCAATCAAGTATTTTTCATATATATATATATATATATATATATATGTCTGACACTCCATGTAATAGAAACTACCAAGAGATCAATTGCAAAGTCATTATAAATGAAAGAGGTCATAGACACCTGACAAAAAGAGTTAGTTTAGATGAAATTCATAAAGCCATCTTTTCTATCTCGGATGATAAAAGTCTAGGGTCAGATGGTTTTACTGCAAAATTCTACAAAATTCATTGGAATGACCTAAAGCATTTATTCTCGAATTATCCCAGGAAGTGTTAAGAATGGGGAAACTTGCTAGAGGGCTAAATAGTACGATTACCCTCATACCTAAGGTTGAAAAACCGTCGGGTATGTCTGATTATAGGCCTATTTCGTGCTGCAATGTGATTTACAAAATTATTTCCAAGGTTATTTGCAACAGAATTAAGCCTTATCTTATGCATCTTATTTCAAAGAATCAATCAGCCATTATTGTAGGTAGATATATTGCTGAAAACATCCTTCTCGCTTACAGACAAATTAGACATTTTAAAATAAAAGGAAGTGCGAAAATGTGTTCAAAATTGATTTACAAAAATCATATGATATGATTAATAGAGGTTTTATTTGTCATATGCTTAAAATGATGGGGTTTCTTTTTAGAATTGTTCGGGCAATCAAAAATTGTATTACCTCCCCAACTTTCTCTATTTTGACTAAAGGAAGCCCAAAAGGTTTCATTAAAAGTAATAGAGGATTAATACAGTGGGACCCGTTATCGCCATATTTTTCTATGTAGCTTTGGAATATTTTTCAATTCTGATGTATAAGGCCTCTTTTTTAAAAGTGGTGGGGCCAGTTTACATAAATGAACCTACTATCACTCATCTGATATATGCTGATGATTTTTTATAAAGCCAAAAGTAGTATTGCTAAAGAAATCAAGTTTATTTTAGACAAGCTAAAGGAAGTTGCAGGTTTAATACTAAATAATATTAAATCCAAACCTTTCTTTAGCAGGGGTGTGGGGACAAAACTGCAGATTCTCAGTATTCTTGACATGAAAGAAGGTAGATTTCCTATCAAAAATTTAGGTATCCCACTGTCTATAAATTATCTCAAACTCGCTGATTGTGTTGAGATTTTTGACAAGATTAGAGGAAAAATGGATAGCTGGGATTGTCGACTTCTATCCATGGCGGGAAGAGTGGAATTAATTAGATCTGTTATTATTCTTATGGTGATATACTGGGTATTGACATATCAATTGCCGTCGGCTACGATTGGGAAACTTAACAAAATGTGTGCAATTTTTGCATGGGCTGGAAAAAACACAAGATCGCTTGGGAGACACTATGTAGTCCTAAAAATAAAGATGGGGTAGTTTTAAGGAGCTACAAAAATATTAAAACGGCTGCTGCCCTCAAGCTTCTTTGGCATTTTGTTAACGGCAATTGTTTATAGAGGAACTGGATAGCAAGTAGATATTGTGCAGATGGTAATTTCTGGGTCAAGGATATTGACGTTAACAGTTCATGTACATGGAAATGTATTCTCATACATAGACAAAGGGGATTGCAATGTATTAACAGATGTATTGCCAATGGACAAAATTCAAGTTTGTGGTTCGATCCTTGGATTAATAGCGATATTTTGGTAAACTTGCTGGGATGGGATTATTTGAGTATTTATGGTGGGGATAGCTTAAAAGTTGATAGCATTATTCAAGATGGTAATTTTATTCCTAATAAACTATCAGCTAGTAGATTGATTTTAGACAAAATTAATGAAGTGAATATACATCTGTCAAACGATAACCCCTTTTGGGGCCGGAATAATATATCTAATGGTTTTCCAGTCAGCATGGGATATATCTAGAAACCATCTTCCAGAATTAGATTGGTGCAAGGTCACTTGGCATTATATTAACAGCCCAAAAATGTCTATTTGCAGTTATAAGGCTATTCTAAATAGACTTAGCACTAAAGATAGCATTATGGCGTAGGGTTATGATGTTAATCCAATTTGTGCCTTATGTAATGAACAGAATGAAAACAGAGATCACATGTTCTTCTAATGCTCCTTTTCTTCGTATTTATGGACTCGTTGCAAGATTAAGCTTGGCACACCCCCGATGATGGCAGATCCGATGATGCTTGAAAATGAATTGCCAATTCTTAAATCAATCTTCAATTCGAAAGATTACAAACAAGATATTGCCTACTATAGCATTGTCACCACCGTTTATCATATCTGGAGAGAGCGAAATGATAGAGTTCATGGAAATGGTAATTACAACAAGTTTCAGAGATGGAAACTCATAGAAATCTACATTAAACACTTACTTCATCATTCCAAGAGGACGAAAGGCCTGACTGTAGAAGACAGAACGATTGCGGCGAAGTGGGGAATAGATCTGCTGGATGAGGGCTAAGTTTTGAAGTTGAAGTTAATCAGAGATGAGTTTGATGGGCATCTCCGGTCAAATTGCAGTGAAGAGGGTTGTTATTTTGAGTTTTTAGTTTGTTTTGACCTTGGATAGGGTTTGTGAATTTTATTTGGGTAAAGTTTCAGTTCGTGGCTGTTGAAGAAGTGGCAGCTGGCAAAACGCTTTCTGGATGTTTCATCTTCTTGATTGGGTTGTGTTTTTTTAGGCTGGATCTGGGCTTCACTGACCATGCACTTTCACGCAATGTTTTCTTTTTTTACTTTGTCAGCCTTTTTTATAGGATTTTTGTTTTGGAATATGTTTTTGGGGTAATGGGTTATTTGATGCATTATTGCCCTATGTACTATATTTTGTACATATTTATTGATGTTTTATCAATAATGCACCGCACTCTTTTTTCCTGATTAGTACTCATGCTGCGTGATAGCACATGTTTTTAATGAGGCGGTTTACCCATTTTCAAAAAAAAACTTGGAATAATTCATAATTTAAAAGACAGAAGCTTTGTTGAAACTATGTGAAATAATAACATTGTACTTCTTAAACAAGTTACATCATATGAGGCAATGATGATGCATCCAAAGATTTCAAAACTTTCAAAATGAGTTATATACTACTTACATATTTACATTTACATGTTGTATTGAAGAATAAAACTTAACAACTTGAAGTTGTTTATATATTTTATTTGAACCAGAAATTCAATATAGTTCCAAACCAGATGTTTTAAACAATATAATACGGTCTTTAAGGTTCGCATTGACATTGCTTGATAAGCAAAATTTAATGATTGGAACCTATAAACAATTTGTCATAAAATCAGTAACTTGAATGAGAAAGAGTACGCAAATCTATTACATATGAAATTCGTGGAAGCACATATATACACATATATGCAGATATCCAACTAACAACTTGAAGATTGTTTGATTAAGTTGATATGAGCTCACCATATAGGCATCGAACAATATAAAAATCAATCAACATAAATATAGAAAAACCTGAAATCATGTGTATTCAAATGATCTATATTGATCTATATAATTAGAAAATTCCTCCAAGTTACTAGATCAATGAAAGAGAATTAAGTAATATAATATGAATGCATCTTATCAACTAATAAAAGCTTTATCCTCATATTATTGAAATACATATAATGTATTTGCTAGTGACAATATGATAATGGATCGAAAATGAGAATCCAAAGAGGGTTTATTGTTTAATGTGACAATGTTTATCAACATTGAGGGGGAGGATAAAGAGGTATAATTTCATGTTGATCATTGGTGTTTAATAATTGCTAATATATATAATGATGCAAAATATTAAGTAACTTGCATAGTTTATTAATTATGTCTCTAATAGACTTTCACCAATATAGAACTGAATCATTGAAGGATCAAAAGGTGTAAATCACAACTGAAATGTGGTATAAAAATCAATTCAAAATATTTTTAGAGTAAGTCATAAAGATGCCAAATAAAAGAGGTGAGTGTTCTTGAAGAAAGACTTAAGGGTGCTTCGAAGGAATCTCATGACATGATTGTCAAATAACTCTAGAAGTGGTTTAGATACCTAAAACATGATAAGTTTTGTGATCTCAATGAATCATATATAAAACTAACAAGAAATAATTATCGATGATAAATTTATAATTAATTAAGCGCTTGTATTTATAAATGGATTAAAAATCCTATGTTAGAGAAAAACATGATTGATCATCATGAAATTCTCCTAAATAAGATATATGGACTTGTAGTCCATATGATAACATTAGAAATATATAAAATGACAAAAGCACACTAAAATTCCCAAAGCACTATGCAGTGTCAACAACATGTTATGCGCCATGAGCATTACACTTTCAGATAATCAAATTGATTAAAGTAGTGAAAATGTTTGAAACATTCACAATACCCTAAAGGTATAAACAATGAAAGCACACAAATTCTGAAAGAATGTAAATAACTTTGGCAGTGATATGGAATGTAAAGCAGAAAAAATGTAGATTACAACGTTCTTTTAAATATTGTTATGATGAAAACTTTGATATAATTCATGATTAGTGGATTACCTCCTACTTTTAAAAATTATTATAATAAAACTCTTAATACCGATCGAAGTGGTTGCTGTGATATGCAAATCTTATTAAAATATAACATTTTCTAAAGAATATAAATAACATTTGTTGTTATAAAAAAGCTAAGGACATGGATGACAGATTACAACATTCTTCTAGGCATTGAAGTAATGAAAATGTTGATATACTTCAAGACGAGTGAATTACTTGCTGTTTTTAGTGTTGTTATAATGAAACTTGTCTTATTCATCAAATGTGTATTGCAATATGCAAACCTGATCGAAACACAAAATTGTAAGCACATGAAGTGTATTCAAAAATAAATATTAGCAACATGCAAATTGCGAAAAGAAGGAGGTTTAAATAAGAAAACAAAGTGATTAAAATGAAGTTGTGAGATACAAGGCACGGTTTGTTCCATGAGGTTTTTTGCATAGACTAGGTTTGTGACTTTAAAGAAACATACTCTCCTATTATGGATGTCATAACATTTAGATATTTGACAAGCCTTGTAATTTCTGAGAAGCTTGATATAAAATTAACTGATGCTGTGATAGCTTATCAATTTGGTGAACTGGATACCGATATTTCCATGAGAATCACAGATGAATATAAGTTGCATGAATCAAAATAAAAGTCGATGTACCTATTAAAACAGGGACGATCATTGCACGGTTTTAAATAATCTGCAAGAATGTGGTATAATCGTCTTAGTGAATATTGGTAAAAGCTGGAATTATAAACAATCTCATTTGTTCATGTGTTTTTATAAAGAAATCAGTAAAAGATTTGCTATTTTGGCAGTATATGTCAATGATATAAATTTGACTGAGACTTCAGAAGAGATTAATGAAACAATAGATTGAATGAAATAGGAATTCGAGATGAAAGATATTGGAAAACCTAAATATTATCTTAGTCTACAGATCAAGCATAGTACAAATGAAATATTAACCCACCAATCAAATTATATTATGAAAATCTTGAAGCATTTTCAAATGGATAAAGCATATCCATTAGAGTAGCGAAATCCAAAACACAGCTTCATATCCAATTATTACAACTTCAAAATATTGTCTCTAAAAGAAAATAAAAGAGGTACACTACTAATGCCCAAAGCAGTGACTGACAACAACACAGGAAGAATATAAATAGTATGTTGAAGCCTCTCGCTCGACTCCAGACAGCTACTCATGCATAACCACCTAACCTGCCTCTAGTCTGCTCGTTTAGGAGCACCCAGAGTAATAAGAAGATATATAAAACTCTGGATCAGACGAAAGTCTGGTGTGAGCGATAACAAATCTATACCACTAAATAAAGCAATAACAGGCATAAATAATCATATCTGACCTGGACCTGCAACCAAAGAGTTAGCACAACAAGATGTACAATACTCTAAGGTAAACACTAAAATGGAACGAAAAATGGAAGTGTGCATGTCATAGTGATAGCAAACATCAAACATAGCAATTATCCTCACATCTCTCACTCAGTGCGTAAAGAATACAATATCCACCGCTTTGATCACCGAATCCATTTGGGGACATGACGGAGTCCAACTTCGTACAACTATTGCTATGACCACACTGCCCTGGTCTATAGTCAATAACCCTACTCAGTCCACACAACACTGACTCTAGGTTATGGGCCAACCAGTCCACACAACCCTAACTCTGGTTCGTCTACATTCACCCTCTCTCAATGGTGAACCAAAGTTATAAATATCGATAACTTTTTTGCACACGTACCGCAACAAAGCCCAACTCCAGAAGTTAACTCATTGGTTCCCATCTAGATCTTGAGTGATAACTTCCCACTTGGACATCCTTTGCATCTCGGGTTTTGGTCTAATTGGAGTTGGTCTTCAGAAGAGTTCACGATCATCGTCATGTGGTAGAAGCTTAAATCCATTTCGGTTCGGGGTCACCATCACGGCTCGGTTCGTGGTCATCATCGGCTCGTGATCACCATCGCTCATGGTCACCATAGGGGGCGTGGTCATCATGAAGTCGTGGTCACCATAGGGTCATGCTCACCCTGGGGTCGTGGTCACCATAGGGTCGTGGTCACCATAAGGTCATGGTCACCATGGAGTCATGGTTACCCTGGGGTCATGGTCACCATGGGGTCATGGTGGCCCTGGGGTCATGGCGGTTCGTGACCCTTATAGTCAAGGCGGTTTGTGACCCTCCTGGTCAAGGCGGTTCGTGACCGTGGCCACTGTGAAGACCCGTTACTTCCCCGGTGAGGAAAACGCGGATAGTTCGAGAACAAGCCACAACAGAACGCAGGCGGAAGAACATTTCATTGCTTATTACAACAATTCATCAGAATACAGGAATATACAGAGTATAAACAAATATTACACAACAGAAAATATCAGAGATTACAATAAATTACATAGCAGCGGAAAATAATACAATACACAACTGAAGGAGATATACGGATACAAAGCTTTCCGGATATCATTCCAGCGGTAAACCAGGATCATGTGAATATAAATCTGCAAAACCAAAACTACTAGCTGCCCGTGTCGAAAATAAGGGCACCCAGAGTTTAGGTTAAAACAATAAACTCCAGGTCAGTCATGTGACTGGTGTGAGAACTAAAACAGTTATTAATCTTTATTTTTGAAGTTAGGTAAATCAAGGGACCACGCCGTATAACACGGAACGGGTTTCCTCCCAAGAATACCAGTGCATAAAACAACAACGCAATGCTAAATAAAGAAAAATGAAGCTATTATAAGATCCAGGTCCTATCACACAATGCAACGCAAGCCAGGGGATAGGGTTTTCCCTTATAATAGCCAAACATGCTTAGTACGTTTAAAACAAATCATTTGATACTATTATAAGTGTATAGTGACAAAACAATTTCAAATCATAAGTATCAATCATAGACGGCATAAGCGCCCCATCCCACTATGTCGCCATATATAGGATTACAACTAAAACCGCCAATGTCACGTATTTGGAATTGGATTTCCATCTGTGAACCGAGGCAAAAGATAGTCCTCTACCGATTCGAGACAATCTAGCCCATGTCTCAGGAACAACCGCAACTGCCCCATGGATCGTCAGGGCCGGTCCACCGATGTGGATTATTATGCCTGAACACTACATCTCCCCGCCCTATGGGGCGTAAATGATCCAACGAATGACTCCATCGGTCCCGGATCGACCGATATATCCGAGGCGCCTCGCAACAGCAACAACCACATAAGTCAAACTCGTCAGGGCGTGTAAAACCACTGACGCCACTTCTAGCTAGAAGGAAACGCATGCCCTCCCTGAGGTCCTCTCCCGTTTCTGGTTCATAACCGGGGTGTGAGGCTCGCGAATTCATGTTACACAAAGCTATGCCACACAGGCGGTGCTTTGATCATCAACCACAAGACTTTGCTTTTCAACAGAAGCCTCGATCTATTGCCACTTAGGCATGCCACACAGGAAATTCACTCCATGCGTTTGATATCCATCAATATACAACCCCTGAGCTCGTACGTCTCAGAAAAGGGCGTTAAGCAAGAGAATAAATTCTCCGCTGCCAAACAGATATATATTTAATAGAAATCAATCACACAGAATAAAATCCTATGTCAGACACACAGTCCATTAACAAGTTCGTTCTAGGTCTGAACGAAACCGGAGGCACTTTCCTCGCATATCCATCGATCTCCAAGTACGTCTGGACGATCACCAACTGTTTCTCTCCTCTTGGGTGTACAGCCCAATCAAGATCATCAGCAATCACCCAAACGATGTGAAGATTTCCGGTCTTCGACCACCGTCTTCATCTTCGGCACCACGTCGAATCAGTTATTCAGAATGGGATAAACCCGGTCTTTCTGAACAACTCGCGTATATAATAAACTAGTGTTACACAAACACAACATACGCCTCATTCCAATTCAGAATATTCTTTTGTTCAAATATTCTTATACTTTGGGAAAGGTTCCCATTAATTTTATCGAAGATAAATTCTTTAAATTTATTCTTTAATCTTCTTTGAATATCAATTCAAACTAGTCGGGATTAGCGAACCACGCCGAAGTAATTATTTATTTTATTTCCCAATCCCAACCTATTTATCCCATGAAGTAAAACTGGTAATACTTCATATCTAACACCACGGTGTTATCGGTAAATTCAATTATCATTTCACATTCAAATCTAATTAAAGATTTAACTATCGCCTGGAGCAAAACTGGTGATACTCCATTCTCGATCTTTTCAATCTAATTAAAGATTCATTAAAACTCCACTTAGTTTTAATCTTTAACTGGGTCAAAGAATCAGTATCATTTAAAACACGGTTCATGATAAACCCAAAATCACATTCCATTAATTATCAGGTTAAAGAACAAGTGTTATTTAAAACACTGTTCACGATAAACCCAAAAATCAATACCAATTCAATTCCAATTAAACATTATTTAATTGATACACTTCATTAAATCTAAATAAAAAGATTTAATCTTTTTTCTCAACTGGGCTTAAGAACAGTGTTAATGAAGACACCATTCACGACAAACCCAAATCACATTTGATATTAAATACAAGGCTCTGAATCGAAAATATATCGGCTTATATTCGACATTAAATTCTACGACTAACAAATATCGTATTGGAAATAACGATATAAATATATCTTTCAATTCCCATAACAATACCTGTATCATCACGAAATCCAACATCGAAATATTCCACAGACAATTTCGATTCAAATCCATTCCAATTCAATTATTGGAAATTCTGGTTATTTTCAAAACCATTTTCAAATCCAATTTATTTATTTTAAAAATAAATAAATAAATTGTTATTGTTAGATCAAAATTTGGACCTAACACCCAAATTGTTCTGAATGTTATAGAGTTTCAAATGAAGAACGAGGAAAAAGAAAATAACACACAGAATTTATAGTGGTTCGGCGTTAACGAGCCTACGTCCACTTTATATATTATTGATTATGCTTTGAAAGCTAATACAACAAGGATTTCTCTCTATACTCTCGTACTTTGACAATAATGGCGAATTCTGTACTCAATATTGCCAAAAGATCCCAAAAAATGCCAAGCTCTGGGCTATTTATAGCTGATTTTGTCAGGCGGGTCGTGGTAACACGTGGCACGAATCCCGAGAACACCGGATCGCATCGCCACCGTTGAGGAAATAGTCAAATTAGCCATTGTGGACAGGTGTCGCGATCTGCTTGAAAATCGGATCGTGCAGATGGGGAGAATTGGTCCAAGTGACGGTTAGGGACACGTGTCGCCAGATCCGTACGATTCGGATCGCTGAAGACTAGCTCGCGCTTGAACGGGTCAGAGGGTTCGCCATGCACCAGGGGATCGGATCGGTTCGCTCTGGGCAACAACAGATGCTCGGATCGGATCGCCTAGAGGCGTCGTTTCGCTGATGACATGGGGGCGATCCGCCGAGTCGCGATCCCCCGTGGGCGATCCGCCGAGTCGCGATCCTCCGCGGGCGATTCTCCGAGTCGCGATCCTCCGTGGGCGATTCTCCGCGGGCGAGTCGATAGTGTGCGATCTGTTCCTTTACATTCTTGGAGAAAGTGGTTTCATGCTTTCCTCTCACGAATGATCCTGGGTGGCTTGGTCAAAAAGCGAGCCAACATTTTGCCCCCTCGAAGTATGTTTTATCGATGATGGAACATGCTTCGAAGATTCTGATCTACCTTTTCCTGAAGGGACGCAAATCAACAGTCGCATCGGTTCAAATCAACGTATGCATGAATCAGATCGTGATAGAGCGCCACGGTCCGAGTGGTCACGTGCTCGTCTCGAGCTGAGTATCTAGGCTTTTATGCGAGACGCGGCGGACTTTTCTTCGAGCCGTGTCGGTGTAACGGCTGGAAATTTCCGACTCCTCGAGAGTCGGAAATTCCGCGACGTTAGTGAAAGAATTTAGAAGGTGAGAAAGAAAAGATAGAACTAATAGAATAGAAGAAGAAGAAGAACATCAGAATCATCAGAGTAACACGAATCTCACAGCGGAACGAATAACATATAATATATAACATAACTTTGAAGTAAACAGTTATATATATACAATAGCACTTATCAGAGTACAACACTTACAACACAGCGGAAATAACTATAGTTATAAAATCTTGCAGACTCCTGCTCCAAGCTCTCCAAGTATATCTGTAAATCCCGACTACTTGACTGCCCGTACAAATTTAGGCACCCAAGAGTTTAGGGAAAACAACAAAGTAAACTCCGGGTCAGTCATGGGACTGGTATGAGTAAAATAGTTTAAAACAGGTATAGGATATCTCATAAGACCAAGCCGTGAATACGGAACGGGTTTTTCCCTTATGAGTATCTGAACAACTTTGACAAGCAATATCATTGTGATATTATAATAATGTCTAAGTACAAATAGGTATCAATCTAGCAGAAACGCTTGCATCTCACGTTCTACATACATAGTATAAAATCATAAATCGCAGGGCGCTTATCGAAGAATGGATTCCAACAGACAAGGTATGGGAGCACCTTCTGAATAGTGTACTCTAGAGGTGATACACTCAGGGTTCAACAAGAACGTCTTGCAACCCGGCCACACATGACCGCTCACTCATTTAGCTTGAGTGTCGCGAATATATTGCCACCACGGTTGTAGGCCATCAAACCGTCATCCGAAGATACAGAATCAAAAAGAAGTATAAATATGGATATTCCCTAGATCGGTGACAATACACCTTGCTTGGGGATGACCCAACTAGCCATGCTGCCTAGCCCAACTTTTGTTACTTCCTGGTGTGAGGCTAGAAGCTACGTCTATCTTCAGAACGTCTGATCACCATTCACTTTGAATGCCACATCGTCATACCCGCCAAATCACAAATTGACTTATTCAAAAATAACACTGGTATACAGCTAAGAGAAACGAATTCCTCCGCCACCAAACGTGAATACGTTTGAACAGATCAACTTACGCGATCCATTGGATATACTCTGTCAGACCTTCTTCCATATACGTTGTCCTGGGACTGGACAAACCGAAGGCACTATTCAGTATATCCATCTTAGTCACTGTTATCTAAGACTAATACAACAGCCCTTGCACTTTACTCCGTCTTCAATTTATCTTTGGCATATATTGCTCGCAACGCTTATGCCAATACAGAGTGGTTCTTTGGATAATAATCCAACCGGTCTCTCCATATTAACAACGTTAAAATGGTAAAAACTTTGATAGTCTGTGATTCAACTATCAAATTAAAACATGTCGGTGTACAAACAACGATCTTATTTCCAAATGGAAATTCGATCGATCAATCATCATATGTTCATATTTCCTTATTTCATATATTTAGAAAATATATATTATTAATCATTGGAAAACATTTCCCTAGCTTATTTTCACATCACTATTATTTCGCAACTATCAGTCCCTAACTGTAACTAGTATGAGAACCATTCTCTAGGTATCAATCCGGAAGGTTGAAACCAACATCAGATCATCACTTAGAAAACCGTTCAACTTACCCTCTCCAGTCAGTTTCTGAATTTGCTTAACTCTATTTCTTAAATTCTTATTATGAAAACATTTCATTTTCTATGTTTAGAAAACATATCTGACTATATTTGGAAAACGTTTCCAAAACTCATTTACGGATTTCCAATGAACGTTGTATAAAACATCGTTTCGCTTAATCCATTTATCGCTTATTCCTTAGCTTTATTCCTAATCAACCTTTTAGATCGAACCACAACTATTCCTTTGTCAATTCTGAAGTCAATCAAGTTGGGGTATAATTACCTCTCAGACCTTAATTGAACAACGTCCTTTACTGTGAAATAGATGAAGCTCATCACTCACTTTTTAAAATCATCTGTTTACGCAAATTCTCGGATTCAGGTTACGAATCCACTTCTTATATGACAACGTTTGATTATAACTATAACGTTATAATTCCAACCCCTAAAATATCCAACCTAAATTATAAATTTATTTCCTAACTCGAATAATTTAACAGACATCTAATTTCTAAATCAATAACTAAATCTTGATTTAAACCCTGGAAAGTAAATAGTACTTTCCCGAATTCGCTAAAATCGAATTCGACGTATAACTCTCTTTCGAGTAATCTCTATTTGATTTACTCGTCTTCGAATAACCTATATTCGGTTATCTCTCTTCGAATAACTCACATTCGAAATCTCTCTCTTTCGAATAAACAATATTCGATCTCTTTCTTTCGAATATGCTATATCCGAAAATCTCCTTTCGATTTACTAATCGATAACTCCTTTCGATCAAAATAAAATCGATAACTCCTTTAACTCTATTCGAATAACTAATATTCGACTAACTCCTTTGGATCGACTAATTTGATTAACTCCTTCGAATAAATAATTCGAATCACTTACCTTCGAATAACCAATATTCGATTTACTCTAACTCGATTAACTTAATTCTAATCGATTTACTCCATTTCGATTCAACTTAATTCAAATCGATTAACTTAACTCAAATTGATTAACTCCTTTCGAATAGCTAAATTCGATTTAACTCTTCTCGAATAACTACATTCGATTAACTCAAATTGAATAACAAATATTCAATTAACTCTTACGCGTTTAACTCTATTCGAATAACTAATTCGAATAACTCTAATGTGTTTAACTCTATTCAAATATCTAATTCGAATAACTAATTTCGAATAACTAAATTCGATTAACTCTTTTAACTTTACTCGAATAACAATATTCGATTAACACCTTCTTTCGAATAACTATATTCGATTAACTCTTCGACTAACTCCTTCGGATTAACTAACTTCGAATAACTCCTTTGGATTAACTAACTTCGAATAACTCTTCGACTAGCTCCTTCGGATTAACTCTTCGATTAACTCCTTCGGATTAACTAACTTCGAATAACTCCTTTGGATTAACTAACTTCGAATAACTCTTCGACTAACTCCTTCGGATTAACTAACTTCGAATAACTCCTTTGGATTAACTAACTTCGAATAACTCTTCGACTAGCTCCTTCGGATTAACCCTTCGATTAACTCCTTCGGATTAACTAACTTCGAATAACTCCTTTATTTGATAACTACTCTTCGAATAAATAATATTCGATAACTCTTCTCAAATGAATAACATTTGATTTTCTCCACTCGAATAAACTATATTCGATAACTCTTCTCAAATGAATAACATTTGATTTCTCCACTCGAATAAACTATATTCGATAACTCTTCTCAAATGAATAACATTTGATTTCTCCACTCGAATAAACTATATTCGATAACTCTTCTCTCGAATACACCCTATTTGATAACTCTACTTCGGATAAGTGATATTCGACAACTCTACTCGATTAACTCTACTTGGATAACTCTAACTGATCAACTCTAACTGGTCAACTCTAACTGGTCAACTCTAACTGGTCAACTCTAACTGGTCAACTCTAACTGGTCAACTCTAACTAGTTAACTCAACTGGTTAACTCTAACAGATTAACTCTAACTGGTTAACTCTAACTGGTCAACTCAACTGGTTTAACCTAACTGGTTAACTCAAATGTTTTACCCTAACTTGATTTACTTGTCTCGATTAACTGAACTAATCCACTTAGTTTAACTTAGTTGATTCTCTTTGATTAACTCTAACCAATTTACTTAGTTTAACTCAGCTAATTCACTTTGATTAACCCAACTAATTTACTTTGATTAACCAATTAGTTTAACTTAACAAATTTACTTTGATTAACCCCTTAGTTTAACTTAACTAATCCACTTCGATTAATCACTTAGTTTAACTTAACTAATTCACTTTGGTTAACTTAACCAATCACTTTGATTAACTCGACTAACTCGCTTTGGTTAACCTAACCAATTACCTCGATTAAGTCGACTAACTTTGCTTTGGTTAACATAACCAATTACTTCGATTAACTTAACCCATTTCACTTAGTTTAACTTAACTAAATTACTTCGATTAACTTAACCCACTTCACTTAGTTTAACTTTATTTACTTAACAAATAACTATCTCCATTATCCTATTTATTCAAATAAATAAATGTCATCCTTATTCTATTTATTAAATCCCTAAATAAATAAACCCTTATTCTATTTATTCAAATGGTTTACAATATTTCTCTTCTTATATATTTGACAAATATATTCCTTTATATTTGATTTACAAATATATGTATCCTTTATATTTGTCTTCACAAATATATTTATCCTTTATATTTGATTAACACATAAATTCCTTTATACTCGATTAACACATATTTTTCCTTTACACTTGATTAACCAATATTTTCCTTTATACTCAAAATCCTCTTTTCTTTATAATATAAAATCCATCGATTTTATATAAATAAATTATTTTCAAATTTAAAGTTTGAAAATCTCTTTTCTATATCTTGGTTTTTCTTATGGTATTTAACACACCATATAACAACGATGAATATCGTCCAAACACACATAATCATCATCAGATTATATATCACATTTATATATCACAATATATAAATCACAGTAAAATAACTGTTGAGGAATCCAGTTGGATTCCTCCAACCTGTTTCCCTGCACCACAGATGTTAGACAACACCAGTATAATATTCTGATAAACAGAATCAACATATAACTATTTGACGGTTTATATATATATATACATATATATATATATAATCTCTACTAACTGACTAGCAGTTCAATCAAACAGTCCACACACAAAATCAAACAGACAATATTTAACAGTCCTAAGAATACAACGTGAGAATATAAACTGTTCAGAGGTTGTGAGATTTACTCACCTTGGCGCGTTAACCGTTAAATAACGATTTGCGTCAGTTGATTATACCCGGCGTTCAATTCTACCATAAATTCAAACGAGTGCCCATCTGCTCCAGAACAGCTTCATCGCGTAGCCTACGTCCATACGGATCAAACATAACAGACGACGTTCAATTTTATAACCCGTCGGCCCACCACACAACTTCAGACCCGCTCCAATTTGAACAATGTCTTCTTCTTCCATATAACATTCGAACCATCCCAGGGTATTGCTTCGTTATATTTTTGCCACTCTTAATTCCATCTCCTATAGCCGTGACTCACCATATCCGCTTATGTAAACACATCATCAAGTCCCCATTTTATTTACTTATTTACTGGCTTCGCTAGTCCTTAAAGAAATACGAATTAAACTCAATAAATGTATACTTCACTATTATTGAGAACTCACATGCAAACTTTATAAGCGGACGAGTTGGGTTATAATATCATTTGGGTCTAATAAGCCCCTGACACTTCTTCTTATGTCAATATCATTTTTCCAGCGTTCAAAACCCTTGTATTCTCCTTTCCATCCACGTAGTCCATGTTCTTCATTTATCACTTAGCAACATCTTCCCCGAATGATTTGTTTTCCAAACCCATGCTTGAACCCTCCTACTACTCACATGCGAAAGCAACTCCCCCTCTTCACCCTTTATACCTGCTAACTTTCGTTTGTAATCTCCTCTTCACGTTACACAATACATATTTCAACAACATTCTCCCTCCACGTCATTAACGCAACCGCCCTTGTCTCATCATAAGCTCATCCACCTCCATTTCCTGTACACGTTTAGCATACTAACCCACTCCCCTGCACGATTCCATTCTCTCATGAAACTCCCAACAACACTACATGCAACGTACTCCTCCACTGTATTTACACGCAACACATGCATTTCTTTTCACAGTTCTTCCCCTATTCTCCTACACACACCCCTTTTCAAATGGAACCATCACCATTAAACTCACCTCATACAGTTCGCAGCATGGCTTCAGCGAATGACCGTACCCATTTTCGAATTCTTGAAAATGATATTGCACTGATCATATAGCATACCAGATCGTAAAGGAGTATCGCATTTTATATATGAGGGTTGGGAGGAAAATATTATTTATAAGGTTTTAGTTGGAATTTGTATGTGGGTTTGAGAGGAACACGAGTTTATTTATAGGCCAAGGGTGACTGATGGTTGCCACTCAAAAGACGTGGACCTTGTTTGGTCCAGAAACACTGTTAAGGAATGTAGATATTTGTGTGTAAGGGTTCATAGAGTCTAGTGTTCGTAACGTACAATTGCGTATGTAAGTTTCTTTATGGACAGAAATAAAAACACCATCGTGATGAGCGAGGTGTCCCGACTCCAGAAATATAATAATATCGGTAGATTACCTTATTTTGTGAAACCTCAAAATGTCGATACAGGGTGCAAAATACTCCAAATAAAAAGTTGCTTATTTAATTAATTAAAAATCACAATAAAATTCTAAAAATTAAATTATCACTATTTCCCAAAAGAACCTTGTCTGAATTCACCCGATATCTAGTTATTTTGAAATAACCGTTATGGTCGATAAACGATTCTATAGCGACTATTTTAAAATTTGATTTGGACATATTTCAAAATCTACACGACGAAATCCCGATTTTTCTCTTCCACTAGAAAGATATACTCCACCTGCTCCATACGTTTCTTATTTCACAGAAATCCGGCTTAAAATGAATCCTGTACATTCAGTTGAAGTTCAAATCGCCAATTTACGAACTGCCGCGACGTTTCAGGTTCGTTTTAATTATAATTATAAATTATAAGTTCGAACGTTGTACTTTAAGTTATCGATATCGCCAAATCGATATATAAATCATTAAATAAATTAATTATTCGACAGCTAACAAAACGCGTCATTACAGACTTCCCCCCTTAAAATAATTTCGTCCTCGAAATTGCTAAGTTAGAAAAATGCTACTAACTCTACTAACTAGATTTAAAAATCCTTTTTACCTCTAAATTTCAGTTTCGACTGGACCCATTTAATTTTAATTAATTTATTAATTTATTTCCGACCAACTAAAATTTTCAAAAATTCTGAAAATTTTCTAACACCTTAAATTTTCGAAAAATTTCGCCATAACCTTCTTTGTACGGATCAATACATCAAACCACAACTTGCCTCTCTAGGCCTCCTCCAATCCAAAAGGAAATCAAAATAGCCAAGCGGCTTGCCAATTCGGCTCATAAAATCCAAACTCATATATGCTATAAACTTGTACCTTTTTGTCGGGCATTTAACTCTATCCCTTTCATCTACTACCACTTCAACATATACTAATGTTATCCATTCCAATTGATCTCCCATCAGTTCATATCCTCAAATCCAAATCGAATTTCATTCGAACTCTAATATCAAATTCCAAATTATTGACTTATCAATTTGGTTCCATTCTAGATTATCTCTAATCCAATTCAATTTTATTTAACTCTGTTCAAGTTAAATTTCAATTTATTTTTACCATCTCATTTTATTTAACTTCCTTAGTTAAATTTTAATTCCAGAACTTATGTTCCTGGGTTTCTTTCAAATCAATTTGAAATCATAATGCCAATTCAAAACCTTTGAATTTCTAAACAACTTGTTTTCTCAAAACAATTCAAAAACAAAACCTTTGGTAGTAATCCATCACTTAGAACTCGAAAATGAACACTGATGATGTCTAGATTCATCATCTGAATCTATTTTCCAGCTATCGAAGTGAGTTCAATACTATATCATTTTCAATTTGAAACACATTTTCAAAATCTCCCAGGAACTTAAAATTTCCTTATTTTAAATTCCAAATTCTGATTTAAATTCATATTTAATTCAAACTATTTCATATATTACATTCATATGAATTATGATTGGTCATTTATAACCATTTCACCCTTTTATAATCTTATTCGATTATAATAACAACCAACACAATCAATATACTATAATAATTTCAAGATATATATTTCTTCTATAAACAAATATATTTTGGGAAAAATTATTTCATTTACCCTCTTTCAAAACATACCATGACGGTTCATCGTATTCGAGTGTTTAGTAACCCTTATCGATACAGTGGATCAACTGATCGACCAGAATTCATAAGCCACTCAACCAATAAATCTCCACAATATAAAACCATTTTATATTGAGTAACAATTACGCGCTCATATATATACACTCAAACTCAATCTAGGATATTACTAATCCAATCTCTATCGAGTTATGCCACAGAGCCAAGGTAATCACTTAACTTAAGCTCTGATACCAACTGTAACGGCTGGAAATTTCCGACTCCTCGAGAGTCGGAAATTCCACGACGTTAGTGAAAGAATTTAGAAGGTGAGAAAGAAAAGATAGAACTAATAGAATAGAAGAAGAAGAAGAACATCAGAATCATCAGAGTAACACGAATCTCACAGCGGAACGAATAACATATAATATATAACATAACTTTGAAGTAAACAGTTATATATATACAATAGCACTTATCAGAGTACAACACTTACAACACAGCGGAAATAACTATAGCTATAAAATCTTGCAGCCTCCTGCTCCAAGCTCTCCAAGTATATCTGTAAATCCAGACTACTTGACTGCCCGTACAAATTTAGGCACCCAAGAGTTTAGGGAAAACAACAAAGTAAACTCCGGGTCAGTCATGGGACTGGTATGAGTAAAATAGTTTAAAACAGGTATAGGATATCTCATAAGACCACGCCATGAATACGGAACGGGTTTTTCCCTTATGAGTATCTGAACAACTTTGACAAGCAATATCATTGTGATATTATAATAATGTCTAAGTACAAATAGGTATCAATCTAGCAGAAACGCTTGCATCTCACGTTCTACATACATAGTATAAAATCATAAATCGCAGGGCGCTTATCGAAGAATGGATTCCAACAGACAAGGTATGGGAGCACCTTCTGAATAGTGTACTCTAGAGGTGATACACTCAGGGTTCAACAAGAATGTCTTGCAACCCGGCCACACATGACCGCTCACTCATTTAGCTTGAGTGTCGCGAATATATTGCCACCACGGTTGTAGGCCATCAAACCGTCATCCGAAGATACAAAATCAAAAAGAAGTATAAATATGGATATTCCCTAGATCGGTGACAATACACCCTGCTTGGGGATGACCCAACTAGCCATGCTGCCTAGCCCAACTTTTGTTACTTCCTGGTGTGAGGCTAGAAGCTACGTCTATCTTCAGAACGTCTGATCACCATTCACTTTGAATGCCACATCGTCATACCCGCCAAATCACAAATTGACTTATTCAAAAATAACACGGGTATACAGCTAAGAGAAACGAATTCCTCCGCCACCAAACGTGAATACGTTTGAACAGATCAACTTACGCGATCCATTGGATATACTCTGTCAGACCTTCTTCCATATACGTTGTCCTAGGACTGGACAAACCGAAGGCACTATTCAGTATATCCATCTTAGTCACTGTTATCTAAGACTTATACAACAGCCCTTGCACTTTACTCCGTCTTCAATTTATCTTTGGCATATATTGCTCGCAACGCTTATGCCAATACAGAGTGGTTCTTTGGATAATAATCCAACCGGTCTCTCCATATTAACAACGTTAAAATGGTAAAAACTTTGATAGTCTGTGATTCAACTATCAAATTAAAACATGTCGGTGTACAAACAACGATCTTATTTCCAAATGGAAATTCGATCGATCAATCATCATATGTTCATATTTCCTTATTTCATATATTTAGAAAATATATGTTATTAATCATTGGAAAACATTTCCCTAGCTTATTTTCACATCACTATTATTTCGCAACTATCAGTCCCTAACTGTAACTAGTATGAGAACCATTCTCTAGGTATCAATCCGGAAGGTTGAAACCAACATCAGATCGTCACTTAGAAAACCGTTCAACTTACCCTCTCCAGTCAATTTCTGAATTTGCTTAACTCTATTTCTTAAATTCTTATTATGAAAACATTTCATTTTCTATGTTTAGAAAACATATCTGACTATATTTGGAAAACGTTTCCAAAACTCATTTACGGATTTCCAATGAACGTTGTATAAAACATCGTTTCGCTTAATCCATTTATCGCTTATTCCTTAGCTTTATTCCTAATCAACCTTTTAGATCGAACCACAACTATTCCTTTGTCAATTCTGAAGTCAATCAAGTTGGGGTATAATTACCTCTCAGACCTTAATTGAACAACGTCCTTTACTGTGAAATATATGAAGCTCATCACTCACTTTTTAAAATCATCTGTTTACGCAAATTCTCGGATTCAGGTTACGAATCCACTTCTTATATGACAACGTTTGATTATAACTATAACGTTATAATTCCAACCCCTAAAATATCCAACCTAAATTATAAATTTATTTCCTAACTCGAATAATTTAACAGACATCTAATTTCCAAATCAATAACTAAATCTTGATTTAAACCCTGGAAAGTAAATAGTACTTTCCCGAATTCGCTAAAATCGAATTCGACGTATAACTCTCTTTCGAGTAATCTCTATTTGATTTACTCTTCTTCGAATAACCTATATTCGGTTATCTCTCTTCGAATAACTCACATTCGAAATCTCTCTCTTTCGAATAAACAATATTCGATCTCTTTCTTTCGAATATGCTATATCCGAAAATCTCCTTTCGATTTACTAATCGATAACTCCTTTCGATCAAAATAATATCGATAACTCCTTTAACTCTATTCGAATAACTAATATTCGACTAACTCCTTTGGATCGACTCATTTGATTAACTCCTTCGAATAACTAATTCGAATCACTTACCTTCGAATAACCAATATTCTATTTACTCTAACTCGATTAACTTAATTCTAATCGATTTACTCCATTTCGATTCAACTTAATTCAAATCGATTAACTTAACTCAAATTGATTAACTCCTTTCGAATAGCTAAATTCGATTTAACTCTTCTCGAATAACTACATTCGATTAACTCAAATTGAATAACAAATATTCAATTAACTCTTACGCGTTTAACTCTATTCGAATAACTAATTCGAATAACTCTAATGTGTTTAACTCTATTCAAATATCTAATTCGAATAACTAATTTCGAATAACTAAATTCGATTAACTCTTTTAACTTTACTCGAATAACAATATTCGATTAACACCTTCTTTCGAATAACTATATTCGATTAACTCTTCGACTAACTCCTTCGGATTAACTAACTTCGAATAACTCCTTTGGATTAACTAACTTCGAATAACTCTTCGACTAGCTCCTTCGGATTAACTCTTCGATTAACTCCTTCGGATTAACTAACTTCGAATAACTCCTTTGGATTAACTAACTTCGAATAACTCTTCGACTAACTCCTTCGGATTAACTAACTTCGAATAACTCCTTTGGATTAACTAACTTCGAATAACTCTTCGACTAGCTCCTTCGGATTAACCCTTCGATTAACTCCTTCGGATTAACTAACTTCGAATAACTCCTTTATTTGATAACTACTCTTCGAATAAATAATATTCGATAACTCTTCTCAAATGAATAACATTTGATTTTCTCCACTCGAATAAACTATATTCGATAACTCTTCTCAAATGAATAACATTTGATTTCTCCACTCGAATAAACTATATTCGATAACTCTTCTCAAATGAATAACATTTGATTTCTCCACTCGAATAAACTATATTCGATAACTCTTCTCTCGAATACACCCTATTTGATAACTCTACTTCGGATAAGTGATATTCGACAACTCTACTCGATTAACTCTACTTGGATAACTCTAACTGATCAACTCTAACTGGTCAACTCTAACTGGTCAACTCTAACTGGTCAACTCTAACTGGTCAACTCTAACTGGTTAACTCAACTGGTTAACTCTAACAGATTAACTCTAACTGGTTAACTCTAACTGGTCAACTCAACTGGTTTAACCTAACTGGTTAACTCAAATGTTTTACCCTAACTTGATTTACTTGTCTCGATTAACTGAACTAATCCACTTAGTTTAACTTAGTTGATTCTCTTTGATTAACTCTAACCAATTTACTTAGTTTAACTCAGCTAATTCACTTTGATTAACCCAACTAATTTACTTCGATTAACCAATTAGTTTAACTTAACAAATTTACTTTGATTAACCCCTTAGTTTAACTTAACTAATCCACTTCGATTAATCACTTAGTTTAACTTAACTAATTCACTTTGGTTAACTTAACCAATCACTTTGATTAACTCGACTAACTCGCTTTGGTTAACCTAACCAATTACCTCGATTAAGTCGACTAACTTTGCTTTGGTTAACTTAACCAATTACTTCGATTAACTTAACCCATTTCACTTAGTTTAACTTAACTAAATTACTTCGATTAACTTAACCCACTTCACTTAGTTTAACTTTATTTACTTAACAAATAACTATCTCCATTATCCTATTTATTCAAATAAATAAATGTCATCCTTATTCTATTTATTAAATCCCTAAATAAATAAACCCTTATTCTATTTATTCAAATGGTTTACAATATTTCTTTTCTTATATATTTGACAAATATATTCCTTTATATTTGATTTACAAATATATGTATCCTTTATATTTGTCTTCACAAATATATTTATCCTTTATATTTGATTAACACATAAATTCCTTTATACTCGATTAACACATATTTTTCCTTTACACTTGATTAACCAATATTTTCCTTTATACTCAAAATCCTCTTTTCTTTATAATATAAAATCCATCGATTTTATATAAATAAATTATTTTCAAATTTATAGTTTGAAAATCTCTTTTCTATATCTTGGTATTTCTTATGGTATTTAACACACCATATAACAACGATGAATATCGTCCAAACACACATAATCATCATCAGATTATATATCACATTTATATATCACAATATATAAATCACAGTAAAATAACTGTTGAGGAATCCAGTTGGATTCCTCCAACCTGTTTCCCTGCACCACAGATGTTAGACAACACCAGTATAATATTCTGATAAACAGAATCAACATATAACTATTTGACGGTTTATATATATATATATACATATATATATATATATATATAATCTCTACTAACTGACTAGCAGTTCAATCAAACAGTCCACACACAAAATCAAACAGACAATATTTAACAGTCCTAAGAATACAACGTGAGAATATAAACTGTTCAGAGGTTGTGAGATTTACTCACCTTGGCGCGTTAACCGTTAAATAACGATTTGCGTCAGTTGATTATACCCGGCGTTCAATTCTACCATAAATTCAAACGAGTGCCCATCTGCTCCAGAACAGCTTCATCGCGTAGCCTACGTCCATACGGATCAAACATAACAGACGACGTTCAATTTTATAACCCGTCGGCCCACCACACAACTTCAGACCCGCTCCAATTTGAACAATGTCTTCTTCTTCCATATAACATTCGAACCATCCCAGGGTATTGCTTCGATATATTTTTGCCACTCTTAATTCCATCTCCTATAGTCGTGACTCACCATATCCGCTTATGTAAACACATCATCAAGTCCCCATTTTATTTACTTATTTACTGGCTTTGCTAGTCCTTAAAGAAATACGAATTAAACTCAATAAATGTATACTTCACTATTATTGAGAACTCACATGCAAACTTTATAAGCGGACGAGTTGGGTTATAATATCATTTGGGTCTAATAAGCCCCTGACACTTCTTCTTATGTCAATATCATTTTTCCAGCGTTCAAACCCCTTGTATTCTCCTTTCCATCCACGTAGTCCATGTTCTTCATTTATCACTTAGCAACATCTTCCCCGAATGATTTGTTTTCCAAACCCATGCTTGAACCCTCCTACTACTCACATGCGAAAGCAACTCCCCCTCTTCACCCTTTATACCTGCTAACTTTCGTTTGTAATCTCCTCTTCACGTTACACAATACATATTTCAACAACATTCTCCCTCCACGTCATTAACGCAACCGCCCTTGTCTCATCATAAGCTCATCCACCTCCATTTCCTGTACACGTTTAGCATACTAACCCACTCCCCTGCACGATTCCATTCTCTCATGAAACTCCCAACAACACTACATGCAACGTACTCCTCCACTGTATTTACACGCAACACATGCATTTCTTTTCACAGTTCTTCCCCTATTCTCCTACACACACCCCTTTTCAAATGTAACCATCACCATTAAACTCACCTCATACAGTTCGCAGCATGGCTTCAGCAAATGACCGTACCCATTTTCGAATTCTTGAAAATGATATTGCACTGATCATATAGCATACCAGATCGTAAAGGAGTATCGCATTTTATATATGAGGGTTGGGAGGAAAAGATTATTTATAAGGTTTTAGTTGGAACTTGTATGTGGGTTTGAGAGGAACACGAGTTTGTTTATAGGCCAAGGGTGACTGATGGTTGCCACTCAAAAGACGTGGACCTTGTTTGGTCCAGAAACACTGTTAAGGAATGTAGATATTTGTGTGTAAGGGTTCATAGAGTCTAGTGTTCGTAACGTACAATTGCGTATGTAAGTTTCTTTACAGACAGAAATAAAAACACCATCGTGATGAGCGAGGTGTCCCGACTCCAGAAATATAATAATATCGGTAGATTACCTTATTTTGTGAAACCTCAAAATGTCGATACAGGGTGCAAAATACTCCAAATAAAAAGTTGCTTATTTAATTAATTAAAAATCACAATAAAATTCTAAAAATTAAATTATCACTATTTTCCAAAAGAACCTTGTCTGAATTCACACCCGATATCTAGTTATTTTGAAATAACCGTTATGGTCGATAAACGATTCTATAGCGACTATTTTAAAATTTGATTTGGACATATTTCAAAATCTACACGACGAAATCCCGATTTTTCTCTTCCACTAGAAAGATATACTCCACCTGCTCCATACGTTTCTTGTTTCATAGAAATCCGGCTTAAAATGAATCCTGTACATTCAGTTGAAGTTCAAATCGCCAATTTACGAACTGCCGCGACGTTTCAGGTTCGTTTTAATTATAATTATAAATTATAAGTTCGAACGTTGTACTTTAAGTTATCGATATCGCCAAATCGATATATAAATCATTAAATAAATTAATTATTCGACAGCTAACAAAACGCGCCATTACAGTCGGGCTTCGAGCTTGGTGGGCCATCGTTTGAGGCGGTCCGTGGGCTTCCATGCGACACAAGCTTTGGATCGTGGCCTGTATGGTGTTTCGTGGATCGAATAGGACAAAGAAGGGGAGACAAACGGTCACCCCTTTTGCTTATATAAGCTGACCCCCCCCCCCCCTCTACACTTTCTTCCTTCTGTTTTTTGTCGTATCGTTTCGCCTGCACTATCGAAGAACGAACCCAAGTTTTTCAACTCTAGAAAATCCAGGCATTCCCTCAATTTTTAGAAAGGTAACTCCACAAAAAGTATTCTTATTCGTGAACGCCGCTCTTTCATGAACTTTCTCGACTAGAAACGATGGAAATTTGTGCTTTTCTGACGAAATCATCAAAACGCCATGGCTGACTGACGTAGAGCTCGGAGTTTGAGGATGGAAAGGAGAGGAGGAAAACGAAGGAGGAAGAAGAAGAGGGAAGGCCGATTAGGATCGTGGTCAAGGAGAGAAGACGAAAGCGAGTGGCGAGACGAAAGATCGTGGTGGCAGCAAAGGCGCGTATCGTGGGGGTTGCAACGATTCGTGAAGGAGCGATCCCTTCGCCCGGCGATTCGATGGGGGCGATCCCTCTGCCCTGCGATCCGAAAAGGGGCAATCCCTCTGCCATGCGATCCGAAAGGGGGCGATCCCTCTGCCTTGCGATCCGACTCATAGCTGACGATACGAAGAAATTTCAGACTTTAATCAATGCCTTGTCACCATAAAACTCTGAACAGTTAGGCTAGAGCCTTGACGTTGGACTTTCTGGACTGAATGACCACATAATTTGACTGCATATGACGACTAATGTTTTGATGATCTTGATTGCTTTCACACTTTATTTTTAATGCACACACAAGCACACACACCGGCACTTGCACACACGGGGAACGGGTAGTGTTAATCTTATTGTTCATATTTTCTCGTCCTAGCAGCAATGTCGAATGATCACTCTTCTCCAAGATCCGCAACAGAAAACGAATCCGAGATTCCTGAACAGTACAACCCTGAAATTCCTCCAATCAATCCGGGAGGTGAAGACTCCGGATCTGAGTACGAGGCCACAGAATCAGATCTGGCCGAAAGTACTTCATCTAGCAATGATTCTGAGATAGATGGGCGAGCTCCTGACGAGATTCCTGGCGCTCTCGGGATAGATAAATTCTCTGATTCTTTAGCATCTAAGCTCGACGATATAAAGCTTAAGAGAATCTGCTTGAGACACGGAATTCCCTGGGATGACGTCTTGACACCCGGAAGCGAAGATAGACCCCACCTAGCCCCAGAAGGATATATGGCGATCAATCGACAAAGGTGCTGAAAAAGAGAAAGAAGTGGAGAAGGAGGCTGTCTTGCCAGGTGCTGGTATTGATGTATCAAAGCTGGCCGAGGTCACAACAGTAGAAAGAAGCATCCCGGCACCTAGCACTGATGTACCCAAAGATGCTGAGACCATCGAAGCTTTGAAAGACATGGATGGGCGCCATGTAGATGACGAAGAAGACATTATCGGTGCCAAAAAGGCCGATGATGACGACGAGGAAACCTTGGCCAGCCGGAAAGCCAGGCAGGAGAAAGAGTTGGCTTCGAAGAAGGTGGGAGATGAGGCTTTGGACGTAGTCCCTCTTGCAGAATTCGATCCCAAGACTGGGATGATTGTGAAGATTCAGCCCAAATCCATCAGTCGACAGCTTCACTTTGCAAATCCCGATGACTTCCCGGCTTCCCTTTCTGATAGAAGGAAGAGAAAAGAGGCGGAAGAGGAATCTTCAGAAGAATCGGATGTTCCTCTTATTGACAAAAGGAAGAGGAAGAAAGGGGATCCGTCTGATTCCGACAAGGCGAAGCTGGAGAGGCAGAAGCAAGAGAAGAGGCCAAAGCGTAAATAGGATATTTGTTGTTTGTTGATATTTTGTCTTTAGGTTTCCACTGGCCAGGAAGTGTAATTGTGAGACTGGTCCTCACTTTTGTTTCTAGGTTGTTTTTCACTTTGTTGATTCACAGTATATAAATAAAAGTTTATCTCTCCTTGCATCATTGTGTACCTGTATTCAGATAAACTTTCCATGTTTAGTCATTAGCTAACTAATAATAATTACAAATCAGTCAATCAACAGAAAGAAGAATTTTCATGCTATGTTGCACTGCTGTATCAAAATTCAGTGTATGTATACGAGTGCATGTGCCCCCCAATCAGTTGTTACTGTAGCATCTGACTGGGGTTTACTAAGGATTGATTAGTACTGTCGGCAAGTTGCCCCCTATTTCTGAATATGGGGACATAGGAGATTTCATGGGATAACAGTAGTTCAGTCAGCCCTTGTTCCTTTAGCAGGGAATAAGTTCTTTCTTAGCGCTCAATCGGAGATGCTTTTATACTCTCTCTCTCTGGAGAGTTAGAGTTTTGCGCTCGGCGATTCGTTCGCTCCCCGATCCTTCAGCGGGGAAGGAGCTATTTCTCAGCGCTCAATCGGAGACGCTTTTATACTCTCTCTCTCTCTCTGGAGAGTTAGAGTTCGTGCTCAGCGACTCATTCGCTCCCCGATCCTTCAGCGGGGAAGGAGCTATTTCTCAGCGCTCAATCGGAGACGCTTTTATACTCTCTCTCTCTCTCTGGAGAGTTAGAGTTCGTGCTCAGCGACTCATTCGCTCCCCGATCCTTCAGCGGGGAAGGAGCTATTTCTCAGCGCTCAATCGGAGACGCTTTTATACTCTCTCTCTCTCTCTGGAGAGTTAGAGTTGAGACTCAGCCGTTCCATCGCTCCCCGATCCTTCAGCGGGGTAAGAGTCCTTTCTCAGCGCCAAGTCATGGACGCTTTTATATTCCCCTGGCGGTCGCCAAGGTTAGACTTTTGCTCAGGCGGCTCCGATCATGGTACACCGCCCTACCTTGTCATCTTCGCGTCCTTTATACTCTCTCTCAGCTCTGGAGAGTTAGAGTCACGGATCAAGCGGTCTGCAATCATGCACGCTCATCAAACTCGTTCTAGGTTTATATTTTAACCCAAGCTCCAAGGATTAAAACCAGTCGGACAAGCAGTTGGAGCATTTGCCAAGGCTTTGAGTTCCTCCAAACGGTCTACGGGAGGAATGGTTGGCAACAGACTTCGGGTGCCTGCATCATTTTATTGATTTTCACAAAAATAAATAGCCAGATAAGTAAAGATGCAATAAAGGTAAACGACACACAATATTTTATAGTGGTTCGGTCGAATCATGACCTACGTCCACTTTATAACCTCTTGCTTTAAGGAATCAGACTATTCTAGGCAAGTCATGCCCTGTACATAGTTTTTTAGCAAAGCAAAAGAATAAATTTGAAACTTTCATGTTAAATATGGCCGTAAATGTTGGGCATTCCACACTCTGGGGATTTCCCTTCCATCTACGGTTGCTAGCTTGAAGGTTCCATTATCAAGCTTGCTCAGAATGGAGTACGGTCCTTCCCACTTCGCTCCCATATGAGTTGGGGGTGGGAAGACACGTTTCAGAACCAAGTCTCCGGGTTCCCATGTTCGGGCTCGAACCTTTTTGTTGTAATATCGGGCGACCTGTTGTTTGCATCTCAAGGCACGCAGGTCTGCTTCATCCCTCTTTTCTTCGATCATATCCAGGGACTCAAGGAGCAATTCATTATTGGTCATTGGATCATAATAAGTCACCCGATGAGAAGGTACCTTTATCTCAACCGGGATGACTGCTTCCGTTCCAAAAGCAAGGGAGAACGGGGTGTGTCCTGTTGCCGATTTATATGTTGTCCTGTAGGCCCATAGTGCCAAGGGCAATTCATCAGCCCACATGGCTCTAGCCCGCTTCATTCTTCTTTTCAGAATGGACTTAATTACTTTATTTGCCGCTTCGACTTGTCCGTTCGATTGTGGGTGCGCCACAGAGGTGTACCGATTCTCGATGTGGTATTTTTGGCAGAAGTTTCTGAATTCAGCACTATCAACTGAGTTCCGTTGTCTGTTATTACAATCTTTGGAATCCCAAATCGACAGATGATGTTTCTTACGATAAAGTTGATCACTCGTTTGGTTGTGATTGTAGTTAGTGGTTCAGCCTCGACCCACTTAGTGAAATAATCTACGGCCACAATAGCGAACTTTGCTCCGCCCCTTGCTATGGGGAGACTTCCAATGATATCAATTCCCCACATGGCGAAAGGCCATGGACTCATCATTGTTTTTAACTGACTAGGAGGCGCTCTAGGTATCTTTGAAAATCTCTGGCACGCATTACACCGTCGTGCATATCTTGTTGCGTCCTTGTTTATGGTAGGCCAGAAATAACCATGCCGCAACACCTTTTTTGCCAAAGTCTACCCTCCAGTGTGGTCGCCACATTCGCCTTCGTGGACTTCCTGCAGCACGCGTTTGATGTCATCGTGGGCTACACACCGAAGGAGGGGCATTGAAAACCCTTGTCTGTAAAGAACTCCGCCTTGCAGAACGTATCGGGCGGCTTTACGAATCACCTTACGCCTCTCGCTTTTCTTGGTCGGAAGCGTTCCATCCATCAGGAAACTCTTTAGGGGGGTCATCCAGGACTCCCTTTCTGGTTCCGTCTCCAGTACTAGGTCAATTTCCATCTGATCTATGCTAGGGGACCGAAGTACTTCAACGGGGGCTAGCCCAGTCACTTCAGGATCGTCAGAACTAGCCATCTTTGCCAACTTGTCTGCCTGCTGATTCTCTGACCGCGGAATATGAGATATGCTGTAGTGATCAAAATCATTCAGCAGTTCTTTCACTTTCCTTAAGTATAAAATCAATCTTGCACTTTTAGCTTGGAATCTTCCAGTGACTTGATTCACAACTAACTTGGAGTCGCAGAAGATGTTCAGCTTTGTGACTTCTAGTTCCTTTGCAATCTTTAATCCGGCTATCAGAGCTTCATATTCGGAATCGTTGTTAGTGGCATGAAACTCCATTCGGATTGCATAGGTTATCAATCGTTTCTCGGGGGTTTCAAGCACTATTCCAGCGCCGGATCTTTCGTCGTTCCTAGCGCCATCAGTATACAATCTCCAGGCATTGGGATCGAAAAGTAACTTTGAAGGATCAACTTCCTCGTTTGCTATATCTTCCTCAGGGACAGTGAACTCTGCTATGAAGTCGGCTATCACTTGCCCCCGAATTGACCGTCTGGGCTGAAAGTTCAAATCAAATTGACTTAACTCAATATTCCATTTGAGTAACCTTCCAGATGCCTACGGTCTCTGTAGAACTTGCTTGAGTGGATGATCGGTGTATATGGTGATAGGATGTGCCTGAAAATAATGCCGAAGTTTTCTAGAGGCGATCAGTAAACTATACGCCAACTTTTCTATCCGTGGATAATTACGCTCTGCTGCTGTCAATTTTTTACTCACATAATACACAGGTCTTTGGACCTTATCCTCTTCCCTTACCAATGCTGAGCTGATCGCATGGGATGACACTGCCAAATACACGAATAAATCCTCGTGATCTATTGGCTTAGATAAAATCGGAGGTTTCTCCAAGTGCCTGAGCAAATTCTGAAACGCTTCTACGCAGTCAGGTGTCCATTTGAAGTGGAGTTTTCCTCGCTTTATTAATTCGAAGAATGGGATGCACTTATCCGTAGCCCTGGAGATAAATCTGCTTAGTGCGGCCACTTTTCCGGCAAGGCTTTGCACATCCCTAATTTGCCTAGGTTCCTGAATGTCTCTGATTGCCGCGATCTGGTCTGGATTAATCTCAATACCACGGGAACTGACGATGAATCCCAAGAATTTTCCAGAGGCAACACCGAACGAACATTTGGTTGGATTGAGTTTCATTCCGTACTTTCGAAGAATGCCGAACATCTCTGCCAAGTCAGTAGTGTGTTGAGAAGATTGCTTGGACTTAACCAACATATCGTCGACGTATACTTCCATTGTTCTCCCGATTTGGTTATAAAACATTCTGTTGACTAAGCGTTGATATGTAGCGCCCGCATTCTTCAAGCCAAAGGGCATCACCACATAACAATATAATCCCAGATCAGTGATAAAACTAGTGTGCTCTTGATCTGGAACATGCATCGGAATCTGGTTATATCCTGAATAAGCATCCATAAATGAGAGAAGTTCATGACCTGCCGTTGAGTCTACCAGCTGGTCAATCCGGGGCAACGGGAAACTATCCTTTGGACAGGCTTTGTTCAAATCTGAGAAGTCGATACACGTTCGCCACTTCCCGTTGGCCTTCTTTACCAGGACTGGATTCGAAATCCAGTCTGGGTAGGTCGAGTCTCTGATAAATCCATTACTCTTTAGCTTTCCAACTTCTTCTTTCAAGGCAGCGGACCTCTCTGGGCCCAGCATTCGCCTTTTTTGTTTTACTGGAGGATGTTTAGGGTCAATGCTCAAGGAATGGCTCATGATTGATGGGGATATCCCACACATGTCCGCGTGGGTCCAAGCAAATACATCCAAATTGTTTTTTAAGAAATCCGTCAATTCTTTAGCAAGATTCGGACTTAACTGGGATCCAATCTTAAGGACCTTCTCCGGGTCACTGTCATCGATCGGTACATCCACAGTTGTCTCGTTGGGAGTCGCCATTCTGCTCCCGGGTTCTTGATCCTCTCTGGGATCTATATCCTCGGGCATCTCTCTGGGCGACTCTCCAACAACTATCCTCTTTGGTTGCTATAAGGTCTCCACCCCCGAAGGGGGAGAGGTGCCTTTAGTTTCAATATCCCCTCCATTACGAAGTAACTTTAGTTCGGCAACATAACACGCTCGCGCAGCAACTTGATCCCCTCTGACGATACCAATGCCAGCTTCTGTGGGGAATTTCAATAACAAGCACAAGGGGGCTATACAGGCTCTGAACTTTGCGAGGGCCGGTCGGCCCAAGAAGGCATTGTTGGGCGATTCAACATCCAAAACCACAAAGGGAAGGATTCTCACTCTCTGGCGTTCTCCTTCCCCAAGTGTAACTGGTAACTCTACATATCCCATTGGAGCGGTGGATGCTCCGTTGAATCCACGGATCCATCCTTGACAGGGCTTCAAGTCTTTTATTTCGAGATTCATCTGGTCAAAGGTCTTTTTGAAAAGAATATTGACGGAACTCCCGTTGTCCACTAGAACCTTATGAACAGTGGCTGGTCCAATATGTACTGTTATTACAAATGGATCTTCAGTTGGAGCATGGACTCCAATGCTTTCTCGTTCTCGGAAAACAACATCATCGGTCATCATCTTCTGCTGCTTCACCGGGGTACTGTCCTCGGGGTTTCTACATTCCCCTACCTCGAGGTGTTGTTTGGCCGCATTGACGTATTGGTCTAATGCTTTGGAACTGTGCCCGGCGAGATAGAGTCCTCCGATCACGGTATTAATAACAATATTCTTTCCTTTTTGCTGGGCAGTCGGCCTAGCAGCAAGTTGATTCTGGTTCTGATTCGGGGCCTGCACTGCTTGCCCCCTATCCCTGGGCGTTACTCTGTATTCATCTAACTTTCCTTCTCGAAGCAGCCTTTCGACTACATCCCTTAGGTGACGACATTCATTCGTCGAATGGCCGTGAATCTGATGAAAGAGACAAAACTTCCCTGTTTCACGCTCTTTCTCTGTCGACTCTCTGGGAAGTGGCCTCTTATTCTGGAGGACTTCATACGCATCCATGAAGATGTTTTCCAGAGTATCATTTATTGGTGTATAACTTTCAAAGGCCCTGGGACGAGTCCTTCTCTGGGAGTCGTTCCCTCGGTTCCTCTTCCGGTTGTTACCGTTACCATTATTATTGTTGTTACCTGGCTGACGACCACCCTAATTCTGATTTCCGACATTTACTTCAACTTTCCCCGAGCTGTCTCCTGTCTGCTTAATGGCGACATTGCTCTGGATTTCCTCCTTATTGGCTGTTTTTGCTTTTCGGTTAGCATATACCTCTTCCCGGCGTAAATGTACGTTGGCTTTCTCGTAGAATAACTCTCTAGTGTGGGGCGGTTTGCCTGCCAGGTACCTCCCGAATTCAGTGTCCTTATCTACTTCGTCAATCAGTGTTGCGACAACGGTCGGTTCATGGGGATCTTTAACCTCAGTAGCGGCCAAATTGAAACGATCCAGGTACACCTTTAAACTCTCGCCTGGTCGCTGCTTGACAAGGAACAAATCGATCACACTTTTTGTCTTCTGTGCGTAGATACGGAATTGTTCCACGAACTTCTCACTCAACTCCCTGAAGCTAGAAATCGATCTTGCCGGCAAACGAGTAAACCATAACAAAGCCACATCCTCCAGGAATATGGGGAACGCTTTGCACATAACAGCGTCAGAGGCTGCGGCAGCGGTCATTGACCAAGAGTATCTCATCAGATGCTGGACAGGATCAGATCTTCCCGCGTATCGGTTCATTTGTGGCATGTTGAAACGCCTTGGAAAATTTGCATCCAAAATATCATCAGTGAAAGGGGTGTGACTGCGGTCGATCCCCCAATCTTCATTTCGTTGTCCACGGCTATCTGCCAGAATCTGGTGGACCATGGCTGCGACATTTGCACTGGTCAAAGGAGGTTCAGGGTCAGTGCCTCTGGCCCGGCGGGGTTCTCTGATCTCTCTTCGGGGAGCGGTCGCAAAATCCGGGGCTCGGATAGGGCTTCGTTGCCCCCTATTATCATGAGTATGTGCGCGGCGACGGGGCTGAGGTAGCCTGTTATGCACAGGACTGTCCATATCTCGAGCCCTGGGAGCTGCAGCTTGATCGTTCACATTACGGTTTGAGGGCCCCGCCCCCAGCGCTTCTTCTTCCTGTGAAGGCAGGGTTCCGAACCGAAGTTGCTCTATGTTCTCGGCTCTCTCATACGGTCGTCGCGGAGGTCTCGGTGATTCTTCAGACGAAGAAGAATATACTGGGGTGAGTGGACGAACCGGCGATGTTCTTTGCCTTGCTAGCTCATCAAGTCTTCTATCCATAGCCGTCAAATTTTGCCGCAGGATGGAACTTTCCTGCCTTTGGGCAGCCAACTCATCAAACAATCTATCCCACATTTCGGCGAAGCGAGAGAGATCCCCCTCAGTGACAGGAGCAGCAGGATCATATTGGTCATCATCACTCTCTCTTATGCGCAAAGAGCTCGAGCCGGGTCGAGTAGAGGGGCCAGGACGATAGGAGCGGGTCATAGGTTCCTTTCCAGGTCGAGTTGTAGTCTGATCATCAATTCGGATAGCTGCGGTTCGTGGATGGCGACTCGCTGCGCCCCCCTGAGGTCGACTCGTGGTCATGGTACGCGGAGGCTGCGAGGCGTTACCTCGGGATCGAGTAACAACCCCTTCAGCGGCCCGGATCGTCTCGTTCTCATCGTCTCGGAACGTGGTGTCTTCATCGGATCGGTTCGCCCCCCTGCGCTCCGCGATCCAGAGTTTCTTCATTGCCCAGCTCGTGCACACTCTCTTCAATCGTTTCGTTGGTCTGTGAAGCTCGCACTTCCTTAGATCTTTTTCCAGCCATGATATCTGAATTGCTGGAATCTTCAAAGAACTGAATAGTGAAACTTTAGGACTGAGTTCTCAGTGAAAGCACCAAAATGTTAGATCAAAATTTGGACCTAACACCCAAATTGTTCTGAATGTTATAGAGTTTCAAATGAAGAACGAGTAAAAAGAAAATAACACACAGAATTTATAGTGGTTCGGCGTTAACGAGCCTACGTCCACTTTATATATTATTGATTATGCTTTGAAAGCTAATACAACAAGGATTTCTCTCTATACTCTCGTACTTTGACAATAATGGCGAATTCTGTACTCAATATTGCCAAAAGATCCCAAAAAATGCCAAGCTCTGGGCTATTTATAGTTGATTTTGTCAGGCGGGTCGTGGTAACACGTGGCACGAATCCCGAGAACACCGGATCGCATCGCCACCGTTGAGGAAATAGTCAAATTAGCCGTTGTGGACAGGTGTCGCGATCTGCTTGAAAATCGGATCGTGCAGATGGGGAGAATTGGTCCAAGTGACGGTTAGGGACACGTGTCGCCAGATCCGTGCGATTCGGATCGTTGAAGACTAGCTCGCGCTTGAACGGGTCAGAGGGTTCGCCATGCACCAGGGGATCGGATCGGTTCGCTCTGGGCAACAACAGATGCTCGGATCGGATCGCCTAGAGGCGTCGTTTCGCTGATGACATGGGGGCGATCCGCCGAGTCGCGATCCCCCGTGGGCGATCCGCCGAGTCGCGATCCTCCGTGGGCGATTCTCCGAGTCGCGATTCTCCGCGGGCGAGTCGGTAGTGTGCGATCTGTTCCTTTACATTCTTGGAGAAAGTGGTTTCATGCTTTCCTCTCACGAATGATCCTGGGTGGCTTGGTCAAAAAGCGAGCCAACAGTTATTCTAGTTCAAAACTAGTTCATTTCGATAAAAATCCATTTTTACCTTTACAAATGTGGGATTTTTCATCCCAGTTCTTTACAAATCATTTCTTATGATTTTACATAAATTATTACTATTTTTAATAATTTTATCAAGGCCCGTACAGTCGATTTCCATCAATGGCCATCGAACTGCACTTACAACGACCTTTTCCAAATTTGATTTGGACATAATTCCAAATCCAACCATTAGATTTCAAATTTCTAATATTCATTAGAAAGCTCTTTTCGATATGAACCCAACGGTTCCGGTTTTAGGAGAATCCGACGGTTGGATCTCCCGCAATATCCATTCGAAGTCAATGGTCGAAATTCACGAACTACTGCAGCGCGGCGCGTTCTATTCAGGCCATTATATTATATATATTATATATATAATGTATACTTCGTCGATTTCCTTTTCCAAACGTGCTTTATAAATCGTTTTAAATTTATTTTCAAAACAGTTTCAATTCAATTTCAATTCGAATTCATTTATATTCAATTTCATTTCGAATTCATTTATATTCAATTTCAATTCGAATTCATTTCTATTCAATTTCAATTCGAATTTCAATCCTATTCAATTTCAATTCTTTTCGAAAAATCAGATTTTGAAATCACTTTCGATATTCATTATAAGATGAATAAAATCGATATAAATATCGTTCACGTCAAGATGGCGTCAATCTAATCAATACGGCTTCATATATTCCTATTTTCAAATATTCTATTTCGAATATTTATATTTCAAATATTTCTATTCAAATATTTCTTTTTCAAATATTTCTATTCAAATATTTCTTTTTCAAATATTTCTTTTTCAAATATTTCTTTTTCAAAATTGGAATGAGGCCCAATCAATTACCATATAATGTTAATTATATGAATTTTCTAAACATGTATACAATAACAACGATGAATAATCAACCATCATCCAAAGTGCATTCTACACTGTATAATCATCAAATATAAATATTTAACGCTCATAACAGTCTGTCAATCAATCGATCGACATACAACTAACTATTGGGATTAGTGTATGTCATATATCATCCCAATACCCGTGTGGGGTTTCAAACAATCAAACACAGATTTTATTTGTGCAGTTGGGCGATGTGTAAAATTTATCGTCCCAATCAATATCATTCAAATCAGTGTATATAAACAAATCGTCCGATCTGTTTATATTTATTTATTTTATATACACGTTAAAAATTCTATTTTCAACTATAAAATATTTTTAACTATATAAATATTTTATTTCTTTTCACATCACATCACACAATCAACTACACATCAAAATCAAACAAACAAGCATACAAGTCGTCCATGGTCTGTGGACGACGGGTGTCGGGTGCTACTAAACACCGTCTGCATCCTAGTATATATTTTAACTAGAAATAAAATTAAAAGGTGAGAAGTTCTCGCCCAAGCTAAACCAAACGCCACGACTCTTCTTATGTAGGAGATCTTTGCTGTGCTCGCCTTTTGTCTATTTCGTCGACCGTAGCCACTACATATATAAAGTTCACATTTTTATGTTGTTGCTATGCATATAAAAATTCTATTTTTACATCGCTACTATATAGATAAAAATTCTATTTTTATCTCGCTAGTAATATAATAAAAATTATATTTTTATTACTCTACATGGATAAAAATCATATTTTTACATGGCTACTTCTATAAAGATCACATCTTTATTATTTCTACTATATAAAAATCACATTTTCAATACTTCTACTTTATAAAAAATATATTTTTATATTTCACAGATGATAAAAATCATATTTTTATTATCATACCTATAAAAAAATTATATTTTCAACTCGCTTTCATGTTAATAAAAATGTCAACTTTTCCTAGCTAAAAATCATATCTTTGTTTGGTTAAAAATCATATCTTTCAAGTGATAAAGATATAGTCCTTCATTCGATAAAAATATAGTCTTTCATTCAATAAAAATATAGTCTTTCATTCGATAAAAATATAGTCTTTCATTCTTTTCAGATCTAAACAATGTTATTCTTCATACGAACTGATTTTAATTATCATTAAGACTGATAACATTAAATAAAAACAAAACAAAATAATATAAAGGAACTTACAGCGAAAGGGGCGAATTTTCTGATGGAAATGGGAGGGAAGGGGGGGTCAGTTGCGCGTCGCGGAAATCGAGGAGGGGGGTATGGTGGCGGCGGGTGTCGGGTCCAGGGGGAGGCGGCGCAGCTCGTTTTGGTGGAGGGGGCTAGGGCTTCCGCGGCTCGATTGGGGGAGTAGAAGGAGGAGAGAGGAAGGAAGGGGGAGGTGGAGCGGTGGAGGAGGAGGCGCCGGAGGGCGGCGCGGCGTCGAATCCCCCCCCCCCTGTCGTGATTTCTTCCTCTTCTCTTTTTTTTTCCTGTTGAAATGAAAACGGGGAGAGAGGGAGAAAGGAGGGGGGTATAAGGAAAGTATAAATATTTATATTTAATTTTAATTTTAAATTCAAAAAGCAACTTTTAATCTCGACATCGAAATCGAACCCATCGCCTGTCGTCCATAGCTAATTACCCTCATTCCGAATACAACGGGATAAGTATCGTAAACTGATTTGGTTGTTTCGATCAGTTTCCGTCAAAATCAACATATAACTCTATATATTGAATTTGAACGCGCATTTCAATTTACTGGGGTCACATACTAACTCAAAAAATTCCAGAAAAATATTTTCTAGCTTCGTATTGACGATATGGTCCTAACAAAACTAGTTTCGTCGAATTCTGAGACCATTTGAAAAATGGCCATTTTCCAGTCGATTAAAATCAACTAAAACTGGTCAAACGCGTTTTCCTTTGCCACGCTCACATTTGATTCGAAAAATTATGAAATTTGAAACCTAGCAATAACTTTACATCCCGGATCCAACAAAAGTGGTTTCGTCGAAATCCGAGGTAGTTTGCAAAAATTCCATTTCTAAGGGCCTGAATTCTATAGCGACTATTCAGAATTTTCAACTGGACATATCTTTTTATCCCCGCTACGAAATTTCAATTTTTCAGATTCGTTGGAAAGATATTCACCAATAGATTCAAATATTTTTGTTTTCACTAAAATCCGGTTTATTTTGAATCCTGTACATCCATTTGAAGTTTGAAATCAAATTATCGAACTACCGCGCCATTTGCAATTCCTTTTATAAATATAAATAAATATTTATATTCTATCGTCGATTCAAACGAATATATACGTTCGAATTATATTCAAAATAAATTTCTCGTCGTTATTATTTAAAATAATTCATTTTAAATAATCAAAATTCGCTGAAATTTCCAAAATAAAAATTTTAAACTGGCCCAGATTTCCGGGTTATTACCATCTCCCCCACTTAAAACTTTTCGTCCCCGAAAAGAAACGAAGCCGAAAGTTGTTTTAAATACCAACTCAACTTTCATTATTTTTATTATGGCTTAATTTCTTCAACTTTTCAGTTTCTAAGAACTTTTCAAATTTTTCAAAAATTTGGCTAACACCCTAAATTTTCGAAAAATTTCGCCATAACCTCCCCTGCACCGGAAGCACCGGGAAAATCCCAAAATTGCCATACAGGCCCTCTGATCTCAAAAAGAAAAAGAAAAAGCCAAGCGGCTAGCCAATCGGCTCATAAAATCATCATTACCCAAACAAAACAGTAAATTATGGTAAACATGTACCTATTTGTCGGGCAAACAATTTTATTCTTCTGCTCTAGCCTCCTTGCAATGACCTGCTCAATGTAAGTACATGTATATGCAAGCAAATGCGACTAATTTTCAATACAATTCACAATTTGATTCAATTTGGCTATATGGCTCAACATTTTATTAATCATACAATAATCAAACAACACAACCAGCAATCAATTAGTTGATTAGCGTTTCAAATTCATAACTTTGATATGTAGTCGAAAAATCAAATTTTTGATGCCAAATCACAACAATAAGCCCTATCTAGTTTCTATTCTCACCAGTCTAATGGAAATATATAGAAATTACACCTTCGTCACTCGAATATAAATACTGATAACGCTGCAGCCTTATCAGAATCATCCCCGGGCAACTAGAGTGTGATTCTATATCTATCAAGTATATTAAAACTTCAAATACACGTGGATCAGACGTACACGCAAAGTCTATATATACTGGACTTGTCCAAATCAATACAAATAAATATTCAAATACGTATAAAACGATTTAAATTTTCAAAACAAAAATTGTTTTCACTTTAAAAATATACTCTTCACACTCTTCTAGGATACTACTGATCCTATCTCTAACGAGTCATTCCCATTGGATATTACTAATCCAATATCTGATGAATTCTTTCGTATGGTTCTAATGTGTCTTGTTCTCTGAGCTTTGTAAACCAAAGCTCTGATACCAACTGTGAAGACCCGTTACTTCCCCGGTGAGGAAAACGCGGATAGTTCGAGAACAAGCCACAACAGAACGCAGGCGGAAGAACATTTCATTGCTTATTACAACAATTCATCAGAATACAGGAATATACAAAGTATAAACAAATATTACACAACAGAAAATATCAGAGATTACAATAAATTACATAGCAGCGGAAAATAATAAAATACACAACTGAAGGAGATATACGGATACAAAGCTTTCCTGATATCATTCCAGCGGTAAACCAGGATCCTGTGAATATAAATCTGCAAAACCAAAACTACTAGCTGCCCGTGTCAAAAATAAGGGCACCCAGAGTTTAGGTTAAAACAATAAACTCCAGGTCAGTCATGTGACTGGTGTGAGAACTAAAACAGTTATTAATCTTTATTTTTGAAGTTAGGTAAATCAAGGGACCACGCCGTATAACACGGAACGGGTTTCCTCCCAAGAATACCAGTGCATAAAACAACAGCGCAATGCTAAATAAAGAAAAATGAAGCTATTATAAGACCCAGGTCCTATCACACAATGCAACGCAAGCCCGGGGATAGGGTTTTCCCTTATAATAGCCAAACATGCTTAGTACGTTTAAAACAAATCATTTGATACTATTATAAGTGTATAGTGACAAAACAATTTCAAATCATAAGTATCAATCATAGACGGCATAAGCGCCCCATCCCACTATGTCGCCATATATAGGATTACAACTAAAACCGCCAATGTCACGTATTTGGAATTGGATTTCTGTCTGTGAACCGAGGCAAAAGATAGTCCTCTACCGATTCGAGACAATATAGCCCATGTCTCAGGAACAGCCGCAACTGCCCCATGGATCGTCAGGGTCGGTCCACCGATGTGGATTATTATGCCTGAACACTACATCTCCCCGCCCTATGGGGCGTAAATGAGCCAACGAATGACTCCATCGGTCCCGGATCGACCGATGTATCTGAGGAACCTCGCAACAGCAACAACCACATAAGTCAAACTCGTGGGTGTGTAAAACCACTGACGCCACTTCTAGCTAGAAGGAAACGCATGCCCTCCCTGAGGTCCTCTCCCGTTTCTGGTTCACAACCGGGGTGTGAGGCTCGCGAATTCACGTTACACAAAGCTATGCCACACAGGCGGTGCTTTGATCATCAACCACAAGACTTTGCTTTTCAACAGAAGCCTCGATCTATTGCCACTTAGGCATGCCACACAGGCAATTCACTCCATGCGTTTGATATCCATCAATATACAACCCCTGAGCTCGTACGTCTCAGAGAAGGGCGTTAAGCAAGAGAATAAATTCTCCGCCGCCAAACAGATATATATTTAATAGAAATCAATCACACAGAATAAAATCCTATGTCAGACACACAGTCCATTTACAAGTTCGTTCTGGGTCTGAACGAAACCGGAGGCACTTTCCTCGCATATCCATCGATCTACAAGTACGTCTGGACGATCACCAACTGTTTCTCTCCTCTTGGGTGTACAGCCCAATCGAGATCATCAGCAATCACCCAAACGATGTGAAGATTTCCGGTCTTCGACCACCGTCTTCATCTTCGACACCACGCCGAATCAGTTATTCAGAATGGGATAAACCCGTACTTTCTGAAAAACTCGCGTATATAATAAACTAGTGTTACACAAACACAACATACGCCTCATTCCAATTCAGAATATTCTTTTGTTCAAATATTCTTATACTTTGGGAAAGGTTCCCATTAATTTTATCGAAGATAAGTTCTTTAAATTTATTCTTTAATCTTCTTTGAATATCAATTCAAACTAGTCGGGATTAGCGAACCACACCGAAGTAATTATTTATTTTATTTCCCAATCCCAACCTATTTATCCCATGAAGTAAAACTGGTAATACTTCATATCTAACACCATGGTGTTATCGGTAAATTCAATTACCATTTCACGTTCAAATCTAACTAAAGATTTAACTATCGCCTGGAGCAAAACTGGTGATACTCCATTCTCGATCTTTTCAATCTAATTAAAGATTCATTAAAACTCCACTTAGTTTTAATCTTTAACTGGGTCAAAGAATCAGTGTCATTTAAAACACAGTTCACGATAAACCCAAAATCACATTCCATTAATTATCAGGTTAAAGAACAAGTGTTATTTAAAACACTGTTCACGATAAACCCAAAAATCAATACCAATTCAATTCCAATTAAATATTATTTAATTGATACACTTCATTAAATCTAAATAAAAAGATTTAATCTTTTTTCTCAACTGGGCATAAGAACAGTGTTAATGAAGACACCATTCACGACAAACCCAAATCACATTTGATATTAAATACAAGGCTCTGAATCAAAAATATATCAGCTTATATTCAACATCAAATTCTACGACTAACAAATATCGTATTGGAAATAACGATATAAATATATCTTTCAATTCCCATAACAATACATGTATCATCACGAAATCCAACATCGAAATATTCCACAGACAATTTCGATTCAAATCCAATCCAATTCAATTATTGGAAATTCTGGTTATTTTCAAAACCATTTTCAAATCCAATTTATTTATTTTAAAAATAAATAAATAATTATTCTAGTTCAAAACTAGTTCATTTCGATAAAAATCCATTTTTACCTTTACAAATGTGGGATTTTTCATCCCAGTTCTTCACAAATCATTTCTTATGATTTTACATAAATTATTACTATTTTTAATAATTTTATCAAGGCCCGTACAGTCGATTTCCATCAATGGCCATCGAACTGCACTTACAGCGACCTTTTCCAAATTTGATTTGGACATAATTCCAAATCCAACCGTTAGATTTCAAATTTCTAATATTCATTAGAAAGCTCTTTTCTATACGAACCCAACGGTTCCGGTTTTAGGAGAATCCGACAGTCGGATCTCCCGCAATATCCATTCGAAGTCAATGGTCGAAATTCACGAACTACCGCGGCGCGGCGCGTTCTATTCAGGCCATTATATTATATATATAATATATATAATATATACTTCGTCGATTTCCTTTTCCAAACGTGCTTTATAAATCGTTTTAAATTCATTTTCAAAACGGTTTCAATTCAATTTCAATTCGAATTCATTTATATTCAATTTCATTTCGAATTCATTTATATTCAATTTCAATTCGAATTCATTTCTATTCAATTTCAATTCGAATTTCAATCCTATTCAATTTCAATTTGAATTTCAATTCTTTTCGAAAAATCAGATTTTGAAATCACTTTCGATATTCATTATAAAATGAATAAAATCGATATAAATATCGTTCACGTCAAAATGGCGTCAATCTAATCAATATGGCTTCATATATTCCTATTTTCAAATATTCTATTTCGTATATTTCTATTTCAAATATTTCTATTCAAATATTTCTTTTTCAAATATTTCTATTCAAATATTTCTTTTTCAAATATTTCTTTTTCAAATATTTCTTTTTCAAAACTGGAATGAGGCCCAATCAATTACCATATAATGTTAATTATATGAATTTTCTAAACATGTATACAATAACAACGATGAATAATCAACCATCATCCAAAGTGCATTCTACACTGTATAAGCATCAAATATAAATATTTAACGCTCATAACAGTCTGTCAATCAATCGATCGACATACAACTAACTATTGGGATTAGTGTATGTCATATATCATCCCAATACCCGTGTGGGGTTTCAAACAATCAAACACAGATTTTATTTGTGCAGTTGGGCGATGTGTAAAATTTATCGTCCCAATCAATATCATTCAAATCAGTGTATATAAACAAATCGTCCGATCTGTTTATATTTATTTATTTTATATACACGTTAAAAATTCTATTTTCAACTATAAAATATTTTTAACTATATAAATATTTTATTTCTTTTCACATCACATCACACAATCAACTACACATCAAAATCAAACAAACAAGCATACAAGTCGTCCATGGTCTGTGGACGACGGGTGTCGGGTGCTACTAAACACCGTCTGCATCCTAGTATATATTTTAACTAGAAATAAAATTAAAAGGTGAGAAGTTCTCGCCCAAGCTAAACCAAACGCCATGACTCTTCTTATGTAGGAGATCTTTGCCGTGCTCGCCTTTTGTCTATTTCGTCGACCGTAGCCACTACATATATAAAAATCACATTTTTATGTTGTTGCTATGCATATAAAAATTCTATTTTTACATCGCTACTATATAGATAAAAATTCTATTTTTATCTCGCTAGTAATATAATAAAAATTATATTTTTATTACTCTACATGAATAAAAATCATATTTTTACATGGCTACTTCTATAAAGATCACATCTTTATTATTTCTACTATATAAAAATCACATTTTCAATACTTCTACTTTATAAAAATTATATTTTTATATTTCACAGATGATAAAAATCATATTTTTATTACCTATAAAAAAAATTATATTTTCAACTCGCTTTCATGTTAATAAAAATGGCAACTTTTCCTAGCTAAAAATCATATCTTTGTTTGGTTAAAAATCATATCTTTCAAGCGATAAAGATATAGTCTTTCATTCGATAAAAATATAGTCTTTCATTCGATAAAAATATAGTCTTTCATTCTTTTCAGATCTAAACAATGTTATTCTTCATACGAACTGATTTTAATTATCATTAAGACTGATAACATTAAATAAAAACAAAACAAAATAATATAAAGGAACTTAAAGCGAAAGGGGCGAATTTTCTGATGGAAATGGGAGGGAAGGGGGGGTAAGTTGCGCGTCGCGGAAATCGAGGATGGGGGTATGGTGGCGGCGGGTGTCGGGTCCAGGGGGAGGCGGCGCAGCTCGTTTTGGTAGAGGGGGCTAGGGCTTCCGCGGCTCGATTGGGGGAGTAGTAGGAGGAGAGAGGAAGGAAGGGGGAGGTGTAGCGGTGGAGGAGGAGGCGCCGGAGGGCGGCGCGGCGTCGAATCCCCCCCCACCCTGTCGCGATTTCTTCCTCTTCTCTTTTTTTTTCTGTTGAAATGTAAACGGGGGGAGAGAGGGAGAAAGGAGGGGGGTATAAGGAAAGTATAAATATTTATATTTAATTTTAAATTCAAAAAGCAACTTTTAATCTCGACCTCGAAATCGAACCCACCGCCTGTCGTCCATAGCTAATTACCCCCATTCCAAACACAATGGGATAAGTATCGTAAGCTGATTCGGTTGTTTCAATCAGTTTCCGTCAAAATCAACATATAACTATATATATTGAATTTGAACGCGCATTTCAATTTACTGGGGTCACATACTAACTCGAAAAATTCCAGATTTTTTTTCTAGCTTCGTATTGACGATACGGTCCTAACAAAACTAGTTTCGTCGAATTCTGAGACCGTTTGAAAAATGACCATTTTCCAAACGATTAAAATCAATTGAAACTGGTCAAACGCGTTTTCCTTTGCCACGCTCACATATTGATTCGAAAAATTATGGAATTTGAAACATAGCAATAACTTTACATCCCGTATCCAACAAAAGTGGTTTCGTCGAAATCCGAGGTCGTTTGCAAAATTTCCATTTCTAAGGGCCTGAATTCTATAGCGACTATTCATAATTTTCAACTGGACATATCTTTTTATCCCCGCTATGAAATTTCAATTTTTCGGATTCGTTGGAAAGATATTCACCAATAGATTCAAATATTTTTGGTTTCACTAAAATCCGGTTTATTTTGAATCCTGTACATCCATTTGAAGTTTGAAATCGAATTATCGAACTACCGCGCCATTCTCAATTCCTTTTATAAATATAAATAAATATTTATATTCTATCGTCGATTCAAACGAATATATACGTTCGAATTATATTCAAAATAAATTTCTCCTCGTTATTATTTAAAATAATTCATTTTAAATAATCAAAATTCACTGAAATTTCCAAAATAAAAATTTTAAACTGGCCCAGATTTCCGGGTTATTACAGCCACCATCAGGAACCGAAACCTTGCAGTTTTTCCAACAAGCTAATTTCGCCAAATGACGGCGTTTTCAACCATTCTAACTTTCCTGTGCAATCAAAAAACATACGAAACAACAGTAGTAAAATGTAGAATCAATCAAAAACATCAAAACAATGATTTCATATGTTAATTTAGATCAAACATACCAAAAACCATGATTTTCTTCTTGATCATGTGATTTTCCCCTTAACCATGTCTAAATATAGGATTAGCTAACTTAATCCAAATTAACCCAAATTCATACCAGCGACATAAAATACGATTTTAGAATTTTTACATATTTTTATGATGCATAATTTCGCTAATTATCACTAATCACCCCTAATTAGCCATATTAGTGTATAAACATGTAAATCACTCACTTTAGCGAAAAATTAATGTTAGATCTGAAACTTTTACTGATTTGGCTTGGATTCCATGGTGCAGCAGCTCTAACTCTAATTTGGTGTTAATCCAACTTGATTTGATGTAGATTTGATCAATTAGTGATTAGAAAGTGATTAGAGAGAGATTTGGAAGATGGAAGCCATGATTAGGGTTAAATAAATGTTTGTGGTGGCTAGATAAATGAAAGGAGATGATTCTCCAACTCCTTTCATCCCTCCCATAACCCTAATGCCGAAATAGGTTATGGGCCTAGCTGCTAATTACCCTATTAGGCCCGTTAGGTTGTTTCTTCATCTTCAAATCTTATTTCAGCCATATCTCCCACACGGTAAGTCCGTTTGATTAATGTGACCACTCTACCGAATGGGAAACCATCATCCGAATCCAATTGAAGTGGTTTCAAGTCAAAACTCCTTACCAATCAAAAGTTATAGGGGAAACAAGATTCACCAGGGGCAAAATGTTCATTTAAAATTCGGCAAAAACCATGCATGTGGGAAATGACCCCAATAGTCGTTTCCCAAAGTTACATGACCATTTGACTTCGTATTAAAGTAAAAAATATATTCTATGATCCTCCGATACGTAGAATGCAGGTCGTTACACTCTCTCCCTCCCCTCCCCCCTTTCCCTTTAGAAATTTCGCCCCCGAAATTCCTTAACTAAGAAAACATACAATGGTGCCCCGCATGCCTATCAGCCATTTACAAATAATCAAACATATATAATAACACAACAAGCCTATCCTATCATGCGGTTTACTAACAAGGGAATAACTATATCGCGATTAAAATCTTACCAGGCAAAGAACTCTGGATATGACTTCCTTATGTTCTCTCGGTTTTCCAAGTACAGTCGTTCTCATTATCACCCCGATTTCACCGTCTTCCTTCGAATTTGTTTCATATTGTGTCCGATAATACGAATCGTTCTGCGGCTTCCAACTGCCTCTGATTCTACCTCGATATCATCCAACTGATCTGGTGAAATAGTTATATCAGAATCGTGCACGAACTTCCTTAACTGAGAAACATGAAATACGTTGTGCACTTTTGATCATTCGATCCACAATCACCCAAATACCATCATAACCCAGTCTAGTCCTTGGTAAACCATCAATGAAATACATTGAGACTTGTTCCCATTTCCGTTTGGGAATTTCCAACGGTTGTAAAAAACCACTAGGCTTCTTTTGTTTGGCTTTAACTAGCTGGCAGTTCATGCACTTGGATATAAACCTCCCAACATCTCTCTTCATCACTTCCCAGTAGTAGGTCTGCTTCATGTCTCAATACATTTTGTTACCACCGGGATGTATAGTCAGTTTAGAGTGATGACACTCTTTAAATACTTCATATCTCAATCCAATAACATTGGGTATAACCAGTCTCCCATTCTTTCAAAGCCATCCTTCTTGATCAAGTCCATACTTGTTCATTTCCTCACCGTCGACACCCATCTCTAACTTGGATATGATTTCCAATATGTTATTGATCATCCCTCTGACTGGAACCGATCCGCTCAATCAAAGACGGTTTGCTCATCAAACTTGCTAACATCTCTGGATCTAATTCACACTTAGGTCTGAAATCATATCCCACGATGTACTCCAGTTGCTTCCATTCAAGAAACATAGCCCCTAAACTGGCATGTCTCCTGCTCAATGCATCAACTACCGCATTGCCCTTCCCGGGTGTGTATACAATATTGAAATCATATGAAGCCAAGAACTCTAACCATCTCCGCTGACGAAGATTTAAATCTTTTTTGGAGAAAAGATATTTTAATGACTTGTAATCGGTAAACAACTCGAATCTTTCTCCTAAGAGGTAGTGTCTCCACATCTTCAACGCGAACACGGTCGCTGCCAATTCCAAATCATGGGTAGGATATCTTGTCTCATGTGGTTTCAGTTGCCAACTAGCATAAGCTACAACCCTACCTCCTTGCGTCAGTACAACACCTAGTCTAGTACCACAGGCATCCATGTATACTGTCATCTCTTCGTTCCCCTTAGGAATAACTAACACTAGTGCGCATGTTAACTTCTCTTTTAGGGTTTTAAATGCATTCTCACTCCTTTTGTCCCAAACAAAAGCTTGATTCTTTTTGGTCAACTAAGTTAACGGTGCCACTATTTTGAAGAAGTCATGGATAAACTTACAATGATATTCAGCTGACCCCAAGAAACTTCTCACGTCCGTTGCATTCTTGGGCGTAGGCCAATCTTGCACCGTAGCCACCTTCGAAGGATCCACGAAAATACCATTCTCTGAAACAACATGGCCCAAGAACCTCACTTCCCTCCTCCAGAAGTGACAATTAGAAAATTTCACTTTCAATTGGTGTTTCTTCAACACCTCCATCGCTGTCCTCAAATGTTCCTTGTGTTCTTCCTATGTCATCGAGTAAACCAAGATATTGTCCACAAACACAAGAACAAACTTATTTAATTGATCCCTGAAAACCTTATTCATAAGATCCACAAAATATGCGGGTGCATTGGTCAGTCCGAATGGCATGACTAACCACTCATAGAATCCAAACGGCGTCCGAAATGTCGTTTTAGGTATACTCTCAGCTGCTACTCGGAGCTGATGAAATCCTGTTGCGAGATCCAACTAGGAGAACAATCTTGCTCCAACTAATTGATCAAACAAATCATCTATCCATGAAAGAGGATATTTATTCTTCCTTGTCACCTTGTTCAACTCGCGGTAGTCCACACATAAGCGAAGGGAACCATCATCCTTAGTAGCAAATACAACTGGTGCTCCCCTCTCGGAAACACTTCTTCGGATAAATCCCTTCTTCAAAAGATCGCCTACTTGCACTTCGAGCTCTCGCTGCTCCGTTGGCGCCATACGACGAAGTGGCATCACTATAGGTCTGGCATCTTTCACTAAATCAATCCGAAACTCGATCTTTCGATGCAGTGGAAGTCTGGTCACTCCCTCAAAGATGTCTGGATACTCGCAAACAATAGGCACATCTGATAACTCATCATGTGGGATGTCAAGGGAATTTAGAAAACTAGCCATCACCCCATCACTAAGTAAACAACCCAATACCACCCTCCGCCTATCATCTTCTCTAATGGTCACTGAAGACCCCTCACAGTCTACCATCACCCCATACCTTTGGAGCCATTCGACTCCCAAAATAATGCCAAACCCAGTAAAGTCCAAAACAAAGAAATTACAAGCAAACATACATCCATGACTTGATAAGACCAAATTACGGCAAATCATATAAAGGCTAGTCGAACCACCGATCGGGTTTGTCACAACTAAAGGTCTATCGACAATCTCGAGTTCCAATCCCAACCTATCTACCAGTTCACTAGACACGAAGGAATGGGAGGCCCCGGTATCAAACAATACTTGAATAGGAACATCATAAATGAAAAGCATACCTTGAATAACGACACCCTTTCACTTCTCCGCCGCAGTTGGGGCATTCGACAAGGAAGGAACAACGTTGATAGCATATGCTTTCACGATCTACTTCTCCCTAGGCTGCTGCGGACATTCATTCTTAAGATGTCCCACTTGGCCACAGTTGAAGTACTTCCTTTCCCCTGGCTTTGCTCGACAATCTTTGGCATAGTGGCCCTTTTTCCATAGCTAAAGCACCCGATATCTATCTTATTCTTCTTTTTTTGGCCATCCTTAGTTTGGTTCTGTTTTCTCTTATTCTGGGAATTCTTATTGCCTTCACCGCTTGCCCGCAGTTTCAGCTCCTCTACAGATGTAATAGAGACCTCGGTCTTCGTCTTAGGGTAAAGGCTCTCTGATCCCAATGCCTTTCCCCACAATAGATTCAAATGTCTCATCGATATGGTTTATAAGTCTTTACCCTAAGTACCCATCTAGACCAGTTATGAACTTCTCCTTCTTCTTCTCGGCCGTATCGATAAGAGATAATCCATATTTGATAAGGTATCGAATTCTGCAATATATTCCGAGACTGCCGTATCATTCTACTTTAGTTCCAAAAATTTCCTAAGCACTTCTGATTTCTGAGCAGCTAGAATAAACTTGTCAGTGAAGCGAGTCTTAAACTGATTCCAAGTAATCCTCGATAGTAGCCACTTTAATGGCATCCCACTAATTCATAGCCCGTCCTTAAAGCTGATGCGATGCTAACTTTCTCTTCATTGCATCATCGATCCCCAAATCCTCGAAGATGCGCTCACAACTATCAAGCCAATCTTGAACCTCCGTAGCCGATTCCGTTCCATGGAAAGACTTCCTATTAAGACTAGTATAATCCTTGCTGAGCTTGGTGAAATCGGCTCTAAGCACCTGCACTACTGCACCACCACCGTTTGCAGCATTAGGAACTGCTCCCTGAGCATCCATAAGCATCTCTCGCGTGAAGGTAGTAAACATCGTCCTTATAGCAGGGACATTCCTATTGTTGGCCCCTGAACCCTCTCCCTCTTTAACTCCCGATGCGGGGTTCCTCATCATGCTCCTCGTATTTCGCCTCATCGTTCAATCTGTAAAGAGAAAACGATTAACCATCTCCTTAGTGGTGCCTGAAACACCCCACCTCCGTTAGGGTCACTCTCAAAGGGAATGCCCTAATTTTGGTGGAGGTTTATAGGTACAAATCACAGATATACAAGACAGATATAAGAACACATATTTGTAAACAGCGGAAGAACAACAAACTTTTATTTCATAAAGTCAAATACGTGTTACAACAACATCCTTTCCAAAAACATAACATAACACTTTCATAATCTGTCTTGAGTACATTATTTAAAGAAGCATAAATAAAACATAGATAAACTGCAAAAGCCCCATAGTGGATTGTCCAAAGCCATAGTTCAAAACAGGAAAGTCCAAGCAATACATTTCTCTTCTTCAAAGCTGGATGTTGAGGTTGGTCAAGCTGCTGTGTTCCCTCCCTGAGGACCTGGGGGGGGAAACGGAAGAAAGAAGACGAAAGAAAAGTAGAGTCAGACATAAAGCCTGAGTAAGTCTAGTACTATTTTGTCTATGAATAAAGAACTGAGTATGATAAGTATAAACAGGAAGTGGGCATGCACTATAAACTGGTTAAGTTGTCTAGGATCGAATATACTATCGTACCCCATGTTAATCTCTGTACCCATATAAACTAGTTTCCAATTTGCACCCCATAATCAGGGTGATGTGACCCATTCTACGATGATCGGCTCCTACTCGCAAAGTTACATGTGTCTTACGGCCCCCGATGTCTGTAGTTACCTATGCTGGTCCCACCATGGGGTGTATCAAGTCCCATAGTGGCAACCCGACACAACCTTAGAGTGCACAGGTATGCTACTGGTGCCCAGTGCCTTATTTTTCTGCGCCGGAGTGTGTGCACGCCCGCACTCCGTTAGAACCTACACTGCTACACCACCGCCGTCGATTTGACCTCTTACAATCAGCCCAGTAATCGTGCCCCACCCTGCCTAGTTTCAGGGTATCCTGATACACCTTTTAGGGTTACTGCTGAAAGGGGTCCCCCGTTACTAGGTTTTCTATCTCTAGCCAACATGCTAAGTTGGTTAAGTGTTTCCTAACCTAACCCCACCAGTCCGTTTAGTTTAGCATGTTCCATTTTGATTAAGTCTTTAGTTCACTTAATCCTAACAATCCTGACTCAGCCTTAATTGTCTTATTAAGGCCCTGACCTCTCACATTAGACAGGTATTGTTGTGGCTGCCTGTTGCCGGTTGGTTCCGGGCAGTCTTACGCCACAACTCAGTCTAACCTCGGGTCCTTGCTGGGCTCCATGTTTAACCTCCCACATTGAATAGGTATTGTTGTGACTACTGGACAGCCGGGCGGTTCCGGGCAGGTTTACATCACAACTCAATCCAACCTCGGGTTAAACACATCGTATGTTCTACATTTACATATTTTGTCATTCTTCTTTATTTCTTATATGTAAATATTTGCGGCCCATTATTAAGTTAATGGTGTAAAGGTTACACCAATCATGGGCCCAACCCATACTTGACTTTGGGCCCTTCTATTTTATATTTTCATTCATTAATTATTTTTAACCCAACGTTATTTTCCCCCGTTTTACACGTCCGTTTATATATATGGGGCCTAGCCTTTTAAAGCCCAATTTAGCCATGCGAAAAGGGGAGGCTTATGGCGTGATTACATACACAAAGAGGGGAAGGTGAGCGCATGAACTTGCATATGACGTTGGAAATACATAATAGAAACTGGTGTACTTGCATAGTGGTAACATAGGTGACATGAGTCAAAGCATGTGAACTTGCATAGGTTTAATTACAACATGAACCTATATTCTTATTTATGCATAATGTCAAACATAAGCATGGCATAAATATTTCTAGCATAAGCATGGCATAATGTCAAACATAAGCATGGCATAAATATTTCTAGCATAAGCATGGCATAATGTCAAACATAAGCATGGCATAAATATTTCTAGCATAAGCATGACATAATGTCAAACATAAGCATGGCATAACATCAAACATAAGCATGGCATAGGTATAGTTAAATTTGTTCATGGCATAAATATAAACAAGTCATGTTCATAAGGTTTCTACATGTTTACAAAGGGGATACTTTGTTACTAACACAAAAGCATAGTTCAACTTAATCATGATTTAAGTCTAGTCACATAACGACGGTATAAATATACTTATGCATAAAGATTCCTAAACATGGTGTTTGCTTTAAACTTGCAAAAAGGGGTTTTTGAATCTAACCTCGCCATGTTTCACATATGTCATCATATAATTCTTTTTAAACAAGATAGACTTAATCATAGGTTTTCAATTATGCCAAATATTATTCATAGCCTAGCCATATTCATAAGTTTGCAAAAGCATGACTTAATACATGGATCAAAATTCCAACATAGTTTCATATGAACTATAATAACCAAACTTGTTTCAATTACTTGCAAAATGATTTATACACAAAAATATACATCATGATGACATAATAACAAAGCCCCAAACTTGCATGAATTCCAATCAACTACATACATGTAGCTTCAACATAGATTACGTAATTTGCGAATATTCCAAACGTATATTTGCATAGAACTACCGCATGTAGTTCTTTATAATTGAATGACATAATTCAGAATATCCAATTGTATATAAATTGATAAGAACGCACAAATATGAATTTCATTGCCACAATTCAAGCATACATATCTACACAATCATTTGTTCATACCAAAGTAATACTCTACTTACAATGGTTGCGGCGAATTCTCTAATTAAGAGATATGATTCCTTTGTTGAATTGATTGGCTTTAGGTTGCTTGAATTGCTTTAGGCTTTAGAACTTTCTCCCTAATCCTCTCTCTAGTTGGCGGCTACTCTTAGTCGTTCCTCAGCAACATGGCGGCTATGTTCTTAATTTGAATGAATAGATTAGGGTTTAGTCTAGGGTTGTTTATATAGAGGTTAGGAATTGATTAGGACCATTGATGTTGCTAGGTTAGATCATAGCCATTCATTAGATAGAGAGACCAATCAGAACCCGCCACCTAGCCCTAATGACAAAGCAGACCACAGAAATTCGACCAAACACAGACCTGGCCAGCCAGGTTGACTGGGCTCGACCAGGTCGACACCCCTGTCGATAGGGCTGTCGACAGCCCTGTCGACATGGGTAGCCCAGGTCGACAGCCCAGTCGACCTGGGTGGCCCTGGCGGGTGTTTATCTGCCCTGGCCCATTGGGCCCCATTTCGGAATATTTAATTGTTTAATTCTGTTTGAATTTTAAATTTAATTCAAAACTTCCGAAGGCCATATCTTCTTCATACGGACTTCGTTTTTCGAAAACTCGGACTCTATTTCGCGTATTTTTCCGAGACGAACGCAATGGCGTATCCCGTTTCCCTTAGTTCTTTGATTTCAAATTAATTATATTTTAATTTGTTAATTTCACAGTTATAGAATTTTCGGGGTGTTACATTCTCCCCCACTTAAAAGGATTTCGTCCCCGAAATCTTCAAGTTAGGAGGAATGTAAATCCTAACATTCAATCATCCATCTACTCATCCATCAAACACGAGCATCCATTGTCCTTAAAAGACTTCTAATGCTTCATGATCATATGTGAAGTGTGTGTGTACATGTACTTATCTAATGCAAAATCAGGCGGTCTACTGATTCAGTTGACCTCCTTAATGCGAGTTATGTAAGTGCCATGAATCCATTATGTATGCAAATTTTCCTATTCATGATTCTACATGAGTGCTCAATTATTCAATACAAATGCAACATCCACATGACAATACATTAAAGTTCAACCATATACGAATGCAAACATATATGCATATGCAATATGAAGTGACTGAGCCGATCTAAAACCTAGATTGTGTGTGTATATGCAACCACGAGCAACCACTAGCAATCACTTGCAACCACTTGCAATCATCATCCATAACATGTTTCAACTACATGTTTCCATCCAAAAAGATTCTACCTAAAAGATAAGGTCGAGGAAATATACCTAAAAAGATAGATAAAAGCGCAACTTAAGGAAAAAGAAAGATCAAGGATGTACCCTCGAACAGAAAAGGGTAGGCTGTACGGATTCTAGCTTCAGTTTCCCAAGTCGCGTTTCCCTCGGCGTCGCTCCACTGGACTTTGACGAGCTTGACTTCGCGGTTGCGTAGCTTCTTCACTTCCGTTCCTAAGATGCGGGTTGGAACTCTCCTTATGGTTGCTTCGCGTTCCACTTCGGCCTCTTCGAGGATATTTGGCTCTACCACTTCAGCAGACTTATGTAGACATTTTCGGAGATGTGAAACGTGAAAAACGTTGTGGACTCCAGCCAACTTCTCGGGTAGCTCTAATCTATAGGACATTTTCCCAGTTGTTCCTATCTAAAGGTATAGTCGAAGTAAAAACTTTGTGCCCATTAGGCAATGTCAAAACTGAAAACCTATGCCACATATATATTGATTAGGAGAAGAACTCCCTAAGCATCAGCCCCGAAGACCGAAATCAACATCAGACTGACACCCAAAGAGTTACTCAACCCAATCACCATATATGATTCTAGGCAACTAAGCATGATGGACTCCTTTTAGGTCATAAGGGAGTCCCTTCCTAAGACCAATCTGTATCCTATAAAACCCAAAAACTTTAGTCAAACCAATGAACACCCTCGAGCCCCCAACATGTGTTACTAACAGATGAGTCATACTCCCTATGGGGTTTGCGACAGAAATTGGATCGAGAATGGGACCGAGAGGATAAACACAAAAGATAGCATACAAGTAAGCTGTAACACCCCACCTCCGCCAGGGCCACTCGCAAAGGAATGCACTAGCTTTGGAGGGGCATTATTGGTAAACATGCATAATGATATAGCAAGGCAGGACATGACATATATATATATGTAAATAAACAGAGTAAGTAAATAAAACAGCGGAAGATTTATAAACCATTTCAAAACACAAGTCTGGTACATCAAAATGTCGCTTTCCCAAAATTACAAGTCTAGATAAATACATCATCTGATAAACTGAAAATACATAAGTACTATCCCCAAATAAGAGTGATAAACCATAGCGGCTCAAGTCCAAAGCATACTAGAGCTATCCAAGGAAGCAGCTAAAATCCAAGCTAGGCTCCAGTATTCCCTCCCTGAGAACCTGGGGGGGAACGGAAGAAAAGAGGCGAAAGAAAACAGGTCAGTCAAAAAGACTGAGTAAGCCCTGCTACGATCAGTCTATAAACTAATAAAGTTAACATCATGATGGAAACTGAGGTGATCATAGATAACAACATACTGGCATGAATAAATCAACTACAAGATAGATAGAGGTGTCATCGCATAAACAGAGTTAAGTTTTGCACCACGGTGTACTAGCAAACCAACATAACAGGTATTGATCCCTTAGCCCAAACTTTGGCCCAATAACATGAAGTGACCTTAATATAAGATCCAGCCCAACGGTCTAGTCGATCGGCTCCCTATAAACCTAACACGTCAAGTGTTGGTGTCCATACGGCCCACATGGATGTAGTTAGACTGTGCTGGGTCCACCTTTGGGTGTATCAAGCCCTCGGGTGTCAACCCCGGACACTTAAGCAATAATGCACAGCCCTAACCTACTGGTACCCGTGCCTCGAGTTTGTCCAACATCGGACTACGTGCACGTCTGTAGCCCGCCGGACCCGCACCGCTGTACCACTCAGCCGTCGCTTTGGTCGCTTACATCAGTCCAGTAATCGTGCCCCGCCCTAGCCTAGCCTCTAGGGTTGTGAATGATACCAAACTGGGATTACTGCTGGAACAGACCACGTTGCTAGGGTTTCTAAGAGGGTTAAGTGTGATTTAACCCTTCACTAATCCTGGATTAAACTGGTTAAGTGTGGCTTAACCCCATTCTAATCCCTTGAACTCCCAAATGGATTAAACTAGTTAAGTGTAACCAACGGTTCACAACTTAACCTCATTCTAATCCCTCGAATCCCCAAATTGGTTAAGTATTAGTGGACCCTGACTTAACCCTAATCATGAGGCATTAATTAATTTAATGCACCTTAACCTCTCACATTAGACCTTGTTGTGGTTACTAGTTAGGCCGGGCGGGTCCGGGTAGGTTTACACCACAACTTAGTCTAACCTCGGGTTTTGGCACCACATGACCAACTTCTCACATTGGGTCCTATTGTTTGTAGCCACTAGTTAAGCCGGTCGGTTCCGGGTAGAATTACGCTACAAACTCAACCCAACCTTGAGTTGGCCACCCTTTTGTTTTCTAAGTGTCATGTCCACTTTATTGCAAAACATAATTACAAGTCAACACATGCTTGGGTAGACCTAACTTAATAGGTAAATTCCCAAGGGGTAGACCTAACTTAATAGGTAAATTCCCAATCTTATATTTTCATGTATTTTAAGTTTACCCAAACCCCCCCCCCCAACGTCATTCTATCGCTTACATATTCGTAATAACGCATAAAGGATAGGAAGAGGGAACTTGGCACAACATATATGATAAACTTGCACAACAACCATGCATAACATGTTAGACTTGTACAACTTAGCATAGTGGACTTGCATATTACCATAAACATGCATAACATGTTAAACTTGCATAACTTAGCATAGTGAACTTGCATATTACCATGATCATGCATAACTTGTCAAACATGCACAACTTGTCATTTTAGACTTGCATAAACATGCACAACTTGTCAAATGTGCCCAACTTGTCATTTTAAATTTGCATAAACATGCATAACTCATTTAACTTGCAAATCATGGCTTAGTAACCTTGCATAAACATGCATAACTCATTTAACTTGCAAATCATGGCTTAGTAAACTTGCATAAACATGCATAACTCAATAAACTTGCAAATCAAGGCTTAGCAAACTTGCATAAACATGCATAACTCAATAAACTTGCAAATCAAGGCTTAGCAAACTTGCATAAACATGCATAACTCAATAAACATACATAAATCCCAACTTGCATCACATATTAACTTTAGAGTTTCTAAAATGAAGGTAAGAGGGCTTACAATGCTTATGCGGACTCAAATGAGTATAACAAATGCAAGAAACCCCTTATGCAACTAATTAAAACCCCCAAATGCAAGCAAACTTGATCAAGACTCCTCCTTTATGATGCCAATGGAAAAACAAGCCTTTAATGCAAGCTAAGGAGGATCATACAAGCCTAAATATGCTTGTATGCATGGAAAATCACTTAGGAATTAATTAGGAATTGTATGAAGAGATTGGAGGCTAGGGTTTTTAGGTGGAGGCCATGAGAGTTTGGATTTTGGCATAGTTTTGTTGCTAGAATGATTAATGGGGTTTTAGGGTAGGATTAGGGGCTTATTTATAGAAGATTAGAGTGATTTAGACCATAGGATTAACCCTAGGTGAATTTTGGCCCGTCAGATTTAGGAACTCTCTAGAACCAGACCACACAACCAAACCCAAACCAAGCCCAAACCAAAGTGGTGCGCCAGGCTAATCTGCCTGGCTACCCCCTGTCGACAGGGCTGTCGACAGGGCAGTCGACTCCCTGGGGACCCTGTCGACAGGCCTGTCGACATGGGGCCCCTGGCGGGAGTTTTCCCGCCTTGGCCCAGCTGGCCCAATTCTTTAAATTTGAATCTGTTTTTACTTAGGATTTTTCTGAAAACTTCAATGGGCCTTAACTGGGTCATACGGACTCCGATTTTCGAAAACTCGGACTCTATTTCGCGTATTTTTCCGAGACGAACGCAATGGCATAGCCCGTTTCCCTTGATTCCCATTTTATAATTTAATTCTGCCTCAATTTATGTTATAACAGATTATTAAAAATACGGGTTGTTACATTCTCCCCTCCTTAAAGGATTTCGTCCCCGAAATCTTCAAGTTAGGAAGAACGTATCCTACCATCCAATCATCCATCTACTCAAAGCATCATCCACGAGCAATCATTGTCCTTAAAAGATTCTAAGTGTGGTATGAACATATGCAAAAGTGTGTGTATATGTACTTATCTAATGCAAAGATCAGGCGGTTACTGATACAGTAAACCTCCTTAATGCATATGTATGTAAATCAGGCGGTTACTGATACAGTAAACCTCCTTAATGCATATGTATGTCAGTGAAATGAATCCATATGTATGAAAATTCCTAATATAATGTATAATATCTACATGCGTGCTCAATCATACATCCATATGCAACATCCATGTGATAGCATACGAATTTCATCCAAGAATAAGCATAAACACTCATGCACATGCAATATGAGGAGTGTGTGAGCCGATCTAGTGCCTAATCGTGTATAATGCATCCACGAGCAACCACTTGCAAACACTTGCAACCACTTGCAACCATCAAGCATAACATGTTTCAAATACATGTTTCATCCAAAAGGGTTTCTACCTAAGGTTCTCATGACAAGATCGACACGATAAACTAGATAAACTAGACAAACTCCTTTTTGGATTACAAGAAATCCACTCAAGCTTTGACATATAGTACTAACCGATGAGTCTTAACCCCCTTATGGAGTTTACAACAGGAATAAGATCGAGAATGGGACCGAGAGGACATATACAAAAGATAACTTGCAAGCAAGCTCCACAGGAAAACAAGGATCAAAGATGCACTCTTAAAAAGAGATATGATGCGCGTATCTAGTCTTCACTCTTCTTAGTTACGTTTCCTTGAGCTTAACTCTACTGTGCTTTGACTATCTTTCACCTCATGATTCCTTGGCTTCCTAACTCCTATTTCCCAAATTCGAGTTGGAACTCATTTCATTATTGCCTCTCGCCTTTCTTTTCCACTTATTCTTCCTTCTGTATACCTGGCTTAAACCTACTATAACCTCATGATCTCATGCCAGTTCTCCAAAATTCACCAGTGAATCCTGGATCTCGTCTACTTACTATAAAATATCCCATGCAGCCGAACTTTCTCTTGAAAATACCAATCCACGTTGCCAATTGCCCTATAAACGTGATTTTCTCATGCTTAATCGAAATGAACCATCCGCCTATGAGTGATAGGCCATACCTAGATTCAGTTGCCTACCCATGGCTTCCTGTAGGCTCCTTCAAAACTGGCCAACTTCTTGAGGGTAAACCGTTGCTAACCATGATGCAGTCCTCTCGCTCTTCACCGGACTGAAATGAGCACTCTTCGTGAGTCTACCTATTATGACCCATATACCCGTACTCCCTTTCTTTGATCTAGGTAGTCTATCCACATAATCTATCGAGATGTTTTCACACTTCCCTTGCGAAACCTCCAATGGAGGTAATGGCCCACTGGGCTTCTATGACTTGGCCTTAACTTGGTGGCACAATCATGCATCCTGAGACCAACTCGGCCACCTCCTCGAGTGATGCGCATCTGTAAGAACCTTCTTTACCAAGTCTTCCACTCGAGGAACACATAATCTCTCATCGCGCCTTAGTCATCCCTTGTCATCTATAATATATCTAACGAGGTGACTTAACATCTCGCCTCGAATCAACTGGTCCATGTTCTTGACTAACTACGGATCTTCTTCCTGCGAAACCCCCTTCTTGATCCAGAAGAGTAAGTCTTAGCTCCGGGAATGCTAACTAACTAGCCAAACAGAGAAAGCTTCTTACTCCAATTGCCCTCCTCAGAGTTTTCCGGTCTTAAACCGCAACCACTTTAGCGGAATCCACCGCTAAGCCTTACTTAGGAACTATGTGCCCAAGAAATCCAACTTCTTTCCTCCAAAGTGACATTTGGAGAACTTGACCTTCAACTGGTGGCCCTAAGCGTATCCATCTCCTCCTTGAGATGTATAGCATGTTCTTCCTCGTTCTTTTGAGGAGATCAAAATATCGTCTAAGACGATCATGACAAACTTGTTCAAGGACTCCCTACCCATCCAGTTTACGTAATATGCGGGTGCATTAGTCGAACCAAATAGTATGACTAGCCATTCTAAAACCCATCCAGAGTCCTAAACGCAGTCTTGTCAATTCCATCCTCAGCCATCCTAAGCTGATGGAATCCGGTAGCTAGATCAAAAGAAAACAGATGCTCCTACAAGCTGATCAAACAAATCATTGATCCTTGGTAACGGTTATCTTACGATAATCAACACATAAGCGAAACAAACTGTCCACATCAGTAACGAATACTACTGGAGCACCCTACTCGAAAATGCTTCGTCTCAGGAAGTTCTTCTCAAGCAACTCCTTGACTTGCTTTCTTAACTCTCATTTCGTGAGGTCATGTGCCTAACCGGCCACGAAACTGGCTTGGCATTACCAACCAGATAATACGGAAATCTATCCCCAGATATCAGGATATTCTCGGACCACCCTCACAGATTGCAAACTATCGATAGACGAGTTGAGGGATTCAAGATAACATAACATGACGGGACCCATAGGGTTGCTAGAAATTTCTAGGGTATTACCGAGGCGAGTCATGAGCCCCACACCCTATATACAAAAACCCAGAATGGCCCAAAACAGGACGACCATTCCATGCCAAAACCAACCCATATCCCCTGAAACCGAGAATATAAACATCCCACGAGAATTCTATACTCAAGATAGAAATTTTCAAATCCACTCAGACCATAGACAAACGGGCAGAACCCCCAATTGGATTTGAAACACATACGGGATCATCAACTACACTAGTACTTAGGTGCAAAACTTTCAACTGGATCAGATGAAATAAAACTATGCGATGTGCCAGAATCGAACAAAGTTCGAACAGGGAAAATCAGAAAATGCAAACAAGATTTTCAACAGAAACACTACCTCTATCATAAGCTGGAAGAACGATGTTGAGGGGATGAACTCTCCCTCCAGATAGTCCTGCACACTGAGTCTGACCTTGCCCTTGTTTCCTCGGGCAATCCTTGCTGAGATGTCCAAACTCACCACAAATGAAGCATTCGCCCCGCTTTCTCTTTTCCTTCTTCCTACATTCCCTGGCTATATGTCCAACTTTACCACAAAAGTTACATTTCCTATTCCCTCTTGGCTTGTTCTTGCGGTTGTGGTTATTCTTGCCCCGTTTCCCGGAATTTACTCTCTTGTCTTGAGACTCATTCGCCTTGACCTCTTTCTTGTCATTGCTACCTTCTTCTTGAAGTAGGGCCAAATTCACTAAACTCTCGAAAGTCGCCCCCAAGGGTATATGAGACAGGGCTAAATCACGTAATGGCTCGTTTAATCCTAGAGCAAAGTGTAGGGCCTTCTTCTGAGCTGTATTAACCAAGTCTAACTCGACACGAGTCAGTTGATTAAACTTATCTATGTATTCCCTAATAGTCATGTCCCCTTGCTTCAGTAATAAGAACCTTAGTCCAAACCTTCCTCTAAAGTCATCCCAAGTCTCGATTGGCCTAGTAGCGGTGGTGACTACCCACCAACGTGCAGCTTCTTCCTTTAGCAACCATACTGCCAATAAAACTTTCCTGCGGTCACCTATATCAAAGGTGGCTAAAAGATCTTCGGTCTCTTTCAACCAATTCCTTGCCTTTACAAAAGTCTCGGTTCCAAAGAAATTCTTGCAACCCATCGCCTTAAAATCTTGGCAAATCTCGGCGAAGTCAATTTGAGGATGCTGAGGGGAAGGAGGAAGAGGAACATCAACTACCGGAGGAGGAGTAATATTTGCGGGGCCGGCTTCGGTCGCCCTGGCCTCCAAAAGTCTCCTATACCAAACAGGTACGTGAACTCCCTCCGGAATGGCAAAGTTGTCGGCCATACTGGAAACGAAGAAAAAGATCGATTCAGAATGGAGAAAAACGAAGGAATTTTGCTAATGGCTTTTTGGGGAATAGCCTTTTAAAATAAACTAGACTTTTCTTTGGAAAATACTTTATACTTGGTTTTGAAAATAGTTTTTCAAAGAGTTTTTAAAAACCTTTTTATCCCTTCTCGTAAACCATATGCTCTGATACCAAATGTAACACCCCACCTCCGCCAGGGCCACTCGCAAAGGAATGCACTAGCTTTGGAGGGGCATTATTGGTAAACATGCATAATGATATAGCAAGGCAGGACATGACATATATATATATGTAAATAAACAGAGTAAGTAAATAAAACAGCGGAAGATTTATAAACCATTTCAAAACACAAGTCTGGTACATCAAAATGTCGCTTTCCCAAAATTACAAGTCTAGATAAATACATCATCTGATAAACTGAAAATACATAAGTACTATCCCCAAATAAGAGTGATAAACCATAGCGGCTCAAGTCCAAAGCATACTAGAGCTATCCAAGGAAGCAGCTAAAATCCAAGCTAGGCTCCAGTATTCCCTCCCTGAGAACCTGGGGGGGAACGGAAGAAAAGAGGCGAAAGAAAACAGGTCAGTCAAAAAGACTGAGTAAGCCCTGCTACGATCAGTCTATAAACTAATAAAGTTAACATCATGATGGAAACTGAGGTGATCATAGATAACAACATACTGGCATGAATAAATCAACTACAAGATAGATAGAGGTGTCATCGCATAAACAGAGTTAAGTTTTGCACCACGGTGTACTAGCAAACCAACATAACAGGTATTGATCCCTTAGCCCAAACTTTGGCCCAATAACATGAAGTGACCTTAATATAAGATCCAGCCCAACGGTCTAGTCGATCGGCTCCCTATAAACCTAACACGTCAAGTGTTGGTGTCCATACGGCCCACATGGATGTAGTTAGACTGTGCTGGGTCCACCTTTGGGTGTATCAAGCCCTCGGGTGTCAACCCCGGACACTTAAGCAATAATGCACAGCCCTAACCTACTGGTACCCGTGCCTCGAGTTTGTCCAACATCGGACTACGTGCACGTCTGTAGCCCGCCGGACCCGCACCGCTGTACCACTCAGCCGTCGCTTTGGTCGCTTACATCAGTCCAGTAATCGTGCCCCGCCCTAGCCTAGCCTCTAGGGTTGTGAATGATACCAAACTGGGATTACTGCTGGAACAGACCACGTTGCTAGGGTTTCTAAGAGGGTTAAGTGTGATTTAACCCTTCACTAATCCTGGATTAAACTGGTTAAGTGTGGCTTAACCCCATTCTAATCCCTTGAACTCCCAAATGGATTAAACTAGTTAAGTGTAACCAACGGTTCACAACTTAACCTCATTCTAATCCCTCGAATCCCCAAATTGGTTAAGTATTAGTGGACCCTGACTTAACCCTAATCATGAGGCATTAATTAATTTAATGCACCTTAACCCCTCACATTAGACCTTGTTGTGGTTACTAGTTAGGCCGGGCGGGTCCGGGTAGGTTTACACCACAACTTAGTCTAACCTCGGGTTTTGGCACCACATGACCAACTTCTCACATTGGGTCCTATTGTTTGTAGCCACTAGTTAAGCCGGTCGGTTCCGGGTAGAATTACGCTACAAACTCAACCCAACCTCGAGTTGGCCACCCTTTTGTTTTCTAAGTGTCATGTCCACTTTATTGCAAAACATAATTACAAGTCAACACATGCTTGGGTAGACCTAACTTAATAGGTAAATTCCCAAGGGGTAGACCTAACTTAATAGGTAAATTCCCAATCTTATATTTTCATGTATTTTAAGTTTACCCAAACCCCCCCCCCCCCAACGTCATTCTATCGCTTACATATTCGTAATAACGCATAAAGGATAGGAAGAGGGAACTTGGCACAACATATATGATAAACTTGCACAACAACCATGCATAACATGTTAGACTTGTACAACTTAGCATAGTGGACTTGCATATTACCATAAACATGCATAACATGTTAAACTTGCATAACTTAGCATAGTGAACTTGCATATTACCATGATCATGCATAACTTGTCAAACATGCACAACTTGTCATTTTAGACTTGCATAAACATGCACAACTTGTCAAATGTGCCCAACTTGTCATTTTAAATTTGCATAAACATGCATAACTCATTTAACTTGCAAATCATGGCTTAGTAACCTTGCATAAACATGCATAACTCATTTAACTTGCAAATCATGGCTTAGTAAACTTGCATAAACATGCATAACTCAATAAACTTGCAAATCAAGGCTTAGCAAACTTGCATAAACATGCATAACTCAATAAACTTGCAAATCAAGGCTTAGCAAACTTGCATAAACATGCATAACTCAATAAACATACATAAATCCCAACTTGCATCACATATTAACTTTAGAGTTTCTAAAATGAAGGTAAGAGGGCTTACAATGCTTATGCGGACTCAAATGAGTATAACAAATGCAAGAAACCCCTTATGCAACTAATTAAAACCCCCAAATGCAAGCAAACTTGATCAAGACTCCTCCTTTATGATGCCAATGGAAAAACAAGCCTTTAATGCAAGCTAAGGAGGATCATACAAGCCTAAATATGCTTGTATGCATGGAAAATCACTTAGGAATTAATTAGGAATTGTATGAAGAGATTGGAGGCTAGGGTTTTTAGGTGGAGGCCATGAGAGTTTGGATTTTGGCATAGTTTTGTTGCTAGAATGATTAATGGGGTTTTAGGGTAGGATTAGGGGCTTATTTATAGAAGATTAGAGTGATTTAGACCATAGGATTAACCCTAGGTGAATTTTGGCCCGTCAGATTTAGGAACTCTCTAGAACCAGACCACACAACCAAACCCAAACCAAGCCCAAACCAAAGTGGTGCGCCAGGCTAATCTGCCTGGCTACCCCCTGTCGACAGGGCTGTCGACAGGGCAGTCGACTCCCTGGGGACCCTGTCGACAGGCCTGTCGACATGGGGCCCCTGGCGGGAGTTTTCCCGCCTTGGCCCAGCTGGCCCAATTCTTTAAATTTGAATCTGTTTTTACTTAGGATTTTTCTGAAAACTTCAATGGGCCTTAACTGGGTCATACGGACTCCGATTTTCGAAAACTCGGACTCTATTTCGCGTATTTTTCCGAGACGAACGCAATGGCATAGCCCGTTTCCCTTGATTCCCATTTTATAATTTAATTCTGCCTCAATTTATGTTATAACAGATTATTAAAAATACGGGTTGTTACATAAGCTCTACAGGAAGAGAGGAATCAAGGATATACTCTTAAGAAGAGATACGATGCACGAATCTAGTCTTCAATCTTCTAAGCCGCATTTCTTGAGCTTAACTCCATTATGCTTTGTCCGTCTTTAACTTCACAATTTCCTAGCTTCTTAATTCTTGTTTCCAAAATATGAGTTGGAACCTATTTCTCGTTCCTCTTTCACTTATTCTCCTTCTAGTATACTTGGCTCAAGCCTAACTGCGTACTCATGGTTCCATGCAAGCTCTCCAAAATTCATTAGTGAATCTTGGATCTTGTTAACTTACTATAAGGTATTCCACATAGATGAATTATCTCTAGAAAATAAACAAATGTCAACTATGTTGCCAAATGTACTTACTAAGGTGATTCTCCACAACTCATTCATAAGCGAAATGAACTTTCTGCCTTAGTGGCGAACACTACTGGAGCGCCCCATTCTGAAACGCTCCTCCTAATGAACCCCCTTCTCTAGAAGCTCTTTAATCTGTTTACTGAGCTCTTTTCTTTCTCGTGGAGCCATGTGTCTAACGGGCAACGCAACGGGCTTTGCATTATCTACAAGATATATGCGGAAGTCTATTTCCCGCTTCGGAGGCAAGCCCTTCACCTCCTCGAAGACATCCGGATATTCCCGGACCACTCTAACTGATTTCAAATTTTCAACAGAGGCATCTAGCGATTCAAGATAACTAAGCATAACCGCATACGAAGGATTACAAGAAATTTCCAAAGTATTACCGAGCTGGGTTAGGAGCCTAACAACCCTTTTCTCACAATCAAGGATGGCCCCATTACTGGATAGCCAATCCATACCCAAAATCAAACCATACCCCGAAAAGCCCAAAACAAAGGCACTACATTGAAATTCAACACTTAGGATAGAAATTTTCAAATCCAGACAGATCATAGACAAATGAGCTGGTCCCCCAATTGGGTTTGAAACAATTAAGGGGTCCTCTACCATACTAGTTTTTAGGTGCAGAGATTCTACTAAAGCAGACGAGATAAAGGAGTGTGATGCGCCAGAATCAAATAAAGTGCGAACGGGGTGATCATAAAGATAAACTACACTTTCTACAGAAGTATTTGTACCTCGCTGTTGCAAAGGTGGCGCTTCTAGCACATGGACCTGTGCCCCTGGGGTGGATCCAGTGCCCTGCCCCTGTCCTCGTTTCCTTGGGCAGTCCTTAGCCCTGTGGCCTGTCTGACCGCACGAAAAGCACCCACCATTCTCCTTGGCCTTCTTTTTCCGGCAGTCCTTTACTAAGTGCCCCACTTTGCCACAGAAATTACACTTCCTTTTCTCTTTGTTGCCTTCCCCGCCTTTTTTAAAGTCTGTCTTCTTAGGCTGCAAACCTTCTTTCTTCCCTTGAGAGCTTTCTGCCTTTGTCTCCTTCTTGCCCTTATCCTCTTCATTCAGCAATGCCATTTGCACCAATCTTTCATACGTGGCTCCCATGGGTATATGGGTCATGGCCAAACTGTGTAATGGCTCATTTAACCCTTTAACGAAACGGAGAGCCTTCTTATGCGGGGTGTTGACTAGGTCAAGCCCAAACCTAGCCAGCTCATCAAACTGATTCACATACTCTCTGACTGTCTTGTCCCCTTGCTTAAGAAATAAGAATTTTTCCAACTGCAAACTTCTTTCCGCATCTGAGAGAAATTTAGTCTCAAACCTTGCCCTAAAGTCCTCCCACGTCTCCACTGGTCTTTCAGCATTAGTGACTTCCCACCAGTAGGAAGCCTCGCCCTTCAATAGCCACACTGCCAATTGTACTCTTTGTCTATCCTCTATCTCAAAGATGATGAATAGGTCCTCCGTTTCTTTCAGCCAATTTCTAGCTGCTACGAAGGACTCAGTTCCATGGAAATCCCTTCCTCCCATAGCTTTAAAATCTTTACATATCTTAGCAAACGCGTTTCCCCGAGGAGGAGGTGGAGGAAAAGGTGCTGCTGCAGCTGGATGATTTCCTGCAGCTGGGGGAGGAGGAACGGTGGGACCTGGCTGAGTGGCCCTTGCTTCTAAGAACCGTCTAAACCAACCAGGTATTGGCACCCCTTCCGGCAAGTTAAGTTCTTGGGACATGCTGAAACAAAAAGGATAGATTCAAAACGAAGGATAAGAGATGGTACCTATGGCTTTGGGGAGTGGACTTTGCCTTTTAAAATAAAATAATATTTTTCTTTTAAAAATGCTTCTTTAAATTTTCTTTTTGAAAATAATTTTTCAAAACTTTTTATCTTATCTGGTAAACCTATGCTCTGATACCAAGTTAAACACCCCACCTCCGTTAGGGTCACTCTAAAAGGGAATGCCCTAATTTTGGTGGAGGTTTATAGGTACAAATCACAGATATACAAGACAGATATAAGAACACATATTTGTAAACAGCGGAAGAACAACAAACTTTTATTTCATAAAGTCAAATACGTGTTACAACAACATCCTTTCCAAAAACATAACATAACACTTTCATAATCTGTCTTGAGTACATTATTTAAAGAAGCATAAATAAAACATAGATAAACTGCAAAAGCCCCATAGTGGATTGTCCAAAGCCATAGTTCAAAACAGGAAAGTCCAAGCAATACATTTCTCTTCTTCAAAGCTGGATGTTGAGGTTGGTCAAGCTGCTGTGTTCCCTCCCTGAGGACCTGGGGGGGAAATGAAAGAAAGAAGACGAAAGAAAAGTAGAGTCAGACATAAAGCCTGAGTAAGTCTAGTACTATTTTGTCTATGAATAAAGAACTGAGTATGATAAGTATAAACAGGAAGTGGGCATGCACTATAAACTGGTTAAGTTGTCTAGGATCGAATATACTATCGTACCCCATGTTAATCTCTGTACCCATATAAACTAGTTTCCAATTTGCACCCCATAATCAGGGTGATGTGACCCATTCTACGATGATCGGCTCCTACTCGCAAAGTTACATGTGTCTTACGGCCCCCGATGTCTGTAGTTACCTATGCTGGTCCCCTTGCTTAAGAAATAAGAATTTTTCCAACTGCAAACTTCTTCCGCTGTTTACAAATATGTTATGTACTCAGACTTGTCTATAACTGTGAAATTAACAAATTAAAATATAATTAATTTGAAATCAAAGAACTAAGGGAAACGGGATACGCCATTGCGTTCGTCTCGGAAAAATACGCGAAATAGAGTCCGAGTTTTCGAAAAACGAAGTCCGTATGAAGAAGATATGGCCTTCGGAAGTTTTGAATTAAATTTAAAATTCAAACAGAATTAAACAATTAAATATTCCGAAATGGGGCCCAATGGGCCAGGGCAGATAAACACCCGCCAGGGCCACCCAGGTCGACTGGGCTGTCGACCTGGGCTACCCATGTCGACAGGGCTGTCGACAGCCCTGTCGACAGGGGTGTCGACCTGGTCGAGCCCAGTCAACCTGGCTGGCCAGGTCTGTGTTTGGTCGAATTTCTGTGGTCTGCTTTGTCATTAGGGCTAGGTGGCGGGTTCTGATTGGTCTCTCTATCTAATGAATGGCTATGATCTAACCTAGCAACATCAATGGTCCTAATCAATTCCTAACCTCTATATAAACAACCCTAGACTAAACCCTAATCTATTCATTCAAATTAAGAACATAGCCGCCATGTTGCTGAGGAACGACTAAGAGTAGCCGCCAAGTAGAGAGAGGATTAGGGAGAAAGTTCTAAAGCCTAAAGCAATTCAAGCAACCTAAAGCCAATCAATTCAACAAAGGAATCATATCTCTTAATTAGAGAATTCGCCGCAACCATTGTAAGTAGAGTATTACTTTGGTATGAACAAATGATTGTGTAGATATGTATGCTTGAATTGTGGCAATGAAATTCATATTTGTGCGTTCTTATCAATTTATATACAATTGGATATTCTGAATTATGTCATTCAATTATAAAGAACTACATGCGGTAGTTCTATGCAAATATACGTTTGGAATATTCGCAAATTACGTAATCTATGTTGAAGCTACATGTATGTAGTTGATTGGAATTCATGCAAGTTTGGGGCTTTGTTATTATGTCATCATGATGTATATTTTTGTGTATAAATCATTTTGCAAGTAATTGAAACAAGTTTGGTTATTATAGTTCATATGAAACTATGTTGGAATTTTGATCCATGTATTAAGTCATGCTTTTGCAAACTTATGAATATGGCTAGGCTATGAATAATATTTGGCATAATTGAAAACCTATGATTAAGTCTATCTTGTTTAAAAAGAATTATATGATGACATATGTGAAACATGGCGAGGTTAGACTCAAAAACCCCTTTTTGCAAGTTTAAAGCAAACACCATGTTTAGGAATCTTTATGCATAAGTATATTTATACCGTCGTTATGTGACTAGACTTAAATCATGATTAAGTTGAACTATGCTTTTGTGTTAGTAACAAAGTATCCCCTTTGTAAACATGTAGAAACCTTATGAACATGACTTGTTTATATTTATGCCATGAACAAATTTAACTATACCTATGCCATGCTTATGTTTGATGTTATGCCATGCTTATGTTTGACATTATGTCATGCTTATGCTAGAAATATTTATGCCATGCTTATGTTTGACATTATGCCATGCTTATGCTAGAAATATTTATGCCATGCTTATGTTTGACATTATGCCATGCTTATGCTAGAAATATTTATGCCATGCTTATGTTTGACATTATGCATAAATAAGAATATAGGTTCATGTTGTAATTAAACCTATGCAAGTTCACATGCTTTGACTCATGTCACCTATGTTACCACTATGCAAGTACACCAGTTTCTATTATGTATTTCCAACGTCATATGCAAGTTCATGCGCTCACCTTCCCCTCTTTGTGTATGTAATCACGCCATAAGCCTCCCCTTTTCGCATGGCTAAATTGGGCTTTAAAAGGCTAGGCCCCATATATATAAACGGACGTGTAAAACGGGGGAAAATAACGTTGGGTTAAAAATAATTAATGAATGAAAATATAAAATAGAAGGGCCCAAAGTCAAGTATGGGTTGGGCCCATGATTGGTGTAACCTTTACACCATTAACTTAATAATGGGCCGCAAATATTTACATATAAGAAATAAAGAAGAATGACAAAATATGTAAATGTAGAACATACGATGTGTTTAACCCGAGGTTGGATTGAGTTGTGATGTAAACCTGCCCGGAACCGCCCGGCTGTCCAGTAGTCACAACAATACCTATCCAATGTGGGAGGTTAAACATGGAGCCCAGCAAGGACCCGAGGTTAGACTGAGTTGTGGCGTAAGACTGCCCGGAACCAACCGGCAACAGGCAGCCACAACAATACCTGTCTAATGTGAGAGGTCAGGGCCTTAATAAGACAATTAAGGCTGAGTCAGGATTGTTAGGATTAAGTGAACTAAAGACTTAATCAAAATGGAACATGCTAAACTAAACGGACTGGTGGGGTTAGGTTAGGAAACACTTAACCAACTTAGCATGTTGGCTAGAGATAGAAACCTAGTAACGGGGGACCCCTTTCAGCAGTAACCCTAAAAGGTGTATCAGGATACCCTGAAACTAGGCAGGGTGGGGCACGATTACTGGGCTGATTGTAAGAGGTCAAATCGACGGCGGTGGTGTAGCAGTGTAGGTTCTAACGGAGTGCGGGCGTGCACACACTCCGGCGTAGAAAAATAAGGCACTGGGCACCAGTAGCATACCTGTGCACTCTAAGGTTGTGTCGGGTTGCCACTATGGGACTTGATACACCCCATGGTGGGACCAGCATAGGTAACTACAGACATCGGGGGTCGTAAGACACATGTAACTTTGCGAGTAGGAGCCGATCATCGTAGAATGGGTCACATCACCCTGATTATGGGGTGCAAATTGGAAACTAGTTTATATGGGTACAGAGATTAACATGGGGTACGATAGTATATTCGATCCTAGACAACTTAACCAGTTTATAGTGCATGCCCACTTCCTGTTTATACTTATCATACTCAGTTCTTTATTCATAGACAAAATAGTACTAGACTTACTCAGGCTTTATGTCTGACTCTACTTTTCTTTCGTCTTCTTTCTTTCGTTTCCCCCCCAGGTCCTCAGGGAGGGAACACAGCAGCTTGACCAACCTCAACATCCAGCTTTGAAGAAGAGAAATGTATTGCTTGGACTTTCCTGTTTTGAACTATGGCTTTGGACAATCCACTATGGGGCTTTTGCAGTTTATCTATGTTTTATTTATGCTTCTTTAAATAATGTACTCAAGACAGATTATGAAAGTGTTATGTTATGTTTTTGGAAAGGATGTTGTTGTAACACGTATTTGACTTTATGAAATAAAAGTTTGTTGTTCTTCCGCTGTTTACAAATATGTGTTCTTATATCTGTCTTGTATATCTGTGATTTGTACCTATAAACCTCCACCAAAATTAGGGCATTCCCTTTGAGAGTGACCCTAACGGAGGTGGGGTGTTTCAGTGCCAGTGCAGTGCGACTTCATCCTTAGATATAATAATAGTATACACACACATACACACACACATATATATAGTTTTTGAAAACCAAAACATCACAAGTACGTGCTCTCATATACGTATACTATCTCTCCCTGTCTTCCCCTAGGCCGCCCGTTACCATCAGACATTTCCCCTAAAATGCGTTGCGCCAATGCGCGACTAGCACGGGATGGTCGACAAAAGGGTTGGAATGACGAATTACCAAAGAACCTATAGTATATCTCACAGCGCATGGAATAAAATATAATAATAACATAATTTGATATAAAATAGGCAGGACAGTATATAAGCTGGAAACTAAACCATATCCATCAGAGTAGCGGAATCCAAAACACAGCTTCATATCCAATTATTACAACTTCAAAATACTGTCTCTAACAGGAAATAAAAGATGTACACTACCCTATTAATTCCCAAAGCAGTGACCGACAACAACATAGGGAGAATATATATAGTACGTGGAAGCCTCTTGCTTGTCTCCGGATAGCTACTCGTGCATAACCACCTAATCTGCCTCTAGTCTGCTCGCACCCAGAGTAATAAGAAGAGACATAAAACTCTGGGTCAGACGGAAGTCCGGTGTAAGCGATAACAAGTTTATACCACTAAATAAAGCAATAACAGACATAAATAATCATACTTGACCTGGACCTGCAACCAAAGAGTTAGCATAACAAGATGTACAATACTCTAAGATAGACACTAACATAGAATGAAAAATGGAAATGTGTGTGTCATGGTGATAACAAACATAAAACATAGCAATTATCCTCACATCTCTCACTCAGTGCCTAAAGCATACGATATCCACCGCTTTAATCACTGAATCCATTTGGGGCCATGACGGAGTCCAACTCCGTACAACTATTGCTATGACCACACTGCCCTGGTCTATAGTCAATAACCCTACCCAGTCCACACCGCCCTGGCTCTAGATTATGGGCCAACCAGTCCACATAGCCCTGGCTCTGGTTCGTCTACATGCCCCCTCTCTCAATGGTGAACCAAAGTTATAGATATCGATAACTCCTTTGCATGCGTCCAGCAACAAAGCCCAACTCCAGAAGTTAACTCGTTGGTTCCCATTTGGATCCTGAGTGATAACTTCCCACTTTGACTTCCTTTTCATCTCGGGTTTTGGTCGAATTGGAGTTGGTCTTTAGAAGAGTTCATGATCGTCGTCACGCGGTAGAGGCTCAAATCCAGTTCGGTTTGGAGTCACCATCACGGCTCGGTTCGTGGTCATCATTGGCTCGTGATCACCATCACTTATGGTCACCATAGGGGTCGTGGTCACCATGGGGTCGTGGTCAACCCGGGGTCGTGGTCACCATGGGGTCGTGGTCATTATTGACTCGTGATCACCATCGCTTGTGGTCACCATAGGGGTCATGGTCACCATGGGGTCGTGGTCACCATGGGGTCGTGGTCACCCTTGCGTCGTGGCAGTTCTTGACCCTCCTAATCAAGGCGGTTTGTAACCCTCCTGGTCAAGGCGGTTCGTGACACTCCTGGTCAAGGCGTTTCGTGACCGTGGCCACCTTCAGGAAACGAAACTCCGCACTTTTTCCAACAAGCTAATTTCGCAAAACAACGACATTTTCAACCATTCTAACTTTCCTATGCTATCACAAAACATACCAAACAATAGTAGTAATATGTAGAATCAACCAAAAACATCAAAACAATGAATTCATATGTTAATTCAGATCAAACATACACAAAACCATAATTTTCCCCTTGATCATGTGATTTTCCCCTTAACTATGTCTAACTATAGGATTAACAAAATTAATCCAAATTAACCCAAATTCATACCAGCGACATAAATATGACTTTAGAATTTTTACATATTTTTCCATATTTTTTTGATGTATAATTCGTTAATTATCACTAATCACTCCTAGTTAGCCATAATTAGTGTATAAACATGTAAATCACTCACTTTAGCCAAAAATAAATGTTAGATCTAAAACTTTTACTAATTTGGCTCAAATTCCAATGTGTTGCAGCAGCTATAACTCTAATTTGGTGTTAATCCGACTTTATTGGATGCAGATTTGATTAATTAGTGATTAAGAAATGATTAGAGAGAGATTTGGAAGATGGAAGCCATGATTAGGGTTAGAGAAATGTTTGTGGCGGCAATAAAAATGAAAGGAGGTGATTCTCCCAATCCTTTTAGCCCTCCTATAATTCTAATCCCGAAATGGATTATGGGCCAAGCTGCTAATCACCTTATTAAGTCCAATTAGGCTGTTTTTTCATCTTTAAGTCTTATTTCAGCCATATCTCCCAAACGGTAAGACCGTTTGATTAATGTGACCACTCTACAGCCAACGGAAGTAGTTTCAGGTCAAAACTCCTTACCAATCAAAAGTTATAGGCGAAACAAGATTCGCTAAGGGCAAAACAGTCATTTAAAATTCGGCAAAAATCGTGAATGTGGGAATGACCCCAATAGTCGTTTCCCAAAGTTACACGACCATATGACTTCGTATGAAAATGAAACAAGTATTCTACTATTTTCCGATACGTAGAATGCGGGTCGTTACATCCACTTAGTACACCTTTGTTTAGCAGATCACTGGATATTAAAAAGGATCATTACCATCTAAAAGAAGATGATAAAATTGTGCTTGACCCAAAAGTATCAACCCAAACAGTAACATATGAAAATAAGTTATAATGTACTTTTTTCTTTGTTTAAGATTTTTTCCATTAGGTCTTATTAAGATTTTAGCAAGACATTACATTTATTCCGAAGCATCATACTTTATTTGACGTAGTAAATTATTGTAATATGACATTTTATATTGTACTTTTTTCCTTCACTAAGATTCTTTAAATCAGGTTTTGCTTAGTAAGATTTTAACAAGACAACATTTTGATCTAGAAGTATTAATCAACTTCTGATGCAGCAAACTATAATTTATGAAGACAATTCATGTAGTGTCCCGAAATTCCGGTACCATTTGAGCTGACCAAATAATACAAGTCCAACCCAAATTGCACTGGAAACCAGAAAACTAATAGAAAGAAAACAGAGGGTGAGAATAGATAAGATAGAAAATTAGAATAGAAGAAGAAGAACATACAACATCAGAGTAAACACGAATCTCATAGCGAAACGAATAAATATATTTCATAACATAACTTTGAAATAAAATAGTACCTGTATACAATACCATTATTAGAGTATAACACTTACAACATAGCGGAATTAACAATAGTTATAGTCCTGAAGCCTCCTGCTCCAGCTCTTCAAGTATCTGTAAATCCCGACTACTTGACTGCCCGTACAAAATTGAGCACCCAAGAGTTTAGGGAAAACAAAACAAATAAACTCTGAGTCAGTCATGTGACTAGTGTGAGTAAACTCCAATCATTTGTTTAACTTTTAAAATCTTTTCTAAAGACATGATAATTGTAAGACCGATCCACACATAAACATGGATGGTTTTTACCTTACGATAACCCAAAACATTTCTTTAAAATCAATAATTTTCTGATATTATAATAATGTCTAAATCAAATAAATAGCAATCTAGTGGAAACACTTTCATCTCACGTTCCACATATATTATATACAATCAAACACCGTGGGCGCTTATTGGGTAATGGATTTCCAACTGTAACAAGGTATGGAACCACCTTCCGATCAATGTACTCTAGAAGCGATACACTGGAGTTTAACAAGAACATCTTGTAACTCGGCCATACATGACCGGCCAGTCATTTCGCTTGAATGTTCCAAATATGTTATCACCTTACGGTTGGTATACCAACATAACCATTCCCGGGAGATACAAAATTGAAAGAAGTAACATATATGAATATTCTCTAGACGGTGACAATATACCCTACTTGGGTGCGACCCACTTAGCCATGTTGCCTGCCCGATTTCTGTTATTTCCCAGTTGATGAGGCTTAAGGTCATAACGTATCTTTAATAAATTACTCCTTATTTACTTTGAATGCCACATCGTCATACCCGCCAAATCAAAAATTGATTTCCCCAAAAATACCATGGGTATAAGATAAGAGAAACGAATTCCTCTGCCACCAACATAAATACGTTTGAAACGATCAACTTACGCAATCTACTAGATATACTCTATCAGACATTTGTCCATTCAAGTTGTCATGGGACTGGACAACCCGAAGGCACTATTCTGTAAATCCATCTTAGGCAATTTCTACCTAGGATTTACCGAACAGCCCTTGCATAACTCCGTCTTCAATTATCTTCAACGTATTTGATTTGCAACGCTAATGCCATACGGAGTGGTTTTCAGATAATATATCTGATCCCGGTCTCTCCGTATTGACGACAGAAAAATGGTCAAGAACTTTGATAGTCGGTGATTTAACTATCAAAGAAAAACATGTGTGCAAATAACGATATTATTTCCAGATGGAAATTCTATCGATCAATCCACATTTATTTATTTCACCATTTCTCGTTTCCATATATTCAACATTCCTTGTTTTCTAAATTTAGAAAATATACATTATTAATCAATGGAAAACGTTTCCCTTTCTGATTCACGCATCACTATCTTCTCACATATATCAGTCTCTAACGGTAAACTAGTAAGAGAACAACCCCCTACGTATTAACCCCGAAGGCCGAAACCAACATCAGATTAATACCCAGTCAGCTGTTCAACTTAACTAATCTCTAGCCAGTTTCTAATTCCTTTAACTTCATTTTAATTCCTATTTAAACCCTATTTCTTTTATAAATATTATATTAGCAAAATATTTACTTAAACCCTTTATTCACATTAAATGTAAATAATATTTCTTCTTTGCAAACAAAGCAGTTTGATTTCGTATTTAAAACAATATCCCAAATCCAATTTCTATTTATACTTCTAATTATAGAATTATTTATATATAATCTCATTTTTTTTATTCTTCTAACACTTATAATCCCATTTATAATCACCTTTATAAAAGCTGCTTAAATTCCATTTAAAATATCAATGTTAAAACCGATTCCTACTTCTCTATATAAATTCAGTCTTATATATTCCGTTTATCAAATGATAAATATTTTATTTAATTTATAAAACATTATTTATAAATTTATCTTCTCAATCTATTTGTTAAAACATATTTCTGTTTAATATCCACTTTCAATTCATATCATGTTATACCCGTGTGCGAAGCACGGGTCTAAACCTTCCTAGTGTAAAATTCTCTTTTTATACAATTCTATTTATTTTATAAATATTTCCTTTTCAATTTTATTGTAAATGGTTTACAAATATTTCTTTTTTAATTTTATTTGTAAATATTTTACAAATATTTCTTTTTATAAAATACCTTGATTTTATAAATATTTCTTTTTCAATAAACATTGAAAATTCCCTTTTTATATTCCAGTATTTCTTGTGGTATTTAAAATACCAAATAACAATGATCAATATCATTCTAACACACATCATCAACAACATATTATATATCTCATCATATATCACCATATATGAAGAACAATAAAATAAATGTTGAGGAATCCAGTTGGATTCCTCCGACCTGTTTCCCTGCATCCACAGATATTGTTAAACGATATAATTAACATCGATTTCATTTCAATATGAAATATTTTGATAAACAGAATCAATATTTGATTAACGATTTATATATCATTATCTATAATTTCAACCAATACATCAACAATTCAACCAAACAATTATCACACAGCAATCAATTAACATTTATCAGTTCTATATTATCTTTATAAAAATATAAACTGATAGAGTTAGTGAGTTTTACTCACATTGGACGATCATCGTTAAATAACGATAATTGTCGCTTGATTCAGACATACAATTTATTTTGCTATAAATTGTAATGAGCTCCGATTCACTCCCAGTCAATTCCATGGTGTAGCTCTTGTCCATACGAACCTAAAGTGACAAACCATTCGCAAAACTGATAACGTATGTACAAGTTATTACGATCACAAGTTGTGTACATATTTAAATAAATAAAACATAAGCATTTTATCCTTTTGGGCTTTACCTTTCTTTATTCGGTCCATGGTCCCCTAGAAAACCCAACCTGCTACCAAAAAGTCTTCTTCCCAGAAATTCCAAAACCCGTCTCCACTGTTGGTACGAACACCGTTTCCCAAATTTTCGAACTAAACCGAGCCTTCCACACAACATGAAATCAAACTAAAAATAACAAAATTCTTCTCATCAATTTCTTTATCACCTCGTACCAACATTTCAATAGCCGATGCCTTCTTCTCATAAAGCCCGCATCTTCTTCCTGCAGCTCCAGTTCAACGCCATTAACGATGGAATCTCCCATCGCACTCCTTCCCTCTTCCGCTATAAATCACAAAGAAAATATCCTTGAACTCCTCAACTAAATCTCCAACTACCCGTGCACTCAATCATAAACTTGAACGCGTTTCTAATACCGCGATTATCTGTTGAAAACACACGGTACTTACACCCTATCGAACTCAATGACCACGAGAATTTCCAAAAGAATCACACCCGTAGCTCCTTAATCTCCTAAACACAAATATGAACCCGATCTCGCAAATAGATGCTTGTATCATGAGGTTACTTGAACCCTAGCTCACGCAGCTATATTTCTCCGAATCCAGAAATGGTGCGAGTTGTATACAATGGATACCAGGCTGATGCGAATGCTTTAGCCTATTACAACGTCCATTTTACAACGGGCGATGGTTGCCCGTTGTAATAAGATTTTGTTACAACGGTCATTTCCGTGACCGTTGTAATAGATACCTGTACAACACCCTTTTTACAACGGGGATAGACTACCCGTTGTAATAAATGCTATTACAACGGTCATTTTCAGGCCCATTGTAATAGACGACTATTTTACAACGGTCAGAATATGTCTGTTGTAATACATATCTATTTTACAATGGTCACAAAATACCCATTGTAATATATGCCAATTTTCGACGGTCAATAATGAATACTTAAAATACTTCCATAAAATTAATTTTGATTATTTAATAATTAATCATTAACCATATATCATTAATAATATTATATTATTTAATAAATAATCATTAATAATATTATATTAATCATTTATAACTTATAATAATTAATGATTATTAATAAATAATCTCTAATTATTAATTATTATATATAACCAGTATTCCAACAAACTTAATTTTACTTTCCAGTTATTAGTAAGTAATATATATCCAGAAATTTATATCAATAATTAATAATTAATATTAATAATTTATGATTAATAATATTACTACACTATCTAAAAAATACCATTTTTTAATATTGAATCCGCATTAAATCACCAAAGTGTTGTAAAAATACTTGATCTTTCACGATATTTAAAAAAAATGTTGTAATAGGATTTCCATGACAATGTTTTTATTTAAATGTTGTTAAAGTAAAAATATCTACATTGTGTACCCAAAGCTTTAAAAAAACTTTTAAATAATTTTTTCTCTTTATATAATTGTATACATATTGGATTTCATTCAATGATGTTATGTAGCTTATATTATTGCCTTTTACTAAATTTGTTTACAACTTTACACAATAATGAACAATAAAACAGTTATTTTAATAATTCCTATCAAATAGTTAAGAACTAATATAATAATTGCTAAGCATTGATCCAAAATTATTATTAAATAACAAATATGCACTAATGAATTTGCTCTTTGCCGTTAATGAATTTAAACCAAGAGCATATATGACAATTGGGATCAAAATATGTTTTTTCATTTTGAATAATCACCACCAATAAATTTATACAACAGTCAAATTTTTAGAGCACTTCAATATAATCGCAAAAATCGCATCTTAAACTAGCCTCATTTATCCAAGCTACTAATTTTAGAAAAGCATAGAAATTTAGATTTAGTTTTAAAATTATTATTAAATAACTAATATCATTTGTAAAACCACGCGTCTGAAAACATGCGATCTTTCATATATGAACTTTTGGTTTTAAGAGATCAGAAATATTTCTCTCGGTTCCAAAAATGCGCTCCAATCCTTAATTTGTTGACCGAATATTTTAGCCCTACCGCTATAACAAAAAATAAAACTTAATCTCTAACTCATTTCTTTCAGTAAACCTAGTCTATTCTAAATTGCAGCCGCCACAAAATCCTCTTTCACTGCTTCAATTTTCGCTTTATCTTCATCCACAATTTCCAATTTGTGAGTCAAGACGAGGGATGCTACCGCTTTCCTCAATTTCCAGTCATGTCTGCGCTTCTTTAAATTTCTCAACTGGGTCACTACAGCTTCCTTCAATAATACGATTCATGCTCTAGGTATTGTTCGGTTCTCTTTTCTTCTTACAGTTAAAAGCACAACTAAGCGAATTAACAACAGCAATGGTAGCAGTGCAATGAGAAAAGGGCCATGGATGGCCGAGGAAGATGAAATATTGCTGGAGAACTTGCGCAAACATGGACCGCATGATTGGAGCTCCATTCGAAAAAGAGGAAGCAGATTGAAGCTTCTGAGCAAACACCGAAGCAAGAAGAAGAACAAGCCGAGGCGCCAAGACCTAAAAGAAATCTTTTAGGATTCGAAATAGGACCAGCTACTGAAGCCAAAACTGATAAACCAGTTTTTAGAAATAAAGAGAATGTAACGAGCCAAGATTTTTAATGTTTTAAAATTTTGAAATTAATTTTTGATTTGCTGTTTACGAAATTAATTTTGTTTATAAATTAAAATCTAATCTATTTTATTTAAATTAATTTTGTATATTTAAATTTTATTACTAGAATCTGAATAGCATCATTTAGTTTAACGTTAACTGTATTTTCATAATTTATTGAAGTGTATTGTTGTGAAATATAAGATTTGATTTTTACATTTAACTCTAAGATCTATTTATGTATTTATTTAGATTTGAAATTTTGATTTTTAAATTTACTTATGTTTGTTTTGGGATAAAAATTACACATATTTGTTGTTTAATGTTAGAACACTTGTTATATATATACGTAGTATAATAATACATGGAGAAAACATTATTTAATTTCGAGTGCCGCTTGTTTGATTTTGTTGAATTTGGTTTATACTTGTCTATGGGGTTCTGATTTTGCACTGCATGTTCCCTTTTATCTCCGTTCCTTCCTTTTATTTTTGATTTATTTCCATTCCCCTTTCCTTCTTATTTTTTTCTACCAGCTTAAAGCATTCTTTCCCCAAATCTCCTCTTACCCAAATCCCTAGTTCGCTCCACCAAATTTTCCGATCGTCCGCTTCCTTGTATGGCCACCAATAGATTCCATCTCGTTCTTCCTTGCCCTTGCCTAGCGTCGTTAGTTTCCCCTTCTAAACCCAAGTCTCCACCATCTGCTGTCTTCAACGCTGAAGCTTGTTCCCCTCGTTCAACAAATCGCTCCGCCTTTCAGTTCGCCGCCGCCCAGTCTTCGTCTCCTCCATCGTGCCGCCTCTGTCCATCGAGATCCCAAATACCCAGTCGCAACTACCCATCTCCGAGCGAAGGAAGCAGCTGTCGTTGTTCCCTCCTCAGGGCCCAGTCTCGTTGTCCGCTCCATCAGCGTCTTCAGCAAAGCAGAGCTTTCTACCATCCCTTGTCGTCGCTACTTAAGGTAAGTGTGCTTACGATTAATTTATTTTAAGATGCCACTTCGCACACGCACGAGATATAATTGTTAGGTTGTAGTTGTTATCTGCTTCTTGTCTACTTTAGGTATTGCGGTTATTAATTGTTGAGTTAGGAGCTTGCTGTATGTTTGATTTGTGTCTTGCCTGTATTCTCATGGCCGAATCATTCCTGCATGTACTGTCTTTATATATATACTTGTTGTTGGTAGGTTTGTGCAAAACTTATATAACCTTAATACTTGGAGAAATTGGAACCTGTTGTGTCTTAGTAAATAATTTAAACCATGCGTGCCTGTTACTGGATCAAGAGTTCTTGCCTACTTTATTGTTTTTCCCTTATGATTGTTGTAGCATTGGTACCTGTGTTTTACTCCTTAAGAGCCTTATCGTGGAACATATACATTTATCATCCTGTTAAGCTTGGGTTGGTTATTAAGTACAGTTGCATTTATTTAGTTATCTTAGGAAATGCAGAAACAATCAAAATGATTTTTATTATGAACTTAGCATTGGACTTTTGCATACATGTGTATGAGTGAGAATTTGGTTTTATATAATTGTAGTTATTACCAGTTTCATCCTCAATAATGATGTTCTGCTGTCATTTGAATTGTGTATGATGAAACACAACATTTTAGTCGAACCATTGAGCCATGAATCTTGGTGAAAGTGTTAAGTTCATAGATGTTCATTAAAGTATATATGTGTAAAAAGAAAAGGGGGTTAATCTAGCCTGAGAACAATTTAAGGAAGTTTTACCATGAATAATTTATGTTGTTATAATTTATTATATAATTAATTATCTACTGATTTGGTTTGTAAATCTTGTTTCTTTGGGTGTTTTTGACTTTTGGTTTTGATGGATTTGCTTTTGCAAACAAAGGTATAGGCATTTGATGCTAAATGTGGTGTCCTTGTTTCCGCATGCTAAGAAGGACAATAAAATTGAATCCATGGATAGTAAAGGAGCTACTCTTAATGAGTTGGTTGAGCTGAGGAATTGCTCAAGCTGCCTCTTTTTTGAGGTGGTATTGAGTAGAAGAGTGGTGTTTAAAATTTTAAATAGGCCATTTCATTTGTAAAGTAAGGCAAGATGGAGCACACACTGAACATGTAATTCGTCATGCTTTTATGTTTAGGTTAAATTTAATAAGAATTTTATTTTTAGTGCACACAATGGAAGAACTGAAACTTACTGGCAATCATCTTAAAGGTTCTCGACCATTATTAACTTTCTCTACAAATTTTGATAAAGAACCTCGGTCGATGCTTATGAAAGAATTGATAACTCAGGTATGTATTATTTTAATTTTTGTTAATTGTGAAAATTTAGTTGAGCCATTCATTGAGTAAAGTCGTTAAAATGTCATGTAATGCTGCAATTTAAGTGCCACTATGTTATTGAGTAAGTCATTGAAATTGGTTGAGGTGTCAGCTTTAAAATGTTGTATAATGTGCAGACCTTGACCGGAGCTTTATAATCTAGAATTGCAGGACATGTTTAACATGGATATGTAATTATATACAGTGCATGCACACTAGCCATTTGAGCATTAGTATAATTTTGGTGCTACATACTTTTTCCTGGTCTTTGCTAGTTAAATGAATCCTTTGGGTTTTTCCATCTATAATAAAATTCTCTTTACTCTGTTTGCATACATTTGGAACACCAAAGGATCAGATGGAATTTGTAAGCTGTGCTCTGAACAACAACTAAGTTGTTGTGCTCTGCACAGAAACTAAGTTGTGCTCTGAACAACAACTAAGTAGTTGTGCTCTGAAACTAAGTTATGTTGCTAGGAGATAGTTACCTTTGGAACTTAACTACTATAGTTTGCACTTGTATCCTCTGCTCTACCTAATAATATCTGGTGATATGTGTACAAAAATAGGGAATAAAACAATTAACTTTTTGTGCACTCCCATTTTAGTACAATGTTGTAAGGTTACAACAATGCAAGACTTAAATGTTGTATAATAATATATTCGCTCTACATTTGGTAAATTTTTTTCTTTTTTTGCAGTCACACTGTGCTAGTAATAATATGCAGACTCAAGATCAACAGGCTGTTGGATCTACCTTCATGTGGCACAAACATTACGTTTCCTTGGTCTAGTGTTGGTACATACGAAACTAGTTATGTAATAATTTATGTTAGAACTATGTCGGCATAACTTATCTAACCTTTTGGAGTGTAAAATTATCTAGTCTTTTGGAGTATAAACTTATCGAACTTTTTGAAATGTGTTGGAATGATATGATTCTTGCTTTAATCTTTTAGTATGTGTTAATATGTGATTTTGATTGTTGCATTACAGTATTTATTGCATGTTAAAATATTCATTATTATTATGGATGTATATCACAGTAGTTATATTTAAATTTGTATTTATTTCGCAAGGGGCAAAAACTGTTGTTATATCATAATTTTACAATGGTCCATGGCCTGTTGTATAATAGGTTTACCAAGTAGTATATTACAACAGTTGACAACTGTTGTAATATACTGTATTACAACGGGCAAAAGCCGCTTGTAATTTATTAGCTATTACAACGGGTTAATAACCATTGTCATAGAGTCATTGCACGTGACAGAGCAAGTTATTACAACGGTCCTTTACAACAGTCATTGCCCGTTGTCAAATAGTCATGAGCTATTACGACAACGCATATTAAGACGGGCGTATGCCCGTTGTAAAATGCATATTACAACGGTTTTTGCCCGTTGTAAAAGGACTGTTTTGTTGTAGTGAATTCCTGAGTCCATACATATACAAATTATAATTTTAGCAATTTTATTTGGTTTTAAAAGAAATTTTTGAAGATGGAAAATGTTTACCGGAAGAAGACAAACATTGGCAGCTCGTTGGTTTGACCAGAGAATGAGATTGAAGTTAGGTTTAGAAAATTTGGAGAAGTATTTATAGAAGAAATATATTATTTTTATATTCATTGTTATATTTATTTTTAAGCAACCGCTATTTGTTTTTATTGTTAAAAATTCTATGATTTCATACAATATCCAAAAATCATGAAAATGGACGAACACCTTCAGTTCGACATTACGGACCGAACGAAACTTGTTTCATCGAATTCCGACTCCGTTTGCTCACACAGCGTATTTTTAACCGTCAAAATACTAACTGTTTTTCACATTAAAAACCTGTACGACTGCACACTGACTTCAAAAATCACGGAAATCGAAATCTAATAATAATTTGATATTCCGAATCCAACAAAATTGGTTTTGTCAAAAACAGAGGTCGTTTGCCAAACTGGCTATTTTTCAAGCTCTAAATAAATCCTTTTTAAATATAAATATATTTAAAAATAATTAAATTAAATATTTATAAATAAATATTATCGTATATATATTCACAATAGAATATCATATAGCTCCAATTGGATTTATAACTCGATATTCAAATCCCGGTTGAATCGATATTCAATTTATATTGAAAAATCCATTTATAATATAAATAAATCGCTATAAATTATAAAGGAATTTCATAGCGACTATTTTAAAATTTGATTTGGACATAACTAAAAATCTACACGACGAAATCTCAATTTCTCTCTTCCATTAGAAATATATACTTCACCAGCTCCGAACGTTTCTTGTTTCACAGAAATCCGGCTTAAAACAGATTCTGTATATTCATTTAAAGTTCGAATCGCCAAATTACGAACTGCCGCGCCATTTCGAGCTCGATTATAATTACAATATAATTATACGTTCAACTGTCGTTTATATAATATATTCGTTATTCTAATTCATTCTAAACTGAATTAAATATTTTAAATTGTCTAGTTCACACGATATTGTCAATTCACTATTTCTGACTATTTCGAAATTTAATATATATTACTCTATTTTTTATATTAATTAAATATTACATATAATTTAATTAAACAACCATTATATTCTCTAAATCACTATTTAAATAATTAAATTAATTAATTATTATATCGTTGAAAATAAGGGTCGTTACATTCTTCCCCCTTAAAAAAATTTCGTCCTCGAAATTGCTAAGGTAGAAAACAAACCCTATTGACTGGTTAGAACTTATTTGTTCACTTCTTAACTTTAGTTTCAACTGAACCAATTTAATTTCAATTAAATATTTACTCATTCCTACTAACGAAAATTTTCGAAAATCCTATAATTTTCTAACACCTTAACTTTTCGAAAAATTTCGCCAGCACCTCCTTTGTACTGGTCAATAGCTCAAACTCCAACTCGCCTCTATAGGCCTTCTTCAACCCAAAAGAAAATCAAACAGCCAAGCGGCTTGCCAATTCAGCTCATAAAAACCTCATACCCAATATAAATATAAACTGGTACCTTTTTGTCAGGCATATCAATACATCCTTTCCATCTGTTACTAATTCTGCATTTACCAGTGTCATGTCAATCATTCGGTTATATCCAAGCCAAATTCTGTTCTTAACTCGGATTTAATTTTTAATTTCAACTCTTAACTTACCAGTCCAATTGCATTTCGGATTATCTCTAATCCAATCTAATTCGATATTTTCTATCTCAATTCATTTTCCATTTAACCGGTTTCAATTCAATTTCTATTTGCTTTTACAAATTCTAGTTTAATTTGTTTTAATTCAAATGATCTATTTCTGGAAGTTTTTAAACAGCTTAGCCTTTTCCAAAAATCAAAATATTCATTTGGAATATCAAAACAACTTGTTTTCTCAAAACAATTCAAAAACAAAAACTTTGGTAGTAATCCGTCACTTACAACTCGAAAACGAACACCGATGATGTCATGATCATCATCGAAATCTATTTCCAGTTATCGAAGTGGGTTTAATACTATATCACTTTCAAAACCATATCTAAACACTTCCATTTTGAAATTCATTTCAAAATACCATTTACAATGCTTTAAAACAATTTAAAATCTCCGGGGATTTTAAAATTCTCTTATATCCAATCCATATTCATTTACAAACACTTATTCAAATTTCCAGAGTTTTAATTTCAAATTCTGATTTAAATTCAGATTTAATTCACTTCGTAATACTTATACAAAATTTGATTGGTTATTTACATAACTGTTTCAATTATAATCTTATCTGATTATAGTCACAACCAACACATTCAATATACGATAATACTTCAAATATTAATCATACTTTTATATCAAAATATGATTTGGGTAAAATTATACCATTTACCCTCCTTTTAAAACATATAGTGTCGGTTCATCGTATTCAAGTGTTCATATACTCCTACCGATACAGTGGATCAAACTGATCAACTAGAACTCATAAACAACTCAACCAATAAATCTCCACAATATAAAACCATTTTTATATCAAATAACAAATACGCGCTCATTTATACACTCAAACTCAATCTAGGGCATTACTAACCCTATCTATACTGAGTCACGCCACAGAGCTAAGGTAATTACTTAACCTTCAGCTCTGATACCAACTATAGTGTCCCGAAATTCCGGTACCATTTGAGCTGACCAAATAACACAAGTCCAACCCAAATTGCACTGGAAACCAGAAAACTAATAGAAAGAAAACAGAGGGTGAGAATAGATAAGATAGAAAATTAGAATAGAAGAAGAAGAAGAACATACAACATCAGAGTAAAAACGAATCTCACAGCGGAACGAATAAATATATTTCATAACGTAACTTTGAAATAAAATAGTATCTGTATACAATACCATTATTAGAGTATAACACTTACAACACAGTGGCATTAACAATAACTATTATCCTAAAGCCTCCTGCTCCAGCTCTTCAAGTATCTGTAAATCCCGACTACTTGACTGCCCATACAAAATTGGGCACCCAAGAGTTTAGGGAAACAAAACAAATAAACTCCGGGTCAATCATGTGACTGATGTGAGTAAACTCCAATCATTTGTTTAACTTTTAAAATCCTTTCTAAAGAAATGATAATCGTAAGACCGATTCATACATAAACACGGATGGTTTTTACCTTATGATAACCTAAAACATTTCTTTAAAATCAATACTCTTCTGATATTATGATAATGTCTAAATCAAATAAATAGCAATCTAGTGGAAACACTTTCATCTCACGTTCCACATATATTATACACAATCAAACACCGCGCGCGCTTATTGGGTAATTGATTTCCAACTATGACAAGGTATGGAACCACCTTCCGATCAGTGTACTCTAGAAGAGATACCCTGGAGTTCAACAAGAACATCTTGTAACTCGACCACACATGACTGACCATTCATTTTGCTTGAATGTTCCGAATATATTATCACCTTACAGTTGGTATACCAACATAACCGTTCCCGGGAGATACAGATTTGAAAAAAATAACATATATGAATATTCTCTAGATGGTGACAATATACCCTACTTGGGTGCGACCCACTTAGCCATGCTGCCTGCCCGATTTCTGTCATTTCCCAGTTGATGAGGCTTGAGGTCATAACGTATCTTTAATAGATCACTCCTTATTTACTTTGAATGCCACATCGTCATACCCGCCAAATCACAAATTGATTTCTCCGAAAATACCATGGGTATAAACTAAGAGAAACAAATTCCTCCACCACCAACATAAATACGTTTGAAACGGTTAATTTACGTGATCTACTAGATATACTTTGTCAGACATTCATCCATTCAAGTTGTCCTGGGACTGGACAACCCGAAGGCACTATTCTGTAAATCCATCTTAGGCAATTTCTACCTAGGATTTACTGAATAGCCCTTGCATAACTCCGTCTTTAATTATCTTCAACATATTTGATTCGCAACGCTAATGCCATACGGAGTGGTTATCAGATAATATATATGATCCCGGTCTCTCTGTATTGACGATGGAAAAATGGTCAAGAACTTTGATAGTCGGTGATTTAACTATCAAAGAAAAACATGTGTGCAAACAATGATATTATTTCCAGATGGAAATTCTATCGATCAATGATCAATCCACATTTATTTATTTCCCCATTTCTCGTTTCCATATATTCAACATTCCTTGTTTTCAAAATTTAGAAAATATACATTATTAATCATTGGAAAACGTTTCCCTTTCTGATTCACGCATCACTATCTTCTCATATATAGCAGTCTCTAACTGTAAACAAGTAAGAGAACAACCCCCTACGTACTAACCCCGAAGGCCGAAACCAACATCAGATCAATACCCAGACAGTTGTTCAACTTAACTAATCTCCAGTCAGTTTCTAATTCCTTTAACTTCGTTTTAATTCCTATTTCAAACCCTATTTCGTTTATAAATATTTTATTTGCAAAATATTTAGTCAAATCCTTTATTCACATTAAATGTAAATAATATTTCTTCTTTGTAATCAAAACAGTTTGATTTAATATTTAAAACAATATCCCAAATCCAAGTTCTATTTATACTTCTGATTATAGAATTATTTATATATAATCTCATTTTTTATTCTTCTAACACTTATAATCCCATTTATAATCACCTTTATAAATGCTGCTTAAATTCCATTTAAAATATCGGTGTTAAAACCGATTCCTACTTCTCTATATAAATTCATCTTATATATTCCGTTTATCAAATGATAAATATTTTACTTAATTTATAAAACATTATTTATAAATTTATCTTATCAATCTATTTGTTAAAACAGATTTCTATTTAATATCCGCTTTAAATTCATATCATGTTATACCCGTGTGCGAAGCACGGGTCTAAACCTTCCTAGTGTAAAATTCTCTTTTTATACAATTATATTTATTTTATAAATATTTCCTTTTCAATTCTATTTGTAAATGTTTTACAAATATTTCTTTTTCAATTTTATTTGTAAATATTTTACAAATATTTCTTTTTATAAAATCCTTTGATTTTATAAATATTTCATTTTCAATAAACATTGAAAATTCCCTTTTTACATTCCAGTATTTCTTATGGTATTTAAAATACCAAATAACAATGATCAATATCCTTCTAACACACATCATCAACAACAAATTATATATCACATCATATATCACCATATATGAAGAATAGTAAAATAAATGTTGAGGAATCCAGTTGGATTCCTCCGAACTGTTTCCCTGCATCCACAGATGTTAAACGATACAATTAACATCGATTTCATTTCAATATGAAATATTCTGATAAAAAAATCAATATTTTATTAATGATTTATATATATATCATTATCTAAAATTTCGACCAATACATCAGCAATTCAACCAAACAATTATCACACAGCAATCTATTAACATTTATTAGTTCTAGATTATCTTTATAAAAATATAAACTGGTAGAGTTAGTGAGTTTTACTCACATTGGACGATCATCGTTAAATAACGATAATTGTCGCTTGATTCAAGCATACAATTTATTTTGCTATAAATTGTAAAGAGCTCCGATTCACTCCCAGTCAACTCCATGGTGTAGCTCTCGTCCATACGAACCCAACATGACAACCGTTCGCAAAACTGATAACGTATGTACAAGTTATTATAATCACAAGTTGTGTACATATCTAAACAAATAAAACATAAGCATTTTATCCTTTTGGGCTTTACCTTTCTTTATTCGGCCCATGGTCCCCTACAAAACCCAACCCGCTACCAAAAAGTCTTCTTCCCAGAAATTCCAAACCCGTCTCCATAATCGGTACGAACACCATTTCCCAAACTTTCGATCTAAACTGAGCCTTCCACACAACATAAAATCGAACTAAAAATAACAAAATTCTTCTCATCAGCTTCTTTTTCACCTCATACCAACATTTCAACAGCCGATGCCTTCTTCTCATAAAGCCCACATCTTCTTTCTGCGGCTTCAGTTCAACGCCATTAACGATGGAATCTCCCATCGCACTTCTTCCCTCTTCCGCTAAAAATCACAAAGAAAATATCCTTGAACTCCTCAACTAAATCTCCAACTACTTGGCACTCAATCATAAACTCGAACGCGTTTCTAATACCACGATTATCTGTTGAAAACACACGGTACTTACACCCTACCAAACTCAGCGATCATGGAAATTTCCAAAAGAATCACACCCGAAGCTCCTTAATCTCCTAAACACAAATATGAACCCGATCTCGCAATTAGATGCTTGTATCATGAGGTTACTTGAACCCTAGCTCGCGCAACTGTATTTCTTCGAATCCAGAAATGGTGCGAGTTGTATACAATGGATACCAGGTTGATGCGAATGCTTTCCTGAGTCCATACATATACAAATTATAATTTTATCAATTTTTTTTTGATGCAAAAAGGTAGTGAATCGCTAGATTCACGCCTTCATTCATTCATTAAACATAAAACAAGTACAACGTGATCATCATGCATAGGGCTAGCTACTAGTTACAAATATTTACATAAATATGTACAATCAAAATACATGCACGCAGGCATGTTTACATAGAGCCCAAAAAATATATGAAACAACTACAAAACAGCATGCAGACCCAGTAAAATGAAGCATGGCATCATCAAGCTCTACTACCACGAGCCCTGTCCATCACTCGAGCTCCAATTGTGTCAACAAACTTGATTTCTTCCTTGCCTGACCAAAGAGAAACAAAATTAAGGATGCGAACAATAACCGAGTTGGGCCGTTTCATTTTGCATTTAAACTTTCGTGAGTTGCGTTCATGCCAGAGGGTCCAAACATAAGCAAAGTTCAAAAGAGCAAACATATGGCGCATGTTAGTGTCAGGTAATGTAGTAATAGTGCTATTCCAGAAAAGAAATTGATCAGTGATGAAGTGAGACCAGTCTAGGCAGATATTAAGGCTAACTAAACACTTCGTCCACACGTAAAAGGCGAAATCGCAATCAACAAAAAGATGCTGATAATCCTCGTCGTCGTCAGTGCAAAAAACACATCCCCCAGTAACATGAACACCTTTTTGCCGTAATCTTTTCACTGTATTGAGCTTGTTGTGCATGATCATCCACATATGTATCTTGACCTTAGCAGGTACAGCCTTAAAACTCCACATTCTCATGAATCCATCATATTTTCTTCCTGCGAAGTTCATTAACTTATAAAGTGCACTCACGCAAAAGTTACCCCCAATCTTCCACACAAATTCATCCTCCTCATTGCTAAGAAGATGTACATCTTCTAACAAACGAATCAGGCCACATAACTGAAGCAGAGCATTACCAGCCACAATGCGACAGAAGGACAGGTTCCATTTAAAATTGGCAGAATTCGCATTAAACATTGCACAGACTGAAGCACTTTTGTTGCATGCAATAGCAAACAGATCGGCAAATTCATCACGCAAAGGGATAGGGAGCAACCAACAGTCATACCAGAAAGAGACGCTGCGGCCGTTTTTAACGACAATCTCAGTCCCAATCTTCATCCAGTGAACATTTGCCATAACACCACGCCAGAATATTGAGCAATGAGAAACGTTCGCATTCCAGTCGAATCTACCATCATAGCAAGTGTTTAAGATCCACTCCTTCCAGAGAACTTTCTTTTCGCTAAGCATAATCCACAGCCATTTACAAAGTAATGCAGAGTTCATGTTTTTCAAGTTGATGACTCCCAAACCTCCTTGATCTTTGGACTTGCACACCTGGTCCCACGACACTAGACATCAGGCTTTACGCGTGTCCTTCGTACCGGTCCAGAAAAAATTTCGACGAACAGCATCAATCTTCTGAACAACCCAACCCGGACACGAATAAAAAGAGAGCCAGTACAAATGGATAGCCGCCAGAACAGAGTTCACCAGCACCAGACGTCCAGCCCTTGATAGACAATTTCCTTTCCACCTCGCTAATCGCCTGTCAACTTTATCAATCACATATTGCCAATCACTCTTCATCAATCTTTTTGGACGGATGTAAGCTCCAAGGTATTTGAGGGGGAAAGAATCCGCCATGCAGTTGAGCATTTCAGCACATTTCCTGTTCACATCAACGCTACAGCCCAAAGTGTAAACACTGCTCTTATGAAAATTAATCTTTAAGCCAGATAAACTTTCAAAAGCATAAAGCAAAAATTTTAAAGAGGCAATATTCTTGCAATCAGGGTTGCAAAAAATAATAGTATCATCAGCATATTGTAGTGAATTAATACCCCCAATGATGTGATCACGCCCAAAGCTTTGAATAATCTCATTAGCACTTGCCACCTGAAGGATCCGACAAAAGACATCGGCAGCCAAGTCAAAGAGGAGTGGGGAAAGTGGGTCACCCTGGCGCAGCCCTCGCTTGGATACAATAGTTTTGCCAGCCACTCCATTCACACAAATATTGGATCTGCTTGATGTTAAAATGCAATGAATCCAGTTTAGCCATTTACACGGAAAGCCTCTCGCGCTGAGAAGATCCATGATAAACCTCCAGTCAACTGTGTCAAAGGCCTTAGCGAAGTCCAGCTTCAGGATTGCGCAAGGCACATTATGTCTATCACTATGGGAGATAACTTCCTGGACAAGTACCGCTCCATCAAGAATGAATCTTCCCCTAATAAATGCTGTCTGCGAAACATCAATCAGGTCATCCATCTTCGCTTTCAGTCTGTTTGCGAGAACCTTAGTGATCAATTTGAAGCTACTATTCAAAAGACTAATAGGTCGAAAATCCGCAGCCGAGACATTTCCTCCTTTCTTAGGGATCAAGACTACATTAGCGTACCCCAACATGTCCAATCTCAAGGAACCAGAATGAAATTCTTTGAATATGTTAATAACATCATGTTTAATCACGAAAATGGAAAATGTTTGAAAATGGAAAATTTTGAAATTCCTCGTTTCTTAGCAATTTTATTTGGTTTTAAAAGAAATTTTTGAAGATGGAAAATGTTTACTGGAACAAGACGAACATTGGCAGCTCGTTGGTTTGACCAGAGAATGAGATTGAAATTAGATTAAGAAAATTTGGAGAAGTATTTATAGAATAAATATATTATTTTTATATTCATTATTATATTTATTTTTAAGCAACTGCTATTTGTTTTTATTGTTAAAAATTCCTATGATTACATACAATATCCAAAAATCGTGAAAATGGACGTACACCTTCAATTCGACATTACGGATCTAATGAAACTTATATCGTCGAATTCCGACTCCGTTTGCTCACACAACGTATTTTTAACCGTCAAAATACTGATTGTTTTTCACATTAAAAATCCGTACGACTACACACTGACTTCAAAAATCACGAAAATTGAAATCTAACAATAATTTGATATTCTGAATCCAATAAAATTGGTTTCGTCGAAAAAAGAGGTCGTTTGCAAAACTGGTTATTTTTAAAGCTCTAAATAAATCCTTTTTAAATATAAATATATTTAAAAATAATTAAATTAAATATTTAAAAATAAATATTATCGTACATATATTCATAATAGAATATCATACAGCTCCAATTGGATTTATAACTCGATATTCAAATCCCGGTTAAATCGATATTCAATTTGTATTGAAAAATCCATTTATAATATAAATAAATCGCTATAAATTATAAAGAAATTCCATAGCGACTATTTTAAAATTTGATTTGGACATAACTAAAAATCTACACGACGAAATCTCAATTTCTCTCTTCCATTAGAAAAATATACTTCACTAGCTCCAAACGTTTCTTGTTTCACAGAAATCCGGCTTAAAACGGATTCTGTATATTCGTTTAAAGTTCGAATCGCCAAATTACGAACTGCCGCGCCATTTCGAGCTCGATTATAATTATAATATAATTATACGTTCAACTGTCGTTTATATAATGTATTTGTTATTCTAATTCAATTCTAAACTGAATTAAATATTTTAAATTGTCCAGTTCACACGATATTGTCAATTCACTATTTCCAACTACTTCAAAATTAAATATATTATTCTATTTTTTTATATTAATTAAATATTCCATATAATTTAATTAAACAACCATTATATTATCTAAATGGCTATTTAAATAATTAGATAAATTAATTATTATATCGCTGAAAATACGGGTCGTTACAATTCAACTTGAGTGGCTTAGATTCAAATAGATCACATCATGGATAATATGATGGAGCACATTTCTTTTATATTTCTCTTCACACATGAACTATGAAAGAATAACAAGAAAGAGGAGAAACAAACCAAGTTTCAAAAAAAGCGGGTAGATCTGTTCTTAATAACAATTTCCAAATCAACGTTTCAGAAGATGGTATGCGTCGACTACATCTGTAGACTAATTGAATAATGCATTACAAATCAGGGAAGCATATAAAATTATGTTATAATGTACTCTTTTCCTTCACTAATATTTTTCCCATTGGGTTTTTGTTAGTAAGGTTTTTAAAGAGACATGATCTTGATGCTGAAGTATCAACACTCATTGTAACATTGTAAAACATGTTATCTAAAAATGAAATAAAATTATACTATTTTCCTTATTTATGATTTTTCCCATTGGGTTTTTCATATAAAGCTTTATAGTTTATAATGAGGCAATTAATTTTATCTTTGCACATATATTCAAGGGGAGAGTTGTAATATGTAAAAGTAATAAGGGTGAATATGCTAATATGCTATGGGGTTTTACTATAATTTACAGGATATGTAGATTATATAAAAACGAGATTGTTTACATTGTAAGATAGATCTGAATCAATATAAATAAAAGGTCTTCCCCTTATATCTTATGTTCTCTCCAATGACTTCTCTCTTTTTATCTATTTTGTTTTATTTTATAACAAATATATGCAAATTTATAAGGATGGATATGCTTATGTTAGAAATGTATTGTTGTGATTTTTATTTTACATGGCATGCATACAAATATGGTTCCATTGTAACGTATGTTGTAGATTTGATATGAAATAAAATTATCACATTTCTCTAGTGGCTTATAATTTTTTCATTTTTTTTATATGAAGAAGGGTATTACTGTTTTGTTTTTTTAAAAGAAGAGGCAATTTAATATTTCTACGATTTTAAACAGAATTTGGGGAAAAGTAAGAGAAATTAAAAATTTGGATGTACTCTAATAACACAGGTGGAAGGACGTATTCCGATTCGACAAAATCTATTATCCCCTTAGTAATTGCCTCTCTCACTCCACTATGTCATAAATAAAATGAATACCCCACTTTTTACTGTTTACATTTCTTTATATTTCAAAAAGTGAATATTAGGCACATATCCTAAAATAAAACTTATTTGAAAGGGGCTTATCCTCTAACTTTTGATGTAAAGCGGATCTCTACTTTATTGTACGGTCATACTTTCGTGTTTTTTTGCGTTGCTACTTTAAAAAAATGTAAATATCAATGGAATATTACTAAAAATAAAAATGTAGACATGTCTGCACATATTGTGAATAGACATATCTACAATTATTCACATAGTGTATGTGCTGCGTATATATCTACGTTTACTCACAATAAGTGCATACATTACTACAATAGTTTTTCTTTTTTTTATTATATGTATCTGCGTCTATTCTACAGTGTATTGCAGACATGTCTCAATGTATAGAAAAATTACAGACATGACTGCACATTTTCTATATAATTGCTTTCTTTTCTGCAATTTTATCGAAAGTGATATGTTTTTCATTTTTATGCAATGTTCATCATATTTTGATGATTTTTCTGCAATAAGTTATGTTTAAATAAGTGTAAACATTGAATTTGAATTTTTTTATCGATAATTTCATTTTTCTGCAATGAAGGAACGTAGATCTAAATATCCTATCGACAATTTCTAGTAATTTTATTTTATATTTTCTAACTTTTTTAGGCCTCTTGCATTTATTAATTTGTAGCAAACCTAGAGATCCAAACGTCAAAACAAAAACAATAACTTCATTTATTATTGTTCACGTCAACATTATTTACAGCAGAAGAAAATAGGACTGTGCTATAGGGTCCGGAAGACCGTAAGCGAGAATTTTCCAAAAAAAACCCAAGTTTGTAGCTGCTATAAGGCCCGGACAGTACGTACGACCAAAGGCCCGAACATAATCTTGTGGCTCTCCTTACACGCGCAGTTTCAAATCCACAGTGCCCCGTGAATTCCGGGTATTTCCGCACATTCCTAGCACATTTTATCCGTCCCCTGTAGCATATCCCAATCGAAAATGCTAATAAACCCGAAAACGAGTTTGTCAGATTTTGCGGAACTTCCTTCAGCCGTACGATGTGTTTATCTGTCTAGCTTTCAAGTTTCATTCCTTCTAAATTTACAATAATGCCCCCGTGAATTACACTAATTCAGCTAAATCGGTTATTATGACTGATAATGTTTCGGGTGTACTACATCACCCTATCCCAATCAATCGTGCGCTTCAAATTACTCTGGCACCGTTTGGGCCTCTGTTGGGTCGGGCCTTATAGCAAAACTGAAGAAAATTAGACACGAATAAAATTAAGCTTGGATTTTTGGTGGGCGGTTAATAAATTAAGGAGGCTTTATTCAAAGGTGGTAAAGGAAACAGCAAAAGGTGAAAAGTAGGGCTTCGAATTTCGTGATCGCTGCAAATTCCATTTATTACATCTCTTTCTTTCAGTTCGAGACAAGATCCAAACCCTAGCTTCCCCAAATCAGGAATAATAAACATGGTCTTATTATACAGAAGTTAAAACGAAATATATCTGTCTGTGGTCTGGATCGTTTCGGCTTTACTGCTGCCAGAAGGGGTTTCGTGTCCTTAAAGGCAACGTAGGAATACGGAGAAGGAGGTGGAAGCTATTTGCTTGATAATGCCAAGAATTCAGGTAGCTGGTAAGACCTTAGTCACATTTTACACTAAAAATTGTTGCGTAGTGGCATCTAGATCCAACAGTAAATTTATATTTTTTTGTTGTATCTTAATCAAGGTTAAATATTTTGAATGCCGCTCAATATATGCCTGCATAACACATACAAGATAGAGAATATTTTTTACAAATTTTAGACTCATGCAAATATCACTAAACCTCACACTATTTGATTTACCATTCTTATGAAGTTGTCTGAATGCTGTGTGGATTTACCAAGTTCGTGTTAAATGAGAATATGAGATGGTTAATAATATAATATTTTCCTTGCTTGGTCATCTAAAGGTCATTTACTGTCTACACGAACCACACAAGGTTAGAGCATGCCAATATTTACACAAGGTATAAAGCACTTGGAGATCAAAATATTAGAACACGCAAGATTATGCTTTTTCTGGCTTGTGACAATGTGAAATACAATGAACATAAGCTCATATTCTCATGGAGTATATGCAAATGCAGGAGTTTATCAATGGTTTTTCTAGTTGATAGGATAACAATTGTGCTTATTCTTACCCGTAAGGTAAATACTAACCAATACCAGTAACAATTTGTTCATGTTATCTTCATGAATTTTATTTACAGTTTAAGGGTGCATTTAAGGTAAATGGAACCAGGGTATTTTAACAGGTCATTTAAAGGGGTAACTGAGTTAAATGGTTAATTTGTTTGCGGTTTTCAAGCGGGGTATTTAAATGGGGAAATTAAAGGGGGGGTGTAATTATGGGTATACGAGGTAATTAATGGTAAACTGGGTGTTAAAATAGTGAAGTGGGTGTGTTAGAACAACAAAAGAGGGTAAATAATGGAATCCACCCGTTAGCTCTACATGGCCAACTGGCCATGTATGGGTTGGGATGCATCGGATGTGTCCCAAACGATACCTGGTCAGTTTAAGGGTGCGAACGGTACCCAAGTCTTGACTTTTGATTCATAAGGCTGTTATGGTAACGGTAAATTTACCATTACCCGTTGATCGGTAATAGTTTTCGATTGAGATTGGTATACCAGTTAAAACGGTATGGTAACGGTAAATTTACCATTTTTAACGGTAAATTATTAGTAACTTTTCTTCAATACTAGCGGTAACGGTAATTTTACTAGTCAATTTAAAACATATGTATATTCATCTGACATGCTTTATAACATGCATTTAGAACAAAATAAATGGTTAAATTTGGTCCAATAATAAGGAGAAATTATTCCAAATGCACTTATTTTCGTTCTCGTTTATCTTTTTTATTAACTAACAATGCATATAGTGTAATAAAGATGCACCGTGTACAAAAAATATATCAAGATACAAACTTTGATAGACAAACGGTAATTTACCATTACCAATGTAACGGTTACCAGATTATCGGTATATCAGTCTTTGGTATACCAATCGATCAGTAACGGTAACGGTAAGCAATTTTGACTTACTAGTCAAAACGGTACGGTAACGGTATTTGCCAAATGGAAACGGTAACCATTACCATAACAGCCCTACTTTTGAAGGACATAATCGTTAGTAGTTTAAATACCAACACAGAAAATTCATTATAGTATACTCTAGAGCGAGAAACTCTTGAATTATTTTATTATTTTGTTTGGTTTTATATTTTCTTTTGTTCTGCTAGCTTGAGCTGTTTTACAGTGAACATACTAAATTGGTTTAAGTTGTATTGGCCTAGATTTTGTTGTGTTCTGCACCTGGCTCATATGCTGTTCATTGTTTTCTTCTATCCATATGTTTCCTCTGTTAACATTGTATTAAATATTAGAATCATGTTGCATAGACAGAAGGGGATGTGGCTCATTTGGTAGCGCACTCGCTTAGCATGCGAGAGGTACGGGGATCGAAGCCCCGCATCTCCAACTTTTTTTCTCATGAAAGGGTCAAAACGGGCCCACTTCTCTTCTATTGTAGAAAAATATGACATGCTGCATTTTATTTTTCCACCGAACTGAACTAATAACATGAAGGGAACTTTTGTATAACGATCTTTAAATTTCAAAATTCAGCTGTGTCTGTTCAGAACCAAGTTTTTAAAAATATCCCTGATTTTAGTTCCAACAAAAATGCAGATATTTGCATTTCCAAAAATTGCAGATATTTGCAGTTATAGTGCAAATATTTGCATTTTAAATTGCAAATATTTTGCCCCAACAAAATACAAATATTCACAGAAGCAACTGCAAATATTTGCTCTTTTTCAGAAAAAAAAAAGTTGTGGTCATAAAAGAATGCAATTAATTGCAAATTCAATGTTCGAAAAATAAATCTTTTTACTAAAAATAAAAACAGAGATGTAATATAAATTATGTTATTGAAGAGTGTTTTTTGTATATTAACCCTCGAAATAAGGGGCGGATCCAAATTTCCATAAATATGAATTAGTACTTGATTTATAACATGTTTTTAGAAGTAGAGTTTATTCTTTGAATTTTTTCTCCTCTTTATTTCATTCAAATTCAGTTCTTCTGGTAAAGTACAACATGATTCCTTTTTAATATTTTATGCTACCTAGCATTTCAGATATAGTCATATTTTGGTTACTTGACTAAACTGATCTGTGAATACCATCAGGTACATAGAGTTGCAGTCTGTGTTATCAAAGCGCGCGCTATAGCACGCTATAGCGACAAATAGTGCGTAGTTCAGTGCTCACGTTATTGTTCTTATGATAGCGCAAGGGTTCCCTATAGCGCAAAAATAGCACGCTATTTTATCATAGCGTGCTATTTTATCATAGCGCGCTAATTTATCATAGCGCAAAATAACGCATAGCTCTAAATAGCGCGCTATTTTGTTTTTGTCTCTTTTTTGAATGTTTGGACAGTGAATTAAGCCCAAAATAGCCCGCTACTGTATTTATAAGGACTCAAAGGAAAAAATGTCGTAGAGTATGACTCGAAAGAAGAAGAAATTGATGATCGTTTAAATAATGATTAATGGTTATGATTTAGCTGAAACTAGTGACTATGTTCTAAAAATTTAGAAGCATAATATAATTTCTATGTTTTGTTATTGTACACTTGAATCGCGTTAAGTTTTGTTTATTTGAATCGTGTTATTGTAGACTTCATATATTATTTTCATTTGATCTTATTTTCACTGTACAGCTTTTTTTATTTATAATTTTTTTCTTAGTACCTGGCGCAACGGCAAGGTTACCCGGCTGGTAATCTGGAGCGCACATGTTCGAGCCCCGGCCTCTTCACATAATGTGAGGGAAAGGCTGGGCGCGCTAATCGACCACCCCCAGAGCCCGAAAAGCCGTGAATAGTACCAGGACGGGCGACTGACCTGGGAAGTCCTCGCGCTTGAGTACGGGAGCCTTTGGCACTGGGTATCCACCACTTGTTAGTATATTTTTGTAAAATATTTTATATAAAAGTGTGTTTTGATGCATTTATTCTTAGAGTTTTATATCACCATAATTGATATATAGAAATAAATTTTATTATAACTCACAATTATAAAAATAAATTTCAAATTTGTAAGACACAAATATATTATATTCATCAATTATTTTGAATGTACTATATGAACTTATCAATTTTTCTGTAATATAATTACATTTTACATAAAAAATATTTAGTACATGCATAAAGTATGGTAGTGCTTGTATTTGGGTCCTTGAACGGTTTGGATATGACGCAAAATATGCAAGAAAAAAACAAAAAAAATCAGTTAGGCAAAATATACTTGATTTTTTTTTCTTTTCTAAATGAATGCAATAGCGCATAGCGCAAGCCTTGCGCTATAGGCTACACCACTGGTTGCAGTTTCGATCCTACAAGTTATTTTTCTCCAGTATGAAACATCTAAAGTTCGTCTATCCATGAACATCCAAGTACCACCCCACGATAGCTAAAGCTCCTGATCCAGAGGTTAATCTCATAGCCATGCTGAAATAATACTAGTGGATTCAAGAAATTTAATCTATGCAGCAATCCCATGTCTTAGAAGCTGAGGTATCTATATCATTTTGTTTTAGCAAAGTTTAACTAACACTTATCAGAATATATGTGTCCATACACTGTATTCCTATTGTCATTGCTGATTGTACTGTTGAGTGCTCTCTTAGCAATTACTATAACAGCTTTGTACAACGAAAATTACTGATGTGCTGCGTCAACTATTACATGGATTAAATCTTCTTTGACTATGGTCATAATTTTCACTTTTGAGCTTTTACAATCAAGATTTCTTCTTCCCATGATATGTGCACTCTCCGCTAATATGACAAAGAATAAACCAATGGTATTTTTGCAAGATTTATACAGTATTTGCTTTCCGAGGAACATCAATGGCACCGGGTGTATACTTCTCAAGAAGTTAAGTGGGAAAAATCCTGGGCACGATATTTCCTATAGCTGCCCTAGTTTGGCTCAAAGCCAACAAACGATTGTTGCTGAGCAGTAAAAATGGCGAAACATAATTTTATATAAATTGTATCATCAATTCATCATTATGTTTTGATGTCGAATGAGACCAGGCAACAATGACTTGTAGAACGCGAAAATGTGCATACCTAATCTATGTCTCAAGTCTTCATGAGTATACAAATCAACAATAGTTTTGAATTGAGGTGTAAATGCCGCCAAATGCGTATGGGCTTGTGAGTTGATACTCTGAACTCATGTTATAAATCAGTTTAGTGTGTTCATCCTTTGTGCATGTGGTTGTGCCTCTACCAAGTTTGAAACTTCGGTTTCCCATTTTGTTTCAAAGATTTTATTTTTGAGCATTTTAGTTTCACATTGGATACTCTGGAAATTCCATTTCAGTTCCGTTTTTGAATTTTGTTATGTTAGGGTTTTTTTTCTTTTGCAGAAATATGGTAATAAATACTACGAACAAAGCTTACGTTGTATTTGTACAGAAATACCACAAAATATAATTCAATTATAATTTGAGCGTATTTATTTTGACGTATGTTAATGAAATTTTTGCGTATATTGCATCGATATAATTTGAGGTATAATTTTAAATAATAAAATGGATGTTTGTTCTAAAAGATGTAACATGAGGTATATGCAAGATCTGAATATGAAGAACATAAGCTCATATTCTTACGGAGCATATGCAAATGCATAAGTTTGACATTGTTGGAAAAGTAAAACTGTTTTTCTAGTTGATATGATTACAGTTGTGCTTATTCTTGCATGTAAGGTAAATACTAACCGATTGCAGTAACAATTTGTTCGGTTATCTTCATGAGTTTTATACAGTTTTTAACTTCTGAAGAACTTAATTGTTTGTAGTTTGAATAATAACAGTACAAATATATTATACTACATTTTAGAACAAGAAATTATGCACATTTGAATTATGTCAATGTCACTTGATTTTATATTTTCATTTGTTCTGCTAATTTGAGTTGTTTTATATTAAATTGTCTAATGGATCCTATGTTGCATTGATCCAGATTTTTTTTATGTTCTGCACCTGGTTCCTATTCTGTCCGCTATTATCTTTTGTCCATACGTTTCCGTTCTTTACCTTGTGAAGTATATGGATTCAACTGCTGTATGCATTGAAAGGGGATGTGGCTCATTTGGTAGCGCACTCGCTTAGCATGCGAGAGGTACGGGGATCGAAGCCCCGCATCTCCAATTTTTTTTTTTTTTTTTTTTTTTTTTTTTTTTTTTTTAAAGGGTCAAAAATGGTCCCCTTTTTCCGTCTATATACTGATAAATGCACGGCACTGCTACTACCTCCATTTTATGTTTCAACCGCAACTAACAGTTACAATTACTAGTTGAGCTATAGCCTGTTTTTTGAAGTAGGGTGTATATCCTTTTCAACTTCTTTCGTTTAATTTTTCGGCCCCTCCCCCCCTTCCCCTTTCCTTTTCTCTCTGTAGAAAGATAAATGCGCTGCACTGCTACTACCTGCATTTTATGTTTCAACCTCAACTACCAGTACCAATTACTACTTGTGCTATGCCCTGTTTTTTGAAATAGGGTGTATATCTATTTGAACCTCTTTTGTTTTGTTTTTGTTTTTGGTCCACCTTTTTCTTGTGCTTGTGATAAGTTTACCATGCTCCCTTTTCCATTACCTATCATTTCAGGTACATATAGTAAAAGTTTTTGATCCTCCAAGGTGATTTTGTCGAATGTGAAAATTCTAAGGTTTATCTTTCCATGTATGTCCGAGTACCACTCCACAGTAGCTAAAGTTCCCAATCCAGTGATCAACCTTGTAACCATACTTAAATAATACTTTAGCGAATTCAAGAAATTTAATCTGAGCAGCATTCACATATATCTTAGAAGCTGAGGTAACTATATCATTTTATTTTATCCAAGTTTAAACAACATTTAATAGAATGTATTTGTCTTACGCTGTACCGTTCCTTGTTGTCATTGATGATCATAATGCTGAGTGCTTTATTAGCTACTACTATAATATTTGTATTTAATGAAATTGCTGATGTGCTGCATTAAACACTGAAAAAAATTAAATCACCTTGAATATGGTCATAGTTTCAATTTGAGCATTTACAACCAAGATTTCTTCTTTACATCTTATATGCACGCACCGTCCACTAACATGAGAAGAACAAACCATTAGTATTTTTGCAAGATTCATGTAGAATCAGCTTTCAGGAGCACTTAGGGCATCTAGTTCAAGTATATTCTTCTTAGGTTTAGGTGGGAGAAATCTTGGGCATGGTAGCCTATAGCAGCCATAGTTTGGCTCAAAGCCAACAAAGCGCTGTTACTGAGCATTGAATGTTAAATCATCATTTTATGTACAGTATTATCATCTTTTAATGTTGAATGAAACCAAGCAATGACGGCTTTTAAACCGCCAGAATGTACATATATCTCGTTTTGGTAGCCTATAGCAGCCATAGTTTGGCTCAAAGCCAACAAAGCGCTGTTACTGAGCATTGAATGTTAAATCATCATTTTATGTACAGTATTATCATCTTTTAATGTTGAATGAAACCAAGCAATGACGGCTTTTAAACCGCCAGAATGTACATATATCTCGTTTTGGTAGTCAGTCTCTACGCGTGTATGTATCAACACTAAGTTAGAATTGATCTCATGCCTAACCGAGTTAAAAACATTGGTTGCCCATTTGTTTAAGGATTTTATGTGTGGGCATTTTATGCTAACATTGTCAAACCGACCATTAGGGAGGTTTTCTGTAACACCCCACACCCGCTACGGTCACTCACTAAGGGAATGGCATAACATCGGTGGAGTATTTTAAGTGAATATAGAACAGAAAAATTACAACAAGACAGATATAGATAATACTTGAGCATTTAAAACATCATTTCATTTCAGCGGAAAATAAAACATGTCTGGTTACATCACAAAACCATAATAGAAGTCAAGTACAAATATCCATCCTGCTAAATAAAAATACATAATCCCAATACATGAACTGATAGTCATAAAAGATGGTCTAATGTGGGAGGTCTTTATGAGGTCATGATCTTAATTAATTAATTAAGAAACACTTAACCATATTAGCATGTAGAGGGACATGAGGGGTTAAGTGGGTGCCTTGGGTGGCATGTGGAAATCTAGTGGTTGCCTTGGGTGGCAGTAGAAAATACGATTAGAATACTTAACCAAAGTGGAACATGTAATTAAAACATGATTAAAGGGTTAAGTGGTATACACTAGAAATAACAAGCTTAGGTGGTAGCTTGTGGGGGCCCATTTCAACCAATATCCCAAACGTATCTTTGTGGGCTCGACCCAAGTCGAGGACGGGACACGCATATTGGGCTTGACTATAAGAGGCCAAACCGGGGTAGCGGTGGCAACGCGAGTCCAACGGGTTTCATCTGCGTGTGTGGACCCGGGATGGTAGGTAAGACGTTGTTACATCGTGTAGATATAACCCGTGCACCATTTGTTGTATCGGGCTAGCCACTTTGGGGAGTGATACACCCCATTGTGGGGCCAGCACGGATATCTACGGTAGGGAGCCGATCGCTTGGGAGTAGTGGGTACACCTAGTGGAGATAGGGGCAGACGGCACCTAGGTAGTCAGCTAGGGGTACACGAAACTACTGGGTAATTTTTCTAAGTCCTTGGGAGGGATCAACCTTTAAGTAGGAATGACTGGTGTGGTGCAGTGTAGTAATTATCCTTGGGTGGGTAAATGCGTCTTTATCGTCATCTTAGTTCATTCTAAGTTAGATTGGCTACCGAGTGTAGTCATTTATCCCCAGTCACACCGTACCAAGTTATATCATACCCTAATTACTTTAATGATTGCATTGTTAAAGTTATAGGACTCGCTCAGACTTATGTCTGACCCCGTTGTTTTTATCTTTTTCCCAACCCTCAGGTTCTCAGAGTGGGCCCAGCACGAGTGGGCTTTGACCAGGCTGCTTTTATTACTCTCTTGGAGCTTGGACCCTAGATGTAGAGCTCAGCTTACCCTTTTCTTTTATGGCTATCAGTTCATGTATTGGGATTATGTATTTTTATTTAGCAGGATGGATATTTGTACTTGACTTCTATTATGGTTTTGTGATGTAACCAGACATGTTTTATTTTCCGCTGAAATGAAATGATGTTTTAAATGCTCAAGTATTATCTATATCTGTCTTGTTGTAATTTTTCTGTTCTATATTCACTTAAAATACTCCACCGATGTTATGGCATTCCCTTAGTGAGTGACCGTAGCGGGTGTGGGGTGTTACACGTGGTATCAGAGCAAAGGTTACCGGAATAGATAAAATTTTTAGAAAACTATTTTTCTAAAAACATTTTTGGAAGAGATATTTTCAAAAACATGTCTTTAAAGAGAAAAGTTTTTGAAAGAAAAACATAATCCCCAATAGCCATATCTTTATCTTTCGAATTCTCCGTTTTGAATCTTTCCTTTTTCGTTTCAGCATGGCTGAGGATCTTAACTTTCCGGAGGGTGTGACGATACCAGTATGGTATAGGAGATTGATGGAGGCTAGGGCCACCACTGCGGGTCCAGCAAATGTTCCTCCACCAACCGTAGCACCCGATCTTCCTCCTCCCCCTCCACCTCGCACGGATATTTTTGCTAAGATTTGCAAGGAATTTAAAGCTATGGGAGGGAAACCTTTTCAAGGATCTGAAACTTTTGTGGAGGCTAGAGATTGGCTTAAGGAGGTGGAAGAGTTGATAGATATCTTTGAGATGGAAGAAGGAAAGAAAGTCAAGTTAGCTGCTTGGTTAATGAAGGGAGAAGCCTCATTCTGGTGGGAGGTCACTAATGGAGAACGCCCCGTTGACTCTTGGGCGGATTTTAGGCAAAGATTTGTGGCAAAGTTTCTCTCAAGGGCGGAGGAAAACTTGTATATGGAAAGATTCTTGACTCTAAAGCAAGGAAATCTCTCAGTGAAGGAATATGTCAACAAGTTTAATCAATTGGCAAGGTTTGGCCTAGACATGGTGAATACACCGGAGAAGAAGGCTTTGAGGTTCGTGAAATGCTTGAATGAACCAATGCATGGGTTGGCTATGACTCATATCCCTATGGGGGCCACCTTTGAGAAGCTAGTTGACATGGCACTCATGCATGAAGAAGAGAAGGGTCCCAATGCTAATAAGGCACCCGAGAAGAAGGGAGATCAAAAGAGACCTCAGCAACAACAGCAAAACAAAGGTGGGAAAGGCAACGGTGGCAAGGGGAAGAAGAAGTGGTTCAATTGTGGGATACCAGGCCACATAAGCAAAGATTGTAGAAAGAAGAAGAAGACTGGTTGCTTTCACTGTGGTGAAGCAGGGCATATAGAGAAGAATTGCCCTAAGAAGGGGCAAAGGACGGGATCTACCTCAGGAGGACAGGTGCAAGCTCTTATGGCACCGGGTCAGGCTAGGGGGCAAGTACAGGCTCTCGCGGTTCCACCGATTCAGGAAAGAGGTAGAACTATTTCCGTTGAAAGTCTGGTTTTTCTATTTGATCATCCTGTCCGTACATTGTTTGATTCAGGCGCATCGCATTCGTTTATCTCATCATCATTAGTTGAGTCACTGCACTTAGACACCAGTCTAGTAGATGATCCCTTGGTTGTTTCAAACCCAATTGGGGGCTCCACTTATTTGTCCATGATATGTTTGGGTTTGAAGATTTCTATACTTAGCATTGAGTTTAGATGTGATGCTTTTGTTTTGGGCTTCACGGGCTATGGGTTGATTTTGGGCATGGACTGGTTATCCAGTAATGGTGCTGTTCTTGATTGCGAAAGGAGAGTTGTTAGGCTCATGACCCGCTTGGGTAACACTCTCGAGATCTTTTGTAATCCCATGGATTCTGTTATGCTAAGTTATCTTGAATCGCTTGACGCTTCGGTCGAGAGTTTGCAATCTGTTAGAGTGGTCCGGGAATACTCGGATGTGTTTGAGGAGGTGAAGGGCTTACCTCCGAAGCGGGAGATTGACTTCCGAATATATCTGGTGGATAATGCTAAACTTGTATCTTTACCAGTACGCCACATGGCTCCTCGTGAGAGGAGGGAACTCCATAAGCAAGTAGGGGAGTTGCTTGAGAAGGGGTTCATAAGACGAAGTATATCGGAGTGGGGTGGTCCAGTAGTTTTTGCTACGAAGGCGGATGGGTCCCTCAGACTTTGTGTAGACTATAGAGAACTCAACAAGCTCACAAAGAAGAATAGACACCCATTGCCGAGGATTGATGATCTTTTCGATCAGTTGGTTGGCGCTTCAGTATTTTCTCAGTTGGACTTAGCCACGGGGTTTCATCAGTTGAGGGTGGCTGAAGATAGCATAGACAAGACTGCCTTTAGGACTCCGGATGGTTTCTATGAGTGGCTGGTGATGCCATTTGGGTTGACGAACGCCCCTGCATACTTTGTTGATTTGATGAGTAGGGTGTTCAGGGAGTTCCTTAATAAGTTCGTGGTGGTCTTTGTGGATGATATCTTAGTATTTTCTAAGAGTGAAGAAGAGCATGCCCTACATCTTGGGGAGGTGTTGAAGACTCTTCGAGCACATAGCCTTAAGGCTAAATTCTCTAAATGTCACTTCTGGAGGAAGGAAGTGCGGTTCTTGGGGCACGTGGTCTCCAAGGAAGGGATAGCTGTGGATCCCGCGAAGGTAGTATCAATTCAGGATTGGAAGGTTCCTAGAAATGCTACCGAAGTAAGAAGTTTCTTAGGGTTGGCGGGTTACTATAGGAAGTTTATCAAAGACTTCGCAAAGATATCAGCCCCATTAACCCGCTTAACGAAGAAGAATCTTGTTTTCGCATGGGACGTAGATTGTGATGATGCGTTCCGACGGTTAAAGAAAGCTTTAACCACTGCTCCAGTTTTAGTGTTGCCAGATGGGAGCAAGCCATTTGTTGTCTATACCGATGCTTGTGGGACAGGACTAGGCGCAGTCTTAATGCAAGAGGGAAGGGTAATAGCCTATGGTGGAAGGCAGTTGAGAGTGCATGAGAAAAATTACTCTACCCATGATTTAGAGTTGGCCGCTATTGTTTTTGCGCTTAAGATTTGGCGCCATTATCTTCTTGGTGAGAGGTTCGAATTGTTCACTGACCACAAATCATTGAAGTACTTGTTTTCTCAGAAGGATTTGAATTTGAGACAGCAAAGGTGGATGGAGTTCTTAGCATCCTATGATTTCGAGATAGCGTATACCCCTGGCAAGGGTAACGTGGTGGCGGACGCCTTGAGCAGAAAAAGGTTGTCCTTAAGTCCATTGTTCGTGGAACAACGAAGCTTGGAATTTATCTCGATGTTTGATTTCAGACCTTCCATTGATTATGTACCCGGTTTGCTATCATCCTTGGAGGTCAGACCTACTCTTCTGGGGCGGATTGGAGAGGCACAGAGGGACGACCCACAGTTGGTTGAGTTGGTAGAGAAGCTCATAAGGGGGGAGTCGTCCAGCCATTTGAGTAGGTACACCCTAGACGATAGGGGGTGCTTGCGTAGAGACGGTAGACTTTGTGTACCGCAAGACGAGGGTTTAAGGAAGGCTATTCTTGATGATGCACACCGTTCTAGGATGACCATTCATCCCGGTGGGGACAAGATGTACCAAGATATGAGGCGGGTTTTCTTCTGGGCCGGTATGAAGAAAGATGTGGCCGAATATGTCGCTCGATGCTTGGTATGCCAACAGGTGAAAGCGGAACAAAAGAAACCAGGTGGGTTGCTTCACCCATTGGATGTTCCGCAATGGAAGTGGGATAGCGTCTCGATGGATTTTATTGACGGGTTACCCAGATCAAGAAAGGGTAATACGGGAATTTGGGTGGTGGTGGACAGACTTACTAAAAGCGCCCATTTCATACCTGTGAAGAGCAAGAGGACCGCTCCATGGCTAGCTTCAGTATATCTTCGAGAGATAGTTCGATTACATGGGGTACCCTCTAGCATAGTGAGTGATCGAGATCCTATCTTCACTAGCGAGTTCTGGAGAAGTTTGCAAGAAGCAGTGGGGACTCAATTGTGTCTGAGCACCGCATATCATCCTCAGACGGACGGCCAGACTGAGAGGGTGAATCGTGTCTTGGAAGACCTTTTGAGGCTTTGTATCTTAGATTTTGGAGGTACATGGGAAGAGCATCTTCCATTGGTGGAGTTCGCATATAATAACAGCTTTCAGTCCAGTATTGGTATGGCTCCTTTTGAAGCTCTTTATGGAAGGCCTTGTCGATCACCTACATGTTGGTGGGAATCTACAGATAAGATCTTGCTTGGGCCTGATATGGTTAGGGAGACTTCTGAGAAGATTGACTTGATTCGAAGAAGGATGAAAGCCGCGCAGGATAGGCAAAAATCTTATGCGGACAAGAGGAGGACGGACCTTGAGTTTGAAGTTGGGGACATGGTCTTTGTCAAAGTGTCTCCGTTACGAAATGTGGTTCGCTTTGGATCTGTTGGGAAGTTAGCACCAAGGTTCGTAGGGCTGTTTCCTATCAAGGAAAGGATTGGACGGATGGCATATAGAGTGGAGTTGCCCGACAGACTTAGTGGTGTACATGATGTATTCCATGTGTCACATTTGAGGAAGTGCTTACATGAGACCGCAGAGGTGGTAGAGCCGAGCTTGCTTAAAGAAGTGGAAGTAGAGCGTGATGCGACTATTCGACGAGCTCCTACCCGCATCCTTGGGTCAGAGACTAGGAAATTGAGGAATCGAGAGGTTCAACTAGTCAAAGTACAATGGGGAGAAGACGAGAGCAACGCAACTTGGGAAACGGAAGCGAAGATGCGTTAATTGTACCCATTCCTTTTTGAGGGTATGTCTTTTAACTTCTCCTTTATCGTTTGTCTAGTACTTATCTTATCTTTAGTATGTCCCCTCATTAGTACCTTTGACCTTTAGATAGGGTAAACCTATGGTTGAAACATGTGTTTGAGACATGTTATGTTTGATGGATGCATGTGGATGTAAGTGGTTGCTAGTGGTTGCTCGTGGATGCATATATACACACTCTAGGCACTAGATCGGCTCAATCACTTCATATTGCATATTGCATAAAATTGTGTGTAGGAAGCTATACTTATGGATGTGTAATGATTGTGTTATCATATGAATGATGCATTTTAGTGAATGATTGTGCACTCATGTAGATATTGTATGTGTCGATAGGGTTCTCTTGCATACATAATGGATGCATGGCACTATCATGGTTTGCATATGTTCATACATTAGATAGGGAACATATACACACACTCTTTGCATATGCTCATACATCATTAGAAATTGTTTTAAGGACAATGGATGCCCGTGTTTGATGGATTGAGTAGATGGTTGTTTGGATGGTAGGATATGCATTCTCCTTAGCTTAGAGATTTCGGGGACGAAATCCTTTAAGGAGGGGAGAATGTAACACCCCGTATTTCAGTTAATGCTAAAATTCACTAATTGCAGAATAAATAATCTCAAATGTGAGAATTGGGGGAAAACGGGCTGCGTCATTGCGTTCGTCTCGGAAAAATACGCGAAATAGAGTCCGAAATTTTGTAAATCGGAGTCCGTATGGCCCAGTTATGGCCCAATGAAGTTTGCAGAAAATTTAAAGTTTGAAACAGATTTAAAATTCAAATTCAGATTTTTAATTTCGACCGGCGGGGCCAGGCGGGAAAGTTCCCGCCTGGCCATGTCGACAGGGCTGTCGACAGGCCTGTCGACTGGGGAGTCGACTGCCCTGTCGACTTGCCTGTCGACACGGGGTGTCGAGCCACTTGGCCTGGGTGCACCAGGTCTGGTTTTCTGGCTAGGGCTGGGCTGTGTTCTAGAGACTTCCTAAATCTGACGGACCTAATCTAACCTAGGGTTAATCCTATGGTCTAAAACACACCCTAATCCTATAAATACACCCTAATGCAAGCCTAATCCATACTAAAAATAGAAATGATGGCCTCATGCCGCCAAAATCAAACTTAAGAGGAGCCTCCACTAGTTTATGAAGGAATTTGCAAGCTAATCAACCTCTAATCATCATCTCCTTCAAATATTGCAACTAGTTTTACTTCATAAGTTTGCTAATCTTGGTTTTGGTGAGTTCCTATGCCTTTAGCAAGTAATTGCTAAACTAATTAGGATAGGATATTAGGAGGCTATGGATGTAAATGTGGATTATGCAAGTTGTGGTTGTCATATGTTATAAGTTCATATGTAAACTTGCCTCTTTTATGATATGATGTGTTATGTAAGTTCATATGCAAGTTTTATGCAAGTTTATATGCAAGTTCATATGCAAGTTTGTCTCTTTTTATGACATGCATAACATATGCAAGGTTGTCCCTATGTATGACATGTTATGTGAACGAATTACGTGGGAAACGATGGGGTTAATATGCATGATTATAAAAAGGTGTAAAGTCGTTATGATTAAGCATAACCTAAAATGAATGGACATAATTGGGAATTTACCTATTAAGTTAGGTCTACCCACATTATGGAGTTGGGAATTTACCTATTAAGTTAGGTCTACCCATACTATGGAATTGGGAATTTACCTATTAAGTTAGGTCTACCCATATTCTAAAAAAAATGTGTAATTAATTAGGGATAATTAATTATGGGGATGATTAATTAGGTGTAATTAATCAACTAAGACACGAGGTTGGACCCTTTTGTAGCGGAAGTCTGCCCGGAACCGACCGGCCATCCAGCGGCTACAAATGATTGGCCCAATGTGAGAGGTCTTAGTCATAAATTAAATACGTGGTTAAAGTAAAGACACGAGGCTAGACCCTTTTTATGACAGAAGTCTGCCCGGAACCAACCGGCATATCCAGCAGTCATAAAAGATGGTCTAATGTGGGAGGTCTTTATGAGGTCATGATCTTAATTAATTAAGAAACACTTAACCATATTAGCATGTAGAGGGACATGAGGGGTTAAGTGGGTGCCTTGGGTGGCATGTGGAAATCTAGTGGTTGCCTTGGGTGGCAGTAGAAAATACGATTAGAATACTTAACCAAAGTGGAACATGTAATTAAAACATGATTAAAGGGTTAAGTGGTATACACTAGAAATAACAAGCTTAGGTGGTAGCTTGTGGGGGGCCATTTCAACCAATATCCCAAACGTATCTTTGTGGGCTCGACCCAAGTCGAGGACGGGACACGCATATTTGGCTTGACTATAAGAGGCCAAACCGGGGTAGCGGTGGCAACGCGAGTCCAACGGGTTTCATCTGCGTGTGTGGACCCGGGATGGTAGGTAAGACGTTGTTACATCGTGTAGATATAACCCGTGCACCATTTGTTGTATCGGGCTAGCCACTTTGGGGAGTGATACACCCCATTGTGGGGCCAGCACAGATATCTACGGTAGGGAGCCGATCGCTTGGGAGTAGTGGGTACACCTAGTGGAGATAGGGGCAGACGGCACCTAGGTAGTCAGCTAGGGGTACACGAAACTACTGGGTAATTTTTCTAAGTACTTGGGAGGGATCAACCTTTAAGTAGGAATGACTGGTGTGGTGCAGTGTAGTAATTATCCTTGGGTGGGTAAATGCGTCTTTATCGTCATCTTAGTTCATTCTAAGTTAGATTGGCTACCGAGTGTAGTCATTTATCCCCAGTCACACCGTACCAAGTTATATCATACCCTAATTACTTTAATGATTGCATTGTTAAAATTATAGGACTCGCTCAGACTTATGTCTGACCCCGTTGTTTTTATCTTTTTCCCAACCCTCAGGTTCTCAGAGTGGGCCCAGCACGAGTGGGCTTTGACCAGGCTGCTTTTATTACTCTCTTGGAGCTTGGACCCTAGATGTAGAGCTCAGCTTACCCTTTTCTTTTATGGCTATCAGTTCATGTATTGGGATTATGTATTTTTATTTAGCAGGATGGATATTTGTACTTGACTTCTATTATGGTTTTGTGATGTAACCAGACATGTTTTATTTTCCGCTGAAATGAAATGATGTTTTTAATGCTCAAGTATTATCTATATCTGTCTTGTTGTAATTTTTCTGTTCTATATTCACTTAAAATACTCCACCGATGTTATGGCATTCCCTTAGTGAGTGACCGTAGCGGGTGTGGGGTGTTACATTTTCCTACTTTAAGAGACCGAAAATCAGATTATCTGAAGCCAAATATATTCGGCTGCAAAATCTGATTTTCGCAACAATTTCTTCCATGCTCGTCCTCGTCCTCGTCCAATCTTCCTGCAAATCAATGCGTAATCTTAGATTTATTACCGCTCTTCGTTAATCTAATTTACGCATTTTTTCAACTACTCCTCCAATTCTTCCTGTGCTAAACAAATCGTGATTTTAGATTCCTTCCCAACTTTTCAATACCGTGAAAGCCTCAATTTTTATACGAAAAACCTATCTCCTCAATATCTTAAATTTTCACCAATCTCCTGCCTCCTCAGTATCCGAAACTACAACCTTCCTCTTCAGTATGTGAAACTACTTCCCGACATCGCCATTGATTAACGTTGCGAAGCATTTTGGTCTAGATCTGAAAGTACGACGCCTATATTGCATCTTTTCCATGGAGATTAACCTGCGTTTGACTTGCTTGCTTTTGTCAAGATGCTCGAAATTACTCGAAGCCGATCTCTCGATAGATCTGGATGAACAAATAGCTGCCTTTCCATAGCCTTTTGCACACCATAATGTCTAAGGTGGAATAATTTTTCCTTTTTCATGGACTATTCCCTGTTGTATTTATTGCTTATCCCTAAGTCATTGTAGTGATATGTTTTATGCAAGATAATTCTATAACTGTTATATGTTATGCAAAGAAACTATACTGGTTTCTCTCAGTTTTGGCCCTTGCTGCACAAAAAGTAATGTGCATTCCAAATTAACAAAATTGTGGGTTTTTGAGATATGTTGTTCCTAATGTCTAAGGGGAAAAATGTCACTTTCCATATCAAACCCATCTGTTCCTGAATATTACAGTTTGAGATTTTTGATTTCATTGGCCATGTGTTTCTTTTCATTAAATTATACATTGCAATTATAACATTGGTACTGTAGAGAAAGATATGGGTAAATCTGTTATTATGGATAAACAGCAGTCTATAGCAAGGAATCAAGGAGCTGAATGTAATCCTGCTGGTGAGATAATAATTATAATAATAATAATAATAATAATAATAATAATAATAATAATGAGTTGATTAATTCCAGTCAAAGGGCAATGTCAAGTAAAGATGAGTTCACACAGGGGTATAATGTTCAAGATAAAAGATGTGAGAAGAATGTTGCGGAATTAGATAACGTATCCATTGCTGATAGTCAAATGGAAAGTGGCAGTGAAGATCAATTTAAATTAGGTGATATTGATAATGAAGAGAATATAATTGACTGACGGTTCCTTCAATGGTGTTATAAGAAGGAAGGTTAAATTTAAAACTAGGAAATCAAAAGGTAAGGGCAACTTATATTGTAATGAACCTTTTGGAAATGCTACTTTGCCTGCTTTTCATTTTGTCAGAAACTACGGTAGAGACAAGAAAATAGAAGGTCCACCCATTGAATTACACAAATACCTCCCTGAATTCAATGCTTGCTACCCCTGAATTCCGTATTTATCCCTATTTCTTACTTTTTGACAAAAAAAATTTTGGGTATTGTAGCATTTCTCATGAACCTTTAGTTGAAAACAACCCTGATTGGATCAAATTGATGTCAGAAATTCAGCCGAGATCCAAATCTAAAAAGGTCAAAGATGATGGGGGTATTGCTGTTGGAGTTATGGGAGGAGGAATTTTTAAGAAGTGATCCTTTTGGTTTGACTTCTGTGCTTCATTTTGTTTCTGCTTGTAGTTTTTGGGTAGTTTTCTTTAGTAGCAGATTTGTGTTGCTTTTGTGTATGTTGGAATTTATGCGTCCTGTGAGATGATTTGGAGGTGGTTGTCTGAAGTGTTGTGGTATGGTGATGTTCATCAGATTTGTTCTTTGGAGCTTGTGGCTTTTTGCTATGGTATATGTTTTTCTTCATGCTGTTTGGTGCGTCTGCTTTGTTCTGAGTGTTGGGCTTTTGGGCTTTGGTAAGATGGAATTTTGGGCCTTTTATTGAAACATCGTTGTATTTCCTGTGTCTATCTATTTTGGTTTTGTGCATGTCTGTGTATTTGTTGTATCGTGTCTTTTGGGTAGTGTTTTCAGTGTTATGTCTTCTTCCGTTTTGAGTTGGCCTTTTTCTTTTGTAAAGTATTTGTTGTGTGTGTTGTAATTTCTGGTCAACTCAAAAGTTTTTAACCGTCTAATTATGTAATTAAGTACCCTTGTTTGTTCTTAAAAAAAAAAGTTGCCTTATAAGGCCTAACTTTTTGCCTACGTTCTGATATTTGACCATTTTTTTCCTGTTGAAAATGATTATTATTTTTTGGTTTGTAGGTTTTGTTTGATGAGGAAACTAGGGGTGGAATCGGTTCGGTACCGGAACTTTGTATTCAAAACCATTACCGTACCGACTTTATATGGTAATAGAATATTCATACCATTACCAGCCAAAGAAATCGGTTACCAATAGTTCGGTTTATGGTTGGTAATGGTTGGTAGAGGTCGGTAATAAGTTTTTACCATTTACTAGTATAAGATCTTTTTGTTTACAATATTTCACATTAAAATATTAAATATTAATTTTTTTGTTATTATATTATCATTAATCTATCTTATCTTATTTTACATAGTCAAACATGCATGAAAACTTTATGGATGAACGAAAATATCAAATAAATTTTATTGTTTCTAAGATATATGATAAAAATGCATTTAATCTTGTATTGTAATAGTATTTTCCTATGTATTTTATTAAATCATTACATATCAGAAGTTATTTGTTATGTAATAAACATATATGATGGAATATAAGAATATACATATGTATTTTTTAAGTTATGTGGTAGGTATGGTAATTACCATTGCTAATGCTCAATTACCATTACCGTACCGCATATTTTCATGTAGTTTGGCATACCATACCAAACGAGTTGGTTACCAATTGTTCGGTACCACTTTCGTTGGTAGCGGTTGGTAATGGCTGGTAAGTGGTAGTATGGTAAAAATGTCCAACCCTAGAGGAAACAATTGGGATCAATGATGGTTGCTGATATTTTTGGCTGCATCATTTTTTCCATAATCTGATTCAAATAATTCATTGATTTTTCTGTTCTACCTTTCATCTATTTGTCAAAGAAAAATTGCTTAATTTTCTAATATTCAGCTTGATCAATGCAGATTATCGTATTTTATTTTGTTGGGTCTTTTTGTTTATCAAGACATGATGGAAAATGAAGCATAATATAACCATGGTTGATAATGAACAGTCAGAGAGATGATAAAAATCGACATGCTAATGTTATATGCGGGATTATATTTGATGATTTATAAAGAACTTCCCGTCATATGATATATTTTCATACCTATAATTTACTTATTTCATAAGCATTGATTTAATCCTATATATGTTTGTTGCATCTATTTTTTTGGAAGAAATGATGTAAAATAACCCATCGTCCTAATTTTGTTTCCCATTACCATTATGGCTAAATTGTACATGATTTCTATACTTTAGTCCTATTTTAATATATGCTTAATTGTATTATTTGGTAATTATTAGGTTGATTGCCAAACTTTTACAAAGTTTGATAATGGCTTGTTGAGGTATGTTGTAGCTAGACCTATCAAATGGGTCGGGTCGTAATGGGTCGAATCAAAATTGATTCGATCCATTTTTTGATCCAACCAATTTAATATATTTGCTAAAAGGGTCAATTGACCCAACCCTCTTCATGTATGGACCAACCCATTTAACCCGTCTAAAACATAAAATTTAAAAAAAAATTGAGAAAACTATACAAATGTCATGAAACTAATAGACTAAATTGCATATGAAAATAGTTTTACAACACAAAAACTGCATATAGTAACAATTTTTTCTAACATTTGCAAACTAGATACAATAATACAATAAATAAAATGGATAAAACATCATCAAACACATAATATAAACTGCATAAAGTAATGTTTTCGCTAAAACAACTCTAAAATGTCTTGAAAATAACAATGTTGCAAAAACTACACTGAATAGGTTTTAAAACCAACAGCAAATGATACTAATAATGCATCAAATTACATGTTCTTCTCAAATATAAATCCTAAAAAAATTAAAGATGACCTTCTCAATTTCACAATGCACCCTTGTATCTTTTTCTAACACCTACAAAACAAATAGACATATGTTAGTTACTATAAAGGATACTTTGCCTAACATACAAAAAGCCAGTGTTATTAATGGCGCACGGCGCAAAAAGGCGCAAACCCTCTCTGGAGCCTTGGCGCACGGCAAGACAAATGACGCGCGTCTTTTTAATTTACTGCACACGTTTATTTTTTTTTAATATAATTAATATTTTAAAAAAATATTTAAAAAAAAAATCTATTTTTTGCTAAAATATACACAACAATTTTTTTATGTATTTTACCAAAAAAAACAAAAACATAAAGCATAAAATTTGAAGCACAATAGTTTTCAAATCAAAAACAATAATACGCATTAAAGATGAGCTAAAAAACCGAATATCTCCACTCTTGCTGCTCTAGCAGCAACATACCAAGTCAGGTCATCCTCATCGTCGAACACAAGCTCATCTTCAATATCGGCCATGTATTCAGCTAACCATTAATTACAATCATCAATATCATTCAAAGATACTGGACCAAAAGTGTCACGAATATTATTCATTCTTTTTAATGCTCGATTGTATTTAACAAATACCAAATCGTGAAATATTTTTATGTTACAGACAAATCGTACAAAGACATTGGACATATTTACGTATATGCAAAAATAAAATAAAATCCAAGGGTAGGTTTCAGATCTGCTTGAATGCTTATCTTATGAGAATATTTTTTTCTTCCTCCAACATTACTCTTGATATATCGTTCACGGCTTCAGAGTTTCATTCATTTGCTTTTGCATAGACAATATTTTATGATCTTTTATACATTAAATTATATACTTCTGACAATACTAAAAGGAATCTAAACTAAGTTGAATAATAAAACATATGTCAGTTCTAAATATCGGCATGCTAAGATCAACCAATTACATAATTGTAAGGTTATTAACTCGTTGATGATAATCGTATAGGAAATAATGATGATGTAATTATGTTTTCATATAACTAAAAAAAAGATATTAACAAATTTTTTCATATTTCATATCATTATAATAATAATAGTAATAGTAGTTGTGATGATGGTTGTAGTGATGGTAAGAGTATTTATATTAGTAATTATAGCAGTTTGAAATGCAAAAAAAAAAAAAAAAAAAAAAAAAAACCATAAAATAAAGAAAAGGCACGCCATTTTGCGCCGTGCGCCATTTATGCGCCGCGCGCCATTTGGTGCGCCTTTTCATATGCGTCGCGCCACACACAAAAATGGCGCAAACACCGCGTCTCGCCGCACCGTGCGCCATGGCGCACGCCGCGGCGCGCCTTTCATAACCATGCAAAAAGCTAAATCTAGTTCTGGAGTATGTGCAAATATACTATGTGCAAATTCTAGTTCTGGACTACGTGCCAAAAATATAATGTCATTTTGATTTTGTAAATGACTGAACAAGTGCAGCAATCTGCTAATGCTTAACAAGTTAAATGCATCAAAAAAAGTACAATTTCTTAAAACAATAAGAGACTAAACTCGTCTAACTTGACATAAATGAAAACCACACACCTGTTGATAAAATACAAAAACTTATAGCCTAATCAGGCCACCTCATTACCATGAAAGCAATGCATACCGACAATACCTGGTTATTTTCTACGGTGTCGCTATTAGAAATACAAACATATTTTGTCATCCACTGGTCAGTGGCAATGGCTAAACTGGCTTATTTTTCTAGAATCCCTATGAAATCCTTAAGTAGTACTGTTTGACAGAATCAGGGTTTCAAATGTTAATCTAAAGCTACAGCCTCACTATTATTTTATAGAACAGAAGCAAAGCATTAGAGATTAGATATTATGCTTCATTCAGCATCGTAAGAAGCTCCTAGCTACCATGTAAAATTTGCAAATAAAATGAAAAAATAATTAAGTTATGATTGTTTATGATTATTGTCAAACAGAACATAAAAAGACAGCAGTTGAAGTAGTCAACTTAGTGTCAGTGATGTGGATGATGATAACTGCCATACAATGTTCAAAAGCCAAAAACAAAAAAGAATGTATTCCAATTATACAAGATCAAAAGCAAAAACAGAAACAATAACTGCCATACAATGTTCAATATGATAATAATTTTCTAACATCCGCAAGTAGTAATAAGTGGAACTATAATTATGCAACTGAAATGGACATTAAGCTAAAAATTAGAAATGCACTGAGGGTGATAATGACGCATGTGCCTTGTAGAATGTACAGTTACATGAATGAGCATACTTACATGCAGGAAACTGGAAGCCACAAACAGGCAGACATAATATGAGAGTATGCTAATTTACAGTTGAATGTGCAGGCGAGATCATGTTGAACTAGTTTAGGAGTTGTCACATCTGGAAAATCATGCTAAACTAATGCATCAGTTGATGTAAGCGAAACATGTTCAAAACGAACTGCTTTTTGCAAGAAATAAGTAAGCTTACCAGAAAATGGCATGCAACACTCATATACTACCCTCTTTGAAAGCATTTTTCAACTGAAACAATTCAAGATAACAAGACAGATCTCTATTCTTTTTTCAGATTAAATAACAAGACTAAGTAAATAACATGACTAATTAACTAACTTTTGCAATCCAAAAAATCTAATAGCAATGATTAAATTCTGATTTCACCCAACAGACTACTATTGTTCTGTTCAATCTGGCTCCGACTCCAGTAAATGTTGTTTATATGGTAAAAAAAAGGGAAAGACAAAATTGAAGACATATCTCATATCTATGTCAGTGTCTTTAATCTACATAAGCAACATTTCCATATCTGCAACCAAAAAAGGCAGTCTAAAAAAATGCTGAAACAAAAACAGTACATATCAAGGAGCTAGGGAATAATAGGTTATAAAAGGGATATAAAAGATGTAATAGCCAGGAATTGTGACTAAAACTAACAACAAATCCATAACGTTTACTGGCCAATTTGATTTTAATAACATGCTACACTACATGGAGATAAATGCAAAATAAAAGGAAAGTATATGGTGAATTCTGGAATAGACGACGAGTCAGCAAAACATTTAATTATGACTATGTTTATCCTGCTATGCCACGTCACAATGACGAGTCAGCAAAACATTTAATTATGACTATGTTTATCCCGCTGTGCCACGTCACAATGACACAGCCATATTTCACTTACCCAGAATAATGTATTTTACCGTTACATTTACTAGTATATATAACAGGTCTTTCTGTTCTATCCTGTATTAATCAAAAAAAAAAAAAAACAATTTCTTATTGAATAAAATGACAAGCTTTATAATTCTTCCAATTGTAGTTCCTCCTTCCCATCTGAATCTTCAGCTTTGTTAACTTGGTATCAGAGCCAGCAACAGCCTAACGGCTACAACAATTCAAGTTGATTGAAATCAAGAAAGAACCATCTGGAATATTCCATCATACAATTCTCGAAAATCCGCAATTCAAAAGGCATCAAAAGTTCTCACCACTTACCTGCATTTCGTGGATTCAGATCTGTGATCTATAATCATGTCTGAAGAGAACTCTGCTACTTCCAACATCAATGCTACCATGCCATCTGCCGAACAACTGATCAAAACAATCATCAGCCCACAAAGCCAATTAATCACCATTCAACTTGAAGAAACCAATTATTTATTGTGGAAACTTCAAGTAGAAACTGTCGTGCAAGGTTACGGACTGGAAGGCTACTTATATGGCACGCTATCAACTCCAGCAAGATATATAACTGACAAAGAAAACAGAGTCATTAGCAACGACGAGTATACAAAATATCATAGACAGGAAAGACTCATCAGTGCATGGCTGTTGTCATCCATCAGTCCAAGCCTACTATCTCAAGTCATAGGCTGTAAAACAGCCAGTGATATATGGCTAACCATGGAGAAAGTGTTCAACTCACAATCAGCTGCAAAGTCGCTATTTTATAAAAGACAACTACAAAACTGTAGAAAAGAAAATCTAAGTATGAGAGAATACATATCCAAAGTTAAAAATATATGCGATATGTTAAAGGCTGCTGGCAGCAGCATAGATGAATCTGAACATGTATTGTCATTACTAAATGGATTGGGAGACGAATATGAAGCCGTAGTAGCCGTCATAACATCACAAAAGGCAACACCGCCACTGGACGATGTCTGTGCTATACTACTCTCTCACGAAGCAAGGATCAACGACAAAAAGCCATCAGAAAGTGAATACTCACTGAACTTCACTACTAGTAACAGAGGGAAAAATCAAAGTAATAGGTACAACGACACTGGTCAAAGAGGTGGTTACAATAACACTAGTCAAAGAGGTGGTTACTCTAATCGTGGACGAGGACGTGGCAGGTGGAGCCCTAACAACAGACCTAAATGTCAAATTTGCGAGAAAATTGGACACACTGCGGTGAAGTGCTACTTCCGATTTAGCTCAAACCATGTACCAAATCAAGGTAACAACAGTCAAAGAGGAAGCAATCCTAACGTCAACATGGTTGTGTCTCTAACAGAAGGGATAAATCAAAACAATAACAGCAGAGCTTATAGTCAAAATGACAAAGCCAAAGGAGAAGACATTCAAGATGACAACTAGTATCCAGACTCGGGAGCAACAAATCACATCACTAGCAACTTGGAAAATCTTAATCTCGGAAACAAGGAGTATCGAGGTAATCAAACTATAAGCTTGGGTAATGGTAAGTGCGTAAAAATTTCTCACACAGGAAATGCTATAACTAATGGTAAAAAACAACTATATTTAAATAACCTACTTAGGGTACCCAATATTAAGAAAAATCTGATAAGCGTATCACAATTTGCAAAGGATAACAATGTTTACTTTGAATTCTTCCTGAAATATTGCTTAGTCAGGGACATACTGACTAAGGAAATTTTATTGCAGGGGAATACTATTAATGGACTGTATCAGTTTAAAGTTGATGGTCAAGACAACAATACTAAAGAGAAAAGCTGCTACAATTCTGTCATGCTACTTGAAGAAAATAATAAAAGTATTTTTGATAAATGGCATTACAAATTGGGTCATGCTAGTGTAAATGTAGTCAAAACAGTTCTTAGGAATAATAAAATTGCCTTTGATGATATATCATATCCCTACATTTGCACTTATTGTCAAATGGGCAAAAGCCACAAACTACCGTTTACAAACTCTTTAACTAACTACACACAACCATTTGAATTAATAGCTACTGATCTATGGGGACCTGCCCCTGTTTGCACCGACTTTAACTACAAGTATTACATTTCATTTATGGATGCTTGCACTAGGTACACCTGGATTTACTTCCTAAAAGCAAAATCTGACACTTATGCTACTGTTGTTAATTTTTCTAATATGGTTGAAAATCAGTTCAATACCAAAATTAAAGTGTTACAATCTGATGGTGGCTTTGAGTATTAGAACCTAAGTGAATTTTTCAAAACTAAGGGAATTATACACAGAACCACTTGCCCCTACACATCTGAACAAAATGGCTTAGTAGAAAGGAAACACAGACACATCGTGGAGACTGGACTAACTTTATTAGCTCATGCATCGCTACCACTAAAATTTTGGTCAAAAGCTTTCAACACTGCCGTATACTTAATAAATAGAATGCCTACAACAGTGTTGAAAGACTTTAGTCCCATTGAAAAACTATATCACATCAAACCAGACTACCAAAGTCTTAAAAATTTCGGATGTTTGTGTTTCCCATACTTAAGACCATACAACACAAATAAATTAAATTTCAGATCCAAACCATGTACATTTATTGGATATGCTACAAAGCAAAAAGGATACAGGTGTATAGATGAAAATGGCAGAATTTTCATCAGTAGACATATGGTATTTAATGAAGAGGTATTTCCATATAAGAGTTCAGACATCAAAACCACAAATAAAGTAATCACAGGTAAGAGTAGCATACCTGGCATACCATACTATACAGACTCTCTAGAAGGTACTAACAAAGCAGTGGCTGTTGAGGGCAATCGAAACTGCACTACCGGATCAGTTACACCCAATACCAGCAATGAAGAGCCAATCAGCCTCGCCAACTACTCACCTGAAAGACAACAACAACAAGAAAATGAGACCCAAAACATTGAAAGCGACATCAGAAGTACAACCAACAACAATATACCAGCAACCACAGTCAATCAAGAAAGCCAATCAGAGACAAAATCATCAACAAATATTGAGCACCCGATGATAACCAGGGCTAAAAGTGGTATTTTTAAACCAAAATTGCTCGTAGCAACTATCAACTTAGATTAACCAGTTACATACCAGCAAGCTGCACAATATAAAAACTGGAGAGAAGCTATGGACGAAGAGTATAAAGCTCTGGTGAATAATCAAACATGGGAACTTGTTCAACTACCAACCAACAAAAATTTAATTGGATGCAGATGGACATATAGAACAAAAAGAAATCCAGATGGATCTGTTCAAAGATATAAAGCAAGGTTGGTAGCTAAAGGATATACACAAGAATATGGATTTGACTACAATGAAACAATTTCACCTGTAGTCAAACCAGCTACCATAAGACTAATTCTCACTATTGCTCTCACCAAACAATGGAATATAAAGCACTTAGATGTCAACAATGCATTTCTCAATGGAGTGTTACAAGAGGAAATCTACATGCAACAACCAGAGGGCTACATACAGAATCCAAATTATGTATGCAAATTGAAGAAAGCAATTTATGGTCTAAAGAAGGCTCCTAGAATATGGTTCGACAAATTAAAATCAACTCTAGTGACACAGGGATATCGGCCAACTAAATCTGACACTTCATTATTCCTCAAATCAAATAATTACTATACAACATATGTACTAATATATGTTGACGACTTAATAGTAACAGGGAACAATGAAGGTGAGCTAAAGCAACTGACTCAGTATCTAAATGAGCAATTTTCAATAAAAGATCTCGGCAGTCTATCATATTTTCTGGGAATAGAAGCCCAAAGAAGATCAAAAACAGAAATGGTTCTCAGCCAAAAGAAGTACATAACTGAACTCCTGATAAAGACTGATATGCATGAAGCAAAACTTCAACCAACACCCATGATATCTAGTCAACATCTCTCTAAAAACAGGGGAGAATCTATAAATAATATAAAGCAGTACAGAAGTGTTGTGGAAGCATTGCAATATGCAACCATAACACGACCAGACATTTCATTCAGTGTTAACAAAGTTTCACAATTTTTGCAGGATCCAAGGGACGAACACTGGAAAGCAGTAAAGCGAATACTGAGATATTTAAAGGGGACTATACAGTATGGCTTAACAATAAAAGGAGGAAAAGACTTAAATATCACAGGATTCACTGACTCAGACTGGGCAGTAGATCCCGATGACAGAAGATCAGTAACAGGGTACTGTATCTATATAGGGGACAATCTAATATCATGGACATCGAAAAAGCAACCAACAATTTCAAAATCAAGTGCGGAAGCGGAGTACAGAAGCATTGCCAGCGCTACATCAGAAATAATATGGTTGCAATCAATATTAAAGGAGCTAAATCTATTAAACAATCAAAAAGCAACAATATGGTGTGATAATCAAAGCTCGATATACATGACAGCTAATCCTATTCAGCACGCACGAACTAAACACATAGAAATCGACATTCACTTCGTTCGAGAGCAAGTAAAGGAGGGAAAGCTACAAGTAAATTTCATACCGTCTTACCATCAAAAAGCCGACATACTTACCAAGGCTCTCTCAGCTAAAAACTTTACTAGACTACGCGACGCCCTGAACATCAGGCCAATCGACAAAAAATCAACGTCGAGTGTAGCTAACCAGCAACCAGAACTTCAAATCGACAGCTCGAAGCCAAATATTAAAGCTACAGCTCGAATGACAAGAGAGGAAGACTCAATTGAGGCTCACAGTTCAGATCCAGCACACTTAAATCAAGTACGAAGTGAATGGAGAAAAGATCAGAAACAAACTATGGTTCGACATGGCCAACCCTAGATTTGAATGGGGGAAATAAAAGGAAAGTATATGGTGAATTCTGGAATAGACGACGAGTCAGCAAAACATTTAATTATGGCTATGTTTATCCTGCTATGTCACGTCACAATGACGAGTCAACAAAACATTTAATTATGGCTATGTTTATCCTGCTGTGCCACGTCACAATGACACAGCCATATTTCACTTACCCAGAATAATGTATTTTACCGTTACATTTACTAGTATATATAACAGATCTTTCTGTTCTATCCTGTATTAATAAAAAAAAAAACAATTTCTTATTGAATAAAATGACAAGCTTTATAATTCTTCCAACTGTAGTTCCTCCTTCCCATCTGAATCTTCAACTTTGTTAACTATGCATATGGACTGAACTGTTGTTCTAAGGGGATACCCTTATCAAACTTGGACCATGCAACAAACAACATATTTCAATAAAAATCTATGCCTTAATAATAAAAATCAGTGACCAATTTCTTTTCAAAGCAATTATGTCCATGTCCTAAATATTATTTTAAACATCATTTACTGCAATTTTAAATATTATTTCAAACAATCACAAGATTGTCCAAATAAATTGGACTGCAAAGAAATTTCAGTATCATATGCTGTAAACAATAAGAAACTTTGAACTATAAGGTATTAGCTTGCAGCAACCATAGAAAAAAGAAAAAAGAAATAATAAACTCTTGATTTAGTATGCATTATATTGATCAAATACATAGCTTACCTAAACACCAAAGTAACCATAAGCCAGGATGTTTTCCAATACGCAATAACAGAAAAGATGAAAGCAACAGTGCAAGCCACTAAAACAATCCTACGCAAGGTTTTTAAACTTTCCGAGTTCCTCGCTATTAAGGCATAAAAAGAACATAAACAAATGCAATACCTCATAAGTTAATTTCATGCATGTCTGAGATTATGTATGACACGGTTAAATTTATGCATGTCTGTATCTAAAAATAAGATTTTTTACAGTAAAAGTTTCTACGTTCGATGGCTGAACTGTGCAAGTCTTTGGTAGCATGCCACATACTATCTCAAAATATGTTCAAGTCACGTCGTAAAGCTTTCAAAATATATATCTCTAAAGAGTAAAGTAAAATCTTTTTGCTTTCAAAGAGTTATTGGTTAACAGAAAACATTTGGCCTTAAAACATCACTGCTTTCCCAACTAATCTCTTCAAAAAATTTGGCGATGGGTAAGAGAACACAAAAGCATGGAGAGTTGATTATGAAAACAAAAACAAATAAAGACAAAGATATATGATCATGTACTGTAATTGAAAAGGAGTAGCCATAATAGGAATAACTCACAAGAGTTGTTGGGAGAAGCGATAATATGCCCAGATGTTGGCATTAAAGAAATTAGCTCATGAAAGTCAAAACAGATGAAGGGATCACGAAAGTGAACTGCACAATCAACGTGGATGCAAAATGAGATAACACACAAAATGAAATAAATCATAAGAAGTGTTGAATTTGAATGCAATGACTTAGATGTTGTCTATCCTAATGTTAAAGAAAGGTTACATGGTAGTTGTCCATAAATAAAAGGTGGGTCTGCTACGAAATGGATTCATGTATGATAAATTGCATTCAGAGTTTCGATTTTTTCTGGAAACAAATATATTACTAGACAACTTCCATAAATTCAAACAACAACAGCGAAAAATCTGTGTTGCTTACAAATTGAGATTTAAACAACAATAGCAGCCAATAACAGGCTACTACAGAAATCATCAAAAAACAAACTGACCGAAAATCTACATAAATCATCAAAAAAAAAAAAAAAAAAAAAAAAAAAAACTGCCCAGAAATCGATCCATGGTAATACTGATTCAGTAAAATTGATTTAGTTTTATGATTGTAATTCTGTAGATGGTCTAGATATTATGATTTCTGTGCGCAGCGGAAGCTTGACAAAATGCCAAGAAAAATAGGATTTTTATCACTCAATCACTTGAAAATGAATTTGATTGAAAAAAACACAATATAAAAAATATCGGAAATATGAGCACACGATATTCCACCCAATCACCCTCTTTATTGATTCACTAATAAAAATTGTTAACAAACGACCTCAACTATCGTTACAAACAATTACAACTTGAACCAATAACCTTATTGAGAAATAGGTAGAGAATATCTAATTGCTAAAAATTTGAGGAGAAAGACAATGAAGAATAATGGCAAATTTTCCACACCTAATGAAGAGATTAGCTAGCCCTTTTTATAGTGAGAACTGCTTCATGCTCAAGAAAAACTTGGCTTCATGCCCAAGAAAACTTGGCTTCCAAAATATCTTCATATATGTTATAAAACTATTTGGTTAAGCACCAAATATCCTTCCAATAAATGTCCACAAATATAGCAACCAATATCTCTCCATAAAATCTAGCACCAAATCTCTTCATCAAATCTAACAACAAATCTCTCCACAAAATATGTAAGATTATTTGTTGCCCAAAATTGTGATTTGCGTATCACTAATTTCAACACTCCACCTTGATACCAAATCACATCCCCTCCACTCAAACAATAGCCCCTTAGCTCTCACTTTCAACCTTTCTTTCTCAATTAACACCATTACAAACCTCCACCATCGCCCACTAATGATGCACCTCCCTTATCCGTGCACCATGCCACTAGCGATCTTCAAAAGCATTTGTAATACCATAAAGACCTCCATCTCATCTTTGTGAATTTCACAACTCGACATCCGTCTTCCGCTTGACATGATCTCTTCATCTCCGGGATCCCTCGAGCATCATCAACATCTAGACCCTTGTCGATACCATGATCCTCCACCATAGGACCATCAGCGGTGACCATATTAACCTCTCCACCTTGCTGTGGACTAGGTTCTTCAACCGTCACCCGTCTTTCATTATTGACCACCGAACCGACCAAACTATATAGGTTTGCCTCCTCCAAAACTCCTCGCATCATCACACGACCACCCTTCTTCACTCTCAAAACTCCACCTCGAGTCTCATAAGTGCAACCGCGGCGATCTAACTAACCGAGAGATATGATGTTATGCGAACAAGTGGGTATGTGCCTCACACCGACCACTTCTCTCACCACTTCATCATGCATCCGAAACCTAACAGCTCCAACTCCACAAATTGGTAGCTCTACTCCATTGGCCGTCTTTATCATGCCAACACTCTTCTCATATGAAGGAAAAACTTTTCACATCACGGCATATGTGAAAACTTGCTCCTGAATCCATCTTTCAAGGCTGCACAACACTAAATTGGACATCACATGAAGAATCGCTTTCGGTACCTTCAGCAAAACCTGCTTGTGCCAAATCATTATTATTATCACCTTGCGCCTTCTTCTTATCCCTCTGATAAGCATAACAAGCATTGCACTTGTGGCCTTTCTTACCACAATAATAACAAGCACCTTTACCACTAGCCTCTTTCTTCTTCCTTCTTGTATCTTTTCCCGAGCCCCTTGCTACCATCGCCTTAGTTTGAACCGATTTCAACTCTGACCCTTTTCTCCTTAGCTCCTCATTCAAAAGACTGCTTCGAACCGTTTCTAAAGAGATAGTTCCATTAGCATTGGAATTACTCAATGAAACAACCAAAGTCTCCCAACTTTTCGAAAGAGGACTCATCAACAAAAGTGCCTGCAACTCATCCTCAAAATTGACCTTCATATTTGCCAATTGATTGATGACATCCTGAAACTCGTTCAAATGCTCTGCAACAGACTTCTCCTCATCCAATCGAAGTTGCACCAACTTTCGAACCAGAAAAGCCTTACTTGTAGCACTCCTCGACTCATACAAAGATACTAATTTGTCCCACAACGCCTTCGCGGATTCACAACTAGCCACATGGTGGAATACAGAATCATCCAAATATTGACGAATCAACGCAATCACCTTTTTGTCCATTTTCTTCCACTTTCCCCCATCCATGTTCGAGGGCTTCACCCCATCTCCATCAATGGGATCATGCAAATCATTGAGATATAGAATGTCCTCCGTCTTCGGCTTCCATATACCCCAATTCTTCCCATTTAAAATAGCCATCTTTGAAAACGTCATCATCTCCGACATCTCCAATTTTCAATCCAACAAACACTCCAAGCTATGCGATGATCTGGCTACGATACCAAACTGTTACGATTTTTGTGCGCAGCGGAAGCTTGACAAAATGCCAAGAAAAATAGGATCTTTATCACCCAATCACTTGAAGATGAATTTGATTGAAAAACAAAAAAAACAATATAAAAAATATCGGAAATATGAGCACACGATATTCCACCCAACCACCCTCTTTATTGATTCACTAATAAAAAATGTTTACAAACGACCTCAACTATCGTTACAAACAATTACAACTTGAACCAATAACCTTATTGAGAAATAGGTAGAGAATATCTAATGGCTAAAAATTTGAGGAGAAAGACAATGAAGAATAATGGCAAAATTTCCACACCTATTGAAGAGATTAGCTAGCCCTTTTTATAGTGAGAATTGCTTCATGCCCAAGAAAAACTTGGCTTCATGCCTAAGAAAACTTGGCTCCCAAAATATCTTCATATATGTTATAAAACTATTTGGTTAAGCACCAAATACCCTTGCAATAAATGTCCATAAATATAGCAACCAATATCTTTTCATAAAATCTAGCACCAAATCTCTTCATCAAATCTAACAACAAATCTCTCCACAAAATATATAAGATTATTTGTTACCCAAAATTGTGATTTGCGTATCACCAATTTCAACACTAGAAATTACACCTTCAACTCCATGGTAATACTGATCAAGAAATTGCAACAAGAGATAGGGTTTCGACTTTCGAAGAACAAGGAAGATGGATCCATAGAGTTTCGAGCGAAATCCAGAGTGATTGTTTGAAGAGAATCCACAAAGTTTCGAACAAAGATGGATTTAAGATTTAGGGACAAAAGAGAAACGACATCGTTCGTGTTTTTAAGAAGTGAAATTCTAGGAATTAGGTTTTTGGATGGGTAAGGGGGTAAACAAGGTCTGTAGTCTTTTAAGTGGGCTGAACAGTTTATTGATCCAGCCTAAAATATAAATGAATTTGTTCATCCCAACCCATTTAAAAACGGGTTAAAAGGGTTGGTTTAAAGGGTTACCTTGAATTTTGACAGCCCTAGTTGTAGATAATGTAAGAGGGCCTAATAATGACTTGTTGAGGTATGTCATTATCAGGTCTTTCTTACATTAGCTGCAACTAGGGCTGTCAACCGTTTAACCCAACCCTTTTAACCCGTTTTTAAATGCGTTGGGTTGAACAAATTCATTTATATTTTACGTTGGGTCGAAAACCTGTTCAGCCCATTTAAAAGACTATGGACCCTATTTACCCCCTTACCGTCCAAATTCCTAATTCCCCAGAATTTCACTTCTTAAAAACACGAACGATGTCGTTTCTCTTTCGTCCCTAAATCTTAAATCCATCTTTTTTCGAAACTCTGTGGATTCTCTTCAAACAATCACTTTGGACTTCGCTCGAATCTCTGTGGATCCATCTTCGTTGTTCTTCGAAAGTCGAAACCCTCTATTGCTGTAATTTCTGGATCAGTATTACCGTAGTGTTGAAGGTGTAATTTCTAGACCATCTATAGAATTACAATCATAAAAATAAATCAATTTTACTGAATCAATATTACCATGGATCGATTTATAGGTAGTTTGTTTCTTGATGATTTCTATAGATTTTGGGTCAGTTTGTTTTTTGATGATTTCTGTAGGTGCAAAATCCAAACCAATATCAGCCTCATTATGGTACCAATTCGTATCAACCTCCACAAAATCCAAATTACTAAAATTCCCAACATAATTCAAACCACTACCAAAACTCGCAAAATTCAAATTACTCTCAATATTAATCATTTCAGCAAAATTGAAGTTTTGAACAAGAGTATGTCTCTTCTAATAGCCAGCATCGAAGATAAGCTCCTTATCCACCTCAGAGTTTGAATAGAAACCTGAATAATCAATTCAGGTATAACGATTCGCGAATCGAAGAAATACAATTCAAAAATGTGGAAGCCACTTAAGAAGATAACAGTAATGCATATATGCTTTCAATTCGATCTAGACGGCAACAAACTTATGGAATCAAAATCAACGAATTTCCTGTCGAGGAAATTGGACAACAAGCTCCTATTTCTACAAAACTACGTAAATGGTCGTCGAATGAGCAAGCTGAGCTTTCTTACTATTGGATTAAATGTTCAAAGGACAAGTGGAAAGGTACCTGCCAAAGTGAAAGTTCTTTTTGGAATTATATTTACAATTTTCTTAATGAACCACATTTAAATTGCCTTCCTAGAACGGTTGATTCTTTGAAACAACCTTGGAAAAGAATAACTTCTGCTTGTTAACATTGGAAAAAAATAATGATCGGTTTACATGCAAGACAAAAAACTGGGGCTAATGACATTGATATGGTAATGCTCTTATATTAGTTCATTTATATTTCTATGTTTATTTAGTTAGTTGTAATGTATTTCGTTAAATACAACTTAATCAAGCACATACTTGGCTGAGCACAACAACCAACCTTTCAACATGCAACATTGTTATGATACACAGTCGAAAGAGGAAAAATCAGGAAGAGTGCAATAAGAAAACTCAGCTTTTCGGTTCCAACCTAGGAAGATGGGTGATGAATCAAGCCCAAGTAGTTCAGATGGACACAAAGATACCGCATTCACAACTAGTAGCAACGGCAGGCTGTGCGAGAAGTTCAAGGAGAAGAAAAAAGCATCAGCTGATTATACTAGACATTATAAACAAATTAGTGAAAGCCTTGCTACCGTCGAACAAATTACAGATAAATACATTAAAGTAAAGGAACAAGGAGACTTGAGAGAGATCTAGAATGCCAACGCGATCGTGAGGAATTAAACCGAGAACACGCTGAAGAGTTAGAGTTAAGGAGATAAGAATTAGCATGTCTACATAATGCGGATGATTTGCCTCTGATTAGCTGCAATTTGAATAACCTCAATGCAGCGCAAAGAAGGCACATGAAAAAAAATGAATTTAGGAGTTTAATAGAGGAAATAGAATATGAGGGAATATGTCTGTACTAAGCATCTTTGTAGCACTGCTTGTATTTTTTGCGTATTACTACTTCCGTTTGTATGAAAATATATCAGTACCATGTTTCCTACTACCAATGCTTGTCTATGTTACTTACTATAATAGTTGTATTTGCAAGGAGTTATATATGTCTGTGTTCTTATAAGTTAGTACAAGCATTCAAACTCTACCTGATTAAAATGATATTCGATAAACAAACAACACGTGCAACAACTGCACCATCTACTTAGTGCAATAGAAAAATGACAAAAATTCTAAAACTGAAATAAGAAATAAACTAAAACATCTAGGTTACGATTGACTTCCTATATGTTGCCAGTAATGCTCCACTATATTTTCTTTGAGGTCAAGATGAGACTATGGATCTCGAATACCTCCAATTCGCTGCATGTATTAGGCAAATGTATTTGAGTCTTTGTATGGTTTTTTCTTTGGAATGCAACAACTATGTCAGGAAAGTTTCGAAGTTGCAGCTCATATCCTCCACATTCTTCTTTGACAATCATATTATGTAAAATTAGACAATAATACATGACGTCTGATAACACGGTAGGGTTGTGGTAGTGTACCTTCTTTCGTAATATGTGAAATCTACCTTGAATCACTCCAAAGGATCATTCAACATCTTTTCTCTAACTTTCTTACTGTTCGTGAACATTGCCTCTTTAGCATTATTAGGCCTTTTATAAGCTTGTACAAGTGCTTTCCACTTTGGATAAATATCATCCACCAAGTGATAACTCATAGTATAATTTACGCCCCTATTTTGTAGTTGCATGGAGGTGTTATATCATTGCATAAGTCGTTGAATAAAAAAGACTGTCGCAAAACGTTTATATCATTTAGAGAACCTGGTGCTACAAAAAAAGCATGCCAAATATATAAATCAAATGGCTCAACTGCTTCCAATAAGAGAATAACATTTTGGAGGTGTCCTGAATATTGGCCCTGCAATGCATAGGGTAATTTTTCCACTTTCAGTACATACAGTCTAAACTACCTTACATATCTGGAAACCCACGTTTTTCCATTGCCAACAATCCTTCAATATCATGAGGGTTTGGGGACCGAAGATATTCCTCACCAAATTGCATAACAACGTTTTGCAAAAAATTCATGATCAAGATATTTTTCATCACTGAATCTCCAAAAGCACCAGACGACAACATATGAGGTGCAACTGTTGCTTTCTGAAGTGGAGAAACCCAAGTCCGTTGAGCGTATTAACTCTATGAGTAAAAAAGAAGTTCGTTTTAGTTAATCTATCGAGAACTCTATTAAAGACGTTCTTGGACATATGAAACCTCCATCTAAATTCAACTTCCCCATACACCGAATTCTCAGCAAAATAATCCTGAATAAGTTAGTTGTGACCAACAGAGTAATTTCTTCCATATCGTAGATCCCTCCTGCCAAATACACTCCCCCTGGGTCAAACGATTGCTTTCTTGGTTTTCAAGAGACATTACATCTAGCATTTGATGCGTAATTACTCTTTGTTGTTCTATACGAGTTTGAACGAATTCATCCGAAAATGATGACGATTATGAGGAGTAACACCATAACCTTTTTAGTTTATTCATTTCAGAATGGCTCGTAAATGATAGTGAAGAAGAAACAAGTCTTTACCTTTATTTATAATGAAGTTTCCTTGAATTATACGCTTGGTCAAATTCACTATAGCCATGATGAATTGTCTTGACAACACACTTTTATTTAAAGTTGTCAGCTAGCATTGTTTGTTCGTATTATTGTTTTTTAATTCTAACTACATTGGTTAAAGCATAAAATTTTTGAATAACGCAATAAATCGAATAACATAAAAGAACTACATACATAGTACATCAATAAGATCAACTAAACTCGCAGAAATACAGTACAAATATAATACATGTTATGTTGAAGCCGCAGTTCTCTACAGCATTCCTAAGACGCCTTATCTCTTGTTCCACCTCATTTGCACAAGCTATACCCCATGCACATAAACGATCATCAACCCATTCGAAATAGTCGCAACAGCTTGGCCAAAACGAACAAAGTGGGATTCTACGGCCAATATTTTTTCCATTATCCCTGACTACAACCTCCATCGCATACTAGCAGTGGCAAAAAACAGGGTTTGAGTCAACCACTTGATCATATGGAGGTTGAATAATTGCAGCTTGGCTCACCTCTTGTTTGTATAAAGGTTAGACAACCGAGAATTGTTCCATTGCTTGATGAGTTGGAGGATGAGCAACCAAAGCTTGATCAACCATTTGTTCGTATGGAGGATCCATAGGCTCTTGATGTCTTAGTTGATCAAGATTTGGGAACTCACGATGGACATCTTTGTAGTGGTTCTCTTGGTGCTCGATAAACCAATCTTCATCGATTTGTGGGATGTTAGAAGGTCCGACCGTTAGCCACCAGTCAGAATCAATAGATGAAGGCCATGACGACATTGTTGTTAGTATGGAGAGTTGTAAGGAAGTAAAAGATTAACTGAGTAAAGAATTGTGAGGAAGATATAAATTTTCAACTCATATATATATATATATAAAGTTGTGCATTGCAGGTTATTAAAGTTGTTAAAATTGTTGAAATGACTACACACTGCAAGCTATTAAAGTTGTTGAAATGACCACACACAGCACAATAGTAAAGATTCGTTGTTGACAACACGTAAAATACACTGTATAAAAAAAAATTGGCCATAATGAAACAACATTAAGGCTACCCGAGCTATGTAACTCATTCACAAGCTAAATTGATCCACGGGAGGCAATTTCACATGGTTATAGTGATTGTCTGCCAGGTTGGATATGCCAACATGCTGATAGGGTCATTGATTTTGACAAAACACAAACGTAGTCATGATGTATTTGAACCCAAGTATATTTAAAAATATATGAAAGTGTATTAATAATTATTATTTTTAAAGAATATTAAAAGAAATACCTATATATAATTAATTCGAGCTCGTCGCATGGGGACAGTTCGTAAATTTTCATTTTGAACTTCAAACTGATATATTGAATCCAATATAGATCGGAATTCTATAAAACAGGAAGCAGATCTATTAAAATATGCTTTCGTAATAAAAGAGAAAAATCAAGTTTTCGCCGTTTTGATTTCGGTATATGTCAAAATTGAACAAATACATACCATATTAAATAAAACGGTAATGCTTAATCAGAGCCATAACACGTAAGCCAATTGTAACGATGTTCATAAGCTTCATGACCAATGAATTCTGTTCCGTGTTCTGACAGGTAACGCGAATCAAAATTGAAATGATTTTTTTACAAACATACTCATCTTCGACAAGCTCGATAACCACGCGGTAACAATCACAAGCATCCATAAAAATGCCATGTTTTTATGAACGTCTACGGTAGTCCTCCTCGAGAGGCAGTCGGAATGGTTATTGTAAGCTTCTTGGATCATGTTCCAGAGCATTTCATGGCTTATACGCTCACCATTTTACAACATAATATCGTGTCTTTAATCAATGTCACTATATGCTTCCACGAGTACAAGTAACTCGGAAGAAGACCAATTAATGGTGGACATCTTCCCCTGTTAGTTTAATTTTAATTTTAGGAAGCAAGAAGGAAACTATTTATAAGCAGTGATGTAAAAACAACAATAATAAAGTGAGTACTACAAGTAATGATAACCATCATCAACTACATATTCAAGCTCTACATGTACTGATAATACAATAGTACAATTTTCACCATCAACAACATAATATCAGCATAACAGCATGTAATGATAACCATCATCAACTACATGTTCAACACTATTACATGTAATAATAATACAACAATATCATAGTCACCATCAACAACATAATATCAGCATAACAACACATAATGACAAAACAACATTACCATATAGATAACATAAACGACGCTGATAATACAGTGACGTACAAAGATAAAACAATAACATCAACGAATACAACATAACCTGAAAGCTTACAATCAACCTACAAATTTTCAAAGTTAAGATAATTAAGACCGGCTATGTCCTCATCAACACCAGTACAATCCAAAGATGGTAGCGTTCCACATCAGCAGTGATAAGCTCATTAATACAAGCTGTCAAATCATCTATGCTACGTCGATACTCGACGTACATAACCTGTGTCAGCCCGAGCTGCATCTAATATAAATTGTCATATAAAAAGTTATTGGATCCAGGTATTGGAAAACCGGTAGGTGAGGAATATCCACATATGTTTCACCACCTGTAACCGTAGGAATAGCCAATGTCCAACCATATTTTCTTGCCTACGGCAGAGGTGGGTATAATTGCGTGTTTTTGGTAAGGTCTAGATGTGATGGTGGAATAATACCATGTCTGATAGCCGAGGAGCCAGCCAAATCAACGACGGGAACATGTATCATTGGAGCCGTATGCGCTGGAATGTGAAATCTACGCCAAAACGCTGTGTAGTCCAAATCAGAAATGATGGAATAATTAGATGGTCACCACTCTCTTCTCAAGCTACTGCCAAATTGGTAGCCTTATACACCACTAAGGAAGGTGTATCAGAATGTGGATCATCAGGCATGAAATCTCCTAATAATATATGTCTTCAACAGCTTTTCCCAAGGAACTAGTAACAACCATCGGTAGTAGGAGAGAGTAATGAAAAACGTCTCGTCTTAAGCATAACAACATGGACCACACCCTCATATGTTAAATATGATGAACCCATGTACGAATGCCAAATGATACTCTTCCATGTGGTTCGTAGCTCGATTTGATTACGAGCTACGACATATATATGACGGGACTAACCTCCCTGTATAGGTCCCGGTTCTCACGAGCCAACGCCTACACTTGAGGAAAGAATATAGATAAAGCTGGATCCAATGTTGGATAAGTCATATCATGGTAGTACTCATAGTAATACTACAAAATCTTCCCAAATTATGTAATGGACGTGGATCTATCTTTAATAACACACTGATGTTCTAAGAAGCGATACATATATGCTAGGACCGGTGCCTCCCATTCATATAGAACTGAACCCTCAAATGTCAAACATGTAACAGCTGCTACATGTCCAACCGACAACGTGTTTGATGGGTTTGGAAAAAAAATTAAGTATCCCATCAAATACAGAATAAACAGTCGTGATATCTTCGAATTTTTTTTCATCGTACTCATCGATTAAATTTAGGATTGTCTATTTAATATAATTAATCCTCAACTACAATCCAGAAGTCAACCCACTTTGAAAGTCAAAATGAAGAAGTAAAGATGATAAGAGGTTAGGGCGCTGATAATGCTCATCGTAAGGTAATGACTCACCCAATTCTATTGAAATTCTAGTAAGCATAATAAGATATAAAGGAGTGATGCCTAATTCTTCAAACCCAAAATGAAACGTACGGGTGGTCTTCCACCAACAGGAAGCTAATGCCCCAATCAGCTAAACACCCGAATTTAATAAGTTTGTTATACCTAGTAAATTAATTTACGGTTAAATGAAGCTATTTTAAAATATGAAATAATTTGAGTTTAGTTAAGTGAACATGAACTACGAGCAACTCCAACAATTGCATGGATTTCAGAAAATGTGAGAAGTACACCCAAAAACGAGTCCAACAAAGTGTAGATTCTTCCAACAATTTGGATTTTAGGGGGGAAAGTTTCGGAATTCTCAAACTGCCGAAGCGCTTGTTGAACAAACGCCTGGAATGGGTCGTCTGTTGAACAAATGCCTAACTCCAGGCGCTTGTTCAACAAACGCCTGGATAACTTCAGGCCCCACCTTCCATCCTTCTTTTTCTTTTTCTTTCCATTGTTCAAATAACCCACGCCTAATTTCCCTTCCACGTTGCTGCACCGCCACATTAAATCTCTTCTCATGCTGTGCAATATAGGTACCAACCTTTTTCAGTTCAAAAACTCCTCAACGTTTCTCTACAGGGTGCGCCATTCCTCCACAAATTCCACTGTGTTCTCCATTTCTACTTCCGCGTTCTCTGCAGAGGAGATAGTGGGCTGGGTTAAAAAAGATGTAATTTGGGTTTAATTAAGTTTTGTGGTTAATTGTTTAGATATGAAACTTTTTGGGAAATGGGTGATGAATGACGAGGTGATAAGGTTGTGTACTAGACGAAGGGATGGTAGCTGGTGAATTAAGATTGGCACACGTTAAAGAGGAGTCACGGCAGTTTCAATAGGGAGCTACAGGCGCAAGTGTTTGTGAATTTGATTCAAAGGTTTTGTGAATTCGAATACGGAGTCACGCCATTCCTGAACTGTAAATTCTTTTTGTGGTATGCTGTTATGAAGAAGGCTGTGCAGCAACTAAAATGACGGTGCTTCGTGGGTCCACATGTCCCACAATTCTCTCCAATTAAATAGCTTGTTATGAACAAACGCCTAATTTTAAAAACTGTTGGGATATTTCATTGTTCCGATTTTTCGGAGTGTAGAAATTTGGATTTCTACACCCGATTTGTTGGAGTTGCTCTAATGAAATTACCAAGACCCACTTCACCGAGAAATGTGTGCACAATGCCCGTTGTATCATAATTGCAGATCGTGGCATAAAAACGAATAACGCTTGGTCATGAGCCACGCATTCTATCTCGTCGTGCCTAGTTAAACATGGGTCGATATTATAAATTACTTATCTGCATAAGATTACCATCATTTGTAAAAAAGAAGAAGAGGTAAATTGCTTATAGAATCTTCAATATGCATGCTTATATGCTCTTCATTGTTGGGTAGTACACAAAATTGCTAAGTACTTTGTCGGATCGTAAATTCAGATCAATATGCGGATCTAGGTTTACTTCCCTAGAAGCTCGCCGTCGTCTAGTAGCATCTCATCGAGCCAGATGTGCGACGTCTTCTTCTTGTGGCGGTACAATTCCCACACTTCGGCTGCCACTTCCTAGTTGGATTACTTTAAAAACTATTCTCATTTCTTTTCTTTTTTCTTTCTTTTTTTTGCTGAATTTGGTAGAGGATGAGGGAAGGAGGGAGAAGAGAGGAGTTGGATTTATGTGAATTGTTTCTTCCCATAGCCGGCTACAGGCAGGAAAATAGTCGGCTTTATACTCATGTGCATCCTATTCCACACTGTGGTATGGATTATGATCCAGTGGCTCTAGATCGTAATCCATGCCTCAACCCTTAGTCGGCTTTATAAAAGCGGCTAAGGAAGCAAACCCGCGGGGTTGTTGTGTTTTCTTTTGTTGGGGGTTGATGGGGGTCAACCGACCAGGATTATATCCTTGGCCCAACACTGTTGAGAATAATCTTAAAGAGAGTTGTGTTTTTATTGGGCCCTTCTTTATTGAGAGGAGCAAAGAATTTTGACAGTAGATTGAGCGAAAGAGGGCTCGTTCTTTCTGTTTTCCCTTTTTCTAATCTTATTGTTTCCTCTGAATTGTTCAGTTTTAAAAAATAGAAAAACAAGAGTTTACACTTTTTTTTACAAAAATATTGAAGGAAGAAACATGACTGAGATCTCCATTGTTAAATATATTCTAAATTGTGTTTCTTAGACAAATTAAAATTAAAACGAGAAGCTCATGTGTCAATTGAAAATGAGCAATTGATTCTTAAAGACGTTGTTGGACGTAAAATTGCTGCACATGAAATGCAATGAATTATTTTGATTGTGTTGTTTCTACCCATTAATGTATAACATGTTGGGTTGCTAGGATAATAATTATTGTTACCATTTCACATTACTATACCGTTTTTACTGATAAGCCGAAATTGCGTACCATTACTGTTACCAATAGATTGATATATCTATAATTTGGCAACCGCTACACTGTTGATGGTAAATTACTGTTTATCCAAAAAAAAAGGAAAATTACTTAACCTGGATTCAAACCGTAACCCCACTTCACTATACAATTTATTTATAGTGTTGCTTAATAAAAGTTTTTTTTTAAAAAAGAAAAGTTTATTTAACATTATTTCATTAAATTTCTGAACTAGATTCAATAATTCACTTGGTTGTAAACACCCATAATAAAGCATGCTACACGAATTTATATATGTTATAAAATGACTTGTAAAATTATCGTTACCACTGGTGTTGAAGAAACATTACTGAAGATTTACCATAAAAAATGGTAAATTTACCGTTAGCATACCGATTTCACTTAAAATGTTAATCGTTAGACTGACAATGGTATGTTAATGGAAAATTTACCGTTAGCATTACAGTCCTACTTGTATTAACGACATATTTAGTACTCGAAAACACTATATTTGCGTCCCTTGCCATTAATATTCACGTTGTTTCCATTGCTATAGATGCAAACATGTACAACGTGATTTTGTTAATGCAAGGCAATAATCATTATTGTTGGTATTTGAGGATCTTATAAACTATCATTTATTAGTGCTAATAAGCTACTGTAACAACGCCATTAGTGCTAATAAACTATCGTTTATATGTGCAGTTAATGCCCCATTATTACACCGTCATATCCCCGCTATATAGTGCAGCGGAATTATACCGCTACGCTATTTCAGAACAACCTTTCTGATTTAAAGCTCCGCTATATTCCGATATTTTCGATATATCTCACTATTTGGGCTATATTCTGCTATTTCCTCTATATTTTCTATAATTGAAATGAATTTAAAAATGACATTCATATAATATAAAATTCATAAAAGTAGTTTTCTTAATATAATTTTTAAGATATATTTTTCAAGATATAAAATACTTTAATATTCTATTAAATATTATCAGGTCAAATAAAAGTTTACATATATTTGCTTATGCTTTTATTTAAAATTAAGAATGTACAGATTATAATTAAGTTGAATGTTAAGTTTTCATTTATCATTTATATATTTGTAAAAGCATTAAATACGAGTTTTTGTTGTAATATATATATATATAAATATTGTGAATATGCTTTTATTAGTTCTCTGTTTAGTCCCACATCATGGGAAAAAGTTAAAACATCAGCTCTAAAGCCTATATATATAGAAGCCAATGTAATAGAAATAAAAATACATCTGAATGAATAGAAATGTCCTCTCTCCCTTATTTCTTCTGTTTTGTGTTCATTTTATAACACGTTATCAGCACGAAGCTCTATTAGAGCTATTGTTTGAAATATTCTAGATCTATATTTATGGATCTATCATGTAAGTTATTTTTTTATATGTTTTGAAATCATATAGATCCACATATATGAACTTGTTGTATCTTCTGCTTAGATGTGATCCATACTTCTAGATCACTTTTCTTTTTCAATTTTTGTAGATCTAGATTCTATTTTAGTGGATCTAAGCTTTTTAGATCTAATTAATTTTTAACTTAGTGGTTTTTAGATATCCACCTATTCATATTTGATCTGGTATTATGGTATACCAAATATATTTTTTTTAGGAAGATCCATTCATTTTCTTTTTATAATATTATATATGGATCTTTTACCCCATACGCCATACATAAAACATCTTTGTTTGCTACTTTATCTCTTTAATAACAGAGAAGCCATTGCTAATAGGTATGCATATATGTAAATAGCAAGCTGCTTGTTAACCAACATATGTATTACTGCAACCATTATTTTTGTTATGTAACATGGTGTATGGCTCCTTGACGGTTTGTATTATTTCATTATTTTAAGAAGTTCATTATAAATGTATAAAGAAAGACTTGCAGATTTGGATTTTTTTTATGATTCTGTGCCGTAATATATTCAATTTGTTACATCCATGTATACGGCCCTATTCTATTTTACGAGATCTGCATATTCTTTTTATGATATAACAGTACTACAGTTTCATCGTTTTATCTGTTCGTTAATTTGTTAATTCGTTTTGATAATTATAGAACATGTATACTAATATGTGGATTTTGTTTAATTAAGCATCTGCAATTATTATTTTTGTGTAGTTCACAAAAATGTCGAACACTGAAATCCATTTACAATCTCAATGCTTAGAGAGTACCATTAAAAAATGGTAATAATATGTCCCAGCAGGACAAAGCAAATACCCTGATATTTTTAAGAGGCCATATCCACGATGATCTAAAATTAGAATATTTAACTAAAAAAGATCCTCTCCACTTATTGAATTCCCTGAAGGAGCATTATGACCAACAGAAGACGGTCATACTTCTAAACACAAAGCAAGAGTCGTTGAACCAGAAGTTCACATGCAAATGACCTGAAGCTCATATGATCTAAAGTCCATATACAAATTCTTTAAGGAACCTGGAGTTCATATGCAAACAAGGAACCTGAAGTTCATATGCAAACAAGGAACCTGAAGTTCATATGCAAACGAGAAACATGAAGTTCATACTCAAACGAGAAACATGAAATAAAGCATAAAAGCATATAATTGCATTTAATATTTGCATATAGCAAATGACCTGTAAAAGGAAAGGATTTGAAAAATCAATGAAAGGAAAATTTTCAACAAAAAGGAAAAAACCTTATATTCCAACTTTATGCTACATGTAATCTCTTGAAGAAACTTATTATTGGAAGAGATCATTACATTTATAATAAATACTATTTTCTTGAAGAAAAATAGTAAAATGACTCTCATATGTGAAAAAAAGGGCACCTTCTAGAAAAATTGCTTCAATTTAAAATAGATAATAAATATATGAATTATGATAAAACTTGAAGTTTTATTATAGCCATTTTAGAACATATCATATTTCCAGAAGAAAAGTTTTTACTGTTTCTAAGGAAAAACTTTTATAAAGAAAATATGCATCCTGAAGATCATATTAAGTTAAGATCTAAATATTGATCTTAATTCTGCACACCGGAAGTGAATGCAAAAATGATTTTTGTCATTACATGGAAAATTTAGAACCTGCAGTTTCTAAAAAGGCAAGAAGCAATTTTGATATAAAAAAAAAAGATCTAAAAGATACTTATATGAGTTGTATAATTTGAATCAAAAAAAAAATATGTAATTTTTTTATGTTTGTAAATTTTATGTAAAAATTTACAAGTTTTTGAAATCATTCATATTGAAGAATGAGAAAAAAAAATTGAATATGAGACATGTAGTTTATTTTTGTTTATAGTTGTGAATTTTATGTACAGATTTGTAAATTTTTGAACCATTCATTTTAGAGAATGTAAAATGTTGATTATGTGATTGATAAATATATTATATTACCTTATTGTCATAAATGCAATGAATACATTAGTTATCGTTAGTTGATTTATGTATGTTTGTATTTGGAATAAGAATAAACATATGTATTATTATTCGATGTATTTAGCTAGTAATAACTAATGTTATTGAAGAAAGTACAGAACCACAACTTGAAGTTGTGCAAAGAAAATATTTATACTGGAAGTTGTATAACTCAAAATCTCGGACCTGAAGTCTTGAATTATATACATATACATACATACATATATATATATATATGTATATAAACATTTTTGATAAAGTATACAAGTTTGAAATCTTGTCAATAGCAAAAATGTAAAAGCTTCTAAAATAGAAGTATGTTAAAAGATTGAGAACCAGAAGTTCATCATAAATTAATAAACTTGATATACATATGTATGTGTGTACATATATATATATATACACACATATATATTTGTGAAAATAAGGCTCAGGTCCCTAAAAGCAAACTTAATTAGGCTCACATCCAGTGATTAACTTATTATAAATTAGGTCCCTATTTTTCAAAAGTTGCGAAATAAATGGGAAAAAAAAGTAAAAAAATATGAAAATTATTATTTAAATAATTTATTCATTCGACCATTAATTCAGTTTAAAAAAATCATAAACATGTAAAAAAATAAAATCAAACAAGAAAAAAACAGCGAAAAATGCAGTTAAATGCATAATATTATGCACAAATTCCAATTTTCTGCATATATATGTGCACAAATTCAAAACCATGAAATTCAGTTATTTTTATTTGCGTTCGGCTGTGCAAATAATGCGAAATTATGCACACATATGTGCAACAAATCTGCAGGCAAAACGTTAGCCAATTTTGTGCATATGCAATTATTGCATATAAGTATGCATCTATTGGCATAATTTGCATATATATATGCAACTTTTTGTTTTCAATTTCCATGGACTGCTGCAATTATTTTACGATTTTAGATTTTTTTTTATTTTTATACATGGCCGCACATTTTTTTTTTGTAAAAAGCGAAGGAGCGAAGGGAGCGAAGTGGGTAGGCTGGACGTGAAAGTAGGGAGCGGATCCTTGATTGTAGGAGGCGGCTGTTCAAAAATAGGGACCGGAAATGTATATGAAACTTTGAGCGGGTTTTTTATTTATTTTGAAACTTAATAGGGACCTCTAAAAAACGCACCCTATATATATATATATATTGAAATTGGGTAAATTTTTATTTCAGCTTATAAAGCCTGCTAGGCCCAAATGTTACAAAGCCTGATCCGCTCAGGTACAAACATAATACAAACAAAAGGCTACTTTTCGTTCATTCTTCACATCAGAAAAAGAAAGCAGAAAGCACCCAATTGTTCAAATTAGGGCTACGGCGACTTCTTCATGGCGGCCGCAGATTCTCTCGTCTCCTTCCTCCAGTCGCCACCCTCCAGTTCCACTTCTCCAATTGCAATAATTCTCGTTCCGTTGCAGTGGTAAAGAACTTCGGTTTGATTCTTTCAATGATTATTGCAATCTCTCTGTTAATCGTTGCAGCGTTAGCTAACACATTTCTCTCCTTTTTCTTGAAAGCACGGGTGTTGCGTTCTCGCCATGTCTGCCACACTGTGGTTGCGAGGCCAACCTTGCCAACCTCTATCATCAGTTGCGACATGTTACATCCATCGTTCAGGTATCCAATTTCCTCCTCTAAGTTTCCGATTTGGTCTGTGTTGAAGCATTTCAGTTTTTGGATGGCCCACAGTCTTCTACTGTAATTACACTCGAAAAATAAGTGGTTAAGGGTCTCCCTTTCTCTCTTGCAGAGTAAACATGTGTCGTCTTCTATGATTCCCCAGCTATGTAGTCTTTCTTTGGTAGACAGTCTGTTAAGAATAATTTTATATAGGACTTGCGAGATTTTTGGTGGACAAGACCTTGTCCAAACCACAGTACACCAAGGTACATATTCATGTTCTTGTCTGAGACTCTCCCACACACTTTTGAGTATGAATTTGCCGTCTGCCCACTTCTATTCATCCTGTTCTTTGTCATGATTAATTGTTTTCTCAGCTAATTCAGTAGCTAGATTACGTGCCACTAAATTGTTATGACAGTTCCACGTATTATTTGAGATAATAGTGCTTACATTGACAACTGGGGCTCCATTAGCTGAATAACTATCCCACCCTTGCCTGTCGATTAGACTTTGTCCATTTAACCAAGGGTCTCTCCATAGGTCTGTTGAATTTCCATTTGCAATTTCTCTCTGGATCCTGCATTTCAGCTCATTTCTGAATTTTAGGCAAGTTTTCCAAATGATGGATGAGTTGTTGTCTATGGGTGATGTCCAAAAATTATTTTTGTTGTATCTGGCCCTCATCCATTCAGCCCACAAATTTTTTGAAGAGAGTAGATTCCAGGCCTATTTCAGCCCATAGGCTTTTTTCAGCTCAAATAAATTTTTCAAGCCCACTCCCCCTTCCTTTTTGGGCCTACACAAAAGTTCGTAACTGATTTTATGTAACCCCCATTACAAATGAAATTAGCACAGACTGTATTGATTTTGGCAATCGAACAGTCTGGAATTTGAAAAGTTTGAAACCAGAATCTGACTTTAGAAGTGATCACTGTATGCACCAGTTCTACTCTACCAGCAAAAGATAGTAGTTTTGATCTCCATCCCTGAAGCTTCTCACGAATACTATCTACCAACTTGCCACATTCAGCATCGGTAATGATATTATTAGATAGTGGCACCCCTAGGTACTTTACACGGAGGTTACCTTCTGGCACTCTAATTGCTTCAAGCAATTCACTTTTGCCTCTGCAAAATTTGTTAAAATATCATTTAGTTTTCAGATCATTCACTTTAAGCCCCACCCATTTTTCCATGTTGTGAAATATGTGTTTCAGCTGAGAGATTGCTGAAATGGAAGCTTTGAAAGCTACCAATAGGTCATCAGCATAGATCAAATGGGTTACCAAAGGGTGGTGGTTATAGATTGGAAGTATCAAGCTTCGTTCAGTAGCCAATTCCATTTGCAACGTGAACCACTCCATTGCCACTGCAAACAAATATGGGGAAAGTGGGTCATCTTGTCTAATCCCTCTAGTGCTAGTTATATAACCTTTAGGGACTCCATTGATTAAGATAGAATAGGTTGGGGAGTTGAGACAGAATCTTATTAAGTTTAAAAGATTAGCTGGAAGCCCCATAGAGTTAAGCATGTGTATTATCAAACCTCTATTAACTCTGCCATATGCTTTATGAAGGTCAATTTTCAGACACATTTTATCAGCCCCTTTCTTATTGAATTCTCTGACAAGTTCATGAGCCATGAGAGAGTTTTCTGAGATGAGTCTTCCTTTGATGAATGCACTTTGACATTGAGAGACAAGCTCTGGTAGAACTAAGTTTAATCTATTGCAAATGATTTTAGTAAGCACTTTGCACACCACATTGCAACATGCTATTGGTCTGTAGTCTTCAATTAGGATTCTGCACTTTTGGAATTAGTGAAATAAAAGTATGGTTTATTTCTCTAATGAATTCACCTGAGTTTAAAGCCTCTTGATAAGCATCTAACATAAGTTTTTTCAGGTTTTTCCAGTGCAGTTTGAAGAAGGCTGCCCCCATTCCGTCAGGGCCGGGGCTGGAATCGTTGTGAATGGAGAGCAGAGCAGTCTTCAATTCCCTCTTGCTTATGTCAGCACTCAGCAGCAACCTCCCCTCAGCAGAGAGATTCCTTCTACACACAATTCTGGGTAAGTCTTCATCGCAGTTCCCATTGAAAAGTTCAGTGTAGTAAGCAATAACAGTGTCTTCTAGTTGCTTGATATGTTTTGTGGCGTCCCCCTGTTCATTTAAACACTTAAAAAGATTATTATAATGTTTCCTTTGCGACATTTTGGTATAAAAAAACTTGTTGCATTCATCTCCCTGGGTCAGCCATTTTTCTTTAGCTTTTTGCTTGACTTCTAGTGATTTTTTTGACAAAGCATCCTTCAGTTGCCTTTGTACTTCAAAGAAATCACTATTTAGGCCTTCATTGAGTGGGTCAGCATCTAGAAGGTTTTGAAAATGTTCAAGTTGTTGTTGCAGTCCATGTATAACATCACCTTCTTTAGGCCTTAGTTTGTTCCATTCTTTCAGTTTGCACTTGCAATGTTTGATGGTCATAACAAGTTTGAACATATTGTTCCCGGCTGGAGCATGAATTTCATTGAAATTGGTTGCATTGTGGTATCCATGAATGAGGTGCCAGTGGTTTGCATACCTGAAAGGTTTTCCCTTGGTAGTTGTGGCATCATTGAATCTTATTAGCAGTGGAGAATGGTCACTAGTGGATGAGGCTAAGACTGTAGCGTTGAGTCCATTGATCTGGTTTAGCAAGTTTGCATTTGCGAGTGCTCGATCAAGTCTTGATGATATTTTCTTGGCCTCACCACGTCTCCATGTAAACAATTTCTGATAATCCACTAGCTAACACACAATTACTGAATTCAGAAACTTGGGATAGCTTAAGGGTAAGTCCGCCTTTTTTTTCATTTGTACGTAGTACTGCATTGAAGTCTCCTAAAACCAACTATGGTGAATGCATTGTTTTGGCAGTTTCTTTAATAGTATTCCATAACTGGACTCGTTCTGAAGCCCAGTTGCTTGCATAGACAAAGGAAATGTAAACATCAAGTCCACCAACATTAGTTGCCCTAATAGTAACTTGTTGGTTGTCATAATTCACACTTACACAATTCCAGCACATGGTGTCCCAAAAAATTACAATACGCCCTTTTAGCGACGTATTGAGGTTATCTGTAGTGTGCCATTGGGTTCCCATTCGGTTTTTGAAAAATTCCAAGTTTTCAGGAGTGAATTTGTTTTCTAAAACCGCAATTATTGAGGGCTTATACTTTTCCCTAAAGTTGTAGAGGTCTAATTGACGGGTGTCATTATTTAGACCCCTAACATTCCAACATAGAATCGACATTATGGTTTGGTGGCTTTGCTCCTTGTGACTAGAGCAGTACCAACCATGCCACTGTCAGTAGCAACTTTCTTTACCTTATGTTTAAATTAAGCATTGTATTTGTTGTTCACTTCAGTGAGTCCACTAATGTCTGGTTCGTCAATACTTTCCTCTTCAGATTCATCCAGATGAATTTCCAGCCCCTGAATATCATCCAGAGACTCTGGTTCCTTATCCTCCTCCACCACTTGACTGAGCTCCACATGTTGAAGAGTTGGACATGAGCCATCCACCACTGCCTGAGCCTATACCTGACTTCGATCTGGATCTGTATGAGATGTTATAGATGTTGCAGTCACCGTCACATTAGGAGATGTATGCAAGTTTGTAGATACTGTAGACGTGCTGGCTTCATATTGTACAGCTCTTTTTGGCGAGGCCTGCTTTTTGGACGTGTTAGCTTCAGGGGGCCTTCTAACCCACATTTTGTCTAGTGACACCGATGAACAATATGTAACTGAATGCCCAAAACATTTGCAAGTAGTGCATCTGGGTGGGACAAACTCGTACTCTACTGGTTGCTCATAAATATTATCATGTTTATCATATGCTGTAATGGTTTTTGGCAACTCCGAATCAGCTGTAATCTCTATCAGCACTTTTGCATAGTTGATTTTTTAGCCAATTTTGTGTTTTCATCTATCTCCAAAGGCTTGCCAATGATACTGGCCAATTTGCTAATACATCGAGCATTCCACAAAGCTAGGTTTAGGTTTGGGAGTTTTGCCGAAATTGGGTAGGATGTGAGCATGTCTTTATCAATGTTAAAATCAGCTACCCATTTCCTTACAAAAATGATCTTGTTATCCATAAACCAAGGTCCACCTTTGAGAATCCTTTCATAATCATCTTTCAATTGAAACTTTATTAGAAAGAAACCATTTTCCCTTGGGTAAACATCCCACGCCCCTTTTGGTTGCCACGACCTTTTGATATATGCCTTAAAGTGTACAAAATAAGGCCTTTTACCTGCCATATAGACATAAATTGAGTTTTCCCAGATCTTGTTTGATTCGGCATAGTCTAGTTCATCAATGATTTGATACTTGGTGTCACCATTCAATAACGGTTCGAAGTACTGCAGCTCACTGGAGATTTTCATTTGGGAATCAAAAGCATCAGCCCAGCTTTTAGGGTTTTGGGGATTTGGCTGACGAGCGACGCATGGAGATTGTCTAAGTATGTCTGCGAAAGATTGTTTTCCCTTGCGCCTGGCCTCCTGCCACCCACCACCGTCATCTTCATCATTTCCGGCGGCTAGGGTTTCTTGGGGGTTGGATGAGGCCGCCATTTAATTGGATAATATATCTACATATATATATACATATATATATATATATATGCATAGGAACTTGAAGTTCCTTAACCAATGAACTTGAAATACTTCATAATTTAAAAGCGTGAAGCTTTATTGAAACTATGTAAAATAATAACATTAATAAAATTGATATCCAAAGATTTCACAATTTTCAAAATGAGCTGTATCTTGCTTATATATTTATATTTACATATTGTATTGAAGAATAAATTTTAACAACTCGAAGTTGTTATATATTTTATTTGAACCAGAAGCTCAGCACAGTGGAACCAGAAGTTATACAGTGGAACCTGAAGTTCAATACAGTTGAACCAGAAGTTCAATACAGTTTAACAAACTTGAAATTGTTTATATATTATTTGAACCAGAAGTTCAATATATATTAACAACTTGAAGTTGTTCATATATTTCATTTGAACCAGAAGTTCAATACAGTTCCTAATCAGATATTTTGGATATTATGATGCGATATTTAAGATTCGCATTGACATTGCTTGATAAGAAAAACTTAATGATTGGAACCTTATGAACAATTTGTTCTAAAATAGGTAACTCAAATGAGAAAGAATACGCAAATCAATTACAAATGTAATACGTGGACGCACGTATATACACATATATGCAAATATTTAATTAACAACCTGAAGTTGTCGTGAGCTCATATTATAAATTATGCATATACTATTTAATATTTCAGAAAGTCGATTGACATCAATATTGATTGACTTGAAGTCACGTGCATATTCAAATGATAGAATATTCCTCCAAGTCATCAGATCAATGAAAGGGAATAAACAATTCAATATGAATGCATCTTATCAACTAATAAGAGCATTATCCTCATACAATTGAAATACATCTAATGTATTTGATAGCTATGATGCTATAATGGATCAAAAATGAATCCAAAGTTGGTTTATTATTTAAAGTGATAATGTTTGTCAACATTGAGGGGGAGGATAAAGGAATCATCAATGTTAAATATTTGCTAACATACAGAATTATGCAAAGTATTAAGTAACTTGCATAAATTATCAATTATGTCCCTAATAGTCTTTCTCCAATATACATTTGAATTCCCGAAGGATCAAAAGGTGTAAATCACAGCTGAAAATATGGTATAAAAGTCAGTTCAAAATATCTATAGAGTAAGTCATAAAGATGCAAAATAAAGGAGGTGAGTGTTCCTGAAGAAACACTTAAAGGTGCTTTAAAAGAAACCCATGGCATGATTGTCAAAATAACCCCAGAAGTGGTTTAGGTACCGAAAGTATGATAATATTTTGAGATCTCAATAAATTATCTATAGAACTGACAAGAAATAATCATCGATGATAAATTAATAAAAAATAAAACGCTTATATTTATAAATGGATTAAAATCCCATATTAGAGAGAAACAGAATTAGCCATCATGAAATTCTCCTAAATAAGATATATGGACCTGTAGTCCATAAGATATGAACCTGTAGTTCATAAGATAAAATAGAAATATAGATAATGACAAAAGCACATGGAAGTTACTTGAAACACCCCACCTCCGTTAAGATCGCTCACAAAGGGAATGCCTTAACTTTGGTGGATGTTTATAAGTAAAAGCCACAGATAAACTCAAGACAGATATAAATACACATATTTTAAAACAGCGGAACCAAACAGACTTTTATTTCATCAATACGTGTTCAAACAAAACATTTCCATAATTGTCTCAAAATACTTCCAACATTACAACCTCATGACTGTCTTGATTATTAAAGAAGCATAAAACATAAATAAAGTGAAAAATATCCCCATAGTGATATCCAAATCCATAATCCGAGCAAAAGAGATCCAAATCATACATCTACGGTCTTGGAGCTTGTAAAGAGTCTGACTGAGCTGAGATGTTTCCTCCCTGTGAACCTTGGGGGGGGACCGAAAGAAAAGAAGACGAAAAGAAAATAAGGTCAGACATAAATCCTGAGTAAATCTAGTAACTCTTCAGTATGTGAATAAGAAAAGGGCATGATAGATATAAACTGAAAATAGGAAAGTGTCACAAGCTAAGGAAGTGTCGAATGTACTATCGCACCCATGCTATATCTCTGCATCTACTTGAGTTTATTCTAACTGGCACCCCACGCTGAGGGTGAAGTGATCCCCATTTTTCTAAAGATTGGCTCCTACTCACGTTAACATGTGTCATACGGCCCCCAAGAATTGTAGATACCTATGCCGGTCCCACTATGGGGTGTATCAAGACCCATGGTGGCGGCCCCGGCACAAATTCTGGAAGGCATAGGTTATACTACTGGTGTCCCCAGTGCCCTGTTTGTCTGCTCCGGAGTGTGTGCACGCCTGCACCCCGTTAGACCTACACTGTGCACCCACCGCCGTCGTTTTGACCGCTTACAATCAGCCCAGTAACCGTGCCCCACCCTGCCTATTTTCAAGGTACCGTTGATACCTAACTTGGGTTACTGCTGAAACGGGTCCCTCGTTACCAGGATTTTCTAGTCAAACATGTTAAGTGGTTAAGTGTCTGTATTTACCTAACCCCACCCATCAATTCTTGTTAACATGTTGAATTTGGTTAAGTGTTATAGTTGACTTAACCCTACCATCTGTCCTTAGCCTCTTAGGAGCACCTGACCACTCACATTAGACAGGTATTGCTACGGTTACTGGATATGCCGGTCGGTTCCGGGCAGGTTTACACCGTAGCTCAGTCTAACCTCGGGTCCTTATTGGGCTCAATGCTTAACCACCCACATTGGATAGGTATTGTTGTGACTACTGGACAGCCGGGCGGGTCCGGGCAGGTTTACATCACAACTCAATCCAACCTCGGGTTAAGCATATCGTGTTTTCTAAATTTACATATTTTAATACTTCTCAATTATATATGTAAATGTCATATCTTTTATTTTGGGTATAACAATTCATACCGCTTAAATGCCATTGTCGTTGGCATGTGCCAACCATGCCAACATATATTTTTATGTTTTACACCCAACGTTATTACCCCCGTTTATATGTTCGTAATGTTATAACAAATGTTGGGCTCAACACAATTCAGCCCAACTTTATAAGCGTAAGAAAAGGGGAAATCAAGAACATGTAATATTTTACAACATATAAGGGTGTGTGGCGTATGAACTTGCAATTTAGCGATACTAACATAAATGATGGATCATGTGAACTTGCATTAAAATCAAAGTATAACTAAGTAGGTGACATATGAAATGACATAGTTTTGGTTTATACAAACTTGGGTTTAAACATGTTTAACTTGGCATAATGTCAACCACAAAACTAGCATGTTGTATATTCACCAAAATGTCCAACTATAACATTTAATCACATAGCCAATTTCAACATGAACTTGCATAGTTTATGAAACCCAAACGATACTTAACATAGATCCAATTATACTTGCAAATAAACATAAGAATGATTTCATAGGATTTGGGTCATGTAGGCATAAAAAGTTTCAAATCTAGAACATGTTTACATAAGCCTTAATTTAGACTCAGTGAATGTATATGGTCCATGTCATAGGCATAAACATAAAGGGATCAAATTCTAGTTTTTCTACACACTTGCAAGTTCCATTGTTTTCATATACAATTGTTAATAGGCTTGCATCACTCAATTTAGGCCATAAATATCAATACACAAGTCATAACAGAATCATTACAATACACAGAATCTACATCATTACAATAACACAATTTCTATTTTTATTTACATCGAATCACATCACAGTTTTTATTCATATTCTGAAAGGTCCCTATACTTACAACGAATGCAGAATCATGGATTCTGGATTCTGAATTATGGAATTGAGATGCGCTCCTTTGGGTAGATTAACGTTGCCCTGATTAATTTGATTAAACTTTTATCTTCTTCTTAATTTGATTCGTCTCTTAGGCTTTTCTCTCTTGACGGCTACGTTCAATTCCTCCCTGGTAGCATGACGACTCCCATATTATTATTTTTGTGTGAATTTTCAGTTGAGACTTAGGGTGTATTTATAGAATTTTAAATTGTTTTGAGCCGTCAGATGAAGACAGGAGGAATCTAGGCCATACAAAGTTCAAAGAGCCAATCAAGAGGTGACACGTCAGCCCTAGTGACGCACAGAGCCACAGAAATTCGAGCCAGAGCCAGACCTAGCCAGCCAGGTCGACCAGGTAGGTCGACTGGCAGGTCGACACCCAGGTCGACACTATGGTCGACCTGGTGTGGCCAGGTCGACACTATGGTCGACCTGGGGAGGCCAGGTCAACACCATGGTCGACCCTATGGTCGACCTGGTCTCTGGGCGGGAATTTTCCCGCCCAGCCCAGTTTGAACCTGAAATTTGAATTTTTGAATTTTAAACTGAGCTGTTTGAATTTAAATTTTATTCTGAAACTTCCGAAGGCCATAACATCTTCATATGGAGTCTGTTTCGCGCAAACTCGGACTCTATCTCAAGCAGAATTCCGAGACGAACGCAATGGCAGGACCCATTTCTCTTAATTCTTTTATTTAGAATTAATTACACTTTAATTTGTGAACCTTAACGTTATAGAATTCACGGGGTGTTACATTCTCCCCCCCATAAAAGGATTTCGTCCCCGAAATCTTCAAGTTAGGAAGAATGTATATCCTACCATCCAATAGTCCATCTACTCAACCAACAAACACAAGCATCCACTGTCCTTAAAAGACTTCTAATGCTTCATGATCATATGCATAGTGTGTGTATATGTCCTTATCTAATGCAGAAATTAGGCGGTTTACTGATTCAATTGACCTCCTTAATGCGAATCATGTAAGTGTCATGAATCCATTATGTATGAAAAATTTTCCTACTCATAATTCTACATGAGTGCACAACTTATTCATACAAATGCGACAACCATATGACATCATATCAAGTTTCAACCATATACAAATGAGAATACATATATGCATATGCAATATGAAGTGACTGAGCCGATCTATAACCTAGGGTGTGTGTGTATATGTATCCACGAGCAACCATTAGCAATCACTAGCAACTATTTGCAGCCATCATCCATAACATGTTTTCAAATACATGTTTGCATCCATTTGTTTTCTACCTAAGGAGTTAGGAAAAGGACCAAGGAGATATACCTAAAAAGATAGATAAAGCATAACTTAAGAAAAAAGAGAGATCGAAGATGTACCCTCAAAAAGAAGAGGGTAGGCAGCGCATATTCTGTCCTCAGTTTCCCAAGTCGCGTCTTCCTCGGCGTCGCTCCACTGAACTTTAACGAGTTTGACTTCGCGGTTGCGTAGCTTTTTCACTTCAGTTCCAAAGATGCGGGTTGGAACTCTCCTCACAGTTGTTTCACGTTCCACTTCGGCTTATTCTAGAATGCTAGGTTCCACCACTTCCGCAGACTCATGCAAACACTTTCGGAGGTGAGAAACATGAAAGACGTTGTGAACTCCGGCTAGTCTCTCGGGTAGCTCTAATCTATAGGCCATTTTTCCAACCTTCTTGATGATAGGAAACGGTCCTACAAATCTTGGTGCTAGCTTTCCTGCGGATCCAAAGCGAACGACCTTCCTTAAACGAGATACCTTAAGGAAAACCCTGTCCCAAACCTCAAACTCAAGGTCGGTCCTTCTTTTGTCGGCGTAGGATTTCTGTCTGTCTTGGGCAGTCTTCGTTCTCCTACGTATCAAGTCCACTTTCTCCGAAGTCTCTCGAATCATGTCTGGCCCAAGTATAAGCTTATCTGTAGACTCCCACCAACAAGTTGGTGATTTTCACGGTCTTCCGTACAAGGCTTCGAAGGGTGCCATGCCTATGGTAGCTTGGTAGCTGTTATTGTAGGAAAATTCCACTAAAGGAAGGTGATCCTCCCACGTCCCTCCAAAGTCAAGAACGCAAAGTCCTAAAAGATCCTCTAAAACTCTATTCACTCTTTCCGTTTGGCCATCAGTTTGGGGGTGATAGGCCGTGCTCAAACATAACTGTGTGCCTACAGCTTCTTGCAGACTCCGCCAAAACTCACTTGTGAAAATAGGGTCTCGGTCACTAACAATGCTGGAGGGTATCCCATGGAGTCAAACTATTTCCTTGAGATAAAGAGATGCTAGAGATGAGTCAGTCCTTCTACTCTTGATAGGTATGAAGTGGGCGCTCTTAGTAAGCCTATCCACTATTACCCGAATGCTAGTATTGCCTTTTCTCGACCTAGGTAGTCCATCAATGAAGTCCATTGAAATGCTATCCCACTTCCACTGTGGGACCTCTAAAGGGTGAAGTAGTCCTCCAGGTTTCTTCTGTTCCGCCTTGACCCGTTGGCAGGTCATGCACTTAGAGACGAAATCTGCCACGTCTTGCTTCATGCCGCTCCAAAAGAAAGTCCTTTTTATATCCTTGTACATCTTATCACCAACAGGATGTATAGTCATCTTGGAATGATGAGCTTCCTCGAGAACCTTCTTTGTCAACTCCCTTGCTTGTGGGACGCATAATCTTCCATCTCGCCTCAGCCAACCCTTATTATCGATGGCGTATCTACTTAGGTGACTAGAAGTCTCACCCCAAATAAGTTTATCAGTCACATCAACAAGCTGAGGGTCTTCACGTTGTGCAGCCCCTATTGAGTCTAAGAGAGTAGGGCGTACTTCGAGAGATGCTAACAAACCCGGTACAAAATCCGAGGAGGGCCTAAAGTTAAAACTGGCTATATACTCCAAGCTTTTCCTTTCCACAAAGAGCGGGCTTAAGGTTAGTTTCTTTCGGCTCAACGCGTCTGCTACTACGTTGCCTTTGCCGGGAGTATAGGAAATTTCAAAGTCATACGAGGCAAGAAAATCCATCCATCTTTGCTGCCTCAAGTTAAGATCCTTCTGCGAGAAGAGATATTTCAACGATTTATGGTCAGTGTATAATTCAAACTTCTCACCTAGGAGATAATGGCGCCAAGACTTAAGCGCAAAGACGATGGCGGCTAACTCAAGATTGTGCGTTGGGTAGTTCTTTTCATGAACTTTCAATTGTCTTCCACCATACGCTACTACCCTTCCTTCTTGCATTAGAACAACGCCTAGTCCCGTTCCACATGCATTTGTGTATATTGTGAACATTTTGCTTCCATCTGGCAAAGTCAGAACTGGGGCTGTTGTGAGAGCCCTTTTTAATCGTTGGAAAGCAAACTCGCAGTCCAAATCCCAAGTGAACGCCAGATTCTTCTTTGTTAGCCTTGTGAGTGGGGCTGAGATTTTCGCGAAATCCCTAATAAACTTTCGGTAAAAACGAGCTAGCCCAAGAAAGCTTCGAACTTCGGTTGCATTTCTTGGTGTCTTCCAATCTTGCACTGCTCCACTTTCGCGGGGTCCACGGCCAACCCTTCTTTGGACACTATATGCCCCAGAAATCTTACTTCTTTTCTCCAGAAGTGACACTTGGAGAATTTGACTTTTAGTTGATGAGCTCGAAAAGTTTCCATGATTTCTTTCAGATGCTGAGCATGCTCTTCCTCATTCTTTGAGAAGATTAGGATATCATCTACGAAGACAACCACAAATTTGTTGAGGAATTCTCTGAACACCCTGCTCATTAGGTCTACGAAATAAGCGGGTGCGTTTGTCAAGCCGAAAGGCATGACAAGCCACTCGAAGAAACCGTCTGGGGTTCTGAACGCCGTTTTTATCAATGCTGTCTTCAGCTACTCTTAGCTGATGGAACCCAGTTGCCAGATCAAGTTGGGAGAAGACCGTTGCACCTACAAGCTGGTCAAACAAATCGTCGATTCGGGGAAGAGGGTGCCTATTTTTCTTGGTCAATTTGTTTAACTCCCTATAGTCGACGCAAAGGCGAAGCGAACCATCCGCTTTGGTTGCGAACACCACTGGAGCACCCCATTCCGAAATGCTCCATCTAATGAACCCTTTTTCGAGAAGTTCTTTAATCTGCTTACTGAGCTCCTTTCTCTCCCTTAGAGCCATGTGTTTGACAGGTAAAGCTACAGGCTTTGCGTTATCCACAAGATATATGCGGAAGTCTATTTCCCGCCTCGGAGGTAAGCCTTTCACCTCCTCAAGGCATCCGGATATTCCCGGGCTACTCTTACTGATTGCAAATTCTCATCAGAAGCATCGAGCGACTCTAGATAACTAAGCATAACAGCATTCAAGGGATTACAAGAAATTTCTAGAGTGTTACCAAGCCGAGTCAAGAGTCTAACTACTCTTTTCTCATAATCAAGAATGGCACTATTACTGGATAACCAGTCCATGCTTAAGATCAAACCATATCCCGAGAAGCCCAAAACAAAGGCATTACAACTAAACTCAACGCTGAGAATAGAGATTTTCAAACCCAAACAAACCATTGACAAGTAAGCGGAGCCCCCAATTGGATTTGAAACTACTAAGGGATCTTCTACCATACAAGTGTCTAGATGCAGAGATTCTACTAAGGCAGATGAAATAAAAGAGTGTGATGCGCCAGAGTCAAAAAGTGTACGAACTGGATGATCATAAAGATAGACTACACTTTCTACAGAAATATTACTACCTCGTTCCTGCTGAGGTGCCACTAGCGCATGAACCTGACCCCCTGAAGTGGATCCGGCTTTCTTTCCCTGCCCTTTCTTCTTTAGGCAGTCCTTAGCTTGGTGCCTAGTCTCTCCACAATGGAAGCAACCACCCATCTTCGCCTTCCTTTTTCGGCAGTCTTTTGATATATGTCCCACAATGCCACAGAAATTGCACCTTCTCTTCTCACGGGGCTTATTGTTCTTCCCTCCTTTCTTGAAGTCTGTTTTATTTGCTTGTAGACCCTCTTTCTTCTCTTCCCCCTTAGTTTCTTTCTTGCCGTGGCCTTCCTCGTGTAGCAACGCCATGTCCACCAAGCTTTCATAAGTCGCTCCCGTGGATACATGGGTCATAACAAGGCTGTGTAGAGGATCATTCAAACCTTTGACGAAGTGAAGTGCCTTATTGTGTTGGGTGTTTACTATGTCCAACCCAAATCTGGCCAGCTGATTAAACTGATTAACATATTCCCTGATCGTCATGCTCCCCTGTTTCAGAGTTAGGAACTTCTCCATTTGCAGGCTTCTTTCAGCTTGGAAGAGAAATTTCATCTCAAACCTTGTCCTGAAATCTTCCCATGTTTCCACTGTCCACTGCGCATTGGTAATTTCCCACCAATAGGAAGCTTCATCCTTAAGCAACCATACCGTTAGTTGTATCTTTTGCCTGTCATCAACTCCGAAGATGACAAACAGATCCTCAGTCTCCTTTAGCCAGTTTCTTGCTCCTACAAAGGACTTTGTCCCATAAAAGTCTTTTCCACCCATAGCCTTGAAGTCTCTGCATGTTTTTGCAAAGGCATTTCCACGAGGAGGAGGAGGAGGAACCGCAGCCACTAGAGGAGGGATGTCTGCTGGGCCTGCGCCATTGGCCCTTGCTTCTAAGTACCTCCTAAACCAGCCGGGTATCGGCACTCCTTCCGGGAGGTTAAGGTCTCCAGACATGCTGAAACAGAAAGGAAAAATTCAAAACGAAGGATAGAGAGAGATAGATAGGGCACATGGCTTTGGGGGATTTTGTCTTTTTTTTTAAAAAAAAAATATAACAATTTTTCTTGAAAAATGCTTCTTTAAACTTTCTTTTTTGAAAACAATTTCAAAAACTTTTATCTTATCTGGTAAACCTCGCTCTGATACCAAGTGAAACACCCCACCTCCGTTAAGGTCACTCACAAAGGGAATGCCTTAACTTTGGTGGAGGTTTATAAATAAAAGCCACAGATAAACTCAAGACAGATATAAATACACATATTTTAAAACAGCAGAAACTAAACAGACTTTTATTTCATCAATATGTGTTCAAACAAAACATTTCCATAATTGTCTCAAAATACTTCCAACATTACAACCTCGTGACTGTCTTGATTATTAAAGAAGCATAAAACATAAATAAAGTGACAAAAATCCCCATAGTGATATCCAAAGCCATAATCCGAGCAAAAGAGATCCAAATCATACATCTACGGTCTTGGAGCTTGTAAAGAGTCTGACTGAGCTGAGCTGTTTCCTCCCAGTGAACATGGGGGGGGAACGAAAGAAAAGAAGACGAAAAGAAAATAGGGTCAGACATAAAGCCTGAGTAAATCTAGTAACTCTTCAGTATGTGAATAAGAAAAGGGCATGATAGATATAAAATGAAAATAGGAAAGTGTCACAAGCTAAGGAAGTGTCGAATGTACTATCGCACCCATGCTATATCTCTGCATCTACTTGAGTTTATTCTAACTGGCACCCCACGCTGAGGGTGAAGTGATCCCCATTTTTCTAAAGATCGGCTCCTACTCGCGTTAACATGTGTCATACGACCCCCAAGAATTGTAGATACCTATGCTGGTCCCACCATGGGGTGTATCAAGACCCATGGTGGTGGCCCCGACACAAATTCTGGAAGGCATAGGTTATACTACTGGTGTCCCCAGTGCCCTGTTTGTCTGCTCCGGAGTGTGTGCACACCCGCACCCCGTTAGACCTACACTGTGCACCCACCGCCGTCGTTTTGACCGCTTACAATCAGCCCAGTAATCGTGCCCCACCCTGCCTAGTTTCAGGGTACCGTTGATACCTAACTTAGGTCACTGCTGAAACGGGTCCCTCGTTACCAGGATTTTCTAGTCAAACATGTTAAGTGGTTAAGTGTCTGTATTTACCTAACCCCACCCATCAATTCTTGTTAACATGTTGAATTTGGTTAAGTGTTATAGTTGACTTAACCCTACCATCTGTCCTTAGCCTCTTAGGAGCACCTGACCACTCACATTAGACAGGTATTGCTACGGTTACTGGATATGCCGGTCGGTTCCGGGCAGGTTTACACCGTAGCTCAGTCTAACCTCGGGTCCTTATTGGGCTCAATGCTTAACCACCCACATTGGATGGGTATTGTTGTGACTACTGGACATCCGGGCGGGTCCAGGCAGGTTTACATCACAACTCAATCCAACCTCAGGTTAAGCATATCGTGTTTTCTAAATTTACATATTTTAATACTTCTCAATTATAAATGTAAATGTCATATCTTTTATTTTTGGGTATAACAATTCATACCGCTTAAATGCCATTGTCGTTGGCATGTGCCAACCATGCCAACATATATTTTCATGTTTTACATCCAACATTATTACCCCCGTTTATATGTTCGTAATGTTATAACAAATGTTGGGTTCGACACAATTCAGCCCAACTTTATAAGCGTAAGAAAAGGGGAAATCAAGAACATGTAATAGTTTACAACATATAAGGGTGTGTGGCGCATGAACTTGCAATTTAGCGATACTAACATAAATGATGGGTCATGTGAACTTGCATTAAAATCAAAGTATAACTAAGTATGTGACATATGAAATGGCATAGTTTTGGTTTATACAAACTTGGGTTTAAACATGTTTAACTTGGCATAATGTCAACCACAAAACTAGCATGGTGTATATTCACTAAAATGTCCAACTATAACATCTAATCACATAGCCAATTTCAACATAAACTTGCATAGTTTATGAAACCCAAACGATACTTAACATAGATCCAATTATACTTGCAAATAAACATAAGAATGATTTCATAGGTTTTGGGTCATGTAGGCATAAAAGGTTTCAAATCTAGAGCATGTTTACATAAGCCTTAATTTAGACTTAGTGAATGTATATGGTCCATGTCATAGGCATAAACATAAAGGAATCAAATTCTAGTTTTTGCCACAAACTTGCAAGTTCCATTGTTTTCATATACAATTGTTAATAGGCTTGCATCACTCAATTTAGGCCACAAATATCAATACACAAGTCATAACAGAATTATTACAATACACAGAATCTACATCATTACAACAACACAATTTCTATTTTTATTTACATCGAATCACATCACAGTTTTTATTCATATTCTGAAAGGTCACTATACTTACAACGAATGTAGAATCTTGAATTCTGGATTCTGAATTCTGGAATTGAGATGCGCTCCTTTGGGTAGATTAACGTTGCGCTGATTAATTTGATTAAACTTTTATCTTCTTCTTAATTTGATTCGTCTCTTAGGCTTTTCTCTCTTGACGGCTACGTTCAATTCCTCCCTGGCAGCATGACGACTCCCATCTTATTTTTTTTTGGTGAAATTTTAGTTGAGACTTAGGGTGTATTTATAGATTTTTAAATTGTTTTGAGCTGTCAGATGAAGACAGGAGGAATCTAGGCCATACAAAGTTCAAAGAGCCAATCAAGAGGTGACACGTCAGCCCTAGTGACACACAAAGCCACAGAAATTCGAGCCAGAGTCAGACCTAGCCAGCCAGGTCGACCAAGTAGGTCGACTGGCAGGTCGACACCTAGGTCGACCTGGTGTGGCCAGGTCGACACCATGGTCGACCCTATGGTCGACCTGGTCTCTGGACGTGAATTTTCCCGCCCAACCCAGTTTGAACCTGAAATTCGAATTTTTGAATTTTAAACTGAGCTATTTGAATTTAAATTTTATTCTGAAACTTCCGAAGGCCATAACTTCTTCATACAGAGTCCGTTTCGCGCAAACTCAGACTCTATCTCAAGCAGAATTCCGAGACGAACGCAATGGCGTGACCCATTTCCCTTAATTCTTTTATTTAGAATTAATTACACTTTAATTTGTGAAGCTTAACGTTATAGAATTCACGGGGTGTTACATTACTGAAGCACCATAGACTGTCAAGTGTCATGAGCATTGTATTTTTCATAGATAATTGAACTGATTAAAGTGGTGAAAGTGTTTAAAACACTTACAATACCCTGAAGGTATAAACGATGAAAGTATACAAATTCCAGAAGAATTTAAATAACTTTGATAGTGATAAAGAGCAAGAAATGTAGATTACAACATTCTTTTAAGTATTGTTATGATGAAAATCTTGAAATAATTCATGATGAGTAGATCACTTCCTGCTTTCAAGAATTATTATAATAAAACTCTTAATATCCATTGAAGTGATAGTTGCGATATGCAAAACTTAGTATAATATATAAGTTCCTGAAGAACATAAATAACATTTGTTATTATAAAGAATACTAAGAACATGGATGATAGATTGCAACATTCTTCTAAGTATTGTTGTAATGAAAATCTTGATATACTTCAAGATGAGTAGATTACTTCCTGCTTAGTAATGAAAGTTATCTTATTCATTAAATATGTATTGCAACATGCAAGTCCGATTGAAACAGAAAATTATAAAATATTTATGAAGCGTATTCATAAATAAATATTAGTATCATACAAATCATAAAAGGGAGGTGTTTTAAATAAGAAAGCATGCCTGAAGCATGGAAATGCACATGAAGTTTTAAAAGAAAAACTTCATTAAGAAGTATTTGTAAGCAATTTGAGTTTTTGAAAGAAGAATACGAATTCAGGGAAAATTATTAAATCAGGGGAGCATCCATAAGTATGATATAATGCACTTTTTTTCCTTAACTAAGTTTTCCCCACTGGGTTTTCTTAGTAAGGTTTTAATAAGGCATGGGTCATGATCCAGAAGTATCAACCCAAAGGTAACATACAAAAATAAGTTATAATGTACTCTTTTTCCTTATTTAAGATTATTCCCACTGGATTTTTCTTATTAAGGTTTTAACGAGGCATAACATTGATTCAGAAGAATCATACTACTTTTGACGTAGTAAATATGACATTGTATATTGTACTCTTTTTCCTTCACAAAGATTTTTCCCAACGGATTTTTCTTAGTAAGGTTTTAACGAGGCAACATTTTGATCCAGAAGTATCAAACATATTTTGATGCAGTAAACTATTATTTATGAAGAAGACAAGGCAGTTTGGATGACTCAGATTCAAGTGAATTATATCAAGTATGATAGGATGGAGCACATTTCTTCTAAACTTCCCTTCACACATGCATGAAAGGATAACAAGAAAGAGGAGAAACAAATTCAGTTTCAAGAAAAGAGGGTAGATCCAGTTTCCAAATCAACATTGCAGAAGATGATATACAAAATTGGCATGCGTCGACTACATCAATAGACTAATTGAATAATGAGTTATAAATAAGGAGGAGCATATAAAATTACGCTATAATGTACTCTTTTCCTTCGCTAATATTTTTCCCACTGGGTTTTTGTTAGTAAGGTTTTTAATGAGGCATTATCTTGATCCTGAAGTATCAACCCTTACTGTAACATTATAAAACATGTTACCTAAAGATGAAATGAATTTGCATTCGTTTCCTTCTTTATGATTTTTCCCATAGGGTTTTTCATAAAAATGTTTTTAATAAGCCATTGTTTTGATCCTGAAGAATCAAACTCTTTTAAGGAATATCATTTTAATATGATATTCATAATGTCAGACGTTGTACTCTTTCTCGTTCAAGATTTTTCCCATTGGGTTTTCATGATAGAGTTTTGAAGGCAACAAACAATAGTTGTATCGACTGAACAGATATATGCAAGCAAGATAATAATAAGGAGGAGCAATCATCATATATGTTTTAAAAGGGACAACTTCAAGTTAGCAGAGCATTCAAGTTTTTGAGGACGCATATTCATTGGGGAGCATTCAAGTTATGAGCCAATGTAATAGAAATAAAAATACATCTGAATGAATAGAAATGTCCTCTCTCCCTTCTTTATTGTGTTTTGTGTTCATTTTATAACAGTTTTATTATTTTAGACTCATCCGCTATATCCCGCTATTTATTCGTTTTATTTTCATTATAACTTTTTACATCTTCGATGCAGTTGATTCACTGAGCGCTTTAATTGCACAGACCAGAACATAAATGGACAAAACCCACACTCAATGAAATTCGTCTTCCAAAATTTACACCTTTCTCTGATAAAAGGCAAAACCAAATATAGGAATGTTTTCTACTCCGCTATCACTTTTTTTCTTTGATAAGAACAAGTCATTTAATGTACCGGTGTTGCGATTGAAAGGAAGATTTAACATCAGAGCAACAGCGCTCTGTTAGGCAGTAAACCCATGAACTGGACTGAAACAAGGCCCATTTAGATCTTTGGAAGATATTATAAAAAAACATAAGTTAATTTGCTTCTTCTTCTTTTGTTTACTATTCAGTTTTTGGTCTGTTGAGCAGAACAATTGCATTAAACTCTATATTATTAATAATAATAAACTATCTGATCAAATATGAATGAAACGTATTACATGATTCTTCATCTACATCTAGTATATAACATGGACCCAAATGTTGTTAGCAGGCATTTATATTTATAATAGAGAAAGATCACCTACGTATACAACATCCATTTAGTCTATACTTGGCAAAGGAATCCTCCAATAATTCCACGAGTTATAAGCCTCCTGCAGTTAAGTAAAGCAAGCAATTGTTACAGAAAATCTACTATTTTACATTGAATCTCATTGAATAAATAGCTTTTGCAACAGACATTCAACTTCTCTGCAGCATTCGCGATTTTTTATTCATGTAACCGCATAAGTAGTTAAGATCACAACAAATTTTAGTATGTCCAATCCTTTGCTTATGAGTGACATTGTAGCTGACTAAAAGCAATCTTGAAATACCAACCTGCTCATCATTTGAAGTCGGAGGAAACATATCATCAACCAAAGTATGCAAGGACGTATACGATTTCTTGTTACTGCAGTTATTAAGTGCTACTTCACCCTGTACCACATGCAACGCAGCTAGAGATTAGAATTGCACCATTTAAAACAAAATGTAGTGAAAAGAAAAGTAAAATAAACTTTTTGTGGCTAAGCTTTACCTTTGGATTGATAATAAATATTTTCCCTTTAGGAATTCCAATCTTTGTGTAGCTAAGCTCATCGGTGTCTCTGTTTCCAAATCCAGCATAGAATGGATTGTGATCTGAAGGGAAAAGAGCTCTTATATCCTGTTAATATTATAGCAGAAATTTTTATATGTACAATAAATAAATTAATAAAGGAGTGCGTGTGTGTGTGTGTTTTTTTTTTTTTTTTTTTTTTTTTTTTTTTTTTTTTTATGTGTAGTACTAATATAAACCCTTAAGGATTGGACTTTAGTCAGTAAGTAGACAACATATGTTAATATAAAAACACATCAGGGAATGTAAGAGCTATACAGGTGAATACTTCAAAATTAATCCTAGCGAAACATTGAAAAATTAAATTCTTTCCAAACAATTTTAAGGAAGATTACCTGCAAGCACGCAATCTTGAATTCATGAGGTGCTCTCCTTATAACTGTCACAATTCATAAAGCATCATTGGTTATAAAAAGTGTTCAATTCCAGAATGTCAAAGTTATAGCGTTGAATATTTCAACCGTTTCACTAATGCTTAGAAGCAAAGGTTAGGTTTGAAATGATAGAATTTACATATGGAACATAATATAGTAACTTAGGTAACTCAAACAAAATAAAATAAATCTTTTACTGGAGGATTATATCTTCCAATTACTTGACTTATTGTTGCCACACCACTATTATTATAGAAAATATTAGTTTTAATCTTTTTAGCACACAGAATAGCGTTTAACAAATAATGTTCATTTAACAGTACAGGGAAACGTACAGTGACATTAAGTTACCTTCTCTATAAAGTGCAGGGAATAAGCCATCAGGCGAAATTACAACTGGACCAGTAGGCAGTGCATTTCCATCCTGCATTTGAAATATCAGTGGGTTCTATTTTCTATTTTTTAAGGTTGTCTTCACAATTGTTGTTTAACCCGCACTTGAAATGCATAATTCTATAAACAATAACATAGATCTGTCTATACTGGATAATGGTACACCGCTTCAGACATAGAATCTAGAGTTCATGAGTCGGTTACTCATGAGGTATCAAAATTAATGCTCTTCTTGAATAAATACCACTCTTAGTATCAACAATAAATAACATAATTCTGAGTAAATAAGCATCTTGTCCTGAATAGCCAACTAAGGGAACGACTTCGGACACAAAACAAAACACAATGTGACACAAAAGATTTTGATCACTGAATCTCATGACATTCACATTTGGAATAGAAATCAGGAGACAATACAATGGTTGACATTCACTGCTCCACAAATTGTGCCATCATCTTGTTTTCCAACAGGATTTATATATAATTAATTTATTTTGGATATAGAATATACAGTATTAAAATGAAACAAATAGTATCTCAAATTTACCGATAGATAGGTATCAGGATATGATTTGAAGTTTTAAATTTCAATTATGATTTATAAACTATGTTATTCGGCCAACATTTGACATTCCTTTATTATTTCAAATACATACCAGACATATTGTTATTTTCATTGATGGATAAGACGAGTCATGCAAGATACACCCCCAATAGCTACTGCCTTTTACCCGATCTTCATTTTAGCCGGTCCACTTCCCGTGCATGCTCCATATTACCCATTTAATATTTCACACTATCCAGTTATCAATTTTATTTTCCTCCCTTTCTAAACTCTAATTACTGCCGATCGATCTAAACTCCCCACACCTACTCCACTGCAGTACATCATCGCTCGACAATCGGTCGCTCCACCACGCCTCCCTCAGTTGTCAGTGCTTACTTGTGTGCATGTATACTGTTGTAGCTTTGATTTTATGTATGTTATGATACGAGACTTGGTTATTTTGTGCATGCACGTATTTTATGTTGCAGGCTCGGTTATGTAAGTGTACAAATGGTTATATAAATTTTTTCTCCAACTTTTGCACTTGTTTGGTAATATATTGCTGACAAAGTAAATGCCGAACGATGGTAAAGAATTAGAGTAATACAATAAAAAACGGGTGTTAACCACCAATCGGCCAGTTGGACCGATTGAATTAAGAGGCGAAAAACCAAAGGTGTCTTGAGTTTTTATTTTTATTTTACTTTGGATTTTCGTATATAAAAAAGTACGAATGACGCACACATATCGTGAAAAATGATAGTTTTACAAAACGAAGTTAACACACAAAACAAAAAATAAATTTTTATTATTTTCCGTATTTTAAAAAACAACGGAAGAACGATGACAAAATTCATCTATCCACCGCCCTTTTGTCCCCTCCATCATCCCCTCCACTTTTGGTCCGTCACTTCCGCTATCCTTTAAATCTTCGCATTTTTTGAAATTAACGTTGAAAACTCAAAGCTCAAAACTCAAAACTCAAAACACAAAATAAACCAAACACTGACTAAGTTTTTGGCTTTTACATTCGGTTGTTCAGAGTATATCAACCATACATAAACAGGCAGTAGACCACTGTTCGGTTGTACTGGACCAATTAGAACAAGTGACCGAATACCAAGTCTCTGAGTTTGACACTCGGGGTAGAGAATAAATCAACTCAACATAAAAAAGACAGAAGACCACTGATCAACAGTTAACTGCCAACGAAATATGGACAAAATGAAGTACGCGTTCGGTTTTTTCTTTTCTAGGTAGAAGGCAGTATACATCAGCGTGTATATAACACAACTCGTAATGATATGTCATATGTGGCCTTCGTGTCAATTCTAAAGCGGAGATTTGTTTGTTTTTACAAAGAAACATGAACTTGTAGATTTCATTTTAGAAAAATTGTATTTTTGGTAGTCTATACAAAATAATCAAGTGATAGTGATGCTCTCATAAAATATTAATGATCCCAAATTCCATTCATTTTGCAACCAATGAGAGAGAAAGGTAAATAGTACATATAAAGTGTAATGGATATACAAAGTGATAGAAGAATCATAATGATCCATGAAGTCGTTATCTGTTCCAGCATTACCTATCTTACTACATCTCTACTTTATTTTCAAAATAAGACACCACGACATACATAATTATCAAACAATGGATAACGAAAAGGATTGCAGAGTATATTTTACCTGTTTCAGGTTGGAAAGAAAACTCTTGGTCAGGTATGCCTGAACAATAGCTCTGGCACTTAAAAAAAGTAGCTGATAACCATTTTCCTGAAGTATACATAACCATTTTAGATTAATTTACCATGTTAGGTTCAGGTACATTGTTCAAAGTTAAACCGTTTTGTAATTTGCATTTTGAAGTTAAATTGCTGGACATGGGGATGTAACAGAACTATAAAACCCTAAAGTGAAGGTTATTTTGAACAAAGGATTCCAATAACTTGCAGCTCTCTAATACATAAACTATAGCCCTTCGATTGCATTTTCAATGAAAGAATCAATACATTTGATCTTCAATCATTAGGTGAAAAATATGAGATCATTAAAAAGAAAATTCCATTCACATCCCTTTTCCAACAACCATCCAAAAAAAACAGTGATAAAACTGCTACCATAATTCAGATTAATACCTTAATTGCAGTAAACAATCGAGCTACCCCAGACTGTGACCAGTCTCTTCCAACTAAAGGCATAAACTGGCCTAAAACATCCGACCTGAGTGCACAAATAAGGTGTAATTATTAATTATTGCAATGGTTGGGAAAGGAAAATTGCACTACAGCATGAACAAAGTTTTGTCAAATATGCAAGTATTACAACAGTCAATTAGTTATTTTGTACTGCTACCTATAATATTATGATGACAGAAACTGAATAATGTTTTAAGCTACAGCCTGCAACAAATGCTGGTAAAACATTCAAGTCATCCTTTAAAATGGCAGATAAAAACGCTAACCTGGTAATTGTTCCATCAACATCGGATATGACTATCTTTGCATTCCATTTCCACAAGTATATATGTGCATCAACCTATATAAAAAGGGAACAGAATAAAACAATATGATCGTTCAAACAAAACACAACAGATGATTCTAAACAAACCTGTTGTTTTCCTAAAACTCTTGTCGTGAAATTAAATGTTATCATATTTTGGCCTTCTCTCAAATTCAAAGAAGCAATTTGATCGGTAGCAGGCATATTCGTTCTTTGAAAAATCTTCCTTGGTGAATTTTTAGTACTACTAGGTAGTGTTTCTTCTTCGAAGAAGGACTCTGAATCAAAAAATTCATCATTTGAAAAGCTGCTATTGCTACGCTGAAAAGATTTTACCCTTCTAAACGGAATAGGCCAAAGTCTCCACTTAGTGCTTGAAGTAGACGGCGTTGGTGTATCTATATGTTCAACAGGAATTGAATCACTGGGCTCGACCATAAAATTTGAACCAAATAAAGCTTTCCCAACAATGATATGAGCAACTTTTTCCCACAAGAAATATTCATTTTTATATCTGACGATAAGATTTGCACTTTTAATCATCTCGGAACCAAATGCCTTGAATTCATCCTCAAGTATTTGATGTTCTTCAAATATTTCTTTAGCAGTCGTACTACCCATGCCCGGACGGAATAATAGACTGCATTTTGAAATCTCGAATCCTAGTAAATTATACTTAAGTAAGTACAAAACAAAAGAAACAAATTAATGGCTTCGTTGAACAACAGCGGAGCAGGAAACTGTCGCATTAAAAGATATGCCATAATTGAAGCATGTTTTTTGTTTTCTTCAACGCAAATATTGAAAAATATGGAATTTGCAAATTGTGAATAAGTGAAGGATGGCAAGTTTCAAACAAACGATTTCAGAATGACTTCTTTTCTCATTCCTATTAAATGAGCATATACAAAGCATTTACGAGGTGAATTCAAATGCCTTGTACTGCTAAAACAGTATACATATATAGCTCACACATCTTACATGTAAAAGCCATGATTTCTAAAACTGTAATGCCAATTCAAGCCTAACTACAAACAATATTACTTACCAAACCCTGAGAATACCTGCATGGAAGGAGCCACCGGTGGTTCTTCAGTGCATTCTATTTTAATGTCATTAGATACTGCTGACATATCATTTAGGTTTGTACCTTCCACTTCATCGCTAATTGAAACATCATGAACATCACCATTAACCATAAGAACATTAACACTATTTTCATTAGCAATATTTATATTTATGTCTACAGCATGCTGTACAGTATCAACAGGAATATCAGACATCTTAGCATGACTTATGTTCTCTGTTGTTAGGTTACTTGATGTAGTTTCTTCTCCTTCAATCAACCCATTAGTAGATGCACATATTTCTGTCAATTCTAAGCAACTCTTGAACATGTCACGATCTTTTGGCATACCTTCATTCATATCCCCACTACTGCTCTGATACTCATTGTCTAACACTCGATTCTCAATTGTGACTTCATCCTTCTCTTTTGGAAATAAAGAGTTACTCCATGCATCTATATCGGTTTCAAAATCTTCATTAGCACCTTCGGTAGGCCCAAGGTGAAACCGAGGAATATTTAATTGTGCATCATCTATCTTCTCATCATCTTTGGAAATTGGAGCCATAATAACATGTCCATCTACACTTATCTGCAACATAGCAGAATTCGGTTCCTCAGATGAAATAAGTATATTTTCTAACTCATCAATATATTCGTTATATTTAGCCACTTCATGTTCTTGCTCATTATTGTTACCGTCAACTTCTCCTTTTCTTCCATCAACACTAACATTTTCATCGTCATCTTGACCAAATAAGCACAAATCTATACCTTCATTCCCCGGAAAAACTTCTCTCAAGAAATAGGCTTCTCCGGAGTTATCAAGATACATATTGAAATTGGCTTCAAATCCATTGACCGATATGCGAACTATCTTCTCAGAACGTTTAAGTATCCCTTGGAATTTTCCAAACCGCACGTACCATGGTGTTGATCGGTATGTCCCGTCTGGTTGCTCAACAACAATTATATCTACTGCTCCACCAAAAGGATGGAAAGGAGTCGCAACGGAGTAGACACCTTGTGTCAATAAACTTCCTACTCTTCCAACCATATTCATCTCCAATGCCAACAAGTATAAATACAATTTCAAGAATGAACTACTTAAATCTCTAAAATTCTTGAACTTTGAGGGGATCTGGTATGATTGCACGAATATATGCTGCACAAAGAATCAAATTTATGATATTTCTTGTCGAATGGGTAGTATATTATACAAAAAGTTGCATAAAAATGTTGAGCTCAACTAAAAATAAATAAGACAGTTATCAATAACTACTTACCTAACAATGATGATGTATTGAAATTGACGCTACGCTGTTCTAAGTAGATCTATGTCAAATTATTCACGCAAGCTCGACTTAACTAAGCATAATTTCAACATTTAATCGCAAATTATCAGTGATTTCAATATACCAAATAGATAGAGCAGCCCGAATCCCTAAAGATCGCACTTTTGTACAAAAAAATGGTTATGTGCAATAAACTTGAGACAAATTCCAACTACAGCATGATTTTGAGAAGGAAAATAATAGCATTGTGCAGAAAACGAATTTTTTTTTCTTTTTTGGTGTACCTGGAAGAAAGGCTGTGGATAGAGCTCCGTAGCAGCAAACGATTGGAAGAAAGGCGGTTGGAATTCAATTCCATGCAAGTGTGCTGGAGAAAGAATTTGGTAGGGAGAGAAGTCAACAGTCAAGTTGTAGCGTACACAGAAGGAACTCTGGCTTCTAGAGTTTTGATTTGTAATTGAAAAGGAAAAAAAAGAAAGAGAGACGTCTAGTAAGATACCGTTGACACTAATAAACTACGGCGTAGCCTCCTACGCATTGGACGTTCTGGCGGACAGAGCCTACTTTCCAGTTCCGTTGGAGAAAAGGCGGAGTACATGCATTGGCGCCCAACCCGGACCCATTCTCCAACTAATGTTATCCGCGACGCATAAAACTGTGAATGAAGGTCCGGTCCAATGAACAACCCACCAAACATTCAGACTAGAGCAGTGGGCTGAAGATAAAAAAATATTTTTTTGCTTAACTATTTATATACAAATTTTAAGATAAACAGATTTTATGAGTTGTTGGTAGTTAACATGCAAAGGTATTAGAAATAGGGTTTGCACACCCACGTTCGATGCTGGCTCAAGAAATGATTTACCTTTTTTTTTAAATAGAAATTTTCAATTTTTTTAAATGGGCTTGGTCATCCAAACTGTTGGGCCGACTCTGATGACGGTCAGACCAAACTCTCCTTACCCCTGCACATGGTGTACGCATAAGAGTTGACATACACATTGTTGCAACAAAAATGAATTCTTTGATATTATTGTTACTACCGAAATTAACTTCGAAACAGACTATTGGTGAAAGGGTAACAAACCGTCACAAACAAAGAAGAATGATCCGTAAGCAAGAATCGGGCACAAGGTAAAACCGAAAGCATAAGGTAACAACCCGAAAACTAGGCAACTGAGACCATCATTAAAGAAAAGAACTCAAAACCAATACAAAAAAATGACACCGGCAGGGTAGTTCCAGCACGAAGGGTAGATAATGAGGGGTCACCCAAAACCACAAGGCAATGAAGAGAAAGACCAGGAATCCTATAGACCACGACCAAGAAGGATGAAAGGGCTATTGGTATTAACTTGCTTAATACTGATACATCAAGAGACGAGAGCATCAAAAGCATAGAGTTTGAAGCACAAAGGAATCATCTAGGAACCAGTTACCGAGACCCCCATTAGATGATCACCGAGAGGCCACTTTAGTAAACAACTAATAAAACACCGGAAAGTTGAAAGCGTACTTCAGGGATCTACCGAAAGGCAAGCCGGAATCTTGAAGAGAGACAAACTATCCACACTAATCTACTTAGTGTCGATACCGACAGGGGTGGCGGATCCGGTAACCATCCACTTGAATCATGAAGGCAAGCTCCACGAAAAATTAATAGCATGACCGAAAGCTCATGACTGGAAGAAAAGAAGACGAAAGAAAATAGGGTCATACATAAAGCCTGGTAAGTCTAGTGACTCTTCAGTATGAGAATAAGAATAAGGGCATGATAGGTATAAACTGGAAATAGGAAAGTATCATAAACTAAGATAAAGCAGTTTGAATTGAATATACTATCGCACCTCACACTATATCTCTGCACCTACTTGCATTGCCTCAACTGGCACCCCATGATCGAGGTGAAGTGATCCCATTTCTAAAGATCGGCTCCTACTCGCATAATCATATGTGTCTTACGGCCCCCAAATATTGTAGATACCTATGCTGACCCCACCATGGGGTGTATCAAGTCTCATGGTGGCGACCCGACACAATCCTTAAAATGCATATGTTATACTACTGGTGCCTCCAGTGCCATGTTTGTCTGCTCCGAAGTGTGTGCACGCCCGCACTCCGTTAGAACCCACACTGTTGCACCCACCGCCTTCGCTTTTGACCGCTTACAATCAGCCCAGCAACTGTGCCCCACCCTGCCTAGTTTCAGGATACCATGATACCTAATTGGGTTACTACTGAAATGGGTCCCCATTACTAGGGATTTCTAGTAAAACATGTTAAGTGGTTAAGTGTCTGTATTTACCTAACCCCACCCATCAGTTTAATTTAACATGTTGAATTGGTTAAGTGTTTTTGGTTAACTTAACCCTACCATCCTGACTTGTCTGTCCTTAGCTTTTTAAAGCACCGACCACTCACATTAGACAGATATTGTTACGGTTACTGGATGTGTCAGTCGGTTCCGGGCAGGTTTACACCGTAACTCAGTCTAACCTCGGGTCCTTGTTGGGATCAATGCTTAACCACCCACATTGGATATGTATTGTTGTGACTACTGGACAGCCGAGCGGGTCCGGGCAGGTTTACATCACAACTCAATCCAATCTCGTGTTAAGCATACTCATATTTTATAAATTTACATATTTGTCTTTATTACTTGTTATATGTAAATTTGCTAACAATTAAATGTTATGGCCCACTTTCCAAGTTTAACATTTTTGGTATAAGAATTTATACCATTCAAGTGTCACCAATTTTGGCATGTGACAAACATGCCAATTTCATATATTTTTACCAATTTATGTCAAGTTTCCTATAGTTACCAATTTTTCCCAACGTTACCCCGTCTAAGTATTAGGCTAACAGTCTTAGCCTAATTTTCGTTCGCATGGTTTTTAACATATAATATTAGGCTAAAAACTTAGCCTAATTTAGCGCACACAAAATTGGCATAAGGAAATTCATAAACATAAATATGACATAGGTGTAAACTTGGCATTATTGGCATAGTCAATATGAACATCATAGGTGTGAACTTGCAAAATAGTCAACATGAATGTCATAGGTGTGAATTTGCAACATAGGCCAAATCAACTTACATACATGTGAACTTGCATTGAAATAGGGGTCTAACCAAATAGGTGTCACATGAATTAACGTATGATTTAGACAACATAAGCCTAAACATGTTTAGATCTAGGCATAACATCGAACATCACTAGCATATTACAAGAATATAACATGTCCATAAAGTATGTATAATTTCATCGCATGTGTGAACTAGATCCAAATCATGTTTACTACTATAACATGAAACTTGTATTAAAATGGATCTTGGCATGGATCCAATTATGAACTTTGCAACTTTTGTATAAACATATGAGCATGTATATGAACTTAGGCATAGAGGTTTTAGCATGAAGTATATACATGAGATCTTAACTTGTACATATCACATACAACTTATATAATCACATAAACATATATGTGTAGATTACAACATGAACTATACAACTTGCATGTGATGTTGTTTTCATTTGAATGGATCCAACACCAAGTAAATCTAACCACAAACATTCCAACCATTCACAATACAATAATTTCAGTACATAGATATGAATTAACATCATCATTATACAATAACACAATTCCATTTCCATTTTACATCGAATCAAATCCTAACTTTTATTCACATCGGAAAAATCACTATACTTACAACAAACGACGGTCTTGTTTTTTGATTTCTGAGTTCTGAATTTGAATTGCTTTCCTTTGGGTAGACAAACGTTGTTTTGATTCTTGTTTTAACTTTAATTTGGCTCGTCTCTAAGCTTTCTCTAACTTACGGCTACTCCTAGTTTCCTCCCAGCAGCATGACGACTCTAGTTCTGTATTATTTGTGTGAATTTAGGTTGAGTGTTGAGTTATATTTATAGAATTTCAGATTGATTTGAGCCGTCGATGAAGCTAGAGTTAATCCAGACCATCCATCTCAAGAGAAGCCAATCAGAAAGTGACAAGTCAGCCCTAGTGACACAGCCAAGCTCAGAAATTCGACCAGAAACCGACCAGGCCAGCCAGGGCCAAACCAGGTCGACTGGGCAGGTCGACCCCCAGGTCGACCCAATGGTCGACCTGGTTCCCCAGGTCGACCCCTAGGTCGACCTGGTGCCTGGGCGGGAATTTTCCCGCCTAGCCCAGTTTGGGTCTGAATTCGAAATTTGAACTGAATTTTGAACCGTTTGAATTTTAATTTGAACTCTGAAACTTCCGGAGGTCATAACTCCTTCATACGGAGTCTGATTCACGCAAACTCGGACTCTATCTCAGGCAGAATTCCGAGACGAGCGCAACGGCGTAACCCGTTTCCCTTAATTCTTTCATTTAGAATTAATTATACTTTAATCTGTTAATTTACAGTTAACAGAAAACTCGGGGTGTTACATTCTCCCCTCCTTAAAGGATTTCGTCCCCGAAATCTTCAAGTCTGAAAGAATGTAAATCCTAACATCCAATCGTCCATCTACTCAACCAACAAACACAAGCGTCCATTGTCCTTAAAAGACTTCTAATGCTTCATGATCATATGCATAGTGTGTGTACATGTCCTTATCTAATGCAAAATCAGGCGGTAATCTGATTCAGTTGACCTCCTTAATGCAAATCATGTAAGTGTCATGAATCCATTATGTATGCAAATTTTTCCTACTCATAATTCTACATGAGTGCGCAACCATTCATATAAATGCGACATCCATATGACAACATATCAAGTTTCAACCACATACAAATATGAATACATATATGCATATGCAATATGAAGTGAGTGAGCCGATCTAAAACCTAGGTTGTGTGTGTATATGCATCTACGAGCAACCACTAGCAACCACTTGCAGCCATCAACCATAACATGTTTCAAATACATGTTTACATCCAAAGGGGTTTTCTACCTAAGGATAAAGGATAATATCTAGGAGATATTCCTAAAAAGATAGGTACAAGCACAACTTAAGGAAAAAGAGAGATCAAAGATGTACCCTCAAAAAGAAAAGGGTAGGCCGCGCGTATTCTGTCCTCAGTTTCCCAAGTCGCGTCTTCCTCGGTGTCGCTCCACTGAACCTTAACGAGCTTGACTTCGCGGTTGCGTAGCTTTTTCACCTCAGTTCCTACGATTCGAGTTGGAACTCTCCTCACAGTTGCTTCGCGTTCCACTTCGGCTTCTTCTAGAATGCTTGGCTCTACCACTTCCGCAGATTCATGTAGACATTTCCGGAGATGAGAAACGTGAAAGACGTTGTGAATTTCAGCCAACCTTTCGGGCAGCTCTACTCTATAAGCCATCTTCCCAATCTTCTCGATGATAGGGAATGGTCCTACAAATCTTGGTGCTAGCTTTCCTGTGGATCCAAAGCGAACGACGTTTCTTAAAGGGGATACCTTAAGGAAAACCCTGTCCCCAACCTCAAATTCAAGGTCGGTCCTTCTTTTGTCGGCGTAGGATTTCTGCCTGTCTTGGGCAGTCTTCATTCTCCTTCGTATCAAGTCCACTTTTTCTGAAGTTTCTCTAATCATGTATGGCCCAAGTATAAGCTTGTCAGTAGACTCCCACCAACAAGTTGGTGATCGGCACGGTCTTCCATATAGAGCTTCGAAGGGCGCCATACCGATGGTGGCTTGGTAATTGTTGTTGTAGGCGAATTCCACTAAAGGAAGATGATCCTCCCAAGTCCCTTCGAAGTCAAGAATGCATAGTCTCAAAAGATCTTCTAATACTCTATTCACCCTTTCTGTCTGACCATCAGTTTGGGGGTGATAGGTCGTGCTTAAGCATAACTGTGTGCCTACAGCTTCTTGCAGACTCCGCCAAAATTCGCTCGTAAAGATGGGATCTCTGTCACTCACTATGCTGGAGGGTATTCCATGGAGTCGAACTATTTCCTTGAGATAAAGAGAAGCTAGAGACGAGGCAGTCCTTCTACTCTTGACGGGTATAAATGGGCGCTTTTAGTGATCCTGTCCACTATTACCCAAATGCTAGTATTGCCTCTTCTTGACCTAGGAAACCCATCAATGAAGTCCATTGAAATGCTATCCCACTTTCATTGCGGGACTTCTAGAGGATGAAGCAGTCCTCCAGGCTTCTTTTGTTCCGCCTTGACCTGTTGGCATGTCACGCACTTAGAAACGAAATCTGCCACGTCCTTCTTCATGCCGCTCCAATAGAAAACTCTCTTTACGTCCTTGTACATCTTGTCCCCACCTAGGTGTATTGTCATCTTGGAATGATGTGCTTCCTCGAGAACCATCTTTACTAAATCCCTTGCTTGTGGGATGCATAGTCTTCCATCCCGTCTCAGCCAACCTTTATCATCGATGGAGTACCTATTGAGGTGACTGAAAATCTCACTCCTAATTAGTTTATCAATCACATCCACAAGCTGAGGGTCTTCACGTTGTGCAGCCCCTATTGAGTCTAAAAGAGTGGGCCGTACTTCTAGGGATGACAATAAACCAGGTATAAAATCAGAGGAGGGCCTAAAGTCAAAACTGGCTATATACTCCAAGCTTTGCCTTTCTACAAAGAGAGGGCTTAAGGTCAGCTTCTTTCTGCTCAACGCGTCTACTACTACGTTGCCTTTGCCAGGAGTATAGGAAATCTCAAAGTCATATGAGGCAAGGAACTCCATACATCTTTGTTGTCTTAAGTTAAGATCTTTCTACGAGAAAAGATACTTCAACGATTTATGGTCAGTATATAATTCGAACTTCTCACCTATGAGATAATGGCGCCAAGACTTAAGCGCAAAGACGATGGTGGCCAACTCAAGATTATGGGTTGGGTAGTTCTTTTCATGCACTTTCAATAGTCTTCCACCATAAGCTACTACCCTCCCTTCTAGCATCAGAACAGCGCCTAGTCACGTACCACAAGCATTCGTGTATACGGTGTACGTTTTGCTTCCATCGGGCAAAGTCGGGACTGGGGCTGTTGTAAGAGCCATTTTTAAGCGCTGGAAAGCAAACTCGCAATCCAAATCCCAAGCGAACGCCAGATTCTTCTTTGTTAGCATTGTGAGTGGAGCTGAGATTTTTGCGAAATCTCTAATGAACTTTCGGTAAAAACCGGCTAGCCCAAGAAAGCTTCGAACTTCGATTGCATTTCTTGGTGTCTTCCAATCTTGCACTGCCACCACTTTCGCGGGGTCTACAGCTAACCCCTCTTTGGACACTATATGTCCAAGAAATCTTACTTCTTCTCTCCAAAAGTGGCACTTGAAGAATTTGGCTTTTAGCTGATGAACTCGAAGAATTTCCATGATCTCCTTCAGATGCTGAGCATGTTCTTCCTCATTCTTTGAGAAGATCAAAATATCGTCTACGAAGACAACCACAAACTTGTTGAGGAATTCTCTGAACACCCTGCTCATTAGGTCCACGAAATAAGCGGGTGCGTTTGTCAAGCCGAAAGGCATGACAAGCCACTCGAAGAAACCGTCTGGGGTTCTAAACGCCATTTTATTAATGCTATCTTCAGCTACCCTTAGCTGCTGGAACCCAGTAGCCAGATCAAGTTGGGAGAAGACCGACGCACCTACAAGCTGATCAAACAAATCGTCTATTCTGGGAAGCGGGTGTCTATTCTTTTTAGTCAGCTTGTTTAGCCCCCTATAGTCCACACAGAGACGTAGTGAACCATCTGCTTTGGTGGCGAACACCACTAGAGCACCCCATTTTGAGATACTCCGCCTTATAAACCCCTTCTCGATAAACTCCTTAATTTGCTTACTAAGCTCCTTTCTCTCCTTTGGAGCCATGTGTCTAACAGGCAGAGCTACGGGCTTTGCATTATCAACAAGATATATGCAGAAGTCTATTTCCCGCTTCGGAGGTAAGCCTTTCACCTTTTCAAAGACATTCGGATATTCCCGGACCACTCTAACCGACTGCAAATTCTCAACGGAAGCGTCAAGCGACTCTAGATAACTAAGCATAACATCATTCAAGGGATTACAAGAAATTTCTAGAGTGTTACCGAGCCGAGTCAAGAGTCTAACCACTCTTTTCTCACAATCAAGAATGGCACCATTAATGGATAACCAGTCCATGCCTAAGATCAGTCCATATCCTGAGAAGCCCAAAACAAAGGCGCTACATCTAAATTCAACACTTAAAATAGATATTATCAAATCCAAGCAAACCATCGACAAATAAGCCGAGCCCCCAATTGGATTTGAAACAACCAAGGGATCTTCTACCATGCTAGTGTCTAGGTGCAGAGATTCTACTAAAGCAGATGAAATAAAGGAGTGTGATGCACCCGAATCAAAGAGAGTGCGAACTGGATGATCATAGAGATAAACTAAGCTTTCTACAGAAATATTTCTACCTCGTTCCTGTGGAGGTGCCACCAGCGCGTGAACCTGTCCTCCTGATGTGGATCCAGTCCTCTGTCCCTGCCCCCGCTTCTTTGGGCAGTCCTTAGCTAAATGTCCAGTCTCTCCACAATGGAAACAACCACCATTCATCTTTGCCTTCTTCTTCCTGCAGTCTTTTGCTATATGTCCAACAATGCCACAGAAATTGCACCTTCTCTTTTCACGGGTTTTGTTGTTCTTCCCGCCTTTCTTGAAGTCTGTTTTCTTATCCTGTAAACCCTCTTTCTTTTCCTGAGGCACTTCCACCTTTGCCTCTTTCTTGCCTTTATCTTCCTCGTGTAGCAGCGCCAAGTCCACCAAGCTTTCATAAGTTGCTCCCATGGGTATATGGGTCATTGCAAGGCTGTGTAGAGGCCCATTCAGACCTTTGACAAAGCGAAGGGCCTTCTTGTGTTGGGTGTTTACTAAATCCAGCCCAAATCTAGCCAGCTGATTAAACTGATTGACATACTTCTTGATTGTCATACTTCCTTGTTTAAGAGTTAGGAAATTCTCCATTTATAGGCTCCTTTCAGCTTGGGAGAGGAATTTCTTCTCAAACCTCATCCTGAAATCTTCCCAAGTTTCTACTGGCCTCTCAGCATGGGTAACTTCCCACCAATAGGAAGCTTCATCTTTAAGCAACCACACTGCTAGCTGTATCTTTTGCCTGTCGTCAACTTCGAAGATGACGAACAAGTCTTCGGTCTCCTTCATCCAGTTCCTTGCTACCACAAAGGATTCAGTTCCATAAAAGTCCTTTCCACCCATAGCCTTGAAGTCTCTACATGTCTTAGCGAAAGTATTTCCAAGAGGAGGAGGAGGAGGAGGAACTGCTGCCACTGTGGGAGGAGGAATATCTGCTGGGCCTGCACCATTGGCCCTAGCCTCTAGTTGCTTTCGGAACCAGCCAGGGATCGGTACTCCTTCTGGAAGGTTAAGATCTCCAGACATGCTGGAACAAAAAGGAAAGTATTCAAGACAAAGGATAGAGAGATAGTGCATATAGCTTCTGGGGAATTATGCCTTTTAAAAACAACGCTTTTTTCTTGAAAAAGAATGCTTCTTTTAAACTTCTTTTTGAAAATAATTTCAAAAACTTTTATCTAATCTGGTAAATCTGTGCTCTGATACCAAGTGAAACACCCCACCCTCCATTAAGGTCACTCACAAAGGGAATGCCCTAACTTTGGTGGAGGTTTTTAAGTAAAAGTCACAGATAAACACAAGACAGATATATAAATACATATATATAAGCAGCGGAAAACAAACAGACTTTTTATTTCATAAATACGTGTTCATATAAAACATTTCCATAACTGCCACATAATAACTTCCAAAACATTACATCATCATTTCTGTCTTGGTTATTAAATTAAGAAGCATAAAACATAATTAAAACTGCATAAATCCCCATAGAATGTGTCCAACATCCATAGCCAAGGAAAGAGAGTCCAAACCGTACATCTATTATCTTGAAGCTTGCAAAGAGTCTGACTAAGCTGGGTTGTTTCCTCCCTGTGGACCTGGGGGGGGGGGGAAGAAAAGAAGACGAAAGAAAATAGGGTCAGACATAAAGCCTGGTAAGTCTAGTGACTCTTCAGTATGAGAATAAGAATAAGGGCATGATAGGCATAAACTGGAAATAGGAAAGTATCATAAACAAAGATAAAGCAATTTGAATCGAATATACTATCGCACCCCACACTATATCTCTGCACCTACTTGCATTGCCTCAACTGGCACCCCATGGTCGAGGTGAAGTGATCCCCTTTCTAAAGATCGGCTCCTACTCACATAATCATGTGTGTCTTACGGCCCCCAAATATTGTAGATACCTATGCTGGCCCCACCATGGGGTGTATCAAGTCCCATGGTGGCGACCCGACACAATCCTTAGAATGCATAGGTTATACTACTGGTGCCCTGTTTGTCTGCTCCGAAGTGTGTGCACGACCGCACTCCGTTAGAATCCACACTGTTGCACCCACCGCCGTCGCTTTTGACCGCTTACAATCAGCCCAGTAACCGTGCCCCACCCTGCCTAGTTTCAGGGTACCATGATACCTAATTGGGTTACTACTGAAATGGGTCCCCGTTACTAGGGTTTTCTAGTTAAACATGTTAAGTGGTTAAGTGTCTGTATTTACCTAACCCCACCCATCAGTTTAATTTAACATGTTGAATTGGTTAAGTGTTTTTGGTTAACTTAACCCTACCATCCTGACTTGTCTGTCCTTAGCTTTTTAAAGCACCGACCACTCACATTAGACAGATATTGTTACGGTTACTGGATGTGTCGGTCGGTTCCGGGCAGGTTTACACCGTAACTCAGTCTAACCTTGGGTCCTTGTTGGGATCAATGCTTAACCACCCACATTGGATATGTATTGTTGTGACTACTGGACAGCCGAGCGAGTCCGGGTAGGTTTACATCACAACTCAATCCAACCTCGTGTTAAGCATACTCGTATTTTCTAAATTTACATATTTGTCTTTATTACTTGTTATACGTAAATTTGCTAACTATTAAATGTTATGGCCCACTTTCCAAGTTTAACATTTTTGGTATAAGAATTTATACCATTCAAGTGTCACCAATTTTGGCATGTGACAAACATGCCAATTTCATATATTTTTACCAATTTATGTAAAGTTTCCTATAGTTACCAAATTTTCCCAACGTTACCCCGTCTAAGTATTAGGCTAACAGTCTTAGCCTAATTTTCGTTCGCATGGTTTTTAACATATAATATTAGGCTAAAAACTTAGCCTAATTTAGCGCACACAAAATTGGCATAAGGAAATTCATAAACATAAATATGACATAGGTGTAAACTTGGCATTATTGGCATAGTCAATATGAACATCATAGGTGTGAACTTGAAAAATAGTCAACATGAATGTCATAGGTGTGAATTTGCAACATAGGCCAAATCAACTTACATACATGTGAACTTGCATTGAAATAGGGGTCTAACCAAATAGGTGTCACATGAATTAACATATGATTTAGACAACATAAGCCTAAACATGTTTAGATCTAGGCATAACATCGAACATCACTAGCATATGACAAGAATATAACATGTCCATAAAGTATGTATAATTTCATCGCATGTATGAACTAGATCCAAATCACGTTTACTATTATAACATGAAACTTGTATTAAAATGGATCTTGGCATGGATCCAATTATGAACTTTGCAACTTTTGTATAAACATATGAGCATGTATATGAACTTAGGCATAGAGGTTTTAGCATAAAGTATATACATGAGATCTTAACTTGTACATATCACATACAACTTATATAATCACATAAACATATAGGTGTAGATTACAACATGAACTATACAACTTGCATGTGATGTTGTTTTCATTTGAATGGATCCAACACCAAGTAAATCTAACCACAACATTCCAACCATTCACAATACAATCATTTCAATACATAGATATGAATTAACATCATCATTATACAATAACACAATTCCATTTCCATTTTACATCGAATCAAATCCTAACTTTTATTCACATCGGAAAAATCACTATACTTACAACAAACGACGGTCTTGTTTTCTGATTTCTGAGTTCTGAATTTGAATTGCTTTCCTTTGGGTAGACAAACATTGTTTTTATTCTTGTTTTAACTTTAATTTGGCTCGTCTCTAAGCTTTCTCTAACTTACGGCTACTCCTAGTTTCCTCCCAGCAGCATGACGGCTCTAGTTCTGTATTATTTTTGTGAATTTAGGTTGAGTGTTGAGTTTTATTTATAGAATTTCAGATTGATTTGAGCCATCGATGAAGCTAGAGTTAATCCAGACCATCCATCTCAAGAGAAGCCAATCAGAAAGTGACAAGTCAGCCCTAGTGACACAGCTAAGCTCAGAAATTCGACCAGAAACCGACCAGGCCAGCCAGGGCCAAACCAGGTCGACTGGGCAGGTCGACCCCCAGGTCGACCTGGTTGCCCAGGTCGACCCCCAGGTCGACCTGGTTGCCCAGGTCGACCCCCAGGTCGATCTGGTGCCTGGGCGGGAATTTTCCCGCCCAGCCCAGTTTGGGTCTGAATTCGAAATTTGAACTGAATTTTGAACCGTTTGAATTTTAATTTGAACTCTGAAACTTCCGGAGGTCATAACTCCTTCATACGGAGTCCGATTCACGCAAACTCGGACTCTATCTCAGGCAGAATTCCGAGACGAGCGCAACGGCGTAACATGTTTCCCTTAATTCTTTCATTTAGAATTAATTATACTTTAATCTGTTAATTTACAGTTAACAGAAAACTCAGGGTGTTACAATACCGACAAGGGTGGCGGATCCGGTAACCATCCACTTGAATCATGAAGGCAAGCTCCACGAAGAATTAATAGCAAGATCGAAAGCTCATGACCGAAAGCCTATATCTAGAAGCCTAAAGCCTTCCTAAACCTATCCATACCGACAGGCTTGGTATCGATACAAAGAAGATATACATGACATCAAAAAGAAGTTTCAAAGACCGGGACCATCCTTCCGAGAGCCAAAACTGACACCCTAAAAAGCCATAAGTAAAGCCAAAAGAATGGCCGAGAGCCAGAGCAACCGAGACCAAAGGGAAAAGCGGCCGACAAGTGCTTATGCTTGCCCAATAACAAAAGGGGCCCCGATTTGTCTATAAATAAGACCCCAAGGGTCTCATTTTGGGACCAATTTTTCATTCCTCTTTCTTATGCTCTCTTTCTCTAGAGTAAACCCTAATTTCTAAATCAATTTGGGGATTTCTACTGCAATCACTTATGTACTCAAAATCAAGGATCAATAAAGAGCGGATCAACACTTAACATATTTTCTTATGAGTTTTTTACGTGATTTTATATACTTTCTACATGGTCATGAGTTCCTACTCAAGTCTAGACCCTTCCGCAATGTTATTGCAAAACCTCTTCCTACGAGCCATTTATCCTTCTACTGAGTGTTGTGCTTAGGGATCCCTTGTCCTAAGATAATTGCTGGTTCTTAAGTCGCTTAAGCGTGATACTCTCCCCCTATGGGAAGAGTAACTATTCTTTCGGGTTTATACCTTGATATCTAGGAAATGGTGAACTAACTCAAGCTTGCAGAAGCTAGATAGCCTCATTTTCCCCTTAGGTCCACTTTCGTCGACCTATCTCTGGTGTTAACGAAAAATATCGTTAACATTTTAGCGTTAGAAGGAGGGCTTGAACCTCTGCCCTTGTGGTTAACCTTACATCATATTTAACTGCGTTGTTCCGTTCCAGGTTATACTAGGCTTTGAAGAAGCAGAAATCATGAATAGAAGGTCTCTACGAGTAACTAATGAGTTTCCCATGGTTACATCAAGCATTAATGGGCAATGGACATTCGAAAAGGTTAAGTTAGAAACCTTACATATTCAAGATAAAGAAGGAGATGTAAAGCCTTATGATCCTGATCATTGGAGCATTAAGCCTTTCCATTTGAGACCAATCCCTATCTTTGCCCTAAGCAATTCTACAACAGAAGAACATAACCCTTTTCTTCGTATCAAGGAAGCCAACCAAACACAGGCTAAGGGAACAATATTCGAGCAAAGAATTGAAAAAAAAGTTCCGCTTATCCTACTGCGAAAGAGTCTAAAAGGAGTACAACCTTGTACCAAGACACGACTAAAAGAAAATTCAAGGACAGAGGAAATAATGGAATCGAGTGGTAAAAAGGCTAAATTCTGACATCGAAAGAAAATCTTCGAGTCAAGATTACCAAAAGAATGTGAGCTTACTACATCAATTGAGGGTATCTACTTGCTAACCAAGCACGAGTTAAACTTTTGGCCCTCATTAAAGAAGAAACCCAAGAACGAAGCTAAGTTGGGAGGGCCTTATTGTTACTACCATATGATGAATGGACACGAAACCAATCACTACAGAGTCTTAGAGGGGATGATTATCAACTTCTTAAGTCAAGGAAAACTACACAGATATGTAAAGAAAACATAGTCGACTACAATAATACATTCTTTGAGAAAAGGTTTAACAACATAATTACAGAAACAAAAACCCTCTCAAAACTCGAAATGACCAAAGATAGGTCAAAGTACAAGCGGATAAAAACCCTTGTCACCACCGAGTTGGCCAGAGCAAGGCACCCCTCGAAGGGGGGGGGGGGGGTGATGTGTAAGCCTTTCTCCGCGCCTGAATCAGAAAGGTCTAGTTCATCAAAAGCCTAAGCCTCTGACCCACACCGGAAACGGTCGTGATGGAGCATCTAATTAGCACTCCCTGCCTCTGCTCACAGTAGACAACGTCCTGCCTCTGCTATGAACTAAGAACATCCTACCTTTGCTCACAGAAGAGAACGTCCTACCTCTGCTTATGTTCCGCATTGCCCGTAGAAGGGAATGCAAACCCTTATCATCGCCTATGATGGTTAGGATAAGGCACCCCTTGGAGGGGGTGGAATGTAAGCCTCTATCACCACTTACGATGGCCAGGGTAGAGCATCGAAAGAGTAAGCCTTACTACGATGGCCCGGTTTAAGCATCTAAGACCTTATCATCGCCTATAATGGTCAGGATAAGGTGCCTCCTGAAGGGAGGTCAGGTAAGTCCTTGGGCCCTGCTTGTGGACAAGCTAGCCAAGTGCACCGGACGCACAGGCCCAGAGAGTGGCCAACAAAGCACGTACGTCCTCTTCTTTGATAAGCAAAGGCCCAGAGGGTGGCTCAAGAAGAATGTACATCCTCTGCTTCTTAAATCAAACCTAGAGGGGAAAACAAAACTTATTACTAGAAATGGGTTTCTAGTCTTCTATTAAATGCCCGAATCTGGGTTATTTCGGGACTTCTATTAAATACCGAATTTGGGTTAGTTCGGGATTTCTACTAAATATCAGAAGTGGTTTTCTAGCTCTCTATTAAATAACCCGAATCTGGGTTGGATCTGGACTTCTATTATTACAAGGGGAAAATTCCTAGACGTCATTCAAAAACTCTAATCCGGAATATGGACCAAGGCTTCTAATCATTACCAAAAGAGGCCTTCTGGCCACCCTCTTGTTAATACCCTAATTTGGGTTATAAAGACTTAAATTTTCACTCCTAGAGAAGGATTAGCAAAGCAAGACTTAGAGGGAAATGCAAAATCTGTTATTTAAAAGGCTTTATAGCGAAGATATTAACCCTCTAGCTTGTTCAGGGAGATTTCTTAAAACTATCATGTACAAATCATTATTATTTCTATTCAATACAAGCAAAAATCACATGACAAGTGATACGTATACAATTTACATGTTTATTTACAAAGACTACAACATTGACTATTCAAATATGGGCATGTATACGTTACAATCACAAACACAATCAAGTATCCTGCTCCCCTTCATCTTCGGGTAAAGGAGGATTGATGGCGTGACGAATTGCGATGCTTAGGAGCTCGTTAAGTTTACACACTTTTCTACTAATCTCGCCAAGGTTATCAGAGGGCTTGACCTGAAGTTTCAAAGCTCTATCATAAGCTCTACACTTAGCCCTGAGGGACTTATTGTCTTTCTCTAACTCAAAAACGCTTATACGTAGATCATGCTATTCCCCTTGTAAATGCCTGATTTGATCAACGTACCAGTTAACACGGCTGAATGTATCCTCAATCAATTTGGTGTCGTAGAAGCTCTTCATCTCATCTATCACTCTCTTGCACCATTCAGAAATGATTGATTCTTCTAACCCTCGAGGGGGGTTCTTCAAGTAAAAATAATTTTGAGAGGCTGAAGCCTTAGGCGCAGTCGCGACACTAGAAGGCTGAGACACTGTTATGATAGGGATGTTTGTGAACGAGTATTCCCATGTTTTACATTTTGCATTAACATTGTCTAACTTAATTTCCAAGTTAGTGACATGTTGGCGTAAACTTCTTCATTCATCCGCGAAATCGATAGAGGGTTTGGTCTTTATATATGTCTTCAATCCAAGAATGATCTTGTTCTTCCCTTCTAGTTGGCCTTTCAGGGCAACTATTGTAACGACCCAGAAAATCTGAACCAATTTAAAATTTTTAAATTGGCTAAAATAATGGATTTTAAATATCTAAAATAAATATTTTAAATAATGGCGATGAAAACTGAGTTGAAATCGACAATTGAAAACGAATATAATTAATTATAATTATATATAGAATTGAAAATGGCGCGGTAGTTCGATAATTCGATTTCAAAACTTCAATTGAATATACCGGGTGCAAAACAATCCGGATTTTAGTGAAACCAAAAATATTTAAATCTGTTAGTGAATATCTTTCTAACGAATTCGACCAATCGAAATTTGATAGCGGGAGTCAAAGGATATGTCCAGTTGAAAGTTCTGAATAGTCGCTATGGAATTCAGGCCCTTAAAAATGGACATTTTGCAAATGACCTCGGATTTCGACGAAACCACTTTTGTTGGATCCGCAGGGTCAGGTTATTGTTAGGTTTCAAATTTCATAATTTTTCGAATCAATATGTGAGAGTGGCAAAAGAAAACGCGTTTGACCAGTTTCTGTTGATTTTAATCGACTGGAAATTGGCCATTTTTCAAACGGTCTCAGAATTCGACGAAACTAGTTTTGTTAGGACCGTATCGTCAATACGAAGCTAGAAAATATTTTTCTGGAATTTTTCTAGTTAGTATGTGATCCCGGTAATTTGAAATGTACGTTTAAAATTCAATATAGTGATTTAAATGTAAATTCAAAAGGAAACTGATTGTAACAATCGAATCAGCTTGCGATACATATCCCATTGTGTTCGGAATGGGGGTAAAACGCTATGGGCGACAGGCGGTGGGCCTCGTTTCGTGGTCGTGGGTAAAAGTCAACTTTAAATAATTAAATAATAATAAAAAAAATATATATATATTTCTTAATTCCCCTTTCCCTCCTTATCTCCCGCTTGCCCCCCCCCCCCCCCCGAATTCATTTATACAGAAATAAAAAAAAAAAAAAAAAGAAGGGGAAAACCCTAAATCCATCGCGACGAAGACCAACCGCCGCCCCTCTTATCCTCGACGCCGACGAAACCCGAAGCCGCCGCACTCGCGAAGACCTGTCTCCCCCCCCTCCATCGATCGAAGGCCAGAGTCTCCAGAAGAAACCGCGACACCCGATAGCAGCTCCGCCCAGCTCGAGAAGCACCTCCGACGATCGGCGAACCCCCCCCCGTAAGTTGTTTTATTTTATTTTTATTTTTATTTTAATTCTGTAGACTGTTTTTTTTTTTTAAAAGATTAAAACTGTTTCTATAAAAGAATTTGAACTGATTTTTTTTAGATTTTAAAACTGATGTTAAATAGAATTAAAAACTGATTTTGCTAAAAATAAAAACTGAATTTTCTTAAAGAATAAAACTGCATTTTCTTAAAAGAATAAAACTGAATTTTCTTAAAGTTATTAAACTGAATTTTAAAAAAGTATAAAAACCTGTTTTTGAAATAAAAAAATAAAAACTGCATTTTTTTTATAAAGATAAAAACTGCATTTTTTTTATAAAGATAAAAACTGCATTTTTATAAAAGAGAAAACTGATTTTATTTTGAACTTTAAAATAGGAAAAAGGTTTAATCTTTTAGTAGAAAAAGATTTGAAAAAGCAAAAGTAAAAATCATATTTTTATATGTGAAAGCAAAAGTAAAAATCATATTTTTATTTAGTGAAAGTCGAAGTAAAAATCATATTTTTATTTAGAGAAAGTCGAAGTAAAAATCATATTTTTATTTAGCGAAAGTCGAAGTAAAAATCATATTTTTATATATTGAATAGCATCGTAAAAATTCGATTTTTACATATGTAGAGAATACGGGTGAAAGCGACAAATAGGCGAAGATTTCTATACAAGGAGAGTCTTGGTATTGGATAGCTATTGGTGAGATTTCTGATTTAAAATTTATATTTTATATGTGTGAAATGAAAGTGAATTGCTATCTATAAATATATATCTATATATATATATATATATATATATATATATATATATATATACGCCCCTCGTCCACAAACCATGGACGATATTTATTGGTTGAAATTGTTGTGAAAATTGAATGGTTGTTTGGGATTGTTTGTGATTGATATTGGTTGATTGCGGTTGAAAAATACCCATTGGTGATTGTGAAATATTTGGTTGAAACCACTTAGGATTAGTTTGTGGAAATGAAATAAATATATACATGCCGCCTGCGTGCGAACTAGATGCATGATTCCCATTGTCAAAAACCGCGAGGTTTTAAGGTAGAGCGAGGAGCCGTACTAGGGACGGTGCCGGTGTAACTACCCTGCCGTTATGCTGCCGAAATTTTGAATAATATTTGTGTGTTTGAATTATTTTCATATGCTTAAACTATATTTATTCCTTATATAGAAAACATTCATGTGTTGAATTGATATTCATTCGTTGTTTAGAAATTCATGTGTTGAATGGTATTCATATTTTGAAATAAATTGTTCGATAATAAAAATCACATTTTTATCTATATATAAAAACTATAGAAAACATTCATGTGTTGAATTGATATTCATTCGTTGTTTAGAAATTCATGTGTTGAATGGTATTCATATTTTGAAATAAATAGTTCGATAATAAAAATCACATTTTTATCTATATATAAAAACTATAGAAAACATTCATGTGTTGAATTGATATTCATTCGTTGTTTAGAAATTCATGTGTTGAATGGTATTCATATTTTGAAATAAATAGTTCGATAATAAAAATCACATTTTTATCTATATATAAAAACTATAGAAAACATTCATGTGTTGAATTGATATTCATTCGTTGTTTAGAAATTCATGTGTTGAATGGTATTCATATTTTGAAATAAATTGTTCGATAATAAAAATCACATTTTTATCTATATATAAAAACTATAGAAAACATTCATGTGTTGAATTGATATTCATTCGTTGTTTAGAAATTCATGTGTTGAGTGGTATTCATATTTTGAAATAAACTGTTTGATAATAAAAATCACCTTTTATCGACTATATGAACTGTATAGAAAAATAGTGTTTTGAAATGAACTGTTTTACAATAAAAATCACATTTTTATTGTATGCATAAATCGTTGAAATGTGAAGTGTTAAAAATAGCCACTTGTTCAAAATAAACATATATGAGTTGAAATATTCATTAATTAGCTAATGAAATGATTTGCACCTATTTATGTAACATTGGAATGAATGGAGTTTTTAAACCAAATAGAAATCAAATATGAAGTCGAATAGAAATTGATAAATGATAAGAACTGTATATATATGTACATGCAATATTCATTGAACAGGTTATAGCAAAGGGGCTAGAGAAGAGGAATAAAATTTTGTGCCCGACAAATAGGTACACATTTACTGATTTGTTTGGGTGATGATTTTGAGCCTGTTGGCTAGCCGCTTGGCTTTTTCTTTTTCTTTTTGAGATTAGAAGGACCGGGAACGCAATTTGCGATTTCCCGATGCTCCCGGTGCAGGGGAGGTTATGGCGAAATTTTTCCAAAATTTAAGGAGTTAGAAAATTTTTTGAAGTAAAAACGATATTGAAATCGTTGAATGAACTATATTTATATAAATATAAATAAAATTAAAACGAAACGAAGCCGTGCAGTTCGTATTTTGAAACCGTGATTTCAAACGACTAGTGCGGGAAATCGGACCATTGGATTTTCCCGAAACCTCAACCGTCGGGTTCGCCTTGGAAATATCTTCCCAACGGCACCAACTTTGTAGAAATCCAACGGTTGGATTGTCTGGAATGTTTAATTCAAATCTGAAGAAAAACAGCGCCAGAAACGATTATATTTATTTATATATATAAATATAATTATATTTAATCGAATAACGACGCTGCAGTTCGTATTTTGAAATCGAAAATTCAAACGATTGTACCGGGAGATCCGACCGTCGGATTTTCCCGAAACTGGAACCGTTGGGTTCGTTTTGAAAAGACCTTTCTAATGATGTAAATTTTGTGAAGATCCAACGGTTAGATTTTCAGATATGTGTAAATCAAATCTGAAGAAAAACAGCGCCACGGCCGCCTTATGGCCCGAAACGTCGTTTTGAATAAATTAGCTATTTTAAAAATAAATAAAAATAGCGATAAATAGTTATAAAATATCATAAGCGATATGGAATGGAAATAAACTGAATTTGCTTGATTTATGTGATATTTGATGGTTGAATGTGTTTGGTGTGAAAATTACATTAAAGAACACAATTGGTGTTGTCGAATAATTTAACCATTGAAATAAATCGATTTGAAATTCTAAATATACGTGAATTATTTGAAAAGGCCAAGTTAATTCTCATTTCGAATAATCGACCGACGATTGAAATTCGAAGATGAAGACGATGGTCGAAGACCGGAGATCTTCACCTCGTTTGGATGGTAACCGAGGTCCTGATTGGGAGGCATCCCGAAATATGGATAATGAGTGGTGATCGTCCAGACGTACGTGGTGATCGAAGGGTTTGCGAGGTATTTAGTGCCTCCGGTTTCGTTCAGACCCAGAACGGACTTGTAAATGGACTGTGTGTCTGACATATGATTTATTCTGTGTGGCATGCTAAGATGCAGTGATCAGGGCTTCTGTTGAAAAGCAAAGTCTTGTGGTGATGATCAAAGCACCGCCTGTGTGGCGTAGCTTTGTGTATAACGTGAATTCGCGAGCCTCACACCCCGGTATGAACCTAAAACGGGAGAAAGGACCTCAGGGAGGGCCTACGTTTCCTCCTAGCTAAAAGTGGCGTCAGTGGTTTTACACGCCCTGACGAGTTTGACTTATGTGGTTGTTGCTGTTGCGAGGCGCCTCGGTTAGATTGGACGATCCGGGTCCGATGGAGTCACTTGTTGGCTCGCTTACGCCCCAAAGGGCGGCGAAACGTAGTGCTCAGGCATTTTAATCCACTCCGTGTGGACCGGCCCTGTCGCTCCTAGGGTCACTCGAGCTCTGATCCTGAGACTCGGGCTAGGCAGTCTCGAATTCGGTAAGGACTATCTTTTGCCTTGGTTCATGACGGAAATCCAATTTCCAAATACGTGATCGTGCGGTTTTGATTGTATATATATATGGCGACATGATATATGGTACCCATGCCGTCTATGATTGATAGTTATGATTTGAAATTGTTTTCAAAAACATATAAACACTAGCAATAATATCAATTGCCTTTGTTTTATTCGTATCAATCATATTTTGGCCATTATAAGGTAAAACTCTATCCTCCGGTTTGCGTTGCATTGTGTGATGGGAACTGAGTCTTATAATGGCTTCATTTTTATAAAAAGCATAGCGATGTTTAAAAGAAAGATTTGTTTTCGAGCACTGGCAATCCAATGGAGTAAACCCGTTCCACGAAAGTGGCGTGGTCCTGTGATTAGCCATATTATATATGTGTTGAGTAGATTTCTCATACCAGTCCCATGACTGACTCGTAGTTTGTTTCACTCTCAAACTCGGGTGCCCCTTTTTCTACACGGGCAGCCTTGTATTCAGGTTTAGCTGGTTCTTTCTGGATAGCTGGAGCTGAAGATGGATTCTATCATTTATTTCTTTTTATGCGGTTCAGCTCCTATTGTACATATTTTGTTTATTTCCGCTGTAGACATTTATGTATAGCTGAACTGTATTTGTACTAAGTAAGATCCTGTATACTGTGTAACTCTGATGATTACTTTATCCAGTATATTTTGTTGTTCATTCTGGTGTATTTATTTAATTCTGTTCTGCTATTATCTGTTTCTGTGTTATATTCCAAAAGATAACCTTGTTTCCGTGAGAACGGGGAATCGGGTCGTCTCAACGTGGTATCAGAGCTTTGGTTAAGCTTAGTTCTGGAATATAACATTTGAACGAACTCGTCAGAAATAGAACCAGTAGTGTTCTAGGACGGGCAACTCTATACAGATAGGATCAGCAATATCCTAGTATGAGTAAAGCAGAATGAAATTACACCTTGATAGACACATTTACATTTGAAGTATGTGTTTCTATATTTTAAATACCTTTTCTGTGACCTGACACTTGATCTGCTAATTGCAGAATTACTAGAAAAATGAGTGCCAGAAACAGAAGGAATACAGAACCCGATTTAGAGGCTCTATTAAAGAAATATCGAAATCTGAACGGAGCGCAATTCTCGGGCAATGAATCTATTATTCAAACTCAAGCTTGGTTGAGTTCTGTCGAAAGAATCTTTGAGCATATCCAGCTGAGAGATGACCAGAAACGGTTAGTAGCATCTTGGGCGCTCAAAGAAGAAGCTTTAATCTGGTGGGAATCAATCATCAAAAATAATCCAGAAGGTGATATCACCTGGGACAGATTCAAAGTGATTTTCCTAGAAAGATTTACTCCTCCCGAAGCAACCGAGAGATTGTGTGATGAATTTTCCTATCTAATTCAAGGTGACATGACAATTCCCGAATATCATAAGAAATTCAATGAACTTGCTCACTTTGCTCCTCATCTAATTCAAAATCCGAAGAGTAAAAATATGAGATTTATTCACGGACTTCAAAGGAAATACCAGAATAAAGTATTGGGGCATGTGAAGCTTCCTTTTTCAGAAATGATTTATATGGCTTATCAATATGAAGATCTAGATAAGAAAGGTATGCTACAGTACGAAGAGGAAGTCAGCTCTAGTAACAAAATTGAGTCTGAAACGGATCGTCCTGAGGCCAGTACAATGTCTGAAGTCAGTGAGAAGCCCAGTGCCAAGAGAAAAAGGGCTAAATCTGAAAAGGAACTGGCAACGACTGCCACATGTTCTAACTGCAATAAACAGGGGCATCTGACCAGGAAGTGTAAAACCTCGAGGAAACGAAAGAAAGGGTCTAAACCCGATAACCAGTTCCAAGAGAATAGAAAGTGCAGTCAATGCCATCAGGCCGGTCATCTTTCAAAGGCCTGCCCGCTACTCAGAAAACCTAAAGCAGTACATATAAATAAAGTAGCAGAAGCGTCTGGGCCCTCAGCTAGCCAGGAAAGACCAGATGTTTTAGAAGGCACGCTAACTATCAAAGACATCCCAGTTAAAGTACTGTTTGATACAGGCGCGTCAAGAAGCTTCATCGCCAAAGATGCAGCTAAGAAGCTGGATTTGAATTTGAGAAAGCTGAAGGAACCAATGACTGTCCAGAATCCAGTTGGGGGTTCCATTGATCTCAGTTGGGTTTGTGGAGTGCCGGTTTCTTTCTCTCGTTATCGGTTTCCTACCATCGCAGTCGTCATGAATTTTAAAGAGTTTGATCTTATCTTGGGGTTAGACTGGCTGACCAAATATGAAGCTGAAGTTAAATGCTCCGACAGAGTCGTAAAGGCAAAGATTAAATCAGGTGATTATATAACCATTCCCTGTGAAGGTCAGAATGCTAATAGAAAGAATTTCTGGGCAGCTTTGGATGTTTCTCCAGCCCAAATAGAAAATGTCCCTGAAATCACAGAGAATATTCCTGACCTCATCAAAGATATTCCAGTCGTCAAAAACTATGCGGATGTGTTCGAAGAAGTTGTTCGCTTACCTCCGCAAAGAGAAATAGATTTCAAGATTGCTTTGATTCCCAATGCAAGGCCGGTAGTTCACGCTATTCGAAGAATGTCCTTGAAAGAGAAGGAGGAATTAGACAATCAAACACGACAGCTAGTATGGAAAGGTCTGATCAGGCCTAGTTTCTCTGATTGGGGCGCAGCAGTGGTTTTTGTCCCAAAATCTGACGGTACTCTACGTCTATGTGTGGATTATCGTGATCTAAACAAGCAGACCATAAAGAACAAATATCCATTGCCGCGGATTGATGATTTGTTGGATCGATTAAATGGAGCACAAGTATTTTCACGAATGGACCTAGCTACAGGTTTCCATCAACTTCGAATTGCCGAAGAGTGTGTTCCCATGACAGCGTTCAGAGGCCCCGACTTATTCTACGAGTGGTTAGTAATGCCATTCGGCTTATGTAACGCCCCTGCTTACTTCGTCGATCTGATGAACAGAGTATTCAGAGGAGTATTGAATAAATTTGTTCTGGTTTTTATTGATGATATTCTAATCTTCTCTAAATCAAAGGCCGAACATGAAAAGCATCTGGAACAGGTTCTAGAAATTCTCAGAAGGAATGTATTAAAAGCCAAGTTTTCCAAATGTATATTCTGGCAAGATGAAGTGAAATTTCTGGGCCATGTTGTATCAAAAGATGGAATCGCTGTGGATCCAAGCAAAATCACAGCTATTCAGAATTGGAAACAGCCCAGTACTCCCACTGAAGTCCGCAGCTTTCTCGGATTGGCTAGCTATTATCGGAAGTTCGTTAAAGACTTTTCGAAGATATCTGGTCACTTAACAAAGCTTACAAAGAAGCATTCTAAGTTCAAATGGACTCAAGAAAGTGATGAGGCTTTCGAAGAGCTAAAGTTAAGATTAACGACAGCTCCAGTGTTAACCATCATCGATGGCAACCAAGATTTGAAAGTCTGGACTGATGCTTCTAGAGAAGGCCTTGGCGCAGTGTTAATGCAAAGAGGCCAAGTAATTGCCTATGCTAGCCGTCAACTGAAACCACACGAGAAAAACTATGTAACTCATGATCTTGAGTTATTGGCTATCATATTCTCTTTGAAAATCTGGAGACACTATCTTCTGGGCGAGAGATTTGAGCTGTTTACAGATCATCAGTCATTAAAGTATCTGTTCACTCAGAAGGACTTGAATCTGAGACAGCAACGTTGGCTGGAGTTTCTTGCAGCTTATGACTTTGAAATTATATATACCCCAGGAAAAGCCAATGTCGTGGCCGATGCGTTGAGCAGAAAGAATGTAATGATCGCCAGTTTGATTATCACGACTTCATTGCTGGATAAGATATCTACTCTTCAGGAGGATGATCACTTCATTCAGAAGATCAGAAGGATAATTCAACAAGGCGAACCCTCGAGTTTTCAAGTAGATAATGAGGGGATTCTAAGGCTCAAGGGTCGAATATGTGTCCCTAACATTCCTGAACTTCGAAAGGAAGTATTGGATGAATGCCACAAGTCAAAACTCAGTATCCATCCGGGAGTAAGCAAAATGTATAATGACATCAAACGCACTTTCTGGTGGAAGTCGATGAAAAGGGACATTTCTTTATATGTAAGCCGATGCCCCACCTGCCAGCTAGTCAAAAGCGACCAACAGAAATTGGCTGGATTATTACAACCGCTAGAAGTTCCTGGTTGGAAGTGGGAGCATATTTCTATGGATTTCATTGATGGTCTGCCCAGGACCAGAAAAGGAAATGACCGTATTTGGGTGATCGTAGATCGCTTCACGAAGACCGCCCATTTTATACCTGTTAAATCAAATAGAACCGCTCAGAGTCTGGCGCAGGTATACTTCAGGGAAATAGTTAGACTACATGGAGTGCCACTCAGTATAGTCAGTGATAGGGATACAATATTCACTAGCAAATTCTGGGAAGCATTTCAAGTCGAGCTAGGAACGAAGTTAAACTTGAGCACCGCTTATCATCCTCAGACAGACGGTCAGACTGAGAGGGTGAATCGCATTTTAGAAGACCTATTGTGGGCTTGTGTTATAGACTTCGGTGGATCATGGGAAGACCATCTGCATTTGGCTGAATTCTCTTATAACAACAGCTACCAGGCGAGTCTGACAATGTCGCCATTCGAAGCATTGTATGGTAGACCTTGCCGATCTCCTGCTTGTTGGGTCGAGCCAGGAAATAGACTTGTGTTGGGTCCTGATATGATCCGAGAAGCTGCCGACAAAGTCGATTTTATTAAGAAACGATTACTCGCCGCTCAAAGCCGACAAAAGAGCTATGCCGATAGAAGAAGAAGAGATATATCCTTTGAAGTTGGCGACTATGTATATTTGAAAGTATCGCCGATGAGAGGAGTTATCAGGTTCGGTAAAACTGGAAAGTTAGCACCCAAATTCATTGGTCCGTTTCCTATTCTGGAACGGATCGGAACTCTCGCATATAAAGTTAAATTGCCAGACTGGTTGCCTGGAGTTCATGATGTATTTCATATATCTCAACTTCGAAAGAACGTTCATGATCCAGACTTGATCGTGGAAGAAGCAGCTCAGCAGGATATTGAAATTACTCCAGAACTAGCTGTGAGGCGTGAGCCGCTAAAGATTATCGGCAAAGAAACCAAAGAGCTGAGAAACAAGAAGGTTCACTTAGTCAAAGTGCAATGGAGTGGAGATCCGCGAGATTGTACTTGGGAAACTGAGGAGAGCATTCAGAAAGCTTATCCTAGATGCCGAGTAGATATCTCTGATTGACTCCGGTGCAAGGTACATTTACCCTACCTTGCATTACCATTTAATTCTCTATTCTGTTGCTATTTTCTTCCCATGGATGTGCATTGTTTATTCTATACTCTGAATATTAGAAACAAATTGGTTGCTGTGCTGTGTGATTGTAGATTTATCAAACCACTTTCGACTTTATTCCTTTTCGGGGACGAAAAGTTTTAAGTGGGGGAGATTGTAACGACCCAGAAAATCTGAACCAATTTAAAATTTTTAAATTGGCTAAAATAATGGATTTTAAATATCTAAAATAAATATTTTAAATAATGGCGATGAAAACTGAGTTGAAATCGACAATTGAAAACGAATATAATTAATTATAATTATATATAGAATTGAAAATGGCGCGGTAGTTCGATAATTCGATTTCAAAACTTCAATTGAATATACCGGGTGCAAAACAATCCGGATTTTAGTGAAACCAAAAATATTTAAATCTGTTAGTGAATATCTTTCTAACGAATTCGACCAATCGAAATTTGATAGCGGGAGTCAAAGGATATGTCCAGTTGAAAGTTCTGAATAGTCGCTATGGAATTCAGGCCCTTAAAAATGGACATTTTGCAAATGACCTCGGATTTCGACGAAACCACTTTTGTTGGATCCGCAGGGTCAGGTTATTGTTAGGTTTCAAATTTCATAATTTTTCGAATCAATATGTGAGAGTGGCAAAAGAAAACGCGTTTGACCAGTTTCTGTTGATTTTAATCGACTGGAAATTGGCCATTTTTCAAACGGTCTCAGAATTCGACGAAACTAGTTTTGTTAGGACCGTATCGTCAATACGAAGCTAGAAAATATTTTTCTGGAATTTTTCTAGTTAGTATGTGATCCCGGTAATTTGAAATGTATGTTTAAAATTCAATATAGTGATTTAAATGTAAATTCAAAAGGAAACTGATTGTAACAATCGAATCAGCTTGCGATACATATCCCATTGTGTTCGGAATGGGGGTAAAACGCTATGGGCGACAGGCGGTGGGCCTCGTTTCGTGGTCGTGGGTAAAAGTCAACTTTAAATAATTAAATAATAATAAAAAAAAAAATATTTCTTAATTCCCCTTTCCCTCCTTATCTCCCGCTTGGCCCCCCCCGAATTCATTTATACAGAAATAAAAAAAAAAAAAGAAGGGGAAAACCCTAAATCCATCGCGACGAAGACCAGCCGCCGCCCCTCTTATCCTCGACGCCGACGAAACCCAAAGCCGCCGCACTCGCGAAGACCTGTCTCCCCCCCTCCATCGATCGAAGGCCAGAGTCTCCAGAAGAAACCGCGACACCCGATAGCAGCTCCGCCCAGCTCGAGAAGCACCTCCGACGATCGGCGAACCCCCCCCCGTAAGTTGTTTTATTTTATTTTTATTTTTATTTTAATTCTGTAGACTGTTTTTTTTTTAAAAAAGATTAAAACTGTTTCTATAAAAGAATTTAAACTGATTTTTTTTAGATTTTAAAACTGATGTTAAATAGAATTAAAAACTGATTTTGCTAAAAATAAAAACTGAATTTTCTTAAAGAATAAAACTGCATTTTCTTAAAAGAATAAAACTGAATTTTCTTAAAGTTATTAAACTGAATTTTAAAAAAGTATAAAAACCTGTTTTTGAAATAAAAAAATAAAAACTGCATTTTTTTTATAAAGATAAAAACTGCATTTTTTTTATAAAGATAAAAACTGCATTTTTATAAAAGAGAAAACTGATTTTATTTTGAACTTTAAAATAGGAAAAAGGTTTAATCTTTTAGTAGAAAAAGATTTGAAAAAGCAAAAGTAAAAATCATATTTTTATATGTGAAAGCAAAAGTAAAAATCATATTTTTATTTAGTGAAAGTCGAAGTAAAAATCATATTTTTATTTAGAGAAAGTCGAAGTAAAAATCATATTTTTATTTAGCGAAAGTCGAAGTAAAAATCATATTTTTATATATTGAATAGCATCGTAAAAATTCGATTTTTACATATGTAGAGAATACGGGTGAAAGCGACAAATAGGCGAAGATTTCTATACAAGGAGAGTCTTGGTATTGGATAGCTATTGGTGAGATTTCTGATTTAAAATTTATATTTTATATGTGTGAAATGAAAGTGTATTGCTATCTATAAATATATATCTATCTATATATATATATATATATATATATATATATATATACGCCCCTCGTCCACAAACCATGGACGATATTTATTGGTTGAAATTGTTGTGAAAATTGAATGGTTGTTTGGGATTGTTTGTGATTGATATTGGTTGATTGCGGTTGAAAAATACCCATTGGTGATTGTGAAATATTTGGTTGAAACCACTTAGGATTAGTTTGTGGAAATGAAATAAATATATACATGCCGCCTGCGTGCGAACTAGATGCATGATTCCCATTGTCAAAAACCGCGAGGTTTTAAGGTAGAGCGAGGAGCCGTACTAGGGACGGTGCCGGTGTAACTACCCTGCCGTTATGCTGCCGAAATTTTGAATAATATTTGTGTGTTTGAATTATTTTCATATGCTTAAACTATATTTATTCCTTATATAGAAAACATTCATGTGTTGAATTGATATTCATTCGTTGTTTAGAAATTCATGTGTTGAATGGTATTCATATTTTGAAATAAATTGTTCGATAATAAAAATCACATTTTTATCTATATATAAAAACTATAGAAAACATTCATGTGTTGAATTGATATTCATTCGTTGTTTAGAAATTCATGTGTTGAATGGTATTCATATTTTGAAATAAATAGTTCGATAATAAAAATCACATTTTTATCTATATATAAAAACTATAGAAAACATTCATGTGTTGAATTGATATTCATTCGTTGTTTAGAAATTCATGTGTTGAATGGTATTCATATTTTGAAATAAATAGTTCGATAATAAAAATCACATTTTTATCTATATATAAAAACTATAGAAAACATTCATGTGTTGAATTGATATTCATTCGTTGTTTAGAAATTCATGTGTTGAATGGTATTCATATTTTGAAATAAATTGTTCGATAATAAAAATCACATTTTTATCTATATATAAAAACTATAGAAAACATTCATGTGTTGAATTGATATTCATTCGTTGTTTAGAAATTCATGTGTTGAGTGGTATTCATATTTTGAAATAAACTGTTTGATAATAAAAATCACCTTTTATCGACTATATGAACTGTATAGAAAAATAGTGTTTTGAAATGAACTGTTTTACAATAAAAATCACATTTTTATTGTATGCATAAATCGTTGAAATGTGAAGTGTTAAAAATAGCCACTTGTTCAAAATAAACATATATGAGTTGAAATATTCATTAATTAGCTAATGAAATGATTTGCACCTATTTATGTAACATTGGAATGAATGGAGTTTTTAAACCAAATAGAAATCAAATATGAAGTCGAATAGAAATTGATAAATGATAAGAACTGTATATATATGTACATGCAATATTCATTGAACAGGTTATAGCAAAGGGGCTAGAGAAGAGGAATAAAATTTTGTGCCCGACAAATAGGTACACATTTACTGATTTGTTTGGGTGATGATTTTGAGCCTGTTGGCTAGCCGCTTGGCTTTTTCTTTTTCTTTTTGAGATTAGAAGGACCGGGAACGCTATTTGCGATTTCCCGATGCTCCCGGTGCAGGGGAGGTTATGGCGAAATTTTTCCAAAATTTAAGGAGTTAGAAATTTTTTTGAAGTAAAAACGATATTGAAATCGTTGAATGAACTATATTTATATAAATATAAATAAAATTAAAACGAAACGAAGCCGTGCAGTTCGTATTTTGAAACCGTGATTTCAAACGACTAGTGCGGGAAATCGGACCATTGGATTTTCCCGAAACCTCAACCGTCGGGTTCGCCTTGGAAATATCTTCCCAACGGCACCAACTTTGTAGAAATCCAACGGTTGGATTGTCTGGAATGTTTAATTCAAATCTGAAGAAAAACAGCGCCAGAAACGATTATATTTATTTATATATATAAATATAATTATATTTAATCGAATAACGACGCTGCAGTTCGTATTTTGAAATCGAAAATTCAAACGATTGTACCGGGAGATCCGACCGTCGGATTTTCCCGAAACAGGAACCGTTGGATTCGTTTTGAAAAGACCTTTCTAATGATGTAAATTTTGTGAAGATCCAACGGTTAGATTTTCAGATATGTGTAAATCAAATCTGAAGAAAAACAGCGCCACGGCCGCCTTATGGCCCGAAACGTCGTTTTGAATAAATTAGCTATTTTAAAAATAAATTAAAATAGCGATAAATAGTTATAAAATATCATAAGTGATATGGAATGGAAATAAACTGAATTTGCTTGATTTATGTGATATTTGATGGTTGAATGTGTTTGGTGTGAAAATTACATTAAAGAACACAATTGGTGTTGTCGAATAATTTAACCATTGAAATAAATCGATTTGAAATTCTAAATATACGTGAATTATTTGAAAAGGCCGAGTTAATTCTCATTTCGAATAATCGATCGACGATTGAAATTCGAAGATGAAGACGATGGTCGAAGACCGGAGATCTTCACCTCGTTTGGATGGTAACCGAGGTCCTGATTGGGAGGCATCCCGAAATATGGATAATGAGTGGTGATCGTCCAGACGTACGTGGTGATCGAAGGGTTTGCGAGGTATTTAGTGCCTCCGGTTTCGTTCAGACCCAGAACGGACTTGTAAATGGACTGTGTGTCTGACATATGATTTATTCTGTGTGGCATGCTAAGATGCAGTGATCAGGGCTTCTGTTGAAAAGCAAAGTCTTGTGGTGATGATCAAAGCACCGCCTGTGTGGCGTAGCTTTGTGTATAACGTGAATTTGCGAGCCTCACACCCCGGTATGAACCTAAAACGGGAGAAAGGACCTCAGGGAGGGCCTATGTTTCCTCCTAGCTAAAAGTGGCGTCAGTGGTTTTACACGCCCTGACGAGTTTGACTTATGTGGTTGTTGCTGTTGCGAGGCGCCTCGGTTAGATTGGACGATCCGGGTCCGATGGAGTCACTTGTTGGCTCGCTTACGCCCCAAAGGGCGGCGAAACGTAGTGCTCAGGCATTTTAATCCACTCCGTGTGGACCGGCCCTGTCGCTCCTAGGGTCACTTGAGCTCTGATCCTGAGACTCGGGCTAGGCAGTCTCGAATTCGGTAAGGACTATCTTTTGCCTTGGTTCATGACGGAAATCCAATTTCCAAATACGTGATCGTGCGGTTTTGATTGTATATATATATGGCGACATGATATATGGTACCCATGCCGTCTATGATTGATAGTTATGATTTGAAATTGTTTTCAAAAACATATAAACACTAGCAATAATATCAATTGCCTTTGTTTTATTCGTATCAATCATATTTTGGCCATTATAAGGTAAAACTCTATCCTCCGGTTTGCGTTGCATTGTGTGATGGGAACTGAGTCTTATAATGGCTTCATTTTTATAAAAAGCATAGCGATGTTTAAAAGAAAGATTTGTTTTCGAGCACTGGCAATCCAATGGAGTAAACCCGTTCCACGAAAGTGGCGTGGTCCTGTGATTAGCCATATTATATATGTGTTGAGTAGATTTCTCATACCAGTCCCATGACTGACTCGTAGTTTGTTTCACTCTCAAACTCGGGTGCCCCTTTTTCTACATGGGCAGCCTTGTATTCAGGTTTAGCTGGTTCTTTCTGGATAGCTGGAGCTGAAGATGGATTCTATCATTTATTTCTTTTTATGCGGTTCAGCTCCTATTGTACATATTTTGTTTATTTCCGCTGTAGACATTTATGTATAGCTGAACTGTATTTGTACTAAGTAAGATCCTGTATACTGTGTAACTCTGATGATTACTTTATCCAGTATATTTTGTTGTTCATTCTGGTGTATTTATTTAATTCTGTTCTGCTATGATCTGTTTCTGTGTTATATTCCAAAAGATAACCTTGTTTCCGTGAGAACGGGGAATCGGGTCGTCTCAGCTATTCTCTCATTCAAGTGTTTGATAGATAAATCTTGAAACAAGATCGTTCTTTCTCGAGATACAGAGGGTCCCTCACTTGACCTACCCCTTTTCTCAATAGCTAGTGACACTTCATCTTGAGGTGGAAAGGACTCATGTTGGTCCGCCTACCCACAAAAATAAAAAAATGGTTCTGCATAAGTTATTTTTACCCAAAGGGATGGTATTGTTCATCTAAATAAAAAAATTCGCACGAACTTTATTTAAAACCAACTTTTAGTCGCTTCGATACACATGTAAGCCAAAAAAAGTTGCAAGGGTTCAAGTTCACATATCGTTACACTTACTGTTTACATATCAACTTGGCATGTTCAATCCTAAGTCTTTTTAAGGTTACCTCACAATCTTCACCCAAGAAGTTAAAAGAGATTCGATGGAATTTCGTGTAAACACTCTTAAGCTCTCTTAGAAAATGTTTTCTTCTATAAACTTGAGATATTGTTGCTAAAAATTCCACTCTCAGCTTACGGGTCAAACGTAACGCATCTTCATGGTAAATGAAGTTTTGTCATAATGCGAATAAAGGAATCGATAACCATAGATAACAAGCGGAATTACAAATATATTTTACACATTCATAACATCAAATTTACAAATACTCCTCCTGCTCATACAAAATCGATCTCTTAAACATTTCAGTAATAAACCTATCCTTGCTATACTTAAGCTTTTTTGGGGGAATATCCCTAGAAATTGAGAGGACTCTTTCGAGGTTCCAACAATCCCAGGGATGTGGGTCAACTCCAAACTCATCTGAATAAAGCCTATGAAGGCGACGTATTAAATCACCATTATGCTCCCCTAGAAAGGAAAAGTCCATCAGTGTGTATCGTTTATAAACTTCATACAAGAAGTTAACTAAGATATCTCTATTCTCAATTAACATCCAAAATAAGGTCATCAACTCCTTATTTTCCTCTCGAAGGGCTTCCCTATGCTTGCGGGCTTTCTTTCATCTGGGTGCAGCCTCGTGCTCCTTGTAGTACATGAGCTTAGACGTGCTCTTCTCTAAATCATGATATCCTCGGGATAATGCATCGTAATCTTTTAACAAACTTCCTTGCTCAATATAGGATCGAGTTATTTCCCTCTGTTTTTTAATCTAATTCTGCTCTAAGTCGTGAGACGATATTTCTTTTGATATATTCAATGTAATGACAGGAAGCTAGTTACCATCGTATACTTGTGAAAGGAAAAAGCATTGCGAAAAAAAAAGCTATACCAGAGAAGGAGAAGCCCCAGGTTGAGTAGTCTGTTCTCTTCCTGAGGGCCCAGAAGTACCACCTTTCTTGGTTGGAGAAGCTTCAGAGTCTTGAGCAACATGAGTACCTGCAACGTCAGGACTATATCTTGTATAATCAAGTGAGACATCTGGAGCTGCAGAAGGATCACTCCCGTCCATGTCATGCACATCTCGACGGTCACTTCTATTCTGATCATCACTACCATCGCCTTCGTCATCATCAACAAAAGCCAAATGATCCTCTTCATCACCAGAGTCGTCAGAGAGGTCCTCAATGTATAGGATATCTTCAGCTTTGAGCTTGTCCTACTTTGGCATCTCGACCCCTTGTTTGGCTATATTGATCCTTTCCATGACCCTATCTCTAATGAAAGAAGGGATGGTGGTAAATTGCACCTCAGAAAGAATCCGAAAGTTATCAGAAAAGACATAGACTAAGGCATCCTCATAGTATTCAGTCTTAATCTGGGAATGATGAAATTGCAAAAAGTCAGAAATTCTACTCTTGGCCTCATAAATTATCCTCGTCGCACGAGAAAACTTCTCGTCCTTCCTCTTGAGCTCATCAGCGTGGCTAACCACGTTTTCCGCTATCTAATGATCGAAAGTTGAAACTTGGTCAGATAAAAGTCTCTTCGCCTGCCTCTCCTTTTTCAGAGCTGCTTCGACATGCTCAAGGGAGGCCTTCAATCTCTCACATTCATCACTTAAAGCTGCGTTTGCTTCTCGAAGATGAGTAACGTCGAAAGAAGACAAGGAAGGCGTTGTTTTAGACAAGAGCCATCTTTTAGTGGTCTAGGAAGGAAATGGAAATCGATCAGCCATCATGACACATTAAAGATAGGGAAATGATTGGGGAGGGAAAATATATGCCGATAAGGTAACGAAATTTTCATAACTTTGGGGGAAGAAAGAGCGAGCTTCACAATATCATCAAAATTCATGGTTTGCACGGGAGACCTTAGGAGGTTGACATGTTGAGACATAGAAGTTTGGGTCATGGCATGCTTGTCCACTTCTGATGTACTTGGAAGGGTTGACAGTAGAACACGAACTTCACGCTCATGACCAAGGGTACCTTTGGGAGAGACAGTAGTAGTCACAACAATAGAATCGACAGTAGGGGTTATGGAGAAGGAACTTCTTGATCATCAATCTCAACAAAGGTATCCTGGGAAAGAGGAACAGAAGTGTTATGTTTTATTCTTTTAGCTAGTAGCCCAATGGTCAATCCGACCAGACTCTTGATAGCAACGACAGTGGATTGATCTAAAACATCGATGGGAGTTACAACTTCAGAAGCCAAGGCCCCTGGTCAAAAATAAATACAAGGGTACACCCAAGAGTGAGTATCTTGCAAATTAAAGCTGCTCCAAAAAGAAAGTGGCAATCCCAATAAGGATACCTAGAAGTAAAGAAGACGAAATAATAAACACGTCCGAGCCCAAAGTCAAGTGCTTGGATCCTAAGAAATGAATAAATGGACGCCCCTAAGATTTTTTGCCCATCAAGAAGAAGATTGTATTGACGCAGTTTAGCCAAGGTCAACAAAATTGATTGACTCTGGGGCTCTTCAAATGCTTTGGAGATAATTTCAAGCGCACGAGACTCACTCTTCGTTGCTTACACCAAAAAAAGGAACAAACACCCCCGAAGAAGATTTTACACTTCTCAAACAATAAGATTTAAAAGTATGGAGCCACAAATGCAAAGAAAGAAAAAGTAAAGACAAAGAAATTTAAAGTTGTTCGATCTCAATTTTGACCAATGCCCACTATGGAAGAAAAATTCATTATCATGGTTGTTATTACAAGGTACGTTCTCTTTTCAATCTCATACATTCTCTCTTTTTACAAGTATTTCACTCTCTTCTCTTCTTTTACACTTGATTCACTTAAATTCAATATGAAAACAACGAGTTCTCTATAAATGCGACAATTGTTGGAGGAATCTTCAATGATTGGAGCACTTAGATGAATTTCGGTGAATCCATGAAAGATATGATGGTGAATCAAGGCTTGATGGAAGATTAATGGTGGTTGGAATGGCTTGGAATGGTTGAGAAATGAATTGGACAACACTTCGTGGAAGAAGAATTCCCTCCTCTTGAATGTGGGAGGCCATGGGATATTTATAGGTGTGGAAAGAATGAAGTGGAAAGGATGAAATCATGTGTGCAGGCTATGGATTCGTTACAACAATATTTACGAAAATGCCATTGGTCAAATACTACCGACCGATCTATCCTTTATGACGGGCGACCGACCCATCTAGTTGTCATTTGACCGACCCATTCAATTGTCGTTTTCCCGACCGATCCATATCTACAGCTGCTGACCGACCCATGGACAATGGTGAGAGATTCCGATCGACCCATAGCTAACGAAGCGGACCGACCCATCTGGTGTATTGTTGACCGACCCATAAAGCATCACTACACCAAAACAACAAATTTGGCACACCAGGATGTAGAGATTTGATACGGGTTTTAAGCCGTAAAATTTTTTCTACAGCTTATAGCCATATCAAATTTCTTTGCTGCCGTATCATTTTTTTTGGTGATCCACACCACCCATAATGCATAAAATCTAACCCTTCATCTTAATTGCTTCGGATTCGTTCATTTGATACGGTTTAAATCCCCATCATGTTTCGCTCCCGCACATCCCAGCTATTTTTCATTTCTACATTTCCTATTGTATTCCAATCCCTAAATCAATGAGAAAAACTATCCCCTTCATCTCCACTTTCCTTTTCCACTTCTCCACTTTGATTTCTCAGAAGTATCTCACTAATAATGGCGGATGTATGTGAGTGCATGGTGTGCCCTTGTAGCAACCCGCAATTTTGGAACAAAAATAAAATATTATTTTTGGTTAATTTAATGGATTTGGTAATTTAGAATAATTTATTTTAAATAATAATGATTTAAAATCTATTTTAATACAACTTAGAAATTAAAAATTATAATTTATATATTATGGGCCTGAAATGGCGCGGTAATTTCAGTTTTCGATTTTGAACTTTGGAAAATTATATAAAATCAATATTTAACCGGAATTTGATAAAACTGGACATTAGAACCGTATTGAAAATATCTATCCAATGAATACAAGAAATTAAGATTTCAGTTTATAAATAGTAAGTTATGGCAAAATTAAAATTTAGAAAGGTCGCTATGAAATTTATATATATAATATATATGGCCCAAAATGCTACTTTTCACATACGAAGGAATTTGGACTCGAAACCACTTCCATTGAGTCTGGAATGAGGTTTCTGCATTGAATAAGCACTTATATATTTTGAGTTTCGGAAATTATTCATATAAAAATATATTCTTAAATATAAAATATATATACGCCTTGAAAAGTGAAATTTTGCAAACGGTCTCCAAATTCAACGAAATTAATTTTGTTGGGTTCGTATCGTCAAAACAAAGCTAGAAATGATTTTTCTGGAATTTCTAGAATTAATATGTAATTATAATTGATTTTTTTAGTGAAAACGGTCAATTTTCAGAATTTAAAAATTCATTATTAATTCATACGGACACGGAAAATAAAGAAACCAGTTTCTTTAAATCCGTAATGTGAAGGAATATTTATGTTTCAATTTTCAATTAAAATGGAATTCGTAGGTGTTAACACAGATTTTTAAACTACGAAAAGCGAACAAAAAAAATGTATTAATATATGTACATAAGGGTAATTGGGTCTAATTGAGTTTATAACCTACCTATATATTATCTTTTAACAGTCATTAGCTAAACCCTAAACATAACATAGCCTCCTCCATCTTCATTTTCTTCATATTCCATGACCTCCACTCTAAAAATATTTTTTGCACAAAAGACCCTAAAACTAAACAATTTATAACTCCAAATCAGAACAAAATTAGACCAAACCCTTTCTGGGTTTTGAAGATATCTATATCCTCTTCCTACCACGAAAAATTCATAACCTATCGACGCACGGATTCGCTGGGATCTGAGTTTGATTGCAAAAAGTCAGTTTCGGATATTGGTGAATTCTGGCCAAACCGTCGAGAATTAGACGATGGCCCAGTTGGAGAAAATGTAGACAAGAGTCATACGAACAACTTTGCTTCACCGCGTTTTGTCTGAAATTCGAAGGAATTGGCACGAAAATCGAAATTTATGAAAACAGCCAAATCTGAACAGCAAACGAAAATGATTTTTTTCCCGTCGATCGGAGAAGAATCAGGCGAAGTCACCAACAGGAAAGTTCTTCATCTACGTGAGATCTAGATGTTGTAAAAAATCGGGGTCGTTTGGATCACCGAGGTGGCCTGTGGGACCCACGAACGGAATTTCGCTTTTCTGGCCGATTCCGGCGACCGGAGCGGCGGCGGGCGGCGGGGCTCCCGGCGAAGCGGCGTCGGGGTCAGGCGGAGGTGCTGGCAAAGTGGCGGGGTGATCGAGTGAGCGTGGCAGAGGGAAACAGCGGTCAAAGGTAGTGAGCGGCGGTTTGACCGGAAAGAAAAGGGGTAAAATGTAAATTAATATATTCAATGTTTGTAACGCAATAACTCTTACATACGAAGTCGAAATTTGATGATTTCAGATCCGCTGCGATCGTGGCGACGAGAGCTTCTCGTGGACACTGAATTCGTCCAATTTAGAGGAAGTTGAATTTTAGGGTATTTTCGATAATTTTAATTAATTATTTAATTCGTTCAAACTTCAGAAATTCATAACTTGTTGTAACGAACTCGAAATCGCGCAAAACAGGGTTTGCTGCGATCAGTGAGTCGAGACCTTCGCATAGATACTAATTTTGCCAAATTTGGAGCAAGTTGAATTTTGGGCCAAAATTGGGCTCGAACATTTAAACACCGACAAAGTACAAACCAAGGTGAGAACTCTTTTCTCACTCAAAACTTTTATCGTATTTATTTATTATTATAAATGAATGTGATTTAAATGCCTGTGATGAAATAATTGTTTGAAATTATCTGATGCATGTATGTTGTGTTGTACGTTATGTTATGTCATGATATGATTGGGTATGTTATGTAAATTTTGGCAGTATGCAACATATGTCATTAATATTGATTCATATAGAATTGTTAAAAATTAATGTTACATTGCCATGTACAAGTTACCTGACTTGAATTTGTTGATTGGGTTGATAATTTTCACACATCGCCCAAATGCACAAATAATTATATATATTATTTGAATGTTTGTTGGTTGAAACCCCACACGGGTCTTGGGTTGATATTTACACATCGCCCTTGTGATTAATTATAAACGTTATTTATTTGACGCTATGCAGTACAAATATACACTTTGGATGATTGGATGTTTTTAATGATTTATCATTAGTCTAGAATAACATGGGATGTATGAAAACCGTATAATTATAATTATATGGTAAATCGTTCGGGTCTCATTCCAATTTGGAAAAGAAATTGTAAAAATAGGACTTGTAATTTAATTTACATTTTTAATGTAAATAAAGGAAGAGATTTAGACATTGTAATTTAATTTACATTTTTAATGTAAATAAAAGAAGAGATTTTGACATTGCAATTTAATTTACATTTTAGAATGTAAATAAAAGAATAAAACTTAACGTAGTATTTTTAATTTACATTTTAATGTAAATATAAGATAAGAAGAAGAAATATGTTTTGAAAATAAAAGTTAATCTCTTATTAATGGAAGAATATGAAATATGTATAAAATAAAAGTTTCTTTTATTAAAAGTAAGAACATGAAATATATTTTAATATAAAAAGTTAATCCTTTTATTTAGGAATACGAGTTTACATTAAATGGTTAGCGCTAAAAAGTTATTCTTTTATTGTAATGTAAGAATATGAAAATGTTTTAAAATAAAAGTTATTCTTTATTTTAATATAGAATCATGAAATTTGTTTTAAATTAAAAATGCAACTTTTTAATGTCATATAAAACATGGAATTTGTTTTACATTAAAATTGCAAATTTTTAATGCCGTATAAAAACGTGAATTTGATTTACGTTACAATTTTATATTTTTAATGTAACGAAGGAACATGAAAATTATTTAAAATGAAAATTCATCTTTTTATTTAATGAAGAAAAATTTGTTGAAACATTTAAATAATAATTTTAATGTACATTTAGAAAGAATATGTTAGTGAATACGTTGAACGATTTATATTAATATATATAATATAAATTAAAATTAATTGAATTACGCGCGGTAGTTCGCGTTTTGAAATCGTAACTTTAAACGATTATAATAAAAGATCCAACCGTCGGGTTTTTCCAAAACTGAAACCGTTAGGTTCGTTTTGGAAAGATCTTTCCATCGATATTTAATTCGTTAAAATCCAACGGTTAGATTTTGAGAAATTATAAATTTAAATTTTAATAAAAACAACGCTAGTGTCGTTAAAAGACCTGAAACGTCGTTTAATTAAATAGGCCTATTTCTAAATAATTAAAATAGGGAAAATTATGTAAAATCTTAATAAATGTTTTAAAAGAGTTTTGGATGTGAAATTCCAAATTTATTAAGAGGAAAGATATTTTTATCAAGTTAAGTAATTTATTTATTTCTATAAATAAATAAAAGAGTGAAAAATGGTTTTATTAAAACCAAGTATTTCAAGTGAATAAATTAGATTGGAATTTAAGAAAGGAATGACATTTTTAATTAAAAAAAATTCCAATATTAAAATTAATTGTAAGTTGATTTGGGTTGACTGTGAAAAATGTTTTAAATGACATTAGTTCTTAAAACCCAAATTAACGATGAAGTGATGATTTGTAATTTATTAATCTTTTAATTAATATTTAATGAAATGTTCTAAAGATAAGTTTTCAATTTAACATATTAAATTGAAATATGATTTTGGGATTATTGTGAACGATATTTTAAGCGACATTTGTTCTTTAACCCAGTTAAAGGCAAGGTTATTTCTTGAAAGTTAAATAATCATTAAATAATGATTCTTGAAGATTAAAACTAAATATAGTTTTAATAAAGCTTTAATTGGATTGAATGAGGATAAAAGTAATTAAAATTACTTAATTCAAGGAACAAACGATAATGGAGTACCACCAGTTTTACTCCAAGCGATAGTTAAATCTTTAATTAGATTTGAATGATAAAATGGTAATTAAGTTTACCATAACACATTGGGTGTTAAATATGGAGTGCCACCAGTTTTACTCCATGGGTTGTATAGGTTGGGAATGGGATATTAATAAATGATTACTTCGGTAAGGTGTTAATCCCGACTAGTTGAATAAACCTTAAAATTGTTTAAATTAAAATCAAAGAATAGTATTGATTGGAATGAGGCGTTGGTTGTGTTTTAAAGCACATGATTTTAAATTACGCAAATTATTCAGAAAGACCGAGTTAAACCCCTTCTGAATAATTCATACGACGATTAAAGATCGATGATGAAGACAGTTAGTGAAGACCGAAAAATTTCCATATCGAATGGATGATTATTGATATCTTGATTGGACCGTACACCCAAGATGAGGGAAAAATTGGTGATCATTCAGAAGTATTTGGAGATCTACCGGATATGGTTTCGTTCAGACCCAGAACGGACTGATAAATGGATTGTGTGTCTGACATTGTATTCCTTTATATTGTATTCATTGATCTCTGTTTAATATATAGCTGTTTGGTGGCGGATAATTTATTCTCTTGCTTAACACCCTGTTATATATTGGTAGATGATTAACGATATAGTATGGTCTGACAAGGTGGCATGCTTAACGATATAGTATTGGTAGATGATTAACGATATAGTATGGTAGATGATTATCTATTTTCCAGTGATCGAAGTGAGTTCAATACTATAAAAACATTTCTAAACATTTCCACTTTGAAATTCATTTCAAAATATAATTCACACTGCTTGTAAAACAATTTAAAATCTCCCAGAATATTAAATTTTCCTTATTTTTAATCCAAATCCATTTACAAACACTTATCCAATTTTCCAGAATTTTAATTCAATTTCTGGTTTAAATTTCAGATTAAACTCATCTGATTCCACGTATTTCACTTATATGAATTCTGATTGGTTATTTGCACAACCATTAAATTTATAATCTTACTCGATTATAATAACAAACAATATATCCAATATATTATAATTTTGATATATATATCTTCTCTATATCAAGATATACCTTGGGTAAACTTATTTTAACTTACCCTCTTTTCAAAACATATCCTGACGACCCATCGTATTAGAGTGTTTAGTAACTCCTACCGATACAGTGGATCAAACGGATCGACCAGAACTCATAAACAACTCAACCAATGAATCTCCACAATATAAAACAAATTTTTATATCAAATACAAATACGTTCACTCGTATATATACACTCAAACTCAATCTAGGGTATTACTAACCCTATCTCTACCGAGTCACGCCACAGAGCCAAGGTAATAACTTAACTTAAGCTCTGATACCAACTGTAACGACCCGGATTTTAAGAGACTTTGGTTATCGACATAAACACGATGTCGATAACCAAACATCGAAAAATCCCGGTAATTAATGAAAGAAATTAGAGGGTGAGAATAGATAAGATAGAAACTTAGAATAGAAGAAGAAGAAGAACACATCATCAGAGTAACACGAACCTCACAGCGGAACGAATAACATATAATAGATAACATAACTTTGAAATATAACAGTTATGTATACAATAGCACTTATCAGAGTACATCACTTACAACACAGCGGAAATAAACTATAGCTATATGATCCTGAAGCCTCCTGCTCCAAGCTCTTTACGTATCTATAAAATCCTGACTACTTGACTGCCCGTACAAAATTGGGCACCCAAGAGTTTAGGGAAAACAAAACAAAATAAACTCCGGGTCAGTCATGGGACTGGTATGAGTAAAACAGTTTAAAATAGTTGAACAAGTAAACGATATCTCATAAGACCACGCCGTATAACGGAACGGGTTTTTCCCTTATGAGAATCCAAAATATCTTTATATCAAAAACCTTTTGATATTATAATAATGTCTATCAACCACAATATAATAATCATCTAGCAGAAACGCTTTCATCTCACGTTCTACATATAGTATACAAATCAAAACCGCAAGCACGTATTGGGTAATGGATTTCCAACTATGACAAGGTATGGAACCACCTTCCGATCAGTGTACTCTAGGAACGATACACTGGAGTTCAACAAGAACATCTTGCAACTCAGCCACACATGACTGACCACTCATTTTGCTTGAGCGTATCGAATGTATATCACCAACGGTTGGGATCAGCAACCGTTTCCCGTATATATATGAGACAGCATTGATAGATTAAAGAAGCAAATGAATATTCTCTAGATAGGTGATTATACACCCTACTTCGGTGCGACCGACTTAGCCATGCTGCCTGCCCGATTTCTGTCATTTACCGGATGATGAGGCTAGAAGCTACGCTTTATCATCACATCAGATTCACTTTGAATGCCAGTTTCGTTGGGACCGTAATGTCGAACTCTAGCTACATGTCCAGCTTGGTGATTTTTGGGTATCATACGTGGTCGCAGGGATTTTTAAAGACCAGAGAAGAGCATAAAATCGATTAAATAAAATAGAAAATCAAATTTAAAATATTCCCCCTATTTTTCTAAGGTCCAACACAGGCCACACGGCCTCTCTTCCCTGCCACAAACGTTACCAACCACCATAGCTTATATAAGCGCATACAAACCAAACCACAGCAAAGTTCGAAGAAAAGAAAAAATCAAAACAAATCAAACAAAAATCGTAAAATCATGGGATTTATATATAGTAATCGCTGAAGGAAGAGATTCAAGCTTGTATCATTCTTTTAGGACTCGACGCGGATTTTTCTGTGTTCTAAAACCCACGCTATAGTCTAGGGTTCACCGAATTAGGTATTTAAAGGCAGCGATGTGATTTTTGGTTTCATATTCGAGTTTATAATGTCGATTTGAGTAGGTTCGCCAGTTTTTGATGGATTCGGTGCAAAATAGTTTCGGTGGTTTCCTGTTGCGAGCGACGAAGTCGAGATGTCGGATGTCAGTAGGGGTGGGCGAGTTCGAAACGGAGGGTACGGTGTGATAGAGTGGTGAACGAGAAGCTTAATGGTATTTTCGGTTTGGAGTTCGATGGGTAGAGGAGGATAAAGGAGGCGGTCAACGCATTGGTAATGGCCGAGAGGAATACTGGAGGTCGGCATTTTGTATTGGGGAAGATGGATTTTTATCGGGCCTGGTAGTTGAAAGGGAGGTGGGCCGAAAATAAAGGTTAAAGCCCAAAGGGGTATTCAATTTTAAGTTCTATTTATTTAATTATATGCGTAAACTTCAGTATGCAATAACTTACTCATACGTGATCGAAACTCAGCGAAACAAGATCCGTTGGGATCGTATGGACGACGACTACAACATGGAACGGACGGAAAGCGAATCAAAGCTTGTTTGAATTTACGGCGAGATAAATTGTTTGATTCAAATCAAACAACAGTTTATCGTTCTTTAGCGATGAACTGCCAATGTGAGTAAATCTCACTAACTCTGAACAGTTTATAATTTCATGTTGTATTTTTAGAACTGTTAGATATTGGCTGTTTGATTGTGTGTTGACTGTTTGATTGAACTGCTAGTCAGTTAGTTAAACTTCTATATTGATTCTGTTTAACAGAATGTATCATATAGAACTAAAAGTGATGTTATCTATATTGTTTAACATCTGTGGATGCAGGGAAACAGGTTGGAGGAATCCGACCGGATTCCTCAACATTTATTTTACTGTTTTTGATATATTGTGATATTTGATGTGTTATATAAATCTGTTATGGATTATGGGTGTTGGAATGATGTTGATCATTGTTATTCGATATTGTAAATATCATAAAAGACCCTGGGATGTAAAAAGAATTTATTTCAATGTATATTGAAATAAAAGGGTTTTTTAAAATCAACAGATTTTATAAAAGGAAATATTTCGAAAGTAAATAAAAGGGAAAAATGTTTTTAAAACGAATAGAGTTTTATAAAAGGGAAATCATTTGTAAAGTGAAGAACTGTTACTAAAAGTAAATCTTTATAAATGAATAGTTTATTCGAATAGAATAAAGGAGTTAATCGATGTTAGTTAATCGATTAGAGAATATAGAATAAAGGAGTTAATCGATGTTAGTTAATCGATTAGATAATATAGAATAAAGGAGTTAATCGATGTTAGTTAATCGATTAGAGAATATAGAATAAAGGAGTTAATCGATGTTAGTTAATCGATTAGAGTTAAAGTGAAAATAGTTAATCGATGTTAGTTTAATCGATTAGAGTAAAGAAAATGAGTTAATCGAATATAGTTTATTCGAATAGAAAGTAAAAGTAGTTATCGAATATAGTTTATTCGAAAGGAGTTAAGTGACATGAGTAAATCAAATAGCGTTAATCAAACAGAGTTAATCAAACAGTGTTAATTCAAAGGAGTTAATCGATGTTAGTTAATCGATTGGAGTTAAAGTGAAAGTAGTTAATCGATGTTAGTTTAATCGATTAGAGTAAAGAAAATGAGTTAATCGAATATAGTTTATTCGAATAGAAAGTAAAAGGAGTTATCGAATATAGTTTATTCGAAAGGAGTTAAGTGACATGAGTAAATCAAATAGCGTTAATCAAATAGAGTTAATCAAATAGTGTTAATTCAAAAGAGTTAATCGATGTTAGTTAATCGAATAGAGTTAAGTGAAAAGCGTCAATCGAATATAGCTATTCGAGGATGGTTAAGTAAGGAAGTTAGTAAAAGGAATATAAAGTGAACTTTGCCTATTTCAAAGTTAGAAATGTTGTTCAGTTAAGGTCTGAGAGGTAGTTCTACCCCAACTTGATTGGCTTCGTTTTTAACTAAAGAATAATTTAGGTTCGGCAGTAAAGGAAATGGTTTGAGTTGGCATCGCGATGGTTTGTTTAAACATCTGTCTAAGTCCAATGAAGAAGCTTTGGAAATGTTTTCCAAAAAAGAAACCAGAAATGTTTTCAAATAAAGAAAACAAGAAATGGAAATGTTTTCCATTTGTTAATAACGTATATTTTCCCAATTTAGAAAATAAGGAATATTGAACGTAGGGAAACAGGAGATAAGTAAATTAATGAAATAAAGAGATGAATGTTAAATGATGTTTGATCGATATAATTTCCAGTTGGAAATATTATCGTTGTTTGCACACTTGTTTTTCTTCGATAGTTAAATCACAGACTATCGAAGTTTTGACCATTTTAACGTTGTTAATATGGAGAGACCGGTTGGATTATTATCCAAAGAACCACTCTGTATTGGCATAAGCGTTGCGAATCATATATGCCAAAGGAAATTGAAGACGGAGTTATGCAAGGGCTATCCTGTTTACAGAATAGTGCCTTCGGTTCATCCTGTTCCTGGATGACTTGTATGGACGGATGTCTGACAGAGTATTTCCAGACGATCACGTATATTGATTTCTCCAACTGTACCAAGAGTGGAAGCGGAGAAGGAAACTTCTTTTAGCTAACACATAATGTATGGTTGAGGACGTCAATCGGTGATTTGATGGATTTTATGATGTGGCATTCAAAGTGAATCTGATGTGATGTTAAAGCGTAGCTTCTAGCCTCATCATCCGGTAAATGACAGAAATCGGGCAGGCAGCATGGCTAAGTTGGTCGCACCGAAGTAGGGTGTATAATCACCTGATCTAGAGTTTCATTTACTTCTAAAAATCTATTGTTGATGCTGTCCCATTTGGGAAACGGTTGCTGATCCCAACTGTTGGTGATATACATTCGATACGCTCAAGCAAAATGAGTGGTCGGTCATGTGTGGCCGGGTTGCAAGATGTTCTTGTTAAACCCAGTGTATTCCTCTCTAGAGGTACACTCGCGAAAGGTGGTTCCATACCTTGTCATAGTTGGAAACCCATTACCCAATACGTGCTTGCGGTTTTGATTGTATACTATATATGTAGAACGTGAGATGAAAGCGTTTCTACTAGATGATTATTATAGTTGTGGTTGATAGACATTATTATAATATCAAAAGGTTTTTGATATAAAGATAATTTGGATTCTCATAAGGGAAAAACCCGTTCCGTTATGCGGCGTGGTATTATGAGATATCGTTTACTTGTTCGAACTGTTTTTTAACTGTTTTACTCACACCAATCCCATGACTGACCCGGAGTTTACTTTGTTGTTTTCCCTAAACTCTTGGGTGCCTAAATTTGTACGGGCAGTCAAGTAGTCGGGATTTTACAGATATAGTTGAAGAGCTGGAGCAGGAGGCTTCAGGATCATATAGCTATAGTTATTCCGATGTGTTGTAAGTGCTGTACTTTGATATTGATATGTATATGCAAGTACAGATGTATATTTCAAGTTATGTTATATATATTATATGTTATTCGTTCCGCTGTGAGGTTCGTGTTACTCTGATGTTGTGTTCTTCTTCTTCTTCTATTCTAAGTTTCTATCTTATCTTTCCTCACCCTCTAATTTCTTTCACTAATTACCAGGATTTTTCGATGTTTTGGTTATCGACATCGAGCTTATGTCGATAACCAAAGTCGCTCGAATTCCGGGTCGTTACAGTTGGTATCAGAGCTTAAGTTAAGAATTACTTGGCTTTGTGGCGTGACTCGGTAGAGATAGGGTTAGTAATACCCTAGACTGAGATTGAGTGTATATGTACGAGTGAACGTATTTGTTATTGATATAAAATCGTTTTATATTGTGAAGATTCATTGGTTGAGTCGTTTATGAGTTCTGGTCGATCAGTTTGATCCACTGTATCGGTAGGAGTTACTAAACACTTGAATACGATGGGTCGGCACGATATGTTTTGAAAAGAGGGTAAATTAAAATAATTTTACCCAAAGTATATTTTGAATATATTGGATATATTGGTTGTTATTATAAAATCGAGTAAGATTATAAATTAAATGGTTATGTAAATAACCAATCAGAATTCATATAAGTGAAATACGTGAAATCAGATGAGTTGAATCTGAAATTTAAACCAGAAATGTAATTAAAATTCTGGAAAAATTTGATAAGTGTTTGTAAATGGATTTGGATTAAAAGTAAGGAAATTTAAGATCCTGAGAGATTTTAAATTGTTTTACAAGCAGTGTGAATTATATTTTGAAATGAATTTCAAAGTGGAAAAGGGTAAAAATGGTTTTATAGTATTGAACTCACTTCGATCGCTGGAAAATAGATTCTGATGATGACAGCTGCATCATCAGTATTCATTTTCGAGTTGTAAGTGACGAATTACTACCAAAGATACTGTTTTGAAATTGTTTTGGGAAAGACAAGGTTTGTTGAATTTCAAAATGGGATTTTTAAAATAGATTTGAAATATTAACTTGTTTTAAAAGAAATAAAACGAGAAGTCCCTTTATAAACGAAGTGTATAAATAGTTCTTTATAAATGAAGTTTATAAATGAAGTGAAGAGAATTATCATTGGATAATTCAGAAATAAAAATACAAGTGCGAAATTGAAAGGGAAATCTACTTTCCAAAGGTAGAAATATCGATTTCAAAAGGGATTGAAACCGAGACTTATTTAAAGGAATTTGAATAAAGGAAGTTCAAACATAGGATTTGAATATAGAAAATTCAAAGGGGATTTGAATAAAGAGAATTCAAATAGAAATTGAATATAGAAATTCAAAGGGAGTTTGAATATATGAAATTCAATGGAAGTGATATAGAATTTGAATATAGAAATTCAAATGGCGTTTGGATATAGAAAATATAAGAGATTTCAAATATAGGATTTGAATATCGAAAGTGAAATGAATTTTGAATGTAGAGGATTCAAATAGAATTGAAAAGGAAATTTGAATAAAGAAGATTCAAATAGAATTGAATTTGAAATTTGAATATAGAAGATTCAAAGGGAATTGAAATGAAATAAAGAGAATTCAAATAGATTTGAATATAGGAATTCAAATGGAGTTTGAAAATAGAATTTGAATAAGAAAATTGAAAAAAATTCAAATATAGAATTTGAATAAGAGATTTGAAATGAAATTCAAATATAGAATTTGAATAAGAGAATTGAAATGGAATTTGAATATAGGAAATTCAAATAAAATTGAAATGGAATTCAGTTAGTTGATAAACAAGATAAACCTATATTTGAACATGTATATTCAAATAAAAAGGTGAAATGGGCAAACCAGTAATTTGAAAATCACTTAACGAACTAAGTTAAAATGATTGGATTGAGTTGAAATGAATTAGAAATGTATGGATATATATGAGATAGGTATGGATAAGGTATGAAGGTATATAAATAGAATGCCCGACAACAGGTATGTAATTAATTCATATATGAGATTTCATGCGCCGTATCGGCTAGCCCTCGGCTTTTATTTTATTTTTGGATTGGTGAGGGCCATAGGAGGCTATTTGAAATATCCCGATGCTCCTGGTACAAAGGAGGTTATGGCGAATTTTTCCGGGAATTTAAGGAGTTGGAATATTTTTAAGATGATTTGATAGTTAGAAATCATCGTATCGATGTTTATATATAGAAGTCGATAAGGAAACGAACTTAGAAATAGAATAATAAAATCAAAAAAAGAAGACTAAGAATAAAATCTAGTAAGAGTTGAAAGAGGAAGAGTATATATGTGTTTAAAAGTGAATAAGTAGTTGTATGGTATTGATTATTCGAGTAAGTAGTCATATCTGTTTTGACGTTATAAATGTTATTAAGTCAAGGTCTGAGAGGTAGTTATACCCCAACTTGATTGATTTCATTATTAACAAATAAATAGTAAGATTTCAGGCTCGAAGACCAATGTTGAATAAGAGTTAGTTGAATATAGTATTTGGGTTTTCGTAGCGATGTTTTACACAACATCCGTTTTAACCTTAATAAATGTAAGCTTGGAGATATAATAAGAATATTTCCTAAGTACAGAAATAAACGAGATCGGAAAAGAGATAAGTAATTGGAATATTTTCCAATTATAAATAGCATATATTTTCTAAAATTTAGGAAATAAAGGATGGCAATATTCAGAAATGTTTTTCCAAATAACATAAAAGGCCAATATGGTTATTGAAAATATTTGGTTAACAAATATTGATAAAGGAATAGAGAAGTGATTTAACTAATGGAATATTGATTATGGGCTCAGTTGAATTTCAAAAAGGAAAATTTGATTTTTGAAAAGAGTAAACTGTTTAAAATTCCCAGGAAGAGACTGTTTGGATTAAGAACAAATTTAAATAGAAGTTTGCGAAAGTAAGCTGAAATTGAATTGAAACAGTTAAGTGAAAACTGAATGGAAATAGAACGATATCAGGAAAAATTTATTCTTGAATAAAATTGGATTGTCGAGATAGGAATCTGAAATGAAAATTGGATTGGGAAGTTAAGAGTTTGAAATCGAGAATGGAACTCGAATTTGAAATAAAATTCGACTTAGGATATAAGCAAATGGTTGTGTCGTGGATAAAAGCAGATGGGGATTTGATTGGGATAACCCTTGTATCTGCTGAATTCATAATAGGTGGAAAGGATATAATGATATGCCGACAAAAAAGGTATCAGTTTACATTTCATATGGGTTTGAGATGTTGATAAGCCGAATTGGCAAGCCGCTTGGCTGTTTGATTTTCTTTTGGGTTGGAGATGGCCCAGAGAGGCGAGTTGGAGTATGACGTATTGACCAATACAAAGGAGGTGCTGGCAAAAATTTTCGAAGAGTTAAGGCGTTAGAAAATTTTCAGGATTTTTGAAAATTTTCGATATTAGGAATTAATTAATAATTTAATTGAAATTAAATTGGTTCAGTTGAAATTGAAGTTAAGAAGTGAACAAATATGTTCTAACCGGTCGATGGGGTCGTCCTCTACCTTCTAGCAATTTCGAGGACGAAATTTTTTTAAGTGGGAAAGATTGTAATGACCTGCATTGGCAGGGGTATTATGATTAATTTATTTTATTATATCAATGGTGATATGGTGAATTAAATGGTGGTGGAATTAAATAATGGTGAATATTTAATTAAAATAATAAATTAAATAATATATTTAATATGGAAATAATCAGAATTGGCTGAAATGGCGATATGGTGTGAACTGGGCAATTCAAATTATATAATTCAGCTTGGAATTTGAATTTGAATAACGAATATATTCAATCGTCGACAGTTGAACGTATAGTTTATAATATAATTATAAACGAGCTCGAAATGGCGCTGCAGTTCGCTAATTGGCGATTCGAACTTTAACTGAATATACAGGATTCGTTTTAAGCCGGATTTCTGTGAAACAAGAAACGTGTGGAGCTGGTGGAGTATACCTTTCTAGTGGAAGAGAAAAATCGGGGTTTCGTCGTGTAGATTTTGATGTATGTCCAAATCAAATTTTAGAAAAGTCGCGGTGGAATTCCTTTATAATTTATAAAGAAATTATTTAGATTTTTAAAAGGGATTTCAATATAAATCAAATATCGGGTAGACCCAGAAGTGAATATCGAGTTGTAAATACATACAGGAATATTCTAGAGCTGTGTGGTATGCCACTGTGAATATAGACAAGAATATTTAATTTTAAATATTTAATTTAATTATATTTAAATATATTTATATATTTAAATAGGCTATTTAGAGCTTTAAAAATAGCCACTTTTGCAAACGAAGTCGGAATTCGACGAAACTAGTTTTGTTGGATCCGCAATATCAAATAGTTGCTAGATGTCAAGTTTCGTGATTTTTAGAGTCACTGTGTGGCCGTACGGATTTTTAGAGTGAAGAACAGTTAGTATTTCGACAGTTAAAAATACGCTGTGTGAGCAGACAGAGTCGGAATTCGACGAAACCAGTTTCGTTGGGACCGTAATGTCGAACTCTAGCTACATGTCCAGTTTGGTGATTTTTGGGTATCATACGTGGTCGCAGGGATTTTTAAAGACCAGAGAAGAGCATAAAACGATTAAATAAAATAGAAAATCAAATTAAAAATATTCCCCCTATTTTTCTAAGGTCCAACACAGGACACACGGCCTCTCTTCCCTGCCACAAACGTTACCAACCACCATAGCTTATATAAGCGCATACAAACCAAACCACAGCAAAGTTCGAAGAAAAGAAAAAATCAAAACAAATCAAACAAAAATCGTAAAATCATGGGATTTATATATAGTAATCGCTGAAGGAAGAGATTCAAGCTTGTATCATTCTTTTAGGACTCGACGCGGATTTTTCTGTGTTCTAAAACCCACGCTGTAGTCTAGGGTTCACCGAATTAGGTATTTAAAGGCAGCGATGTGATTTTTGGTTTCATATTCGAGTTTATAATGTCGATTTGAGTGGGTTCGCCAGTTTTTGATGGATTCGGTGCAAAATAGTTTCGGTGGTTTCCTGTTGCGAGCGACGAAGTCGAGATGTCGGATGTCAGTAGGGGTGGGCGAGTTCGAAACGGAGGGTACGGTGTGATAGAGTGGTGAACGAGAAGCTTAATGGTATTTTCGGTTTGGAGTTCGATGGGTAGAGGAGGATAAAGGAGGCGGTCAACGCATTGGTAATGGCCGAGAGGAATACTGGAGGTCGGCATTTTGTATTGGGGAAGATGGATTTTTATCGGGCCTGGTAGTTGAAAGGGAGGTGGGCCGAAAATAAAGGTTAAAGCCCAAAGGGGTATTCAATTTTAAGTTCTATTTATTGCGTAAACTTCAGTATGCAATAACTTACTCATACGTGATCGAAACTCAGCGAAACAAGATCTGTTGGGATCGTATGGACGACGACTACAACATGGAACGGACGGAAAGCGAATCAAAGCTTGTTTGAATTTACGGCGAGATAAATTGTTTGATTCAAATCAAACAACAGTTTATCGTTCTTTAGCGATGAACTGCCAATGTGAGTAAATCTCACTAACTCTGAACAGTTTATAATTTCATGTTGTATTTTTAGAACTGTTAGATATTGGCTGATTGATTGTGTGTTGACTGTTTGATTGAACTGCTAGTCAGTTAGTTAAACTTCTATATTGATTCTGTTTAACAGAATGTATCATATAGAACTGAAAGTGATGTTATCTATATTGTTTAACATCTGTGGATGCAGGGAAACAGGTTGGAGAAATCCGACCGGATTCCTCAACATTTATTTTACTGTTTTTCATATATTGTGATATATGATGTGTTATATAAATCTGTTATGGATTATGGGTGTTGGAATGATGTTGATCATTGTTATTCGATATTGTAAATATCATAAAAGACCCTGGGATGTAAAAAGAATTTATTTCAATGTATATTGAAATAAAAGGGATTTTTTAAAATCAACAGATTTTATAAAAGGAAATATTTCGAAAGTAAATAAAAGGGAAAAATGTTTTTAAAACGAATAGAGTTTTATAAAAGGGAAATCATTTGTAAAGTGAAGAACTGTTACTAAAAGTAAATCTTTATAAATGAATAGTTTATTCGAATAGAATAAAGGAGTTAATCGATGTTAGTTAATCGATTAGAGAATATAGAATAAAGGAGTTAATCGATGTTAGTTAATCGATTAGAGAATATAGAATAAAGGAGTTAATCGATGTTAGTTAATCGATTAGAGTTAAAGTGAAAATAGTTAATCGATGTTAGTTTAATCGATTAGAGTAAAGAAAATGAGTTAATCGAATATAGTTTATTCGAATAGAAAGTAAAAGGAGTTATCGAATATAGTTTATTCGAAAGGAGTTAAGTGGCATGAGTAAATCAAATAGCGTTAATCAAATAGAGTTAATCAAATAGTGTTAATTCAAAGGAGTTAATCGATGTTAGTTAATCGATTAGAGTTAGAGTGAAAGTAGTTAATCGATGTTAGTTTAATCGATTGGAGTAAAGAAAATGAGTTAATCGAATATAGTTTATTCGAATAGAAAGTAAAAGGAGTTATCGAATATAGTTTATTCGAAAGGAGTTAAGTGACATGAGTAAATCAAATAGCGTTAATCAAATAGAGTTAATCAAATAGTGTTAATTCAAAAGAGTTAATCGATGTTAGTTAATCGAATAGAGTTAAGTGAAAAGCGTCAATCGAATATAGCTATTCGAGGAGGGTTAAGTAAGGAAGTTAGTAAAAGGAATATAAAGTGAACTTTGCCTATTTCAAAGTTAGAAATGTTGTTCAGTTAAGGTCTGAGAGGTAGTTCTACCCCAACTTGATTGGCTTCGTTTTTAACTAAAGAATAGTTAAGGTTCGGCAGTAAAGGAAATGGTTTGAGTTGGCATCGCGATGGTTTGTTTAAACATCTGTCTAAGTCCAATGAAGAAGCTTTGGAAATGTTTTCCAAAAAAGAAACCAGAAATGTTTTCAAATAAAGAAAACAAGAAATGGAAATGTTTTCCATTTGTTAATAACGTATATTTTCCCAATTTAGAAAATAAGGAATATTGAACGTAGGGAAACAGGAGATAAGTAAATTAATGAAATAAAGAGATGAATGTTAAATGATGTTTGATCGATATAATTTCCAGTTGGAAATATTATCGTTGTTTGCACACTTGTTTTTCTTCGATAGTTAAATCACAGACTATCGAAGTTTCGACCATTTTAACGTTGTTAATATGGAGAGACCGGTTGGATTATTATCCAAAGAACCACTCTGTATTGGCATAAGCGTTGCGAATCATATATGCCAAAGGAAATTGAAGACGGACTTATGCAAGGGCTATCCTGTTTACAGAATAGTGCCTTCGGTTCATCCTGTTCCTGGATGACTTGTATGGACGGATGTCTGACAGAGTATTTCCAGACGATCACGTATATTGATTTCTCCAACTGTACCAAGAGTGGAAGCGAAGAAGGAAACTTCTTTTAGCTAACACATAATGTATGGTTGAGGACGTCAATCGGTGATTTGATGGATTTGATGATGTGGTATTCAAAGTGAATCTGATGTGATGTTAAAGCGTAGCTTCTAGCCTCATCATCCGGTAAATGACAGAAATCAGGCAGGCAACATGGCTAAGTCGGTCGCACCGAAGTAGGGTGTATAATCACCTGATCTAGAGTTTCATTTACTTCTAAAAATATATTGTTGATGCTGTCCCATTCGGGAAACGGTTGCTGATCCCAACTGTTGGTGATATACATTCGATACGCTCAAGCGAAATGAGTGGTCGGTCATGTGTGGCCGGGTTGCAAGATGTTCTTGTTGAACCCAGTGTATTCCTCTCTAGAGGTACACTCGCGAAAGGTGGTTCCATACCTTGTCATAGTTGGAAACCCATTACCCAATACGTGCTTGCGGTTTTGATTGTATACTATATATGTAGAACGTGAGATGAAAGCGTTTCTACTAGATGATTATTATAGTTGTGGTTGATAGACATTATTATAATATCAAAAGGTTTATGATATAAAGATAATTTGGATTCTCATAAGGGAAAAACCCGTTCCGTTATGCGGCGTGGTCTTATGAGATATCGTTTACTTGTTCGAACTGTTTTTTAACTGTTTTACTCACACCAGTCCCATGACTGACCCGGAGTTTACTTTGTTGTTTTCCCTAAACTCTTGGGTGCCTAAATTTGTACGGGCAGTCAAGTAGTCGGGATTTTACAGATATAGTTGAAGAGCTGGAGGCTTAAGGATCATATAGCTATAGTTATTCCGATGTGTTGTAAGTGCTGTACCTTGATAATGATATGTATATGCAAGTACAGATGTATATTTCAAGTTATGTTATATATATTATATGTTATTCGTTCCGCTGTGAGGTTCGTGTTACTCTGATGTTGTGTTCTTCTTCTTCTTCTTCTATTCTAAGTTTCTATATTATCTTTCCTCACCCTCTAATTTCTTTCACTAATTACCAGGATTTTTCGATGTTTTGGTTATCGACATCGAGCTTATGTCGATAACCAAAGTCGCTCGAAATCCGGGTCGTTACAATTAATTCCTTTAATTCTATTCGAACAACTATATTCGATTAACTCCTTTTGATTTAACTCTAATCAATTTAAATCCATCGAATAACTAACTTCGATAACTCCTTTGGATTAACTAACTTCGAATAACCAATATTCGATAACTCCTTTCGATTAAACTAACTTCGAATAACTCCTTTGGATTAACTAACTTCGAATAACCAATATTCGATAACTCCTTTCGATTTAAACTAAAATCGATAACTCTTTTCGAATAACTAATTCAATAACTCCTTCTTCGAATAACTAATTCGATAACTCCTTGTGTTTAACTTTATTCGAATAACTAATTCGAATAACTCTTATCAATTAAACTATAATCGATAACTCCTTCGATTTAACTAATATTCTATAACTCACTTCGATTAACTAATAATCGATAACTCCTTCGAATAAACTATATTCGAACATCTCCTCTCGAATAAACGATATTCGATAATCTTCCCTTTCGATTTAATAAATCGATAACTCCTTTTCGAATAACGAAATTCTATAGCTCCTTTCGATTAACAAATTCGATAACTCAACTCGAATAACCAATATTCGATTACTCTTCTCTCGAATACACTATATTCGATAACTCTACTTCGAATAAGTGATATTCGACAACTCTACTCGATTAACTCAATTTGAATAACTCTAATTAGTTAACTCTAACTGGTCAACCCTCACTGATTAACTCTAACTGATTAATTCTAACTGATTAACCCTAACTGATTAACTCTAACTGATTAATTCTAACTCTAATTGATCATTTCTAACTCTAATTGATTATCTTATTCGAATAACTCCTATTTTATAATGTTTATTCATTTATAAAGATTTACTTTTGGTAACGGTTCTTCACTTTATAAATGTTCTCTTTAATAGCGTTACTTCACTTATATAAGTGTTGGGTACATATTCTATTTAATCCTATTTATTTATCAAATAAATATCTCCTTTGATTTATTCCTATTTATTTTATCAAATAAATATCTCCTTTAAATCTTTTATTTATTTCCTAAATAAATAATTCCTTTTAACTCTTTATTTATGTTTTTCCAATATATTCCTTTATATTTGCTTTCAAATATATTTCCTTTATATTTGATTTCAAATATATTCCTTTATATTTCATTTCAAATATATCTCCTTTTTATATTCATTTCAAATATATCTCCTTTATATATTCATTTCAAATATATCTCCTTTATATATTCATTTCAAATATATCTCCTTTATATATTCATTTCAAATATATCTCCTTTATATTTCATTTCAAATATATCTCCTTTATATATTCATTTCAAATATATCTCCTTTTTATATTCATTTGTAAAGGTTTTAAAAACATTTCTATTTCATTTTGATTTCTAAAAAATATTCTAACTCCTTATATTCCCGGGAAAATTCGCCATAACCTCCTTTGTACCGGGAGCATCGGGAAAATCCCCAAACCCACCACACAGTCCTTTCCATTCAAAAAGAAAATGGTTTGAAATTTATTTCCTTTCTAATATCTTCTATTTATAAATACTCCAATTTATAAATATTTCTTATTTATAAATATTCCATTTATAAATATTTTATTTTCACTTATCACTTTGAAAATTACCTTATCAACATTCTGGTATGTTATGGTATTTAACATACCATATTTCAATATCCAATATCGTCCATACACACACAATCAACAACAGGTTATAATTCACATCATATATCAAAATATATGAAAAACAATAAAATAACTGTTGAGGAATCCAGTCGGATTCCTCCAACCTGTTTCCCTGCATCCACAGATGTTACACAACATGATTGTCATCACTTTCAGTTCAATATGAATTTTTCTGATAAACAAAATCAATATATAACTATCTAACTGTTTATATATTGTATATATATATAATATTTCATTAACTGACTAGCAGTTCAATCAAACAGTCAACACACAATCAAACAGACAATTTCTAACAGTTCTAAAAATACAACATGAAATTATAAACTGTTCAGAGTTAGTGAGATTTACTCACATTGGACTGTTATCGTTAAAAACGATTAACTGTCTTTGATTCAGACGGACAATTTATTTCTGCGAAATTCCAGTATCTCAAATTCCAGTCGCATTAACTTCCAAGCGACGGTCTCCTCGTTACGATCCCAATGGTTTCAGTCGCGTCTGATTCTGATATCGTGTGGTTATTACGATCACAAGGTATGTACGTATCTTAATGAATAAAACTTAAGTATTTTATCCTTTTGGGTTTTACCTTTCTTATATTCGGCCCAGCAAAACCCATTTCGTATTTCATCTTCCCAAACCATAAATACACCACTCGATCAGCCTCTTCTCCTTCATGATTCATCCCCTTCCAATTCACGGTATATCGTTGTAAACATTCGAATTAACCCCTCTCAGACAGTTCGAACCCAAACTTCTTGAATGGTAGTTTCTTCCTTAACATTACCGGTATGAACTAATCTCCGCTCCTGCTCATCACTTTCTTCATCAAAAGAAATGCTGTAGCCTGCTCCTCCACGAAATGAACCGCTGTGACATTTCCCAACTCCTCACACCCTCATCAATCATAAAGGATTTGTCCAACTAGAACCGCAATTTCATATATATACTTAGATTTGGCATTACTTTAAAATGCTTAGCCCAACTGACTTTGAAAACCAGGCCCACGACTTTTCTTCCTTCCCCAATTATACACTTCCGCTCCTTCTCAAATCTGCATATTCTTACTCCCCCATACTCATACGATTTTCACCGTACTTGCTAATCACTTCTCCCTGAATGAGAAAGTAAAGTCGGCTCCTCAACATTTGAACCCACAGTTTTTCCATTTTCGAGTTCTTGGTTTGCTTTCACCACTTCGTTCCTCCACCAACTACATTTGTCGTACCCACTACTTCCAGAAATAAAAGGAACCCCCTTCATACAGTTCTTCCCCGATGCTGCTGTTAAAACAATGGCCATTACGGCACTTTTTGGCTCCCTCAACTTCATCTACACACATTGGAAACCAACGAAACCACTATGGTTGATCCTCCCTTCGCAAACACCTCACTCCCACACCAATTCCAGTAAACTCGCACCCCAAAATCATTGCGTCGTGTACCATCTTCATAACCGCAGTACAGATGGGAGATCGACATCTTTTAATTTATTAAAATCCCAAAAAAATAAATCGAAAAGCTAATCACCTCTCCAATCCTAAATCAAGTTTGAATTCGTGAATCGCTGCTTCAAATCACCGATTCCTTGAACCCTAGTTACCGCTGCTCAAAGTCGAGCTTCTGAAAGATGCGTGCGCACCACCTTGGAGCATATCAACACGAAGCCCTCTTGATGCTGAATCCAATGAAGTTTATTTTGAGATTTTAGGATTTGTTTTCTATTTGTTTGATTTTTTTTCGAATGTGGATATTTTTCCTGGAAGCTGAGAAACAATGGCGGCGGAATCCTATTTGACCAAAGAAGAATGATATTGGGTTTAGAGAAGATTTTGGGGTGTATTTATAGGACAAAATAATTATTTTTATAATTATTTTATATTGTCCTTATCTTCTAAAAATCCTTACAGTTACATACGATCCCCAAAAATCATGAAAATGGACATGTCTCTAGAGTCTGACATTACGGTCCCAACGAAACTGGTTTCGTCGAATTCCGACTTCGTATGCTCACACATCGTATTTTTAACTGTCAAAATACTGACTGTTTTACACTCTAAAAATCCGTACAACCGCACAGGGACTCTAAAAATCACGAAACTGGAAACCTAACACCTATTTGACATTGCGGATCGAACAAAATTAGTTTCGTCGAACTTCGACTTCGTTTGCAAAAGTGGCTATTTTTAAAGCTTTGGATGACCCATTTAAATATAATAATATATTTAAATACAATTAAATTAAATATAAATAAATTGATATTATCGTATATATCCACATACGATGTCGTACGGCTCCAGAATATCCTATTAGAATTTATAACTTGATTATCCAGGATTCCAGAGTAAATCGATATTCAATTTATATCGAAAATCCATTTATAATGTAATTAAAGCATCGCAAATTATAAAGGAATTCCACAGCGACTTTTCTGAAATTTGATTTGGACATATCTAAAAATTTACACGACGAAATCCCGATTTTTCTCTTCCACTAGAAAGATATACTCCACTAGCTCCACACGTTTCTTGTTTCACAGAAATCCGGCTTAAAACGAATCCTGTACATTCAGTTGAAGTTTAAATCGCCAAATTACGAACTGCAGCGCCATTTCAAGCTCGATTTTAATTATAATATAATTATACGTTCAAACTGTCGTTCAAATAATATATTCGTTATTTAAATTCAATTCTAAACTGAATTTAATCTCACAGATGATCCAGTTCACACCATATCGCCATTTCCGCCAATTCTGATTATTTCAGAATTGAATATATGATTTAATTTATTATTTTAAATTAAATATTCACCATTATTTAATTCCCCGACCATTAAATCCTTTAATTCACCTTTTAAATAATTAAATAAATTAATTATTATACCTCTGCCAATGCGGGTCATTACATTCTTCCCCACTTAAAATAATTTCGTCCTCGAAATTGCTAAGTTAGAAAACGACCCTATCGACTGGTTAGAACATATTTGTTCACTTCTAAACTTCAGTTTCCAACTGGACCCATTTAATTTCAATTAAATATTTAATTAATTCTTATCAACGAAAATTTTCAAAACTCCTGAAAATTTTCTAACTCTTTAACTTTTCGAAAAATTTCGCCAGCACCTCCTTTGTACTGGTCAATCGGTTAAACTCCAACTCGCCTCTCTGGGCCATCTCCAAGCCAAAAGAAAATCAAACAGCCAAGCGGCTTGCCAATTCGGCTCATCAAAATCTCATACCCAATATATAATATAAACTGGTACCTTTTTGTCGCGCATATCATTATATCCCTCACATCTGCTATTAATTCAGCATATACCAATGTCATGCCAATCAAACTCCAAATTAGTTTTATCTCCAACACAACCATTCGTTTTTAACCAAGCCAATTCCCATTTCAACTCAAGTTCAATTCTTGATTTTCAATCCCTTAACTCCTCAATCCAATACCATTTCGGATTCTAATTTCACAAATCCAATCTTATTCGATTTCAATTCAACTTCAGTTACCATTTAACTGACTTTACTTTAATTCAAATTTGCTTTCACAAATTTCTGTTACATTTGTTTTTAATTTAAACAGTCTTTCCCTGGGAGTTTTTAAACAGTTTACTCTTTTCAAAAATCAAGTTTTCCTTTTTGAAATTCAACACAACTTGTCTTTCCCAAAACAAATTCAAAACAGTATCTCTGGTAGTAATTCATCACTTACAACTCGAAAATGAATACTGATGATGCAACTATCATCATCAGAATCTATTTTCCAGTGATCGAAGTGAGTTCAATACTATAAAAACATTTCTAAACATTTCCACTTTGAAATTCATTTCAAAATATAATTCACACTGCTTGTAAAACAATTTAAAATCTCCCAGGATATTAAATTTTCCTTATTTTTAATCCAAATCCATTTACAAACACTTATCCAATTTTCCAGAATTTTAATTCAATTTCTGGTTTAAATTTCAGATTAAACTCATCTGATTCCACGTATTTCACTTATATGAATTCTGATTGGTTATTTGCACAACCATTAAATTTATAATCTTACTCGATTATAATAACAAACAATATATCCAATATATTATAATTTTGATATATATATCTTCTTTATATCAAGATATACCTTGGGTAAACTTATTTTAACTTACCCTCTTTTCAAAACATATCCTGACGACCCATCGTATTAGAGTGTTTAGTAACTCCTACCGATACAGTGGATCAAACGGATCGACCAGAACTCATAAACAACTCAACCAATGAATCTCCACAATATAAAACAAATTTTTATATCAAATACAAATACGTTCACTCGTATATATACACTCAAACTCAATCTAGGGTATTACTAACCCTATCTCTACCGAGTCACGCCACAGAGCCAAGGTAATAACTTAACTTAAGCTCTGATACCAACTGTAACGACCCGGATTTTAAGAGACTTTGGTTATCGACATAAACACGATGTCGATAACCAAACATCGAAAAATCCCGGTAATTAATGAAAGAAATTAGAGGGTGAGAATAGATAAGATAGAAACTTAGAATAGAAGAAGAAGAAGAACACATCATCAGAGTAACACGAACCTCACAGCGGAACGAATAACATATAATAGATAACATAACTTTGAAATATAACAGTTATGTATACAATAGCACTTATCAGAGTACATCACTTACAACACAGCGGAAATAAACTATAGCTATATGATCCTGAAGCCTCCTGCTCCAAGCTCTTTACGTATCTATAAAATCCTGACTACTTGACTGCCCGTACAAAATTGGGCACCCAAGAGTTTAGGGAAAACAAAACAAAATAAACTCCGGGTCAGTCATGGGACTGGTATGAGTAAAACAGTTTAAAATAGTTGAACAAGTAAACGATATCTCATAAGACCACGCCGTATAACAGAACGGGTTTTTCCCTTATGAGAATCCAAAATATCTTTATATCAAAAACCTTTTGATATTATAATAATGTCTATCAACCACAATATAATAATCATCTAGCAGAAACGCTTTCATCTCACGTTCTACATATAGTATACAAATCAAAACCGCAAGCACGTATTGGGTAATGGATTTCCAACTATGACAAGGTATGGAACCACCTTCCGATCAGTGTACTCTAGGAACGATACACTGGAGTTCAACAAGAACATCTTGCAACTCAGCCACACATGACTGACCACTCATTTTGCTTGAGCGTATCGAATGTATATCACCAACGGTTGGGATCAGCAACCGTTTCCCGTATATATATGAGACAACATTGATAGATTAAAGAAGCAAATGAATATTCTCTAGATAGGTGATTATACACCCTACTTCGGTGCGACCGACTTAGCCATGCTGCCTGCCCGATTTCTGTCATTTACCGGATGATGAGGCTAGAAGCTACGCTTTTTCATCACATCAGATTCACTTTGAATGCCACATCATCAAATCCATCCAATCACCGATTGACGCCCTCAAAAATACATTATGTGTTAGCTAAAAGAGGTTTCCTTCTTCGCTTCCACTCTTGGTACGGTTGGAGAAATCAATATACGTGATCGTCTGGAAATACTCTGTCAGACATCCGTCCATACAAGTCATCCAGGAACAGGATGAACCGAAGGCACTATTCAGTACATCCATCTTAGGCACTATTATCAAAGACTTATACAATAGCCCTTGCACTTTACTCCGTCTTCAATTATCCTTGGCATATATGATTCGCAACGCTTATGCCAATACAGAGTGGTTCTTTGGATAATAATCCAACCGGTCTCTCCATATTAACAACGTTAAAATGGTCAAAACTTTGATAGTCTGTGATTTAACTATCAAAGAAAAACACGTGTGCAAACAACGATGTTATTTCCAAATGGAAATTCTATCAATCAATCATCAGTCATATATATATATATATATATTCATATTTCCTTATTTTCTATGTTTAGAAAATATACGTTAACGCTAGAAAACATTTCCATCTCTACCCATATTTCCAATTTCAATATTTGATTACGTTTCTGATTCTATTTGGAAAACATTTCCAAATCTTCTTTACTTGGATTTAAACAGGTGTTTAAATCAACATCGCGACGACAACTCAAACTACTATACTTATTTGCTAAATTCACTTAACCACTTTCACTCTCGAACCTTACCCATTTCTAAATTAAAACGAAGTCAATCAAGTTGGGGTATAACTACCTCTCAAACCTTAACTGAACAACATTTCAAATCTCAAAACATGGTAAGTTCATTCTTTTAACTCTAATCAATCAACTCTTTCCACTTAACTCCTTACCTAACTCCTTTCGAACAACTATATTCGATTACTCCTTTAACTCTATTTAAACAAACTATATTCGATTAACTCTTTTAACTATATTTAAACAAACTATATTCGATTAACTCTTTTGATTTTATTCAAATAACTATATTTGATCAATTCCTTTAATTCTATTCGAACAACTATATTCGATTAACTCCTTTTGATTTAATTCTAATCAATTTAACTCCATCGAATAACTAACTTCGATAACTCCTTTGGATTAACTAACTTCGAATAACCAATATTCGATAACTCCTTTCGATTAAACTAACTTCGAATAACTCCTTTGGATTAACTAACTTCGAATAACCAATATTCGATAACTCCTTTCGATTTAAACTAAAATCGATAACTCTTTTCGAATAACTAATTCAATAACTCCTTCTTCGAATAACTAATTCGATAACTCCTTGTGTTTAACTTTATTCGAATAACTAATTCGAATAACTCTTATCAATTAAACTATAATCGATAACTCCTTCGATTTAACTAATATTCTATAACTCACTTCGATTAACTAATAATCGATAACTCCTTCGAATAAACTATATTCGAACATCTCCTCTCGAATAAACGATATTCGATAATCTTCCCTTTCGATTTAATAAATCGATAACTCCTTTTCGAATAACGAAATTCGATAGCTCCTTTCGATTAACAAATTCGATAACTCAACTCGAATAACCAATATTCGATTACTCTTCTCTCGAATACACTATATTCGATAACTCTACTTCGAATAAGTGATATTCGACAACTCTACTCGATTAACTCCATTTGAATAACTCTAATTAGTTAACTCTAACTGGTCAACCCTCACTGATTAACTCTAACTGATTAATTCTAACTGATTAATTCTAACTGATTAACCCTAACTGATTAACTCTAACTGATTAATTCTAACTCTAATTGATCATTTCTAACTCTAATTGATTATCTTATTCGAATAACTCCTATTTGATAACGTTTATTCATTTATAAAGATTTACTTTTGGTAACGGTTCTTCACTTTATAAATGTTCTCTTTAATAACGTTACTTCACTTATACAAGTGTTGGGTACATATTCTATTTAATCCTATTTATTTATCAAATAAATATCTCCTTTGATTTATTCCTATTTATTTTATCAAATAAATATCTCCTTTAAATCTTTTATTCATTTCCTAAATAAATAATTCCTTTTAACTCTTTATTTATGTTTTTCCAATATATTCCTTTATATTTGCTTTCAAATATATTTCCTTTATATTTGATTTCAAATATATTCCTTTATATTTCATTTCAAATATATCTCCTTTTTATATTCATTTCAAATCTATCTCCTTTATATATTCATTTCAAATATATCTCCTTTATATATTCATTTCAAATATATCTCCTTTATATATTCATTTCAAATATATCTCCTTTATATTTCATTTCAAATATATCTCCTTTATATGTTCATTTCAAATATATCTTCTTTTTATATTCATTTGTAAAGGTTTTACAAACATTTCTATTTCATTTTGATTTCTGAAAAATATTCTAACTCCTTATATTCCCGGGAAAATTCGCCATAACCTCCTTTGTACCGGGAGCATCGGGAAAATCCCCAAACCCACCACACAGTCCTTTCCATTCAAAAAGAAAATGGTTTGAAATTTATTTCCTTTCTAATATCTTCTATTTATAAATACTCCAATTTATAAATATTTCTTATTTATAAATATTCCATTTATAAATATTTTATTTTCACTTATCACTTTGAAAATTCCCTTATCAACATTCCGGTATGTTATGGTATTTAACATACCATATTTCAATATCCAATATCGTCCATACACACACAATCAACAACAGGTTATAATTCACATCATATATCAAAATATATGAAAAACAATAAAATAACTGTTGAGGAATCCAGTCGGATTCCTCCAACCTGTTTCCCTGCATCCACAGATGTTACACAACATGATTGTCATCACTTTCAGTTCAATATGATTTTTTCTGATAAACAGAATCAATATATAACTATCTAACTGTTTATATATTGTATATATATATATAATATTTCATTAACTGACTAGCAGTTCAATCAAACAGTCAACACACAATCAAACAGACAATTTCTAACAGTTCTAAAAATACAACATGAAATTATAAACTGTTCAGAGTTAGTGAGATTTACTCACATTGGACTGTTATCGTTAAAAACGATTAACTGTGTGACGGCCCGCCCCGCACCAACCAACATTTACTCCAAAAGTGCGCTGTACACATGTCCAGTTAGCACGGAACGGGTCGTCAGAAGGAAAGGGAAGAAGGAAATGAACATATAAAGAACCTGTAGAATGTCTCATAGCGCATGGGATGAAATATAATAATAATAATATACTTGACATAAAACAGGTGAGACAGTGCATAAGCTGATAATTAAAACCAACATCAACATCAAAGCAGCGGAAATCCAAATACAACTTATTACAACTTTTCAAAATCTACTGTCTCTAAACAAAAGAAAGCCAAAGTAGAAGATACACCACCAATGCCCAAGCAGTGATCTTCAACAGCACAGGGAGAATACTATATATATGTATTACGTGGAAGCCTCCTGCTCGTCTCCGGATCATCTACTCGTGCATCACCAGCTAACCTGTCTCTAGTCTGCTCGTGTGAGCACCCAGAGTAATAAGAGGAGACATAAAACTCTGGGTCAGACATAAAGCCTGGTATCAGCGATAAGCATCTAAACATAACAATAACAGATATACTAAACCATACCTGAACCTGGACCTGCAACCAAAGAGTTAGTACCACATACCGTACAGTACTCCAAGGTGCCATAATGAATAGTGTAAAGAATACGGGGGTGGGGTGTGTATGTCATAATAGTAACAAACAAACCATCCATAGCAACCATCCTCACATCTCTCACTCAGTGCGTAAAGCATACGACATCTACCACCTTGGAATACTAGACAAATTGAGGTAACGACGGATCCCGTCTTGTAGAAACCCTGCTGTGACCAAGCTAAACATATGGAGTCATGACCAAACATTACAATGACCCATTTCATTGATCGTAGCCCTTGGTTCTACCAATGCCATAATGGCCCTGAATCCGCCTCCATACCTCCTACCATAGTGGTCCAAAGCTATAGACATCGATAACCCCTTGGCATGCGTCCCGCAGCAAAGCCCAACCATGAAGCGAACTCGTTGATTCCCACCTAAATCTTGAGCTCTAACTTCTCATTTGGACTTCCTTTGCATCTCGGGTTTTGATCGAGTTGGAGTGGGTCTTCAGAAGAGTTGTCGCGCAATAACAGTCCTAGAATTCGGTTCGGTTCGGTAGTCATCACCCTCGTCGGTTCGGTTCGGTGGTCATCTCTTCATTCAGTTCGGGTCGGATACTCCACTTCGGGTCGGGTCGGTGTCCTCCTCCGGGTCGGGTCGGGTTACTGTCTTCCTTCCAGTTTTCTCCGATCAGCTCCCTCGTTTTCCATCTACTCCGATCCGATCCGCTCCCTTCGCCTTACTCCAGTCGTAGCCTTCCATTCTTGAGTCGATCCGATCTGGCCTCCATTACTCTTCCGATCCGATCCCCTTGTCCACTCCAACTCTAAGCAAACGGCCTTCCTTCTCGCCAAGCCTCGTCCAGTGGCAAGTCCCAATCCAGTTCGGATTCCCTTGGTCAGTTCACTAATCCGATCCGACCCCTGCTCCGATCCGAACCGGTTCGGAACCTGCACATTTCTGCAACTTTCCAGCGAGCTTTCTACGTCATTCGACGACGTTTTCGACAAATCTAACTATACTAATCAATCACAAATCATGACAAACAGTCACAGCAACATAGTAAACTAGCCACAAACACCAAAACAATGAATTTACATGTTAAAATGGATCAAATATACCCAAAACCCCTTATTTTCCCTTAAGCATGTTTAAGCAAGTCTAATCATAGGGTTAACAAAACTTAATCAAATCGAACCAAATTTCAACCAGAGGCATAAAACATTTTTTAAGAATTTCTAAACATTTTTCCAGAATTTATTAGTGTATAAATTCGCTAATCTTCACTAATTACCCTTAATTACCGTAATTAGTGCAAAAACTATGCAAATCACTCACCTTGGCCACAAAATAGAACACAAAATCTGAAATATTCTCTGTTTGGGTCGAATTCCTATGTATAACAGCAGCTCCAACCTTGCTTTGTTGCTATTTGTCCTTGCTTTGATGTAGTTTAGGTTTAATCTTCACTAAAAATGTGTTTTGGAGTGGTTTTAGAGGATGGAAGCCATTACTAGGGTCTCAAGAAGGTTTGTGGCGGCTCAAAACTGAAATGGAAATGATTTCCTAACCCTAATCAGTCCTCCTATACCTCTAAACCCGAAATTCCCCTCTGGGCCTAGCTGCTAATCACCCGGTTAAGCCCAATTAAGCTGTTTTTCACCATCTGAAACTTGTTTCAGCCATATCTCCCAAATGGTGAGTTCGTTTGGCTAATGTGACCACTCTACGGAAAGAGAAACCATCATCCGGAGCCAATGGAAGTGGTTTCAAGTCAAAATTCATTTCCAGTCAAAAGTTATGGCCAAAACAGTGCCAACTAGGGGTAAAATGGTCATTTAAAAATCGGGAAAAATCATGAACGTGGGAAATGACCACAATAGTCGTCTCCAAAAGTTACATAACCATACGACTTTGTATGTGACAGAAATAAATATTCTACGATCCTATGATGCATAGAATGCGGGTCGTTACACTCTCCCCCCTTAAGAAATTTCGTCCCCGAAATTCCTTAACCTAAAACATGCAAAGGATCCCGCATGCCTAACAACCACATACAACAATCAAACATGTAAAACAAGCAACCAAGCCTATCCTAGCATGCGGAAAACTAAATCGAGGTCAAAATCTTACCAGGCAAAGAGTCCTGGATAAGTCTTCCTAATGTTCTCCTCTGTCTCCCAAGTACAATCATTCTCGTCCTCGCCCCACTGAACCTTGACTAGCTTCACCGCCTTCCTTCGAAGTTGCTTCATGTCGTGCTCGACAATACGGGTCGGCTTGCGGTTCCCAACCGCCTCGGTGTCTACTTCGAAGTCCTCCAACTGATCAGGTGGAACAGTCATATCTGGGTCGTGAACGAACTTCCTTAGTTGGGAAACATGAAATACATTGTGAACTCCCGCCATTTTCTCTGGTAAGCCAACTCTATATGCCAAATTCCCGACTAGTTCAAGAACAGGGAATGGGCCAACGAATCTTGGTGCCAACTTACCTCTCCTGCCAAATCGTATTACGCTCTTCAACGGAGAAATCTTGACAAACACCAAGTCGCCAACGGAGAATTTTAAGTCTCTTCTCCTCTTATCAGCATAACTCTTCTACCTATCTTGGGCAGCCTTCATTCGTTGTTGAATGGTCTTGATTTTATCTGAAGTTTCCCTCACCACATCTGGTCCAAGCATAAACTTCTCGCCAGTCTCTATCCAACATGATGGTGAGTTGCACGGCCTTCCGTACAAAGCTTCAAAAGGAGCCATACCGATACTGGATTGGTAGCTATTATTATATGCAAACTCCACTAGATGCAAATGGTCATCCCATGATCCACCAAAATCCAATATACATGCTCTCAAGAGATCTTCCAAAATACGATTCACCCTCTCCGTCTGACCGTCAGTCTGAGGATGATATGCGGTACTGAGATGTAACTCTGACCCTAGAGCCTCTTGTAAGCTGTTCCAAAACCCACTAGTGAACAACGGGTCTCGGTCACTCACAATGCTTTTAGGTACTCCATGAAATCTCACTACCCACTTCATATACAATTCTGCTAACTTAGCTGCCGTTCTGGTTGATTTGACTGGTATAAATCTTGCACTTTTAGTCAGTCGGTCCACAATCACCAAAATGCTATCATGTCCCGATCTAGTCCTTGGTAAACCATCGATGAAATCCATCGAGACTTGCTCCCATTTCCATTCGGGAATTTCTAAGTGCTGTAACAACCCACTAGGCTTCTTTTGCTCGGCTTTAACTAGCTGGCAATTCATGCACTTGGATATAAACTTCCCAATATCTCTTTTCATCCCTTCCCAGTAGTAGGTCTGCTTCATGTCTCGATACATCTTATTACCACCGGGGTGTATGGTCAGTTTTGAGTGATGACACCCTCTAAGCACTTCATCCCTCAATCCATTGACATTGGGTACCACGAGCTTTCCATTCTTTCTAAGCCACCCATCTTGATTAAGCCCATATTTGTTCATCTCCTCATCGATACCCATCTCTAACTTGGAGATGATTTCCAATAGGTTAGGATTGTCCCTCTGACTAGAGCCGATCCGCTCAATCAAAGTGGGTCTGATCGTCAAATTTGCTAACATTTCTGGATCCAATTCGCACTTTGGTCTGAAATCAAACCCCGTGATATACTCCAGTTGCTACCATTCTAGAAACATAGCCCCTAGGCTGGCATGTCTCCTACTCAATGCATCAGCCACCGCATTGCCCTTTCCCGGTGTATATGCGATGTCAAAATCATAGGAAGCTAAGAACTCTAACCATCTCTGCTGACGGAGATTCAATTCTTTCTGAGAGAAGAGATACTTTAGCGACTTATGATCTGTAAACAGCTCAAATCTTTCTCCCAAGAGATAGTGTCTCCACATCTTTAACGCGAACACGATTGCTGCCAATTCTAAATCATGGGTAGGGTATCTTTTCTCGTGCGGTTTCAATTGCCGACTTGCATAAGCAACAACCCTACCTCCTTGCATCAATACAGCACCCAGTCCGGTACCACGGGCATCCGTGTATACCGTCATCTCTTCGTTCCCCTTAGGAATGACTAACACTGGTGCGCTTATCAACTTGTCCTTTAGACTCTTGAATGCATTCTCGCACCTTCCATCCCAGACAAAAGATTGATTCTTCTTGGTCAACTGGGTCAATGGTGCTGCTATCTTGGAGAAACCTTGGATAAACTTACGATAATATCCCGCTAACCCCAAGAAACTTCTTACATCTGTTGCATTCTTGGGCGTAGGCCAATCCTGTACCGTGGCCACCTTTGCCGGGTCCACCGCAATACCATTCTCTGACACAACATGGCCCAAGAACCTCACTTCCCTCTTCCAGAAGTGACACTTAGAAAACTTTGCTTTCAATTGGTGTTTTCTCAACACCTCCATCACTATCCTTAAATGTTCCTTGTGTTCTTCCTCTGTCCTCGAATAGACCAAAATATCATCAACGAACACAAGGACAAACTCATTCAACTGTTCCCTGAATACCCTATTCATAAGATCCACAAAATATGTTGGGGCATTGGTCAGCCCGAATGGCATGACCAACCACTCATAAAATCCAGACGGCGTCCGAAATGCCGTTTTAGCTATACTCTCAGCTTCCACTCTAAGCTGATGAAAACCTGTCGCGAGATCCAACTGAGAAAATACTCTCGCGCCACTCAACTGATCGAACAAATCATCTATCCGCGGTAGAGGATACTTGTTCTTCCTCGTCACTTTATTCAACTCGCGGTAGTCTACACACAAACGAAGGGAGCCATCCGCCTTGGTAGCAAACACAACTGGTGCTCCCCATTCAGAAACACTCCTTCTGATAAATCCCTTCTTCAAAAGATCGCTGACTTGCACCTCAAGTTCTCGCTGCTCCCTTGGTGCCATACGACGAAGTGGCATCACTATAGGTATGGCATCTTTTACCAAATCAATACGGAACTCAATCTCTCGGTGTGGTGGAAGTCCGGTCACTTCTTCGAAAACATCCGGATACTGGCCAACCACGGGCAAACCTGACAACTCACTATGCGGAATGTCAAGGGAGTTTAGAAAACTAGCCAATACCCCCTCACTGGGTAGACCACCAAATACTATCCTCCGCCCATCATCCGCTCTAGCTGTCACCAAAAAGCCCTCACAGTCTACCACCACCCCGTATCTTCGGAGCCAATCTACTCCCAAAATAATGCCAAACCCAGCAAAACCCAAAACAAAGCAATCACAAACAAACATGCATCCATGACTCGATAAGACCACATTACGACAGATCATGCTAAGGCTAGTCGAACCACCAATCGGGTTCGTCACTACTAAAGGTCTATCAACAATCTCGGGCTCCAATCCCAACCTATCTACCAGGTCACTAGATATGAAAGAACTGGAAGCTCCGGTATCAAACAAAACTCTAACAGGAACATCATAAACAGAAAGCATACCTTGAATGATGACATTCTTTCCCTTCTCCGCCGCAGTTGGGGCATTCGACGAAGAAGGAATAGCATTAAGGGCGTAGGCTTTCACCATTTGCTTTTCTTTAGGGGGTTGCGGACACTTGTCCTTGTGAAGTCCCAATTGGCCACAATTGAAGCACTTCCTATCCGCTGGCTTGGCCCGACAATTACTAGCATAATGGCCCTTCTTACCACAGCTGAAGCACTCAACATCTTGCTTATTCTTTTTCTTCTGGCCATCCTTAGTCTGATTCTGCTTTCTCTTATTCTGGGAACCACCTTTGCCTTCACCACTTGCTTGTGGCTTTGGCTCACCTGCGGACGCAACCTCAGTCCTCGGCTTAGGGTAGAGACTTTCTGACCTCAATGCTTTTCCTACAATCGACTCAAACGACTCATCGATGTGGTTAATAAGTCTTTTCCCCAAGTACTGATCCAAACCAGTTATGAATTTCTCATTCTTTTTCTCGGCAGTATCAATAAGAGATAACCCGTACTTCGACAGAGTGTCGAATTCAGCAATATACTCCGAGACAGCTCTGCCATTCTGCTTGAGCTCCAAGAATTTCTTAAACAGCAATGACTTCTGAGCAGCTGGAATGAACTTCTCGCTAAAGCGAGCCTTAAACTGCTCCCAAGTAATCTGATCTTCGGGAGTAGCTGCCTTTATATCATTCCACCAATTCATTGCCCGCCCTTGCAGCTGACAGGACGCTAGCTTTCTCTTCATCGCATCCTCAATACCCAAATCCTCGAAGATACGTTCGCAACTATCCAACCAATCTTGAACATCCGTGGCCGACTCCGTTCCGTGGAACGGCTTCCCACCAAGGCTAGTATAATCCTTATTCAGCTTGGCGAAGTCGACCCTCGGCGCCTGCACTATTGGGCCACCACCATTTCCATCATTGGGAGCTGCCCTCTGTACATCTCTAAGCATTTCTCTCATGAGGTCAGTAAACATCGTCCTCATGTCAGCAGCATTCCCATTATTGGCCCCTCTACCGGTACCTCTAACATATCGGCTCATCGTCAATCTGAAAAAGGAAATGATTAACGATCCCATAGTGGTGCTAGTGCAGCCAGACTTCATTCTTATACTACTAATAGTATATATATATAGCTTTTAAAAACAAAAATAATCACAAATACGCTCTCTCGTATCCGTATACTATATCTCCCTGATAACTTCCCTAGGTTAACTACGCAACCTAGAGCTCTGATACCAAGTGTGACGGCCCGCCCCGCACCAAGCAACATTTACTCCAAAAGTGCGCTGTACACATGTCCAGTTAGCACAGAACGGGTCGTCAGAAGGAAAGGGAAGAAGGAAATGAACATATAAAGAACCTGTAGAATGTCTCACAGCGCATGGGATAAAATATAATAATAATAATATACTTGACATAAAACAGGTGAGACAGTGCATAAGCTGATAACTAAAACCAACATCAACATCAAAGCAGCAGAAATCCAAATACAGCTTATTACAACTTTTCAAAATCTACTGTCTCTAAACAAAAGAAAGCCAAAGTAGAAGATACACCACCAATGCCCAAGCAGTGATCTTCAACAACACAAGGAGAATACTATATATATGTATTACGTGGAAGCCTCCTGCCCGTCTCCGGATCATCTACTCGTGCATCACCAGCTAACCTGTCTCTAGTCTGCTCGTGTGAGCACCCAGAGTAATAAGAGGAGACATAAAACTCTGGGTCAGACATAAAGCCTGGTATGAGCGATAAGCATCTAAACATAACAATAACAGGTATACTAAACCATACCTGAACCTGGACCTGCAACCAAAGAGTTAGTACCACATACCGTACAGTACTCCAAGGTGCCATAATGAATAGTGTAAAGAATACGGGGGTGGGGTGTGTATGTCATAATGGTAACAAACCATCCATAGCAACCATCCTCACATCTCTCACTCAGTGCGTAAAGCATACGACATCTACCACCTTGGAATACTAGACAAATTGAGGTAACGACGGATCCCGTCTTGTAGAAACCCTGCTGTGACCAAGCTAAACATATGGAGTCATGACCAAACATTTCAATGACCCATTTCATTGATCGTAGCCCTTGGTTCTACCAATGCCATAATGGCCCTGAATCCGCCTCCATACCTCCTACCATAGTGGTCCAAAGCTATAGACATCGATAACCCCTTGGCACGCGTCCCGCAGCAAAGCCCAACCATGAAGCAAACTCGTTGATTCCCACCTAAATCTTGAGCTCTAACTTCTCATTTGGACTTCCTTTGCATCTCGGGTTTTGATCGAGTTGGAGTGTGTCTTCAGAAGAGTTGTCGCGCAATAACAGTCCTAGAATTCGGTTCGGTTCGGTAGTCATCACCCTCGTCGGTTCGGTTCGGTGGTCATCTCTTCATTCAGTTCGGGTCGGATACTCCACTTCGGGTCGGGTCGGTGTCCTCCTCCGGGTCGGGTCGGGTTACTGTCTTCCTTCCAGTTTTCTCCGATCAGCTCCCTCGTTTTCCATCTACTCCGATCCGATCCGCTCCCTTCGCCTTACTCCAGTCGTAGCCTTCCATTCTTGAGTCGATCCGATCTGGCCTCCATTACTCTTCCGATCCGATCCCCTTGTCCACTCCAACTCTAAGCAAACGGCCTTCCTTCTCGCCAAGCCTCCTCCAGTGACAAGTCCCAATCCAGTTCGGATTCCCTTGGTCAGTTCACTAATCCGATCCGACCCCTGCTCCGATCCGAACCGGTTCGGAACCTGCACATTTCTACAACTTTCCAGCGAGCTTTCTACGCCATTCGACGACGTTTTCGACAAATCTAACTGTACTAATCAATCACAAATCATGTCAAACAGTCACAACAACCTAGTAAACTAGCCACAAACCCCAAAACAATGAATTTACATGTTAAAATGGATCAAATATACCCAAAACCCCTTATTTTCCCTTAAGCATGTTTAAGCAAGTCTAATCATAGGGTTAACAAAACTTAATCAAATCAAACCAAATTTCAACCAGAGGCATAAAACATTATTTAAGAATTTCTAAACATTTTTCCAGAATTTATTAGTGTATAAATTCGCTAATCTTCACTAATTACCCTTAATTACCGTAATTAGTGCAAAAACTATGCAAATCACTCACCTTGGCCACAAAATAGAACACAAAATCTGAAATATTCTCTGTTTGGGTCGAATTCCTATGTATAACAGCAGCTCCAACCTTGCTTTGTTGCTATTTGGCTTTGCTTTGATGTAGTTTAGGTTTAATCTTCACTAAAAATGTGTTTTGGAGTGGTTTTAGAGGATGGAAGCCATTACTAGGGTCTCAAGAAGGTTTGTGGCGGCTCAAAACTGAAATGGAAATGATTTCCTAACCCTAATCAGTCCTCCTATACCTCTAAACCCGAAATTCCCCTCTGGGCCTAGCTGCTAATCACCCGGTTAAGTCCAATTAAGCTGTTTTTCAACATCTGAAACTTGTTTCAGCCATATCTCCCAAATGGTGAGTCCGTTTGGCTAATGTGACCACTCTACGGAAAGAGAAACCATCATCCGGAGCCAACGGAAGTGGTTTCAAGTCAAAATTCATTTCCAGTCAAAAGTTATGGCCAAAACAGTGCCAACTAGGGGTAAAATGGTCATTTAAAAATCGGGAAAAATCATGAACATGTGAAATGACCACAATAGTCGTCTCCCAAAGTTACATAACCATACGACTTTGTATGTGACAGAAATAAATATTCTACGATCCTATAATGCATAGAATGCGGGTCGTTACAAACTGTCTTTGATTCAGACGGACAATTTATTTTTGCGAAATTCCAGTATCTCAGATTCCAGTCGCATTAACTTCCAAGCGACGGTCTCCTCGTTACGGTCCCAACGGTTTCAGTCGCGTCTGATTCTGATATCGTATGGTTATTACGATCACAAGGTATGTACATATCTAAATGAATAAAACTTAAGTATTTTATCCTTTTGGGTTTTACCTTTCTTATATTCGGCCCAGCAAAACCCATTTCGTATTTCATCTTCCCAAACCATAAATACACCACTCGATCAGCCTCTTCTCCTTCATGATTCATCCCCTTCCAATTCACGGTATACCGTTGTAAACATTCGAATTAACTCCTCTCAGACAGTTCGAACCCAAACTTCTTGAATGGTCGTTTCTTCCTTAACATTACCGGTATGAACTAATCTCCGCTCCTGCTCATCACTTTCTTCATCAAAAGAAATGCTATAGCCTGCTCCTCCACGAAATGAACCGCTGTGACATTTCCCAACTCCTCACACCCTCATCAATCATAAAGGATTTGTCCAACTAGAACCGCAATTTCATATATATACTTAGATTTGGCATTACTTTAAAATGCTCAGCCCAGCTGACTTTGAAAACCAGGCCCACGACTTTTCTTCCTTCCCCAATTATACACTTCTGCTCCTTCTCAAATCTGCATATTCTTACTCCCCCATACTCATACGATTTTCACCGTACTTGCTAAACACTTCTTCCTGAATGAGAAAGTAAAGCCGGCTCCTCAACATTTGAACCCACAATTTTGCCATTTTCGAGTTCTTGGTTTGCTTTCACCACTTCGTTCCTCCACCAACTACATTTGCCGTACCCACTACTTCCAGAAATAAAAGGAACCCCCTTCATACAGTTCTTCCCCGATGCTGCTGTTAAAACAATGGCCATTACGGCACTTTTTGGCTCCCTCAACTTCATCTACACACATTGGAAACCAACGAAACCACTATGGTTGATCCTCCCTTCGCAAACACCTCACTCCCACACCAATTCTAGTAAACTCGCACTCCAAAATCATTGCGTCGTGTTCCATCTTCATAACCGCAGTACAGATGGGAGATCGACATCTTTTAATTTATTAAAATCCCAAAAAAATAAATTGAAAAGCTAATCACCTCTCCAATCCTAAATCAAGTTCGAATTCGTGAATCGCTGCTTCAAATCGCCGATTCCTTGAACCCTAGTTACCGCTGCTCAAAGTCGAGCTTCTGAAAGATGCGTGTGCACCACCTTGGAGCATATCAACACGAAGCCCTCTTGATGCTGAATCCAACGAAGTTTATTTCGAGATTTTAGGATTTGTTTTCTGTTTGTTTGATTTTTTTTCGAATGTGGATATTTTTCCTGGAAGCTGAGAAACAATGGCGGCGTAATCCCATTTGACCAAAGAAGAATGATATTAGGTTTAGAGAAGATTTTAGGGTGTATTTATAGGAGAAAATAATTATTTTTATAATTATTTTATATTGTCCTTATCTTCTAAAAATCCATACAGTTACATACGATCCCCAAAAATCATGAAAATGGACATGTCTCTAGAGTCTGACATTACGGTCCCAACGAAACCGGTTTCGTCGAATTCCGACTTCGTATGCTCACACAACGTATTTTTAACTGTCAAAATACTGACAGTTTTACACTCTAAAAACTCGTACAACCACACAGGGACTCTAAAAATCACGAAACTGGAAACCTAACACCTATTTGACATTGCAGATCCAACAAAATTAGTTTCGTCGAACTCCGACTTCGTTTGCAAAAGTGGCTATTTTTAAAGCTCTGGATGACCCATTTAAATATAATAATATATTTAAATACAATTAAATTAAATACAAATAAATTGATGTTATCGTATATATCCACATACGATGTCGTACGGCTCCAGAATATCCTATCAGAATTTATAACTTGATTATCCAGGATTCCAGAATAAATCGATATTCAATTTATATCGAAAATCCATTTATAACGTAATTAAAGCATCGCAAATTATAAAGGAATTCCACAGCGACTTTTCTGAAATTTGATTTGGACATATCTAAAAATTTACACGACGAAATCCCAATTTTTCTCTTCCACTAGAAAGATATACTCCACCAGCTCCACACGTTTCTTGTTTCACAGAAATCCGGCTTAAAACGAATCCTGTACATTCAGTTGAAGTTCAAATCGCCAAATTACGAACTGCAGCGCCATTTCAAGCTCGATTTTAATTATAATATAATTATACGTTCAAACTGTCGTTCAAATAATATATTCGTTATTTAAATTCAATTCTAAACTGAATTTAATCTCACAGATGATCCAGTTCACACCATATCGCCATTTCCGCCAATTCTGATTATTTCAGAATTAAATATATTATTTAATTTATTATTTTAAATTAAATATTCACCATTATTTAATTCCCCGACCATTAAATCCTTTAATTCACCTTTTAAATAATTAAAAAAATTAATTATTATACCTCTGCTAATGCGGGTCATTACATGGGGGTAGAGCAGATCGCTGCTTATCTAGTGCGGTTAGAATGTATTACGTTGTTTTCTCTTGCTGAGATGCAAGCCGTGGAGATACATGACGCGAATGATCTTACGAATCAGAAACCATCATGTTGGAAATCCACTTTTCCAATACGAGCTTACAGTTTTAGTTGTATACTTATATGGTGACATAATATATTATGCCGCTTACATAACATATTATGCCACCTAGTCCTGATACTTTTATATTTGAAATTGTTTTCTACACTGTGCACTCATAGTATATAAGATGAATTTCGCTTATTAAGAATTTTTGACCGTTATAAGGTAAAACTCTGTCCTTCGGCGTATGTGCAAGGGATTGAGTCTTGTAACGGTTTCATTTTTCTAAAAAGCATTGCGTTGTTTTATGCACTGGTATTCTTGGGAGGAAACCCGTTCCGCAGCGAAAGCGGTGTGGTCCCTTGATTTACCCAACTTTAAAATCAAGTAAATAACTGCTTTTAGTTCTCATACCAGTCCCATGGCTGACCTGGAGTTTATTGTTTTATCCTAAACTCTGGGTGCCCATATTTTCCTCACGGACAGCTAGTAGTTTTGCAGATATTATTTTCACAGGATCCTGGTCTACAGTTGAAGCGATATTCGGAAGGCTCTGTATCCGTGTATTTCTTTCAATTGTGTTTTGTATTATTTTTCCGTTGTTATTTAAATGTAATTTAAACTCTGATATTGTATTTCCAATGTATATTATTCATTCATACTCTGGAATATTCTTGTACTCTGATGTAATTGTTGTAACAACAATAAAATGTTCTTTTGTTTTGTGTTCTGATGTGTGTTGTTCTCAAAGCAATCCGGGCTTTCCTTTACGGGGAAGATTTAATCTAATCATACGTACTTGAGATATTATTATATTTTGATTTGGACAATCGAGTATATAAAGATTTCGAATAGACGAGTAATTAACGAATATTCGAAGTTTTAATATACTGGATAGATATAGATTCACACTCTAGTCGCCCGGAGATGATTCTGATGATGAGCATGACATCATAAGTATTTATATTCGAGTTTCGAAAGTGGTATATCTATATATCTCCATTGACTGGTGTGAGAACCAAAAACTAGATAGGGTCTATTGTTGTGATTTGCACTAAAAACAAGATTTTTAATTATATATAAAAATTATATATGTTTGAAAAGTTAATCACCTAACTGATTGATGGTTGTGATGTTTGATAATTAGTTTAACTAATAAAATTATTGGAATGATAACTAAGATTAACCACTATATTAAAGAATGATAAATTTAACTAGATTTAATTTAATATTGAACTGAATTGAAAATTGATTGGAATGAAAATTGAGTTAATTAAGTAAACAAATTTTAGCTCCGTTCCTTTTCGAGGACGAAAAGATCTTAAGCGGGGGAGATTGTAACAACCCGCAATTTTGGAACAAAAATAAAATATTATTTTTCGTTAATTTAATGGATTTGGTAATTTAGAATAATTTATTTTAAATAATAACGATTTAAAATCTATTTTAATACGACATTAGAAATTAAAAATTATAATTTATATATTACGGGCCTGAAATGGCGCGGTAATTTCAGTTTTCGATTTTGAACTTTGGAAAATTATATAAAATCAATATTTAATCGGAATTGGATAAAACTAGACACGTTAGAACCGTATTGAAAATATCTATCCAATGAATATAAGAAACTAAGATTTCAGTTTATATATAGTAAGTTATGGTAAAATTAAAATTTAGAAAGGTCGCTATGAAATTTATATATATAATATATATGGCCCAAAATGCTACTTTTCACATACGAAGGAATTTGGACTCGAAACCACTTCCATTGAGTCCGGAATGAGGTTTCTGCATTGAAAAAGTATAAGCACTTATATATTTTGAGTTTCGAAAATTATTTATATAAAAATATATTCTTAAATATAAAATATATATATACGCCTTGAAAAGTGAAATTTTGCAAACGGTCTCCAAATTCAACGAAATTAATTTTGTTGGGTTCGTATCGTCAAAACAAAACTAGAAATGATTTTTATGGAATTTCTAGAATTAATATGTAATTATAATTGATTTTTTTTTAGTGAAAACGGTCAATTTTCAGACTTTAAAAATTCATTATTAATTCATACGGACTCGGAAAATAAAGAAACCAATTTCTTTAAACCCGTAATGTGAAGGAATATTTATGTTTCCATTTTCAATTGAAACGGAATTCGTAGGTGTTAACACGAATTTTTAAACTACGAAAAGCGGACAAAAAAATGTATTAATATATGTACATAAGGGTAATTGGGCCTAATTGAGTTTATAACCTACCTATATATTATCTTTTAACCGCCATTAGCTGAACCCTAAACATAACATATCCTCCTCCATCTTCGTTTTCTTCATATTCCATGGCCTCCACTCTAAAAATATTCTTTGCACAAAAGACCCTAAAACTAAACAATTTATAACTCCAAATTAGAACAAAAGTAAACCAAACCCTTTCTGGGTTTGGAAGATATCTATATCCTCTGCCTACGATGAAAAATTCAAGACCTATCGACGTACGGATTCGCCGGGATCTGAGTTTGATTGCAAAAAGTCAGTTTCGGATTTTGGTGAATTCCGGCCAAACCGTCGAGAATTAAATGATGGCCCAGTTGGAGAAAATGTAGACAATAGTCATACAAACAACTTTGCTTCATAGAGTTTCGTCTGAAAGTCGAAGGAATTGGCATGAAAATCGAAATCTATGAAAACAGCCAAACTGAACAGCAAACGAAAATGATTTTTTTTTCCCGTCGATCGGAGAAGAATCAGGCGAAGTCACCAACAAGAAAGTTCTTCGTCTACGTGAGATCTAGGTGCTGTAAAAAATTGGGGTCGTTTGGATCATCGAGGTGGCCTGTGGGACCCACGAGCGGAATTTCGCTTTTTTGGCTGGTTCTGACGATTGGAGCGACGGCGGGCGGCGGGGCTCCCGACGAAGCGACGTCGGGGTCAGGCGGAGGTGCTGGTAAAGTGGCGTAGCGATCGGGTGAGCGTGGCAGCGGGAAACAACGGTCAAAAGTGGCGAGCGGCGGTTTGACCGGAAAGAAAAGGGGTAAAATGTAAATTAATATATTCATTGTTTGTAACGCAATAACTCTTACATACGAAGTCGAAATTTGATGATTTCAGATCCGCTGCTATCGTGGCAACGAGAGCTTCGTGTGGACACTAAATTTGTCCAATTTGGAGGAAGTTGAATTTTTGGGTATTTTCAATAATTTTAATTAGGATGCCTTTTTTACAGGTCCCTATTAAGTTTCAAAATATAAAAAAAACCCGGTGATAAAAATAATATAGAATACATCCCTATTTTTGAATTTCCGCTAAAAAAATTCCAGATCTACCCTTATACACCTAAAAAACTATCCAACAACTGTTTGTCCTCATTTACTCAGTCTATCGCTCCTATTATCTCGCTCATAAACTCAATCCTACAATTCTGGAAAACCGTCTATCACTCCAACAGCGTTTTTTTTTTTACTTTTTTTGATTTTTACGAAAAACTAGAGAATTAGATACATATATTACGTAAAATTGCATACATATATTAATATTGTGCATAAAAAAATTATTAGTTTTGCGCAACAATGAAGTAGACGTGCATAAATTAATATTATACAGAAATAAATAATTACTTGAGTGTAGGGACTACAATTTTTTTATTAACATTTTTTATTTTTACGAAAAACTAAACAATTACATACAAATGTTACTTAAAATTGCATAAATTTATGCAACTAAGTGAAATAATTGCATACATATACAAAACTGTACTACATAATTGCTGAAACAAAAGAAATGACAAAAAAGTAAATACATATAATTATAACAAGATGCATATATATATATATATATATATATATATATATATATATATGCAAATAACATAAACATACATGAAAAATTTCATAACATTTACATGTACTACATCAAAAAATAAGTACAGACCACATTTACATGTACTACATAAAAAATTTCAAAACATTTACAAAGCAGAGATGATGGTCTTTTGCAGAACAAGTAATTTTGTTAAGACCCAGTTTATTGCGCAAACCACATCTTATAGTCTTTGTAGATACAACTGCAGATTTCAATCATTTGGAAAAAGATGGACGACCAAGCTTCAACAACACCACTACACCAATATCCGCCGGAACACTGTTAGCAAAAAAAGAAAATCAACATTAATAAGCTTAATGTGCAGTAACCTAAATTACAAAAATTGCTTCAGAATAATTTAAATACATGCGTACAAATCAGCAAAATAACAATAATTTCTGAATATTTATATGCAAGTATTCCAGATATATGCATCGAAATATGAATATATTTGTAAAATAATATGTTTTCTGTTTATTTGTTAAAAAATTGCATACGTATATGCGTATATTAAAAATAACTGCATATTTGTCCGCAACTTTTTATCAGAAGTTCAGCAAAAATCAAAGATATTTTCCTACATCTTACACAATAATTTCTGAATATTTATATGCAGGTATTCCAGATATATGCATAAAAATATGAATATATTTGTAAAATAATATGTTCTTCTGTTTGTTTGATAAAAAAATTGCATACATATATGCATATATTAAGAATAGCTGCATATTTGTCCGCAACTTTTTATCAGAAGTTCAGCAAAAATCAAAGATATTTTCCTACATCTTACAGATCGCGATTTTGAATGTTTTTCTGTTTGTATTTTCATTAAAAATTGCATACATATATGCATATAATAAAAATAGCTGCATATTTGTCCGCAACTTTTTATCAGAAGTTCAGCAAAAATCAAATATATTTTCCTACATCAAGCTATGCAACTCGACTCCAGTTTCATCAGAGCAGTACCATACAAAGTATTTTTTTTTAAAACATAAAAACTCCATTAGTTCAAAACAATTTTTTTTTTGAAACATCCATACAAAGTTAATATAGCGGAAAGTATAGTTCAATTTCAGACAAAACCTCAATTGACAACAAAGACACAATTTTTTACTTGTTTCAAAAAACAAAAGCATAAGAACTACACAGTACATCCATAAGGAACTATGAAGCACCACTCAACCTCCAGATGTAAGGAAACATATCTCGCTCAAATTTGTTTTATGCTTGAAATGCATGCTGAAATTACAAACGATTACAGGAAAAAAAATCCAAAAAGAATAAAATACTTGAGTTCAGTGAATTTCTCATCAAAATTAAACTTATGCAACGAGAACAACCATAAACAAGTCACATGCAGATCAAATTACAGGTCCATAGTCCACACAAAAAGATTAAAGCATCCAACTTTCTATTGTTTAGCGACATATGAAGCCGCAGGTTACATTTAGGTAGATCTGTAACACCCGTTGCCTGAATTACTAACCCATACAAAAATCCATACAAATAGATTTTCATATAACTGCATAATTAGGGTACTGAATTACTAACCCATTGCCTGAACGAAGAAGAAGAAGATCACCAGCGGAGGAGCTTTCAATTTTGACTAAAATCGCGATTAGGAGGCTATCCAGGAATTGCAGATTCACCGATTAAGAAGATGCGGATCACGATTTTGGTTGCTGGAATTGAGGCTGACGAATTAGATTTATGCTGATGAATCAGGATTTGGATTGAGAAGAGATAACCTTAGGCGGCGATGGAGGAAGCAGCCACCGATTAGAGGAGGCCATGAATTTCATTGGAGCCGCCGCCGCCATGGAGAACGAAAATTAGGTTTTTGGAAAAGAAAAAAAAACTAATTACGTAATGAGTAGATCCGACCTAGGTAAATACGGCGTGAATTAAGAAAAAGGGAATTTTTGTAAAAATATCAGACGCTGTTTGAAATTAGGGATGTAATTTATATGTTTTGAAACAGGAGGATGTGAGCCTAATTAAGTTTTATTTTAAGGATGTGACCCTAATTTTCACTTTTAATTAATTATTTAATTCGTTCAAACTTCAGAAATTCATAACTTGTTGTAACGAACTCGAAATCGCGCAAAACAGGGTTTGCTGCGTTCAGTGAGTTGAGACCTTCGCATAGATACTAATTTTGCCAAATTTGGAGTAAGTTGAATTTTGGGCCAAAATTGGGCCCGAACATTTAAACACCGACAAAGTACAAACCAAGGTGAGAACTCTTTTCTCACTCAAAACTTTTACCGTATTTATTTATTTATTTATTATTATAAATGAATGTGATTTAAATGCCTGTGATGAAATAATTGTTTGAAATTATCTGATGCATGTATGTTGTGTTGTACGTTATGTTATGTCATGATATGATTCAGTATGTTATGTAAATTTTGGCAGTATGCAACATATGTCATTAATATTGATTCATATAGAATTGTTAAAAATTAATGTTACACTGCCATGTACAAGTTACCTGACTTGTATTTGTTGATTGGGTTGATAATTTTCACACATCGCCCAAATGCACAAATAATTATATATATTATTTGAATGTTTGTTGGTTGAAACCCCACGCGGGTCTTGGGTTGATATTTACACATCGCCCTTGTGATTAGTTATAAGCGTCATTTATTTGACGCTATGCAGTACAAATATACACTTTGGATGATTGGATGTTTTTAATGATTTATCATTAGTCTAGAATAACATGGGATGTATGAAAACCGTATAATTATAATTATATGGTAAATCGTTTGGGTCTCATTCCAATTTGGAAAAGAAATTGTCAAAATAAGATTTGTAATTTAATTTACATTTTTAATGTAAATAAAGGAAGAGATTTATACATTGTAATTTAATTTACATTTTTAATCTAAATAAAATAAGAGATTTTGACATTGTAATTTAATTTACATTTTAAAATGTAAATAAAAGAATGAAACTTAACGTAGTATTTTTAATTTACATTTTAATGTAAATATAAGATAAGAAGATGAAATATGTTTTGAAAATAAAAGTTAATCTCTTATCAATGGAAGAATATGAAATATGTATAAAATAAAAGTTAATCTTTTATTAAAAGTAAGAACATGAAATATATTTCAATATAAAAAGTTAATGCTTTTATTTAGGAATATGAGTTTACATTAAATGGTTAGCACTAAAAAGTTATTCTTTTATTGTAACGTAAGAATATGAAAATGTTTTAAAATAAAAGTTATTCTTTATTTTAATATAGAATCATGAAATTTGTTTTAAATTAAAAATGCAACTTTTTAATGTCATATAAAACATGGAATTTGTTTTACATTAAAATTGCAAATTTTTAATGCCGTATAAAAACGTGAATTTGATTTACGTTACAATTTTATATTTTTAATGTAACGAAGGAACATGAAAATTATTTAAAATGAAAATTCATCTTTTTATTTAATGAAGGAAAAATTTATTGAAACATTTAAATAATAATTTTAATGTACATTTAGAAAGAATATGCTATTGAATACGTTGAACGATTTATATTAATATATATAATATAAATTAAAATTAATTGAATTAAGCGCTGTAGTTCGCGTTTTGAAATCGTAACTTTAAACGATTATAATAAAAGATCCAACCGTCGGATTTTTCCAAAACTGAAACCGTTAGGTTCGTTTTGGAAAGATCTTTCCATCGATATTTAATTCGTTAAAATCCAACGGTTAGATTTTGAGAAATGATAAATTTAAATTTTAATAAAAACAACGCCAGTGTCGTTAAAAGACCTGAAACGTTGTTTAATTAAATAGGCCTATTTCTAAATAATTAAAATAGGGAAAATTATGTAAAATCTTAATAAATGTTTTGAAAGAGTTTTGGATGTGAAATTCCAAATTTATTAAGAGGAAAGATATTTTTATCAAGTTAAGTAATTTATTTATTTCTATAAATAAATAAAAGAGTGAAAAATGGTTTTATTAAAACCAAGTATTTCAAGTGAATAAATTAGATTGGAATTTAAGAAAGGAATGACATTTTTAATTAAATTTTTTTCTTCTAATATTAAAATTAATTGGAAGTTGATTTAGGTTGACCGTGAAAAATGTTTTAAATGACATTAGTTCTTAAAACCCAAATTAACGTTGAAGTGATGATTTGTAATTTATTAATCTTTTAATTAATATTTAATGAAATATTCTAAAGATAAGTTTTCAATTTAATATATTAAATTGGAATATGATTTTGGGTTTATTGTGAACGATATTTTAAACGACATTTGTTCTTTAACCCAGTTAAAGGCAAGATTATTTCTTGAAAGTTAAATAATCATTAAATAATAATTCTTGAAGATTAAAACTAAATATAGTTTTAATAAAGCTTTAATTGGATTGAATGAGGATAAAAGTAATAAAATTACTTAATTCAAGGAACGAACGATAATGGAGTACCACCAGTTTTACTCCAAGCGATAGTTAAATCTTTAATTAGATTTGAACGATAAAACGGTAATTAAGTTTACCATAACACATTGGGTGTTAAATATGGAGTGCCACCAGTTTTACTCCATGGGTTGCATAGGTTGGGAGTGGGATATTAATAAATGATTACTTCAGTAAGGTGTTAATCCCGACTAATTGAATAAACCTTAAATTGGTTTAAATTAAAATCAAAGAATATTCTTGATTGGAATGAGGCGTTGGTTGTGTTTTAAAGCACATGATTTTAAATTGCGCAAATTATTCAGAAAGACAGGGTTTAACCCTTTCTGAATAATTCATACGACGATTGAAAATCGATGATGAAGACGGTTATTGAAGACCGGGAAATTTCCATATCGAATGGATGATTATTGATATCATGATTGGACCATACACCCAAGATGAGGGAAAAATTGGTGATCATTCAGACGTATTTGGAGATCTACTGGATATGGTTTCGTTCAGACCCAGAACAGACTGATAAATGGATTGTGTGTCTGACATTGTATTCCTTTATATTGTATTCATTGATCTTTGTTTAATATATAGCTGTTTGGTGGCGGAGAATTTATTCTCTTTCTTAACACCCTGTTATATATTGGTAGATGATTAACGATATAGTATGGTCTGACAAGGTGGCATGCTAAGATGCATATGATCAAGGCTTTTGTTGAAAAGCAGAGCCTTGTGGTTGATGATCAAAGCACAGCTTCAAAGCATAGCTTTGTGTATAGCGTTACCTCGCGAGCGTCACATACCACGGTATGATGGTGAACGATTTGTTTGATTGGTCGGACTGACCAATATACTTTATATAATGGATTGGGTCAGCCGATAGAGCCAGGGTGGTCGCTCCACTCTGGACGTGGGTTTCAGCCAGAGCCCATGGGGGTAGAGCAGATCGTTGCTTATCTAGTGCGGTTAGAATGTATTACGGTGTTTTATCTTGCTGAGACGTAAGCCGTGGAGATACATGATGCGAATGATCTTTCGAATCAGAAACCATCATGCTGGAAATCCAATTTTCCAATACGAGCTTACGGTTTTAGTTGTATACTTATATGGTGACATAATACATTATGCCGCTTACATAATATATTATGCCACCTAGTCTTGATACTTTTATATTTGAAATTGTTTTCTACACTGTGCACTCATAGTATATAAGATGAATTTCACGTTTTAAGAATTTTTGACCCTTATAAGGTAAAACTCTGTCCTTCGGCGTACGTGCAAGGGATTGAGTCTTATAACGGTTTCATTTTTCTAAAAAGCATTGCGTTGTTTTATGCACTGGTATTCTTAGGAGGAAACCCGTTCCGCAGCGAAAGCGGCGTGGTCCCTTGATTTACCCAACTTTAAAATCAAGTAAATAACTATTTTTAGTTCTCATACCAGTCCCATGACTGACCTGGAGTTTATTGTTTTAACCTAAACTTTGGGTGCCCATATTTTCCACACGGGTAGCTAGTAGTTTTGGTTTTGCAGATATTATATTCACAAGATCCTGGTCTACAGCTGAAGCGATATTCGGAAGGCTCTGTATCCGTGTATTTCTTTCAGTTGTGTTTTGTATTATTTTTCCGCTGCTATTTAAATGTAATTTTAAACTCTGATATTATATTTCCAATGTATATTATTCATTCATACTCTGGAATATTCTTGTACTCTGATGTAATTGTTGTAACAGCAATAAAATGTTCTTTTGTTTTGTGTTCTGATGTGTGTTGTTCTCAAAGCAATCCGGGCTTTCCTTTATGGGAAAGTTTGGGTCGTTTCAGCCCTAAAATCGGTTTTCCAAACCGTGCAATGTAATTTTCCCCAAATCGAGAAACCTTAACTTCGGCAACGTTCATCATCGACTCATCGCAATCTCCTCCCACAACTGCCACTTCAGACTGCTGCATCGACCCTTCCTTCTGTCCTCTTCGGGTATATTTGTTCCTTACATTTCATTGTATTTTGAGTTGCATGTTTTTTTAATACAGTTATCCAATGAAATTGGTTCGATTTGCGTTGAAAACTTTTGCTTCAATTTGCGTAAACGAGTTACAACTGAAATCCACAAACACTTCGTGCTCGGGTAATTTCCGATTACAAATTACTAATTATAATATGTTAGAATTAGTACTGAGTTTCTTCTGTACCCTATATGCTTTTGCCCTTTGTATTCAGTTTAGTTTTCGACTGCACTTTTGAGCGCTCATCTAACTGTATAGAAGAACTCACATTATAATTTACTCTAAAGGATCTGTAGCAAAATTCAAGCGTGTCATCCGTCAAATTATTACGTACAATTTTTGTTAGTAATTTTCACCAAGTTTGACTTGTGCAATGATGGTCACCACATCATTGGAATCCAAGATGTATTAGTTGTATATATGTTGTGAATGCTAAGATAAGTTTTACTGTAGATTTGCATTTGATATTTTAAATAATTAGATTTGGGCTTTCCAATTGATAAGTAACATAACTATATAACCCGATTTTGAAGATTTAAATGTCGTATGTGTTATAGAAACTTTTTTAGTGGAGATTTCAAAAACAATATTATTGAAGGAATAAAATAAAAACAGATGGTAACCTTAGATAGCTAGATATGCGCATGCAACTATGAAAAAAGCACAGATTTTCCTTCTAGTTGAACCTAACTCACACTCATGAGTATGTTATTCTGGATTCTCTTCTTTTGAATTGCTTCATAAAAACATCACAAAAGAAATTAAATCATTGTTCCCTTGTATATTCGTAATTCAATTAGTTTAGTTTCTCATATATCTAATTGTAGCAAGCAATAATAATTATGATAACTGTTAAACATTCCTCACTTAATAAATTAAATTGTTTTCATTAACACACATAGGCACACACAAAAACACATATATGTACATACATGTTCATATCTCAATTTACCTATTTCATATTCACCATATTTTATATTAACTTTTGCATTGTGGTATTTTGATTCAAGATATATACTTATGTATAAATTTATGTATTAATTTTTAGGGGGGTTGTTTACGGGGTAAAATGCTGACTTATTTATCGGTTTATCAGGGTAAAGAAAATCAAACTGATGCAAGCACATCAGAAATGGTATTAATGAATTACATTGCAGCATTATATTTGTTGGTTTATAATTCAATAATTAGTTGTTTTTATTAATCATATTACTCCGAAGACATAGCTTTGAGTTTGGATGCATTGATGGTTTTGGTATCTCTACAATTATTTAGTTTATAAAAAGTCTTGTAATGGATTCAACTTCTGATAAGCATTTTCCATTATTATTAAATAAAATTGTTCAAATATAATGTTTTGTGTCCATGAACCTACTGTCCTACACCCCTACTTGTATGTAGGTAATTGGTCATCTTTGGAAAATGGACTCGGATTTCTGCTATCAATATAGGGAATATACGTATTTAATAACCAATGCATTGCTTACTTATCGTTTCTCGAGTTCATAAGCCGTCTTAATTCATTTTGTACTATAGAATATCTTTTTTCATCAAACTTAAAATTTATTCCTAAACAAGAATCTGTATTGTTTTTATACTGCTAATTACTATATACGAGAATTGTTAGACAAACAAACAGATTTAAAACGGGTTATCCTATTCAAAAGTAGCTGTTTGTAAGGATGTTCCAAAGAAATTTGTCGACAACATGAAAGCAAATAATAACATAGGCACAATAAAGAGACAAGCTGCTGTTTTTTTCCTTAAGTGCAACACAAATAGAAAAAAAGAGCCATTAGGTTTATGAGCATTAAAAACTTATAATGCTTATTTTATAAGAAATATGGCTGTAATTATATTGGGAAAACAACATGACAGAAGTATTTTATATATTATTCACATATATGTTATCAATGGTGAATTATTTACATACATCATTATTGAGGTATGTATAGAGTTGGTACTTATGCTGAAGCAATTTTGTTTACAAAAAACATCTTAATTTCTTACATAGAAAGAGAGAGAACAATCAAGTCTTAGTAAGTGAGTACTTTAATGTGAATTGTAGCATATTTAAATGTTGGGCCAACATTGGTAAATGCTCACTAAAAATGAATGTGACTAGATTACGCAAAAGAATACAATGAACTAATAGTGTAGTTTCTACATCATTCTTGTCCGTAGAATAATAATACCTGCAATGCAAGTTTGTAGACTACACTTAGAAATGCAGTTCGTATTAGTAGACTTAACTTAGAAAATCAGTTTGCGAACTTAGTTCGGGACTGAGTTTGCGAACTAAGTTTCGAATCGAGTTTGCGAACTCAGTTTGCAAACTCAGTTCGAGACTCAGTTTGCGAACTCAGTTCGGGGCTGAGTTTGCGAACTCAGTTTGCGAAATTAGTTCGGGATTGAGTTCGCGAACTCAGTTCGAATTGAATTCGCAAACTCATTTCGAACTCAGTTTGTAAACTCAGTTTTGAACTGAGTTTATAAAATCAGTTTTGAATAGAGTTAAACTCAAGCGTGATACCATGACTACAAAGTAGATAATTAACCGAGGCTATTTGATGAATACTTGATCAAAAACCATGTGTCAACAATGCAATAGTTTTAGGTGGAGTGAAGTCTACATCAACAGCTCTTATGGGTTTATAAAAACATGTCGGCCTACGGAAAGATAAGCTCTCTTTTCCCTAATTTGTTAGCTAATTTTGATTCTTTCATTCCCTGCTTTGCTTTCAGTTTCTATATTACGACTTATACAAATAAGCTTAAGTCATCACACTCATATATATGTGTGCATGTATACATGTGTATATGTATATACACACATGGTTTTGTTGATCGTAACCTTCACAAATGTCCATCATATTTCCCATATTTTTTCAGATTGAAGAAATTGACAGGACTTTTGCAGATTTAGAAGTAAACCATCCTTTATCCCAGACTGCTATAACTACTGGATGTATATGTTCCATTTCCATAAAATTTTCCATGTAATGGGCATTAATTTTCATACTGTAATGTTGTAGACAAATTCTTATTGTAAGGTTTTGCAAAAAAATTATATAAGCTGAGTTTATGAATGACTAGTCTTGTTACAATATTGTGTGATGATGAAAGCAGAATTGATGTATGCCAACAAATTATGATTTTTTTTTATATATTTGATACGACCATTAGCCATATCAAATTGATAATTTGATATAGCCTAAAGCCGTATCAAATAAAAGCATTTGATATGGCCTTAAGCCGTATCAAATTGACAAGGACGCCGTTTTTTGATATGGCCCAGAGCACTGCCAAATCGATTTAGATACGAACATGAGAATTGCCTAATTACAATTTCTGGTGTAGTGCATGAGCACGACTGACCCATTGATGTGAAAATGACCGACCCATAAAGAAAGAACGTGACCGACCCATGTAGTTGAATCCGACCTATCAATGTATTGCATGATTTTTAGTGCATAAACATTTGCATTTGCCCCTTGGAGTTTATAATTTTTTTTTTGCAAAAAATTACGAGCTCCAAAATAAACGTTTTAACACTCTATGTTTTTTTACACATTGATGAGTCGTTCTCGTTACATTGTTATTTTATATATATGTGGGTCGACACATACATTTTACTAAGGGTCGGCTGCGAATTAGTTTACACGGGTCTAGTACAACACATGTTATGGGCTGGATGTTGTTTTAGCTCATGGGTCGGGCGTAACACATCTCCATGGGTCGGTTCGGCTCGTCTCCATTCCTTTATATGACCTATTCGACCTTTACTCTTCACTTTTGTTCTCTACACCGAAGAAGGAATTTTAGTGGTGGCTGAAGTCTTCTGAAGCAAAATCGATCTTGTTCAAATTTCGAGCTTCATCTCCACTCGGATTTCCTCCCAGTCAAATTGCGCCTTTATAGCTTCATCTTCGGCTAGTTTGAAACCAAGTTCGTATTGCCTTGCCGCCATCCAACTCGAGCCGTCCTTGTACACTCAAATCCGACTATTTGTCAAAGCCATAGTACCGTTTTCCTTGAATTTTTTTGTAAAATTGGTGACTCTAAGTCTAGGGTTGAGTCGAATCAATTTGGGTTTCTAGAGTTTGAATTTGAGATGGATTTTCAATGATATGTAGTCAAAAGCACTGGTCTTGTGGTTATTAACCAAATTTTAGATTTGAGTAGTGTTGAACTCTTTATAATTTGATCTTGGTCTCACGCCTATAAGCTGTTTGTCGAATGGTCTGAGACTCGAAACTTTGTATGTCTCTATTTTCTAGTTCCATACTTGTACAATCATTTTTTAATACTGATGCTGAAATTGGATTCGAAACCATATATGAGCAGTTTGAGGCTTTTACTATAGTCTAGTCTTAGCCTTTGAGTGTTAAAATAAATGTGAATTCTTGTCGATTTGAGTTCAGATTTGCTTTTGTTATCAAAACAATGCACATCTTTGTTTGTTGATGAACTTTTGTCAACTTTGTTATGATGTGTGAATCTGTTTTTATTGAGTTGTTGTGCTTGAGTTGCGCGAATTTCAGACTTGAACTCGTGAATCTTGTGTGCATTTGCCAAGTTTGAATGACGATTTTTATTGGTGCTTGAACCCGTATTTCTGAAGTTTGGTCTCGATATTGAGGAGCTGGAGAATTTACAAACATTGATGAACTGGTTATAGCTGACCCATTATGGATCGGTCAGTACCGACCCACAATGGATCGGTTATTACCATTCCATAACATTTTGTATTATTCTGCCAGCCTTTCTGATTATTGATCTTTCCTATATTGTGCTAAGAGTAGAAGCAATAATCAACTGAATGTGTTCTTTTATTATCACATGTTCTGTAATAAAAAAACACTCGCATGTTTTAGGCTAATATACTTTGTTGTCGACTGTCCATATGGACAACAAGTTAGATAAATGTTTGGAGAATTTCTATAGTTAACTTTATGACTTGCATTTGAATGATATATTTGTGCTAGAGTGCTCTATTGATCATATATAATTTAGTCGCACATCCCTTGCATAGACATAAACACTTTAATATAAGTTCGTAGTGACGCTTGGAATCGTTTAATCAGTTCATGACAATTGTAAATCCCAAGCCTTGCACATATAGTTATACACAACATAATATTTCTTATCTTAGGAAACATGCACCTGTAATTTGTTTTTAAGCACGATTATTTGTGTAGAAATTGTAACTCGACAACAATCGCACCAACAACACGAGGAAGCATCTGGGCCTAATTAAGTCGAGACTTCTGCTCAAACTTCAGACACTACGATGTCTAATGCTCCCGGGCCGAATGTTAATCAGGATTTTCCTCTTCCTCGACCCCTTACCGAAGTACCCCTAGAAAGAAAATCAACGAAACTTTCTAAGTGTTCATACAAGCACTTGTGTGCTCGGTTTGGGATTCCGGAAACTGATGCTAAATTACTGGGAGAGAACGAATTTTCTGACCCTCCACCCCTTGGTTATGCTACAGTGAATCGTCATATGCTAGTAAATGGGGTCGTTCCTCCTTTTAATCCCTTCTTGGAAATGATTCTTTGGTGTTTAGCCATTTCCCTCTTTCCAGTTACACCTAAACGACTACACCATTTTAACAGGGCTTTATGTACTTTTTATGGGGACAAAGCAGCGTGCGGCTACTTTCCAGGACATTTGTTCTTTATATTTTTTCAAAAGGAGAAAGGAAAGGCCATTAGTTATCTTTGTCGAAGGAATCCGGAATCCAAGATTATAACTAACTTGTTAGAAAGTGCTAAGGGATTCGTAGATCAGTACTTCTATGTCTGGTGTCCCGATAGTTTTTATGGCAAGTGGATAGAAGGACGTGAATACATTCGTTTAAAGTCTCTTTAATTCACATTCCATTTAAGTCTTGGTTTTTAAATCCTTTCCTTATTTACAGAAATTCACCTTCTAAACCAGATGCTAGCGTTGATCGGAATCTATTTGACACTTTGAGAGCCATCATCGAGAAAGAGAGGAGTAGGAAATTCTTAATTATAGAAAAATTCCTTCGTCAATATCATTTACTCGATCCTTCATGCACTCTTGTGCTAGACCCCACCACTAAGGAAGACACTATTGCTAAAACCCATGCTAAGAAAGCATCTCTAAAGAAATGCTCGGACCCTATTAGTGGTAGTAAGACACCCTCAAAATCCCCACTGCCTTCGATTGTTGAAGAAGAATTTACACACCGCGAAGGCAAAAGTCTTTCGAAGGATACTGAGCAGATTAAAGAAGGTATGATCACTCCGGGAGCCGATCCCATTACTGAGAAGGTAACTGAGGATCCTTCCATTTCAGATACTTAGGAGTAGAGTTCTGCGGACATCTTTAAGAATTTAAGTGAACTCAGCTCAGCTAAGGACCTTAGCCAGGGTGACACTATGACCTCGAACCTGGCAACATCAGTTACAAAAACTAGAACAGAGACAATTGCAGCTCAAACCCCTCCATTGGGGAAAACGCTTGCGGATATAGGGATTGATTTAGCTTCACCACTCAAGAGCGGTTCGTCATTAGATGCGCATTAGGAAATATTTTACATGCGCTATAAGTTTTTGATGTGTTGAATAAGCTTTATAATTTGCTCCCGTACTCTCCAATCTAAGTACTAAAATCCTGCTTTGCCTTTTTTCAGGTCCAAAAATGAGTTATCCATTTATGAAGAGCTTTAAACAACACACTAGCTATTTTTATCGAAAGCATCTTGTACAGCCCCGTCATCCACAACACTCCCAACAATCTCAGCATTCTCAACACTCGTAACATTCCCGTCATCCTCAGCAATCCCATGAATACTTATTGACTGATGAGCAAAGGCGGTGAAGGCATGATCACCAAGATACGCTGGATGAAAAGGAGGGGGAAAAGGAGAGAGCATGAAGTTCTTTTGGTGATAAAGACAAATACGATGACCGCCATGATGACCTATATGATGATCGGGAAGATGAAGAGAGACGATGAAGGAAGAGAAATAAGGATGATCGAGGCAGGGATGATTCTCAAAAGCATCTTAGATCAGATAAAATTTCTGCTGCCACCCAAACTACTTTGTTCGGTGTTCCTCATGTCGATATTCAAGTGATCATACAGAGGCCCCGTTACAATCCTGCCCTAGCAAGTACTGCACTTGCTGAACGAATCAAGGGTTAGTGTTTGCAAGGAATGTATTTTGACTTGGATATATACCCATCTGATAGGTGGGATATACTTAGAGAACTAGACACCTTGAAAGGCCATATGCTTACACAGTTGGAAATTGCTAAAAGTCAGCTTGAGACACAGCTAGACATGGTCAGGAGTCAAGCCAATAAGCATCTAGGTCTGTGGTACAAGTTTGCCGACGATCTCCAAAGCCTTAACAGAGTTAACCTTGATAGAATTGCTACTTTAGAGAATGACAAGGCCGAGTGGGCCAAAGTTCTTGAATCACGGGATAATACCATTGCCTCTCTTATGCAAAGAAACACAGAGTTAGAAGGGCTAGAGGCTGAAAACAAGAGGCTCAAAGAAGAACTTGTTGCCGCTAAACTGAGGGAAAATACGCTAATAGAGCAAGTCAAAGATGCCCAGTCTACCCAACAAATTGTTAAATCCTAATTAACCATGGAAAAACAAGCATCCGCCACTTATCAGCAAGAGAATGCTATCCTTCACGAGAAGAATACCTCTCAGAGTTTAGCTATTTCTATGCTAAGTACTAGGGATGAACTTATTGAGGAGGATAGAGTTAAAGCTTTGACTACTCTCAAAAAGTTAAGGCGGATGTCGATGCCACTTTATTTAAATTTTACGTCTTCGGCATTATTAATTGAGGGAGCTTATGCTATTTGGGATCTGATTTTGTAGTACTTTGGCCCTAGCCTAGGAATCCGTACTTAAGCATACTGAAGATACCCACGACGAGGATTAACTCTTGTACAATCTATTAGATGAGGAATCCCGTGAAGCCTTGGCCGAGGGCAAGAAAAACTTATAGAACAGCAGGGATTATTAAGTGATGAGTCTGGACCTTCTAAGGCTGGACCCTATGGAGAGCAAGCCTAGAACATGGCCACTATAAATGCCCCTACTGATCCTACTAATGTTGAAGTTCCTAGTTCTCAAACTTCAATCGAGCCTTTTGCCGACCCTTCTGCTGCTCATATAGAAAAGGATACTATTGAGGAGCACCCTGCTGAGGAACATGTTATTGAGAAGGATATTGCCGAGAAGCACACGGGAGATGGCGAGGGGGATGGTGACGATAACATGGATGACTATAGAGTTGAGCACATAAATCTTCCACGACCTAGGTAAAAACGAGTTTGGCCAGGCTACGTCATACTTGGATTTTCTTTGTAATTCACCTAGGTTACTTGCATTCCATGCTTATTGTTCCTCCTTTGCATTAGGTTTAATCTTGCCACAACCCTCTCCCGTCGGAGGCAACACTACGACGACTGAAGCCATCATCACTGACTCTACCTTGATGTCAATAACAGCTTCTGATCCAACTTTCACCCTTCCTCCAGGTGAAGCATATTCACAACCAAGGTCGCAAGACACAAGGATTGATGCGCTTGTTAGTTGGTATGATGATGTTGACTATTTCCCTAGTGATGAAGCAGAAGATTCCGACAATGCAGATAAAAGCCCAGAAAAAGAAGTTGAGGTCCAGAAGAAGTAGAAAACTAAGCCTTTGTCATCTTCGAAGTGCAAAAAAAGCGCACTATTAAAAAGAAAGGAGTTATCGTTCTATCTTCTCCCGAGACTCCTATAGAAGTTAAAGATGAGAACCAACCAGCTGATACATCTCCTCCTTCTTCTACCAAACTTTCTCTGAGGTCCAGCGGTTCGAAGAATGGAAAGAAGAAGAATTAGTGCCTGTGACTAGCTTGCTTTACTTTCTGTTGTTTACTTTTACGTGCTGCATTTAGACCGGTTGTATATGCGAGTGTCGGTCCTCGCTTATCACTTTATGCATATTCGCGCTTGAAACTCTTGTATTTGTGACTTGTGTTGCTGTGATGAAACTGTGCTTGCTTATCATACTTAAGCCTTTTGTTTTAGCTTTAACATACTTTTCTGTTTGTATTCCAAACTTGTTTCTTTTCACAATTACACTACAAGTCTTTTTTATTTGATATGAAGTTGTGGCGATCTTGTGGTATGTATTGCGAGCATTATTGATCCGTCTTAATGTGATGGTGATGCCCCCATACAAAATATTGTCACAAACTTCTTAGGTCGGGTGTGATCAACTTTACTAATTTTCCTTTGTTATGGCTAGAATTTTGGAAGTTCCTATTTTAATGACTAAGTTTGTTGCTTTTGCCATCGCACTTGGATCTTCTTAGTTTGCTCATTAATCAAGGATTTTAGCTTAGTTGATCAAACTTGTGACCTTGAATAATCTTCCTAGTTTTCGTGCTCCTGCTTGAGAGGTCTTGTATTTTTAGCCCAATGTTTATCTTTATCCGACTAGTTAATTTAAACATAGGAGAATCTCATCTACAACTAGACTGATGTATTCTAGTGTTGTTGATTTCACCGGGTGCCTCTGGAGAGGTCTTTAGTTAAAGCCTAAAGAAATGTAGGAATTGGTGTCGGTAAAGTTGGAACAAACATGTCGATAACATTGACGGTGAGTTCATTGGCTCCAAAGGCATGAATTTCACTTTGTAACAGTAAATAACCTTTCTTATGAAATTTTTGCATCTCGAATCCCCAAGAAATTACATTGGGGGAAAGAGCATTCATTTACTTCACCATGGATCGTAATCTAAATTGCCTATGATTAAATAACTTGTATTTCACATGCAAAATCCTAATCGATTTAAGTGCTAAGCTTAAATTTCTACTTATAATTGAAATAAGAATATTTATAAAGGATTGAATCTGAAATTCTCGAAAAGCTGTAGTAATTCTCGATGAACAGTAATCTGGTTTGAGTAATTGGTGTTGCAGCTAAAAGAATGAATAAGAAGAAGAGGCAATAATTATGCCAAATTATTTTTAATCTAAGCTGTACAGGCAAGAACCAATCAATGGATCCGATCGAGGAAAATCAAGAGATAAAGAATCGAAACGCCAAAGGGACATCGAAGTTTGATTTGGAAAGTAAAAATTACCTCTTCGCAAAGGGGGGAGGGAGGGTAAATGTTACTATGGATATTAACTTCGAAACAGGTTATCGGTGAAGGGGTAACAGACCGTCACAAACATATAAGAATAATCCGTAAGAAAGAATCAAGCATAAGGTAAAACCGAGAGCATAAGGGAATAACCCGAAAGTCAGGCAACCGACATCATCATTAAATAGAAGAACTCAAAACCAATACAAAGAAAGGATACTGGCAGGGTAGTTCCGGCACAAAGGGTAGATAAAGGAGGGTCACCCAAAAAGGGAAGCCAGTGAAGAGAAAGACCAGGAATCCTACTGACCGAGACCTCGAAGGACGAAAGGGCTATCAATATTAACTTGCTTAATACCGATACATCGAGAGATGAGAGCATCAAAAGCATAGAGTTTGAAACACAAGGGAATCATCCGAAAACCAGTTACCGAGACCCTCATCAGATGATCACCGAGAGGCCACTTCAGTAAACAACTAATAAAACACCGAAAAGCACCCTACTAGAAACTGAAAGCGTACTTTAGGGATCTACCGAAAGGCAAGCCAAAACCTCGAAGAGAGACAAGCTATCAACACTAATTTACTTAATGTCGATACCGACAGGGGTGGCGGATCCGATAACCATCCACTTGAATCATGAAGGCAAGTTCCACGAAGAATTAATAGTAAGACCGAAAGCTCATGACCGGAAACCTATATCCGGGAGCCTAAAGCCTTCCTAAAGCTATCCATATCGACAGGCTTGGTATCGATACAAATAAGATAGAAATGACATCAAAAAGAAGTTCCAAAGACTAGGACCATCCTTCTGAGAGCTAGAACCAGCACCCTAAAAAGCCATAAGCAAAGCCAAAAGAGCGGTTGAGAGCCAAAGCAACGGGGACCAAAGGGAAAAGCGGCCGACAAGGGCTTCTGCTGGCCAAATAGCAAAAGGGGCCTCGATTTGTCTATAAATAAGACCCTAGGGGTCTCATTTTGGGACCAGTTTTTCATTTCTCTTTCTTGTACTCTCTCTTTCTTTAGAGAAAACCCTAGTTGCTAAATCAATTTGGGGATTTATGTTGCAATCACTTATGTACTCCAAATCAAGGATAAATAAAGAGCGGATCAACACTTAGCATATTTTCTTATGAGTTTCTTATGTGATTTCTTAGTTATCTCCTACAAAGCATGCTATATACTTTCTGTATGGTCATGAGTTCCTACTCAAGTCTAGACCCTCCCGTAAAGTTATTGTGAAACCTCTTCCTGCAAGTCATTTAGCTTTCTACTGAGTGTTGTGCTTAGGGATCCCTTATCCTAAGATAACTGTTGGTTCCTAAGTCTCTTAAGCATCATACCCACCTCCTAAAGGAAGAGTAACTATTCTTTCGAGATTATACCTTGATATCAAAGAAACTGTGAACTAACTCAAGCTTGTAGAAGCTAGATAGCCCCATTTTCCCCTTAGGTCCACTTCCATAGACCTATCTTCGGTGTTAATGAAAAATATCGTTAACAGTTACGTACTTTCCGACTCATATTTATGCATTACTTCTCGAAAATATTCGCATTATGTTACTTTACAAATCCAAACAAGTAATATGTAATGATGGTCGGATCAAACCCCCTTACTCCAGTAAGCATGCACATATGAGTTAGTACGCATATTATTGTAACAAAAGGGGTCACTTGAAGTTACATGTGTACCAACTCATATGTGCACTGCTTCTTCAAGATATTAAACGATGTAGGACTTTTTGAATCCAAACTGTTGTTCCTCCTTAACAACATGTGAGACAATCCTAACAACATCCCTACAGCCCTTGATTTCCATCACACATTCTCGTTTATTTCTCTTCTCAATAACTTATTTAAATATAAACTTGTTGTAGTGGCTTGCAAATCCGTACTACCTGAATTGACTAAATACCACACACATCCAACTCAAATAACAAAGAATCACGAGTCAATATGGGTTAAAGAAGAAAAAATAGAAGAAGAACTAAAGAAATATTAGAATCTCACAGTGGAACTAAACAAAATATAATATCATATATCATAACTTTGAAATACAAATCTGTACTGTATATACATACCATATTAGAGTACGACACGTATATATCACAGCGGAAATAACTCTAAATAACTAATGGTGAAGCCTCCTGCTTCAAGGTCCTCCAAGTGTATCTGTAAAAGCCAGAAACACTTGACTTCCATACAAATTTGGGCACCTAAGAGTTTAGGGTAAAAAAAACAAAATAAACTCTTGGTAAGTCATGGGACTGCTGTGAGTAAACTCCAACCATATTGTTTAACTTTGAAAACCATTTGAAAGAAAAGGATAATAGTAAGACCAGCCCATACATAAACATGGATGGTTTTTACCTTACTATAACCCAAAACATTTTTGATATCAAAATCTGGTGATATTATAATAATGTCTAATCAAATAAATAGCCACATAGTAGAACGTTTAAATCTCGTGCTCCACATACATAGTATAAAATAAAAAACCGCAGGGTGCTTATTGGAGATTGGTTTTCCAACTATGACGAGGTATGGGACTCCTTCCGATCAGGGTACTGTAAAGGGGATACATTGGGGTTCAACAAAAATTTCTTGCAACTCGGCCACACATGACCGGTCACTCATTTAGCTTGAGTGGACCAAATGTATTATCACCCCCGGTTGTCGGCTGTCCAACCGTAATTCGTAAGATACAGAAGAACAAATAAATTTTCTATAGATCGGTGAAAATACACCTTACTTGTGGGCGACCCAACTAGCCATGATGTCTACTCGATTTTTGTCATTTTCCGGTTGTGAGGCTTGAGGCTGCGTTTATCTTTTTAGAACATCTGACCACCATTCACTTTGAATGCCACATCATTAAACCCGTCAAGTGACTAGTTGATTTTTCCAAAATATTATAGGTATAAAAGGTTAAGAGAAATGAATTCTTCTGCCACCAACGTAATACCTTGAAAAGACCGTCTTATGTGATATGTTAGGCATACTCTGTCAGACATTCATCCATACAAGTTGCCCTGGGACTGGACAAACCAAAGACACTGTGTAACAACCCAGAATTTTTGAACCAATTTAAAATTTATTTTAATTGGTTTAATTGAAATTAAATATTTTAAATGATTTATTTTTAGAACAAATGATTTAGAATTTATTTAAAACGAAGTTTGAGTGTATAAATTTAAAATTTAATTAAAACGAGCTCGTAATGGTACGATAGTATGGAAATTTAGTTTTAAACTTTAAATGAATGCACGGTGTTCATTATAAATCAAAATTTGATGAAACTAGAAACGTTAGAATCTATTTAATCATACCTTTTTAACGAATGTAAGAAATTGAGATTTCACTTTATAAATTGTAAGTTATGTCCAAATTAAAATTTCAAATAGTCACTATGGAATTTATTAATATTTTAATATTATTAAAGCCCTTAAAAATAGCAATTTTGCAAATGACCTCCGTTTTATTATCAGGTTTAAAATTTCAAATCAATTTTAATTAGTATGTAAGCATAGTAAATTTAAACGCGTGTTGTAATTTTAGTTGAATTTAATAAGTCATTTTTCAAACGGTATGCAAATTCGACTAATTTTTTTTTTTAGAACCATATTTGAAAAACATAGCAAGATTCCAAATTTTATAATTTTTGGAGTCAATATGTGGCCGCGGTAAATTAAAACGTACGTTGAAATTCAATATTGAACATTATATTAATTTATATTTTAATTTTGAAAAAAACTGATTAAACCTGTCGAATTAGGTTTTGAAACATATTCCATTTTGTCTGGAACAGGGGTATTTGGTTAGGGACATCAGTCGTTGGGATTCCTTTCGAGTTCGGATCGATAAACTAGTAATATTAGAATTAAATAATATTAAATAAGGTATAAATATAATTTTCCAAACCCTAATTCTTAACTACCCTTAACAGCCGCCGCCAATTGAATTTGGATGGCCAAGGAGCTCCGAAATTTAAGCCTTAATTTTTCTAAATCCACAAACTTATAAAACAATAATCGTAGTGCTTCCTTTGCTATTCAAATCCATACCAATATGATCGTTTATCATGGATTATTCGCCTCGATTTATGCGCTCAAAGGTCGCGACTTCGTGGTCCATATCAGCGACGTGGGGACTGCTGATTTCGATGAGACTGGCGGCAGAGGGAGGCGGCGCCTTGGCGCTTCGGGTGGCGGAGGTTGATCGACGTCCGATCGATCGATGGAGGAGCGACAACGGTTTTTCCGGTGGGAGGATGGATTTCGAACATGGGCTGAAGATTTTGAACGTGAGGAAGATAAATTCGGGATTTAAATATTTAATTATTATTTAAATTATGTAGTTAAACTTCATTAATATCTTGTACATACGAACTCAAAATCGCGCGAAACTGGATCTCTTGCAATCGTGGAGTCGAGAGCTTCACAACAAAACTAATTTAGTCAAATTTGGAGCAAGTTGAATTTTGAGCTAAATTAAACGTCCGTTTAATTCAGTTTGAAAATAAATCATCAAACTGTTCATTGTGAGAACCTTCTCACTCAATTATTTTGTTCTGTTATTATAATCATATTAAATATATATATATATATATATACATATATATATTGATCAATGTGAGAACTCTCTCACTCAAATATTTTGTACAATTATTTATTTTTATAACTGGAAACATATTAATTGACTATGTGGAATTTTATTTGTTACATGCGATGACCCTTGAGTTCAACACATGAACTATTCACCAAGTTTATTTGTTATTTGAATATACAACACTCGTATTTCAAACAATGTGGATGGACACTTTGTGGCACCTTAAATGGCATTGGATGATTATTTATGTTATGATTTGAATGTGAATCTGAAATAATTAACATGTTAAAAATGATGTTAAAATTATTTGTGGTAGTTGAAATTGATTTAAAATTCCATTTGCAAGTCGAACGGCTTGTTTATGTTCACCTATTTAAATAATATCGATTAGATGGAATAAATAATTTATTAATTAATTATTTGTTGGTTGAAAATCCCGCACGGGTATTGGGATGATATTTGATTTACACTAATCCCAAGTGTTTTGATTAAATGTTAATCGATTGATTGACAAACCAATATAAGCGTTAAATAATTATTTAAGACTTATATGGATGTAAGTGCACTTTGGATGTAAACTGGATGTTTAACAGTTGTTTATAACTATTGTTGAATATATGTGATGGATGAAATCCATATAACGGAAATTGTACTTAATTGGTTCAACTTTATTTCAATTTGGAATAAAACGAATAATCTATTATAATATTCAATTAGCAGTTGAAATTTGGTTTTGATTTTCGATTTCACGAAAATATTAAAATTTACTGAACACTAAAATGTGCAATTTTAAAGATAAACGACTGAAACGAGTTTTCAAAGACAATCGAGTATATTTTATATAATTTACAAAAATGGTCCTGGAGCATTTCGGATTATAATTAAAATTTATAAATCGAATTCGAGCTTGAATAGAACGCGTCTGTAATAACCCAGAATTTTGAGCCAATTTAAAATTTTTATTTTGGCAATTTTGATGAATTTTGAATATTTAAAATGAATTATTTTAAATAATAATGATGAGAAATTTATTTTGAATAGAATTAGAACGTATATATATTTGAATCGTCGTTAGAATATAAATATTTATTTTTAATTATAAAAGGAATTGAAAATGGCGCGGTAGTTTGAAATTCGATTTCAATGTTCAAATGAATGTACAGGATTCAAAATAAACCAGATTTTAGCAAAACCGAAAATATTGGAATCTATTCGGAAATATCTTTCAAACGAATCCGAAAAATTGAAATTTCATAGCGGGAATAAAAAGTTATGCCCAGTTGAATTTTCAGAATAGTCGCTATGGAATTTTGGCCCTTAAAAATTGCCATTTTGCAAACGACCTCGGTTTTCGACGAAACCACTTTTGTTGGATCCGTGATGTAAAATTATTGCTAGGTTTCAAAATTCGTAATTTTCTAAATCAATATGTGAACATGGTGAAGTAAAACGTGTTTTAATAGTTTCTGTCAATTTTGATCGACCAGAAAATGGCTATTATTCAAACGGTCTCAGAATTTGATGAAATTAGTTTTGTTAGGACCGTATCGTCAATACGAGACTAGAAAATATTTTCCGGGAATTTTTAGAGTCCGTATGTGGCCCCGGTAAATTGAAATGCGCGTTCAAATTCGATATATAGATTTATATTTTGATTTTGATGGAAACTGACTGAAATAGTCGAATCAGCTTACGATACATATCCCATTATGTTCGGAATGGGGGTAATTAGCTAGGGGCGACAGTCGTTGGGTCTCGTTTGAGGCTTGAACAAAAAGTCAACCTTTTAAAGAAAAGATAATAATAAAATAATAATATATATAAATGTGTTTTTCACTTACCCCCTCCCCTTTCTCATTTCATTTCCACGAACCAGAATAAAAAAAAACCCGACCTCTCTTCAAACTCGTCGCCGGCTGGGTGGGCCACCGTGCTGCCTCCGCTCCGTCGTAGGGGACCCCAGCACCACCGCGTGCCTCTACCCCTCCGGCCAACTTCAACCTCGCCACTTTCCCCTCCCCTCTCTCCAAACCGACGCGCAACCTTCCCCCTCTCCAAATCGACTTCCGCCGCCTTCCCCCGTCTCCAGTCCGATCTGAACATCCCTCCTCCTTTTAATAGTAAGTTTTCTGATTTTACTTTATTTTATAAAATTCCGATTTTTAGAGATATAAAGTTAGGGTTTTAATTTAGGTAAAGCTTAGATTTTTTTTTTAAATGCGAAAAGATAAGATTTTTATCATATATGAAAGGTTGGATTTTTAATTGGAAAAGTTTGATTTTTAAACAAGAAAAGAATTGAATTTTTATATTAGAAAAGTTCGAATTTTTATATTATAAAGGTTTGAATCTTTATATAGTTGAAATGGTGAAGTAAAAATATGTTTTTTATAGAGTGAATAAAAATATGATTTTTAATGTATGAACATCGAAATAAAAATATTATCTTTATAATGTAAACATCATGTTAAAGATACGATTTTTACACATATGGTTGTGAAATAAAAATATGAACTTTATTTTATCATGAAGTAGTGAGAATAAAGATTCGATTTTTATAGGAGTAGCGGATTAAAAATAGAATTTTTATATAATGGAAAATATAAAAATATGGTTTTTATATATGTAGAAAAATAAAAATCTGATTTTTATTATATATCTAGCGTTGAAACAAAAATGTGATTCTAATAGCATTTATATAAAAATGTGATTTTTATATATGTAGCGAATACGAACGACGAAAGCGACGAATGGCAAGCACGACAAAAATTTTCTAGTTAAAATATATACTAGGATGCAGACAGTGCTTAGCAGCACCCGACACCCGTCGTCCACAGACCATGGATGACTTGTTTGTTTGATTGATGTGTTGTGAAAATTGATTGTGATGTGGAATGAACTGAAATAAATATTCATGTGTTGAAATAAATTATTTATCGTTAAAAATATAATTTTTAACGTGAATGTGAATAAATAAATATTTATTTACAAATCAGACGATTTGTTTATGTACACCCATTTGAAGGATATTAATTGGGACGATAAATTTTACACGTCGCCCAACTGCACAAATAATACTCAGTGTTTGTGGATTGAAACCCCACACGAGTGTTGGGATGATATTTGACATACATTAATCCCAATTGTTTAGTGGTATGTCGATCGTTTGATTGACAGACTATATGAGCGTTAATTAGTTATATTTAATGCTTATGCAGCTGTGTGGTGCATTTTGGATGATGGTTGATTATTTATCGTTGCTATTATATACATGTGTTGTATAGAATCCATATAAATAACATTATATAGTAATTGAGTGGGTCTCATTCCAATTTAGAAGATAAAATATATATATTCATGTGTTGAATAAAAGAAAATTCATGTGTTGGATAAAATATATATTCATGTGTTGAGTAAAAGAAAATTCATGTGTTCGAATAAAAGAAAATTCATGTGTTGAAGAAAATATTCATGTGTTGAATAGAATAACGAAGTTATTGAAATATATAAAGCCGTGTTGATTAGATATGCGCCATTTTGACGTGAACGATATCTATATCGATTTTATTCATTTTTATAATGAATATAGAAAAGAAAGTGATTTCAAAATATAACTTTTGAAAATATTATCAATTGTATATCAATGACATGGAATATTCAATTTTGATTTGAAATTTAATAGGAAGTTGAAATCATTTTGAAAACGATTTACAAAATGCGTTTTAAAAGGAAATCGACGTAATATATATAATATATATATAATGGCCTGAATAGAACGCGCCGCATTACGGTAGTTCGCGAATTTCGACCATTGACTTCGAATGGACGTTACGGGAGATCCGACCGTCGGATTCTCCTGAAACTGGAACCGTTGGGTTCGTATCGAAAGAAGCTTTCTAACGTATATTAGAGATTTGAAATTTAACGGTTGGATTTGGAATTATGCCCAAATCAAATTTGAAAAAGGTCATTGTAAGTGAAGTTCGATGGCCGTTGATGGAAATCGACTGTACGGGCCTTGATAAAATTATTAAAAATAGTAATAATTTGTGTAAAATCATAACAAATGATTTGGGAAGAATTGGGATGAAAACTCCATATTTGAAAAGATAAAAATAGATTTTTATCGAAATGAACTAGTTGTGAACTAAAATTATAATCCATTTATTTTTGAAATAAATAAATTGGATTTGAAAGGGTTTTAAAAGTAACCAGAATATCCAATAATTGAATTTGAATTGATTTTTGGGTTAATCGTGAACGGTGTTTTAAATAACACTCGTTCTTTAACCCGATTTACAGTGAAATGGGATTTGGAATTTATAAATCTTTTTGATAAAATTTAAAGGAGATTTTCCAAAGTAAAGTTTTCCAGTTTATTAAAATAAATTGGAATGGAATGGAATTCGATTTGGTAATAATCGAAGTGAATTTATGTGGAGGAAGACTGCTAATATATCTGGAATTTAAAAGGCATTGCCGTTATTCCATTTATATTATTAGTCAGATATGGAAGTTTATATCGATTATATATATAGATTTGTTTTCCATGAAGATTCCATCGTTAATGGAATGTGATTTTGGGTTGTCGTGAATGGTATCTTTAATAATACTGTTCTTAGACCCGACGGAGTTAAGAAATCAGAAACTAACCGGAGATTAGTTAAGTTGAATGGTTTCTTGGGTATTGATCTGATGTTGATTTCGGCCTTCGGGGTTAATACTTAGGGAATTGTTCACTTGCTGATTTACGGTTAAAGGCTGATGGAATGTGATTTTGGGTTTATAATGAACCGTGTTTTAAATGACATTGGTTCTTTAACCCAGTTAAAGACAAGATATGATTTCCCAAGTTAAACAATCATTAATATGATTTTTGGGAAGATTAAAACCTAGTGGAGTTTTAATGAATCTTTAATTAGATTGAAATGATCGAGAATGGAGTATCACCAGTTTTGCTCCATGCGATAGTTAAATCATTAATTAGATTTGAACGTGAAATGGTAATTGACTTTACCGATAACACCATGGTGTTAGATATGAAGTATGACCAGTTTTACTTCATGGGATGAATAGGTTGGGATTGGGAATTTTAAAACAAACGATTACTTCGGTAAGGTTCGTTAATCCCAACTAGTTTGGATAAACCATAATTTGCTTTGAATTGATATTCAAAAGAAGATTAAAGAATAAATTTAAAGAATTTATCTTTGATAAAATTAATGGGAATCTTTCCCAAAGTATAAAAATATTTGAATAAAAGAATATTCTGAATTGGAATGAGGCGTATGTTGTGTTTGTGTAGCACTTGTTTATTATATACGCGAGTTATTCAGAAAGACCGGGTTTATCCCATTCTGAATAACTGATTTGACGATGTGTCGAGGATGAAGACGGTGGTCAAAGACCGGAGGTCTTCACATCGTTTGGATAATTACTGATGATCTTGATTGGGCTGTACACCCAAGAGGAGGGAATCAGTTGGTGATCGTCCAGACGTACTTGGAGATCGATGGATATGCGAGGTACAAGGTGCCTCCGGTTTCGTTCAGACCCAGAACGGACTTGTAAATGGACTGTGTGTCTGACATTGGATATCATTCTGTGTGATTGATGCATATCGGTTGCATGGAGTGGTTTGCCTGTGTGGCATGCTAAGATGCAAATGATCAAGGCTTCTGTTTAAAAGCAGAGTCTTGTGGTTGATGATCAAAGCACCGCCTGTGTGGTAGAACTTTGTGTAGCGTTGATTCGCGAACCTCACACCCCGGTTGTGAACCAGAAATGGGGGAGGACATCAAGAAAGGCATGTGTTTCTTTCTAGCTAGGGTGGTGTCAGTGACCTACCAGCCCTGACATTTATATTATTTTCACCTGTGTGGTTGTTGGATTGTGAGGCGCCTCGGATATATCGGTGACTATGTGGAGCCAATGGAGTCATTTGGCTCATTTACGCCCCCAAAGGGCGGGGAAACGCAGTGTCCAGGTATTTTAATCCACATCGGTGGACTGGCCCTGACGATCCAAGGGCCCACCTGAGTCTGGGTCCTGAGGCTCGGGCTAGACAGTCTCGAATCGGTAGAGGACGATCCCTTGCCTTAGTTCACAGACGGAAAACCCAACTTCCAATACGTGACTTTGCGGTTTTGATTGTAGAACTAGTATGGCGACATGATATATGGTACCCATGCCGTCTATGATTGATATTTATGATTGAAATTGTTTTGACACTGTACACTTATAGTAATAATAAAAGATGAAATTTAGCGTATCAAGCATTCTTTGGCTATTATAAGGTAAAACCCTATCCTCCATCTTATGTTGCATTGTGTGATGGGACCTGGGTCTTATAATAGCTTCACTGTTCTTTATTTAGCATTGCGCTGTTGTTTTATGCTCTGGTATTCTTGGGAGGAAACCCGTTCCGTGTTATACGGCGTGGTCCCTTGATTTACCTAACTTTAAAATAAAGATTAATAACTGTTTTAATTCTCACACCAGTCACATGACTGACCTGGAGTTTATTGTTTTAACCTAAACTCTGGGTGCCCCTATTTTCTACACGGGCAACTAGTAGTTTTGGTTTTGCAGATTTATATTCACGGGATCCTGGTTTACAGCTGGAATGATATTCGGAAAGCTCTGTATCCGTATATCTCTTTCAGTTGTGTATTGTATTATTTTTTCGCTGCAGTAATGTATTTAAATCTCTGATATTTAATAGATGTGTAATATTGATTTATACTCTATATATTCTTATATTCTGATGGAATTGTTGTAATTAACAATGAAATGTTCGTCTGTCTGTGTTCTGATGTGTGTTGTTCTCAAAGCAATCTGCGATTTCCCGCAAGGGGAATTTCAGGTCGTTATAGCTTGGTATCAGAGCTTTGGTTTACAGAGCTCGGAGAACAAAACACGTTAGAACCAAACGAAAGAATTCATCAGAGATTGGATTAGTAATATCCAATGAGAAGGACTCGTTATAGATAGGATCAGTAGTATCCTAGAACGAGTGTGAAGAGTGTTAATTTTTCAAAATAAAAAGGAAAACAAATTTTCTTTTGAAGATTTAAACTTTATTATTCGTATTTGAATATTATTTTTATATTGATTTGGACTATCAGGTATATAGAGATTATAATATACGTCCGATCCACATGTATTTGAAGCCTCCAATATACTGGATGGATATAGAGTCACACTCTAGTCGCCCGGGGATAATTCTTGTAACAACCCGGAATTTTGGGGCCAATTTAAAAATTTTATTTTATGAATTTTAAAGGAAACTGGATATTTAAAATAATTTATTTTTAATAATAACGACTAAAAAATTTATTTTAATCATAGTTAAAACGAATAAATTCAATTTAAGGGTAATAGGAGTTAGAACAGCGCTGCAGTTTGAAATTTTGAAATTTACATTTAATTGCAATCAGTTATCAAATTCTATTAAGTAAAGCAGTTGTTAAGCTATTGGACAGTAACTGACATTTTGTTATTAACAAATTTTGTAAATTTTTACAAATATATTATAATTAAATGAGAAGCAGAATAATCAATGCATAGGATATATATATGAATTAATGTGTATTTTACATGGTGTTGTAATGTATATATTTGGAAATTTTGTTTGTATAAATTGTAAGACAAAGGATAACATTAATTATGAATGGTAATTAAAGAAATACATTGAATGTTAACTAGTTTTAAAATAACGATTGCAATAGATTAATGGACTAGTGTGGGAAACCAATTGCTATTTAATTCATTGGTGATGAATTGGAAATAAGTTACAATTAATACACAAAATTTATTATCATATTGCCATGCACGTATGTGTTAGACCGAAATTTGGGCCTAACACCCAAACTCTATGTGAAATCCTCACAAATCACAGATTACAGATAAAAAGCAGTAAAAACAGGGAACACACGGGATTTTTATAGTGGTTCGGCTCAATCCAAGCCTACGTCCACTTTATAGTTTCTCATATCCTGAGGAATTACAATTACAATGGTGTCTCACAATCCGTGAGATTCGATTATACACAATAGCCTTGTGTTCTAATGAAGAAGAGGAGAAAAGAGATTGAATTTATGCACGATAACCTCGTGTTTGATTGAGTTGACGAGTACCCAAAGTCCTTGAATACTTGGTAATGGAGGTCCAGAGGTGTTCGTGCCGGAAAAAGTCCCTTGAAATGACCATCTCGTGGTGTATTTATAGGCGTAGAGGAGCTGCTGGGAGTCCTGAATCGGGTCGGATCGGGTATGATGTGGTGAGCGGAGAGGACATCTCGGAGAGAGTGGAGAAGTGGCCTTCAAATCGTGCTAGGACAAATGGCAACCGATCCGGATTAACAGGAGGCAGTTATGCCTGAAGATTCGGTCAAAGCTGAGGTGAAGCTCGCTACAGGCGGATCGGGTCGGATCGTCCTGTCCGAACCGAGCCGGTATCCTCGAGTGAAAGAGTCAATGCTCTTCTGAGCATCCGAAGCGCAGCGGGTCGGGTCCGCCATCCCCACCCGAGCCGAACCAATCACACATGCCAGGAAGTGTTGTGCCAAACTCATGAAGATAGGATCCGATCCGAACAGGAACCTCCGATCCGATCCGAGGGGTTGATTCAATTACACAAATCCAAGTTTTCCGGTTCTGCATACGTTCACGGAAACGGGCGTAACTTTCAAACCGTAAGTCCGATTGAGCCAAACCAAAGCTCAAACTGAAGCTAATTCAGAGATCTACAAGAGTTACAGAGCTCGGCTCCGTAATCGCTGTTTTCGGGCCCAAAAAAGGTCATCCGATAGGAGTTCCGGGCCATTCTTTGTTTGTGATGCGACTTCAACTAAATCGCTTGCTGTCTTCTGACGGTATTTCCGATACTTGGGCGTATTGTTGAGAAGAGATTCCATGTGTGACTGCTTTGACTAAAAAGCGGGTCAACAATATGTAACATACTTTGTATATACGTGTGAGACCAAACAAATGGATAGAAAGGCAACAGGTGAATAGAAATTTATGAATGCATGTATGTTCGTGTTAAAAGAAATTTATTGTCATAATATATTATTATTATTATTATTTTCTCCTTTAATGCTGCTGAGCGTTTCATGATATATATTTATTTATATGTAAGATGAAAGATGGCAATGATATTAATGTTTCCTGTGCATGAAAAATAAATAAATAAAATTTGGAATTATAATCAATGGAAATTAGAGGCGTGTCATTCATTGCAAAAAAAAATATAAAGAAGGAAAAAGAATAATGAAAATGAGAATAATAATGGCCGCATGCATTTCATTTATTTCTCCTATGTTCTCTCTCTCTTCCTCTCATTTGCATATATGTCATATTTTATCCCTTTTATAAATTCAAGGAAGAAAAAAAAAAGATAAACACCTATTAAATTAAATATTATTTAATATACATATAACCTAATATATATACGGTCAAAACTAAACCCTAATTCTTATTCCAAGCCGCCGTCATGTTCTTTATCAATGGCCCTAACACTCCTAAATTCCTTTCCCCTTTACTTTGAACCCATTCAGTAAAATTCGAAATTTCCAAAGCAAAAATGAAAGAGGGTCTCGAGAGACCACCGAACTGGTGGTGGTTGCGGGCGACGGTGGCACACAATAGGGGCTCTAACGTGGTGAAGACAGATGCAATCTGAACTCCTGTAGTGGCGGCGTGACGTGAATGTTTAGTGGAAAGCTTTCGGTGAGATTCTATGTTTAATTTGATTTTTTTTTCTTTCGTTGTATGAAAATCATTGTATGATGTGAATGAATATGAATCTGTGATGTATGCTTGAATATGGATGTTGTGCTTGTACTGTGATTGTCAGTTGATGTTGCATATGTGGTTGATACTATTGGGTTGAGTCGAAATGGAACCTTTAATTTTGTTAAAACAAATGAAGCACAAATATTTTGTTTAGTGAAACAAGAATGAAACTTTTACTTTTGTTTGTTGTAACAAAAATAGACCTTTTTATATTTTTGGTTTATTGGAGATAAATGAAACATTTTTATATTTTATTTCGTTGAAAAACAAAAATGAAACATTTTTATATTTTATTTTGTTGAAAAACAAAAATGAAACATTCTTATATTTTATTTTGTTGAAGAACAAAATGAAACTTTTCTTTTTGTTTGTTGAAACATAGAATGCAACTTTATTTTTGATTTTGTTTTGTTAAAAACATAATGAAACTTTATCTTTATTTTTATTTTTTTGATTTTGTTTTGAAATTAAGATAGTGTTTGACTTTTATTTTTAATAAAAGATTAGAATAAAGATTATTTCTTTATTTTAAAAAGGATTAAAAGGTAAAAGTTTATTTCTTTATTTTAAAGGAACTAAGATGTATAAGTTTTATCCTTTATTATAAAAAGGACTTTAATGAACAAAGTTTTGTTCTTTATTTTAATAAAGGACTTAAATGAAAAAAAAAAGTTTTATTTCTTTATTTTAAAATGAATAAAATTTGTTCTTTAATTAGGAACGGATTTAAAAAGGAAATAGTTTGTATATGGCTGTTTACATTAAATGAAATGGTATAAAGTGAATATGTTTATTGTAAATTTATTTCATTTAAAAGGGATGAAATTGGAACTGTCATACCTATTATGTGAACATCGTTAATTGGGTATGTTATTTATGTTATTATTTAATGCACTTGTATACACTGTCATTTACAAGCGACCTTGGCTTGTTTATGTGATTGGACGATCAATTTTAACACATTGTCCAGAAGCACCGTTTATTTTATAATATTTGAATTGTGTTGGTTGAAACCCCGCACGGGTCATGGGTTGGCATTTGAATACACGTCACCCTTGGATTTAATTAGAAAATGCACTTTGGTTGTTGATGTTTGAAATTTGCTATGTAATAAATGTACAATTTCCGTATAATCGAATTATATGGAAATGAATGGTGTGGGTCTCATTCCAATTTTGAGTCAAACAAATAAATATGCAATTAATACAATAAATTGGAAATTGGATTAAGGAGTTATGTATTTTACTATTTAAAAAGGATAAAATAGAAGTTTGGAATGAAAGAAATAAATTCCATTGATTACTCAATTAATAGAATTAATGGACGCTTAAATTAAGGAGGACATATCCTTGTTTATTTGGAAAGTTATAAAACAAATTTCTAGAATTGGTAAATTACATTCCAACTATAAGGAGAATTTGAAACTGAAAGATTCTGTTTTATGTTAACATTACATTTGGAAGATGGATTTCAATACTTGACATAAATGATTGATTTAATGTTGGAATGGTAGGTTTTTAATATAACAATTAAAACCATTTTTGAAGTGATTATTATTATAGTATTATAATAATGGGGAAAAATTAATGTGTATTGAAATGGAAAGATAAGAATTTACATAAAGAGTATTTCAAGGAATGAATGATATTTTAGAGGTTTTAAAATATGAAATATTTTTAAAAATAAGATTTTTAAGAAACAATTATAATTATAAATTATAAATTGTATTTGGACACGAGGTTAGGTCACGTTTATGGCGGAAGTCTGCCCGGAACCAACCGGCATATCCAGCAGCCATAAATGTTGGGCCTAATGTGAGAGATCCAAGTACACGAATACAATTTGGGTTTTGACTCGAGGTTAAGCCCAACTGTGGAATAAGTCTGCCCGGACCCAACCGGCATATCCAGCATCCACAAGTTGTAGGCCTAATGTGAGAAGTCTGGCCCATTATAAAACATAAATGGATTATATAACGAATTGGATTATTTAATCCATTTTAAATAGAAACATCATTTTAACCTGAATAAGTTTATTAACTTATATTATCCATTTTATAATGAATATTAAAAGAGTTAATTTCAAAATTAATATTTTGAAAATAATGTTTTAATATGAGAAATGATATTTTGATCAGAATAAATGGTTTATTTATTTTAAAATAAATAAAAGGAATTAAAAAATGGTTTTATTATAACTACGGATTTACACTGAAATTGGAATTTGGGTTTATCGTGAATTATGTTTTAAATAACATTTATTCTTTAACCCAGATTAATGAGGGGATTAATTTCCTAATTTTTGATTAATTATTTAATAATGACTTTGGAAGGTTAAAACGAAATAAGGTTTTAATTAAAACTTTAAATAGATTGGAGAGGAATTAAGTAAATAAATAAGAACAAGAAATTAAAACTCTTTATTTACAAATAGTGTAAATAAGGAAGAAAAAGAAGATGAAACCATTTATTTATATTTAGGTAAATAAATAACAAAAGGATAAGAATATATTTATTTACACTTAGGTAAATAAATAGGAAAAATAAAATAAAAACATTTATTTACAAATAGTGTAAATAAATAAGAAAAAGAAATTAGATATATTTATTTACAATTAATGTAAATAAATATAGAAAAGTGGAAGTAAACATTTATTTACATTTAGATAAATAAATAAGATAAAAGAATAGTAAAAAAAACATTTATTTACAAATAGTGTAAATAAATAAGGAAAAAACAATTGAAAACATTTATTTACATTTAGGTAAATAAATAAGGAAAGGAGAAATATTTATTTACACTTAGGTAAATAAATAAGGAAAATAATAGAAAACGTTTATTTACAATTAGGTAAATAAATAGGAAAAAGAATACAATTTATTTACACTTAGTGTAAATAAAATGAAAGGATATATAAATTGTAATTTATTTACAGTTAGTGTAAATAAAACAAAAAAGTAGTAAAATAAAACAAGTGATATTTTATCGTCATTTTAGATGCAATAAAAAGAATAAATTTTTATAATTAAAATCGCCAAACGATTTATATTTATATGTATATATATAAATATAAATTATAAATTAAACAAAACGCGCGCGGCAGTTCGCGTATCGACAATCGTAACTTTAAATAGTTATACCGAAAGATCCGACCATCGGATTTTCCCAAAACTGGAACCGTTAGGACCGCTTTGGGAAGATCTTTCCAACGATATAAACTTCATCAAAATCCAACGGTTAGTTTTCGAGATAAGTGCAAATCAAATTTGGTTGAAAACAGCGTCAGGGTCGCCCATTGACCCGAAGCGTCGTTATATTAATTTAAGCTATCTTATTTTAAATAAAATAGAAATAGGTCGTTATTAAATACCAATAACGATATGCAATGATTTCAAATTATATATATATGCGAGAATCATTTGAAAAGTCCGAGTTCAATCTCATTTCAAATGATTAGACGACGATCTAAGTCGAAGAGTTGAAGACGGTAATTGAAGACCGACGATCTTCACATCGAATGGATGTGTTGCTACTGAGACCCATGAGAGGAGTAGCTACCTTGAAAGGGATTCAGTGGTGACCGTTCGGACGTAGTGTTGATTTGTACGGATTTGACTTTCGCTCAGACCCAGAGCATAAGTTTATAAATGGAATGTATGTCTGACGTTGTAGCCCTTTTTACTACATTCATTGATCTCTCTTAATATATATCTGTTTGGTGGTTAACGCCCTTCTCTGAGACATACGAGCTTAGAGGTTATATATTGGTAGAAATCAATGATATGGTTGGACTGACAATGTGGCATGCCAAGATGCATGGATCAAGGCTTATGTTGAAAAGCAGGCCTTGTAGTTGATGATCGAAGCACGACTTGTTTAGGCATAGCTTTGTGTATAACGTGACTTCGCGAGCCTCACACCCTGGTATGAGTCAAAAACGGGATACGGACCATAGGGAGTGCACACGTTTCTTTCTAACTAGAGTGTTGTCAGGGACCTACCAGCGCTGACATTTTACTCATTGTGGATGTTGGATTTTGAGGTACCTCGTGTTTTATAGGCCGTTGGTGGTCATACTATAGGTCCAAAGGGACCGGGAAACGTGTGTTCAGGCATAACCAATCCACTGCCCATAGGCGGGGACCGGCCCTACCGCTTCCAAGGGTTCACTGCGGGGAATCCTGAGGCATTTGCTAGAGTGTCTCGAATCGGAGAGGATCTTTCCCCTAGCCTCGACTCATGATGGAATCCAAATTTCTAATACGCCCTTGCGGTTTTGATTATAGAACTAGTATTGGCGACATGCTATATGGTAACCATGCCATCTAGGATTGATACTTATGATTCAAATCTTTTTATTAAAACATATATACACTAATAATAATATCAAATCCGTTTTATACGTATCAAGCATCTTTGGACCATTATAAGGTAAAACCCTATCCTCTGGTGTGCGTTGCATTGTGTGATGGGACCTGGGTCTTATAATGGTTTCATTTTTTCAAAAAGACATTGCGTTATTTCTTGATTTACTTTGGTTTATGCACTGGCAATCCATAGGAGTAAACCCGTTTCGCAAAAGTGGCGTGGTCCTTGAATTTTTCTTATTAGTTATATTAGTTTAGAATTCTCACACCAGTCCCATGACTGACTCATAGTTTGTTTCACTTTGCAAACTCGGGTGCCCTCTTTTCTACATGGGCAGTCGAGTAGCCTTTTTGCAGATATCTATCTCTTTAGCAGGATTCTGGATCGAAGCCTAAAGCTGTGTCCAGAGCATAGAAGTCTTCCGCTGTTTAATGTATTTAAATCTGTTGTAATTTATCTTCCGCTGTAGTTTACTTTATTTGTACTCTGATGTAACATTATTGTAATGTAATAAAAGTCTGCTGTTATTGTTCTAATGTATTGTATTCCCAAAGTTAACGTATGCGAGTTTTGAACGGTCTTGGTCGATTTTGCGATCGATTAAGGTCGGGAAAAATCCGTGTCGTTACAATTCTGGTGATGCGGCCGCATCATCAGTATTTATATTCGAGTGCCGAAGGTATGATATCTATATATTTCCAATTGACTGTTGTGAGAACCAAAATATAGTTAGAATATATTGTTGTGGCTTGGCATCAAAAACATGATTTTATATATATATATCAAAATTATGAATTTGAAACATTAATTTACTAGTTGATTGATGGTTGTGTTGTTGTAGACTGTATTGAAAATTGTTTAAAATTGCATGCATATACATGTGTATCCATTGAACAGGTCATTGCAAAGAGGCTAGAGAAGAGGAATAAAATTGTTTGCCCAACAAATAGGTACATGTTTATTGTATTACTTGGGAATTTGATGATTTTATGAGCCGATTGGCTAGCCGCTTGGCTTTTTCTTTTTCCTTACCATTGGTTAGGGCCATGGGAGGCTATTTGAAATATCCCCAAGCTCCCGGTGCAGGGGAGGTTATGGCGAAATTTTTCGAAAATTTAGGGTGTTAGCCAAATTTTTGAAAAATTTGAAAAGTTCTTAGAAACTGAAAAGTTGAAGAACTTAAGCCATAATGAAAAGAATGAAAGTTGAGTTGATTAGTTAAACAACTTTCAGCTTCGTTCCTTGTAATAACCCGGAAAATCTGGGCCAGTTTAAAATTTTTATTTTTGGCAATTTTAGCGAAGTTTGAACATTTAAAATGAATTATTTTAAATAATATCAAAGAGAAATTTATTTTGAATATAATTCGAACGAATATAATTATATACGTTGTCGTTAGAATATAAATAATTATATATAATTATAAATAGAATTGAAAATGGCGCGGTAGTTCGATAATTCGATTTCAAACTTCAATTGAATGTACCGGGTGCAAAACAATCCGGATTTTAGTGAAACCAAAAACATTAGGATCTAATTGAGAATATCTTTCCAACGAATCCGAAAAATCGAAATTTCATAGCGGGGATCAAAAGATATGTCCAGTTGAAAATTATGAATAGTCGCTATGGAATTCAGGCCCTTAAAAATGGGAATTTTGCAAATGACCTCGGATTTCGATGAAACCACTTTTGTTGGATCCGTGATGTCAAGTTATTGTTAGATTCCAAATTTCATAATTTTTCGATTCAATATGTGAGCGTGGCAAAGGAAAATGCGTTTGACCAGTTTCAGTTGAGTTTAATCGACTGGAAAATGGCCATTTTTCCAACGGTCTCAGAATTCGATGAAACTAGTTTTGTTAGGACCGTATCGTCAATACGAAGTTAGAAAATATTTTTCTGAAATTTTTCGAGTTAGTATGTGACCCCAGTAAATTGAGATGCGCGTTCAAATTCAATATATAGAGTTATATGTTGATTTGGATGAAAACTGATTGTAACGATCGAATCAGCCTACGACACATATCCCATTGTGTTCGGAATGGGGGTAATTAGATATGGACGACAGGCAGTGGGCCTCGTTTAGAGGTCGTATGTAAAAGTCAACTTTTTGAATTTAAAATTAATTGAAAATTAATTTCCTCTCTCTTCTCTCTCACCTTATTACCTCTGCCCCCCCGTTCGATTAAAATCAAAAAAAAGAAAAAGAAGAAGCAAGCGGGAGGGCGACGGAGCCTCCATCGCGCCGCCGCGCGAGGCGCCCCCCCCTCCGCAACCGCCGCCGCCTCTCTCTTCTCTTCTTCCTCCCCTTCCTTTCTTCCCTGACCGAAGTCGCGAGCCCTTCCATAGCCAAACCCCGACGCCGCACCACCCAAATTCGAGCACCCCTCCGCCTGCAACCCCATGCGCGCCTCTTTCATCCTTCCCCTCCTCCTGTAAGTTTTATTTTGCTTTATTTTATTATTCATTTATTTGTTTCATTCTTTTCCTTTTTATTTATATATTAAAATCTGATTTTTATATATATTATAGCATAGGAAAAATCTAATTTTTATATATATTATAGCATAGGAAAAATCTGATTTATATATATATACTGTAGCGAAGGGAAATTTTGATTTTTAAACAAAGATCATATTTTTGATTTAGAATATATTATATTTTTAAAAGTGAAAAGACGATATTTTTTTTAAATATGAAAAGACGATATTTTTAAATATGAAAAGATGATATTTTTAAATATGAAAAGACGATATTTTGATATAAGTAGTGAAGTAAAAATATGATTTTTACTTCGATAAAAATATAATTTTTATAATGTAGAAGGGTTAAAAATATAATTTTCAAACTAGTGGAAGGATAAAAATATGATTTTTACATAGTAGGAATTATAAAAATATAATCTTTATCGATACGAACACTGTTATCAAAATATGATTTTTACCATATAGTTAGCAATAAAAAGTAATGTTTTTTAAAAATACAAAAAGTTATGATTTTTAAAATAGCGAAAGGTTTGATTAGTGAAATAGGAAGAGATTTGAAATTTTTATAAGAGGAAAAGATGAAATTTTTATATTTAAAAAGATGAGATTTTTAAAATAGAAAAGGTTAGATTTTTAAATTTGAAAAGGCGAAATCTTTATATGAAGGATAGCGTGATAAAAATAGAATTTTTATCTATATAGCATCGATGTAAAAATAGAATTTTTATATATTGAACAGCGTAGTAAAAATTCGATTTTTATATATTGAATAGCAAAGTAAAAATTCGATTTTTATATATTGAACAACGAAGTAAAAATTCGATTTTTATATATTGAATATCGAAGTAAAAATTTGATTTTTATATATTGAACAACGAAGTAAAAATTCGATTTTTATATATTGAATAGCGAAGTAAAAATTCAATTTTTATATATTGAATAGCGAAGTAAAAATTCGATTTTTATTTATTGAATAGCGAAGTAAAAATTCGATTTTTATATATTGAACAGCGAAGTAAAAATTCGATTTTTATATATTGAATAGCAAAGTAAAAATTCAATTTTTATATATTGAATAGCAAAGTAAAAATTCGATTTTTATATATTGAATAGCAATATAAAAATGCGATTTTTATATATGTAGTGGCTACGGGCAACGAAAGTGACGAAAGGCGAGAACGACGAAGATTTCTATAAATGAAGTGTAGTGAAGTTGGGATAGCTTTCGGTGAGAATTTCTCACTCTAAATTTCTTTTTCTAGTTATATCTATATACTAGGATGCAGACGATGTTTAGTAGCACCCGACACAATCGTCCACAGACCATGGACTTGTTTGTTTGGTTATGTAGTTAGTTAGATTATTTGGGTTGAATTGAATTGTTTGGTGAAATGAAATTGATTTGATTGATGTGTGAATGGCGTGGGCCATCACTAGACCGAGGATAAGGCTAGGTCTTGTCCCATTTTTAGTATCGTGCCGTTATGCCGCCGAAATTTTCTAAAATAAGCTAGAAAAATAAAGATATCATTTTATTTGATAAATGAACCAAATAGAATATTCATAGGTTAAATAAAATATTTTATCGTTAAAAATATAATTTTTAACGTGAATGTGAATAAATAAATATTCATTTACAAACCGGACGGTTTGTTTATGTACACCTATTTGAAGGACATTGATTGGGACGATAAATTTTACACATCGCCCGACTGCACAAATAAAATCTGTGTTTGATTGTTTGAAACCCCACACGGGTATTGGGATAAAATACGGCATACACTAATCCCAATAATTAGTTGTATGTCGATCGATGGATCGACAGGCTGTTATAAGCGTTATATATTTATATTTGATGCTTATACAGTGTTGTGCACTTTCGATGATCGTTAATTATTTATCGTTGCTATTATATACATTTGTTGTATGGAATCCGTATAATTAACTTTATATGGTAATTGATTGGGCCTCATTCCAATCGGGAAAATAAAGAATATTATAAAATAAAGGTTCATGTGTTGACCGTACTCATCCATTGAGATTAGTCATGTGTTGACAAAAATATAGATTCACGTATTGAATAGAATAAATAGTCATTTGTTGAATTGAATAACGGAATTATTGAAATATATAAAGCCGTGTTGATTAGAGATGCGCTATTTTGACGCGAACGATATTTATATCGATTATATTCGTTTTTAAAATGAATAGTGAAAAGAGATAAAAATCGAATATAATAGAAAACGAATTTGATTTGAATTGAATATATAACGAATTTGATTTGAATTGAATATATAACGAATTTGATTTGAATTGAATATATAACGAATTTGAATTGAATTGAATTGAAAAGAAAACGAATTTGAATTGAATTGAAAAGAAAACGAATTCGAATTGAATTGAAAAGAAAACGAATTGAATTGAATTGAATTGAATTGAAAAGAAAACGAATTCGAATTGAAAAGAAAACGAATTCGAATTGAATTGAATTGAAAAGAAAACGAATTGAATTGAATTGAATTGAAAAGAAAACGAATTCGAATTGAATTGAAAAGAAAACGAATTCGAATTGAATTGAATTGAAAAGAAAACGAATTCGAATTGAATTGAATTGAAAAGAAAACGAATTCGAATTGAATTGAATTGAAAAGAAAACGAATTCGAATTGAATTGAATTGAAAAGAAAATGAATTCGAATCGAATTATAATCGATTTGAATTGAAATCAAATAGAAATGAAAGTAAAAAGAATTTATAATAGAAAATTCAATTTTGATTGGAATTTGAAATAAAGGTTGAAATTGTTTTTGAAACGAATTCAAAACTATTTATAAAATTCGTTTTAAATAGTAATCGACGAAATATATATTATATATATTATATATATAATATAATGGCCTGAATAGAACGCGCCACGCCGCGGCAGTTCGCGAATTTCGACCACTAACTTCAAACGGACATTACGGGAGATCCGACCGTCGGATTCCCCTAAAACCGGAACCGTTGGGTTCGTATCGAAAAGAGCTTTCTAACGAATATTAGAAATTTGAAATCTAACGGTTGGATTTGGAGATACGTCCAAATCAAATTTGGAAAAGGTCGCTATAAGTGCAGTTCGATGGCCGTTGATGGAAATCGACTGTACGGGCCTTGATAAATTTTTTAAAAATAGTAATAATTTGTGTAAAATCATAAGAAATGATTTGGGAAAAATTGGGATGAAAAACTCCATATTTGAAAAGATAAAAATAGATTTTTATCGAAATGAACAAGTTTTGAACTAAAATTAAAACCCAACTATTTTTAAATAAATAAATTGGATTTAAAAAGGGGTTTTAAATAATCCGAATTTATAATATATTTGATTGAAATTGAAGTGATTTGTGGGTTTATCGTGAACAGTGTTTTAAATAACACTTGTCCTTTAACCTGATAATAAATAGAATGTGATTTGGGTTTGTCGTGAACTGTGTTTTAAATGACACTAGTTCTTTAACCCAGAAAAAGGAGTTTTAATGAATCTGCAATTAGATTGAAATGGGAATTGATAATGAAAATTATCAAATTTGGCAAGAGAGCGAGAATGGAGTATCACCAGTTTTGCACCAAAACGATAGTCAAATCTTTAATTAGATTTGAACGTGAAATGGTAATTAATTTTACCGATAACACTGTGGTGTTAGATATGGAGTATTACCAGTTTTGCTTCATGGGATGAATAGGTTGGGATTGGGAAATAAAATAAATAATTACTTCGATGTGGTTCGCTATTCTCGACTAGTTTAGAAAACCATAATTTGGTTTGAAATGACATCCAAAGGAAGATTAAAGGATAAATTTTAAAGAATTTATCTTGGATAAAATTAATGGGAACCTTTCCCTAAGAATATGAAATTTAGAAACTAGCTGTGGGTTAGCTAAGAAGAATGGTTTCCTGGATATTGATCTGATGTTGGTTTCGGCCTTCGAGGTTAATATTTGGGAAATTGTTCTCTTGCTAATTTACGGTTAGTGACTAATGAATTGGAATGAGGCGTACGTTGTGTTTGTGTAACATTTGTTTTAATATACGCGGGTTGTTCGAAAAGGCCGGGTTCACACCCATTTTGAATAACCGATTCGACGATAAGTCGAAGATGAAGACGGTGGTTGAAGACCGGAAGTCTTCACATCGTTTGGGTGATTACTAATGATCTTGATTGGGCTGTACACCCAAGATGAGGGAATCAGTTGGTGGTCGTCCAGACGTACTTGGAGATCGATGGATATGCGAGGAAAGTGCCTCCGGTTTCGTTCAGACCCAGAACGAACTTGTAAATGGATTGTGTGTCTGACATTGGATTTTATTCTGTTTTGATTGATTTCTGTTAAATATATATCTGTTTGGCGGCGGAGAATTTATTCTCTTGCTTAACGCCCTTCTCTGAGACGTACGAGCTTAGAGGTTATATATCGATGGATATCAATCGCATGGCATGAATTGCCTGTGTGGCACGCTGAGTTGCATTGATCAAGGCTTCTGTTGAAAAGCAAAGTCTTGTGGTTGATGATCAAAGCACGACCTACGTGGCATAGCTTTGTGTATAGCGTGGATTCGCGAGCCTCACACCTCGGTATGAGTTAAAAACGGGATACGGACCGTTGGGAGAACACGACGTTTCTTTCTAGCTTTGGTGGTGTCAGTGACTTACCAGCCCTGACATTTATATACTTTTCACCTTTGTGGTTGTTGGATGCGAGGCGCCTCGATATTAGGTCTGTAAGGACCGGGAGACGTGTGTTCAGGAATTGCCTATCCTCAAATGTAATAGAGGACCGACCCAGCCGATCCAGGGTTACCCAGAGTGTGTAGTCCTGAGGCATTTGCTAGACCGTCTCGAAGCGGAGAGGAGCTTGCCCCTTGCCTCGACTCATGACGGAAATCCAAATTCCAATACGTGATATTGCGGTTTTAATTGTAGAGCCTAGTATGGCGACATAGTGGTATGGGGCACTTATGCCGTCTATGATTTATATTTATGATTGAAATTGTTTTGACACTATACACTTATTATAGTATCAAATGATTTGTGTTAAACGTATCAAGCATGTTTGGCTATTATAAGGGAAAACCTTATCCTCCGGCTTGCGTTGCATTGTGTGATGGGACCTGGGTCTTATAATAGCTTCATTTTTCGAAAAAGCATTGCGTTGTTTATTCTATGCACTGGTATTCTTGGGAGGAAACCCGTTCCGTGTTATACGGCGTGGTCCCTTGAATTACTCTCTTTTAAAATAAAGTTTTAAATAACTGTTTTAGTTCTCACACCAGTCAAATGACTGACCTGGAGTTTATTGTTTTAACCTAAACTCTGGGTGCCCTTATTTTCGACACGGGCAGCTAGTAGTTTTGGTTTTGCAGATTTATATTCACAGGATCCTGGTTTACAGCTGGAATGATATCCGGAAAGCTCTGTATCCGTATATCACCTTCATTTGTGCTTTGTATTATTTTCCGCTGCTATGTAATTTATTGTAATCTCTGATGTTTATCGAATGTAATTTATTCATTTATACTCTGTATATCCTTGTATCTGATGAATTGTTGTAATAACAATGAACTGTTCTTCCGTCTGCGTTCTGTTGTGTGTTGTTCTCAAAGTATCCGCTCTTTCCTTCACGGGGAAGTTACGGGTTCTCACAGTGGTATCAGAGCTTTGGTTTACAGAGCTCGAGAACAAGACACATTAGAACAATACGAAAGAATTCATCAGATATTGGATTAGTAATATCCAATTAGAATGACTCGTTAGAGATAGGATTAGTAGTATCCTAGAACGAGTGTGAAGAGTATATTTTTCAAATGAAAACAATTTTGTTTTGAAAATTTAAATCATTTTATACATATCTAAATATTTATCTATTTTGAATTTGGACAATCCGATATATAAAGATTTTGCATATACGCGTCATGAACGTATATTCGAAGTTTTAATATATTGGATAGATATAGAATCATACTCTAGTGGCCCGAAGGTGATTCTGATGGTTGAGTACTCGTCGTCAGAATTTATGTTCGAGTGACGAAGGTATGATATCTATATATTTCCATTAGACTGGTGTGAGAACCAAAACCAATATAGCTAGAATACATTGTTGTGAATTGTCATCAAAAATGTGATTTTTTGTATATACATTAAAATTATGAATTTGAAACTCTAATCCACTAATTGATTGAAGTTTGTGTTGTTTGTTCATTTGTTTGATAATTTTGAACCATTTAGCCTAATTGTATCAAATATTGAATTGTATTGAAAATTAGTTGCATTTGCTTGCATATACATGTACTTACACTGAACAGGTCATAGCAAGGAGGCTAGAGCAGAGAATAAAATTTGTTTGCCCGACAAATAGGTACATATTTACTATAATTTACTGTTTTATTTGGGTGATGATGATTTTATGAGCCTATTGGCTAGCCGCTTGGCTTTTTCTTTTCCTTTTTGATATCAGAAGGCCTATATGGCAATTTCGGGATTTTCCCGTGGCTCCCGGTGCAGGGGAGGTTATGGCGAAATTTTTCGAAAATTTAGGGTGTTAGCCAAATTTTTGAAGAATTTGAAAATTCTCAGAAACTGAAAAGTTGGAGAATGGAAGCCAGATCGAACGTAGAGTTGATTAATCAAACCACTTTCGACTTTGTTCCGTTTCGGGGACGAAAAGTTTTAAGTGGGGGAGATTGTAATAACCCGGAAAATTTGGGCCAGTTTAAAATTTTTATTTTGGCAATTTTAGCGAAGTTTGAACATTTAAAATGAATTATTTTAAATAATATCGAAGAGAAATTTATTTTGAATATAATTCGAACGAATATAATTATATACGTCGTCGTTAGAATATAAATAATTATATATAATTATAAATAGAATTGAAAATGGCGCGGTAGTTCGATAATTCGATTTCAAACTTCAATTGAATATACCGGGTGCAAAACAATCCGGATTTTAGTGAAACCAAAAAAATTAGGATCTAATTGAGAATATCTTTCCAACGAATCCGAAAAATCGAAATTTCATAGCGGGGATCAAAAGATATGTCCAGTTGAAAATTCTGAATAGTCGCTATGGAATTCCGGCCCTTAAAAATGGGAATTTTGCAAACGACCTCGGATTTTGATGAAACCACTTTTGTTGGATCCGTGATGTCAAGTTATTGTTAGATTCCAAATTTCATAATTTTTCGAATCAATATGTGAGCGTGGCAAAGGAAATTGCGTTTGACCAGTTTCAGTCGATTTTAATCGACTGGAAAATGGCCATTTTTCCAACGGTCTCAGAATTCGAAGAAACTAGTTTTGTTAGGACCGTATCGTCAATACGAAGTTAGAAAATATTTTTCTGGAATTTTTCGAGTTAGTATGTGACCCCAGTAAATTGAGATGCGTGTTCAAATTCAATATATAGAGTTATATGTTGATTTGGACGAAAACTGATTGTAACGATCGAATCAGCCTATGACACATATCCCATTGTGTTCGGAATGGGGGTAATTAGCTATGGACGACAGGCGGTGGGCCTCGTTTAGAGGTCGTATGTAAAAGTCAACTTTTTGAATTTAAAATTAATTGAAAATTAATTTCCTCTCTCCTCTCTTTCACCCTATTACCTCTGTCACCCCCCGTTCGATTAAAATCAAAAAAAAAAAAAGAAGAAGCAAGCGGGAGGGCGACGGAGCCTCCATCGCGCCGCCGCGCGAGGCCCCCCCCCTCCGCAACCGCCGCCGCCTCTCTCTTCTCTTCTTCCTCCCCTTCCTTTCTTCCCTGACCGAAGTCGCGAGCCCTTCCACAGCCAAACCCCGACGCCGCACCACCCAAATTCAAGCACCCCTCCGCCTGCAACCCCATGCGCGCCTCTTTCTTCCTTCCCCTCCTCCTGTAAGTTTTATTTTGCTTTATTTTATTATTCATTTATTTGTTTCATTCTTTTCCTTTTTATTTATATATTAAAATCTGATTTTTATATATATTATAGCATAGGAAAAATCTAATTTTTATATATATTATAGCATAGGAAAAATCTGATTTTTATATATATACTGTAGCGAAGGAAAATTTTGATTTTTAAACAAAGATCATATTTTTGATTTAGAATATATTATATTTTTAAAAGTGAAAAGACGATATTTTTTTAAATATGAAAAGACGATATTTTTAAATATGAAAAGACGATATTTTTAAATATGAAAAGACGATATTTTGATATAAGTAGTGAAGTAAAAATATGATTTTTACTTCGATAAAAATATAATTTTTATAATGTAGAAGGGTTAAAAATATAATTTTCAAACTAGTGGAAGGATAAAAATATGATTTTTACATAGTAGGAATTATAAAAATATAATCTTTATCGATACGAACACTGTTATCAAAATATGATTTTTACCATATAGTTAGCAATAAAAAGTAATGTTTTTTTAAAATACAAAAAGTTATGATTTTTAAAATAGCGAAAGGTTTGATTAGTGAAATAGGAAGAGATTTGAAATTTTTATAAGAGGAAAAAATGAAATTTTTATATTTAAAAAGATGAGATTTTTAAAATAGAAAAGGTTAGATTTTTAAATTTGAAAAGGTGAAATCTTTATATGAAGGATAGCGTGATAAAAACAGAATTTTTATCTATATAGCATCGATGTAAAAATAGAATTTTTATATATTGAACAGCGTAGTAAAAATTCGATTTTTATATATTGAATAGCAAAGTAAAAATTCGATTTTTATATATTGAATAGCAAAGTAAAAATTCGATTTTTATATATTGAATAGCGAAGTAAAAATTCGATTTTTATATATTGAACAACGAAGTAAAAATTCGATTTTTATATATTGAATAGCGAAGTAAAAATTCGATTTTTATATATTGAATAGCGAAGTAAAAATTCGATTTTTTTATATTGAATAGCGAAGTAAAAATTCGATTTTTATATATTGAACAGCGAAGTAAAAATTCGATTTTTATATATTGAATAGCAAAGTAAAAATTCGATTTTTATATATTGAATAGCAAAGTAAAAATTTGATTTTTATATATTAAATAGCAATATAAAAATGTGATTTTTATATATGTAGTGGCTACAGGCAACGAAAAAGTGACGAAAGGAGAGAACGACGAAGATTTCTATAAATGAAGTGTCGTGAAGTTGGGATAGCTTTCGGTGAGAATTTCTCACTCTAAATTTCTTTTTCTAGTTATATCTATATACTAGGATGTAGACGGTGTTTAGTAGCACCCGACACAATCGTCCACAGACCATGGACTTGTTTGTTTGGTTGTGTAGTTAGTTAGATTATTTGGCTTGAATTGAATTGTTTGGTGAAATGAAATTGATTTGATTGATGTGTGAATGGTGTGGGCCATCACTAGACCGAGGATAAGGCTAGGCCTTGTCCCGTTTCTAGTATCGTGCCGTTATGCCGCCGAAATTTTCTAAAATAAGCAAGAAAAATAAAGATATCATTTTATTTGATAAATGAACCGAATAGAATATTCATAGGTTAAATAAAATATTTTATCGTTAAAAATATAATTTTTAACGTGAATGTGAATAAATAAATATTCATTTACAAACCGGACGGTTTGTTTATGTACACCTATTTGAAGGACATTGATTGGGACGATAAATTTTACACATCGCCCAACTGCACAAATAAAATCTGTGTTTGATTGTTTGAAACCCCACACGAGTATTGGGATAAAATACGGCATACACTATTCCCAATAATTAGTTGTATGTTGATCGATGGATCGACAGGCTGTTATAAGCGTTATATATTTATATTTGATGCTTATACAGTGTAGTGCACTTTGGATGATCGTTGATTATTTATCGTTGCTATTATATACATTTGTTGTATGGAATCCGTATAATTAACTTTATATGGTAATTGATTGGGCCTCATTCCAATCGGGAAAATAAAGAATATTATAAAATAAAGGTTCATGTGTTGACCGTACTCATCCGTTGAGATTAGTCATGTGTTGACAAAAATATAGATTCATGTATTGAATAGAATAAATATTCATTTTTTGAACAGAATAACGGAATTATTGAAATATATTAAGCCGTGTTGATTAGAGATGCGCTATTTTGACGCGAACGATATTTATATCGATTATATTCGTTTTTAAAATGAATAGTGAAAAGAGATAAAAATCGAATATAATAGAAAACGAATTTGATTTGAATTGAATATATAACGAATTTGATTTGAATTGAATATATAACGAATTCGAATTGAATTGAAAAGAAAACGAATTCGAATTGAATTGAATTGAAAAGAAAACGAATTCGAATTGAATTGAAAAGAAAACGAATTCGAATTGAATTGAATTGAAAAGAAAACGAATTCGAATTGAATTGAATTGAAAAGAAAACGAATTCGAATTGAATTGAATTGAAAAGAAAACGAATTCGAATTGAATTGAAAAGAAAACGAATTCGAATTGAATTGAATTGAAAAGAAAACGAATTCGAATTGAATTGAATTGAAAAGAAAATGAATTCGAATCGAATTAAAATCGATTTGAATTGAAATCAAATAGAAATGAATGTAAAAAGAATTTATAATAGAAAATTCAATTTTGATTGGAATTTTAAATAAAGGTTGAAATTGTTTTTGAAACGAATTCAAAACTATTTATAAAATTCGTTTTAAATAGTAATCGACGAAATATATATTATATATATAATATAATGGCCTGAATAGAACGCGCCACGCCGCGACAGTTCGCGAATTTCGACCATTAACTTCAAACGGACATTACGGGAGATCCGACCGTCGGATTCCCCTAAAACCGGAACCGTTGGGTTAGTATCGAAAAGGGCTTTCTAACGAATATTAGAAATTTGAAATCTAATGGTTGGATTTGGAGATACTTCCAAATCAAATTTGGAAAAGGTCGCTATAAGTGCAGTTCGATGGCCATTGATGGAAATCGACTGTACGGGCCTTGATAAAATTTTTAAAAATAGTAATAATTTGTGTAAAATCATAAGAAATGATTTGGGAAAAATTGGGATGAAAAACTCCATATTTGAAAAGATAAAAATAGTTTTTCATCGAAATGAACTAGTTTTGAACTAAAATTAAAACCCAACTATTTTTAAATAAATAAATTGGATTTAAAAAGGGGTTTTAAATAATCGAAATTTCTAATATATTTGATTGAAATTGAATTAGAAATGATTTGTGGGTTTATCGTGAACAGTGTTTTAAATAACACTTGTCCTTTAACCCGATAATAAATAGAATGTGATTTGGGTTTGTCGTGAACTTTGTTTTAAATGACACTAGTTCTTTAACCCAGAAAAAGGAGTTTTAATGAATCTGCAATTAGATTGAAATGGGAATTGATAATGAAAATTATCAAATTTGGCAAGAGAGCGAGAATGGAGTATCACCAGTTTTACTCCAAAACGATAGTCAAATCTTTAATTAGATTTGAACGTGAAATGGTAATTAATTTTACCGATAACACCGCGGTGTTACATATGGAGTATTACCAGTTTTTCTTCATGGGATGAATAGGTTGGGATTGGGAAATAAAATAAATAATTACTTCGGTGTGGTTCGCTAATCTCGACTAGTTTAGAAAACCATAATTTGGTTTGAAACGACATCCAAAGGAAGATTAAAGGATAAATTTTAAAGAATTTATCTTGGATAAAATTAATGGGAACCTTTCCCTAAGAATATGAAATTTAGAAACTAGCTGTGGGTTAGCTAAGAAGAATGGTTTCCTGGATATTGATCTGATGTTGGTTTCGGCCTTCGGGGTTAATATTTGGGAAATTGTTCTCTTGCTAATTTACGGTTAGTGACTAATGAATTGGAATGAGGCGTACGTTGTGTTTGTGTAACATTTGTTTTAATATACGCGGGTTGTTCGGAAAGGCCGGGTTTACACCCATTCTGAATAACCGATTCGACGATAAGTCGAAGATGAAGACGGTGGTTGAAGACCGGAAGTCTTCACATCGTTTGGGTGATTACTGATGATCTTGATTGAGCTGTACACCCAAGATGAGGGAATCAGTTGGTGGTCGTCCAGACGTACTTGGAGATCGATGGATATGCGAGGAAAGTGCCTCCGGTTTCGTTAAAACCCAGAACGAACTTGTAAATGGATTGTGTGTCTGACATTGGATTTTATTCTGTGTTGATTGATTTCTGTTAAATATATATCTGTTTGGCGGCGGAGAATTTATTCTCTTGCTTAACGCCCTTCTCTGAGACGTACGAGCTTAGAGGTTATATATCGATTGATATCAATCGCATGACATGAATTGCCTGTATGGCACGCTGAGTTGCATGGATCAAGGCTTCTGTTGAAAAGCAAAGTCTTGTGGTTGATGATCAAAGCACGGCCTACGTGACATAGCTTTGTGTATAGCGTGGATTCGCGAGCCTCACACCTCGGTATGAGTTAAAAACGGGATACAGACCGTTGGGAGAACACGATGTTTATTTCTAGCTTTGGTGGTGTCAGTGACTTACCAGCCCTGACATTTATATACTTTTCACCTTTGTGGTTGTTGGATGCGAGGCGCCTCGATATTAGGTCTGTAAGGACCGGGAAACGTGTGTTCGGGAATTGCCAATCCTCAAACGTAAGAGAGGACCGGCCCAGCCGATCCAGGGTTACCCAGAGTGTGTAGTCCTGAGGCATTTACTAGAGTGTCTCGAAGCGGAGAGGAGCTTGCCCCTTGCCTCGACTCATGACGGAAATCCAAATTCCAATACGTGATATTGCGGTTTTAATTGTAGAGCCTAGTATGGCGACATAGTGGTATGGGGCACTTATGCCGTCTATGATTTATATTTATGATTGAAATTGTTTTGACACTATACACTTATTATAGTATCAAATGATTTGTGTTAAACGTATCAAGCATGTTTGGCTATTATAAGGGAAAACCCTATCCTCCGGCTTGCGTTACATTATGTGATGGGACCTGGGTCTTATAATAGCTTCATTTTTCGAAAAAGCATTGCGTTGTTTATTTTATGCACTGGTATTCTTGGGAGGAAACCCGTTCCGTGTTATACGGCGTGGTCCCTTAAATTACTCTCTTTTAAAATAAAGTTTTAAATAACTGTTTTAGTTCTCACACCAGTCACATGACTGACCTGGAGTTTATTGTTTTAACCTAAACTCTGGGTGCCCTTATTTTCGACACAGGCATTTAGTAGTTTTGGTTTTGTAGATTTATATTCACAGGATCCTGGTTTACAGCTGGAATGATATCCGGAAAGCTCTGTACCCGTATATCACGTTCAGTTGTGCTTTGTATTATTTTCCGCTGCTATGTAATTTATTGTAATCTCTGATGTTTATCGAATGTAATTTATTCATTTATACTCTGTATATCCTTGTATCTGATGAATTGTTGTAATAACAATGAACTGTTCTTCCGTCTGCGTTCTGCTGTGTGTTGTTCTCAAAGTATCCGCTCTTTCCTTCACGGGGAAGTTACGGGTTCTCACATTCCTTTTCGGGGACGAAAAGTTTTAAGTGAGGGAGATTGTAATAACCCGGAAATCTGAGCTAATTTAAAATTTTTATTTTGGCAATTTTGATGAATTTTGAATATTTAAAATGAATTATTTTAAATAATAACGATGAGAAATTTATTTTGAATAGAATTAGAACATAAATATTTATTTGAATCATCGTTAAAATATAAATATTTATTTTTAATTATAAAAGGAATTGAAAATGGCGCGGTAGTTTGAAATTTTGATTTCAATGTTCAAATGAATGTACAGGATTCAAAATAAACCGGATTTTAGCAAAACCAAAAATATTAGAATCTATTTGGAAATATCTTTCCAACAAATCCGAAAAATTGAAATTTCATAACGGGAATAAAAAGTTATGCCCAGTTGAATTTTCAGAATAGTCGCTATGGAGTTTTGGCCCTTAAAAATTGCCATTTTGCAAACGACCTCGGTTTTCGACGAAACCACTTTTGTTGGATCCGTGATGTAAAATTTTTGCTAGGTTTCAAAATTCGTAATTTTCTGAATCAATATGTGAGCATGGTGAAGTAAAACGTGTTTTAACTTTTTTTGTCAATTTTGATCGACCAGAAAATGGCCATTTTTCAAACGTTCTCAGAATTTGACGAAATTAGTTTTGTTAGGACCGTATCGTCAATACGAGGCTAGAAAATATTTTCCGGGAATTTTTAGAGTCCGTATGTGGCCCCGGTAAATTGAAATGCGCGTTCAAATTCGATATATAGATTTATATTTTGATTTTGATGGAAAATGATCGAAATAGTCGAATCAGCTTACGATACATATCCCATTATATTCGGAATGGGGGTAATTATATAGGGGCGATAGTCGTTGGGTCTCGTTTGAGGCTTGAACAAAAAGTCAACCTTTTAAAGAAAAGATAATAATAAAATAATAATATATATATATGTGTTTTTCACTTACCCCCTCCCCTTTCTCATTTCATTTCCACGAACCAGAATAAAAAAAACCCGACCTCTCTTCAAACTCGTCGCCGCCTGGGTGGGCCACCGCGCCGCCTCCGCTCCGTCGCAGGGGACCTGTAACAACTCGGAATTTTGGGACCAATTTAAAATTTTTATTTTAGAAATTTTAATGAATTTAGAGCATTTAAAATAATTTATTTTAAATAATAACAACAGAAAATTTATTTTAGTCGAAGTTAAAAATATAAAAACTATATATATATATCTAGAAATATATATATATACGTATATTTTAACTGATTTTGATTGATCTGGTTGTGATGTTGGATCTAAACATATGTTGTTCATTAAAATATGTCTATACATTTCTATCACTTTATAGCACGTATCACATGTTACACTTACAAAAATTATATTATCATACATTTGTTTGTACTCGCATCTATGTCACATGTTTGTCAAATCAAATTGATAATAAACCAACGAATACTTATTATATTCTCCCTGTTAATTAAATAATTCTAAGAAAGGAAATGAAAGTTTCCTTCTCTAACTACCCTCATTAATTAAATAACTTAAAGAAAGGAAATGAAATGTTTTTCTCTCCCCCTCATTAATTGATTACATTAAACGAAAGAAAATGGGAAGTTTCATCTCTAAATAAATTTAAGTAGTAAATAAATAAAAATTTAATAATATATAATATTATATATAACCTCGTAATCCTATAACCCTAATTCTTCATAGCCTCCACCATCCACTATGAATGGCTGAAATTGCCAATCTTTGATCTCTTAATTTCTCACAAACCACTACAAATTAAAAAGAGGATCTCAAAGCCAAAATCAAAGAGGATCTTGAGGCCTTTAATATCATACGGCTATGATCAGAAAACGTCAGGTGTACTGTTCAATTTTGCCCCACAAAGGAGCGCCGCTCGCATGCAAATCTAAGGCAGTGGGGACCACCGAGAGTAAAGTGGCTCCAGTTGGAAGTAGACAGCGGCAATGGCTTCTATGTGGTTTATGGCCGATTCAAAGGGCGGGAATTTTTGGGTCTTCACAGTTGGTATCAGAGCTCTGGTTAGCTCAAATATTTGGGGTATAACTCGTTAGAACTGAACAAAAGAATCATTAGAGATTGGATTAGTAATATCCAACAGGAATACTCATTAGAGATGGGGTTAGTAATGCCCTAGAATGAGTTGAGAGTAACAAGATTTTAATTAGCGTATTTTTGATTATATATATAATCTGATCTTAGAAAATATAATTTTTGAATGTATGAAAGCTATATATATATTTAAAAAATTAATCAACTAATAAAATTATTGAAACTAATAAAAAAGAATGAAAATTTAGTTGGTTAATTTAACAACTTTTAGCTTCGTTCCTTTTCGAGGACGAAAAGATTTTAAGTGGGGGAGATTGTAACAACCCGGAATTTTGGGACCAATTTAAAATTTTTATTTTAGAAATTTTAATGAATTTAGAGCATTTAAAATAATTTATTTTAAATAATAATGACAGAAAATTTATTTTAGTCGAAGTTAAAAATATGAAAATTATATATATATCTAGAAATATATATATACGTATATTTAAACTGATTTTGATTGATTTGGTTGTGATGTTGGATCGAAACATATGCTGTTCATTAAAATATGTCTATACCTTTCTATCACTTTATAGCACGTACCACATGTTGCACTTACAAAAATTACATTATCATACATTTGTTTGTACTCGCATCTATGTCACATGTTTGTCAAATCAAATTGATAATAAACCAATAAATACTAATTATATTCTCCCTGTTAATTAAATAATTTTAAGAAAGGAAATGAAAGTTTCCTTCTCTAACTACCCTCATTAATTAAATAACTTAAAGAAAGGAAATGAAATGTTTTTCTCTCCCCCTCATTAATTGATTACGTTAAATGAAAGAAAATGGGAAGTTTCATCTTTATAAATTTAAATAGTAAATAAAAAAAATTAATAATATATAATATTATATATACCCTCATAATCCTATAACCCTAATTCTTCATAGCCGCCACCATCCACTATGAATGGCTGAAATTGCCAATCTTTGATCTCTTAATTTCTCACAAACCACTATAAATTAAAAAGAGGATCTCAAAGCCAAAATCAAAGAGGATCTTGAGGCCTTTAAGATCATACGGCTATGATAAGAAAACGTTAGGTGTACTGTTCGATTTTGCCCCACAAAGGAGCGCCGCTCGCACGCAAATCTAAGGTAGTGGGGACCACCAAGAGCAAAGTGGCTCCAGCTGGAAGTAGACGGTGGCAATGGCTTCTGTGTGGTTTATGGCCGATTCAAAGGGCGGGAATTTTTGGGTCTTTACAGGACCCCAGCACCACCGCGCACCTCTACCCCTCCGGCCAACTTCAACATCGCCACTTTCCTTTTCCCTCTCTCCAAACCGACGCGCAGCCTTCCCCCTCTCCATATCGACTTCCGCCGCCTTCCCCCATCTCCGGTCCGATCTGAACTTCCCTCCTCCTTTTAATAGTAAGTTTTCTGATTTTACTTTATAAAATTCCGATTTTTAGAGATATAAAGTTAGGGTTTTAATTTAGTTAAAGCTTAGATTTTTTTTTAAATGCGAAAAGATAATATTTTTATCATATATGAAAGGTTGGATTTTTAATTGGAAAACTTTGATTTTTAAACAAGAAAAGAATTGAATTTTTATATTAGAAAAGTTCGAATTTTTATATTAGAAAGGTTTGAATCTTTATATAGTTGAAATGGTGAAGTAAAAATATGTTTTTATAGAGTGAATAAAAATATGATTTTTATTGTATGAACATCAAAATAAAAATATTATCTTTACAATGTAAACATCGTGTTAAAGATACGATTTTTACACGTATGGTTGTGAAATAAAAATATGAACATTATTTTTATCATGAAGTAGTGAGAATAAAGATTCGATTTTTATAGGAGTAGCGTATTAAAAGTAGAATTTTTATATAATGGAAAATATAAAAAATATGATTTTTATATATGTAGCGAAATAAAAATCTGATTTTTATTATATATCTAGCATTGAAACAAAAATGTGATTCTAATAGCATTGATAGAAAAATGTGATTTTTATATATGTAGCGAATACGAACGACGAAAGTGACGAAAGACAAGCACGACAAAGATTTTCTACATATGAAGAGTCGTGGTGTTTGGTTTAGCTAATCTGTGAGAACTCCTCACTTTTATTTTAATTCCTAGTTAAAATATATACTAGGATGCAGACGGTGCTTAGCAGCACCCGACACCCGTCGTCCACAGACCATGGATGACTTGTTTGTTTGATTGATGTGTTGTGAAAACTGATTGTGACGTGGAATGAACGGAAATAAATATTCATTTGTTGAAATAAATTATTTATCGTTAAAAATATAATTTTTAACGTGAATGTCAATAAATAAATATTCATTTACAAATCAGACGATTTGTTTATGTACACCCATTTGAAGGATATTGATTGGGACGATAAATTTTACACGTCGCCCAACTGCACAAATAATACTCAGTGTTTGTGGATTGAAACCCCACACGGGTGTTGGGATGATATTTGACGTACACTAATCCCAATTGTTTAGTGGTATGTCGATCGTTTGATTGACAGACTGTATGAGCGTTAATTAGTTATATTTAATGCTTATGCAGTTGTGTGATGCACTTTGGATGACGGTTGATTATTTATCGTTGCTATTATATACATGTGTTGTATAGAATCCATATAAATAACATTATATGGTAATTGAGTGGGTCTCGTTCCAATTTAGAAGATAAAATATATATTCATGTGTTGAATAAAAGAAAATTCATGTGTTGGATAAAATATATATTCATGTGTTGAATAAAAGAAAACTCATGTGTTGAATAAAAGAAAATTCATGTGTTGAAGAAAATATTCATGTGTTGAATAGAATAACGAAGTTATTGAAATATATAAAGCCGTGTTGATTAGATATGCGCCATTTTGACGTGAACGATATCTATATTGATTTTATTCATTTTTATAATAAATATAGAAAAAAAGTGATTTCAAAATATAACGTTTTGAAAATATTATCAATTGTATATCGATGACATGGAATATTCAATTTTGATTTGAAATTGAATATGAAGTAGAAATCGTTTTGAAAACGAATTTAAAATGATTTACAAAATGCGTTTTAAAAGGAAATCGACGTAATATATATAATAAATATTATATATATATAATGGCCTGAATAGAACGCGCCGCGCTGTGGCAGTTGGCGAATTTCGACCATTGACTTCGAATGGACGTTACGGGTGATCCGACCGTCGGATTCTCCTAGAACCAAAACCGTTAGGTTCGTATCGAAAGAAGCTTTCTAACGAATATTAGAGATTTGAAATCTAATGGTTGGATTAGGAATTATGTCCAAATCAAATTTGGAAAAGGTCGCTGTAAGTGCAGTTCGATGGCTGTTGATGGAAATCGACTGTATGGGCCTTGATAAAATTATTAAAAATAGTAATAATTTGTGTAAAATCATAAGAAATGATTTGGGAAGAATTGGGATGAAAAACTCCATATTTGAAAAGATAAAAATAGATTTTTATCGAAATGAACTAGTTTTGAACTAGAATTATAATCCATTTATTTTTGAAATAAATAAATTGGATTTGAAAGGGTTTTAAAAGTAACTAGAATCTCCAATAATTGAATTTGAATATCGTGAACGGTGTTTTAAACAACACTCGTTCTTTAACCCGATTTACAGTGAAATGGGATTTGGAATTTATAAATCTTTTTGATAAGATTTAAAGGAGATTTTCCAAAGTAAAGTTTTCCAATTTAATAAAATAAATTGGAATGGAATTGAATTCGATTTGGTAATAATCGAAGTGAATTTTTGTGGAGGAAGACTGCTAATATATCTGGAATTTAAAAGGCATTGCCGTTATTCCACTTATATTATTAGTCGGATATGGAAGTTTATATCGATTATATATATCGATTTGATTTCCATCAAGATTCCATCTTTAATGGAATGTGATTTTGGGTTGTCGTGAATGGTATCTTTAATAATACTGTTCTTAGACCCGACGGAGTTAAGAAAATCAGAAACTAACTGGAGATTAGTTAAGTTGAATGGTTTCTTGGGTATTAATCTGATGTTGGTTTCGGCCTTCGGGGTTAATACTTAGAGAATTGTTCACTTGCTAATTTACGGTTAAAGGCTGATGGAATGGAATGTAATTTTGGGTTTATAGTGAACTGTGTTTTAAATGACATTGGTTCTTTAACCCAGTTAAAGACATGATATGATTTCCCAAGTTAAACAATCATTAATATGATTTTTGGGAAGATTAAAACCAAGTGGAGTTTTAATGAATCTTTAATTAGATTGAAATGATCGAGAATGGAGTATCACCCGTTTTGCTCCAGGCGATAGTTAAATCTTTAATTAGATTTGAACGTGAAATGGTAATTGAATTTACCGATAACACCGTGGTGTTAGATATGAAGTATGACCAGTTTTACTTTATGGGATGAATAGGTTGGGATTGGGAAATTTAAAACAAATGATTACTTCGGTAAGGTTCGTTAATCCCGACTAGTTTGGATAAACCCTAATTTGGTTTGAATTGATATTCAAAAGAAGATTAAAGAATAAATTTAAAGAATTTATCTTTGATAAAATTAATGGGAACCTTTCCCAAAGTATAAGAATATTTGAATAAAAGAATATTCTGAATTGGAATGAGGCGTATGTTGTGTTTGTGTAACACTTGTTTATTATATACGCGAGTTATTCAGAAAGAACGGGTTTATCCCATTCTGAATAACTGATTCGACGATGTGTCGAGGATGAAGACGGTGGTCGAAGGCCGGAGGTCTTCACATCGTTTGGATAATTACTGATGATCTTGATTGGGCTGTACACCCAAGAGGAGGGAATCAGTTGGTGATCGTCCAGACGTACTTGGAGATCGATGGATATGCGAGGTACAAGGTGTCTCCGGTTTCGTTCAGACCCAGAACGGACTTATAAATGGATTGTGTGTCTGACATTGGATATCATTCTGTGTGATTGATGGATATCAGTTGCATGGAGTGGTTTGCCTGTGTGGCATGCTAAGATGCAAATGATTAAGGCTTCTATTGAAAAGCAGAGTCTTGTTATTGATGATCCAAGCACCGCCTGTGTGGCACAACTTTGTGTAGCATTGATTCGCGAGCCCCACACCCCGGTTGTGAACCAGAAACAGGAGAGGACATCAGGGAAGGCATGCGTTTCTTTCTAGCTAGGGTGGTGTCAGTGACCTACCAGCCCTGACATTTATATTATTTTCACCTATGTGGTTGCTAGATTGCGAGACACCTCGGATATATCGGTGATTATGTGGAGCCGATGGAGTCATTTGGCTCATTTACGCCCCAAAGGGCGGGGAAACGCAATGTCCAGGCATTTTAATCCACATCGGTGGACCGTCCCTGATGATCCAAGGGCCCACCTGAGTCTGGGTCCTGAGGCTCGGGCTAGACAATATCGAATCAGTAGAGGACGATCCCTTGCATCGGTTCACGGATGGAAAACCCCACTTCCAATACGTGACTTTGCGGTTTTGATTGTAGAACCAGTATGGCGACATGATATATGGTACCCATGCCGTCTATGATTGATTTTTATGATTGAAATTGTTTTGACACTATACACTTATAATAATAATAAAAGATGAAATTTAGCGTATCAAGCATTCTTTGGCTATTATAAGGTAAATCCCTATCCTCCAGCTTGTGTTGCATTGTGTGATGGGACCTGGGTCTTATAATAGCTCATTGTTCTTTATTTAGCATTGCGTTGTTGTTTTATGCACTGGTATTCTTGGGAAGAAACCCGTTCGTGTTATACGGCGTGGTCCCTTGATTTACCTAACTTTAAAATAAAGATTAATAACTGTTTTTGCTCTCACACCAGTCACATGACTGACCTGGAGTTTATTGTTTTAACCTAAACTCTGGGTGCCCCTATTTTCTACACGGGCAGCTAGTAGTTTTGGTTTTGCAGATTTATATTCACAGGATCCTGGTTTACAGCTGGAATGATATCCGGAAAGCTCTGTATCCGTATATCTCTTTCAGTTGTGTATTGTATTATTTTTTCGCTGTAGTAATGTATTTAAATCTCTGATATTTAGTAGATGTGTAATATTGATTTATACTATGTATATTTTTGTATTCTAATGGAGTTGTTGTAATTAATAATGAAATGTTCTTCTGTCTGTGTTCCGATTGTGTTGTTCTCAAAGCAATCCGCAATTTCCCGTAAGGGGGATTTCGGGTCGTTATAGCGTCACACATCGACAGTTGGAGAACGTCGACCTGAAACTTCGAATTGACGTACCGTGAGATCCGACCGTCGGATTCTCCTGAAATTGGAACTGTTGGAACCATAATGAAATAATCTTTCCAATAAAATAAGAAATTTTGAAATCCAACAGTTATATTTTAATCTAAGTCCAAATCAGTTTTGAAAAATGTCGCTATGAATGCAGTTCGATGGTCGACATTGAAAACCGACTGTAAGTGCCTTAATAAAATTATTAAAAATAAAAATAAATTATGTAAAATCATAATAAATGATCGAAAAGATTTTGGACGAAATATTCCATATTTGAAAAGATAAAAGATATTTAATTCGAATGAACTAGTTAATAACTAGAAAAATAATCCAATAATTTTTAGAAATAATATTGGATGGTAAATGGTTTTAACATAACCCGAAGTTTCCAACATATAAATCGGAATGGATTTAATGGAAATTATCTTTAGATATTTTAAATATTAGGTTCCATGATTATACAGATATCGTTGAGGAATTTGAAAGATATTGATATCATTATTCCAAAATGATATATGTTGGTTTTAGGATTTGATATTGAATGAAAATCGATATGATTTCCATTTAAGACCTTATATTTAATATCAAATGGTATTTTGGGTTTGTTGTGAATGGTGGCTTAAATACCACTATTCTTAAACCCTATTGAAATGAAAGTTATAGAATAAATCTTTTAAGTAAGATTTAATGAAGTTTTCCAGTTTAATAAATTAACTTGGAATTAAATGGAAAATGGGATTTTGGGTTTGTCGTGAATGGTATCTTCAGTAATACTATTCTTGAAACCATTTGTGAGTGGAATAAATCTTTTAATTAATGTCTAGAGAAGTTTTCCAATCTATTTAATTAATTTGGAATTAAATGGAATTCGAGTTAATAATGATCAAACTGAGCTTTTGTAAAGGAAGGCCTTTACTATTTATGGAATTTAAAAGGCTTTGCCCTTATTTCATTTATAGTACTAGTATGATACGGAAATTTATATTGATTACAAATTTTTCAGATTTATGTGAAGATCTCATATTAAATAGAAGATGATTTTGGGTTTATTGTGAATGGTGTTGTAAATGATATTTCTTCTTTAACCCAAGAAAAAACAAGATTAATGTCTAAAGGTTGAACAATCATTAAGCAATGATTTCTGTAGATTAAAACTAAGTTGGAGTTTTAATGATGTTTAATTAGATTGAAAGTTAAAGGGTAATTAAATTTACCAAACACGAGAAGTATTCGAAATGGAGTATCACCAGTTTTACTCCATGCGATACTTAAATCATTAATTTGATTTGAAACGTTAAATGGTAACTAAAATTACCGATAGCACAATGGGTGTTAGATATGGAGTACTACCAGTTTGCTCCATGGAATGAATAGATTGGTATTGCGATAAATGAAATAAATGATTACTTTGGTAAGGCTCAATAATCCCGCCTAATTATATAAACCTTTATTTGGTTTAAGTTGTGAAAAGATATAATAAAACCGTTTGAAATGATATCCAAAAGAACATTAAACAAAGGTTTATATGATGTAAAACTTTGATAAAATTAATGGGAACCTTTCCCATGGTTATGAATATTTTAATAAAAGAAAATTCTGGATTGGAATGAGATGTGTGTTATTTTTTATATCACATGATTATAAGATGCACGAGTTATTCGGAAAGAATGGTTTAACCAATTATGAATAACTGTTATGACGCTAAAAAGTCAAAGACATTAAAGACAGTCGTTGAAGATCGACAATGTAACAACCCGGATTTTCAGAACCAATTTAAATTTTTTATTTTAGCTATTTTAATGGATTTTGGATATTTAAAATGATTTATTTTAAATAATAACGACTAAAAGTTTATTTAAGTCAAAGTTAGAACAAATAAATTTATTTTAATTATAAAATGAGCCTGAAATGGCGCGGTAGTTTGAAAATTTGATTTTAAACTTTGAATGAATGTACATGATTCAAAATAAATCGGATTTCAGTAAAACCAGAAATGTTGGAATCTAATTAACTATATCTTTCTAATGAATGTATGAAACTGAGAATTCATAATATAAATTGAAAGTTATGTCTAGTTAAAATTCAAAATAGTCGCTATGGATTTTTTTTAAATATAATATATAGGCCTTAAAAATACCATTTTGCAAACGACCTCCGTTTTCGACGAAACCACTTTTGTTGAATCTGGAATGTCAAATTATTGCTAGATTATAATTTTCATAATTTTTGGAATTAATATGTGAGCGTGGTGAATTTAAACGCGTTTGGTAAATTTGGTTTGAATTTAATCGACTGGAAAATGGCCATTTTCCAAGCGGTCTCCAAATTCGACGAAATTTGTTTTGTTAGGATCGTATCGTCAAAACATAGCTAGATTTTTTTTTGGAATTTTTGGAGTCAGTATGTGGCCTTGGTAAATTAAAATGTACGTCGAAATCAATTTTGAACGTTATATTGATTTATATTTTAATTTTGATGAAAACTGATCGAAACAGTCGAATTGGCTTACGGGACATATCCCATTGTGTCCGAAACATGGGTATTTGGCTAGGGGCATTGATCGTAGGATTCGACTTGGAGTTAGAATGTAAAACTAACTTTTTGGAATTAATTAAATAAAATATATAAAAGGGTATAACCCTAATTTTTTTTGCTCAGAAAAAAAACCGCCCCCTTTTTTCAAATCGATCCGCCGCCCTCCCCCATCGCCGTCGCCATGGCCCACCACCCGCCGCCGCTGACCGCCGCACCTCCTACTCCAGCGACCAGAGACCGTCGCACCTCCCCTTCCTCTCCGTTCAACTTCTACAAAGCCCTAAAACCCCCAAATCATGAAAACCCACTGCGCCGACCACCCCTGGCCCTAACCTTGCCAACACCCTACGCCGCACCCACCCTCATCACCCCACACCGCACCCCCCTCAGCACAAGCTCCGACCGTGGGCCTTTCCATCTCTAAAACCCATTTTCTATAAAATCCAGTTTTTGCAAATAAGACCCTGCCACTATTTCTTCAACAACTCTCAAACCGAGCCACTCTGGCCAAAACTCCACAATGCCAAAATCGAAGAGCATGATTTTCTCTTCGATTTAGCTATATGGAAGTCATATTTTGGATTGCGGAGTTGTTCAGAAAACGTGTCCCAAATCTACTGTCCGATTTATGTCTTTTCGCGATTTCCGGTGAAATGGAGCATTTTCGGAAGAAATGCCACTAGGCGAAAGTCGTCCGGAATGGCACGTTTAAGCTAGAAAAAAAGACGACGTGAAGATTGGAGCTCGTTTGCAAATTTTGGAACTGGAACAGCAATTTAGAGTGTTAGAAAATATTGGCGGAGTATATCCCAATGTGAGAACACCTTCTCACTCAATTTAATTTACATTTAAATATATCCTAGATTGCAGACGGAGCTTAGTAGCTCCCGACACTATTTATTGTGCAAACCATAGTTGTTTGTTTGAAATGAATTATGGTGAAATTGACAGTATTCTGGTGAAATGATTGTATTGGGGTTTTATTGTTTGGATTGATTATTGTGTATGACCCGAGCCAGTATCAGGAGGGGGTAATGCTATACATTACTCCGGTTCTAATATTGTGCCGTTATAATGCCGATTTTTTCTGAAATAAATATTTATTCATTAAAAATATCATTTTTAATGTGTATATGAACCGTATAAAATATTCATGTGTTGAATAAAATGTTTGAACAATAAAAATAACATTTTCATGGAATGTATGAACTACATAAAATAGTCAAGTGTTGAAATAAATATTTTATCGTTAAAAATATAAATTTTAACGTATATATGAACGACATAAAATTCTCCTGAAATGAAAATAAATATTCATTTACAAATCGGACGATTTGTTTATGTACACCCATTTAATTGACATAGATTGGGACGATAAATTATACACATCGCTCGACTGCATAAATAATATTCAGTATTTGTTGGTTGAAACCCCACACAGGTATTGGGATGATATTTGACGTACACTAATCCCAATGTTTAAAGGTATGTCAATCGATAGGTTGACGGACTGTTGTAAGCGTTAATTATTTATGTTTAATGATTACTCAGTTGAGTAATGCACTCTGGATGATGGATTATTGCTTATCGTTGTTGTTGTGTACATGTGATGTATGAAATCCATATAAATAAATTATATGGTAATTGATTGGGTCTGATTCCAATTTAGAAAGAACGAATATTTTAGAAAGAACGAATATTTTAAAATAACAAATATTTTAAAATAATATTCAGTAAAGGATAAAAATGTGAATTTGATGTCCGATTTTGGATGGACACGAAAATATTGAAATGTGTGAAGCCGTATTATGCTCTATTTTAACGCGAACGATTTTTATATAGATTTTTTCCATTTTTATAATGAATATCGAAAATGAAATAATTTCAAAATCTGATATTTTGAAAATATTATCATTTAAATATTATAATGATAAAGAGTATTCAATTTTGATTGTAAATTGAAATGAAAGTGGGAATCATTTTAAAAAAAGTTATAAAATACTTTTTGAATGAAAAATATATTATATACATATATTAATGGTTCGAATAGAACGTGCTGCGCAACGACCGTTCGCGAATTTCGACCATTGGCATCGAATTGACATTACGGGAGATCCGACCGTCGGATTCTCCTAAAACTGGAACCTTTTAGTTCGTATCAGAATGAGCTTTCCAATGAACATAAGGGTTTTAAAATCTAACGGTTGGATTTGGAATAATGTCCAAATCAAATTTTGAAAAGGTCGCTATGGATGTAGTTCTGTGGCCGTTATTGGAAACCAACTGTACGGGTCTTGATAAAATTATTAAAAATATTAATAATTTGTGTAAAATCATAATAAATGGTTTGGAAAGAATTTGGATGAAAATTTCCACGTTGTAAAGATAAAAATATATTTTTATCAAAAAGAACTAGTTACTAACTTGAAAGATAATCCAACATTTTTAAATAAATAAATTGGATTAGTGAATGGTTTTAATCTAACCAGAATTTTCCAATGTATGAATTGGAATGGATTTGAATAGAAATCATCTTCGGGATATTTCGATATTGGATTCCGTGACAATACAGATATTATGGAGGAATTTGAAGATAGATATATATCGTTATTCCCCATATGATATGTGTTGGTTTCAGAATTTGATATTGAATATAAGCCGATATAATTCCTATTTAGTGCCTTATATTTAATATCAAATTGGATTTTTAGTTTGTTGTGAATGGTGTCTTCAGTAACACTATTCTTAGACCCCGTGGTGAAAAGAAGAAAATTTTCAATTAAGATTATTAGAGTTTCTAATTGTGTTTAGTAATTGGAATAAAATGGAATGTGAATTGGGTTTATTATGAACTGTGTTTTTAACGACATTCGTTCTTTAACCCGATTAACAGTGAAATGTGATTTGGAATATATAAATCTTTTAATTAAGATTAGTGGAATTTTCAAAAGTAAAGTTTTCCAATTTAGTATGTTAAATTGGAATTGAATGGAATTCCATTTAGTAATAATCGAAGTAAGCTTCTGTGGAGGAAGACTGTTACTATATATGGAATTTAAAAGGCTTGGCCATTATTCCATTTATATTATTAGTCGGATACGGAAATTGATATCGATTATATATTGGTCTGTTTTCCATGAAGATTCCATAATTAATGGAATGTGATTTTGGGTTCATCGTGAATTGTGTTTTAAATGACACTGGTTCTTTAATTCACTTAAAGACAACGTTACATGTTTAAAATTGTATTTCGAACTGTATTGTTGAAATCTGCTAAATATATATATGTTTGGTGGTGGAGAATTTATTCTCTTGCTTAACAACCTTCTCTGAGACGTATGAGCTTAGAGGATTATAAATCAGCATAAATCAATGGTACGGTGTAGATTGCTAATGTGGCATGTTTGATTTCCCATAGTTAAATAATCATTGAGTAATGATTTATGAGATTAAAACTAAGTGGAGTTTTAATGAATCTTTAATTATATATAAATGAGAATGTGATAATTTAAATTATAAAATTTGGAAAATGATCGAGAATGGAGTACCACCAGTTTTACTCCAGGCGATAGTTAAATCTTTAATTAGATTTGAACGTGAAATGGTAATTAAATTTACCAATAACACCGTGGTGTTAGATATGGAGTATTACCAGCTTTGTTCCATGTGATGAATAGGTTGGGATTGGGATTAATGAATAAATGATTACTTTGGTAAGGCTTGATAATCCTGACTAGTTGATAAACCTTAATTTGGTTTAGAATTTATATCCAAAGGAAGATTAAAGAATAAATTTCAAAGAATTTATCTTTGATAAAATTAATGGGAACATTTCCCTAATGATGTGAATATTTGAATAAAAGAATATTCTAAATTGGAATGAGGCGTATGATTTATTTTTATAGAACTTGATTATTGGTTATAAGATACGTGAATTATTAGGAAAGGTCGAGTTTATACCCATTCTGAATAATTGATTCGACGATAAGTCGACGATGAAGATGTTGGTTGAAGACCGGAGTTCCTTACATCGTTTGGATGATTACAGATGTCTTGATTGGGCTGTACACCCAAGACAAGGTAATAAGTGGTGATCGTCCAGACGTACTTGGAGATCGACCGGATATGTGAGGACCTCTCTCCTATATTAGACATATGGGACAAGGAATAAGGTGCTTCCGGTTTCGTTCAGACCCAGAATGAACTAGTAAATGGATGTGTGTCTGACATTGGATTTTATTCTGTGTTGATTGATTTCTATTAAATATATATCCGTTTGGTGGCGGTGAGAATTGATTCTCTTGCTTAACACCCTTCTCTGAGACGTATGAGCTTAGAGGTTATATATTGATAGGTTTCAGTCGCACGGCGTGAATTGTCAGTATGGCATGCTAAGATGCATGTGATCAACGCTTGTTGAAAAGCAGTCTTGTGGTTGATGATCAAAGCACGACTTTAAGTAGCATAGCTTTGTGTATAGCGTTAATCCGCGAGCCTCATACCTCGGTACGAGTCAAAAACGGGATCGTGACCGTTGGGAGTGCATGCCATTTCTTTCTAGCTACGGGTGGTGTCATGGTTTGGAGCCCAGACATTTACATTTTTACCTATGTGGATGATGGATAGCGAGGCGCCTCGGATATATCGGTCACTACGGGGCCGATGGATAGGTCCGATAGGACCGGGAAACGTGTGTTCAGGAATAACCAATCCACAAACATAAGTGTGGACCGGCTCTTCCGTTTACAGGGTTCACTATAGGGGATCCTGAGGCATTTGCTAGAGTGTCTCGGATCGGTGAGGAGCCATCCCTTGCCTCGACTCATAGATGGAAATCCAATTTCCAATACGATACCTTTCGGTTTTAAATTGTAGAACTAGTATGGCGACATAGTCGGATGAGGTACTATGCCGTCTATGATTGATACATTTATATTTGAAGTTGAATTCTTCACTTACAGTAATAATAAAAGATGAAATTTAGCGTACCAAGCATTGGTTGGCTATTATAAGGTAAAACTCTATCCTCCGGCTTGCGTTGCATTGTGTGATGAGACCTGAGTCTTATAATTGCTTCATTTTTCCGAAAAGCATTACGCTGTTTGATTTATGCCCAGGTATTCTTAGGAGAAAACCCATTCCGTGTTATACGGCGTGGTCCCTTGATTTACATTATTTTTAAAGTAAAGTTTTAAATAACCATTTTAATTCTTATACCAGTCCCATGCTTGGCTCGGAGTTAATTGTTTCTACCTAAACTCTGGGTGCCTGTATTTTCCACATGGGCAGTCGGTAGTTTTGGTTTTGCAGATATTATTTTCCTAGGATCCTGGATTTATAGCTGGAGCTATATTCAGAAAGCTTTGTATCCGTGTATCTCTTTCAGTTGTGCTATGTATTATTTTTCCGCTGCTATGTAATGTATTTCAATCTCTGTTATTTTTCTAATGTATATTATTTATTTGTGCTCTGTTATATTCTTGTACTCTGATGTAATTGTTGTAATAGCAATGAATTGTTCTATTGTTTGTGTTCTGATTTGTCATGTTCTCAACTCAATCCGGGCTTTCCCGATAGGGGAAGTTTGGGTCGTTTCAGCGTGGTATCAGAGATTTGGTTTACAGAGCTCGAGAACAAGACACATTAGAACAAAACGAAAGAAATCATCAGAGATTGTATTAGTAATATCCACTAAGAATGTCTCGTTAGAGTTAGGATCAGTAGTATCCTAGAATGAGTGTGAAGAGTGTTATTTTTAAAATAAAAATGAAATCAAAATTTCTTTTGATAATTTAAATCTTATTATACGTATTTGAATATTTTATTTTAAATTGATTTTGGACTATCGGGTATATAGAGATTTTAATATACGTTTGATCCACGTGTATACGTAGCCTCAAATATACTGGATGGATATAGAATCACACTTTTGTCGCCCGGAAATGATTCGACTGATGACTACGTAGCATCAGTAGTTTATTTTCGAGTTTCGAAGGTGGGATATCTATATATTACCAATTGACTGGTGGAAGAACCAAAACTTAGCTAGGATTTATTGCTGTGATTTGTCCTTAAAAATATGATTTTTGAATATAATAAAGATATATGACTGAAAAGCTATTCAGCTAATTGATTGCTGGTTGTGTTGTATGATAATTATTTTGGCTAGTTGAAATGTTGGAACAATAAAACCAATATTTGATTAAATGTTAATTTAGCCAAATTAAATCAAAATAATGAACTGAATTGAAAGTTGATTGAAATTGCATATATGTACATGTGTATATAACGAACAGGTCATAACATGGAAGCTAAGAAGAGGAATAAAATTGTATGCCCGACAAATAAGTACATGTTTACTATATTTCTTGGGTTTTGATGATTTTATGAGCCAACTGGCTTGCCGCTTGGCTTTTTCTTTTTCTTTTGGATTGATGAGGGCCCTGTGAGGCAAGTTGCGGTTTTAAATATCAACCTGTACAAAGGAGGTTATCGCGAAATTTTTCAAAAATTTAGGGTGTTAGCCAAATTTTTGAGAAATTAGAAAATTCTTAGAAACTAAAAAGTTGAAGAACTCAAGCTAGAATGAAAGTTGAGTTGGATAGTTAAACAACTTTTAGCTCCGTTCCTTTTCAAGGACGAAAATATTTTAAGTGGGGGAGATTGTAACAACCCGTATTTTCAGAACCAATTTAAATTTTTTATTTTAGTTATTTTAATGGATTTTGGATATTTAAAATGATATATTTTAAATAATAATGACTAAAAATTTATTTAAGTCGAAGTTAGAACAAATAAATTTATTTTAATTATAAAAGGAGTCCGAAATGGCGTGGTAGTTTGAAAATTCAATTTGAAACTTTAAATGAATGTACAGGATTCAAAATTAATCGAATTTCAGTAAAACTAGAAATGTTGGAATCTATTTAACTATATCTTGCTAACGAATGTAAGAAATTGAGATTTCATAATATAAATTAAAAGTTATCTCCAGTTTAAAATTCAAAATAGTCGCTATGGAATTTATACATATTTAATATAATATATAGTCCTTAAAAATAGCCATTTTGCAAACGACGTCTGTTTTTGATGAAACCACTTTTGTTGGATCCGGAATGTCAAATTATTACTACATTCCAATTTTCATAATTTTTGGAATTAATATGTGAGCGTGGTGAATTTAAACGCGTTTGGTAAATTTAGTTTGAATTTAGTCGACTGAAAAATGACCATTTTACAAACGGTCTCCAGATTCGACGAAATTAGTTTTGTTAGGACCATATCGTCAAAACATAGCTATATTTATTCTGGAATTTTCGGAGTCAGTATGTGGCCCCGGTAAATTTAAAATGTACGTCGAAATCAATTTTGAATGTTATATCGATTTATATTTTAATTTTGATGAAAATTGATCGAAACAGTCGAATTGGCTTGCAGGACATATCCCATTGTGTTCGAAATAGGGGTATTTGGCTAGGGAAGACATTTTTTGGGTTCGATTTGGTGTTAGAATGTAAAACTAACTTTTTAGAATTAATTAAATAATTAAATAAAATATATAAATGAGTCTAACCCTAATTTTTTTGCTCAAAAAAAACCGCCCCCTTTTCTTCAAATCGATTCGCCGCCTTGGCCCACCACCTACCTCCGCTGACCGCCGCACCTCCTACCCCAGCCACCAGGGACCGTCGCACCTCCCCTCCCTCTTCGTTCAACTTCTACAAAGCCCCAAAACCCCCAAATAGTGAAAACCCACCACGTCGGCCACCCCTGGCTCCTCCCTTGCAGTCGCACAACCCTACCGCCACTAGCACCCCACGCTGCACCCCCTTCAGCTCCAGATCCAGCCGTGGGCCCCTCCACCTCCAAAAACCCATTTTCTATAAAATCCAATTTTTGCAAATAAGACCCTGCCACTATTTCTTCAATAACTCCCAAACCGAGCCACTCTGGCCAAAACTCCACAATGACAAAATCTAAGAGCACGACTTTCTCTTTGATTTGGCTATATGGAAGTCATATTTTGGATTGCGGAGTTGTTCAGAAAACGCGTCCAAAATCTACTATCCGATTTATGTCTTTTCGCGATTTCCGGAGAAATGGAGCATTTTCGGAAGAAATGCCACTAGGCGAAAGTCGTCCGGAATGGCGCGTTTAAGCTAGAAAAAAAGACGGCGTGAAGATTGGAACTCGTTTGCAAATTTTGAAACCAAAACAACAATTTAGAGCGTTAGAAAATAATGGCGGAGTGGATCCCAATGTGAGAATACCTTCTCACTCAATTTAATTTACCTTTAAATATATTCTAGATTGCAGACGGAGCTTAGTAGCTCCCGGCACTATTTATTGTGCAAACCACAGTTGTTTGTTTGAATTGAATTATGGTGAAATTGACAGTATTCTGGTGAAATGATTGTATTGGGGTTTTGTTGTTTGGATTGATTATTGTGTATGACACGAGCTAGTATCAGGAGAGGGGTAATGCTAGACATTACTTCGGTTCTAATATCGCGCCGTTATAATGCCGAAATTTTCTGAAATAAATATTTATTTATCAAAAATATCATTTTAATGTGTATATGAACCATATAAAATATTCATATGTTGAATAAAATGTTTGAACAATAAAAATAACATTTTTATGGAATGTATAAGCTATATAGTCAAGTGTTGAAATAAATATTTTATCATTAAAAATATAATTTTTAACGTATATATGTACGACATAAAATTCTCCTGAAATGAAAATAAATATTAATTTGAAAATCAGATGATTTGTTTATGTACACCCATTTAACTGACATGGATTGGGACGATAAATTTTACACATCACCCGACTGCACAAATAATATTCAGTATTTGTCGGTTGAAACCCCACACGGGTATTGGGATGATATTTGACGCAGACTAATCCCAATTGTTTAGTGGTATATCAATCGATAGGTTGACAGACTGTTGTAAGCGTTAATTACTTATATTTAATGCTTATTCAGTTGTGTAATGTACTCTGGATGATGAATTATTGCTTATAATTGTTGTGTACATGTGATGTATGAAATCCGTATAAATAAATTATATGGTAAATGATTGGGTCTGATTCTAATTTAGAAAGAACGAATATTTTAGAAAGAACGAATATTTTAAAATAACGAATATTTCAAAATAAATAATATTTTAAAATAAGATTCAGTAAAGGATAAAAATGTGAATTTGACGTCCGATTTTGGTTGGACACAAAAATATTTGAATGTGTGAAGCCGTATTGATTAGATATGCTCTATTTTAACACGAACAATTTTTATATCGATTTTATCCATTTTTATAATGAATTTCGAAAAGGAAATGATTTCAAAATCTAGTATTTTGAAAATATTATCATTTAAATATTATAATGATAAATAATATTCAATTTTGATTTAAAATTGAAATGAAAGCGGGAATCGTTTTAAAACGAATTTATAAAATACGTTTTGAACAAAAAATATATTATATATATTAATGGTTTGAATAGAATGCGTCGTGCCGCGACCGTTCGCGATTTTCGACCATTGACTTCGAATTGTCATTACGGGAGATCCGACCGTTGAATTCTCCTAAAACCGGAACCGTTAGGTTCGTATCGGAAAGAGCTTTCCAATGAATATAAGTGATTTTTAATCTAACGGTTGGATTTGGAATTATGTCCAAATCAAATTTGGAAAAGGTCGCTACGGATGCAGTTCGGTGGCCATTATTGGAAACCGACTGTACGGGCCTTGATAAAATTATTAAAAATATTAATAATTTGCGTAAAATCATAATAAATGTTTGGAAAGAATTTGGATGAAAAATTCCGCGTTTGTAAAGATAAAAATATTTTTTTGTCAAAATGAAGTAGTTAACAACTAGAAAGACAACCCAACGTTTTTAAATAAATATATTGGATTTTTGAATGGTTTTAATCTAACCAGAATTTTCCAATGTATGAATTGGAATGGATTTGAATAAAAATCATCTTCGGGATATTTCGATATTGGAATCAGTGACTATGCAGATACTGTGGAGGAATTTGGAAGATATATATATATATATATATCGCTACTCCCCATACGATATGTGTTGGTTTCAGAATTTGATATTGATTATAAGCCGATATAATTCCTGTTTAGAGCCTTATATTTAATATTAAATTGGATTTTGGGTTTATCGTGAATGGTGTCTTCAGTAACACTGTTCTTAAACCCCGTGGTGAAAAGAATAAATCTTTTAATTAAGATTATTAAAGTTTCCAATCATGTTTAGTAATTGGAATAAAATGGAATATGAATTGGGTTTATTGTGAACTGTGTTTTTAACGACATTCGTTCTTTTACCCGATTAACAGTGAAATGTGATTTGGAATATATAAATCTTTTAATTAAGATTAATGGAATTTTCCAAAGTAAAGTTTTCCAATTTAATGTATTAAATTCGAATTGAGAATTCGATTTAGTGATAATCGAAGTGAGCTTCTGTGGAGGAAGACTGTTACTATATATGGAATTTAAAAGGCTTGGCCGTTATTCCATTTATATTATTAGTTGGATACGGAAATTGATATCGATTATATATTGGTCTGTTTTCTGTGAAGATTCCATAATTAATGGAATGTGATTTTGGGTTTATCGTGAACTGTGTTTTAAATGACATTGGTTCTTTAATCCAGTTAAAGACAGGATTACATGTCTAACATTGTATTTCGAATTGTATTGTTGATCTCTGCTAAATATATATCTATTTGGTGGTGGAGAATTTATTCTCTTGCTTAACATCCTTATCTAAGACGTGTGAGCTTAGAGGTTATATATCGGCAGAAATCAATGGTACGGTGTAGATTGCTAATGTGGCATGTTTGATTTTCCAAAGTTAAATAATCATTGAGTAATGATTTATGAGATTAAAACTAAGTGGAGTTTTAATGAATCTTTAATTAGATTTAAATGAGAATGTGATAATTTAAATTATCAGATTTGGGAAATGATCGAGAATGGAGTACCACCAGTTTTTCTCCGGGCGATAGTTAAATATTTAATTAGATTTGAGCATGAAACGGCAATTAAATTTGTCCATAACACCATGGTGTTAGATATGGATTATTGCCGGTTTTGCTCCATAGGATGAATAGGTTGGGATTGGGATTAATGCATAAATGATTACTTCAGTAAGGCTCGATAATCCCAACTAGTTGATAAACCTTAATTTGGTTTAGAATTGATATCCAAAGGATGATTAAAGAATAAATTTCAAAAAATTTATCTTTGATAAAATTAATGGGAACCTTTCCCTAATGATGTGAATATTTGAATAAAAGAATGTTCTGAATTGGAATGAGGCGTATGATTTGTTTTTATAGCACTTGATTATTGATTATAAGATACATGAATTATTAGGAAAGGCTAGATTTATACCCATTCTGAATAATTGATTCGACGATAAGTCGACGATGAAGATGGTGGTTGAAGACCAGAGTTCTTCACATCGTTTGGATGATTAATGATGTCTTTATTGGGCTGTACACCCAAGACAAGTTAATAAGTGGTGATCGTCCAGACGTACTTGGAGATCGACCGGATATACGAGGACCTCCCTCCTGTATTGGACATATGGGATGAGGAATAAGGTGCCTCCGGTTTCATTCAGACCCAGAATGAACTAGTAAATGGATGTGTGTCTGACATTGGATTTTATTCTGTGTTGATTGATTTCTATTAAATATATATCTGTTTGGTGGCAAAGAATTTATTGTCTTGCTTAACACCCTTCTCTCAGACGTATGAGCTTAGAGGATATATATTGATAGGTATCAGTCGGATGGCATGAATTGTCAGTGTGGCATGCTGAGATGCATGTGATCAAGGCTTCTTGTTGAAAAGCAGAGTCTTGTGGTTGATGATCAAAGCACGACTTTAAATAGCATAGCTTTGTGTATAGCGTTAATTCGCGAGCCTCACACCTCGGTATGGTCAAAAAGGGGATCGTTACCATTGGGAGTGCACGGCGTTTCTTTCTAGCTATGGGTGGTGTCATGGTATGGAGCCCATACATTTGTATTTTTACCTATGTGGATGATGTATAGTGAGGCGCCTCGGATATATCGGTCACTACAGGCCGATGGATAGGACCGGGAAACGTGTGTTCATGAATAACCAATCCGCAAACGTAAGTGTGGACCGGCCCTTCCGTTCACAGGGTTCACTAGGTGGGGGGGGGATCCTGAGGCATTTGCTAGAGTGTCTCGAATCAGTGAGGATCCATCCCTTGCCTCGACTCATAGATGGAAATCCAATTTCCAATACGATACCTTTCGGTTTTAAATTGTAGAACTAGTATGGTGACATAGTAGGATAGGGGTACTATGCCGTCTATGATTGATACATTTATATTTGAGGTTGAATTCTCCACTTATAGTAATAATAAAAGATGAAATTTCACGTACCAAGCATTATTTGGCTATTATAGGGTAAAACTTTATCCTCCAGCTTGTGTTGCATTGTGTGATGGGACCTGAGTCTTATAATAGCTTCATTTTTCCAAAAAGCATTACGCTGTTTATTTTATGCACTGGTATTCTTGGGAGAAAACCCGTTCCGTGTTATATGGCTTGGTCCCTTGATTTACTTTATTTTTAAAGTAGATTTTTAAATAACTGTTTTAGTTCTCACACCAGTCCCATGACTAACTCGGAGTTTATTATTTCTACCTAAACTCTGGATGCCCATATTTTGCACATGGGCAGTCAGTAGTTTTGGTTTTGCAGATATTATTTTCTTATGATCCTGGATTTACAGCTGGAGCTATATACGGAAAGCTTTGTATCCGTATATCTCTTTCAGTTGTGCTATGTATTATTTTTCCGCTGCTATGTAATGTATTTTAAATCTCTGTTATTTTTCTAATGTATATTATTTATTCATGCTCTGTTGTATTCTTGTACTCTGATGTAATTGTTGTAATTGCAATGAAATGTTCCATTGTTTGTGTTATGATTTTTCATGTTCTCAACTTAATCCGGGCTTTCCCATTAGGGGAAGTTTGGGTCGTTTCAGGCGATCTTCACATCGAATGGATTACTACTGATCCCATGGATTTGGGTAGCTCCCATGAAGGGGTTATAATGGTAGTTGTTCGGACATACTTATTGATTGTCCGGATATGCAAGGGCCTCTCACCTGTATCGGACATATGGGACGAGGAATAAGGTGCCTCCGGTTTTTTTCAGACCCAGAACGGACTTGTAAATGGATTGTATGTCTGACATTGTATTGAGTGCTATATTTGTTGATCTCTTATATATATATATATATATATATATATATATCTGTTTGGTGGCGGAGAATTTATTCTCTTACTAAACACCCTTCTCTGAGACGTACGAGCTTAGAGGTTATATATTGGTAGACATCAATGGTATGGTACGGACTGCCAATGTGGCAAGCTAAGATGCAATGATCAAGGCTTTTGTTGAAATGCGGAGTCTTGTGAATGATGATTAAAGCACAACTTTAATTAGCGCAGCTTTGTGTATAGCGTTAATTTGCGAGCCCATACTCCGGTATGAATTAAAAAGTGGGATTAGTGACTGTAGGTAGTGCATGCATTTCTTTCTAGCTAAAGGTGATGTCATGGTTTCGATCCCATACATTTTACTTATGTGGATAATGGATGCGAGGGCCCTCGGATATGATTGGTCGACATACTGACTAGGTGACAGGTCCGATAGGACTGGGAAACGTATTGTTCAAGAGTAACCAATCCACAAAAGTAAGAGTGGACCGACCTTGAATATCCAAGGTCTACTAAGGGTGTGATCCTGAGACATGCGCTAGAGTGTCTCGAAACCGATGAGGAAGATCCATTGCCTCAGCTCATAGATGGAATCCAATTTCCAATATGAAACTTTTATTGTTTTAGTTGTAAACCTATATGGCGACATAATATATGGTACCTATGTCGTCTATGGTTGATACATTTATATTCGAAGTTGTTTTCTACACCATGCACTTATAATAATATCAAAAATATTTGATTTAAAGCGTATCAAGCATGTTTGGCTATTATAAGGTAAAACTCAATCCTCCGGTTTGTGTTTCATAGTGTGATGGGACCTGAGTCTTATAATAGCTTCATTTTTCAAAAAGCATTGCGTTGTTTTATGTTTTATACTGATATTCATGTGGGGTAAACCCATTATGTGTCATACGGCATGGTACCATGATTTTTCCCTACTTTTAAAGTAAGTTTAATAACTGTTTTAAGTTCTCACACCAGTCCCATGACTGACTTGGAGTTTATTGTTTTCACCGAAGCTCTAGGTGTCCATATATTCCACATGGGCAGCTAGGAGTTTTGGTTTTGTAGATATTTATTTAACATGATCCTGGTTTACGGCAGGAGCTATATTCGGAAAGCTTTGTATCCATTTATTTCTTTCAGTTGTGTTAGTTGATATATTTCTGATGCGCATTGTATTTATACATTTTTATTTCCGCTTCTATGTAAATTATTAATCTCTGATATTATTATTTTCCACTGTGTAATATTTATTTGTACTCTGATGTAAATTGTTGTAATAGCAATGAAAAGTTTTGTGGTTCTGTGTTCCGATGCATCGTGTTCTCATACAATCCGCATTCTTGAACGACCTTGGTCGGTTTAGCGATCAATTCGGACTGGGCGAAATTCGGTGCGTAATAGGGTGGTATCAGATCTTTTGTTTACAAAGCTCAAGAACAAGACACATTAGAACCGAATGAAAGAATTTATCAGAGATAGAATTAGTAACATTCTATATAAGAATACTCATTAGAGACGGGATCAGTAGTATTCTAGAATGAGAAACTCATTAGAGATGGGGTTAGTAATACCCTAAAATGAGTTGAGAGTGACACATTTATAAGTAACCTATTTGTGATTATATATATAATTTGATCTTAGAAAATATATTTTTGAGTATGTAAAAGTTATATGTTTAGAAAATTTAATAATTAATTGATTACTGGTTGTGATGTGTGATTATTAATTTAACTAAAAAAATATCGAGATGATGAAACCAATATAAAAATGAAAGGTAAATTAAATCAAATTTAGTGTAGAACGGAATTGAAAATTAGTTCGACTTAGACACACACACACACACACACACACACACACACACACATATATATATATATATATATATATATGAATATATATGTAGAATAGGTTATTGATTTAAAGCTGAGTAGAGAAATAAATTGCGTTCCTAACAAACAGGTGCACCTTATTTAATTGGCTGCACAGTTTTAATGTTTTACTGTTGTGGTTGAATTGGATGCGCTGTGATGGATTCTTGTGTGAAATTAAACACACACCATAGGATAGTAAATAGGTATGGACTACATCGCATAGCATATATTGTGGACAACATAGCATAACATATCCATATAAGCATGCAATTATTTGGTGCTTATATGACGAGGTTCTACCATATGAGCATGCACTTGTCTAATGCTTGTATGGCGAGGACTGAATTACAGGTTGAACTGATTGTGGAAATGAAATGATCCAACCTCGCCCGTAAGGGAAAGCCCGGATTGAGTTGAGAACACGACAAATCGGAACGCAAACGACAGAACATTTCATTGCTATTATAACAATTACATCAGAGTACAAGAATATAACATAGTATGAATAAATAATATACATCGGAAAAATATTAGAGATTAAAAACATAACATAGCAGCGGAAAAATAATACATGACACAACTGAAAGAGATATATGGATACAAAGCTTCTGAATATAGCTCCAGCTGTAAACCAGGATCTTGTAAAAATAAATCTGCAAAACCAAAACTACTAGCTGCCCATGTGGAAAATAGGGGCACCCAGAGTTTAGGTTAAAACAATAAACTCCAGGTCAGTCATGGGACTGGTGTGAGAACTAAAACAGTTATTAAATCTTTACTTTAAAATAAATTAAATCAAGGGACCATGCCATATAACAAGGAAAGGGTTTCCTCCCAAGAATACCAGTGCATAAAACAAATAGCGCAATGCTTTTTTAAAAAATGAAGCTATTATAAGACACAGGTCCCATCACACAATGCAACGCAAGCCAGAGGATAGAGTTTTCCCTTATAGTAGCCAAATATGTTTGGTACGTTTAAAACAAATCATTTGATACTACTATAAGTGTATATTTTCAAAAATAGCTTCAAATTTAAATGTATCAATCATAAACGGCATAGGTACCATATATCATGTCGCCATACTAGGCTCTACAATCAAAACCAAAATGTCACGTATTGGAAATTGGATTTCCGTCAAGAGTCGAGGCAAGGGATTATCCTCGTCGGCTTCGAGACACTCTAGCAGATGCCTTAAGGTTCGGACGCTGGCGAACCCTTGGATCTTCAGGGCCGATCCACACTTAGCGGATTAATTATGCCTGAACACACGTTTCCCGGTCTTGTAGGACCTATCCATCGGCTTCGTAGTAACCGATATAACCGAGGCGCCTCGCTATCCTTCATCCACATAGGTAAAAAGAAATATAAATGTCTAGACCCAATACCATGACACCACCCATAGCTAGAAGGAAACGTTGTGCACTCCTTGTAGTCACGATCCCGTTTTTGACTCATACCGAGGTGTGAGGCTCGCGAATTAACGCTATTCACAAAGCTAAGCTATTTAAAGTTGTGCTTTGATCATCAACCACAAGACATTGCTTTTCAACAAATGCCTTGATCATTTGCATCTCAGCATGCCACACAAGAAATTCACGCCGTGCAACTGATGTCTATCGATATATAACCTCTAAGCTCGTACGTCTCAGAGAAGGCTGTTAAGAAAGAGAACAAATTATCCGCCACCAATGAAATCCAATGTCAGACACACATCCATTTATAAGTTCGTTCTGGGTCTGAGCGAAACCGGAGGCAACTTATTCCTCGTCCCATATGTCCAATACAGGAGAGAGGTCCTCGCATATCCGGTCAATCTCTAAGTACGTCTGGACGATCACCACTTATTACCTTGCCTTGGGTATACAACCCAATCAAGACATCAGTAATCATCCAAACAATGTGAAGTTCTTCGGTCTTCAACCACCGTCTTCATTGTCGACTTATCGTCGAATCAATTATTCAGAATGGGTATAAACCAGGCCTTTCCGAATAATTCACATATTTTATAATCGAGTGCTATAAAAACACATCATACACCTCATTCCAATTCTGAATATTCTTTTATTCAAATATTCATATCATTTAGGAAAGTTCAGATTAATTTTATCAAATATAAATTCTTTTCAATTAATACTTTAATCTTCCTTTGGATCTCAATTCAAAACCAAGTTAAGGTTCATCAACTAGTCGGGATTATCGAACCATACCGAATCAATCATTTGTTTAATTTCCTAATCTCAACCTATTCAACCCATAGAGCAAAACTAGTAATAATCCATATCTAACACTACGGTGCTACCGGTAAAATTATTACATTTCACATTCAAATCTAATTAAAGATTTAACTATCGCTTGGAGTAAAACTGGTGGTACTCCATTCTCGATCATTTCCCAAATTTGATAATTTAAATTATCACATTCTCATTTCAATCTAATTAAAGGTTCATTTAAACTCCACTTAGTTTTAATCTTCCCAAAAATCAAAATTAATGGTTATTTAACTTTGGGAAATCAAACATGCCACACTGACAATCTACACCGTACCACTGATTTCTACCGATATATAACCTCTAAGCTCGTACATATTAGAGAAGGGTGTTAAGAAAGAGAATAAATTCTCCGCCATTAAACAGATATATATTTAGGAGAGATCAACAATACAGTTCGAAATACAATATCAGACATGTAATCCGGTCTTTAGCTGGGTTAAAGAACCAATGTCATTTAAAACACAGTTCACGATAAACCCAAAATCACATTCCATTAATTATGGAATCTTCATGGAAAGCAGATCAATGTATAATCGATATCAATTTCCGTATCCGACTAATAATATAAATGGAATAACGAAAAAGCCTTTTAAATTTCATATATATTAACAGTCTTCCTCCACGGATACTTACTTCGATTATTACCGAATCACACACACACACACACACACACACACACATATATATATATATATATATGAATATATATGTAGAATAGGTTATTGATTTAAAGCTGAGTAGAGAAATAAATTGCGTTCCTAACAAACAGGTGCACCTTATTTAATTGGCTGCACAGTTTTAATGTTTTACTGTTGTGGTTGAATTGGATGCGCTGTGATGGATTCTTGTGTGAAATTAAACACACACCATAGGATAGTAAATAGGTATGGACTACATCGCATAGCATATATTGTGGACAACATAGCATAACATATCCATATAAGCATGCAATTATTTGGTGCTTATATGACGAGGTTCTACCATATGAGCATGCACTTGTCTAATGCTTGTATGGCGAGGACTGAATTACAGGTTGAACTGATTGTGGAAATGAAATGATCCAACCTCGCCCGTAAGGGAAAGCCCGGATTGAGTTGAGAACACGACAAATCGGAACGCAAACGACAGAACATTTCATTGCTATTATAACAATTACATCAGAGTACAAGAATATAACATAGTATGAATAAATAATATACATCGGAAAAATATTAGAGATTAAAAACATAACATAGCAGCGGAAAAATAATACATGACACAACTGAAAGAGATATATGGATACAAAGCTTCTGAATATAGCTCCAGCTGTAAACCAGGATCTTGTAAAAATAAATCTGCAAAACCAAAACTACTAGCTGCCCATGTGGAAAATAGGGGCACCCAGAGTTTAGGTTAAAACAATAAACTCCAGGTCAGTCATGGGACTGGTGTGAGAACTAAAACAGTTATTAAATCTTTACTTTAAAATAAATTAAATCAAGGGACCATGCCATATAACAAGGAAAGGGTTTCCTCCCAAGAATACCAGTGCATAAAACAAATAGCGCAATGCTTTTTTAAAAAATGAAGCTATTATAAGACAGAGGTCCCATCACACAATGCAACGCAAGCCAGAGGATAGAGTTTTCCCTTATAGTAGCCAAATATGTTTGGTACGTTTAAAACAAATCATTTGATACTACTATAAGTGTATATTGTCAAAAATAGCTTCAAATTTAAATGTATCAATCATAAACGGCATAGGTACCATATATCATGTCGCCATACTAGGCTCTACAATCAAAACCAAAATGTCACGTATTGGAAATTGGATTTCTGTCAAGAGTCGAGGCAAGGGATTATCCTCATCGGCTTCGAGACACTCTAGCAGATGCCTTAAGGTTCGGACGCTGGCGAACCCTTGGATCTTCAGGGCCGATCCACACTTAGCGGATTAATTATGCCTGAACACACGTTTCCCGGTCTTGTAGGACCTATCCATCGGCTTCGTAGTAACCGATATAACCGAGGCGCCTCGCTATCCTTCATCCACATAGGTAAAAAGAAATATAAATGTCTAGACCCAATACCATGACACCACCCATAGCTAGAAGGAAACGTTGTGCACTCCTTGTAGTCACGATCCCGTTTTTGACTCATACCGAGGTGTGAGGCTCGCGAATTAACGCTATTCACAAAGCTAAGCTATTTAAAGTTGTGCTTTGATCATCAACCACAAGACATTGCTTTTCAACAAATGCCTTGATCATTTGCATCTCAGCATGCCACACAAGAAATTCACGCCGTGCAACTGATGTCTATCGATATATAACCTCTAAGCTCATACGTCTCAGAGAAGGCTGTTAAGAAAGAGAACAAATTATCCGCCACCAATGAAATCCAATGTCAGACACACATCCATTTATAAGTTCGTTCTGGGTCTGAGCGAAACCGGAGGCAACTTATTCCTCGTCCCATATGTCCAATACAGGAGAGAGGTCCTCGCATATCCGGTCAATCTCTAAGTACGTCTGGACGATCACCACTTATTACCTTGCCTTGGGTATACAACCCAATCAAGACATCAGTAATCATCCAAACAATGTGAAGTTCTTCGGTCTTCAACCACCGTCTTCATTGTCGACTTATCGTCGAATCAATTATTCAGAATGGGTATAAACCAGGCCTTTCCGAATAATTCACATATTTTATAATCGAGTGCTATAAAAACACATCATACACCTCATTCCAATTCTGAATATTCTTTTATTCAAATATTCATATCATTTAGGAAAGTTCAGATTAATTTTATCAAATATAAATTCTTTTCAATTAATACTTTAATCTTCCTTTGGATCTCAATTTAAAACCAAGTTAAGGTTCATCAACTAGTCGGGATTATCGAACCATACCGAATCAATCATTTGTTTAATTTCCTAATCTCAACCTATTCAACCCATAGAGCAAAACTAGTAATAATCCATATCTAACACTACGGTGCTACCGGTAAAATTATTACATTTCACATTCAAATCTAATTAAAGATTTAACTATCGCTTGGAGTAAAACTGGTGGTACTCCATTCTCGATCATTTCCCAAATTTGATAATTTAAATTATCACATTCTCATTTCAATCTAATTAAAGGTTCATTTAAACTCCACTTAGTTTTAATCTTCCCAAAAATCAAAATTAATGGTTATTTAACTTTGGGAAATCAAACATGCCACACTGACAATCTACACCGTACCACTGATTTCTACCGATATATAACCTCTAAGCTCGTACATATTAGAGAAGGGTGTTAAGCAAGAGAATAAATTCTCCGCCATTAAACAGATATATATTTAGGAGAGATCAACAATACAGTTCGAAATACAATATCAGACATGTAATCCGGTCTTTAGCTGGGTTAAAGAACCAATGTCATTTAAAACACAGTTCACGATAAACCCAAAATCACATTCCATTAATTATGGAATCTTCATGGAAAGCAGATCAATGTATAATCGATATCAATTTCCGTATCCGACTAATAATATAAATGGAATAACGAAAAAGCCTTTTAAATTTCATATATATTAACAGTCTTCCTCCACGGATACTTACTTCGATTATTACCGAATCGAGTTCTATTCAATTCCAATTTAATATATTAAATTGGAAAACTTTACTTTGGAAATTTTCCATTAAATATTAGAATAAAGATTTATAAATTCCAAATCTTAACTTCACTGTTAATCGGGTTAAAGAACAAGTGTTATTTAAAACACCGTTCACGATAAACCCAAAAATCCAATTCTTACTTCAATTCCAATTAAATGTTAATTAATTGGTAAACTTCTCTAAATCTTAATTAAAAGATTTATTAGTTTCTCAACTGAGTTTAAGAACAGTGTTACTGAAGACACCATTCACGACAAACCCAAAATTCCATTTGATATTAAATATAAGGCTCTGAATAGAAATTATATCGGCTTATATTCGATATCAAATTCTGAAACCAACAAATATCTATTGGAAATAACGATATAAATATATCTTCCAAATTTCCATAACAATATCCATATAATCACGGAATCCACTATCGAAATATTTCAACGATTATTTCCATTCCAAATCCATTCCAATTTGTTCGTTGGAAATTTTTGTTTATATCAAAACCATTCACAAATCCAATTTATTTTTATTTAAAAATTATTGGATTTCAAATCTAGTCAATAACTAGTTCATTTTGATAAAAATATATTTTTTATCTTTACAAACATGGAATATTTCATCCTAATATTTTCCAAATTATTTATTATGATTTTACACAAATTATTAATATTTTTAATAATTTTATTAAGTCCCTTTCGGTTGATTTCCATAAACGGCCATCGAACTGCACTTACACCGACCTTTTTCAAATTTGATTTGATATAATTCCAAATCCAACCGTTAGATTTCAAACCTTTTATATTCTTTGGAAATCTCTTTTCGATACGAACCCAATGGTTCCGGTTTTAGGAGAATCCGACGGTTGGATCTCCTATAATGTCAATTCGAATCAATGGTCGAAATTCATGAACGGTCGCGGCGCGTTCTAGTCTGGCCATTAAATATATATAATATATATTTCGTCGATTTCCAATTAAAACTTATTTTATAAATCGTTTATAAATTTGTTTTAAAATGATTCTGTAACAACCCGAAAATCTGGGCCAGTTTAAATTTTTTATTTTGGCAATTTTAGCGAATTTTGATTATTTAAAATGAATTATTTTAAATAATATCGACGAGAAATTTATTTTGAATATAATTCAAACATATATATTTATTCGAATCGACGATAGAATATAAATATTTATTTATATTTATAAATAGAATTGAAAATGGCGCGGTAGTTCGATAATTCGATTTCCAACTTCAATTGAACATACCGGGTGCAAAACAATCCGGATTTTAGTGAAACCAAAAACAATAGGATCTAATTGATAATATCTTTCCAACGAATCTGAAAAATCAAAGTTTCATAGCGGGAATCAAAAGATATGTCCAGTTGAAAATTCTGAATAGTCGCTATGGAATTCAGGCCCTTAAAAATGGACATTTTGCAAATGACCTCGGATTTCGACGAAAGCAGTTTTGTTGGATCCGTGATGTCAAATTATTGCTAGGTTTTAAATTTCATAATTTTTCGAATCAATATGTGAGCGTGGCGAAGGAAAACGTGTTTGACCAGTTTCAGTTGATTTTAATCGACTGGAAAATGACCATTTTTCCAACGGTCTCAGAATTCGACGAAACTAGTTTTGTTAGGACCGTATCGTCAATACGAAGCTAGAAAATATTTTTCTGGAATTTTTAAAGTTAGTATGTGACCCCGGTAATTTGAAATGTACGTTTAAAATTCAATATAGTGATTTAAATGTAAATTTAACGGAAACTGATTCAAATGATCGAAGCAACCAACGATACATATCCCATTGTGTTCGGAATGGGGGTAAAACGCTATGGGCGACAGGCGGTGGGTCTCGTTTCGAGGTCTTATGCAAAAGTCAACTAAATTGAATTAAAAATAATAAAAAAATAAAATCTTTCCTCTCCTCCCCTTAAATTCTACTGGCCCCCCTTCTCCTTCATTCGATTTAGAATAAAAAAAAAAGAGACGATGACGGAATCGCGCAGCCCCCCCTCGTCATCGACGACGATGCCCCCCCCCTCCAGAGTTGGCCGCAGCCTCGCCCCCCCCCTTTTCTGATCGACGAGCCGCCCAAACCCCCCCCCCTTTTTCTCTTCCGCGACTGCAAGCCCTAGCCCGCCGTTCGCCTCACCTCCGCCGCCCCCTTGAATCGCGCGCCACCAGTTCCCCCCCTGACCCACTGATGAACGCGCAGCACACCCCCCTTCTTCGCAGAAAACCCAAATCGAGGTGACCTTTGTAATCCCTTTTATTTGTGGCTATTTCTTTGATTTTAGAAACTGATTTTATTTGATTTTGAAAACCAAATAAAGATGTGATTTTTATTCGTTTGAAAACCAAATAAAAATGTGATTTTTATAATGATTTAAATATGAAAAGACGATATTTTGATATAAGTAGTATATTAAAAATATGATTTTTATATTTTTAAAGTATTAAAAATATAATCTTTACTATATAGAAGATGTAAAAATATGATTCTTGTTTATGTAGAGGATTAAAAATATAATTTTTACATGATAGGAATATTAAAAATATCATCTTTGTATATGTAGTAAAATAAAGATCTGATTTTTATTTTATATACGTTGAAATAAAGTGATGATTTTTTATATTGATGAAATCTATATTTTTGAAAAGGCGAAATCTTTTTATATAGTAACGAAGTAAAAATTCGATTTTTATATATTGAACAACGAAATGAAAATTCGATTTTTATATATTGAATAGCGAAGTAAAAATTCGATTTTTATATATTGAACAACGAAATGAAAATTCGATTTTTATATATTGAATAGCGAAGTAAAAATTCGATTTTTATATATGTAGTGGCTACGGTCAACGAAGGTGACAAAAAGGCGAAACGACGAAGACTTCTGCAAATGAAGAGCCGTGGAGCTAAGATAGCTATTGGTGAGAACTTCTCACCTTTCAATTCAATTTTTCTAGTTATATATATATATATATATATATATATATATACTAGGATGCAGACGGTGTTTAGTAGCACCCGACACCCGTCATCCACAGACCATGGATGGCTTGTTTGTTAAATTGTTTGGTTGTGTAGTTGGTTAGTTTATTTGGTTTGGATTTGGTTGTTTGGTAAATTTGATTGATATGTGAATGGCGTGGGCCTTCACTAGACCGGGGATAAGGCTAGGCCTCGTCCCGTTTCTAGTATCGTGCCGTTATGCCGCCGAAATTTTATAAAATAAGTTAGAAAAATAAAAATATCATTTTTATTTTTGAAAATGAACTGAATAAAATTTCATGTGTTAAAATAAAATATGTTATCATTAAAAATATAATTTTTAACGTGAATGAGAATAAATAAATATTCATTTACAAACCGGATGGTTTGTTTATGTACACCTATTTGAAGGACATTGATTGGGTCGATAAATTTTACACATCGCCCAACTGCACAACTAAAATCTGTGTTTGATTGTTTGAAACCCCACACGGGTATTGGGATGATATTTGACGTACACTAATCCCAGTAATTAGTTGTATGTCGATCGATTGATTGACAGACTGTTATAAGCGTTGAATATTTATATTTGATGCTTATACAGTGTAGAATGCACTTTGGATGATGGTTGATTATTCATCGTTGTTGATATATACATGTATTATAGAAAAATCCACATAATTAACATTATATGGTAATTGTCTGGGCCTCATTCCAGTTTTGAAATAGAAATATTTGAAATGAAATATTTGAATAGAAATATTTGAAAAAAAGAAATATTTGAAGTAGAATATTTGAAAATTGAAATATATGAAGCCGCGTTGATAGATTGACGCCATTTTGACGTGAACGATATTTATATCGATTTTATTCATTTTAAAATGAATATCGAAAGTGATTTCAAATCTGAAATTTTGAAATGAATTCGAATTGAAATTGAATATAAACGATTTCGAATTGAAATTGAATATAAACGATTTCGAATTGAAATGAATAGAAAACGATTTCGAAATGAATTGAATTGAAGACGATTTCGAAATGAATTGAATAGAAAACCAATTTGAATCGAATAGAAAACGATTTTGAAATTGAATTGAATTGAAAGCGAATTGAATCGAATTCAAATTGAATTGAAAGCGAATTGAATTGAATTCAAATTGAATTGAAATTTGAATTGGATAGAAAAGAATTTTAAAACGAATTTATAAAGAAGAATTCAATTTTGCTTTGGATTGAAATGGAAGTTGAAATTGTTTTTGAAACGAATTTAAAACTATCTATATAATTCGTTTTAAATAGAAATCGACGAAGTATATATATTATATATAATATATATATATAATATAATGGCCTGAATAGAACGCGCCGCGGCAGTTCGCGAATTTCGACCATTGACTTCAAACGGACATTACGGGAGATCCGATCGTCGGATACTCCTGAAACCGGAACCGTTGGGTTCGTATCGAAAAGAGCTTTCTAAAGAATATTAGAAATTAGAAATCTAACGGTTGGATTTGGAATTATGTCCAGATCAAATTTAAAAAAAGGTCGCTGTAAGTGCAGTTCGATGGCCATTGGTGGAAATCGACTGTACGGACCTTGATAAAATTATTAAAAATATTAATAATTTGTGTAAAATCATAAGAAATGATTTGTGAAGAATTGGGATGAAAAACTCCATATTTGAAAAGATAAAAATAGATTTTTATCGAAATGAACTAGTTTTGAAATAGAATTATAATTCTATTTATTTTTAAATAAATAAATTGAATTTGAAATGGTTTTGAAAATAACCGGAATTTCCAATGATTGCATTGGAGTGGATTTGAATCGAAATTGTCTTCGGAATATTTCGATGTTGGAATTCGTGATTATAATATGTTGTTATGGAAATTTGAAAGATATATATTTATACCGTTATTTCCAATACGACATTTGTTAAGCGTAGAATTTGATATTGAATATAAGCCGATATATTTTCTATTCAGAGCCTTATATTGAATATCAAATGTGATTTGGGTTTGCCGTGAATGGTGTCTTCACTAACACTGTTCTTGAACCCAGTTGAGAAAAGATTAAATCTTTTTATTTAGATTTAATGAAGTGTACCAATTAAATAATATTTAATTGGAATTGAATTGATATTGATTTTTGGGTTTATCGTGGACAGTGTTTTAAATAACACTTGTTCTTTAACCCGATAATTAATGGAATGTGATTTTGGGTTTATCGTGAACCGTGTTTTAAATGACACTGATTCTTTAACCCAGTCAAAGATTAAAACTAAGTGGAGTTTTAATGAATCTTTAATTAGATTGAAATGATCGAAAATGGAGTACCACCAGTTTTGCTCCAGGCGATAGTTAAATCTTTAATTAGATTTGAACGTGAAATGGTAATTGAATTTACCGATAACACCGTGGTGTTAGATATGAAGTATAACCAGTTTTACTTCATGGGATGAATAGGTTGGGATTGGGAAATTAAAACCAATGATTACTACGGTAAGGTTCGCTAATTCCGACTAGTTGAATCGAAATTCAAAGGAAGATTAGAGAATAAATTCAGGAATTTATCTTGGATAAAATTAATGGGAACCTTTCCCTATGAATGTGAAATCAGAAACTAACTGTCGGTTAGCTAAGCAGAATGGTTTTCTGGATATTGATCTGATGTTGGTTTTGGCCTTCGGGGTTAATATTTGGGGAATTATTCTCTTGATTAATTTACGGTTAGTGACTGATGAATTGGAATGAGGCGTATGTTGTGTTTGTGTAACACTTATTTAAAATGTACGCGAGTTATTCGGGAAGACCGGGTTTATCCCATTCTGAATAACTGATACGACGATAAGTCGAAGATGAAGACGATGGTCGAAGACCGGAGGTCTTCACGTCGTTTGGATAATTACTGATGATCTTGATTGGGCTGTACACCCAAGAAGATGGAAACAGTTGGTGATCGTCCAGACGTACTTGGAGATCGATGGATATGCGGGGTATTAGGTGCCTCCGGTTTCGTTCAGACCCAGAACGAACTTGTAAATGGACCGTGTGTCTGACATTGGATTTTAGTCTGTGTGATTGATCTCTATTAAATATATATCTGTTTGGCGGCGGAGAATTTATTCTCTTGCTTAACGCCCTTCTCTGAGACGTACGAGCTCAGGGGTTATATATTGATGGATATCAAACGCATGGAGTGAATTGCCTGTGTGGCACGCCTAAGTGGCAAATGATCAAGGCTTCTGTTGAAAAGCAAAGTCTTGTGGTTGATGATCAAAGCACGGCCTTTGTGGCATAGCTTTGTGTAACGTTTGATTCGCGAGCTTCACACCCGGTATGAACCAAAAACGGGAGAGGACGTCAGGGAGGGCATGCGTTTCTTTCTAGCTAAAAAGTGGCGTCAGTGGTTTTACACGCCCTGACGAGTTTGACTTATGTGGTTGTTGCTGTTGCGAGGCGCCTCGGTTTGATCGGACGATCTGGGTCCGATGGAGTCATTCGTTGGCTCATTTGCGCCCCCATAGGGCGGGGAAACGTAGTGTTCAGGCATTTTAATCCACATCGGTGGACCGGCCCTGAGGATCCAAGGGACACTCAAGCTCTGTTCCTGAGACATGGTATGCTAGATTGTCTCGAATCGGTTGAGGACTATCTTTTGCCTCGGTTCATAGGTGGAAATCCAATTTCCAAATACGTGACTTTGCGGTTTTATTTGTAAACCTATATATGGCGACATAGTGGTATGGGGCATTCATGCCGCCTATGATTGATACTTATGATTTGAAGCTGTTTTATGCACTATACACTTATAATAGTATCAAATGATTTGTTTTAAACGTATCAAACATTCTTGGCTATTATAAGGTAAAAACCCTATCCCCCGGCTTGCGTTGCATTGTGTGATAGGACCTGGGTCTTATAATAGCTTCATTTTTCTTTATTTAGCATTGCGCTGTTGGTTTTATGCACTGGTATTCTTGGGAGGAAACCCGTTCCGTGTTATACGGCGTGGTCCCTTGATTTACCGAACTTTAAAATAAAGATTAACTGTTTTAGTTCTCACACCAGTCACATGACTGACCTGGAGTTTATTGTTTTTAACCTAAACTCTGGGTGCCCTTATTTTGACACGGGCAGCTAGTAGTTTTGGTTTTGCAGATTTATATTCACAGGATCCTGGTTTACAGCTCGAACGATATCCGGAAAGCTTTGTATCCGTATATCCCCTTCTAGTTGTGTATTGTATTATTTTCCGCTGCTATGTATTTAAATGTAATTTAAATCTCTGATATTTCTGTGTAATATTCATTTATACTCTGTATATTCTTGTAATCTGATGCATTGTTGTAATATACTATGAAATGTTCTTTTGTATGCGTTCTATTTTGTCCTGTTCTCAAAACAATTCGTTCTTTCTCTTCTCTTCGGAGACCGGGGAAGTTCGGGTCGTCTCATCGTGGTATCAGAGCTTTGGTTTACAAAGCAGAGAACAAGGCACATTAGAACCGTACGAAAGAATTCATCAGATATTGGATTAGGAATATCCAATGAGAATGACTCGTTAGAGATGGGATCAGTAGTATCCTAGAACGAGTGTGGAGAGTATATTTTTCAAATGAAAACAAATTTTGTTTTGAAAATTTAAATCAACTATTCGTATTTGATTATTTGTTTATATTGATTTTGGACAATTCAGTATATAAAGAATTTGCATATACGCCTTGCAAACGTATATTCAAAGTTTTAATATATTGGATAGATATAGCATCACACTCTAGTCGCCCGGAGATGATATTGATGATAGCGATCACATCATCAACATTTATGTTCGAGTTTCGAAGGTGGGATTTCTATATATTTCCATTAGACTGGTGTGAGAACCAAAACTAATATAGCTAGAATACATTGTTGTGATTTGGCATCAAAATATGATTTTTTGTATATATATCAAATTATGAATTTGAAACTCTAATTCACTAATTGATTGATGTTTGTGTTGTTTGCCTATTTGTTTGCTAATTTTGAACCATTATGCCTAATTGCATCAAATATTGAACTGTATTGAAAATGGGTCGCATTTGCTTGCATATACATATACTTACATTGAACAGGTCATAGCAAGGAGGCTAGAGCCGAAGAATAAAATTTGTTTGCCCGACAAATAGGTACATGTTTGCTACATAATTTACTGTTTTGTTTGGGTGATGATGATTTTATGAGCCTATTGGCTAGCCGCTTGGCTTTTTCTTTTTCTTTTCGAGATCTAAAGGACCGGGGAAGCTATTTGAGATTTCCCGATGCTCCGGTGCAGGGGAGGTTATGGCGAAATTTTTCAAAAATTTAGGGTGTTAGCCAAATTTTTGAAATTTTAGAAAATTCTCAGAAACTGAAAAGTTGGAGAATGGAAGCCGGATCGAACGTAGAGTTGATTGATCAAACCACTTTCGACTTTGTTCCTTTTCGGGGACGAAAAGTTTTAAGTGGGGGAGATTGTAACAACCCGAAAATCTGGGCCAGTTTAAAATTTTTATTTTGGCAATTTTAGCGAATTTTGATTATTTAAAATGAATTATTTTAAATAATATCGACGAGAAATTTATTTTGAATATAATTCAAACGTATATATTTATTCGAATCGACGATAGAATATAAATATTTATTTATATTTATAAATAGAATTGAAAATGGCGCGGTAGTTCGATAATTCGATTTCCAACTTCAATTGAACATACCGGGTGCAAAACAATCCGGATTTTAGTGAAACCAAAAACAATAGGATCTAATTGATAATATCTTTCCAACGAATCTGAAAAATCAAAGTTTCATAGCGGGAATCAAAAGATATGTCCAGTTGAAAATTCTGAATAGTCGCTATGGAATTCAGGCCCTTAAAAATTGACATTTTGCAAATGACCTCGGATTTCGACGAAAGCAGTTTTGTTGGATCCGTGATGTCAAAGTATTGCTAGGTTTTAAATTTTATAATTTTTCGAATAAATATGTGAGCGTGGCGAAGGAAAACGTGTTTGACCAGTTTCAGTTGATTTTAATCGACTGGAAAATGGCCATTTTTCCAACGGTCTCAGAATTCGACGAAACTAGTTTTGTTAGGACCGTATCGTCAATACGAAGCTAGAAAATATTTTTCTGGAATTTTTAAAGTTAGTATGTGACCCCGGTAATTTGAAATGTACATTTAAAATTCAATATAGTGATTTAAATGTAAATTTAATGGAAACTGATTCAAATGATCGAAGCAACCAACGATACATATCCCATTGTGTTCGGAATGGGGGTAAAACACTATGGGCGACAGGCGTTGGGTCTCGTTTCGAGGTCTTATGCAAAAGTCAACTAAATTGAATTAAAAATAATAAAAAAATAAAATCTTTCCTCTCCTCCCCTTAAATTCTGCTGGCCCCCCCTTCTCCTTCATTCGATTCAGAATCAAAAAAAAAAAAGAGAGACGATGACGGAATCGTGCAGCCCCCCCTCGTCATCGACGACGATGCCCCCCCCACCTCCAGAGTTGGCCGCAGCCTCGCCCCCCCCCTTTTCTGATCGACGAGCCGCCCAAAACCCCCCCTTTTTTCTCTTCCGCGACTGCAAGCCCTAGCCCGCCGTTCGCCTCACCTCCGCCACCCCCTTGAATCGCGCGCCACCAGTTCCCCCCCGACCCACTGATGAACGCGCAGCACACCCCCCTTCTTCGCAGAAAACCCAAATCGAGGTGACCTTTGTAATCCCTTTTATTTGTGGCTATTTCTTTGATTTTAGAAACTGATTTTATTTGATTTTGAAAACCAAATAAAGATGTGATTTTTATTCGTTTGAAAACCAAATAAAAATGTGATTTTTATAATGATTTAAATATGAAAAGACGATATTTTGATATAAGTAGTGTATTAAAAATATGATTTTTATATTTTTAAAGTATTAAAAATATAATCTTTACTATATAGAAGATGTAAAAATATGATTCTTGTTTATGTAGAGGATTAAAAATATAATTTTTACATGATAGGAATATTAAAAATATCATCTTTGTATATGTAGCAAAATAAAGATCTGATTTTTATTTTATATACGTTGAAATAAAGTGATGATTTTTTATATTGATGAAATCTATATTTTTGAAAAGGCGAAATCTTTTTATATAGTAACGAAGTAAAAATTCGATTTTTATATATTGAACAACGAAATGAAAATTCGATTTTTATATATTGAATAGCGAAGTAAAAATTCGATTTTTATATATTGAACAACGAAATGAAAATTCGATTTTTATATATTGAATAGCGAAGTAAAAATTCGATTTTTATATATGTAGTGGCTACGGTCAACGAAGGTGACAAAAAGGCGAAACGACGAAGACTTCTGCAAATGAAGAGCCGTGGAGCTAAGATAGCTATTGGTGAGAACTTCTCACCTTTCAATTCAATTTTTCTAGTTATATATATATATATACTAGGATGCAGACGGTGTTTAGTAGCACCCGACACCCGTCATCCACAGACCATGGATGGCTTGTTTGTTAAATTGTTTGGTTGTGTAGTTGGTTAGTTTATTTGGTTTGGATTTGGTAAATTTGATTGATATGTGAATGGCGTGGGCCTTCACTAGACCGGGGATAAGGCTAGGCCTCGTCCCGTTTCTAGTATCGTGCCGTTATGCCGCCGAAATTTTATAAAATAAGTTAGAAAAATAAAAATATCATTTTTATTTTTGAAAATGAACTGAATAAAATTTCATGTGTTAAAATAAAATATGTTATCGTTAAAAATATAATTTTTAACGTGAATGAGAATAAATAAATATTCATTTACAAACCGGATGGTTTGTTTATGTACACCTATTTGAAGGACATTGATTGGGTCGATAAATTTTACACATCGCCCAACTGCACAACTAAAATCTGTGTTTGATTGTTTGAAACCCCACACGGGTATTGGGATGATATTTGACGTACACTAATCCCAGTAATTAGTTGTATGTCGATCGATTGATTGACAGACTGTTATAAGCGTTGAATATTTATATTTGATGCTTATACAGTGTAGAATGCACTTTGGATGATGGTTGATTATTCATCGTTGTTGATATATACATGTATTGTAGAAAAATCCATATAATTAACATTATATGGTAATTGTCTGGGCCTCATTCCAGTTTTGAAATAGAAATATTTGAAATGAAATATTTGAATAGAAATATTTGAAAAAAAGAAATATTTGAAGTAGAATATTTGAAAATTGAAATATATGAAGCCGCGTTGATAGATTGACGCCATTTTGACGTGAACGATATTTATATCGATTTTATTCATTTTAAAATGAATATCGAAAGTGATTTCAAATCTGAAATTTTGAAATGAATTCGAATTGAAATTGAATATAAACGATTTCGAATTGAAATTGAATATAAACGATTTCGAATTGAAATGAATAGAAAACGATTTCGAAATGAATTGAATTGAAGACGATTTCGAAATGAATTGAATAGAAAACCAATTTGAATCGAATAGAAAACGATTTTGAAATTGAATTGAATTGAAAGCGAATTGAATCGAATTCAAATTGAATTGAAAGCGAATTGAATTGAATTCAAATTGAATTGAAATTTGAATTGGATAGAAAAGAATTTTAAAACGAATTTATAAAGAAGAATTCAATTTTGCTTTGGATTGAAATGGAAGTTGAAATTGTTTTTGAAACGAATTTAAAACTATCTATATAATTCGTTTTAAATAGAAATCGACGAAGTATATATATTATATATATATAATATATATATACATATATATATATATATATATATATATAGTATAATGGCCTGAATAGAACGCGCCGCGCCGCGGCAGTTCGCGAATTTCGACCATTGACTTCAAACGGAGATTACGGGAGATCCGACCGTCGGATACTCCTGAAACCGGAACCGTTGGGTTCGTATCGAAAAGAGCTTTCTAAAGAATATTAGAAATTAGAAATCTAACGGTTGGATTTGGAATTATGTCCAGATCAAATTTAAAAAAAGGTCGCTGTAAGTGCAGTTCGATGGCCATTGGTGGAAATCGACTGTACGGACCTTGATAAAATTATTAAAAATATTAATAATTTGTGTAAAATCATAAGAAATGATTTGTGAAGAATTGGGATGAAAAACTCCATATTTGAAAAGATAAAAATAGATTTTTATCGAAATGAACTAGTTTTGAAATAGAATTATAATTCTATTTATTTTTAAATAAATAAATTGAATTTGAAATGGTTTTGAAAATAACCGGAATTTCCAATGATTGCATTGGAGTGGATTTGAATCGAAATTGTCTTCGGAATATTTCGATGTTGGAATTCGTGATTATACATATGTTGTTATGGAAATTTGAAAGATATATATTTATACCGTTATTTCCAATACGACATTTGTTAAGCCTAGAATTTGATATTGAATATAAGCCGATATATTTTCTATTCAGAGCCTTATATTGAATATCAAATGTGATTTGGGTTTGTCGTGAATGGTGTCTTCACTAACACTGTTCTTGAACCCAGTTGAGAAAAGATTAAATCTTTTTATTTAGATTTAATGAAGTGTACCAATTAAATAATATTTAATTGGAATTGAATTGATATTGATTTTTGGGTTTATCGTGGACAGTGTTTTAAATAACACTTGTTCTTTAACCCGATAATTAATGGAATGTGATTTTGGGTTTATCGTGAACCGTTTTTTAAATGACACTGATTCTTTAACCCAGTCAAAGATTAAAACTAAGTGGAGTTTTAATGAATCTTTAATTAGATTGAAATGATCGAAAGTGGAGTACCACCAGTTTTGATCCAGGCGATAGTTAAATCTTTAATTAGATTTGAACGTGAAATGGTAATTGAATTTACCGATAACACCGTGGTGTTAGATATGAAGTATAACCAGTTTTACTTCATGGGATGAATAGGTTGGGATTGAGAAATTAAAACCAATGATTACTACGGTAAGGTTCGCTAATTCCGACTAGTTGAATCGAAATTCAAAGGAAGATTAGAGAATAAATTCAGGAATTTATCTTGGATAAAATTAATGGGAACCTTTCCCTATGAATGTGAAATCAGAAACTAACTGTCGGTTAGCTAAGCAGAATGGTTTTCTGGATATTGATCTGATGTTGGTTTCGGCCTTCGGGGTTAATATTTGGGGAATTATTCTCTTGATTAATTTACGGTTAGTGACTGATGAATTGGAATGAGGCGTATGTTGTGTTTGTGTAACACTTATTTAAAATGTACGCAAGTTATTCGGGAAGACCGGGTTTATCCCATTCTGAATAACTGATACGACGATAAGTCGAAGATGAAGACGATGGTCGAAGACCGAAGGTCTTCACGTCGTTTGGATAATTACTGATGATCTTGATTGGGCTGTACACCCAAGAAGATGGAAACAGTTGGTGATCGTCCAGACGTACTTGGAGATCGATGGATATGCGTGGTATTAGGTGCCTCCGGTTTCGTTCAGACCCAGAACGAACTTGTAAATGGACCGTGTGTCTGACATTGGATTTTAGTCTGTGTGATTGATCTCTATTAAATATATATCTATTTGGCGGCGGAGAATTTATTCTCTTGCTTAACGCCCTTCTCTGAGACGTACGAGCTCAGGGGTTATATATTGATGGATATCAAACGCATGGAGTGAATTGCCTGTGTGGCACGCCTAAGTGGCAAATGATCAAGGCTTCTGTTGAAAAGCAAAGTCTTGTGGTTGATGATCAAAGCACGGCCTTTGTGGCATAGCTTTGTGTAACGTTTGATTCGCGAGCTTCACACCCGGTATGAACCAAAAACGGGAGAGGACGTCAGGGAGGGCATGCGTTTCTTTCTAGTTAAAAAGTGGCGTCAGTGGTTTTACACGCCCTGACGAGTTTGACTTATGTGGTTGTTGCTGTTGCGAGGCGCCTCGGTTTGATCGGACGATCTGGGTCCGATGGAGTCATTCGTTGGTTCATTTGCGCCCCAAAGGGCGGGGAAACGTAGTGTTCAGGCATTTTAATCCACATCGGTGGACCGGCCCTGAGGATCCAAGGGACACTCGAGCTCTGTTCCTGAGACATGGTAGGCTAGATTGTCTCGAATCGGTTGAGGACTATCTTTTGCCTCGGTTCATAGGTGGAAATCCAATTTCCAAATACGTGACTTTGCGGTTTTATTTGTAAACCTATATATGGCGACATAGTGGTATGGGGCATTCATGCCGCCTATGATTGATACTTATGATTTGAAGCTGTTTTATGCACTATACATTTATAATAGTATCAAATGATTTGTTTTAAACGTATCAAACATTCTTGGCTATTATAAGGTAAAAACCCTATCCCCCGGCTTGCGTTGCATTGTGTGATAGGACCTGGGTCTTATAATAGCTTCATTTTTCTTTATTTAGCATTGCGCTGTTGGTTTTATGCACTGGTATTCTTGGGAGGAAACCCGTTCCGTGTTATACGGCGTGGTCCCTTGATTTACCGAACTTTAAAATAAAGATTAACTGTTTTAGTTCTCACACCAGTCACATGACTAACCTGGAGTTTATTGTTTTTAACCTAAACTCTGGGTGCCCTTATTTTGACACGGGCAGCTAGTAGTTTTGGTTTTGCAGATTTATATTCACAGGATCCTGGTTTACAGCTGGAACGATATCCGGAAAGCTTTGTATCCGTATATCCCCTTCTAGTTGTGTATTGTATTATTTTCCGCTGCTATGTATTTAAATGTAATTTAAATCTCTGATATTTCTGTGTAATATTCATTTATACTCTGTATATTCTTGTAATCTGATGCATTGTTGTAATATACTATGAAATGTTCTTTTGTATGCGTTCTATTTTGTCCTGTTCTCAAAACAATTCGTTCTTTCTCTTCTCTTCAGAGACCGGGGAAGTTCGGGTCGTCTCAGATTCTAACTTCATTTTCAATTTGTAACACCACGTAATTTTAAATATTAAAATTAACAAATTTAAGAACACTTAATTTTTAGGAGAAGAATTAAGGGAAATGGGTTACGCCATTGCGTTCGTCTCGAAATTCTGTTTGGAATAGAGTTTCCAAGTTTTCGTAAATCGGACTTCATATGAGGAAGTTATGGCCCTTAGAAGTTTCAGAAATTTATATAAATTAAAACAGTTCAGAAAAGAAATTCAAAATTCAAACGAGGAAGCGGGCTGGGCGGGATTTCTCCCGCCCAAGGCCAGGTCGACCAAGGGGTCGACCTCCCCTACATAGGTCGACCGGGGGTCGACCTACCCCCCGGGGTAGATCTAAAATGTGACGATCCTGACTTATTGCCGAGTCTTACCTGACCTGTTGCTGAGTCACTAGGGCAAAGGTGGCAATTCTAGATAACTCTATCTAGTTTGGACGGTTGTGATTGCTCCTATGATAATCTAACAGCTTAGGTTGATTGAAACTTCTATATAAGCACGCATAGACTCAAACCCTAAACCTAAACTAAATTAATCTCTTGGCCTCCATGCTGCTGCTAGAATAGTTTTTCTTCCTAAAGCTTAGGGATTGGCAAATTAGAATTCTAATACAAAAGACGAACGAATTATTCTCTTCTCTAATCCGTCTTTGTGAGTATAATTTCTTTCACAAAATAATTAATAAATTAATTATGATGAGTTATAATTTGGCTTATGAGAACATGCCTGCTGAATCATGTGACATTACTTAATTTTGTTATCGTCTGTTTGTGAACATATGACAGTTTTGTTAACTTATGTTAGTAGATCTATTTCATATGTCCAATCACATATGTTTAACTTGATTCATTTTATGACATCAGTTTATATGCAAGTCTGTATGCGAATTATACACAAGTTTATATGTGAATCAAGTATATATATACATGCGAGTTTATATGTAAAACGTGTGATATTAGTTTACATGTTTAAATTCATGATGTTGGTTCATATGTATAAACACATGTGCTAGATTTGATTCATTTTGTGACATTTACATGTCTAAATCATATGTAAGTGTAAATGTAAATCTTAATTTACATGTCTAAATTATATATTCAAGTTTATATATAAGTTTGGATGTGAATCATATGCTAGTTTATATGTAAGATTGTATGCGAATCATATGTAAGTCTTAATTTACATGTCTAAATTGCATATGCAAGTTTAATACAAGTTTGTATGTAGATCATATGCAAGTTTATGCAAAAACCATGTTCATATATGCAAGTTCACCTTTATGTGTATAGATCTATGCAAATCATATCTCATATAATTTGATTTATGCCAGTTTGTAGTTTATGCAAATTATGCCTATTACCTATGCAAGTTATTGATTATGCAAATTTATGATTGTATAAATTATAATCATGCAAGTTTTGATCCATGCTAGCCTATTTTTATTTGTAAGTTAGATCATATTTTTACGTGTTATGCAAGTTGTGATCGTAGGCATAATTAAAAGATGCTTAGACACGAGGTTAAGTCTGGCTTGTGGTGGAAGTCTGCCCGCAACCGACCGACATATCCAGCGGCCACAAGCAATCGACTTAATGTGAGAGGTCTGTGCATTAATAATTAATTAATGCTGATCAAAGACGAATATGAATGACAAACTAAAGTTTGGTTGAGTTGAGTAATTCTCTGAGTACCAATCTGATGTTGATTTTGGTCTTCGGGGTTGATACTTAGGGAGTTATTCTCTTAACCAATGTATCGGTGAAGTAAGATGTACTTAATCATAAATTAAGTAAAACATGTTATACGATATATATATGATACATAAAAACATGGTAAGCGGTTAGGGTTAAGACCGGCTTAACCTATAATCTGATAAGTAGGTAGGGTTAAAACCAGCTTAAACAATAATATATATTAATTTGATAAGTGGGTAGGGTTGAGACCAGCTTAACAAATAATATATTTGATAAGTGGATAGGGTTAAGACAAACTTAACTAATAATACATATTGATCTGATAAGTGGAAAAGGTTAAGACCAACTTAGCCAATAATATATAAGTGGATAGGGTTAAGACTAACTTAACCAATAATATATAAGTGGATAGGGTTAAGACCAGCTTAACCAATAATATATATATATATTGATCTGATAAGCGAATAGGGTTAAAACAAGCTTAACCAATAACACATGTTGATTTGATAAGTGGGTAACATGGGTGACATGTGGGATATAATTATAAACACTTAACCAAGTTGAAATATGTAAGAAGACATGAATAAGAGGGGGTTAAGTGGGAAATCCTAGAGGGGACCAAGCATAGGTGGAAAGCTTGTGTCAAGTGTAGGGACCCTTTTCAACCAGTAACCCATTTAGTATCTAAGTGAGGTCAATCTAGATCGATGACGGTACACGCTTACTGGGTTTGATTGTAAGAGATCAAAAGGGGTTAGCGGTGGAAACGCAAGTCCAACGGGGTCATGTGCGTGCGTGGGCCCGGGCTGGTAGGTAAGACGTTGTTGCATCGTGTAGGTATAGGCCGTGCATCTTTAGTGGTATCGGGTTGCCACTTTGGGAAGTGATACACCCCATTGTGGGACCAGCACGGGTATCTACGAGTTAGGGAGCCGATCGAATGGGGAAGGTAGTGGGTACGACTAGTGGAGATAGGAGCAGGAGACACCTATGAAGACAGCTAGGAGTCCAACTACCATTTATGAATAAATGTTGTAATTAGAATGGGGAGGGCAGTGGGTATAACTAGTGGAGATAGGAGCAGGCGGCACATATGAAGACAGCTAGGGGTACACGAAACTACCATTATGATTAATATGTTCAGAAGGTGGGATCAACTTTTAGGGTGACTGGTAATGGTGTAGTATAGTAATTATCCTATAGTGATTAGGAGCGCGATTAACGCCAGTATATTCCTCTTATTTGCTTTGTCTTGCTCACTTGCTTCACAGTCATTCCTTGTTTTACTAGTTTATGCCTTATCCTAATTACTTTACTAATTATATTGTTAAAGTTATTGGACTCGCCAGACTTTATGTCTGACCCCCTTTGTTTTCGCCTCTTTTCTTCTTTCTCCCCCCAGGTTCTCAGGGTGGGACTAGTGCTAGTGGAGCTTGATTTGGATCTCTTTCTCTCTCTTTTGGAAGTGCTTGGATTGCTGAAAGTAAAGTTCAGCTCATCTCTTTTATGGCTACTTATGTCGGGGTTATGCTTTTTTACTTTATGTACTCAGAAAACAATTTGTCAAGATGGATATTAAGTGTACTTGGTTTTATTGTTGGTTTTTGATGTTGTTGTAACCAAACTATTTCTCCGCTATAATAAAAGTTATTTTAAAATTTTCAAGTACCTATATATGTATCTGTCTTGTTATATTCTATTCTATACACCAATAGTACTCCATGAAAGTTAATGTATTCCCTTTGAGAGTGACATTAATGGACGTGGGGTGTTACACGTGGTATCAGAGTTGAAGGTTAACAGAACAGATAAGAGATTTTGAAAAACTGTTTTTAAAAAGCATTTTATAAAGAAATATTTTCAAAATTATGTTTTAAGGAGAGTATTTTCAAGAGAAAAGTTTGTTTTAAAAACATAACCCCCAAGAGCCATATATATTTCCTTCGATTCTCCATTTTGAATCTCTTCCTCTTTCCATTTTGAATTTCTTCCTCCACGTATAGACGCTTTTTCTAAGATATGTAAGAACTTCCGTACGATGGGCGGAAAACCACTTCATGGGACTGGGACGTTTGTCAAAGCTAGAAGGAAGTGGAGGACTTGTTGGTACCTTTAAGATAGACGATGAAAGGAAGGTTCAATTAGCTGCTTGGTTAATAAAGGACGAAGCCTCATTTTGGTGGGAGGTCACGAATGGAGAATGTGCAGGAGAGACATGGATAGGACACACGATAAGAAAGTAGATCCAAAGAAAGGCGGTAAGGATAACAAGGGGCCAAGAGAAAAGGAAGGGCCACACTTGTGAAATACCTGACTACTTAAGTAAAGACGTTAGAGAGAAGAAGAAGACTAGTTGTTGTCGTTACGGAGAAACCGGACATCTTATTAGGATCATCCAAAGAAGCAAAAGGCAAAGGTAAGGACAAAGTACAGGATCTTCTGGAGGGTAGACGTGTTCCCTCACGGCTGGCATACCTGATAGAGGTAGTAATATCTTGGTTGGAAGTTTGGTTTTTCTTTTTGATCATCCTGTTCGAACCTTGTTTGAATTCTGGCGCTTCACACTCGTTTGTATCTGCTTCGTTAGTTGAAACACTGCACATAAATACTAGTCTAGTTATGGATCCCATAGTAGTCTCAAATCCTATTGGTGGTTCGGCTCATCTTTCGATGATTTGTCGGGATTTGAGAGTGTCTGTCTTGGGCGTTGGGTTTGATGCAACGCCTTCGTTCTTAGCTTCATGGGCTACGGCTTGATTCTAGGCATGGATTGGCTAGCCAGATACGGTGCCATCCTAGACTGTGAAAGAAGGGTAGTTAGATGGTTGACTCATTGTCGAAAGACCCTTGATATTTCTTATGACCCTAGAGATCCGGTGATGCTTAGCTACCTAGAATCTCTTGATGCGTCCAACGATGATTTGGAATTTGTTCGTGTGGTCCGTGAATACGGTGACGTCTTCGGTGGAGTTCGGGGTTTACCCCCGAGTCACAAGATAGACTTTCGTATATACCTTGTAGATAATGCAAAGCCAGTTGCATTACCGGTGCGTCACATGGCTCAGAGAGAGAGAAGAGAACTCAGTAAGCAAGTAAAGAAAGGGTTCATAAGAAGAAGCATTTCGGAATGGGGTGCTCCGGTTGTTTTTGCTACAAAGGCTGATTGTTCACCTAGATGGTGCGTGGACTATAGAGAGCTAAATAAGCCCACAAAGGAGAACATACACCCATTGCCAAGGATAGATGATTTATTCAATCAGTTGGTTGGTACTTCGATTTTCTCGCAGCTGGATTTGGCTACAGGATTTCATCAGCTAAGGGTGGCCGAAGACAGCATAGATAAGACTGCATTTAGAACTTCTGACGGTTTCTTCGAGTGGCTCATCATGCCTTTTCATTTGACGAATGCACCCGCATACTTCGTTGACTTAATGAGTAGGGTGTTTAGGGAGTTTCTAAACAAGTTTGTGGCAGTCTTTGTGGACGATATCTTGATTTTCTCTAGAAGCGAGGAAGAGCATGCCCTACATTTTAGGGTAGTCTTAGAGACCCTACGAGCGCATCAGCTCAAAGCTAAGTTCTCTAAATGCCATTTTTGAAGAAAAGAAGTGAGGTTCTTAGGACATGTGGTCTCTAAGGAAGGGGTAGCTGTGGATCCCGCAAAGGTGGTGGTAATCCAAGATTGGAAGATTACTAAGAACACAACAGAAGTAAGAAGCTTTTTAGGGCTGGCTGGTTATTATAGGAAGTGCATTAAGGACTTCGCGAAGATATCAACCCCATTTACTCGGTTAACGAAGAAGAACTTGACTTTTGCTTGGGATGTTGTCTGTGACGATGCTTTCCAACGTTTGAAGAGGGTTTTGACGACAACTCCAGTTTTAGTTTTGCCAGATGGAAGTAAGCCATTCACAGTATATACCGGTGCTTGCGGGATAGGGCTTGGAGCAGTTTTCGATGCAAGAGGAAAAGGTGATATGCAAAAGGCGGCAAGTACAAGTATCGCTTATGTAATAACCCAGAAATCCGAGCCAATTTAAAATTTTTATTTTGGCAATTTTAGCGAATTTCGAATATTTAAAATGAATTATTTTAAATATTAACAACGAAAAATTTATTTTGAATATAAATAGAACGTATATATTTATTCGAATCGTCGTTAGAATATAAATATTTATTTTAAATTATAAAAGGAATTGAAAATGGCGCGGTAGTTCTATAATTCGATTTCAAAGTTCAAATGAATGTACAGGATTCAAAATAAACCGTATTTTGGCAAAACCAAAAATATTAGAATCAATTTGAGAATATCTTTCCAACGAATCTGAAAATTTAAAATTTCATAGCGGGGATAAAAAGATATGTCCAGTTGAAAATACAGAATAGTCGCTATGGAATTCTGGCCCTTAAAAATGGGAATTTTGCAAACGACCTCGGTTTTCGACGAAACCAATTTTGTTGGATCCGGGACGTCAAATTATTGTTAGGTTCCAAAATTCATAATTTTTCGAATCAATATGTGAGCGTGGCAAAGAAAAACACGTTTGACCAGTTTTAGTTGATTTTAATCGACTGGAAAATGGCCATTTTTCAAACGGTCTCAGAATTTGACGAAACTAGTTTTGTTAGGACCGTATCGTCAATACGATGTTAGAAAATATTTTTCACGAATTTTTAGAGTCTGTATGTGAACCCAGTGAATTGAAATGCGCGTTCAAATTCAATATATAGAGTTATATTTTGATTTGGACGAAAACTGATCGGAACGATCGAATCAGCCTGCGATACTAATCCCATTGTGTTCAGAATGGGGGCAATTAGCTATGGATGATAGGCGGAGGGTCTCGTTTCGAGTTCGAAATAAAAGGTTGATTTTTGAAATTAATTAAATAAAATAATATATATTATTATATATTCCCTTTACTCTCCTCCTCCCCCTTTTATTCTTTCAGAAAGAAAAAAAATGTCGACGACCTCAACCGCGTCGCCCTCCCCAGGTGAGCTGCCGCACCGCCACGCCACCCCCCTCCAGATCCGACGCCGTCCGCCTCTCCCTTCCCCCCTCCTCCTTCTCATACGGCGAGCCCCCCCCCCCCCCGAATCCCCCAAATCGCACACCCCCCTCATCTCGAGACACAACACCCTCCGGCCACCGTTCTTCTCCTCCTCCGTACACCTCTCTAGGCACTGTAAGTTTTCTTTTTATTTTAATTATTTTAAATATTCAGTTTAGTTTAATTAAAATAGCTTTGTTTATTTTTTGATTTTTAAAAATATAAATCAGTTTTTTTAATATATAGTGGAAAATATAAAAATATGATTTTTCTATAGTAGGGATTATCAAAATATGATTTTTATATTATATAGATTATAAAAATATGATTTTTATTCATGTAGAGTTATAAAAATAGAATTTTTATCTATATAGTAGCGACGTAAAAATAGAATTTTTATCTATATAGTAGCGATGTAAAAATAGAATTTTTATCTATATAGTAGCGATGTAAAAATAGAATTTTTTATCTATATAGTAGCGGTGTATAAATAGAATTTTTATCTATATAGTAGCGGTGTAAAAATAGAATTTTTATCTATATAGTAGCAGTGTAAAAATGTGATTCTTATATACATGGCGACAATATAAAAAGGTGATTTTTATATATGTAGTGGCTACGGGCAACGAAATGGACAAAAGGCAAGCACGACGAAGATTTCTACATAAGAAGAGTCGTGGCGTTTGGTTTAGCTAGTCGGTGCGAACTCCTCACCTTTAATTTATTTCTAATTTGAAATATATACTAGGATGCAGACGGTGCTTAGCAGCACCTAACACCCGTCGTCTACAGACCATGGATGAATTGTTTGTTTGATTGCTGTGTTGTGAAATTTGATTGTGTGAGGTGGAATGAAATAAAATATTTTATAGTGGAAAATATTTTATAGTTAAAAATATAATTTTTAACGTGTATACAAAATAAATATTTATAAACAAATCGGACAATTTGTTTATATACACTGATTTGACTGATATTGATTGGGACGATAAATTATACACATCGCCCAACCTCACAAATAAAATATGTGTTTGTTGATTTGAAACCCCACATGGGTATTGGGATGATATTTGACGTACACTAATCCCGATTGTTTAGTTGTATGTCAATCGATGGGTTGACAGACTGTGTAAGCGTTAATTATTTATATTTAAGGCTTATGCAGTTGTGTGGTGCACTCTGGATGATGGTTGATAATTTATCGTTGTTATTATATACATGTGTTGTAGAAAACCCATATAATTAACATTATATGGTAATTGATTGGGCCTCATTCCAATATAGAAAATAAATTCATGTGTTGAATTGAAAATAAATTCATGTGTTGAATTGAAAATAAATTCATGTGTTGAATTGAAAATAATTTCATGTGTTGAAATAAAATAAATTCATGTGTTGAATTGAAAATAATTTCATGTGTTGAAATAAAATAATTTTATGTGTTGAATAAAAGCCGTGTTGATTAGATTGACGCCATTTTGAAGTGAACGATATTTATATCGAATTTATTCATTTTTATAATGAATATAGAAAAGAAAGTGATTTCAAAATATAACATTTTGAAAATATTATCATTTGTATATCGATGATGTGGAATATTCAATTTTGATTTGAAATTGAATATGAAGTTGAAATCGTTTTGAAAACGAATTTAAAACGATTTATATAATACGTTTTAAAAGAAAATCGACGAAATATATAATATATATATTATATATATAATGGCCTGAATAGAACGCGCCGCGCCGCGGCAGTTCGCGAATTTCGACCATTGACTTCGAATGGATATTACGGGAGATCCGACCGTCGGATTCTCCTAAAACCGTAATTGTTGGGTTCGTATCAAAAAGAGCTTTCTAACGGATATTATAAATTAGAAATCTAATGGTTGGATTTGGAATTATGTCCAAATCAAATTTGGAAAAGGTCGCTGTAAGTGCAGTTCGATGGCCGTTGATGGAAATCGACTGTACCGGCCTTGATAAAATTATTAAAAATAGTAATAATTTGTGTAAAATCATAAGAAATGATTTAGGAGGAATTGGGATGAAAATCTCCACATTTGAAAAGATAAAAGTAGATTTTTATCGAAATGAACTAGTTTTGAACTAGAATAATAATTTATTTACTTTTAAAATAAATAAATTGGATGTGAAATGGTTTTGAAAATAACCAGGATATCCAATTATTGAATTGGAATGGATTTGAATCGAAATCATCTTCGGAATAGTTCGATGTTGAATTTCGTGATTATACAGATGTTGTTATGGAAATTTGAAAGATATATTTATATCGTTATTTCCAATACGATATTTGTTGGTTTCAGAATTTGATATTGAATATAAGCCGATATATATTTCTATTCAGAGCCTTGTGTTTAATATCAAATGGGATTTTGGGTTGTCGTGAACGGTATCTTTAATAATACTATTCTTAAACCCAAATGGAGTTAAGAAAATTAAGAACTAACTGGGGATCAGTTAAGTTGGATGGTTTCTTGGATATTGATCTGATGTTGGTTTCGGCCTTTGGGGTTAATATTTAGGGAAATGTCCTCTTACTAATTTATGGTTAGAGACTGATTGAAATATGATGTGATTTTGGGGTTTATCGTGAACCGTGTTTTAAATGACATCGGTTCTTTAACACAGTTAAAGATTAAAACTAAGTGGAGTTTTAATGAATCTTTAATTAGATTGAAAAGATCGAGAATGGAGTATCACCAGTTTTGCTCCAAGCGATAGTTAAATCTTTAATTAGATTTGAACGTGAAATGGTAATTGAATTTACCGATAACACCATGGTGTTAGATATGTAGTATTACCAGTTTCACTTCATGGGATGAATAGGTTGGGATCGGGAAATTAAAACAAATGATTACTTCGGTAAGGTTCGCTAATCCCGACTAGTTTGGAGTGATATTCAAAGGAAGATTAAAGAATAAATTTTAAAGAATTTATTTTTGATAAAATTAATGGGAACCTTTCCCTAAGAGTGTGAAATTTAGACACTAACTGTAGGTTAGCTAAGAAGAATGGTTTCCTGGGTATTGATCTGATGTTGGTTTCGGCGTTCGGGGTTAATGTTTGGGGAATTATTCTCTTGCTAATTTACGGTTAGTGACTGATGAATTGGAATGAGGCGTATGTTGTGTTTGTGTAACACTTGTTTATTATATATGCGAGTTATTCAGAAACACCGGGTTTATCCCATTCTGAATAACTGATTCGACGTGGTGTCGAGGATGAAGACGGTGGTCGAAGACCGGAGGTCTTCACATCGTTTGGGTGATTACTGATGATCTTGATTGGGCTGTACACCCATGAGGAGGGAATCAGTTGGTGATCGTCCAGACATACTTGGAGATCGAAGGATATGCGAGGTACAAGGTGCCTCCGGTTTCGTTCAGACCCAGAACGAACTTGTAAATGAACTATGTGTCTGACATTGGATTTTATTTTGTGTGATTGATTTCTATTAAATGTATATCTGTTTGGCGGCGGAGAATTTATTCTCTTGCTTAACGCCCTTCTCTGAGACGTACGAGCTTAGAGGTTATATATTGATGGATATCAATCGTATGGAGTGAATTACCTGTGTGGCATGCCTAAGTGGCAATATGATTAAGGCTTCTGTTGAAAAGCAGAGTCTTGTGGGTGATGATCAAAGCACAGCCTGTGTGGCACAGCTTTGTGTAACGTGAATTCGCGAGCCTCACACCCCGGTTGTGAACCAGAAACGGGAGAGGACATCAGGGAGGGCATGCGTTTCCTTCTAGCTAGAAGTGGCGTCGGTGGTTTTACCCGCCCTGACGAGTTTGACTTATGTGGTTGTTGCTGTTGCGAGGCGCCTCGGATATATCAGTCGATCCGGGACCGATGGAGTCATTGGACTCATTGACACCCCAAAGGGTGGGGAAACGCAGTGTTCAGGCATTTTAATCCACATCGGTGGACCGACCTTGACGATCCAAAGGTCACTCGAGCTTTGACATGAGGGGTGGGCTAGAGCGTCTCGAATCGGTAGAGGACTATCTTTTGCCTCAGTTCACAGATGGAAATCCAACTTCCAATACGTGACATGTGCGGTTTTGATTGTAGAACCTATATATGGCGACATAGTGGGATGGGGCACTTTTGCCGTCTATGATTGATACTTATGACTTAAAATTGTTTTGACACTATACACTTATAGTAACAAGAGATGAAATTTAGCGTATCAAGCATGCTTTGGCTATTATAAGGTAAAACCCTCTCCTCCGGCTTGTATTGCATTGTGTGATGGGACCTGGGTCTTATAATAGCTTCATTGTTCTTTATTTAGCATTGCGCTATTGTTTTCTACACTGGTATTCTTGGGAGGAAACCCGTTCCGTGTTATACGGCGTGGTCCCTTGATTTACCTAACTTTAAGATAAAGATTAATAACTGTTTTAGTTCTCACACCAGTCCCATGACTAACCTGGAGTTTATTGTTTTAACCTAAACTCTGGGTGCCCTTATTTTGACACGGGCAGCTAGTAGTTTTGGTTTTGCAGATTTATATTCACAGGATCCTGATTTACAGTTGGAACGATACTCGGAAAGCTCTGTATCCGTGTATTACTTCTAGTTATGTTTTGTATTATTTTCCACTGCTATGTAATTTATTGTAATCTCTGATATTTTCTGTTGAATAATATTTATTCATACTCTGTATATTCTTGTATTCTGATGGAGTTGTTGTAATTAACAATGAAATGTTCTTCTGTCTGCGTCCTTTTGTGGCTTGTTCTCACTTCAATCCGGGCTTTCCTTCACGGGGAAGTTCGGGTCATCTCAGTTGGTATCAGAGCTTTGGTTTATAGAGATCGGAGAACAAGACACATTAGAACCATACGAAAGAATTCATCAAAGATTGGATTAGTAATATCCAAGGGGAATGACTCATTAGAGATGGGATCAGTAGTATCCTAGAACGAGTGTGAAGAGTAGTGTTTTTAAAAATAAAATTGAAAACAAGTTTTGTTTTGAAAATTTAATTCAATTATTCTTATTTGAATATTTATTTATATTGATTTGGAAAATCCAGTATATAAATATTTTGCGTATACGTCTGATCCGCGTGTATTTGAAGTTTTAATATACTGGATAGATATAAAATCACACTCTAGTCGCCCGGAGACGATTCTGATGATTGTCTAGACATCATCAGAATTGGTATTCGAGTGATGAAAGTGGGATTTTTTTATATTTCCAATTGACTGTTGTGAGAACCGAAATTAGATAGGGCCTATTGTTGTGATTTGGCATCAAAAATCTGATTTTTGGACTATGTATCAAAGTTATGAATTTGAAAAGCTAATCAACTAATTGATTGATGGTTGTGCTGTTTGATTATTGGTTGATTAATTAGAATGTTGAACTTTTAGCCAAATTGAACCAAATAGTGAATTGTATTGAAAATTGTGGCATTTGCATACATATACATGTACTTACCTTGAACAGGTCATAGCAAGGAGGCTAGAGAAGAGGAATAAAATTGTTTGCCCGACAAATAGGTACATGTTTATTGTATTTCTTGGGTTTTGGATGATTTTATGAGCCGATTGTCTTTTCCTTTTTCTTTTGGATTGAAGAAGGCCATGGGAGGCTATATGAAATATCCCGAAGTACTCGGTGCAGGGGAGGTTATGGCGAAATTTTTCGAAAATTTAGGGTGTTAGCCAAATTTTTGAAAAATTTGAAAAGTTCTTAGAAACTGAAAAGTTGAAGAACTTAAGCCGTAAAGAAAATAATGAAAGTTGAGTTGGTTTGTGAAACAACTTTCGGCTTCGTTCCTTTTCGGGGACGAAAAGTTTTAAGTGGGGGAGATTGTAATAACCCGGAAATCTGAGCCAATTTAAAAATTTTATTTTGGCAATTTTAGAAAATTTCGAATATTTAAAATGAATTATTTTAAATATTAACGACGAAAAATTTATTTTGAATAGAATTAGAACGTATATATTTATTCGAATCGTCGTTAGAATATAAATATTTATTTTAAATTATAAAAGGAATTGAAAATGGCGCGGTAGTTCGATAATTCGATTTCAAAGTTCAAATGAATGTACAGGATTCAAAATAAACCGGATTTTGGCGAAACAAAAAATATTAGAATCAATTTGAGAATATCTTTCCAACGAATCCAAAAAATTGAAATTTCATTGCAGGGATAAAGAGATATGTCCAGTTAAAAATTCAGAATAGTCGCTATGAAATTCTAGCCCTTAAAAATGGGAATTTTGCAAACGACCTCGGTTTTCAACGAAACCAATTTTGTTGGATCCGAGACATCAAATTATTGCTAGGTTCCAAAATTTGTAATTTTTCGAATCAATATGTGAGCGTGGAAAAGGAAAATGCATTTGACCAGTTTTAGTTGATTTGAATCGACTGGAAAATGGCCATTTTTCAAACGGTCTCAGAATTCGACGAAACTAGTTTTGTTAGGACCGTATCGTCAATACGAAGTTAGAAAATATTTTTCAGGAATTTTTAGAGTCTGTATGTGAACCCAGTGAATTGAAATGCGCGTTCAAATTCAATATATAGAGTTATATTTTGATTTTGACGAAAACTGATCGGAACGATCGAATCAGCCTGCGATACCAATCCCATTGTGTTCCGAATAGGGGTAATTAGCTATGGACGATAGGCGATGGGTCTCGTTTTGAGTTCGAAATAAAAGGTTGCTTTTTGAAATTAATTAAATAAAATAATATATATTATTATATATTCCCTTTACTCTCCTCCTCCCTCTTCTATTCTTTCAGAAAGAAAAAAAAATGTCAATGGCCTCAACCGCGTCGCCCTCCCCAGGTGAGCTGCCGCACCGCCACGCCCACGCCACCACCCTCCAGATCCGACGCCCTCCGCCTCTCCCTTCCCCCTTCCTCCTTCTCAACCGGCGAGCCCCCCCCGAATCCCTCAAACCGCACACCCCTCTCATCTCGAGACACAACACCCCCCCGGCCACCGTTCTTCTCCTCCTCCGTACACCCCTCTAGGCACTGTAAGTTTTCTTTTTATTTTAATTATTTTAAATATTCAGTTTAGTTTAATTAAAATAGCTTTGTTTATTTTCTGATTTTTAAAAATATAAATCAGTTTTTCTAATATATAGTGGAAAGTATAAAAATTTGATTTTTATATAGTAGGGATTATCAAAATATGATTTTTATATTATATAGATTATAAAAATATGATTTTTATTCATGTAGAGTTATAAAAATAGAATTTTTATCTATATAGTAGCGATGTAAAAATAGAATTTTTATCTATATAGTAGCGATGTAAAAATAGAATTTTTATCTATATAGTAGCGATGTAAAAATAGAATTTTTTATCTATATAGTAGCGGTGTATAAATAGAATTTTTATCTATATAGTAGCGGTGTAAAAATAGAATTTTTATCTATATAGTAGTAGTGTAAAAATGTGATTCTTATATACATGGCAACAATATAAAAAGGTGATTTTTATATATGTAGTGGCTACGGGCAACGAAATGGACAAAAGGCGAGCACGACGAAGATTTCTACATAAGAAGAGTCGTGGCGTTTGGTTTAGCTAGTCGATGCGAACTCCTCACCTTTAATTTATTTCTAATTTGAAATATATAATAGGATGCAGACGGTGCTTAGCAGCACCCGACACCCGTCGTCCACAGACCATGGATGACTTGTTTGTTTGATTGTTGTGTTGTGAAATTTGATTGTGTGAGGTGGAATGAAATAAAATATTTTATAGTTAAAAATATAATTTTTAACGTGTATACAAAATAAATATTTATAAACAAATCGGACGATTTGTTTATATACAATGATTTGACTGATATTGATTGGTACGATAAATTATACACATCGCCCAACCTCACAAATAAAATATGTGTTTGTTGATTTGAAACCCCACACGGGTATTGGGATGATATTTGACGTATACTAATCCCGATTGTTTAGTTGTATGCCAATCGATGGGTTGACAGACTGTGTAAGCGTTAATTATTTATATTTAAGGCTTATGCAGTTGTGTGGTGCACTCTGGATGATGGTTGATAATTTATCGTTGTTATTATGTACATGTGTTATAGAAAACCCATATAATTAACATTATATGGTAATTGATTGGGCCTCATTCCAATATAGAAAATAAATTCATGTGTTGAATTGAAAATAAATTCATGTGTTGAAATGAAAATAAATTCATGTGTTGAATTGAAAATAATTTCATGTGTTGAAATAAAATAAATTCATGCGTTGAATTGAAAATAATTTCATGTGTTGAAATAAAATAATTTCGTGTGTTGAATAAAAGCCGTGTTGATTAGATTGACGCCATTTTGACGTGAACGATATTTATATCGATCTTATTCATTTTTATAATGAATATAGAAAAGAAAGTGATTTCAAAATATAACATTTTGAAAATATTATCATTTGTATATCGATGATGTGGAATATTCAATTTTGATTTGAAATTGAATATGAAGTTGAAATCGTTTTGAAAACGAATTTAAAACGATTTATATAATACGTTTTAAAAGGAAATCGACGAAATATATAATATATATATATATATATATATTATATATAATGGCCTGAATAGAACACGCCGCGCCGCGGTAGTTCGCGAATTTCAACCATTGACTTCGAGTAGATATTACGGGAGACCCGACCATCGGATTCTCCTAAAACTGGAACCGTTGGGTTCGTATCGAAAAGATCATTCTAACGGATATTAGAAATTAGAAATCTAACGGTTGGATTTGGAATTATGTCCAAATCAAATTTGGAAAAGGTCGCTGTAAGTGCAGTTCGATGGCCGTTGATGGAAATCGACTGTACGGGCCTTGATAAAATTATTAAAAATAGTAATAATTTGTGTAAAATCATAAGAAATGATTTGGGAGGAATTGGGATGAAAAACTCCACATTTGAAAAGATAAAAGTAGATTTTTATCGAAATGAACTAGTTTTGAACTAGAATAATAATTTATTTACTTTTAAAATAAATAAATTGGATTTGAAATGGTTTTGAAAATAACCAGGATTTCCAATAATTGAATTGGAATGGATTTGAATCGAAATCATCTTCGTAATAGTTCAATGTTGGATTTCGTGATTATACAGATGTTGTTATGGAAATTTGAAAGATATATTTATATCGTTATTTCCAATACGATATTTGTTGGTTTCAGAATTTGATATTAAATATAAGCCGATATATTTTCTATTCAGAGCCTTGTGTTTATTATCAAATGGGATTTTGGGTTGTCGTGAACGGTATCTTTAATAATACTGTTCTTAAACCCAAATGGAGTTAAGAAAATTAAGAACTAACTGGGGATCAGTTAAGTTGGATGGTTTCTTGGATATTGATCTGATGTTGGATTCGGCCTTCGGGGTTAATATTTATGGAACTGGCCTCTTACTAATTTACGGTTAGGGACTGATTGAAATGTGATGTGATTTTGGGGTTTATCGTGAACCGTGTTTTAAATGACATCGGTTCTTTAACCCGGTTAAAGATTAAAACTAAGTGGAGTTTAATGAATCTTTAATTAGATTGAAAAGATCGAGAATGGAGTATCACCAGTTTTGCTCCAGGCGATAGTTAAATCTTTAATTAGATTTGAATGTGAAATGGTAATTTAATTTACCGATAACACCGTGGTGTTAGATATGAAGTATTACCAGTTTTACTTCATGGGATGAATAGGTTGGGATCAGGAAATTAAAACAAATGATTACTTCGGTAAGGTTCGCTAATCCCCACTAGTTTGGAGTGATATTCAAAGGAAGATTAAAGAATTAATTTAAAAGAATTTATCTTTGATAAAATTAATGGGAACCTTTCCCTAAGAATGTGAAATTTAGAAACTAACTGTAGGTTAGCTAAGAAGAATGGTTTCCTGGGTATTGTTCTGATGTTGGTTTCGGCCTTCGGGGTTAATGTTTGGGGAATTATTCTCTTGCTAATTTACGGTTAGTGACTGATGAATTGGAATGAGGCGTATGTTGTGTTTGTGTAACACTTGTTTATTATATACGCGAGTTATTCAGAAAGACCGGGTTTATCCCATTCTGAATAACTGATTCGACGTGGTGTCGAGGATGAAGACGGTGGTCGAAGACCGGAGGTCTTCACATCGTATGGGTGATTACTGATGATCTTGATTGGGCTGTACACCCAAGAGGAGGGAATCAGTTGGTGATCGTCCAGACGTACTTGGAGATCGAAGGATATGCGAGGTACAAGGTGCCTCGGGTTTCGTTCAGACCCAGAACGAACTTGTAAATGGACTGTGTGTCTAACATTGGATTTTATTCTGTGTGATTGATTTCTATTAAATATATATCTGTTTGGCGACGGAGAATTTATTCTCTTGCTTAACGCCCTTCTCTGAGACGTACGAGCTTAAAGGTTATATATTGATGGATATCAATCGCATGGAGTGAATTACCTGTGTGGCATGCCTAAGTGGCAATATGATCAAGGCTTCTATTGAAAAGCAGAGTCTTGTGGGTGATGATCAAAGCACAGCCTGTGTGCACAACTTTGTGTAACGTGAATTCGTTAGCCTCACACCCCGGTTGTGAACCAGAAACGGGAGAGGACATCAGGGAGGGCATGCGTTTCCTTCTAGCTAGAAGTGGCGTCAGTGGTTTTACACGCCCTGAAGAGTTTGACTTATGTGGTTGTTGCTGTTGCGAGGCGCCTCGGATATATCGGTCGATCCGGGACCGGTGGAGTCATTGGACTCTTTGACACCCCAAAGGGTGGGGAAACGCAGTGTTCAGGCATTTTAATCCACATCGGTGGACCGGCCCTGACGATCCAAAGGTCACTCGAGCTCTGACCTGAGGGGCGGGCTAGAGCGTCTCGAATTGGTAGAGGACTATCTTTTGCCTCGGTTCACAGATGGAAATCCAACTTCCAATATGTGACATGTGCGGTTTTGATTGTAGAACCTATATATGGCGACATAGTGGGATCAGGCACTTATGCCATCTATGATTGATACTTATGATTTAAAATTGTTTTGACACTATACACTTATAGTAACAAAAGATGAAATTTAGCTTATCAAGCATGCTTTGGCTATTATAAGGTAAAACCCTATCCTCCGGCTTGTGTTGCATTGTGTGATGGGACCTGGGTCTTATAATAGCTTCATTGTTCTTTATTTAGCATTGCGCTGTTGTTTTCTGCACTGGTATTCTTGGGAGGAAACCCGTTCCATGTTATACGGCGTGGTCCCTTGATTTACCTAACTTTAAAATAAAGATTAATAACTGTTTTAGTTCTCACACCAGTCCCATGACTGACCTGGAGTTTATTGTTTTAACCTAAACTCAGGGTGCCCTTATTTTGACACGGGCAACTAGTAGTTTTGGTTTTGCAGATTTATATTCACAGGATCCTGATTTACAGTAGGAACGATACTCGGAAAGCTTTGTATCCGTGTATTACTTCTAGTTGTGTTTTGTATTATTTTCCGCTGCTATGTAATTTATTGTAATCTCTGATATTTTCTGTTGAATAATATTTATTCATACTCTGTATATTCTTGTATTCTGATGGAATTGTTGTAATTAACAATGAAATGTTCTTCTGTCTGCGTCCTTTTATGGCTTGTTCTCACTTCAATCCGGGCTTTCCTTCACGGGGAAGTTCGGGTCGTCTCAGCTTATCATCCACAGACGGATGGACGGACATAATATAATCCTTGAAGATCTTTTGAGGTTATGTATCCTAGATTTTGGAGGGACATGAGAAGAGGCAACAAGCTTAGTGGTGTTCACGACTGGTTTCACGTATCGCAATTGCGGAAGTGTTACAAGATACCGCGGAAGTAGTGGAGTAGAACATGCTTAGAGAAGTGGAAGTAGAGTGAGATGCCACGACTAGACGAGCTCCTACATGCATCCTTGGGTTGGAGGTATAAAAGTTACGCAACAAAGAGGTCAAGTTGGTCAAAGTGCAATGGGGAGATGATCAAGGAGACACGACTTGGGAGGCGAAAGACAAGATGCATACGTTGTACCCTTTCCTTTTTGAGGGTATGTTTTTAACTTCTCCTTTCTCTACCGCTTTGTTGATACTTGTCCTATCGTTTAATATGTCTTTGCGATGATATCTTCGATCTTTAGTTAGGAAAAACCCTATGGTTGTAAACATGTGTTTGAGGCATGCTATATTTGGTGGATGCAAATGGATGCAAGTGGTTGTTATTGGTTGCTCGTGGATGCATGTACACACACATTAGGCACTAGATCGGCTCAATCACTTTCATATTGCATATAAATGTGTGTGCATATTTAAATAAATGGATGTGTAATGGTTGTGCTATCATATGGATGCTGCATTTTGATGAATGTTTGTGCACACATGTAGAAATAATGTATCGTTAGGATTCTTTCGCATACATAATTGACGCATGGCACTATCATGATTTGCATTAAGGAGGTCAACTGAATCAGTAGACCGCCTGATTTTGCATTAGATAAGGAACATATACACACACTTTTTGCATATGTTCATACGACATTAGAAGTCTTTTAAGGACAATGGACACCTGTGTTTGATGATTGAGTAGATGGATGATTGGATGGTAGGATATACATTCTCCTTAACTTCGAGATATCGGAGGAGAAATCCTTTAAGGAGGGGAGAACGTAACACCCCGTAATTCTAAATATTAAAATTAACAAATTTATGAACACTTAATTTTTAGGAGAAGAATTAGGGGAAACGGGTTATGCCATTGCATTCGTCTCGAAATTCTGCTTGGAATAGAGTCCAAGTTTCGTAAATCGGACTTCGTATGAGGAAGTTATGGCCCTCAGAAGTTTCAGAAATTTATATAAATTAAAACAGTTCAGAAAAGAAATTCAAAATTCAAAATTCAAACGAGGAAGCTGGCTGGGCAGGATTTCTCTCGCCCAAGGCCAGGTCGACCAGGGGGTCGACCTCCCCTACACAGGTCGACCAAGGGGTCGACCTGGGGATCGACCTACCCCCTGGGGTAGATCTGAAATGTGATGATCCTGACTTGTTGCTGAGTCTTACCTGACCTGTTGCTGATTCACTAGGGACGAGGTGGCAATTCTAGATAACTCTATCTAGTCTGGACGGTTGTGATTGCTCCTATGATAATCTAAAGGCTTAGGTTTATTGAAACTTCTATATAAGCACGCATTGACTCAAGCCCTAAGCCTAAACTAAATTAATCTCTTGGCCTGCATGCTGCTGCTAGAATAGTTCTTCTTCCTAAAGCTTAGGGATTGGCAAATCAGAATTCTAGTACAAAAGACGAACGAATTATTCTCTTCTCTAATCCGTCTTTGTGAATACAATTTCTTTCACAAAATAATTAATAAATTAATTACGATGAGTTATAATTTGGCTTATGAGAACATGCCTGTTTAATCATGTGACGTTACTTAATTTTGTTATCGTCTGCTTGTGAACATATGACAGTTTTGTTAACTTATTTTAGTAGATCTATTTCATATGTCCAATCACATATGTTTAACTTGATTCATTTTATGACATCAGTTTATATGCAAGTCTGTATGCGAATTATACACAAGTTTATATGTGAATCAAGTATATATAAACATGCAAGTTTATATGTAAAACGTGTGATATTAGTTTACATGTTTAAATTCATGATGTTGGTTCATATGTCTAAACACATAAGCTAGATTTGATTCATTTTGTGACATTTACATGCCTAAATCATATGCAAGTGTAAATGTAAATCTTAATTTACATGTCTAAATTATATATGCAAGTTTATATATAAGTTTGGATGTGAATCATATGCTTGTTTATATGTAAGATTGTATGCGAATCATATGTAAGTCTTAATTTACATGTCTAAATTGCATATGCAAGTTTAATACAAGTTTGTATGTAGATCATATGCAAGTTTATGCGAAAACCATGTTCATATATGCAAGTTCACCTTTATGTGTATAAATCTATGCAAATCATATCTTATATAATTTGATTCATGCCAGTTTGTAGTTTATGCAAATTGTGCCTATTACCTATGCAAGTTATTGATTATGCAAATTTATGATTATATAAATTATAATCATGCAAGTTTTGATCCATGCTAGCCTATTTTTATTTGCAAGTTAGATCTATTTTTACGTGTTATGCAAGTTGTGCTGTTTTTGTGAGATTAGACTATTTGCTAGCCTACGTATTATATGTATTACACGTACGAACAACGTGGGGGCAATGGGAAAATATTAAATATTAATATTGTGAAAATTGGCATAAAATGGCTTAAAAGCATATAATAAATTTGAGACATTAATTGGCCTAATTTATATGCATAGAAATTTTGGACATAATTTAGGTGACAATTATGGGCATAGATTAATTTGGAAGTTATTGACAATTTGAAATAGGGATATTAATTCAAATTGGGGTTGAATAATAATGTGTAATAATAAATGCCTGAGACATGAGGTTAGACTCGTTTGTGGTATAAGACTGCTCGGAACCGCTCGGCGCATCCAGCAACCTCAAACGGTAGTCTAATGTGAGAGGTCAAAGGCATAAATTAAATGAGAAATAAATGCCTAAGACACGAGATTAGACTCCTTTGTGGTATAAGACTGCCCGGACCCACCCGGCACATCCAGCAACCGCAAACGGCAGTCTAATGTGAGAGGTCGTAGGCATAACTAAAAGATGCTTAGACACGAGGTTAAGTCGGACTTGTGGTGGAAGTCTGCCCGGAACCGACCGGCATATCCAGCGGCCACAAGCAATCGACTTAATGTGAGAGATCTGTGCATTAATAATTAATTAATGCCGATCAAAGACGAATATGAATGACAAACAGAAGTTTGGTTGAGTTGAGTAATTCTCTGAGTACCAATCTGATGTTGATTTCGTTCTTCGGGGTTGATACTTAAGAAGTTATTCTCTTAACCAATGTATTTGTGAACTAAGATGTACTTAATCATAAATTAAGTAAAACATGTTATACGATATATATATATGATACTTAAAAACATGATAAGCGGATAGGGTTAAGACCAGCTTAACCTATAATCTGATAAGTAGGTAGGGTTAAGACCAGCTTAACCAATAATATATATTAATTTGATAAGTGGGTAGGGTTGAGACCAACTTAACAAATAATATATCTGATAAGTGGATATGGTTAAGACAAACTTAACCAATAATACATATTGATCTGATAAGTGGAAAAGGTTAAGACCAACTTAGCCAATAATATATAAGTGGATAGGTTTAAGACCAACTTAACCAATAATAAATAAGTGGATAGGGTTAAGACCAGCTTACCCAATAATATATATATATATATATTGATCTGATAAGCGGATAGGGTTAAGACAAGCTTAACCAATAACACATGTTGATTTGATAAGTGGGTAACATGGGTGACATGTGGGATATAATTATACACACTTAACGAAGTTGAAACATGTAAGAAGACATGAATAAGCGGGGGTTAAGTGGGAAATCCTAGTGGGGACCAAGCATAGGTGGAAAGCTTGTGTCAAGTATGGGTACCCTTTTCAACTAGTAACCCATTTAGTATATAAGTGAGCTCGATCTTGATCGAGGATGGGATACACTTACTGGGTTTGATTGTAAGAGGTCAAAAGGGGTTAGCGATGGCAACGCAAGTCCAACGGGGTCATGTACGTGCGTGGGCCCGGGCTGGTAGGTAAGACGTTGTTGCATCGTGTAGGTATAAGCTGTGCATCTTTAGTGGTATCGGGTTGCCATTTTGGGAAGTGATACACCCCATTGTGGGACCAGCACGGGTATCTACAAGTTAGGGAGTCGATCGAATGGGGAAGGTAGTGGGTACGACTAGTGGAGATAGGAGCAGACGATACCTATGAAGACAGCTAGGAGTCCAACCACCATATTATGAATAAATGTTGTAATTAGAATGGGGAGGGTAGTGGGTACAACTAGTGAAGATAGGAGAAGGCGGCACCTATGAAGACAACTAGGGGTACACGAAACTACCATTATGATTATTATGTTTAGAAGGCGGGATCAACTTTTAGGGTGACTAGTAATGGTGCAGTATAGTAATTATCCTATAGTGATTAGGAGCGCGATTATCGCCAGTATATTCCTCTTGTTTGCTTTGTCTTGCTCACTTGCTTCACAGTCATTCCTTGTTTTACCAGTTTATGCGTTATCCTAATTACTTTAATAATTATATTGTTAAAGTTATTGGACTCGCCAGACTTTATGTCTGACCCCCTTTGTTTTCGCCTCTTTTCTTTCTTCTCCCCCCCCGGTTCTCATGGTGGGACTAGTGCTAGTGGAGCTTGATTTGGATCTCTTTCTCTCTCTTTTGGAAGTGCTTGGATTGCTGAAAGTAAAGTTCAGCTCATCTCTTTTATGGCTACTTATGTTTGGGTTATGCTTTTTTTACTTTATATACTCAGAAAACAATTTGTCAAGATGGATATTAAGTGTACTTGGTTTTATTGTTGGTTTTTGATGTTGTTGTAACCAAACTATTTCTCCGCTGCAATAAAAGTTGTTTTAAAATTTTCAAGTACCAATACATGTATCTGTCTTGTTATATTCTGTTCTATACACCAATAATACTCCATGAAAGTTAATGCATTCCCTTTGAGAGTGACATTAATGGACGTGGCGTGTTACAAAATCAAAATTGAATATTCTATATCACTATAATATTTAAATGGTAATATTTTCAAAATATTAGATTTTGAAATCATTTCCTTCTCGATATTCATTATAAAAATGAATAAAATCGATATAAATATCATTCGCGACAAAATGGCGCGCTCTAATCAACACGGCTTCATATATTTCAATATTTTTGTGTCCATCTCAAATCGGACATTTAAATCACATTTTAATCCTTTACGGAATATTATTTTAGAATATTCGTTATTTCTGAATTGGAATCAGACACAGTCAATTACCATTCAATAAATATACATAGTCAACCATCGTCCACAGTGCGTTACACAACTGTATAAGCATTAAATATAAATAATTAATGCTTACAACAGTCTGTTAACCAATCGATTGACATACAACCAAAAAATTGGGATTTGTGTACGTCAAATATCATCCCAATACCCGTGTGGGGTTTCAATCAACAAACACAGATTTTATTTGTGCAGTTGGGCGATGTGTAAAATTTATCGTCCCAATCAATGTCAGTTAAATGTGTGTACATAAACAAATCGTCCGATTTATAAATGAATATTCATTTTCATTTCAGGAGAATTATATTCCGTTCATTTGTGCGTTAAAAATTATATTTTTAACGATAAAATATTTATTTCAACACATGAATATTTCTAATAGTTCATACATTCAATAAAAATATTTTTATTGTTCAAACATTTTATTCAACACATGAATATTTTATACAGTTCATATACATATTAAAAATTATATTTTTAATGAATAAATATTTATTTTAGAAAATTTTGGCATTATAACGACGCGATATTAAAACCGGATAAGGTCTAGCCTTATTCCTCGCCTAATACTGGCTCGCTCCATACACAAACCAAATTAAATCAATTCCATTCACATCCAAAACCAAATCCAAACAAATAAATCAATCAACATTCAAATTCCCACAATACAATCCAAACAAACAACCATGGTTTGTACAATAAATAGTGTCGGGGGCTTCTAAGCCCCGACTGCATCCTAGTATATATTTTACTAGTAATTAAATTTGAGTGAGAAGTAGTTCTCACCTTTGGTTTCCACTCCGTCATTCTTTAGCAGACGATGGTTTTAATTCCGTTTAGCTTCGAGTCAGTTCCATCGCGTAGTGTTCTTCACCGTGATTCCAACGTAATATGTTTCACGCGGTTTATATTAAAAATCACATTTTTAACAACGCTATTGATAATTAAAAAAATCAATGCTATTTATATTTTAAAAACAATGCTACATATATATAAAAAACATATTTTTATTAACACTACATATATATGAAAATTACATTTTTATATCACTATTATATATATAAAAATCATATTTTTTTTAGCACTACATATATATGAAAATTACATTTTTATATCGCTATTATATATATATATATATATATATATATAAATCATATTTTTATAACGCTACTACATATATAAAAATTACATTTTTATATTGCTATTATATATATAAAAATCATATTTTTAATCTAATGTTATATATATATAAATCATATTTTATAAATTCTCTTTCATGATAAAGATCACATTTTTAATACTAATATATATATATATACATATATATATTACATTTTCAAACAATGCTATTATATTAAAAATTAAATTTTAAAAACAATGTTTAATTACTAAATTAACTAAATCAATTACATAAAAAGGAAAAAGTAATTAAAAAAACTCACTGTTGCTAAACGAAGAGGGAGGAGGGGCGCTGCGTGGTTTACCGGAGGTGGAGGGGGGGTGACTCAGGCGATCGGAGGTGGGACTGTGGTGGTTGGAGGCGGCGGTTGGGAGGAAGAAAGGGGGAGAGAGGGGGAGAACGAGGTAGCAGCGGAGGGGGGAGGTCGGAGGCAGTCAGGGGAAGGGCGCCGCGACCATCGGAGGTGGGCGGCGAGGCAGTGGGTTCTCCTGGAGGGCGGCGGCTGAAGGGCGACGGGGCTAGGGTTATTGTTGTTTTTTTAATTTTTAATTTGAACGAGAGAGAAAACAAAAGGAGGTTGGCCATTATATATATATTAATATTTAATTTTATTCCAAAAAATTTCTTTTTCATTCGAACCCTAAATCAAACCCAACGACTATCGCTTCTAGCTAAATACCCCCATTTCGGACACAATGGGATATGTCCAGTAAGCCAATTCGACTGTTTCGATCAATTTTATTCAAAATTAAAATATAAATCAATATATATTGAATTTAAATGTACATTTTAATTTACTGGGGCCACATACTGGCTCCAAAAATTCTAGAAAAATAAATCTAACTATGTTTTGATGATACAGTCCTAACAAAACTAATTTCATCGAATTTGGTGGCCCTTAAAAATAGCCATTTTGCAAACGACCTCCGTTTTCGATGAAAACACTTTTGTTGGATTCGGAATGTCAAATTATTGCTAGATTCCAATTTTCATAATTTTTGGAATTAATATGTGAGCGGGGTGAATTTAAACGCATTTGGTAATTTCAGTTTGAATTTAATCAACTGGAAAATGGTCATTTTTCAAACGGCCAAACAACTCGGATTTTCAGACCAATTTAAATTTTTTATTTTAGCAATTTTAATTAATTTTGAATATTTAAAATGATTTATTTTAAATAATAATGACTACAAATTTATTATAATCCAAGTTAGAACGAATAAATTTATTTTAATTATAAAACGAACTCGAAATGGCGCGGTAGTTTGAAAATTCGATTTAAAATTTCAAATGAGTATACATGATTCAAAATAAATCGGATTTCAGTAAAACCAAAAATATTAGAATCTGTTTAATAATAAATTTCTAATGAATGTGAAAAATCCAGATTTCATAATGGGAATAAAAAGTTATGTCCAGTTTAAAATTTAAAATTTAAAATAGTCGCTATGGAATTTAATATAATATATAGTCTTAAAAATAACCATTTTGCAAACGACCTTCGTTTTCGATGAAACCACTTTTGTTGGATCCGGAATGTCAAATTATTGCTAGATTCCAATTTTCATAATTTTTGGAGTTAATATGTGAGCGTGGCAAAAGAAAACATGTTTGGTCAATTCATTTGAATTTAATCGACTGGAAAATGGCCATTTTTCAAACGGTCTCCAAATTCAACGAAATTAGTTTTGTTAGGACTGTATTGTCAAAACATAGCTAGATTTATTTTTCTGGAATATTTGGAGTCTATATGTGGCCCCGGTAAATTGAAATGTACGTTTAAATCCAATATATATTGATTTATATTTTAATTTAAAGAAAAACTGATTAAAACAGTCGAATTGGCTTACGTGACATATCACATTGTATTCGGAATGGGGGTAATTAGCTAGGGGCTACAGTCGTTGGGATCGATTTGGAGTTAAAATGAAAAAGTAACTTTTATGAATTAATTAAACATTATATATATATATCGGGTGCCCCTTTTTCTCCCTTGACCGGTCAAAATTCAAATGAAAAAATAACCGCTGTACCCTAACCCCGTCACCCCCTTTCCCATCGTGTCACCTCCAGCTCCAGGCCCCGCCGTTGCTGCCATCCAAGCCGCCGCCTCCCTTCCATCCTCCTCTCTCCATCTCGCCAATCCCAGCCTCAAACCACTCCAAACCGCCGCTGTAGGCCCCAAATCACCCGCCGTCGACCACCCTAGCTCCCTCGCCACCTCTAGACCCCGCCGCTAGCCTCCACCACTACTAGAACCGAAAATACAGTAAGTTTTTTTTATATATATGTGATTAGTTTATTTAAATTTAGTAATTAAGTCCATTTCTGTTTTTATAAAAATAAAATTTGTTTAAATTTCTGTTTTTATATAAATTAACATTGCAAAAATCCGAATTTTTAATATAAATAAAGGTGAATTCTATTTTCGGTTTTTAATTGTAAATAACATTGAATTTACTTTCAGATTTAAATATAAATTCACATTGGTTTAAAAATATAATTTTTAAATGAAAGAACATAGTAAAAATATTATTTTTATATAGATAACATTGATATAAAAATGTGAGTTTTATCTATATAGCATTGTTATAAAAATATGATTTATATATATAATTGCGCTATAAAAATGTGATTTATATATATATATATATATATATATATATATATGAAACAGATTGCGATGGAATCGATTGGAAACTAATCCAAATCCATATCGTTCAATTAAAGAACGACGGAGTAGAAACCAAAGGTGAGAACTCCTTCTCACTCTATTTATTTTACAATTAAAAATATTCTTGGATGCAGATGGGGCTTAGAAGCCTCCAACACTATTTATTGTACAAACCATGTTGTTTGATTTGAATTATATGGAGTTCAACACTCAAATTCACACAAACACAAAAATTGAAAGCGATGTATGGATATTACCGACACACGGATTTCATACTCCGCGAACAGCCACTTATGGCGCCGTAAATGGCATTGGGGTAGTTGAGTAATTATTTATTTGGATTTTCTATGTGATTTGATTATGGTTGTGAAATTGATTGTATTGCGATATGATTGATTGGATTGATGATTGTGTATGGCACGATCCGGTATCAGGAGAGGGGTAGAGCTAGACATTACTCCGGTTTTAATATCGTGCCATTATAATGCCAATTTTTTTTTTTGAAATAAATATTTATTCACTAATTTTTTTTTATGTTTATATGAACAGTATATTCATGTGTTGAATAAAATGTTTGAACAATAAAAATATTATTTTTATTGAATGTATGAACTGTAGAAAATATTCATTTGTTGAAATAAATATTTTATCGTTAAAAATATAATTTTTAGCATATATACGAACAATATAAAATTCTTCTGAAATGAAAATAAATATTCATTTACAGATCGGAACATTTGTTTATGTACACTCATTTAACTGACAGTGATTGGGATGATAAATTTTACACATCGCCTAACTGCATAAATAATATTCAGTATTTGTTGGTTGAAACCCCACACGGGTATTAGGATGATATTTGGGTACACTAATCCCAATTGTTTAGTTATATGTCAATCGATTGGTTGACAGACTGTTGTAAGCATTAATTATCTATATTTAATGCTTATGCAGTTGTGTGATGCACTCTGGATGATGGTTGATTGGTTTTGATTGTTGTTATATACATGTGTTGTATGAAATCCATATAAATAAAATTATGTGGTAATTGACTGTGTCTGATTCCAATTCAGGGATAACAAATATTTTAGAATAAGTAAATATTTTAAAATAATGAATATTTTGAATTAATATCCAATAAAGGATTAAAATGTGAATTTGATGTCCGATTTTGGATGGACACGAAAATATTGAAATATATTAAGTCGTGTTGATTAGATTTGCACCATTTTAAAGCGAACGATATTTATATCGATTTTATTCATTTTTATAATGAATATCGAAAAGGAAATGATGTCAAAATCAGATATTTTGAAAATATTATCATTTAAATATTATAATGATATGGAATATTCAATTTTGATTTAAAATTGAAAATGAAGTTAAAGTCGTTTTAAAACGAATTTATAAAATTCGTTTTAAATGAAAATCGATAAGTATATATAATATATATTATATATTTAATGGCCTAAATAGAACCATTCACCAGTTTCGACCATTGACTTCGGATTGACATTACGGGAGATCCGACCATCGGATTATCCTAAAACAGGAACCATTGGGTTCTATTGGAAAGAGCTTTCCAATGAATATAAGAGATTTGAAATCTAACAATTGGATTTGGAATTATGTCAAAATCAAATTTGGAAAAGGTCGCTGTAAGTGCAGTTCGATGACCGTTTATGGAAATCGACTGAAAGGCCTTGATAAAATTATTAAAAATACTAATAATTTGTGTAAAATCATAATAAATGATATGAAAAAAATTGGGATGAAAATTTCCATGTTTGTAAAGATAAAAAAATATTTCTATCAAAATGAACTAGTTATTAACTAGGTTTGAAATCCAGTAATTTTTAAATAAAATAAATTGGATTTGTGAATGGTTTTAATATAACCAGAAATTTCCAAAGAACAAATTGGAATGGATATAGAATGGAAATAATCTTCCGAATATTTCGATATTGGATTCCGTGATTATACGGATATTTTTATGGAAATTTGGAAGATATATTTATATCGTTATTTCCAATACGAATTTGTTGGTTTCAGAATTTGATATTGAATATAAGCCGATATAATTTCTATTCAGAGCCTTGTATTTAATATCAAATGGGATTTTGGGTTTGTCGTGAATGGTGTCTTCAGTAACACTGTTCTTAAACCCAGTTGAGAAAAGAATAAATCTTTTAATTAAAATTTAGAGAAGTTTACCAATTAATTAATTAATATTTAATTGGAATTGAATTAAGAATTGGATTTTTGGGTTTATCGTGAACAAAGTTTTAAATAACACTTGTTCTTTAAGCTGATTAAAGTGAAGTTAAGATTTGGAATCTATAAATCTTTATTCTAAGATTAATGGAAAATTTCCAAAGTAAAGTTTTCCAAGTTAATATAATAAATTGGAATGGAATGGAATTCGATTTGATAATAATCGAAGTGAGCTTCTGTGGAGGAAGACTGTTAATATATATGGAATTTAAAAGGCTTTGTCGTTATTCCATTTATATTATTAGTCGGATACGGAAATTGATATCGATTATATATTGATCTATTTTCCATGAAGATTTCATAATTAATGTAATGTGATTTTGGGTTTATCGTGAGCTGTGTTTTAAATGACATTGGTTCTTTGACCCAGTTAATGATAGGGTTACATGTCTAACATTGTATTTCGAACTGTATTGTTGATCTCTACTAAATATATATCTGTTTGGTGGCAAAGGATTTATTCTCTTGCTTAACACCCTTTTCTGAGACGTACGAGCTCAGATGTTATATATCGATAGACATCAGTTGCAAGGCGTGAATTGCCTGTATGGCATGCTGAGATGCAAATGATCAAGGCTTCTGTTGAAAAGCAGAGTCTTGTGGTTGATGATCAAAGCACAGCTTTAAATAGCATAGCTTTGTGTATAGCATTAATTCGCGAGCCTCATACCTTGGTATGAGTCAAAAACGGGATCGTGATTGCAGGGAGTGCACGACGTTTCCTTCTAGCTATGGGTGGGGTCATGGTATGGAGCCCAGACATTTATTATATTTTTAACTATGTGGATGATGGATAGCGAGGCGCCTCAGATATATTGGTTACTATGGAGCCGATGGATAGTTCCTATAGGACCGGGAAACGTGTGTTCAGGTATAATTAATTTGCTAAGTGTGGACCGACCCTGAAGTTCCAAGGGTTAGCCAGCATTCGAACCCTGAGGCATTTGCTAGAGTGTCTCGAAGCTGACAAGGATAATCCCTTGCCTCGACTTATAGATGGAATCCAATTTCCAATACGTGACATTTCAGTTTTAATTGCAGAACTAGTATGGCGACATAGTAGGATGGGGTACTATGCCGTCTATGATTGATACATTTATATTTGAAGTTGTTTTATACACTTTACACTTATAATAGTATCAGAATGATTTGTTTTAAACATACCAAGCATGTTTTGCTATTATAAGATAAAACTCTATACTCCGGCTTGCGTTGAATTGTGTGATGGGACCTGAGTCTTATAATAGCTTCATTTTTCCAAAAAGCATTGCGCTGTTTGTTTTATGCACTGGTATTCTTGGGAGGAAACCCATTCCATGTTGTATGGCGTGGTCCCTTGATTTACTCTATTTTAAAGTAAAGTTTCAAATAACTGTTTTAGTTCTTACACCATCACATGACTGACCTGGAGTTTATTGTTTTAACCTAAACTCTAGGTGCCCCTATTTTCCATACGGGCAGCTAGTAGTTGGGTTTTACCGATATTTCTTTTCCAGGATCCTGGATTTATTGCTGAAGCTATAATCGGAAAGCTCTGTATCCGTGTATTTCTTTAAGCTCTGTTATGTATTATTTTTCCACTTCCATGTAATGTAATTTAATCTCTGATATTTATCAAATGTATATTATTTATTCATACTCTGTTATATTCTTGTACTCTAATGTAATTGTCATAATAAGCAATGAAATGTCCTTATGTTTGTGTTCTGATTTGTCTTGTTCTCATAGTAGTCCGCCTTCTTGTTCGGTTTAGGCAGGCTGGGAAGTTCGGGTGGTCTACAGTTTGGTATCAGAGCCAGGTTTCGATCCTGGCACCTGTGGGTTATGGGCCCACCACACTTCCACTTGGACCAAATCGATCGCTAAATCGACCAAGACCGTTCAAAACCCGAATACGCTAACTCTGGGCATATAATTTTATTCCTCTTCTCAGCTTCCTTGCTATGACCTGTTCACGCATATATATGTACATGTAAGCAATTCAAATCAATTTTCAATTCCGTTCAATATTTGGCTCGATTTCTCATATTAGTTAAATTAATTATCACACCAATATTTTAATTAGTTAAATTAATAATCAAACAACACAATACAGTTAATTAAATCGTCCATGGTCTGTGGGCAACAGGGAGGTGATCTAATCTACATTGTACAATATTTGTGATAATTAAAAACTGATAAAAATCAATACTGGCAGTTCATATATGCAGTTATAAAATAAATAACTATACAAAAAAATTTAGTGAGACGTTCTCACTTTTGGTTTCCACTCTGTCAGTCTTTAATGGATGATTTGGATTCCGTTCTGCTTCCAGTCAGTTTCATCGCAATCTACTTTACGCTGTATATATATTAAAAATCATATTTCTAACAACGTTATACATATTTAAAAATCACATTTTTATAATGCTACTACATATATAAAAATCATATTTTTATATCGCTATTATGTATATAAAAATCATATTTTTATATAATTAAAAATCATATCTTTATATAATTAAAAATCATATCTTTATATTATTAAAAATCATATCGTTAAATTATTAAAAATCATATCTAGATATGATTTTTAATAATATAAAGATATGATTTTTAATAATATAACGATATTATTTTCAATAATATAAAGATATGATTTTTCAATTTATGTGATTTTGCGAATTCGAGTGTTGAACTCCATATAATTCAAATAAAAATCTATACTGGAAATTTCTATTTATTTACAGTTATAAAATACATTAACTAACTGTACAAAATTTTAGTGAGAAGGAGTTCTCACCTTTGGTTTCCACTCCGTCAATCTTTAGTGAACAATTTGGATTCCATTCTGCTTCCAGTCAGTTTCATCGCAATCTGCTTTACGTGGTATGTATATTAAAAATCATATTTTTAACGACGCTATACATATTTAAAAATCACGTTTTAATAACGCTACTACATATATAAAAATCATATTTTTATATCGTTATTATATATATATATATATAAATTATATTTTTATATAATTAAAAATCATATCTTTATATTATTAAAAATCATATCTTTATATTATTAAAAACAATGTATATTTATTCTCATAACAATGTATATTCATAAAAACCAGATTTTTAAATTAATTAAACTAAATAAAATAAAATAAAATAAAAACTCACTTTATTTTTGGTTCTGGTGGTGGTGGAGGCTGGCGGCGGGTTCTGGAGGTGGCGTGGGAGATAGGGTGGTCGGCGGCGGGCTCAGGTGCTTCACGGTGGTGGATTTGGTGCTGTAGAGGGGAGAGGAGGAGAGAGAGGAGGCGATGGGGAGGGGGAGCAAGGGGTCTCCGGCGGTTGCGTCGACGAGGGGGTGTCCGGCGGTCGCGACGCTAGGAGGGGCGGAAATCGTGGGGTGACGGGCTGATTTGGGGGGAGGCGGGTTTTATTTTTTTTATTTTCTCCAACGAACAATGGTTATGTGAGAGAGAGGGTTGACCTTTTTATATTTAATTTTTAATTCCAAAAAGCAACTTTTAAATTTGAACTCCAAATCGAACCCAATGACTATCGCCTCTTGCTAAATACCCCCATTCCGAACACAATGGGATATGTTTCGTAAGCCAATTCGGCTGTTACGATTAGTTTTCATCAAAATTAAAATATAATTTAATATAACGTTCAAAATTAATTTCAACGTACATTTTAATTTACCGGGGCCACATTCTGACTTCAAAAATTCCAAAAAAAATAAATCTAGCTATGTTTTGACGATACGGTCCTAACAAAAGTAATTTCATCGAATTTGGAGACTGTTTGAAAAACTGTTACTTTCCAGTCGATTAAATTCAAACTTAATTGACCAAACACGTTTTATTTTGCCACGCTCACATATTAATTCAAAAAATTATGGAAATTGGAATCTAGCTATAATTTAACATTCCAAATCCAACAAAAGTGGTTTCATCGAAAACGGAGGTAGTTTGCAAAATGGCTATTTTTAAGGGCTTTATATTATTTAAAATATATATAAATTCCACAACGACTTTTTCTGATTTTAAACTGGACATAACTTTTTATTTCCGTTATGAAATCTAGATTTTTCACATTCTTATAAAGATACTATTAAACAGATTCAAATATTTTTGTTTTTATTGAAATCCGGTTTATTTTGAATCTTGTACATTCAATTGAAATTTGAAATCGAATTTTCAAACTGCCGCGCCATTTCAGTCTCATTTTATAAGTAAAATAAATTTATACATTCTAACTTCAATTTAAATAAATTTTAAATCGTTATTACTTAAAATAAATCATTTTAAATATTCAAAATTCATTAAAATTGCCAAAATAAAAAATTTAAATTGGTTCTGAAAATACAGGTTGTTACAATCTCCCCTACTTAAAATCTTTTCGTCCTCGAAAAGGAATGGAGCTGAAAGTTGTTTAACTAACCAACTCAACTTTCATTCTGGCTTTCATTCTTCAACTTTTCAGTTTCTAAGAATTTATAATTTCTCAAAAATTTGGCTAACACCCTAAATTTTCGAAAAATTTAACCATAACCTCCTTTGTACGGGGAGACCTTTAAAACCACAACTAGCCTCACAGGCCCCTCACCAATCCAAAAGAAAAAGAAAAAGCCAAGCAGCTCATAAAATCATCAAAACCCAAGAAAATGGTAAACATGTACCTATTTGTCGGGTATACAATTTTATTCCTCTTATTAGCTTCCATGCTATAATCTGTTCACACACACACACACACACACATATATATATATATATATATATATATATGTGTACATGTATGCAATTTCCAATCAATTTTCAATTCAGTTCAAAATTTGACTCAATTTGGCTTAATTTGCCTTTCATTTACATATTGCTTTCAACAATTTTATTAGTTAAGCTAATAATCGAACAACACAACAAGCTAATAATCAAGCCAATCGGCCCATAACCAACAGGTCCTAGGATCGAAACCTGGCTCTGATACCAAAATGAAACGATCCAAACTCGCCCTTACGGGAAAGCCCGGATTGAGTTGAGAACACAAACAGAAGAACATTTCATTGTTGTTACAACAATTTACATCAGAGTACAAGAATATAATAGAGTATGAATAAATAATATACAACTGATAAATATCAGAGATACAAATTACAAAGCAGCGGAAAAATAATACATAACACAACTGGAAGAAATACACGGATACAGAGCTTTCCGAATATAGCTCCAGCTGTAAACCAAGATCCTGTAAAAGAAAATCCGCAAAACCAAAGCTACTAGCTGCTAGTGTGGAAAATAGGGGCACCCAGAGTTTAGGTTAAAACAATATACTCCAGGTCAGTCATGGGACTGGTGTGAGAACTAAAACAGTTATTTAAAACTTTCCTTTAAAAATAGAGTAAATCAAGGGACCACGCCATATAACACGAAACGGGTTTCCTCCCAAGAATACCAGTGCATAAAACAAATAACGCAATGCTTTTTGGAAAAATGAAGCTATTATAAGACTCGGGTCCCATCACACAATGCAATGTAGGCCGGAGGATAAAGTTTAACCTTATAATAGCCCAACATGCTTGGTACGTTTGAAACAAATCATTTTAATATTACTATAAGTGTATAGTGTCAAAATCACTTCAAATATAAATGTATCAATCATAGACGGCATAGCACCCCATCCTACTATGTCGCCATACTAGTTCTACAATTAAAACCGAAATGTCACGTATTGGAAATTGGATTTCCTTCATGAGTCGAGGCAAGGGATCATCCTCGCCGACTCCGAGACACTCTAGCAAATGCCTCAGGATTCGGACGCTGGCGAACCTTGGATCTTTAGGGCCGGTCCGCACTTCGCGGATTAATTATACCTGAACGCACGTTTCCCGGTCCTATAAGACCTATCCATCGGCTCCGTAGTAACCGATATATCCAAGGCGCCTCGCTATCCATCATTCACATAGGTAAAAATATAATAAATGTCTGGGCTCCATACCATGACAACACCCATGCTAGAAGGAAACATCGTGCACTCCCTGTAGTCACGATCCCATTTTGACTCATACCAAGGTGTGAGGCTTGCGAATTAATGCTATACACAAAGCTATGCTATTTAAAGCTGTGCTTTGATCATCAACCACAAGACTCTGCTTTTCAATAGAAGCCTTGATCATTTGCATCTCATCATGCCACACAGGCAATTCCCGCCATGCAACTAATGTCTATCGATATATAACCTCTAAGCTCGTACGTCTCAGAGAAGGGTGTTAAGTAAGAGAATAAATTCTCTGCCACCAAACAGATATATATTTAATAGAAATCAATCAACATAGAATAAAATCCAATTTTAGACACACATCTATTTATAACTTCGCTCTGGGTCTGAATGAAATCGGAGGCACTTTATTCCTCGTCCCATATGTCCAATACAGGAGAGAGATCCTCGCATATCCGGTCGATCTCCAAGTACGTCTGGACGATCACCACTTATTACCTTGTCTTGGGTGTATAGCCCAATCAAGATATCAGTAATAATCCAAATGATGTGAAGACCTCTGGTCTTCAACCACAGTCTTCATCGTCGACTTATCGTCGAATCAATTATTCAGAATGGGTATAAACCCGGGCTTTCCAAATAATTCACGTATTTTATAATCAAGTGCAATAAAAATACAACATACGCCTCATTCCAATTCTGACTATTATTTTATTCAAATATTCATATCCTTAGGGAAAGGTTCCCATTAATTTTATCAAAGATAAATTCTTTAAATTTATTATTTAATCTTCCTTTTGGTACCAATTCTAACCAAAATATGGTTTATCCAAACTAGCCTGTATTAGCGCACCTTACCGAAGTAATCATTTGTTTTATTATCCCAATCCCAACCTATTCATCCCATGGAGCAAAGCTGGTAATACCTCATATCTAACAGCATGGTGTGATAGGTAAAAATAATTACCATTTCCTGTTCAAATCTAATTAAAGATTTAACTATCGCTTGAGTAAAACTGGTGGTACTCCATTCTCGATCACTTCCCAAATTTGATAATTTAAATTATCACATTCTCGTTTCAATCTAATTAAAGATTCATTAAAACTCCACTTAGTTTTAATCTTCCCAAAAATCAATATTAATGATTGTTTAACTTTGGGAAATCAAACATGTCGCATCGACAATCTACACCGTACCATTGATTTTTATCGATATATTACCTCTAAGCTCGTACGTCTCAGAGAAGGGTGTTAAGCAAGAGAATAAATTCTCCACCACCAATCACATATATATTTAGCATAGATCAACAATACAGTTTGAAATACAATGTTAGACATGTAATCCTGTCTTTAACTGGGTTAAAGAACCAATGTCATTTAAAACACAGTTCACGTTAAACCCAAAATCACATTCCATTAATTATGGAATCTTCACGGAAAAACAGATCAATATATAATTGATATCAATTTACGTATCCGATTAATAATATAAATGGAAGAACGACAAAGCCTTTTAAATTCCATATATATTAACAGTCTTCCTCCACAGAAGCTCACTTCGATTATTTCCAAATCGAATTCCATTCAATCCCAATTTGTTTTATTAAATTGGAAACTTTACTTTGGAAAATTCCATTAAATCTTAGAATAAAGATTTATAAATTCCAAATCTTAACTTCACTGTTAATCGGGTTAAAAAACAAGTGTTATTTAAAACACCATTCACGATAAACCCAAAAATCCAATTCTTAATTCAATTCCAATTAAATATTAATTAATTGGTAAACTTCTCTAATCTTAATTAAAAGATTTATTCTTTTCTCAACTGGGTTTAAGAATAGTGTTACCGAAGACACCGTTCATGACAAACCCAAAATCACATTTGATATTAAATACAAGGCTCTGAATAGAAATTATATCGGCTTATGTTCAATATCAAATTCTGAAATCAACAAATATCGTATTGGAAATAACGATATAAATATATCTTCCAAATTTTTATAACAATATCCGTATAATCACGGAATCCAATATCGAAGTATTCTGAAGATTATTTCCATTCCAAATCCATTCCAAATCCATTCCAAATTGTTTGTTGGAAATTTCTGGTTATATTAACCATTCACAAATCCAATTTATTTTATTTAAAAATTATTGGATTTCAAATCTAGTTAATAACTAGTTCATTCTGATAAAAAAATATTTTTATCTTTACATACGTGAAATTTTTCATCCAAATTCTTTTCAAATCATTTATTATGATTTTAAGCAAATTATTAATATTTTTAATAATTTTATTAAGGCCCCTTCAGTCGATTTCCATAAACGGTCTACAACGACCTTTTCCAAATTTGATTTGGACATAATTCCAAATCCAACTGTTAGATTTCAAATCTCTTATATTCGTTGGAAAGCTCTTTTCGATACCAACCCAGCGGTTCCAGTTTTAGTAGAATCCGACGGTCGGATCTTCCGTAATGTCAATTCGAAGTCAATGGTCGAAATTCGCGAACGGTCGCGGCGCGGTGCTTTCTATTCTGGGCATTAAATATATATATATATATTATAATATATTTCATCGATTTCCATTTAAATTGTATTTTATAAATAGTTTATGAGTTCGTTTTAAAACGATTCTAACTTCATTTTCAATTTTAAATCAAAATTGAATATTCCATATCATTATAATATTTAAATGATAATATTTTCAAAATATCTTATTTTGAAATCATTTCCTTTTCGATAATCATTATAAAAATGAATAAAATCGATATAAATATCGTTCGCGTCCAAATAGTGCATATCTAATCAACACAGCTTCACAAATTTCAATATTTTCGTATCCGTTCAAAGTCGGACATCAAATTCACATTTTAATCCTTTACGGAATATTATTTTAAATATTGTTTAAATATTTTATTCAACACATGAATATTTTTAATGGTTTATAAACTCAATAAAAATGATATTTTTATTATTTAAATATTTTTATTCAACACATGAATATTTTATTCAGCACATTAATATTTTATTCAACATATGAATATTTTTAATCTTTCATTTATACAATAAAAATGATATTTTTATTGTTCAAACATTTTATTCAACACATGAATATTTTTAATCCTTTTCTGAATATTATTGTAAAATATTTGTTATTTCTCCCAAATTAGAATGATACCCAATCAGTTACCATATAATGTTATTTATATGGATTCCATACAACATATGTATATAACTACAATGATAAACAATCATCCATCATCCAGAGTGCATTACACAACTGCATAAGCATTAAATATAAATAATTAACGCTTACAACAGTCTGTCAACCAATCGATTAACATACAACTAAACAATTGAGATTAGTGTACGTCAATTATCATCTCAATCCCCGTGTGGGGTTTCAATCAACAAACACTAAATTTTATTTTTTGCAGTTGGGTGACCTGTAAAATTTATCGTCCCAATCAATGTCAATTAAATGTGTGTCCATAAACAAATCGTCCGATTTGTAAATGAATATTTATTTTCATTTCAGGAGAATTTAATGCCGTTCATATTTATGTTAAAAATTATATTTTTTTAGCGATAAAAATATTTTATTCAACATATGAATATTTTATATAGTTTATACATTCAGTAAAAATAATTTTTTTATTGTTCAAACATTTTATTCAACACATGAATATTTTATACAGTTCATATATGCATTAAAAATTATATTTTTAATAAATAAATATTTATTTTATAAAATTTCGGCATTATAATGGAGCGATATTAAAACCGGAGTAATGTCTAGCACTACCCCTCTCCTGATACTAGCTCGCGCCATACACAACGTTCAATCAAATCAATCATACCACAATACAGTCAATTTCACAACCATAATAAAATCACACAGAACATCCAAATAAATAAATACTCAACAACTCCAATGCCATTTACGGCGCCATAAGTGGCTATTCGCGGAGTATGAAATCTGTGTGTCGGTAATATCCATACATCGCTTTCAGTTTATGTGACTGTGCGAATTCGAGTGTTGAACTCCATATAATTCAAATAAAAATCTATACTAGAAATTTCTATTTATTTATAGTTATAAAATACATTAATTAACTATATAAAATTTTAGTGAGAAGGAGTTCTCACTTTTGGTTTCCACTCCATCAGTCTTTAATGGACGATTTGGATTCCATTTTGCTTCTAGTCAGTTTCATCGCAATCTGCTTTACGTGGAATATGTATTAAAATTCATATTTTTAACAACGCTATACATATTTAAAAATCACATTTTTATAACGCTACTACATATATAAAAATCATATTTTTATATCGCTATTATATATATATAAAAATCATATTTTTATATTGCTATTATATATATATAAAATCATATTTTTATATAATTAAAAATCATATCTTTATATTAATAAAAATCATATCTTTATATTATTAAAAACAGTGTATATTTATATTCTCATAACAATGTATATTCATAAAAACCAGATTTTTAAATTAATTAAACTAAATAAAATAAAATAAAAACTCGCTGTATTTTCGGTTTTGGTGGTGGTGGAGGCTGGCGGCGGGGTCTGGAGGTGGCGGGGGAGCTAGGGTGGTCAGCGACAGGGCTCAAGTGCTTCATAGTGGCGGGTTTGGGGATTTAGAGGGGAGAGGAGGAGACAGGAGGAGACAGGAGGCACTGGGGAGGAGGAACAAAGGGGTGTAACAACCCGGAAAATCCGAACCAATTTCAAAAATTTGTTTTGGTTATTTCAATGGATTTTAGATATTTAAAATGATTTATTTTGAATAATAACGACGAAAATTTATTTTAATTATATAACGAGCCTGAAATGGCGTGACAGTTTGAAAATTCGATTTTAAATTTCAAATGAATATACAGAATTCAATATAAGTCAGAGTTGGACGAAACAAGAAATATTTGAATTTGATTAACAATATTTTTCTAACGAATGTAAGAAACTGAGATTTCACTTTATAAATTGAAAGTTATGTCTAGATTAAAATTTAGAATAGCCGCTATGGAATATATATATATTTTTAATATATATAGCCCTTAAAAATAGCCATTTTGCAAACGACCTCCATTTTCGACGAAACCACTTTTGTTGGATCCGGAACGTCAAATTATTGCTAGATTCCAATTTTCATACTTTTTTGAATTAATATGTGAGCGTGGTGAATTTAAACATGTTTAGCAATTTCAGTTTGAATTTAATCGACTAGAAGATGACCGTTTTTCAAATCGTCTCCAAATTCGACGAAATTAGTTTTGTTAGGACCGTATCGTCAAAACATAACTAGATTTATTTTTCGGAATTTTCGAAGTCAGTATGTGGCCCCGGTAAATTTAAATGTACGTTTAAATTCAATATATATTGATTTATATTTTAATTTTGATAAAAACTGATTGAAATAGTCGAATGGGGTTATGAAACATATCCCATTGTGTCCGAAATGAGGGTATTTGTCTAGGGACGACAGTTGGTGGGATTCGTTTGGAGTTCGGATGTTTAAATTTCATTATCAAGGACTGAATTAAATATTTAAATAAAATAAAATATAAAAGTGCTTCACGTAGGTCAAAACCATAGAAGAATTCAAACCCGCAGTCAACGTTTTTTTCTTGCCCCCAAAACAAAATGGACGAAAATAATCGTTCTAATCTATTCTCCCTTAAATCACAAATTTCTTTGATCGATCGAGGAGACTCATAACGACAACCTTCTAGAGGATGGTGAGATCTGTAAATTGAATGGAGGAGATCGAGTTTAGTGGTGTATAGCGTTCACAATCGCTGCTCAAGTTGGGGGGTTCGATCTTGTTTTCCGTGCACCAGGGAGCGTCGAGCTCTGCTCCATTCATCGCACTAGTAGATGTCGAAACGGCGGTTGGCATGGGGGGACTTGATTTGGGTCCGACGCCTCATGTGGAGGGCGGTGGTTGGAGATTTACTTGGAATGATGGATTTGTTATCTTCAACGGATTACAGAAAGAAGACGGCTATTTCTTGAACATGAAGAAGGGTTAGCGGCAAATTAATGTTGTAATTAATTTATTAATCATATTAGTAAATGTTAATTACATAGTATTGTTTTTAAAAAATATAAAACATAGTTTAAATCAGTTTTCAATCGATATAAAACATTGTTTAAAAATAAATTTTTAAAATAGAAAACATAGTATAAAAATTTGGTTTTTTTAAAAAAAAATAGAAAACATAAGATCAAATTTTTCTATATATGACATTGCATTAAAACTCAGATTTTTCTATATATGACATTGCATTAAAAATCAGAATATATATAGCTTAGATTAAAAATGTGATTTTTTATATAAAAATAGCATTGGGAAAAAATAATATGATTTTTATATATAGAGAGTTGAATTTAAAATGTGATTTTTAATTTAAATAGCAATGATTTAAAAATGAATTAGCATTGTTTAATTTTCATTTTTAAAAATATAAGAACATTGTATAAATATGTAATTTTTATATATAATGACACTGTATAAAAATGTGATTTTTGTACCAAATAACTTCGTGTTAAAAATGAGAATTTTCAAATATGAATTTTTATATATGTAAGCATTGTTTTAAAAATAGGTTTTTTAATAAAAAAACATTGTTTTCAAAATATGGTTTTCAAAAATAATTAGACATTGTTTAAAAATATGGTTTTAAAAATATATATAGCATTGTTTTTATAAATATATATAGCGTTGTAAAAATACGATTTTTAATATATGTACCGCGTAAAACAGACTGCGATGGAGCCGACTGGAAGCAAAACAGAATCTAAACCATTGTCCGCTAAGGAATGGCGGAGTGCAAACCAAAGGTGAGAACTCCTTCTCACTCTAATTACTTTATAGTTAAATATATACTAGGATGCACACGGTACTTAGCAGCACCTGACACCATTTATTGTACAAACCATGATTGTTTGTTTTGACTGTATTGTGTGTGGTTTGTGATGCTGAAATTTTTAACGTATTAAAAATAATGTTAACATTAATGTGGTTGTTGAAATTAAATTATAAATATCCATTTATAATTTAAACAGTAATATTTTCTAAGTAGAAAAATAATTCAAACCGAATTAGAATTGGTTAAATTTATTAACCAATGATTTATTTAGATAGATTGTTGCTGTTTGAATACCCCACACGGGTATTGGGATGATATTTGACATACACTAGTCCCAATATTTAACTATATGTCAATCGATGGGTTGACAGGCTGTGATGAGCATTATTTATTTACTTTAATGCTCACACAGTTGTAAATTTCACTCTGGATGTGAATGGACTGTTTAATGATTATTTATCATTATTGTTGCATACATGCGATGTATAAAATCCATATAACTGAAATTATATGGTAATTGATCGAGTCACATTCCAATTCATAAATAAAGAATATTTTGAAATAAAGAATATTTTGAAATAAAGAATCTTTTAAAATAAAGAATAATTTAAAATAAATTGTTTTAACAATAAAAATCACATTTTATTGTATGTATAAACCAATAAAAGAAGCATATGTTAAAATATATTTTTGTTAGATAAAAAAATGTCATCTTTAACATGTTAATGAAGAAGAAAAAGAATCATATTTTAAAATATTTTTGTTAGATAAAAATATTATTTTTAACATGTTAATGAAGTGAACTAAATTGTAATAACCCGGAAAATCTGGGCCAGTTTAAAATTTTTATTTTGGCGATTTTAGCGAATTTTGATTATTTAAAATGAATTATTTTAAATGAAATCGACGAGAAATTTATTTTGAATATAATTCGAACGTATATATTATATGCGTCGTCGTTAGAATATAAATATTTATATATAATTATAAATAGAATTGAAAATAGCGCGGTAGTTCGATAATTCGATTTCAAACTTCAATTGAATGTACCGGGTGCAAAACAATCCGGATTTTAGTGAAACCAAAAACATTAGGATCTAATTGATAATATCTTTCTAACGAATCCGAAAAATCAAAATTTCGTAGCGAGAATTAAAAGTTAAGTCCAGTTGAAAATTCTGAATAGTCGCTATGGAATTCAGGCCTTTAAAAATGGACATTTTGCAAACGACCTCGGATTTCGAAGAAACCAGTTTTGTTGGGTCCGGGATGTGAAGTTATTGCTAGGTTTCAAATTTCATAATTTTTCGAATCAATATGCGAGCGTGGCAAAGGAAAACGCGTTTGACCAGTTTCAGTTGATTTTAATCGACTGGAAAATGGCCATTTTTCAAACGGTCTCAGAATTCGACGAAACTAGTTTCGTTAGGACCGTATCGTCAATACGAAGCTAGAAAATATTTTTCTGGAATTTTTCTAGTTAGTACGTGACCCCGGTAATTTGAAAACGTGCGTTTAAAATTCAATATAGTGATTTAAATGAAAATTCAAAAAGGAAACTGATTGTAATGATCAAATCAGCATGCGATACATATCCCATTGTGTTCGGAATGGGGGTAATACGCTAGAGACGACAGTCGGCGGGTTCTATTTCTAGTTCATATGAAAAGTCAACTTAGGAGGGAGAAAATAAATAAAAATAATATATAAATTATTATATAACCTCACTTCCCTCTCTCTCTTCCTTTCTCTCAGTCAAACTAGGTCAAAGAAGTAAAAAAAAAACCGATCCACAAATCGCGCCTGCCCTAGCCGATCCGCCGCCGCCTCCAGGCGGAGCACCACCGCACCCAGTCAGCCGCCACCGTGCACCCCCCCTCGCCTCCCGTTCCTCCTCTCCCCCTCTGCTAGACCGCGACCCCCAACTTCGAAGAACCCGCAACCAACAGCGAGACCACCGGAGCAGCCACCGCCCTCCCCCCCCTTCAGCCCCATTTCCGACCTCATGAGCCCCCTCTCTCCTCCTCTACTTAAAACCGCACCTCCCAGGAGCCCGAGCCCCTGAAAATGACAGCCACCGTACAGAAAGCCTTCACCGCGCCGGAGGGCTGCCACCGACAGTCTTTCCTTCCCACCAGCGACGCCGACTCTCCTCTGGTTGGGATATACAGTAAGTTTTTACTTAATTTTAATTTCAGTTTTTGTTTTTAAAATAAACATAGAGAAAAATCAGTTATATATATATATATGCATTTAAAAAAAAATCTACATTGAATGAAAATGAGATCTTATTGAATAAGAAAGCCATGATTTTTAATTCATATGGAAGTCATGATTTTTGATTTTATCAAAATATGATTTGATTGTTGAAAAGGAAAAGTAAAAATATAATTTTTACATCATAGGAAGTATAAAAATATAATTTTTATATAGGTAAGATAGGAAAAATTATCACCTTTATATATGTAGTGAAATAAAATGAAAACTTCATATTTGAAAAGGCGAAAAATTTATTTTAAAAAAAGTGAATTTGCTTTGAATATAAAACTATGGCTTTTAAAAATGAATTTGCTTTGAAAATAAAAATATAATTTTTGTATTGTTTAGATCGAAATAAAAAATATGATCTTTATATTGTTTACATAGAAGAAAATTTAGATCTTTATATATGAAAGGGAAGAAAGAAAAAAATATGGTTTTTGTATATTGAACTTCGAAAGAAAAAAATATGGTTTTTGTATATTGAACTTCGAAAGAAAAAAATATGATTTTTATATATTGAACATCGAAGTAAAAATTCGATTTTTATATATTGAACATCGAAGTAAAAATTCGATTTTTATATATTGAACATCGAAGTAAAAATATGATTTTTATATATTGAATAGCGAACTAAAAATTCGATTTTTATATATTGAATAGCGAACTAAAAATTCGATTTTTATATATTGAATAGCGAACTAAAAATTCGATTTTTATATATTGAATAGCGAACTAAAAATTCGATTTTTATATATTGAACATCGAAGTAAAAATTCGATTTTTATATATTGAACATCGAAGTAAAAATTCGATTTTTATATATTGAATAGCAAAGTAAAAATTCGATTTTTATATATTGAATAGCGATGTAAAATTGTGATTTTTATATATGTAGTGGCTACGGGCAACGAAAGTGACGAAAGGCAAGAACGACGAAGATTTCTAACTAAGAAGTGCCGTGGAGCTAGGATAGCTATCGGTGAGAACTTCTTACCTTTCAATTTAATTTTTCTAGTTATATTTATATACTAGGATGCAGACGGTGCTTAGTAGCACCCGACACAATCGTCCACAGACCATGGACTTGTTTGTTTGGTTGCATAGATTAGTTAGATGATGTGATTTGAAATTGAATTGTTTGGTGAAATGAATGGATTGATTGATGGGTGAATGGCGTGGGCCTTCACTAGACTGGGGATAAGGCTAGGCCTTGTCCCGTTTCTAGTATCGTGCCGTTATGCCGCCGAAATTTTCTAAAATATGTTAGAAAATAAAAATATCATTTTATTGTGTAAATGAACTGAATAGAAATTCATATGTTGGAATAAAATGTTTTGTCGTTAAAAATATAATTTTTAACGTGAATGTGAATAAATAAATATTCATTTACAAACCAGACGGTTTGTTTATGTACACCTATTTGAAGGACATTGATTGGGTCGATAAATTTTACACATCGCCCAACTGCACAAATAAAATCTGTGTTTGATTGTTTGAAACCCCACACGGGTGTTGGGATGGAATTTGAAGTTCACTCATCCTGATTGATTAAATATGTCGATCGATTGATTGACAGGCTGTTATAAGCGTTGAATATCTATATTTGATGCTTATACAGTGTAGTGCACTTTGGTTGATGGTTGATTATTTTCAATGCTATTATATACATGTGTTGTATGAAAATCCATATAATTAATTTTATATGGTAATTGATTGGGCCTCATTCCAGTTTTGAAAAAGAAATATTTGAAAAAGAAATATTTGAAATAGAATATTTGAAAATAAAGGAATATATGAAGCCGTGTTGATTAGATTGACGCCATTTTGACGTGAACGATATTTATATCGATTTTAAAACGATTTCGAAATGAATTGAATTGAAAACGATTTCGAAATGAATTGAATTGAAAACGAATTCAAATTGAATTGAAAGTGAATTGAAATGAATTCAAATTGAATTGAAATTTGAATGGAATAGAAATGAATTTTAAAACGAATTTATAGAGAAGAATTCAATTTTTATTTGAATTGAAATGGAAGTTGAAATTGCTTTTGAAACGAATTTAAAACTATTTATATAATTCGTTTTAAATGGAAATCGACGAAGTATATATTATATATATTATATATATATAATATAATGGCCTGAATAGAACGCGCCGCGCCGCGGCAGTTCGCGAATTTCGACCATTGACTTCGAATGGACATTACGGGAGATCCGACCGTCGGATTCTCCTAAAACCGGAACCGTTGGGTTCGTATCGAAAAGAGCTTTCTAGCGAATGTTAGAAATTTGAAATCTAACGGTTGGATTTGGAATTATGTCCAAATCAAATTTGAAAAAGGTCGATGTAAGTGCAGTTCGATGGCCATTGATGGAAATCGACTGTACGGGCCTTGATAAAATTACTAAAAATAGTAATAATTTGTGTAAAATCATAAGAAATGATTTGTGAAGATTTGGGATGAAAAACTCCATATTTGAAAAGATAAAAATAGATTTTTATCGAAATGAACTAGTTTTGAACTAGAATTATAATTCTATTTATTTTTAAATAAATAAATTGAATTTGAAAAGGGTTTTGAAAATAACCAAAATTTCCAATGATTGCATTGGAGTGGATTTGAATCGAAATTGTCTTCGGAATATTTCGATGTTGGAATTCGTGATTATACAGATGTTGTTATGGAAATTTGAAAGATATATATTTATATCGTTATTTCCAATACGACATTTGTTAGTCGTAGAATTTGATATTGAATATAAGCCGATATATTTTCTATTCAGAGCCTTATATTGAATATCGAATGTGATTTGGGTTTGTCGTGGGTGGTGTCTTCACTAACACTGTTCTTGAACCCAGTTGAGAAAAGATTAAATCTTTTTATTTAGATTTAATGAAGTGTACCAATTAAATAATATTTAATTGGAATTGAATTGATATTGATTTTTGGGTTTATCGTGAACAGTGTTTTAAACAACACTCGTTCTTTAACCCGATAATTAATGAATGTGGTTTTGGGTTTATCGTGAACTGTGTTTTTAAATGACACTGATTCTTTAACCCAGTTAAAGATTAAAACTAAGTGGAGTTTTAATGAATCTTTAATTAGATTGAAAAGATCGAAAATGGAGTATCACCAGTTTTGCTCCAGGCGATAGTTAAATCTTTAATTAGATTTGAACGTGAAATGGTAATTGAATTTACCGACAACACTGTGGTGTTAGATATGAAGTATTACCAGTTTTACTTCATGGGATGAATAGGTTGGGATGGGGAAATTAAAATAAATAATTACTTCGGTAAGGTTCGCTAATCCCGACTAGTTTGAATTGTTATTCAAAAATAGATTAAAGAATAAATTCAGGAATTTATCTTGGATAAGATTAATGGGAACCTTTCCCTATGAATGTGAAATCAGAAACTAACTGTCGGTTAGCTAAGCAGAATGGTTTTCTGGATATTGATCTGATGTTGGTTTCGGCCTTCGGGGTTAATATTTGGGGAATTATTCTCTTGATTAATTTACGGTTAGTGACTGATGAATTGGAATGAGGCGTATGTTGTGTTTGTGTAACACTTATTTAAAATATACGCGAGTTATTCGGAAAGACCGGGTTTATCCCATTCTGAATAACTGATACGACGATAAGTCGAAGATGAAGACGATGGTCGAAGACCAGAAGTCTTCACGTCGTTTGGGTGATTACTGATGATCTTGATTGGGCTGTACACCCAAGAAGATGGAAACAGTTGGTGATCGTCCAGACGTACTTGGAGATCGATGGATATGCGGGGTACTAGGTGCCTCCGGTTTCGTTCAGCCCCAGAACGGACTTTTAAATGGACTGTGTGTCTGACATTGGATTTTAGTCCGTGTGATTGATCTCTATTAAATATATATCTGTTTGGCGGCGGAGAATTTATTCTCTTGCTTAACGCCCTTCTCTGAGACGTACGAGCTCAGGGGTTATATATTGATGGATATCAAACGCATGGAGTGAATTGCCTGTGTGGCATGCCTAAGTGGCAATTGATCGAGGCTTCTGTTGAAAAGCAAAGTCTTGTGGTGATGATCAAAGCACGGCCTTTGTGGCGTAGCTTTGTGTAACGTTTGCTTCGCGAGTTTCACACCCGGTATGAACCAAAAACGAGAGAAGGACCTCAGGGAGGGCATGCGTTTCTTTCTAGTTAGAAGTGGCGTCAGTGGTTTTACACGCCCTGACGAGTTTGACTTATGTGGTTGTTGCTGTTGCGAGGCGCCTCGGATTGATCGGTCGTTCTCGAACCGATGGAGTCATTTAGTTGGCTCGTTACGCCCCATAGGGCGGGGAAATGCATGTTCAGGGTTTAAGTTTAATCCACATCGGTGGACCGGCCCTGACGATCCAAGGGCCCACCTGAGTCTGGGTCCTGAGGGGCGGGCTAGAGCGTCTCGAATCGGTTGAGGACTATCTTTTGCCTCGGTTCATAGACGGAAATCCAATTTCCAAATACGTGACATGTGCGGTTTTATTTGTAGAACCTAGTATGGTGACATAGTGGGATGGGGCGCTCATGCCGCCTATGATTGATACTTATTATTTGAAGTTGTTTTATACACTATGCACTTATAATAGTATCAAATGATTTGTTTTAAAACGTATCAAGCATTCTTTGGCTGTTATAAGGGAAAACCCTATCCTCGGCTGCGTTGCATTGTGTGATGGGACCTGGGTCTTATAACAGCTTCATTTTTCTTTATTTAGCATTGCGCTGTTTGTTTTATGCACTGGTATTCTTGGGAGGAAACCCGTTTCGTGTTATACGGCGTGGTCCCTTGATTTACCTAACTTTTAAAATAAAGAATAATAACTGTTTTAGTTCTCACACCAGTCACATGACTGACCTGGAGTTTATTGTTTTAACCTAAACTCTGGGTGCCCTTATTTTGACACGGGCAGCTAGTAGTTTTGGTTTTGCAGATTTATATTCACAGGATCCTGGTTTACAGCTGGAACGATATCCGGAAAGCTTTGTATCCGTATATCTCCTTCTAGTTGTGTATTGTATTATTTTCCGCTGCGATGTATTTAAATGTAATTTAAATCTCTGATATTTCTGTGTAATCTTCATTCATACTCTGTATATTCTTGTAATCTGATGCATTGTTGTAATATACAATGAAATGTTCTTTGGTATGCGTTCAATTTTGTCTTGTTCTCAAACGATAGGGCGTTTCGAGCGGTCTGAGTCGATTTAGCGACTGGTTCGGACCGAGCGAAATTCCTGTTCGTCACACGTGGTATCAGAGCTTTGGTTTACAAAGCAGAGAATAAGACACATTAGAACCTTACGAAGGAATTCATCAGATATTGGATTAGTAATATCCAATTAGAATGACTCGTTAGAGATAGGATAAGTAGTATCCTAGAACGAGTGTGAAGAGTATATTTTTAAAGTGAAAACATTTTTGTTTTGAAAATTTAAATCAACTATTCGTATTTGATTATTTGTTTATATTGATTTTGGACAATTCAGTATATAAAGAATTTGCATATACGCCTTGCAAACGTATATTCAAAGTTTTAATATACTGGATAGATATGGAATCACATTCTAGTCGCCCGGAGATGGTACTGATGATTGTCATGACATCATCAGTATTTATGTTCGTGTTTCGAAGGTGTGATTTTCTATATATTTCCATTAGGCTGGTGTGAGAACCAAAACTATATATATAGCTAGAATACATTGTTGTGAATTGGCATCAAAACATGATTTTCTTTATATATATCAAAATTATCAATTTGAAACGTTAAATTCACTAATTGATTGATGTTTGTGTTGTTTGTTTTTTTGTTTGATAATTTTGAACCATTATGCCTAATTGAATCAAATATTGAACTATACTGAAAATTGGTCGCATTTGCTTGCATATATGTACTTACCTTGAACAGGTCATAGCAAAGAGGCTAGAGCAGAGAATAAAATTTGTTTGCCCGACAAATAGGTACATGTTTACTACATAATTTCCTGTTTTGTTTGGGTGATGATGATTTTATGAGCCTATTGGCTAGCCGCTTGGCTTTTTCTTTTTTCTTTTTGAGATCTGAAGGACCGGGGAAGCTATTTGAAATTCCCCGATGCTCCCGGTGCAGGGGAGGTTATGGCGAAATTTTTCAAAAATTTAGGGTGTTAGCCAAATTTTTGAAATTTTAGAAAATTCTCAGAAACTGAAAAGTTAGAGAATGGAAGCCTGATCGAGCGTAGAGTTGATTAATCAAACCACTTTCGACTTTGTTCCTTTTCGGGGACGAAAAGTTTTAAGTGGGGGAGATTGTAATAACCCGGAAAATCTGGGCCAGTTTAAAATTTTTATTTTGGCGATTTTAGCGAATTTTGATTATTTAAAATGAATTATTTTAAATGAAATCGACGAGAAATTTATTTTGAATATAATTCGAACGTATATATTATATGCGTCGTCGTTAGAATATAAATATTTATATATAATTATAAATAGAATTGAAAATAGCGCGGTAGTTCGATAATTCGATTTCAAACTTCAATTGAATGTACCGGGTGCAAAACAATCCGGATTTTAGTGAAACCAAAAACATTAGGATCTAATTGATAATATCTTTCTAACGAATCCGAAAAATCAAAATTTCGTAGCGAGAATTAAAAGTTAAGTCCAGTTGAAAATTCTGAATAGTCGCTATGGAATTCAGGCCTTTAAAAATGGACATTTTGCAAACGACCTCGGATTTCGACGAAACCAGTTTTGTTGGGTCCGGGATGTGAAGTTATTGCTAGGTTTCAAATTTCATAATTTTTCGAATCAATATGCGAGCGTGGCAAAGGAAAACGCGTTTGACCAGTTTCAGTTGATTTTAATCGACTGGAAAATGGCCATTTTTCAAACGGTCTCAGAATTCGACGAAACTAGTTTCGTTAGGACCGTATCGTCAATACGAAGCTAGAAAATATTTTTCTGGAATTTTTCTAGTTAGTACGTGACCCCGGTAATTTGAAAACGTGCGTTTAAAATTCAATATAGTGATTTAAATGAAAATTCAAAAAGGAAACTGATTGTAATGATCAAATCAGCATGCGATACATATCCCATTGTGTTCGGAATGGGGGTAATACGCTAGAGACGACAGTCGGCGGGTTCTATTTCTAGTTCATATGAAAAGTCAACTTAGGAGGGAGAAAATAAATAAAAATAATATATAAATTATTATATAACCTCACTTCCCTCTCTCTCTTCCTTTCTCTCAGTCAAACTAGGTCAAAGAAAAAAAAAAACCGATCCACAAATCGCGCCTGCCCTAGCCGATCCGCCGCCGCCTCCAGGCGGAGCACCACCGCACCCCCAGTCAGCCGCCACCGTGCACCCCCCCTCGCCTCCCGTTCCTCCTCTCCCCCTCTGCTAGACCGCGACCCCCAACTTCGAAGAACCCGCAACCAACAGCGAGACCACCGGAGCAGCCACCGCCCTCCCCCCCCCTTCAGCCCCATTTCCGACCTCATGAGCCCCCTCTCTCCTCCTCTACTTAAAACCGCACCTCCCAGGAGCCCGAGCCCCTGAAAATGACAGCCACCGTACAGAAAGCCTTCACCGCGCCGGACGGCTGCCACTGACAGTCTTTCCTTCCCACCAGCGACGCCGACTCTCCTCTGGTTGGGATATATAGTAAGTTTTTACTTAATTTTAATTTCAGTTTTTGTTTTTAAAATAAACATAGAGAAAAATCAGTTATATATATATATATGCATTTAAAAAAAAATCTACATTGAATGAAAATGAGATCTTATTGAATAAGAAAGCCATGATTTTTAATTCATATGGAAGTCATGATTTTTGATTTTATCAAAATATGATTTGATTGTTGAAAAGGAAAAGTAAAAATATAATTTTTACATCATAGTAAGTATAAAAATATAATTTTTATATAGGTAAGATAGGAAAAATTATCACCTTTATATATGTAGTGAAATAAAATGAAAACTTCATATTTGAAAAGGCGAAAAATTTATTTTAAAAAAAGTGAATTTGCTTTGAATATAAAACTATGGCTTTTAAAAATGAATTTGCTTTGAAAATAAAAATATAATTTTTGTATTGTTTAGATCGAAATAAAAAATATGATCTTTATATTGTTTACATAGAAGAAAATTTAGATCTTTATATATGAAAGGGAAGAAAGAAAAAAATATGGTTTTTGTATATTGAACTTCGAAAGAAAAAAATATGGTTTTTGTATATTGAACTTCGAAAGAAAAAAATATGATTTTTATATATTGAACATCGAAGTAAAAATTCGATTTTTATATATTGAACATCGAAGTAAAAATTCGATTTTTATATATTGAACATCGAAGTAAAAATATGATTTTTATATATTGAATAGCGAACTAAAAATTCGATTTTTATATATTGAATAGCGAACTAAAAATTCGATTTTTATATATTGAATAGCGAACTAAAAATTCGATTTTTATATATTGAATAGCGAACTAAAAATTCGATTTTTATATATTGAACATCGAAGTAAAAATTCGATTTTTATATATTGAACATCGAAGTAAAAATTCGATTTTTATATATTGAATAGCAAAGTAAAAATTCGATTTTTATATATTGAATAGCGAAATAAAATTGTGATTTTTATATATGTAGTGGCTACGGGCAACGAAAGTGACGAAAGGCAAGAACGACGAAGATTTCTAACTAAGAAGTGCCGTGGAGCTAGGATAGCTATCGGTGAGAACTTCTCACCTTTCAATTTAATTTTTCTAGTTATATTTATATACTAGGATGCAGACGGTGCTTAGTAGCACCCGACACAATCGTCCACAGACCATGGACTTGTTTGTTTGGTTGCATAGATTAGTTAGATGATGTGATTTGAAATTGAATTGTTTGGTGAAATGAATGGATTGATTGATGGGTGAATGGCGTGGGCCTTCACTAGACTGGGGATAAGGCTAGGCCTTGTCCCGTTTCTAGTATCGTGCCGTTATGCCGCCGAAATTTTCTAAAATATGTTAGAAAATAAAAATATCATTTTATTGTGTAAATGAACTGAATAGAAATTCATATGTTGGAATAAAATGTTTTGTCGTTAAAAATATAATTTTTAACGTGAATGTGAATAAATAAATATTCATTTACAAACCAGACGGTTTGTTTATGTACACCTATTTGAAGGACATTGATTGGGTCGATAAATTTTACACATCGCCCAACTGCACAAATAAAATCTGTGTTTGATTGTTTGAAACCCCACACGGGTGTTGGGATGGAATTTGAAGTTCACTCATCCTGATTGATTAAATATGTCGATCGATTGATTGACAGGCTGTTATAAGCGTTGAATATCTATATTTGATGCTTATACAGTGTAGTGCACTTTGGTTGATGGTTGATTATTTTCAATGCTATTATATACATGTGTTGTATGAAAATCCATATAATTAATTTTATATGGTAATTGATTGGGCCTCATTCCAGTTTTGAAAAAGAAATATTTGAAAAAGAAATATTTGAAAAAGAAATATTTGAAATAGAATATTTGAAAATAAAGGAATATATGAAGCCGTGTTGATTAGATTGACGCCATTTTGACGTGAACGATATTTATATCGATTTTAAAACGATTTCGAAATGAATTGAATTGAAAACGATTTCGAAATGAATTGAATTGAAAACGAATTCAAATTGAATTGAAAGTGAATTGAAATGAATTCAAATTGAATTGAAATTTGAATTGAATAGAAATGAATTTTAAAACGAATTTATAGAGAAGAATTCAATTTTGATTTGAATTGAAATGGAAGTTGAAATTGCTTTTGAAACGAATTTAAAACTATTTATATAATTCGTTTTAAATGGAAATCGACGAAGTATATATTATATATATTATATATATAATATAATGGCCTGAATAGAACGCGCCGCGCCGCGGCAGTTCGCGAATTTCGACCATTGACTTCGAATGGACATTACGGGAGATCCGACCGTCGTATTCTCCTAAAACCGGAACCGTTGGGTTCGTATCGAAAAGAGCTTTCTAGCGAATGTTAGAAATTTGAAATCTAACGGTTGGATTTGGAATTATGTCCAAATCAAATTTGAAAAAGGTCGTTGTAAGTGCAGTTCGATGGCCATTGATGGAAATCGACTGTACGGGCCTTGATAAAATTACTAAAAATAGTAATAATTTGTGTAAAATCATAAGAAATGATTTGTGAAGATTTGGGATGAAAAACTCCATATTTGAAAAGATAAAAATAGATTTTTATCGAAATGAACTAGTTTTGAACTAGAATTATAATTCTATTTATTTTTAAATAAATAAATTGAATTTGAAAAGGGTTTTGAAAATAACCAAAATTTCCAATGATTGCATTGGAGTGGATTTGAATCGAAATTGTCTTCGGAATATTTCGATGTTGGAATTCGTGATTATACAGATGTTGTTATGGAAATTTGAAAGATATATATTTATATCGTTATTTCCAATACGACATTTGTTAGTCGTAGAATTTGATATTGAATATAAGCCGATATATTTTCTATTCAGAGCCTTATATTGAATATCGAATGTGATTTGGGTTTGTCGTGGGTGGTGTCTTCACTAACACTGTTCTTGAACCCAGTTGAGAAAAGATTAAATCTTTTTATTTAGATTTAATGAAGTGTACCAATTAAATAATATTTAATTGGAATTGAATTGATATTGATTTTTGGGTTTATCGTGAACAGTGTTTTAAACAACACTCGTTCTTTAACCCGATAATTAATGAATGTGGTTTTGGGTTTATCGTGAACTGTGTTTTTAAATGACACTGATTCTTTAACCCAGTTAAAGATTAAAACTAAGTGGAGTTTTAATGAATCTTTAATTAGATTGAAAAGATCGAAAATGGAGTATCACCAGTTTTGCTCCAGGCGATAGTTAAATCTTTAATTAGATTTGAACGTGAAATGGTAATTGAATTTACCGATAACACTGTGGTGTTAGATATGAAGTATTACCAGTTTTACTTCATGGGATGAATAGGTTGGGATGGGGAAATTAAAATAAATAATTACTTCGGTAAGGTTCGCTAATCCCGACTAGTTTGAATTGATATTCAAAAATAGATTAAAGAATAAATTCAGGAATTTATCTTGGATAAGATTAATGGGAACCTTTCCCTATGAATGTGAAATCAGAAACTAACTGTCGGTTAGCTAAGCAGAATAGTTTTCTGGATATTGATCTGATGTTGGTTTCGGCCTTCGGGGTTAATATTTGGGGAATTATTCTCTTGATTAATTTACGGTTAGTGACTGATGAATTGGAATGAGGCGTATGTTGTGTTTGTGTAACACTTATTTAAAATATACGCGAGTTATTCGGAAAGACCGGGTTTATCCCATTCTGAATAACTGATACGACGATAAGTCGAAGATGAAGACGATGGTCGAAGACCAGAAGTCTTCACGTCGTTTGGGTGATTACTGATGATCTTGATTGGGCTGTACACCCAAGAAGATGGAAACAGTTGGTGATCGTCCAGACGTACTTGGAGATCGATGGATATGCGGGGTACTAGGTGCCTCCGGTTTCGTTCAGCCCCAGAACGGACTTGTAAATGGACTGTGTGTCTGACATTGGATTTTAGTCCGTGTGATTGATCTCTATTAAATATATATCTGTTTGGCGGCGGAGAATTTATTCTCTTGCTTAACGCCCTTCTCTGAGACGTACGAGCTCAGGGGTTATATATTGATGGATATCAAACGCATGGAGTGAATTGCCTGTGTGGCATGCCTAAGTGGCAATTGATCTAGGCTTCTGTTGAAAAGCAAAGTCTTGTGGTGATGATCAAAGCACGGCCTTTGTGGCGTAGCTTTGTGTAACGTTTGCTTCGCGAGTTTCACACCCGGTATGAACCAAAAACGGGAGAAGGACCTCAGGGAGGGCATGCGTTTCTTTCTAGTTAGAAGTGGCGTCAGTGGTTTTACACGCCCTGACGAGTTTGACTTATGTGGTTGTTGCTGTTGCGAGGCGCCTCGGATTGATCGGTCGTTCTCGAACCGATGGAGTCATTTAGTTGGCTCGTTACGCCCCATAGGGCGGGGAAATGCATGTTCAGGGTTTAAGTTTAATCCACATCGGTGGACCGGCCCTGACGATCCAAGGGCCCACCTGAGTCTGGGTCCTGAGGGGCGGGCTAGAGCGTCTCGAATCGGTTGAGGACTATCTTTTGCCTCGGTTCATAGACGGAAATCCAATTTCCAAATACGTGACATGTGCGGTTTTATTTGTAGAACCTAGTATGGTGACATAGTGGGATGGGGCGCTCATGCCGCCTATGATTGATACTTATGATTTGAAGTTGTTTTATACACTATGCACTTATAATAGTATCAAATGATTTGTTTTAAAACAAATCAAGCATTCTTTGGCTGTTATAAGGGAAAACCCTATCCTCGGCTGCGTTGCATTGTGTGATGGGACCGGGGTCTTATAACAGCTTCATTTTTCTTTATTTAGCATTGCGCTGTTTGTTTTATGCACTGGTATTCTTGGGAGGAAACCCGTTCCGTGTTATACGGCGTGGTCCCTTGATTTACCTAACTTTTAAAATAAAGAATAATAACTGTTTTAGTTCTCACACTAGTCACATGACTGACCTGGAGTTTATTGTTTTAACCTAAACTCTGGGTGCCCTTATTTTGACACGGGCAGCTAGTAGTTTTGGTTTTGCAGATTTATATTCACAGGATCCTGGTTTACAGCTGGAATGATATCCGGAAAGCTTTGTATCCGTATATCTCCTTCTAGTTGTGTATTGTATTATTTTCCGCTGCGATGTATTTAAATGTAATTTAAATCTCTGATATTTCTGTGTAATCTTCATTCATACTCTGTATATTCTTGTAATCTGATGCATTGTTGTAATATACAATGAAATGTTCTTTGGTATGCGTTCAATTTTGTCTTGTTCTCAAACGATAGGGCGTTTCGAGCGGTCTGAGTCGGTTTAGCGACTGGTTCGGACCGAGCGAAATTCATGTTCGTCACATGAACTAAATATTCATGTGTTGAACAAAATGTTTGAACAATAAAAATATCATTTTTATTGAATGTATAAACCATATAAAATATTCATGTGTTGAATAAAATGTTTGAACAATAGAAATAGTTATGTAGTTAAACGCCATTTTAACCCGAATGGCTTTATCGATCGATTTTATTCATTTTAAAATAAATATCGAAAAGAAGTGATTTCAAAATATAATATTTTGAAAATATTATTATTTTAATATGATAAAGATATAGAATATTCAATTTTGATTAAGAACTAAAAATGAAGTTGGAATCGTTTTAAAACGAAATTATAAATGATTTATAAAATATGATTTAAATTGAAATAAACAAAATATATATAGTATATATATTATATATATTTAATGGTCTGAATAGAACGCGCCGCACAGCGACCGTTCGCGAATTTCGACCATTAACTTCAAATTAATGTAACGGGAGATCCGACCGTCGGATTCTCCTAAAATCGGAACCGTTGGGTTCGTATTGAAAAGAGATTTCCAATGAATGTAAGAGATTTGAAATCTAATGGTTAGATTTGTAATTATGTCCAAATCAATTTCAGAAGAGGTCGCTATGAATGCAGTTCGGTGGCCGTTATTGGAAATCGACTGTAAAGGCCATAATAAAATTACTAAAAATATGGGAAAATTATGTAAAATCATAATTTGGAAAGATTTTGGATGAAAAATCTAAGTTTGAAAAGATAAAAATATATTTTTATCGAAATGAACTAGTTATTAACTAGAATAATAATCCAATTATTTTAGAAATAATAAATTGGATTTGTAATGGTTTTATTATAATAAAATTTTCCAATGTATGAATTGAAGTGACATTGGATTTTTGGGTTTGTCGTGAATGGTGTCTTCAATAACACTGTTTTTAAACCCCGATGAGAAAAAAGTAAATCTTTAAATTAAGATTTAATGAAGTTTTCCAATTAATTAATATTTAATTGGAATTAAATAAAATAAATTGGATTTTTGGGTTTGTCGTGAATGGTGTCTTAAATAACACTGTTCTTGAACCCAGTTGAGAAAAGAATAAATCTTTTAATTAAGATTTAGAGAGGTTTACCAATTAATTAATATTTAATTGAAATTGAAATGAAAATTGATTGTGGGTTTATCGTGAACTGTGTTTTAAACGACATTTGTTCTTTAACCCAATTAACAGTGAAAAATATAATTTGGAATTTATAAATCTTTTATTAAGATTCAAATGAAAATTTTGCGAAGTAATGTTTTTCCAGTTTAATAAAATAAATTGGAATGGAATTCGATTTGGTAATAATTGAGATGAGCTTCTGTGAATGAAGACCGTTACTATATACGGAATTTAAAAGGCTTTACCGTTATTCCATTTGTATTATTAGTCTGATACGGAAATTTATATCGATTATATATTGGTCTGATTTCTGTGAAGATTCCATATTTAATGGAAGATGATTTGGGTTTGTCGTGAACTGTGTTTTAAACAACATAAGTTCTTTAACCCAGTTAAAGACAGGATTTATTTTCTAAAAATTTGGATAATCATTAAGTAATGATTTTTTGGATTAAAAATGAACTAGAGTTTTAATGAATCTTTAATTAGCTTGAAATGGGAATGAGATAATTAAATTTATCGAATTCTTGAAATGATCGAGAATGGAGTATCACCAGTTTTACTCTAGGCGATAGTTAAATCTTTAATTAGATTTGAATGTGAAATTGTAACTAAATTTACCGATGACACCGTGGGTGTTAAATATAAAGTGCTATCAGTTTTGCTCCATGGGAAGAATAGGTTGGGATGGGGATTAATAAATAAATGATTACTGTGGTAAGGATCGATAATCCTGACTAGTTAATAAAATCTTTTGAATTGATATTAAAAGGAAGATTAAAAAATAATTTTAAATGAATTTATCTTTGATAAAATTAATGGGAACCTTTGAAACACCCCACCTTTGCTAAGGTCACTCACACAGGGAATGCCTTAATTTCGGTGGAGCATTATAGGTAAAAGATGAAGATAAATTAAAAGACAGACAATTAAAGCAGCGGCAAATAAATAAAACTTTATTTCATTGATAAACAGCTTGTACAAAGATTGTTTTACAATACCAAAGTATCCTGTCTTGTTTAACAAAAATAAAGAAGCATAAATGATTTCCCCAAATAAAGCATGAGCCATCCATAGCAGTAGAAGAGAGAGTCCAAGACAACACGTCGAAGAGTCTTCAAGCTTGGAAAGAGTAACGGTCCAAACAAACCTGAGCTATTCCCTCCCTGACCACCTGGGGGAGGGGGTAACGGAAGAAAAGAAGACGAGAGAAAACGGGTTAGACAATAAGTCTGGTAAGTTCGGTGATTACTAGCATTTAAACAAGGAAAAGGGATCATGACAGGAGTAACAGAACATATGACAATACCCTAATATAAGACAAGATAGGTTGAACATGTGATCGCACCCATTACTATAATCTCTGCACCACCTAACTTGTGTCTCAACTAGTAATCTGTATAATACGATCCCAACCCCCGCAGTTGTGGTAGCCTTCAGGTGTACATCTATATTTGAGGATTCCACCTCAATCAGCCCAATTTCCATGAATATGTTAGATGCACCCTTACTACCCTATCGATCGGCTCCCTACCAGTGTTAACTTGCCATGTGTCTGTGTTAGTCGGCCCTCTCTTGCATGTAGCTACCCTGTGCTGGTCCCACTATAAGGTGTATCAATCCTTATGATAGCGACCCCGACACGATTCAAGAATGCACAGTGTAAAACTACTAGTACCCAGTGCCTGCTTTTGCCACTCCGGAGTACGTGCACGCCTGTAATCCGCCGGAACATACACTAACGTACCCCCAGCCGCTATATCGACCGCATACAATCAACCCAGTAATAGTGCCCCACCCTGCCTAGCTCAGGTTACCGTGATACATCTATGTGGGTTACTGCTGAAATAGGTCCCCGTTACTAGGGTTTCCTACTGGTTAAGTTTATGGGCCTATATTTACTAATATTACCCACCAACCCGATATGTACTTAACCTTCCCACCGATTCAAGCATGTTTATATAATGGTTAAGTTTTGTGGGCCTACATTTACTAGTATTACCCACCAACCCGATATGTACTTAGCCTTCCCACCGATTCAAGCATATTTATATAATGGTTAAGTTCTATAGGCCTATATTTACTAATATTACCCACCAACCCGGTATGTACTTAACCTTCCCATGGATTCAAGCATGTTTATTTAATGGTTAAGTTCTGTGGACCTATATTTACTAATATTACCCACCAAGCCGATATGTACTTAACCCTCCTACTCGTCATGTCATATTGGTTAAGTGGTTCTTATTAACTTAACCTTTCTCACTTATCATGTTGGATTGGTTAAGTGTGACTTATTAACTTAACCCTGTTCATTCATCAGGTTATATTGGTTAAGTATTTCCCATTTAACTTAACCCCATTCGCTCATCAGGTTATACTGGTCAAGTGTCATTAATCAATTCAAGTTAACTTAACCCATCCACCCGTCACGTCATGTTGGTTAAGTGTTTCCTTCTGGTGTTGACTTGACCTTAACTCAAATCATGTTATATTGGTTAAGTGTTGCCCTCTCGTGTTAACTTAACCCTTCCCATACATCATGTTATATAATTGGTTAAGTGTTTTCCTCTTGTATTACTTAACCCCACCACATGTCATTATATATTTTGGTTAAGTGTTACCTTAGTTAACTTAACCCTATCATCTGCTTAATTAACATGTTACAATGGTTAAGTGTTCTAAATTTACTTAACCTCACCCACGTGTCTAATTAACATGTGTTAATGGTTAAGTGTTCTAATTTTACTTAACCTCACCCACTTGCCTAGTTAACATGCTATTACGGTTAAGTGTTCTAAATTTACTTAACCTCACCCACTTGCCTAGTTAACATGTAATTACGGTTAAGTGTTCTAAATTTACTTAACCTCACCCACTTGTCTAGTTAACATGTTATTACGGTTAAGTGTTCTAATTTACTTAACCTCACCAATCCTGACTTAGCTTTAATTTATTCATTAAAGCACCAACCACTCACATTAGATAGGTCTTGTTGTGGTCACTGGATGTGCCGGTCGGTTCCGGGAAGTTTTACACCACAACTCAGTCTAACCTCAGGTCCTTTTTGGGGTTGATGCACTAACCACCCACATTAGACAGGTCTTGTTGTGGTCACTGGATATGCCGGTCGGTTCCGAGCAGTTTTACACCACAACTCAGTCTAACCTCGGGTTAGGCATATTCGTCTTTTCTAAATTCACATATTTTCTATATATGTCTAATTCTTTATTTAAATTAATCTTAATTTAATCATGCCATAATTATCCTTTTGATTATGCTCATAATAAATGGTATATCAAATATACCATTTTATGAACAAATCTATGCCATGAAATTTTCATGTTTTCCCATCGCTATCCCCGTGGAACGTACGCATGAATCACATAAAATATTAGGCTAGTAAATTAGCCCAAACCCATAAACAAAAGGGGTAATAAACAAGGGACATGAAACAAACATAAAATAGCTTACATTTAACTTATCACGTGTAACTTGGCATTGAAGTGTCATTAACTTAATTAAACAGGTAAAGGTGAACTTGTGACTAAGTTGGATCTAATTATCATGTAAACTTGATATAGGTCTAACATGGAGGTTTAACATATAAACACAATTTTAAACCACAATTTAGCATATTGACTTATGTATGTTAAAACATAAGAAAGCTACTATAAACATATTTAAATCACAACTTAGCATGATAACTTATGTGTGTTAAACATAAGAGAGCTACTATAAACATAATTGAATCGCAACTTAGCATGATAACTTATGTGTTAAAACATAGGAGAGCTACAAATCCAATCTTGCAACATAAACAGATTCAACTTAATAGTTCTAAATATACATGAATGTTGATCTAACATGTAAGCATGTGATTTAGATCATAAACTTGCAAGTAACCACCAAATTATAACATGACATATTTCACCATTCAGTTGGCATAATAAGTTCTTTACCCAATCATAATAGATTCCAATAACATACAATATGGTATGTTCGTCATCACAAACATATAGGCATGATCAATCGCAATGGTAGTTTAAGATAAATGAGAATCAAACTTTATTTATCTAATACATAAGCGTCATTCTGTATTCGAATTACAACATGTCATGATTTCATTTAAAAGAACGTTTAAATCTACGTAATAACCAACTTACAAACTAAAAAGGAATTCTTGATTTCTGAAATCTGAATTCTGAAATAGGTATGCTCGCCTTTGATGTAGATCGTTGAATTTGATTACTTTTAATTTGATTTTGATGTAGGCTTTTATCTCGTTTCTGAATTGAAAGCGGTGACGGCTATTCCAAGTTCTCTATTGATGGCATGATAGTTCTAGGATTATTTTTGTGTGATTTTAGGTTGAGCATTAGGTTGTTTATATAGAATTTCAATTTAATTATAGCCGTCGGATGAACCTAGGGTTAACCACAACCATTCAATCAGGATAGGGTGACACCTCAGCCCTAATGACTCAGCAAGGAGTCAGAAAGGAATCAGCAATGAGTCATAGTATGGATCAGAACACACCAGAAAGCTATGCAGGCTTTCAGCCCGACCTGGGTGCACTTGGCAGGTGCGCTAGTGCAATTTTTGTACTGGCGCACTTCCCAAGTGTGCCAGTGCATTTTTTTCTTTTCTTCTTTCTGGTTTTCATCCTGATCTTCGTTCGTCCATATCTCCTTCATACGATGTCCGTTTTACGCAAACTCGGACTCTATCTCAAGCAGAATTCCGAGACGAACGCAATGGCGTAACCCGTTTCCCTTAATTCTCACATTTTTAATTCGTTATTATAACGTTAACCAAAAATACGGGGTGTTACATTCTCCCCTCTTTTTAGGATTTCGTCCCCGAAATCTTCAAGTCGAGAAGAACTTATATCCTACCATCCAATCACCCATCTACTCAACCATCAAACAAGGGCATCCATTGTCCTTAAAAGATTTCTAATGCTTCATGATCATATGCATAGTGTGTGTACATGTCTTTATCTAATGCAAAATCAGGCGGTCTACTGATTCAGTTGACCTCCTTAATGCAAATTATGTCAGTGGCATGAGTCCATTATGAATGTAATTATTCCTAATCGTACTTTATGACTTCTACATGAGTGCACAATCATTCATATAAATGCAACATCCATATGATAACACATCAAGTTTCAATTCATATGTATAAAAATTCACTCATGCATATGCAATATGAAAGTGACTGAGCCGATCTAGTGCCTAATGTGTGTATATGCACCCACGATCAACCACTAGCAAACACTTGCAACCACTTGCATCCACTTGCATCCACCAAACATAACATGTCTCAAACACATGTTTACATCCATTGGCTTCTACCTAAGGATCGAGGATAGGACCAAGAGGATATACTTAAAAGATAAAGACTAGCATGCAAATAGATTTTTCAGAAAAAAAGGAATCAAGGATATACCCTCAAAAAGGGTAAGATGCGCGCATCTAGTCTTCAGTCTTCTAAGTCGCATCTTCTTGAGCTTCACTCCACTGTGCCTTAACTAATTTGACTTCACGATTGCGAAGCTTCTTGATTTCCATTTCCAAAACCCACTAGTAAAGATAGGACCTCGATCACTTACTATGCTAGAGGGTATCCAATGTTGTCGAACTATCTTTCCAAGATAAACAGATGTTAACCACGATACCAAGTGTATATGATTAGAGGTCTCTCTTCTACTTAGCTTATCCATCATATCACAATTTTGAGGGTCTAAAGCTAAAGGTTGCTAGTACTTTTTACCTCTCTTAAGGTCAGTCTTACTTAGGGTGCCAGCCCCAACCATTTATTTCTCATGCAAACCATCCTAGTCGAACTCGACACCCCTCAAGTACAAACCACAAAGGCCTAAACCAATATCAGACAAGCACCCTAGGGATACCTCCTCCGAATTTGGACGATCTATGTGAGATGATACTAACAAAACAACCAAACCATTGAGCACTTTAGCGACTCTGGCTATCCCCGCCAATCTTGCTCCAGAATTATCGTTGATCGCATAACTGGCTTTGCAGTGTCATCTAGATACATGCGGAAGTCTGTCTCGAGTTTTAGGGGGGAAACCCCTACCCTAATCAAAACATCTTGCGTACTCATGGACTACTCCAACGGATCGAAAATCATCGATAGATAAATAAAGTGATTTTAGGTAGCTAAGACAAACTGATCCCTTAGGATCGTACGAAATATCAAGGGTATTCCCGAGGCAAGTCGAAAGTCTAACTACCCTTGTTTCACAATTACTAGCTAACCAATCAACGCCTAGAATCAACCAATAGCCCAAAAACATAAACATTACACTTAGAATCAGTACTTAATATAATTATTCTCAAATCCTTACAAATCAAAGATAAATGAGCCGAACCACCGATTGGATTTAAGAAAATAATGGGATCCTCTACTATACAAGATCTAGGGTGCAGAGACTCAACTATGGAAGCAGATATAAACGAATGTGAAGCGCTAAAATCAGAAGGAGTACTAACAGGATAATCAAAAAGGAAAAACTCTTTCAACATAAATCTTACTGCCTCTCTCTCAAGTATGCTGGCGGTGAGAGCATGCACTTGCCTTGCGGAAAATCCTGTCCCTTGTTCTTGCCCTTGCCCTTAATTATACGACCCGTTATACCAAAATAAAGATACTTCCTCTTGTTTTAGGTTTTACTATTCTTTCCTCCCCTCCTTTGTGAACCAAATCCATATCCATGGGCTCTTCATCATTGTGTTGTGCTCCTTAGCCAAACCCCCTCATTCTCAACTTTGCTATCCTTGTGTAACTTGTTGACATGTCTCTCGAAAGCTGCCTCCATCGCATGGAGAATCCTACAAAGCTCGAAAGAAAATTATGGCTACAGATGGAAGTTAGGCACTTATTTGCCTTATGACAGGTGTCGTAGTCTCTTCAAGCCTACGGAACCATGCCGCGATAAGGTTACCTCCCAGAAAGCCAGGATCCCCGGAGACTCAAGAAAGAAGGAAACAAGGATTCAAGTAGAGGGTCAAAAGATAGTGCATATGGCTTTGGGGAATATGCCTTTAAAAAAAAACTTTTCTTTTGAAAATGCTTCTTTTAAAATCGTTTTGAAAATAATTTTTCAAATCTTTTATCTGATCCGGTAACCTTCAGCTCTGATACCAAGTGAAACACCCCACCTTTGTTAAGGTCGCTCACAAAGGGAATGACTTAATTTCGGTGGAGCATTATAGGTAAAAGATGCAGATAAATTACAAGACAGACAATTAAAGCAGCGACAGATAAATAAAACTTTATTTCATTAATAAACTGCTTGTACAAAGATTGTTTTACAATACCAAAGTATCCTGTCTTGTTTAACAAAAATAAAGAAGCACAAAATGATTTCCCCAAATAAAGCATGAGCCAGCCATAGCAGTAGAAGAGAGAGTCCAAGACAACACGTCGAAGAGTATTCAAGCTTGGAAAGAGTAACGGTCCAAACAAACCTGAGCTATTCCCTCCCTGACTACCTGAGGGGGGGGGACGGAAGAAAAGAAGACGAGAGAAAACGGGTCAGACAATAAGTCTGGTAAGTTCGGTGAATACTAGCATTTAAACAAGGAAAAGGGATCATGACAGGAGTAACATAACATAGGACAATACCCTAATATAAGACAAGATAGGTTGAACATGTGATCGCATCCATTACTATAATCTCTGCACCACCTAACTAGTGTCTCAACTAGTAATCTGTATAATACGATCCCAACGCCCGCAGTTGTGGTAGCCTTCAGGTGTACATCTATATTTGAGGATTCCACCTCAATCAGCCCAATTGCCATGAATATGTTAGATGTACCCTTACTACCCTATCGATCGGCTCCCTACCTGTGTTAGCTTGCCATGTGTCTGTGTCAATCGGCCCTCTCTTGCATGAAGCTACCCTGTGCTGGTCCCACCATAAGGTGTATTAATCCTTATGATAGCGACCCGACACGATTCAAGAATGCACAGTGTAAAACTACTGGTACCCAGTGCCTGCTTTTTCCACTCCGGAGTACGTGCACGCCCATAATCCCCCGGAACCTACATTGACGTACCCCCAGCCGCTATATTGACCGCTTACAATCAGCCCAGTAATCGTGCCCCACCCTGCCTAGCTCAGGGTACCGTGATACATCCATGTGGGTTACTGCTGAAATGGGTCCCCGTTACTAGGGTTTCCTATTGGTTAAGTTTATGTGCCTATATTTACTAATATTACCCACCAACCCGATATATACTTAACCTTCCCACTGATTCAAGCATGTTTACATAATGGTTAAGTTTTGGGGGCCTATATTTACTAATATTACCCACCAACCCGATATGTACTTAGCCTTCCTACCTATTCAAGCATGTTTATATAATGGTTAAGTTCTGTGGGCCTATATTTACTAATATTACCCACCAACCCGATATGTACTTAACCTTCCCACGGATTCAAGCATCATTATTTAATGGTTAAGTTCTGTGGGCCTATATTTACTAATATTACCCACCAACCCGATATGTACTTAACCCTCCTACTCATCATGTCATATTGGTTAAGCGGTTCTTATTAACTTAACCTTTCTCACTTATCATGTTGGATTGGTTAAGTGTGACTTATCAACTTAACCCTGTTCATTCATCAGGTTATATTGGTTAAGTATTTCCCATTTAACTTAACCCATTCGCTCATCAAGTTATACTGGTCAAGTGTCATTGATCAATTCAAGTTAACTTAACCCATCCACCCATCACGTCATGTTGGTTAAGAGTTTCCTTCTGGTGTTGACTTGACTTTACCTCAAATCATGTTATATTGGTTAAGTGTTGCCCTCTCGTGTTAACTTAACCCTTCCCATACATCATGTTATATAATTGGTTAAGTGTTTTCCTCTTGTATTACTTAACCCCACCACATGTCATTATATATTTTGGTTAAGTGTTACCTTAGTTAACTAAACCCTATCATCTGCTTAATTAACATGTTACAACGGTTAAGTGTTCTAAATTTACTTAACCTCACCCACTTGTCTAATTAACATGTTGTAACGGTTAAGTGTTCTAATTTTACTTAACCTCACCCACTTGCCTAGTTAACATGCTATTACGGTTAAGTTTTCTAAATTTACTTAACCTCACCCACTTGCCTAGTTAACATGTAATTACGGTTAAGTGTTCTAAATTTACTTAACCTCACCCACTTGTCTAGTTAACATGTTATTGCGGTTAAGTGTTCTAATTTACTTAACCTCACCAATCCTGACTTAGCTTTAATTTATTCATTAAAGCACCAACCACTCACATTAGATAGGTCTTGTTGTGGTCACTGGATGTGTCGGTCCGTTCCGACCAGTTTTACACCACAACTCAGTCTAACCTCGGGTCCTTTTTGGGCTTGATGCACTAACCACCCACATTAGACAGGTCCTGTTGTGGTCACTGGATATGCCGGTCGGTTCCGGGCAGTTTTACACCACAACTCAGTCTAACCTCGGGTTAGGCATATTCGTCTTTTCTAAATTCACATATTTTCTATATATGTCTATTTCTTTATGTAAATTAATCTTAATTTAATCATGCCATAATTATCCTTTTGATTATGCTCATAATAAATGGTATATCAAATATACCATTTTATGAACAAATCTATGCCATGAAATTTTCATGTTTTCCCATCGCTATCCCCGTGGAACGTACGCATGAATTACATAAAATATTGGGCTAGTAAATTAGCCCAAACCCATAAACAAAAGGGGTAATAAACAAGGGACATGAAACAAACATAAAATAGCTTACATTTAACTTATCACGTGTAACTTGGCATATAAGTGTCATTAACTTAATTAAACAGGTAAAGGTGAACTTGTGACTAAGTTGGATCTAATTATCATGTAAACTTGATATAGGTCTAACATGGAGGTTGAACATATAAACACAATTTTAAACTAGCATATTGACTTATGTATGTCAAAACATAAGAAAACTACTATAAACATATTTAAATCACAACTTAGCATGATAACTTATGTGTGTTAAACATGAGAGAGCTACTATAAACATATTTGAATCGCAGCTTAGCATGATAACTTATGTGTTAAAACATAAGAGGGCTACAAATCCAATCTTGCAACATAAACAGATTCAACTTAACATAGTTCTAAATATACATGAATGTTCATCTAACATGTAAGCATGTGATTTAGATCATAAACTTGCAAGTAACCACCAAATTATAACATAACATGTTTCACCATTTAGTTGGCATAATAAGTTCTTTACCCAATCATAATAGATTCCAATAACATACAATATGGTATGTTCGTCATCACAAACATATAGGCATGATCAATCGCAATGGTAGTTTAAGATAAATGAGAATCAAACTTTACTTATCTTATACATAAGCATCATTCTATATTCGAATTACAACATGTCATGATTTCATTTAAAAGAACGTTTAAATCTACGTAATAACCAACTTACAAACTAAAAAGGAATTCTTGATATCTGAAATCTGAAATTGGTATGCTCGCCTTTGATGTAGATCGTTGAATTTGATTACTTTTAATTTGATTTTGATGTAGGATTTTATCTCGTTTCTGAATTGAAAGCGGTGACGGCTATTCCAAGTTCTCTATTGATGGCATGATAGTTCTAGGATTATTTTTGTGTGATTTTAGGTTGAGCATTAGGTTGTTTATATAGAATTTCAATTTAATTATAGCCGTCGGATGAACCTAGAGTTAACCACAACCATTCAATCAGGATAGGGTGACACCTCAGCCCTAATGACTCAGCAAGGTGTCAGAAAGGACTCAGCAATGAGTCACAGTATGGATCAGAACACACCAGAAAGCTGTGCAGGCTTTCAGCCCGACCTGGGCGCACTTGGTAGGTGTGCTAGTGCAATTTTTGTACTGGCGCACTTCCCAAGTGCGCCAGTGCATTTATATTTTTTTCTTTTCTTCTTTCTGGTTTTCATCCTGATCTTCGTTCGTCCATATCTCCTTCATACTGTGTCCGTTTTACGCAAACTCGGACTCTATCTCAAGCAGAATTCCGAGACGAACGCAATGGCGTAACCCGTTTCCCTTAACTCTCACATTTTTAATTTGTTATTATAACGTTAACCGAAAATACAAGGTGTTACAACCTTTCCTTAATAATGTGAATATTTTATTAAAAGAATATTCTGAATTGGAATGAGGCGTATGATGTGTTTTTTATAGAACTTGATTATTGATTATAAAAGAGTTATTCGGAAACACCGGGTTTAACCCATTCTGAATAATTACTACAATGACTAAAAGTTGAAGATGAAGACGGTGGTTGAAGACCAAAGTTCTTCACATCGTTTGGATGATTACTGATGTCTTGATTGGGCTATACACCCAAGACAAGGTAATAAGTGTTGATCGTCCAGACGTACTTAAAGATCGATGGATATGCGAGGACCTCTCTGGACATATGGGACGAGGAATAAGGTGCCTCCGGTTTCGTTCAGATCCAGAACGGACTTGTAAATGGATGTGTGTCTGACATTGGATTTCATTCTTTACTAATTGATTTCTATTATATATATATATATATATCTGTTTGGTGGTGGAGAATTTATTCTCTTGCTTAACACTCTTCTCTGAGACGTACGAGCTTAGAGGTTATATATTGATAGACATCAGTTGCATGGCGTGAATTGTCAGTGTGGCATGCCAAGATGCAAATGATCAAGGCTTTTGTTGAAAAACAGAGTCTTGTGGATGATGATCAAAGCACAACTTTAAATATCATAGCTTTCTGTATAGCGTTAATTCATGAGCCTCACACCCCGATATAAACCAGAAACGAGAGAAGGATCCAGGGAGAACATGCGTTTCTTTCTAGCTAGGAGTGGTGTCATGGTATGGAGCCCATACATTTTACTTATATGGATGATGGAAAGCGAGGTACCTCGGATTTGAGTCACTAGTGGCTCTTGATTTACGCCCCATAGGACGGGGAAACGTATTGTTCAGGAATTATATATAATCCACTAACGTAAGTTGTGGACCGACCCTGTGGCTCCTAGGTGCAGTTGCGACTGTATCCTGAGACATGGTAGGCTAGATTGTCTCGAATTCAGTAAGGATGATCCGTTGCCTTGGTTCATAGATGGAAATCCAACTTCCAATACGACATCATGCAGTTTTGACTGTAAAACTAGTATGGCGGCATGGTATATGGTACCCATACCGTCTATGATTGATATATTTATATTTGAAGTTGTTTTTAAACACTATGCACTTATAGTATCAAAATAATTTTGTTTTATACGTATCAAGCAAATTTGGTTATTATAAGGGAAAACTCTATCCTCCTTCTTGCGTTGCATTGTGTGATGGGACCTGAGTCTTATAATAGCTTCATTTTTCAAAAAGCATTGCGTTGTTCTATTTTAAACTGAGGTTCATGTGGAGCAAACCCGTTCCGTGTTATACGGTGTGGTCCCATGATTTCCCCAACTTTTAAAGTAAAGAAGTTAATAACTGTTTTAGATCTCACACCAGTCCCATGACTGACCTGGAGTTTATTGTTTTTACCTAAATTCTGGGTGCCCCTATTTTCCACACGGACAGCTAGTAGTTTTGGTTTTCGCAGATATTTCTTTTCACAGGATCCTGAATTACAGCTGGAGCTATATTCGGAAAGCTTTGTATCCGTATATCTCTTTCAGTTGTGCCAGTTGTTATTTTCCGGTGGTTGCGAAGACGAGGGGGTCTCCGGCGGTCGCGACGCCAGGAGGGGTGGAAATTGTGGGGCGACGGGCTGATTTGGGGGGAGGTGGGTTTTATTTTTTTTATTTTCTCCAATGAACGATGGTTATGTGAGAAAGAGGGTTGACCTTTTTATATTTAATTTAATATTTAATTCCAAAAAGTACCTTTAAAATTCGAACTCCAAATCAAACTCCATGACTATCGCCACTTGCTAAATGCCCCCATTTCGAACATAATGGGATATGTTTCGTTAGCCAATTCGACTGTTACGATCAGTTTTCATCAAAATTAAAATATAATTTAATATAACGTTCAAAATTGATTTCAAAGTACATTTTAATTTACCAGGACCACATACTAATTCCAAAAATTCCAGAAAAATAAATCTAGCTATGTTTTGACGATACGGTCCTAACAAAATTAATTTCATCGAATTGGAGACCATTTGAAAAACGGTCACTTTCCATTCGATTAATTCAAACAAATTGACCAAACACGTTTTTTTTGTCATGCTCACATATTAATTCCAAAAATTATGAAAATTGGAATCTAGAAATAATTTGACTTTCCGAATCCAACAAAAGTGGTTTCATTGAAAACGGAGGTCGTTTGCAAAATGGCTATTTTTAAGGGCTTTATATTATTTAAAATATATAAATTCCACAACGACTATTTCTAATTTTAAACTGGACATAAATTTTTATTCCCGTTATGAAATCTGGATTTTTCACATTCGTTAGAAAGATATAATTAAACAGATTCAAATATTTCTGGTTTTACTAAAATCTGATTTATTTTGAATCCTGTACATTCAATTGAAATTTAAAATCGAATTTTCAAACTACCGCGCCATTTCAAGCTCGTTTTATAATGAAAATAAATTTATTCGTTCTAACTTCAATTTAAATAAATTTTTATTCATTATTATTTAAAATAAATCATTTTAAATATCCAAAATCCATTAAAATAGCTAAAATAAAATTTTAAATTGGTTATGAAAATCCGCGTTGTTATAGTGGACCTAATAAAAATATAACGAAATTTACAGGATTTAATAACAAACCCCATCACTGGGTCTTAATATGAGAAAATTATACACGTCACTCTTGTTGTAAATATGACACATGAATCATGACTAATCCCCCACATGGGTCTCAGGATGATAAATTTTTACCCATCTCCCTTCGGTGTATATAGGTTACAATGGTTGTTTACATGACTTTAAATTCCACTCACAGGTATTAGGATGATAAAATTTTACACATATCCCAATGGCATTTGTTTGATATATATATATATTGATTTATTGGAACCTTTTAAGGCCATATATGATTTTTCCGTGCACTCAATACAAAGGAGGTTATGGTGAATTTTTTCAGAAGTTTAAGGCGTTAGCCAAATTTCAGGGAAATTTGAAAGTTCTTAGAAACTTAAAAGCTGAAGAACTCAAGCCAAAATGAAAGTTGAATTGGTTAGTTAAACGACTTTCAGCTCCTTTCCTTTTTCGAGCACGAAAAAGTTTTAAGTGGGGGAGATTGTAACAACCCAAAATTTTGGAACCAATTTAAAAATTATTTTTAATTGATTTTAATAGAAATTAAAGATTTTAAATGATTTATTTTGAGAGTAAACGATTTAGAATTTATTTAAAGCAAAGTTTTAGTGTATAAATTTAAAATTTAATTAAAACGAGCTCGTAATGGCGCAGTAATTTGGAAATTTAGTTTTAAGCTTTAAACGAATGCACAATGTTCATTATTAATCAGAATTCGATGAAACCAGAAATGTTACAATTTATTTAATCATATCTTTTTAATGAATGTAAGAAATTGAGATTTCACTTTATAAATAGTAAGTTATGTCCAAATTAAAATTCCAAATAGTCGTTATGTAATTTATGAATATTTTAATATCTTTCAAGCCCTTAAAAATAGCCATTTTGCAAACGACCTCCGTTTTTGACGAAACCAATTTTATTGGATCCGAAACGTTAAATTATTGTCATGTTTAAAATTTCAAGTCAATTGGAACTAGTATGTAAGCGTAGTAAATTTAAACGCATGTTATAAATTCAGTTGAATTTAATAAGCTAGTTAAAAAGCCATTTTTCAAATGGTTTCCAAATTCGATGAAATTAATTTTTCTAAAACCATATTTGAAAAACATAGTTAGATTCCAAATTTTGTAATTTTTGGAGTCAGTATGTGGCCGCGGTAAATTAAAACGTACGTTAAAATTCAATATTGAACATTATGTTAATTTATATTTTAATTTTGACAAAAAATTATCAAAACAATCAAATTAGCTTATGAAACATATTCCATTTTGTCTAAAATAGGGGTATTTGGTTAGTAACGTAAGTCGTTGGGACTTTTTGGAGTTTGGATCAATAAACAAGTAATGTTAGAATTAAATAATATTAAATAGGGTATAAATTTAATTTTCCAAACCCCAATTCTTTACTACCCTTAATAGCTGCCGCCAGTTGAATTTAGATGGCCATGGAGCTCCGAAATTTATGCCTTAATTTCTCCAAATCGACAAACTAATTTCACAAACTTATGAAACAAAAATCGTAGTGCTTCCTTTGCTCTTCACAACCATACCAATATGATCATTTATCGTGGAGTATTCGCCTCAATTTTCGCGTTCAAAGGCTGCGACTTCATGCTCGATTTTAGCAACGTGGGGACCGCCGAGTTTGATGAGACTTGCGGCGGAGGGAGGCGGCGCATTGGCTCTTTGGGTGGCAGAGGTTGATCGATGTTTGGTCGACCGATGGAGGAGCGACGACGATTTTTCTGGTGGGAGGATGGGTTTCGAACATGGGATGAAGGTTTTGAACTTAAGGATGATAAATTAGGGATTTAAATATTTAATTATTATTTTAACTATGTAATTAAACTTAGGACTTTAATATCTTGTACATACGAACTCAAAATTGTGCGAAACTGGATCCGTTGGGATGTTGGGGTCGAGAGCTTTGCAACAAAACTAATTTGGTCAAATTTAGAGCAAGTTGAATTTTGAGCTAAATTAAACGTCCGTTTAATTTAGTTTAAAAATAAATCATAAAACTGATCAATGTGAGAATCTTCTCACTCAATTATTTTGTTATGTTATTATAATCATATTTAAAATATATATTGATCAATGTGATAACACTTTCACTCAAGTATTTTGTACAGTTAATTATTTTTATAACTGGAAACATATTAATTGACTATGTGGATTTTTATCTTCACATGCAATATCCCTTGAGTTCAACACATGAACTATTCATAAGGTTTATTCTTTATAAGAAGCGTTGTTTGAATATACGACACTCATATTTCACACAATGTGAATGGACACTTTGTTGCACCTTAAATGACATAGGATAATTATTTATGTTATGATTTGAATGTGAATTTGAAATAATTAACATGTTAAAAACGATGTTAAAATTATTTGTGGTAGTTTAAATTGGATTAAAAATCCATTTACAAGTCAAACGACTTGCTTATGTTCACCCAATTAAGTAATATCGATTAAATGGAATAAATAATTTATTAATTAATTATTTGTTGGTTGAAAACCCCACACGAGTATTGAGATGATATTTGATTTACACTAATCCCAAGTGTTTAGACTGAATGTTAATTGATTGATTGACAAACTAATATAAGCATTAAATAATTATTTAAGGCTCATATGGATGTAAGTGAACTTTGGATGTAAATTGGACGTTTAATAGTTATTTATAACTATTGTTGAATACATGTAATGTATGAAATCCATATAACTGAAGTTATATAGTAACTGGTTGAATCTCATTTCAATCCGGAATAAAAAGAATATTTTAATATAATATTTAGTTAATAGTTGAAATTTGGTTTGATGTCCGATTTTGGATGGACACAAACGTATTAAAATTTATCCAATAGTGAAATGTGCAATTTTAAAGATAAACGACTGAAATGGGTTTTCAAAGATGATCATATATTTTATATAATTTATAAAAATGGTTCCAGAACATTTCGAATTATAATTAATATTTATAAATCGAATTTGGGCTTGAATAGAACACGTCGCACAACGACAGTTGGCGAACGTCAACCTGAAACTTCGAATTGACGTACCGGGAGATTCGACCGTCGGATTCTCTAGAAATTGGAATCGTAATGAAATGAGCTTTCCAATAAAATAAGAATTTTTGAAATCCAATGGTTAGATTTTAATCTAAGTCCAAATTAATTTTGAAAAAGGTCGCCATGGATTCAGTTGTGGCCAACATTGGAAACTTACTGTAAGTACCTTAATAAAATTATGTAAAATATAAATAAATTATGTAAAATCATAATAAATTATGTAAAATCATAATAAATGATTTGAAAAGATTTTGAATGAAATATTCCATATCTGAAAAGATAAAAGATATTTTTATCCAAATGAACTAGTTAATAACTAGAAAAATAATCCAATAATTTATAGAAATAATAAATTGGATGGTAAATGGTTTTAACATAACCAGAAGTTTCCAACATATAAACTGGAATGGATTTAATGGAAATTATCTTCGTATACTTTAAATATTAGTTTCCATGATTATACGGATATCGTTAAGGAATTAGGAATATATTGATATCGTTATTCCAAAACGATATTTGTTGATTTTAGGATTTGATATTAAATGAATGTCGATAAGATTTCCATTTAAGACCTTTTTTTAATATCAAATGAGATTTTGGGTTTGTTGTGAATGGTGGCTTAAATACCACTATTCTTAAACCTTGTTGAAATGAAAGTTATAGAATAAATCTTTTAAGTAGGATTTAATGAAGTTTTCCAATTTAATAAATTAACTTGTAATTAAATGGAAAATGGGATTTTGGGTTTGTCACGAATGGTATCTTCAATAACACTGTTCTTGAACCCGTTTGTGAATGGAATAAATCTTTTAGTTAAGGTTTACAGAAGTTTTCCAATCTATTTAATTAAATTTGAATTGAATTGAATTCTAGTTAATAATAATCGAAATGAGCTTTTATAAAGGGAGGCCTTTACTATTTATGGAATTTAAAAGGCTTCACCGTTATTTCATTTATAGTAGTAGTCTGATACGAAAATTTATATGGATTATAAATTGTTCGGGAAGATCCCATATTAAATGGAAGGTGATTTTGGGTTTATTGTGAATGGTGTTTTTAAATTCCATTTGTTCTTTAACCCAAGTAAAGACAAAATTAATTTCTAAAAGTTGAACAATCATTAAGTAATGATTTTTGAAGATTAAAACTAAGTTATATTTTTAATGAATCTTTAATTAGGTTGAAAGTTAAAAGGTAATTAAATTTACCGAACATGAGAAGTATTCGAAATGTAGTATCACCAGTTTTACTCTGTGCGATAGTTAAATCTTTAATTAGATTTGAAATGTTAAATGGTAATTAAAATTACCGATAACACAATGGGTGTTAGATATGGAGTTCTACCAGTTTGATCCATGGGATGAATAGGTTGGGAGCGGGATTGATGAAATAAATGATTACTTCGGTAAGGCTTGATAATCCTGACTAGTTATATAAACCTTTATTTGGTTTAAGTTGTGAAAAGATATAATAAAACAGTTTGAAATGATATCCGAAAGAAGATTAAACAAAGGTTTAAATGACGTAAATCTTTGATAAAATTAATGGGAACCTTTCCCAGAGTTATGAATATTTTAATAAAAGAATAATCTGGATTGGAATGAGATGTGTGTTATTTTTATATATCACATGATTATAAGATGCGCGAGTTATTCAGAAACACCGTGTTTAACCCATTCGGAATAACTTTTACGACAATAAAAAGTCAAACACATTGAAGACAGTGGTTGAAGACCGAAAATCTTCACATTGAATGGATTACTACTGATGCTTTGAATTTGGGTAGCTCCCATGAAGGGGTTATAGTGGTAGTTTCCCGGACATACTTGTTAATTGTCCAGATATGTGAGGGCCTCTCTCCTGTATTGGACATATGGGACGAGGAATAAGGTGCTCTGGTTTTGTTAGGACCTAGAACGGACTTGTAAATGGATTGTATGTCTGACATTGTATTGTGTATTATATTCATTGATCTCTGCTAAATATATTTTTATTTGGTGGTGGATAATTTATTCTCTTACTTAACACCCTTCTCTGAAACGTATGAGCTTAGAGGTTATATATTGGTAGACATCAGTGGTATGGTACGGATTGACAATGTGGCATGATGAGATGCAATGATCAATACTTTTGTTGAAAAGCAGAGTCTTGTAGATGATGATCAAAGCACAGCTTTAATTAGCACAACTTTGTGTATAGCGTTAATTCACGAGCCTCACACCCCGGTATAAGTCAAAAATAGGATTAGTGACTGCAAGGAGTGCATGCGTTACATTCTTGCTAGAGGATTTCATGGTATGGAGCCCAGACATTTTGCTTATGTGGATGATGGATGCGAGAGCCCTCGGAAATGATTGGTCGACATACTGACTAGGTGACAGGTCTGATAGGACCGTGAAACGTATTGTTCAGGAATGACCAATCCACAAAAGTAATAGTGGACCGGTCCTGAATATCCAAGGTTTACTAAGGGTGTGATCCTGAGACATGCGCTAGAGTGACTCGAAACTGGTGAGGAAGAACCATTGCCTCTACTCATACACGGAATCCAATTTCCAATACCCAACTTTTAATGTTTTAGTTGTAAACCTATATGGCGACATAATATATGGTACCTATGTCGTTTATGGTTGATACATTTATATTCGAAGTTGTTTTCTACACGATGCACTATTGATAATATAAAAAATATTTGTTTTAAAGCGTATCAAGCATGTTTGGCAATTATAAGGTAAAAATTCAATCCTCCGGCTTGGGTTACATTGTGTGATGGGGCCTGAGTCTTATAGTAGCTTAATTTTTCAAAAAAGCATTGCTTTTTTTTATGTTTTAAACTGATATTCATGTGGAGTAAACTCGTTCTATGTCATACGGCGTGGTACCATGATTTTTCTCACTTTTAAAGTAAGTTTAATAACTATTTTAAGTTCTCACACCAGTGCCATAACTGGTCTGGAGTTTATTGTTCTCACCTAAAGTCTAGATGCCCATATTTTCCACACAGGTAGCTAGGAGTTTTGGTTTTGTAGATATTTATTTAATAGGATCCTGGTTTATGGCTGAAGCTATATTCGGAAAGCTTCGTATCCGTGTATTTCTTTCAGTTGTGTTAGTTGATGTATTTCCACTGTGCATTGTATTTATACATATTTATTTCCGCTGCTATGTAGACTATTAATCCTTGATATTATTTTTTCCCACTGTGTAATATTATTTGTACTCTGATGTAAATTATTGTAATTGTAACGAAAAGTTCTGTGTTCCGATGCGTCGTGTTCTCATATAATCCGCATTCTCGAACGGCCTTGGTCGGTTTAGCGATTGATTTGAATCGAGCGAAATTCGGTGTGTAATATGTTGTCCTGTAAATAGAACATCCCTTGCACTTTACTCCATCTTCCGTTATCTTCAGCATAGTCTAATTCGCAACACTTATGCCTATACGGAGTGGTTTTCGAATAATAAATCCAACCGATCTCTCCGTATTGACAACAGTGGTTAAAAACTTCAATAGCCGGTTTTTTTAACTGTCGAAGAAAAAACAAACATCCATCCAAATTTCTAACATCAAACAATTGCTGGCTCTTTTAATATTTCGTTAAGTTCATTTCTTTATCGAGTTCTCTATATTGATTTATGGTTACCAAATTTCTTAAAAATATTCTAACTCCTTAAATTTTCAGAAAATTTCGCCTGTGTCTCCATTGTACGGCTCAATCAGTATGACTACAACTCGCCTTTAGGCCCTTTCCATTCAAAAAGAAAATCAAAAACCTAAGCGGCTTGCCAATAGGCTCATAAAATCTCATATGTAAATTTAAACATGTACCTTTTTGATGGTCACTTAAATTATAATCATCGTTCTCTTCATTCCATACCTGTTTAACATGTATACCCTCATTCCCTATTCATTTCAATCAATCCAGTAATTTTTAACAAAATTCGCTAACCACTTACTAGCTCTTTTGCAGCTTTTAATTTGAACGTATCATATTCAAATATATTTTAACTTGCTTATACACAAGTCGAATTCCATTCTAACTCAGGTTTCATATCAGATTTCAATTTTTAATTCACAAATCTGATTTACTTAACAAAGGTTAAGTTCAATCCAAAGTTCTATTAACTAAATTCTTTTGATATTAGTAAACTTCATTCGATAAATTTAAAAATCTGGTTTTTGTTCCAAAAATCAATCCATTTACTCCACTTGAGTTTATATTTATTTTATAACTCAAATCTGGATTTTTCTAGTGGAAATTCAGATTTTTATTCACTCAAAATCCTTTTATTTTATTTAATAAACCATAATGGTTTAAAAACGATTACAGCATTTTTTTTGAAAATTTGATTTTGATATAACTCAAAATCTATAAGGAGAAATCCAGGTTTTTTTCTCTTTCATTTGAAAACTATCATTCAATAGGTCTGAACGTTACTTGTTTCATCAAATTCCGACTTATATTGACTTCTATATACTCGATTGAAATTCGAATTAGAAAATTACGAACTACCGCGTTGCGGCGAGTTCATTTTAATTAAATTAAATATAAACGTTTAAAGTTTGTTTATTAAATAATTTTAACTCCATTTTCAATATTTTAAAATAATTCAAGCCTGTTATCCAAATCTGACTTAACAATCCTGATTGTTCAAACTTGTCGATTATATATTTCCATATTCATAACTCGGCTATGAATTTATTCGAAACTCAAATTTTATATTCAATTCCAATCCCCCTAGAGTTAAATTATTTATAAAATTCGATATAATCGAATTCCAATTATAAATTCCTTTTATGGGAATAATTAATTAATTCACTAAAATGAAGATTTAATATTTGTTCTAAAACATGGCGAAAACCCTTACGGTGGCTACACATGAACGTTCTTCTTGCGCCACCGCATCTTAACCATCCTCTGACCTCATTGCGCTTCTTCCTCCACTCTCATGGCCAAGAGAAAAAAATCCCAAAGCATGCTCCCTATCCTCTATAACCACGCGTTCAGCTAGCCGTGCTATTGCTCTCCAATCTTTGTCTGATTCCGATGCAGATCCCCAAAACTACACTGCTCCACCTCGCCCTGCTTACTCTTTATTCGAAACGCATCCGCTTAACACCTTAATTGTTGATATTGCGGCTACTGGTTCTTCTCGTCAGAATGCCGGAAATGCTGCTACGACGCTTTCACCAGCCTCAGGAAAATCACAAATTTCACCTATGTTAGCTCGCGCAACGAATTCATGGCCTCTTCCTTCTGCTTCGAGGATGGTTTCTGCAAATGAGCTTCCTGCTCTTGGTCTTCATTCAGCTACTGCTTCGATAAGTTCGGGTTTGAATTTGGCTTCTACGCCAACTGAGATGGGTTTGATTTCTACATCTTTTGCTTCTGATAGCGTTAAGGATTCCTACTGTGTGCCAGGGGATAATGTGCTGACTAGTTCTCAATCTCCCATAACTATGCCATGTGAAGCTTCATAGTGCCCACAACCTGATCGACGGTTTTCCCCAACTGACATGCATTTGAATTCTCAACCTACTATTGTCCCTGAACCTTTGCAACCCAAATGTTGGACATCTCTTTTTGGTTCCCTCCCTCATTCTGTAGGGGAATACATGCATGTGTGCTTTGATAATTTGAATGTCGAACTTAGCTCCATCCCTCCCTAGGAAATCCACAATGAAGCAGCAAAATTTTGAAATGACCACCTTGTTGGTTTCTTTCTGGACTCTAAGCCTCCTGCCGTTAATATGTATTTGACATGTCATAGTTTTTGGCAAATCCGGGCTCATTTGATGTTGAAGATAGTGGATGTTCTTTATTGCTTCAAAATTTCCTCTGATGAAGAAAGGTTACATGTCCTGGAAGCTGCTCCATCTATTATAGATGGAAGACCTTTCATTTTGACTACATGGAGTGCATCAATTGATAGAGTTCATGAGAAGGTACTTTCAATTCCGGTTTGGACACAATTCACGCATATTCCCTATGTTCTTCAACCCCTTCTATGTCTTAATTGGCTTGCATATCACATTGAGAAGCTCAAATGCTTTGATGCTAATACTGTAGCAAGGAAAAATTTGGTTTATGCTAGGGCCCTGATTGAAATAACACCTGACAAGCCATTACCTACTCAAATCAAGGTTCATATAGATAATCGTGAACATTTTGTGGATGTTAAGTATAGATGGAATCCAGACATTTGCACTACGTGGAAATCTTTTGGACATGTTGCTGATGCTTATCGTATAGATGTTTATTCCCCACCCTCCATCAAAACTCCTCTCCCTAGGCCCTCTGTTTGGGTTTGGGTCCATGTTGGTAGGAAGGATGTCCACATTGAGAAAGATCCACCTGCTACTATTATTCCTGATGTGCCTGTTGATCCAGATATTTCTTGGCTTGAGAGTGAGAGAGCTTGGGTTCAAGCCCCCTCTGGCATGCGCTATGACACTCAGCATTATTTCTATAAATTTATTAGGGATATGGATGATCGTAGGCGTCTGTTCTACCGTCCTATTAGTAAGGTACTGCCTCTATGCGATGAAGGTGAAATTGGTGATGATAACGCGGCTCTCATGCTTGACACTACCTGGGACATGAACCTTATTTTATGCTCAACTGTCTCTTACGATGTTGATGACTTAGCTTTTCGTTTTTGGGCCTATGAGCGGGCTATGTCTCCTTTCGTTGGGTCCTTTTACGCGAATGATGCCGGCTAGGATATTGAGTGGTTGTCCTAATCCTATGTATCTCAGCTTGTCTTAAGTTTTTGTAATGGCTATTTTGTTGTATCGATAGTGACTGGACACTTCAAACTAGATTAGTTATCTGTGTGCAGAGTACCTGTTTTCCCTTTTGTTCTAATAAAAGTGTTACGTCCACTATAAAATGGCTTGCCTTGCCAAAATAAAATAAAATAATAATCAATTAATTCAACATCCTTTACCATTACTAACTAATATCATCCCTTGATAATAGCGAAGTCGTTCAAGTGGGGTACTTTATTTACCTCTCAGACCTTGACCAACAATGTTCTTATCTTGAGATAGGAAAAAGCTTGTAATACAAAAACTCGATTTAAATCTCACCTTTTATTCCATTTCTTACTTTTGGAAATCTGTTTCCAAATTACTCGATCACATTTATAAACATTGTTTTTAAATTAACTTCCTTACACAAAAAAACTTCCAATTTAATAATCTATTTGAAACTCGATTCCCATTTTGGAATATTTTATTTTTATAACTTATGTACTTATAAATTAACATGAAATATATTTTCAAATTTAAATTTTAGTTTCTATTTAATATAATCCTAATTTCTTATCTGGATTTTTTTTATAAATTTGACATGGTCGAATTCTAATTATAAATCTGAATGGATTTATTTCAATTCATTTTACATTCCGAACATCAGAGTAAATTTCATCGTTTCCTTTCCCTGAAAACGATTTCAAATTATAACTCCCATTTTAAGTTTATACTTGAATTCAAAGTTATAAATTATCCAATGAAAATTTCCCCCTTTCATCGTTTATAAATTTCACTTCTTGTTTTAAATATTTAAACAAGTTTATATTTCAAATTCCATTTGAAATCCAATTTCCACTTCGAAAAAAAAATTCCCTTTTAAATTCATACTTGAATTTAGAATATAATATTATCAAATTATAATTTTTCTTTATATTTATAAACATCGTTTATAAATTCAATTACTTGTTTTTATTATTAACACAAGTTAATATTTCCTAACCCATTTGAAATTCCATTTCTATTTCGAAATTTAAACTTTCAGTTTTGAATCTAAAAACCCTTTTGTATAAAATTTTAAATATCGGTATCAAGGGACACTGATATTCAAGCATCCATAAACCATCAATTCAATTCAACACATCACAAATATGTAAGTAACAATAAATAAATTTTGAGGAATCCAGTTGGATCCCTCCAACCTATTTCCCTACATCCACAGATGTTAGACAACATAAATAAATATCCATCCTGCTTCAAGGCAAGATATCGCGGTATAGAAGGTCATCCACTCAATATATCGTGGGGCTATAGGGTTATCCGCTAATGGTACTGCGACAAATATCCTATATATATATATAAATATATATATATATATATATATATATATATAGCCACAACCACCAAGCCTAAATATAACTAATATATATAATAACCACAATTCATTAATAAATAGCAATGCAACCAACCAACCAACCAACAAACAACATATAAATATAATATTAAATAAATATTCATTATCCAGAGAGTGATATTACTCACCTTGATTTTCACTTGCCGAATATCCAATTAAAATTCCAAATCGTTTGCTCTACGAATCTACTCAAATCGATTTACTTTGCACATATAATTATTCGATTTTATTCAACGATTAATCAATTATTTATTTAAACCAACTAGTAAAATTTATAAACGAATTATTCTATATTTATTTAAAATTTTGTAAAAATTTATACCTTATTGGCACTACAAATAGTCGACCAATTCACGAATATATCTTCAACAAATTGTTGATCCATCTCTGTTGCAACTCAGCCCCAAAAATGCAACACCACTTCGTAACACTGCCTCCAATTTGCAGTCCATATTCATCATGCCTGAATTCATTTTTTTTTCACAACAACAGATCTGAACTTTCCTATGCCTCACTGTCGATCCTCCCAATACCCAGTTCCACATTCAGTAAATCGCACCACTCCCCCTAAGACACTCAGTTCACCGTCGAACTCCACCCCTCAGTCGCGACAATAATTAGCGTCGGCCTCCCTAAAATATGCAACACCCCTTCCTTCGATCGACTTTATCGCCTTCGAAACTCTTCTGCAAAATCCTATGACAACCTATCTCCTTAAATCGCGATCACCTCCAAACCATAATCGAGCTCCAGAAAACTCGTGGCTTCAATCGCGATCACCCATTTCATGAGCCTTTAGCTTGATGATGAGCATCAGGAAATATCGCAGTGTCTATCGCGATTTGGTTTTCCATTTCTTTTATGGAGGATTGATTTGCAGAAGGAATAATGAAGGGAACAAAAATGAATTGACTGTTTTTCGTGGGATTTGATAATGAACAGAATAACGAAGGCTTAAGCTCATTTTATAGGCACGAGAAGGAACAAACCAAACTGAAGCTATTAAATTGTTGTTTTCCTTCGTGGTGAAGTTGGGGGACAAAATTTTCAGCTCAATGGAAAATAGGTCTGCGATAATTTAGTTTTTAGGGTGGCGAATTTAAACATAGGTCGGCTGAAACGTTAGATTTGAATTTTATTTAATTTTCTATTTGAAAATATCTCGCGGTAAAGAACACCTATTGGGGCGCAACGACTGGCATTTATAGGGTTGAACACACTGAAACAAGTTCCAAAGCCTCATTCGATCGTCTGAAAACGTTATCAACTTAAATCAACGATTTAAATAAAATTCAATTTAATTATTTCTAAGCATTTTCTAACCGTTCAATCAAACGATAAATCCAAACGTTACGGAATTTGAGAACCGATAAAAATACAATATTACGGATCCGGTAGACTGGTTTCGATGAATTTTGATATCGTCTGAAATTTGACTATTTCACATTTCAATTGAAATTGAATAAAATATATTTTAAATTCAAACCAATCAAATTCATCAATAATAAATTATTATTATCGTTCTAATTCAATATAGAATTTATATTAGCCGTTAGAGTCGTTTTGATTCAGTTTTAATTCTAAATTCAATTGTTGGTTGTTTCCATATACGATAATTTAATATATTCGAAACTAAATCGTATATCGATTATTAAATCGATAAATTCAATAAAAATCCATTTATATTGTCAAATCAACATTTAAATTGATATTAAATGTTTAAAATAAATTGATTAAAAATCCGGGATATTACATTCCTTCCCCCTTAAAAGAATTTCGTCCCTGAAATTACTAAGCCAGAAAGATGATATAACTCTTCCAAATTCTCTCAACCCACTTGGTTGAGATCTTACACTTCATATCTTCACAACTCAGTTCTCACATAGAGCCTTTAAATCTCATGTCTATACTCAATTCCCATCATTTATATCAATTGACTTGTCCACCATTTTTGGACAACCCATCATCACATTCTTATCTTCAATCTATATGATCTCCTGCATATTTTGTAACGACCCAGATTTCGCCCGGACCTAATCAATCGCAAAATCGACTAAGACCGTTCAAAAACCTGAATACGCTAACTTTGGGAATACAACACATCAGAACAAATAACAACAGACTTTTATAAACATTACACTAATGTTACATCAGAGTACAGAATATCAGAGTACATTGAATATAATACAGTGGAAGATAAATTACAATGAATTTAATACAGTGCAGCGGAATTAGTACTATGGTACAGTGGAAGTCTATCAATACTCTGGACACAGCTTTAAACTTCAATCCAGAATCCTGCTCAATATATCTGCAAAATAAGCTACTCGACTGCCCATGTGAAAAAGAGGGCACCCGAGTTTGCAAAGTGAAACAAACTACGGGTCAGTAATGGGACTGGTATGAGAAATCATTACTTAACTTAACTAGTAATAAGGCTAATCACAGGACCACACCGCTAACGCGGAACGGGTTTACTCTATTGGATTGCCAGTGCATAAATAAAGTAAATCATTAAACAACGCAATGCTTTTTAGAAAAATGAAACCATTATAAGACTTAAGTCCCATCACACAATGCAACGCAAACCGTAGGATAGAGTTTTACCTTATAATGGTCAAAAATGCTTGATACGATAAAAACGGATTTGATATTATTATTAGTGTATATATGTTTCAAAAGCATTTCAATCATAATGTATCAATCACAGACGACATAATACCCCATCTTGCTATGTCCCCATACTAGTTATACAATCAAAACCGCATGATGTCATATTGGAAATTGGGTTTCCATCAAGAGTCAATGCTAGGAACGATCTCCTTACCGATTCGAGACACTCTAGCAATGTCTCAGGATCACACCTACAGGCAACTCTTGGATCATGCAGGGCCGGTCCACCAATAACGTTAGTGGATTGGCAATTCCTAAACACACGTTTCTCGGTCCTATTGAACCTATAATACGACCATTGGCGACCAATAAATCCGAGGCCTCGAAAATTCCATCATCCACATAAGTAAAATGTCAGGGTTGGTAAGTCGCTGACACCACTTCTAGTTAGAAAGAAACATGCGCACTACCTGCGTTCCCTTGCTCCGTTTCTGACTCTTATCAGGGTGTGAGGCTCGCGAGGTCATGCTATACACAAAGCTATGTCGAAATAGGCTATGCTTTGATCATCAACCACAAGGCTCTGCTTTTCAACAAAAGCCTTGATCATTTGCATCTTGGCGTGCCACATTGAATATCCACGCCATGCGATCGATAACTACCAATATATAACCTCTGAGCTCGTACGTCTCAGAAAAGGGTGTTAAGAAAGAGAATAAATTCTCTGCCACCACAGATATATATATTAAATAGAAATCAATTTAATTTACATGGAATGAAATTCAATGTCGGACACACATCCATTTACAAGTTCGTTCTAGGTCTGAACGAAACCGGAGACACCTTATTCCTCGTCCCGTATGTCCAATACGGAAGTGAGGTGCTCGCATATCTGGACAATCAACAAGTACGTCCGGACAAACTACAACTTTTAACCCTTTACTGGGAGCTACCCAATGTCGGGCATCAGTAGTTGTCCATTCGATGTGAAGATCGCCGGTCTTCAACCACCGTCTTCATCTTCGACTTTTAATCGTCATAGTAATTACTCAGAATGTGTTAAACCCGGTCTTTCCAAATAACTCGCGTATTTTTTAATTAAAAATCAAGTGTTATAAAGACAAATCATATGCCTCATTCCAATTCATAATATTCTGTTAATAGAATATTCATATTATTAGGGAAAGGTTCCCATTAATTTTATCAAAGATAAATTCTTTTAAATTTATTCTTGAATCTTCTTTTTAAAGATTTATGATAACTTCAATTTGATTTTAATATCAAAAATCATTGCTTTATGATAATTCATCTTTTAAGAAATTAATCTCGTCTTTAACTGGGTTAAAGAATCAATGTCATTTAAAAACATTGTTCACGATAAACCCAAAATCAACTTCCATTAAATATGGAATTTTCATAGAAATCGAATCAATATATAATCGACAAAAATTTCCATATTAGACCGCTAATATAAACGGAATAACGACAAAGCCTTTTAAATTCCATATATAGTAACAGTCTTCTTTTACAAAAGCCTATCTTGATTATTATCAAATCGAATTTCCACTCAATTCCAATTTAATATATTAAATTTGAAAACTTGACTTTGGAAAATTTCTTTTTGAATCTAAATAAAAAGATTTATAAATTCTGACTCATATTCTTACTACTAATTAGGTTAAAGTACCAATGTCGTTTAAAACACAGTTCACAATAAACCCAATTCACATATCATTTTATTCCAATTACTAAATATAATTGGAAACTCTAATAATCTTAATTAAAAGATTTATTCCTATCATATGGGATTTAAGAACAGTGTTATTTAAGACTCCATCCACGATAACCCAAAATCTAATTCTTTTATTTGATTCTAATTGAATATCAGTTAATTGGAAGAGTTCATTAAATCTTAATTTAAAAGTTTTATTCTAGTAAATAACTAGTTCATTTTGATAAAAACATATTTTTATCTTTTGTGCCCATCCAAAACGGACAAAGAAATCATCATTTTATTCTTCGTTGAATATTATTCTAAAATATTCGTTATTTAAAAATGTTCTTTATATAAAAAGATTCTTTAGATAAAATATTCTTTATATTACAATATTCTTTACTTTAAAATAATCTTTATATTACAATGTCCTTTAAAAAATATTCTTTATTTAAAAGAAATCCTGAATCAGAATGCGACTCAATCTACAATTTCGGTTATATGTATTTCATATATCGTATGTATATGACAACAAATGATAAATAATCAGCAAACCATCGATTCAACATTGTAACAACCTGGAAAATCAAAAACTAATAGAATCTAATTAAAAATATCTTTCCAACGAATCCGAAAAATAAAAATTTCATAGGGGAATCAAAAGTTATGGCCAAATGAATTTTCAGAATAGTCGCTATGGAATTCTGGCCCTTAAAAATGGAAATTTTGCAAACGACCTCAGATTTCGATGAAACCACTTTTGATGGATCCGTGATGTCAAGTTATTGCTAGATTCCAAAATTTGTAATTTTTCGAATCAATATGTGTGTGTGGCAAAGGAAAACGCGTTTGACCAGTTTCAGTTGATTTTAATCGACTGGAAAATGGCCATTTTTCAAACGGTCTCAGAATTTGACGAAACTAGTTTGTTAGGACCGTATCATCAATATGAAGCTAGAAAATATTTTTTCTGGAATTTTTAGAGTTCGTATGTGGCCCCAGTAAATTGAAATGCGCGTTCAAATTCAATATATAGAGTTATATGTTGATTTTGATGAAAACTGATCAAAACGGTCGAATCAACTTACGACACATATCCCGTTGGGTAATTAGCTAGAGGTGATAGTCATTGGGTTCGATTCGGTGTTCGTGTCGGTAAACTGGTATTTTGGAATTAAATTAATTATTAAATAAATTATATATAAATAAAAAACCCTAGCTAACCCTAATCTATTCCTCAGTAGCCGCCGTTTGCAATGAAGGGCCTAAATCCTTCAAAACTTCTCATGATAAATTCTTCCAATCCGAGTGGAATTAATCCCATTATAAAACAAAAATTGTCGTACTCTGAGAGATCTTCGAATTAGTACCAATTTGATCAGTTATCGCGAAGAATTGGATTCGATTTTCCCCTTCAACTGACCGCCGTTCGCAGGCGATTTCTGGTCAGGCGGGACCACCGCGCCAAGCGCGACTCACGGTTCAGGGCGGCGGCGACACGGTCTTCAACGTGGTGGGGGTCCGATCCGGTGCTGGCGGCTTCCACGGTGGTGCGTCGGCGATTATAAGTGGTGAAGCCCCTTTGACTTTCCTGTAATGAGTTATAGTGAAAGGTGATTATCTTTTCTTTTTTTTTCGTTTTTTTTCTTTTTATTTATTAAGTACACGGTTTTAAAATCTGAAAATTTAGAGAAAAGAAAAAGAAAAAATATATAATATTACTTAAAAATCAGTTTTATTATATATAACATTATTTGAAAATCCGTAAGAGAAAAAAAAGGAAAATAGCATTGTTCTAAATAAAAATGGGAATTTTATTAAACTATAAAATATGGTTTCTAGAAAATAAAATATAACGTTGTTTTTAAAGTAGAAAACATAGTGTAAAGATCAAAATTTTCTATATATGACATTGCATTGAAAATCGGAATTTATATATATATATATATAGCTTAGATTAAAAATGTGATTTATTTTATATTAATAGAATTGGTTTTAAAAATAAAATATAAATAGCATAGTTCTAAGAATATAGAAAAATATGATTTTTAAAAATATAAACAGTATTGTGAAAATATGATTTTTACGTATATGAACATCAATTTAAAAATGAGATTTTTACTATGAACAGCGTGAACAGATTGCGTTGGAATTTTTGGGCGAATCCAGACTGTTCAGTAATTCAGATAAAAACTGACGGAGTGGATTCCAAGGTGAGAATTCTCTCACTTTAAATTTTCTTTACAGTTATTTATTTTGTAACTGCACATATGAACTGCTCCCCGTCGTCCACAGACCATGGACGACTTGTTTGCTTGTATTTTGTGTGAAAATATATATGTAATGTGAAATCGAAATTATATACGATATGAAATGAAAATTATATATATGAGAAGTGAAAGTTATATATATAGGAAATGAATTATATATATATATAAGAAGTGAAAATTATATATATATATATACATATGCGAATGAAAATGATATATATATATGAAAAATGAAAACGATATATATATGAAAATGAAAACGATATATATATGAAGAGTGAAAACAATATATATGAAGAGTGAAAACGATATATATAGAAAATGAAAACGATATATATATGAAAATGTGAAAACGATATATATATGAAATGTGAAAACGATATATATATATATATATATATATATGAAAAATGAAAACGATATATATATATATATATATATGAAATGTGAAAATGATTTGATTGTTAAAAATATAATTTTTAACACATATATATACACTGTATAAAATTGTCATGTATATGAAATATTCGATTTTGATATAAAATTGAAAATGAATTCGAATTGAATTGAATAAGAAATGAATTCGAATTGAATTGAATAGCAAATGAATTCGAATTGAATGGAATAGAAAATGAAATCGAATTGAACTGAATTGAAATGAATTTAAAACGAATTTATAAGGAAAAATTCAATTTTGATTTGAAATTGAATATGAAGTTGAAATCGTTTTGAAAACGAATTTAAACGATTTATAAAATACGATTTAAAAGGAAATCGACGAAGTATATATTATATATATTATATATATAATATAATGGCCTGAATAGAACGTGCCGCGCTGCGGTAGTTCGTGATTTTCGACCATTGACTTCGAATGGATATTGCGGGTGATCCGACCGTCGGATTCTCCTAAAACCGGAACCGTTGGGTTCGTATCGAAAAGAGCTTTCAAAGGAATATTAGAAATTTAAAATCTAACGGTTGGATTTGGAATTATGTCCAAATCAAATTTGGAAAAGGTCGTTGTAAGTGCAGTTCGATGGTCGTAGATGGAAATCGACTGTACGGGCCTTGATAAAATTATTAAAAATATCTATAATTTGTGTAAAATCATAAGAAATGATTTGGGAAAAACTGGGATGAAGAACTCCACATTTGAAAAGATAAAAATAGATTTTTATCGAAATGAACTAGTTATTAACTAGAATAATTAATTATTTATTTATAGAAATAAATAAATAAGATTTGGGGTTTGTCATGAACTGTGTTTAAATGACATTAGTTCTTTAACCCGCGTAAAAGCAGGATCAATTTCCAAAAAGTTGAACAATCAATATGAAATGATTTTAGAGATAAAACCAATTGGGGTTTGAATAAATCTTTAATTAGATTTGAATGAATGAAGGGTGATTAAATTTACCAAAACACATGATGTGATTAAACAAAATTTACTTAGTCGTTGATATTGATTGTGGTTGATTGATTGTTCGGATGGTGCTCAACCAGTTTATGAGCAGAATATGCTTTTACATTTAGCATTGGGTTGGGTAAAAATATCTGTGTGTTAACACCTTGTGAAACACTTCACGATTTGACTATAAGGTGTTTAGCAATGTTATATATTTCAAAATTTAATGAATGATTTTGAAATGTTGTTTTTCTTAAGTGAAAAGAAATATATTCCTGATTTTGGATAGGGAATGTTTTATAGAAATGTTTTATAAAACAAAAAGGATTTCGAGGCCTAAAACCCGATGATTTCTAAAATGATTTAGAAATGTATTATGTTTTACATTGTGGTTCATCGCATATTCGATTAGTTGCTATTGATAACATATCTGTTTGGTGGCGGAGAATTTATTCTCTTGCTTAACACCCTTCTTTGAGACGTACGAGCTCAAAGGTTATGTGATTAATAGTGACTGATCATATGTGTGAATTGCTGATGTGAAGTACTATGTTTTGAAAGTACTTGTGATTATTATGTTGTGAAATGATTTTCCCTACTTCGGGATATGAAATGATTTTGTATGTGGATAAAGAGTCGGGTAACCCTAAGACTAAAAGTATGGGTGAGAGGGCAGTGTATGCTCTCCATGTGTGGGAGGTGCATCGTCGGTGTAGCCTGCTCCTTTGTGGGGTAGGTGCACATTTATATATCGATTTGCTAGGTGCGTACCCTTTGCCTTGTCGATGGGGAGCACAATATTTGGTTGCATACTTGTTTGTATGCATTTTTATGTTTTGGAATTCATATTTCCAAACGATTTGATTTGAGATCCCGAAGTGAAATCTACTTTGATATAGAAAGTTAGATATGTATTTCAAATGATTTGAAATAGAAATCGGGAAATAACGTCCAAAGGAATAATTTCTGTAAATTGAATTGGATTTAGAAAATCTATGTGTGGTGATTAATCTAAATGGGTAGATTGGGATATTGCATGTTGATTGATGCATAGTAGATCCACATATCTATATTGATTGTTGTTTATACACTGGTATTCATGGGGGTGAACCCGTTCCGCATTAGCGGCTTGGTCCTGTGATTTGCTTTATCATTTGTAAAGTCAATAACTGTTTTAGAGTTTCTCACACCAGTCCCATGACTGACCTGTAGTTTGCTTTTCCCTTGCGAACTCGGGTGCCCCTATTTTCCCCACTGGCAGTCGAGTAGTTTTATTTTGCAGATATATTGAGAAGGATTCTGGATTGAAGCTTTAAGCTGTGTCCAGACATTTATAATCATCTGCTGTGTTATTTTATTTGTTTCCGCTGTATTTTATCACATTTATTGTAAATTTATCTTCCGCTGTGTATTATATTTCGATATACTCTGATATTATGTACTCTGATGTAACATTATTGTGATGTTTATAAAAGTCTTCTGTTATTTGTTCTGATGTGTTGTATACCCAGAGTTAGCGTATGCGGGATTCGAACGGTCTTGGTCGATTTAGCGATCGATTAGGTCCGAGCGAAATCCGTGTCGTTACAGCTGGTATCAGAGTTTTGGTTAACTCAAATCTTTGGGATACAACTATTTAGAACAGAATAAAAGACTGATCAGAGATAGGATTAATAATATCCTATGTATGAATCCTCATTAGAGATAGAATCAGTAGCATTCTAGAATGAGTGACTCGTTAGAGATGGGGTTAGAAATGCCCTAGAATGAGTTGAGAGTTATATGTTTATAAATAACGTATTTGTGATCATATATATAATCTGATTTTAGTATATGACTTTTGAATATATAAAAGTTATATATATTTGAAAATTTAATCAACAAATTGATTGCTGGTTGCGATGTTTGATTATTGGTTTGATTAATTAAAATATTGGAATAGTAAAACCAATAAGAGAATATCAGAGAAAGTAAGCCAAATTGAACCAAATATTGAACTGTATTGAAAATTATTTGCAATTGCATGCATATACATGTGTATACATTGAACAAGTCATAGTAAGGAAGATCGAGCAGAGGAATAAAATTGTTTGCCCGGCAAATAGGTACATGTTTATTGTATTTCTTGAGTTTTGGGTGATTTTATGAGCCGATTGGCTTTTTCTTTTTCTTTTGGATTGAAGAACGCCATGGGAGGCTATATGTAATATTATGAAGTCCCCGGTGCACGGGAGGTTATGGCGAAATTTTTCGAAAATTTAGGATGTTAGCCAAATTTTTGAAAAATTTGAAAAGTTCTTAGAAACTGAAAAGTTGAAGAACTTAAGTCGTAGCGAAAACTATGAAAGTTGAGTTGATTTGTAAAACAACTTTTAGCTTCGTTCCTTTTCGGGGACGAAAAGTTTTAAGTGGGGGAGATTGTAACAGCCCAGAAATCTAAACCAGTTTAAAAAATTTATTTTGGAAATTTTATTGAATTTTGAATATTTAAAAAGAATTATTTTAAATAAAAATGATGAGAAAATTTATTTTGAATATAATTAGAATGTATATATTAATATAGATCGTCGTTAGAATATAAATATTTATTTTGAATTATAAAAGGAATTGAAAATGGCGCGGTAGTTCGATAATTCGATTTCAAAGTTCAAATGAATGTACAGGATTCAAAGTAAACCGGAATTTAGCGAAACAAAAAATAATAGAATCTAATTGAGAATATCTTTCCAAGGAATCCAAAAAATCAAAATTTCATAGCGGGAATCAAAATTTATGGCCAAATGAATTTTCAGAATAGTCGCTATGGAATTCTGGCCCTTAAAAATGGAAATTTTGCAAACGACCTCGGATTTCGACGAAACCACTTTAGATTGATCCGTGATGTCAAGTTATTGCTAGATTCCAAAATTCGCAATTTTTCGAATCTATATGTGAGCGTGGCAAAGGAAAACGCGTTTGACCAGTTTAAGTTGATTTTAATCGTGGAAAATGACCATTTTTCAAACGGTCTCAGAATTTGACGAAACTAGTTTTGTTAGGACCGTATCGTCAATACGAAGCTAGAAAATATTTTTTTGGAATTTTTAGAGTTCGTATGTGGCCCCAGTAAATTGAAATGCGCGTTCAAATTCAATATATAGAGTTATATGTTGATTTTGACGAAAACTGATCAAATCGGTCGAATCAGCCTACGATACATATCCCATTATGTTCAGAATGGGGGTAATTAGCTAGAGGCGATAGTCGTTGGGTTCGATTCGGTGTTCGTGTCGGTAAACTGGTATTTTGGAATTAAATTAATAATTAAATAAATTATATATAAATAAAAAACCCTAGCTAACCCTAATCTATTCCTCAGTAGCCGCCATTTGCAATGAAGGGCCTAAATCCTTCAAAACTTCTCACGACAAATTCTTCCAATCCGAGTGGAATTAATCCCAACTTATAAAACAAAAATTGTTGTACTCTGAGAGATCTTCGAATTAGTACCAATTTGATGAGTTATCGCGAAGAATTGGATTCGATTTTCCCCTTCAACTGACTGTCGTTCACAGGCGATTTCTGGTCAGGTGGGACGACAGCGCCAAGCGCGACTCACGGTTCAGGGCGACGGCGACACGGTCTTCAACGTGGTGGGGGTCCGATCCGGTGCTGGCGGCTTCCACGGTGGTGCATCGGCGATTATAAGTGGCGAAGCCCCTTTGACTTTCTTATAATGAGTTACAGTGAAAGGTGATTCTGTTTTCTTTTTTTTCTTTTATTTATTTTTATTTATTAAGTACAAGGTTTTAAAATCTGAAAATTTAGAGAAAAGAAAAAGAAAAAAATATATAATATTACTTAAAAATCGGTTTTATTATATATAACATTATTTGAAAATCCGTAAGAGAAAAAAAAGGAAAATAACATTGTTCTAAATAAAAATGGGAATTTTATTAAACTATAAAATATGGTTTCTAGAAAATAAAATATAACGTTGTTTTTAAAGTAGAAAACATAGTGTAAAGATCAAAATTTTCTATATATGACATTGCATTGAAAATCGGAATATATATATATATATAGCTTAGATTAAAAATGTGATTTATTTTATATTAATAGAATTGGTTTTAAAAATAAAATATAAATAGCATAGTTCTAAGAATATAGAAAAATATGATTTTTAAAAATATAAACAGTATTGTGAAAATATGATTTTTACCTATATGAACATCAATTTAAAAATGTGATTTTTACTATGAACAGCATGAACAGATTGCATTGGAATTTTTGGGCGAATCCAGACAGTTCAGTAATTCAGATAAAAACTGACGGAGTGGATCCCAAGGTGAGAATTCTCTCACTTTAAATTTTCTTTACAGTTATTTATTTTGTAACTGCACATATGAACTGCTCCCCGTCGTCCACATACCATGGACGACTTGTTTGCTTGTATTCTGTGTGAAAATATATATGTGATGTGAAATCGAAATTATATACGATATGAAATGAAAATTATATATATGAGAAGTGAAAGTTATATATATAGGAAATGAATTATATATATATAAGAAGTGAAAATTATATATATATATATATACATATGCGAATGAAAACGATATATATATGAAAAATGAGAACGATATATATATATATATATATATATGTGAAAATGAAAACGATATATATATGAAGAGTGGAAACAATATATATGAAGAGTGAAAACGATATATATAGAAAATGAAAACGATATATATATGAAATGTGAAAACGATATATATATGAAATGTGAAAACAATATATATATGAAAAATGAAAACGATATATATATATATATATATATATATATATATGAAATGTGAAAATGATTTGATTGTTAAAATTATATTTTTTAACACATATATATACACTGTATAAAATTTTCATGTATATGAAATATCTGATTTTGATATAAAATTGAAAATGAATTCAAATTGAATTGAATAAGAAATGAATTTGAATTGAATTGAATAGAAAATGAATTCTGCCACAGTACCCCCTACCATACCGCCCTTACCCATCTCCGTACCCCTGTCCACTCCAGCTTTGAGCCAACTGCCGATCATCCCTCCCCCATCCGATCCGCCCCCTCTACCTCCTGACCCCCCGCTTCCCCACCACGTCTCTCCCTCAGGCCCTTCGATCCCCCCTTCTGATAATCCTACGCCCAAATCATTGAGTCAACAGCCATGGAATTTCCTTTTCAAGCGCAAACCTTTAAACGCAGGGAAGTACGCGCCTGTTGATTTAACACCTATCGTCATCGATGGAGTTCTTCAAATTATTGATGGTGTGCGTGAAGCTGGTAATGAGGTCTGGAATGATTACCTTGTGGGTTTTTTCTTGGATAAGCCTCCTTCTTGGACGGCGGTTGTCAACAAGTTAAACTCACTATGGAAATTAAAAGGCTCGGTAAAGGTAAAATCAGACAGTGTACTTTTTCTGTTTGCATTCACTTGTCAGGATGACAAAAATAAGATTTTACAGTCTGATCCCATCTTAATGAACAAGAAACTGTTCATTATTAAGCCGTATGATCCGAATATAAGTAATGTACGTGGAAATGTTCGCACTGTGCCTATTTGGGTTAGACTTTATAATCTCCCTTTATTCTCTTGGTCTAACTTTGGGGTAAATTGGATTAGTTGTATGATGGCTAGACTTTTGTGTATGGATGAAATGACAGAGAGTAGAGAGAGATTACATCATGCTAAATGCCTCATTGAAGTCAAACCTGACAAAGAACTGGTCAACGACTTTCTGGTTAAAACGGTTGAAGGGGGAGTTCAAAGAATATATGTAGAGTACTTGTGGAAACCTGATATTTGTTTGAAGTGCAAGTCCTTTGGGCATGTTAGTGAGTGCTGTGACGTATGGGTCTTGAAGGAGAGTGAAGGAGGAACTGATAGAAGACAAGAAAAAGTGAATGTCAACATAAGGCAGAGAGAACAAATTATGTACAAACCATATGAAGAAGTGAGAAGGAATAACCAGAGGTGGCAACAAGTTACATATAGGAAGAAGAAAATAGATGAAGCCTCTACCAGTAAGAAGGCTGAACAAATCAGCAGTGTTACCACCAAGGAAAAGAATTTAATACAATCTCAGGAATTGGTAAAATTGAATAGTTTTGCAGTACTGGAAGAAGGTGAAATAGATCAGGAAGGAAATGAAACTGTTAACCAAGAAGAAAACGTTAATAATGAAGTGAATGTTACAAATGAGGAAGCTGAAATTATTGAAGAGCTCTCTAATATTGATTTCCGGGATATCAGTTCGATAGACACTCCAACCTTGGATGATCTTCGCCAAATGGTAACAAAGCCTGTATATGTCTGCGCAGGTGGGAATGTGATCAGTGAAAAAAAAGCAAATTTAGAACAAAATAATGAGAGAGTGCAATCAAGTCTGGTTGCAACAGAAGACAAGGACGATTATGATGAGCAGAATGAATAGGAAAGAATTTACGACATGGTAAAATTAACAGTGTTACAAGAACAAACAAGAGAGAGCAATGTGGTGCAGCAAACAGATATAGGTACAAGTGATAAATGTTTACTGTTGGAAGATATTCATAACAACTATCATGGTAAAGCTGATGACATAAATGAAGGGTTATACATCACTACACAGCAAGATCCACATGCAGAGAAGGTTACCATAAATGATCCACAAAAGCAGACATCCATGCAGAATCCCACGTCCCCCTCCCTCATTTTGGATCCTAATATATCACAAAATCTTTCTTCGAGTCAGGTTGACCAATGTTACAACACATACTCAAATATCCCACCCCCCTCATCCTATAAAGCACCACCTAATGACTCGTTTACGCCGATTGCCAAACAAAACACCAAAGATAAAAAGCACTCAACCCCTGCCTCGCATTCTTACGGGCTAAGGAGTATGAAATATGACTTCCACTTCCCCTCTACAGTTTAATTATGTCGCTAACTATTGGGGTTTGGAATGTAAGAGGTGCACACAATGACGACAAACTTGTACAATGTAAATTGCTTATAGCCGAGAAGAAATTGTGTGTTCTAGCGATTCTTGAAACCAAGTTAAACCTTAATCTTACCCAACGTGCCTCGAAATTATTCAATCCTTCCTGGCAACTTATCCACAACCTCCCTGAGTCCCCTTATGGCAGAATAATGATTTTATTCAACCCTGCTGTAATTCTTCTTAAAACCTACCACTCTACTTCGCAACTCATTCACTGCCATGCCTTAGACCTCAATGCTCAAATATCTTTCTATGTAACCTTTGTCTACGCTTCCAACTCTGCCAATACTAGGAAATCTCTGCTCGACACCATGCCATCGTTTAGACAGTCCTCTCACCCTTGGTTCATTGTTGGCGACTTTAACTGTTATTATGACCTTTCACAGAGAACTGGTGGCAACCCTTTGTCATTGAGTGAAATTCATCCCCTCAAAAATGCTATGGATAACTCTGATCTTATCAACATTAATACTACTGGGATGCCTTTTTCATGGAATAATAGCAAAAGAGATGGTCCTCGTACCTTTTCGCTAATTGACCATGCCTTCTGTAACTCGTTATCATTCACTACAAGGCCTGCTCTTACCTGCAACCTTCCCCCACCACTTCTTTCGAACCACTCCCCAATAATCCATTAACTCAGTGGCATGGACATTAAAAAAGCCTCAAGTTTTAAATTTTTTAACAAATGGGCCAGTGAGCCGGACTTCATGAGCCTTTTCACTGAAGTTTGGGTGAGGCCGATTTTTGGTAACCCACTTTTCATTTTGCAGGTTAAGCTTAAAGCCTCTAAAAGCTTTCTTAAGGACTGGTCAAGAGAGAAATTTGGGGCAGGACACAAACAAACCACTTACTGGAGGAGCAAACTTCAAGAGATACAATGTTCTATGATGCAGGATCCAACTAACAGTTCCCTCTCTGCATGGAATGTTACGTCTCCAAACAATATCAAGAAGCTATCAAGACCGAAGCTGTAATGATTAAACAAAAAGCAAGGTTAAAATGGAAACTGGAGGGTGATTGAAACAGTGCATTTTTCCACGCCTCTTTAAATGATAAACAGTGTAGAGAGAACTTAGTTTCCATTGAAGACATGAATGGTACCTCTTTTAATTCTCAATCAGATGTTGAGAACGCGTTTTTATCCCATTTCTCTGACCAATTTGGAAATCGTGATAATTTTGTGCCTGACATCCAGTCTATTGATCCATACATCCTTCCAAAAATTTCAACTCAATATCGAAATGCTCTGAGTGCTGAAATAAGTGATACTGAAATTAAACAAGCGATGTTCTCGCTTAATAGAACTCTTCTGGAGGCCCTGACGGATTCAATGCCTATTTCTACCATTGTGTATGGGATATAATCAACTCTGATGTGTGTACTGCTGTGAAACACTTTTTTAAGAATGCTAAGATGAACCACTCATTCAACACCACAAACATTGTTTTAATCCTTAAAAAGAAGCATGCTACTAAAGTGTCTGACTACAGGCCTATATCATGTTGCAATACGATATACAAATGCATCTCAAAGATAATAGCTACTAGACTCAAGCAAGTCCTGCCTACTATCATTTCTCCGAACCAGACGGCTTTCCTTCCTGGATGCAGCATCCTCGACAATGTGCTTTTATCACACGAACTGCTTAATAGGTACACAAATAGGAATGTTACCCCAAGAGAAATGTTTAAATTGGATATCATGAAGGCCTTCGACACGATCCAATGGGACTCTATTGTGAGAATAATGGGGTACATGAATTTTCCGCACCACTTTATCGCTTGGATTCTCTCCTGTATCTCGACTGCGAAGTTCTCTATTGTTCTTCATAGGTCTCCGGTGGGCTATTTCGGTAGCAAGCAAGGAATAAGACAGGGAGATCCCCTCTCCGCATAAATCTTTATACTGGTAATGGAATTATTGACTCAAATGTTGAATAGTAAGATTGCGTCTGGCCACTTTCAACTTCACCCTAAGTGTAAAGATCCACTGATTTCTTCGCTACTATTCGCCAATGACCTTGTAATTTTCTGTAAACCTGATCCGGGTACAATCGATTCAATTTTTGGTACGCTGGATAGTTTTTACAAAATGACAGGTTTGAAGATAAATGCTGAAAAATCTGATTTGTTAACAGCTAGGCTCTCTATCGAACAGATTGATGTTATTAAGGCTAGGACTGGCCTGTCGATCCCCTCTGACACTATTTCTTATCTCGGCCTTCCTCTGTGTACTGCAAAAATAACCACTAACCAATGTCTGCCTCTCTTCAATAAAATAACTGCTAGAATGATCTACTGGACGAGTAGACTCTTAAGTCAGGCGGGATGATTAACGTTAATCAAAGCTATTGTCATCTCAATGCAAGTCTACTGGTCCAGATCCTTTATTCTACCACCCAAGCTGATTCGTATGGTTCGAACTGCTTTCATGTAATTTTTTTGGAAAGGAAGAATTGAAGGCAGATACCATGCGCCAATTGCATTCAGACATATCGAGAAACCAGTTAGAAAGGGAGGCCTTGGCATCATTAATATGTCATTATGGAATAAAGCGGCGTTTCTCAAGCATGTTGATAATTTCTTCAATGCTAGAAACAATATCTGGGTTGACTGGTCTGTAAAGCATGTTGTTAAAGATAAGGATTTCTGGAGTATGAAGGAACCGCAGAAGATTAGTTGGACGTGGAGGAGTATTTTCAGAATGAGAAGTTTGTTTCTACCGCATTTCAGGTTTAGAATTCTTCCGCAATCCACCATCAAATTTTGGACTGATCCTTGGCTGTGCAATGGTATGATTCTCAACAATGTGTTAACTAACCTAGAAATTGAACTAACTGGTATATGTAGAAATGCAAAAGTTGGTGATTTCATAAATGATGGTGTAATCATGGTACCAGACACCTCTGTTTCCGGGTTTAACGTTTACAGCAGGGAGGCTAAAAATGTAAAAGTTGGTTCAACTGAAGATGATTTTGTGATATGGGGAACTGGCAAGAACAGTTTCCACATCAAGGACTTGTTTTACAAACTCGCTAGTTATGACGATATGACAACTGAGGAGTGGTGCCGGAAAATTTGGAAAAATGATAACTGTGCAAAAGAGAACATGACTCTCTGGAAGGTATTGAATCGTGCGGTCCTTACCAAGAACATTTTGAATGATCGGGGAATGAACGTTGATCCTTGTTGTGTGTTGTGTAACACATGCGATGAAACTCTACACCATTTGTTTTTCGAATGCAACTTCATTTATCAGGTCTGGAAAGAAATAACAGAAAACATAGGAAGAAATGATGCTGTGCGGGACAGTGGCGAAGAATGGAGGAAGATTAGTCTTCAGACTAGCAGAAAGAAAGTAAAGGGTAGATTACTATGTTGCGTCCTTAAGAAATTTGTACAATCAGTGTGGAGAGAAAGGAATTTTCGTGTTTTTTACACCTCTTCAAGCCAAGAGCGCTCAAGAATTTAGGAGAAATGCTAGAATGGAAATCTGGAATGGCTTAGCGATGTTGAGCTTTGAATTTGATCCTAGAATTTTACTCTCTTTTAGCTCTTAATTTGTAATTATGTGTTTTCTGTAGTGTTTCGTCATGGTTAGTGTACCGTGTTCCTCCGTTATCTTGTGTGTGTTGTATTTTTTCTTTCTTTCTACGGTGCATTAATAAAGTGGTAGGGGTCCACTCAACCCCGTCGGCCTTGCCAAAAAAAAATAGCAAATGAATTCGAATTGAATGGAATAGAAAATGAAATCGAATTGAATTGAATTGAAATGAATTTAAAATGAATTTATAAGGAAAAATTCAATTTTGATTTGAAATTGAATATGAAGTTGAAATCGTTTTGAAAACGAATTTAAAACGATTTATAAAATACGATTTAAAAGGAAACCGACGAAGTATATATTATATATATAATATAATGGCCTGAATAGAACGCACCGCGCTGCGGTAGTTCGTGAATTTCGACCATTGACTTCGAATGGATATTGCGGGAGATCCGACCGTCGGATTCTCCTAAAACCGGAACCGTTGGGTTCGTATCGAAAAGAGCTTTCCAAGGAATATTAGAAATTTGAAATCTAACGGTTGGATTTGGAATTATGTCCAAATCAAATTTGGAAAAGGTCGCTGTAAGTGCAGTTCGATGGCCGTAGATGGAAATCGACTGTACGGGCCTTGATAAAATTATTAAAAATATCTATAATTTGTGAAAAATCATAAGAAATGATTTGGGCAAAACTGGGATGAGAAAATCCACATTTGAAAAGATAAAAATAGATTTATATCGAAATTAACTAGTTATTAACTAGAATAATTATTTATTTATTTATAGAAATAAATAAATTGGATTTGGGGTTTGTCGTGAACTGGGTTTAAATGACATTAGTTCTTTAACCCGCGTAAAAGCAGGATCAATTTCCAAAAAGTAGAACAATCAATATGAAATGATTTTAGAGATAAAACCAATTTGGGTTTGAATAAATCTTTAATTAGATTTGAATGAATGAAGGGTGATTAAATTTACCAAAACACATGATGTGATTAAACAAAATTTACTTAGTCGTTGATATTGATTGTGGTTGACTGATTGTTCGGATGGTGCTCTACCAGTTTATGAGCAGAATATGCTTTTACATTTAGCATTGGGTTGGGTAAAAATATCTGTGTGTTAACACCTTGTGAAACACTTCACGATTTGACTATAAGGTGTTTAGCAATGTTATATATTTCAAAATTTAATGAATGATTTTGAAATGTTGTTTTTCTTAAGTGAAAAGAAATATATTCCCGATTTTGGATAGGGAATGTTTTACAGAAATGTTTTATAAAACAGAAAGGATTTAGAGGCCTAAAACCCGATGATTTCTAAAATGATTTAGAAATGTATTATGTTTTACATTGTGGTTCATCGCGTATTCGATTAGTTGCTATTGATAACATATCTGTTTGGTGGCGGAGAATTTATTCTCTTGCTTAACACCCTTCTTTGAGACGTACGAGCTCAAAGGTTATGTGATTAATAGTGACTGATCATAAGTGTGAATTGCTGATGTGAAGTACTATGTTTTGAAAGTACTTGTGATTATTATGTTGTGAAATGATTTTCCCTACTTCGGGATATGAAATGATTTAGTATGTGGCTAAAGATTCAGGTAACCCTGAGACTAAAAGTATGGGTGAGAGGGCGGTGTATGCTCTCCATGTGTGGGAGGTGCATCGTCGGTGTAGCCTGCTCCTTTGTGGGGGTAGGTTGTGAAGACCCGTAACTTCCCCGTAAAGGAAAGTGTCGGATAGTTCGAGAACAAGCCACAACAGAACGCATATAAAAGAACATTTCATTGTATATAACAACAATGCATCAGATTACAAGAATATACAGAGTATAAATGAATATTACACAGAAATATCAGAGATTTAAATTACATTTAAATACATAGCAGCGGAAAAATAATACAATACACAACTAGAAGTAGATATACGGATACAAAGCTTTCCGGATATCATTCCAGCTGTAAACCAGGATCCTGTGAATATAAATCTGCAAAACCAAAACTACTAGCTGCCCGTGTCAAAAATAAGGGCACCCAGAGTTTAGGTTAAAACAATAAACTCCAGGTCAGTCATGTGACTGGTGTGAGAACTAAAACAGTTATAATTCTTTATTTTAAATCATTAGGTAAATCAAGAGACCACGCCGTATAACATGGAACGGGTTTCCTCCCAAGAATACCAGTGCATAAAACAAACAGCGCAATGCTAAATAAAGAAAAATGAAGCTGTTATAAGACCCAGGTCCCATCACACAATGCAACGCAGTCGAGGATAGGGTTTTCCCTTATAACAGCCAAAGAATGCTTGATACGTTTAAAACAAATCATTTGATACTACTATAAGTGCATAGTGTATAAAACAACTTCAAATCATAAGTATCAATCATAGGCGGCATGAGCGCCCCATCCCACTATGTCGCCATATATAGGATTACAACTAAAACCGCAAGATCACGTATTTGGAAATTGGATTTCCGTCTATGAACCGAGGCAAAAGATAGTCCTCAACCGATTCGAGACTGCCTAGCCCGAGTCTCAGGCAAGCGCGCAGGCAAGCCTTGGAGCGACAGGGCCGGTCCACCGATGTGGATTATTATACCTGAGCACTACGTTTCGCCGCCCTTTGGGGCGTAAGCGAGCCAACGAATGACTCCATCGGACCCGGATCGTCCGATCTAACCGAGGCGCCTCGCAACAGCAACAACCACATAAGTCAAACTCGTCAGGGCGTGTAAAACCACTGACGCCACTTCTAGCTAGGAGGAAATGCAGGCCCTCCCTGAGGTCCGTCTCCCGTTTTTGGTTCATACCGGGTGTGAAACACGCGAGGTAAACGTTACACAAAGCTACGCCACAAAGGCCGTGCTTTGATCATCACCACAAGACTTTGCTTTTCAACAGAAGCCTTGATCATTTGCATCTTAGCATGCCACACAGGCAAACCATCCTATGCAACCGATATCAGTCACACAGAATGAAATCCGATGTCAGACACACAGTCCATTTACAAGTCCGTCCTGGGTCTGAACGAAACCGGAGGCACCTAGTACCCCGCATATCCATCGATCTCCAAGTACGTCTGGACGATCACTAACTGTTTCCATCTTCTTGGGTGTACAGCCCAATCAAGATCATCAGTTATCACCCAAACGACGTGAAGACCTCCGGTCTTCGACCATCGTCTTCATCTTCGACTTATCGTCGTATCAGTTATTCAGAATGGGATAAACCCGGTCTTTCCGAATAACTCGCGTATATTTAAATAAGTGTTACACAAACACAACATACGCCTCATTCCAATTCATTAGTCACTAACCGTAAATTAATCAAGAGAATAATTCCCCAAATATTAACCCCGAAGGCCGAAACCAACATCAGATCAATATCCAGAAAACCATTCTGCTTGGCCAACCGACAGTTAGTTTCTAAATTTCACATTCATAGGGAAATATTCCCATTAATTTTATCCAAGATAAACTCCTTGAATTTATTCTTCTTTTGAATTTCGATTCAACTAGTCGAGATTAACGAACCTTACCGAAGTAATCATTGGTTTTAATTTCCCAATCCCAACCTATTTATCCCATGAAGTAAAACTGGTAATACTTCATATCTAACACCACAGTGTTATCGGTAAATTCAATTACCATTTCACGTTTAAATCTAATTAAAGATTTAACTATCGCCTGGAGCAAAACTGGTGATACTCCATTTCGATTATTTCAATCTAATTAAAGATTCATTAAAACTCCACTTAGTTTTAATCTTTGACTGGGTTAAAGAATCAGTGTCATTTAAAAACACGGTTCGCGATAAACCCAAAATCACATTCATTAATCATCGGGTTAAAGAACGAGTGTTATTTAAAACACTGTCCACGATAAACCCAAAAATCAATATCGATTCAATTCCAATTAAATATTATTTAATTGGTGCACTTCATTAAATCTAAATAAAAAGATTTAATCTTTTCTCAACAGGGTTCAAGAACAGTGTTAGTGAAGACACCATTCACGACAAACCCAAATCACATTCGATATTCAATACAAAGCTCTGAATAGAAAATATATCGGCTTATATTCAATATCGAATTCTACGACTAACAAATGTCGTATTGGAAATAACGATATAAATATATATCTTTCAAATTTCCATAACAACACCTGTATAATCACGAATTCCAACATCGAAATATTCCGAAGACAATTTCGATTCAAATCCACTCCAATGCAATCATTGGAAATTTTGGTTATTTTTAAAACCCTTTTCGAATTCAATTTATTTATTTAAAAATAAATAGAATTATAATTCTAGTTCAAAACTAGTCCATTTCGATAAAAATCTATTTTTATCTTTTCAAATATGGAGTTTTTCATCCCAATTCTTTCTAAATCATTTCTTATGATTTTACACAAATTATTACTATTTTTAATAATTTTATCAAGGCCCGTACAGTCGATTTCCAACAATGGCCATCGAACTGCACTTACAACGACCTTTTTCGAATTTGATTTGGACGTATCTCCAAATCCAACCGTTAGATTTCAAATTTCTAATATTCGTTAGAAAGCTCTTTTCGATACGAACCCAACGGTTCCGATTTTAGGAGAATCCGACGGTCGGATCTCCCGTAATGTCCGTTTGAAATAAATGGTCGAAATTCGCGAACTGCCGCGGCGCGGCGCGTTCTATTCAGGCCATTATATTATATATATAATATATATAATATATATTTCGTCGATTTCTATTTAAAACGAATTATATAAATAGTTTTGAATTCGTTTCAAAAACATTTTCAACTTCCATTTCAATTCAAATCAAAATTGAATTCTTCTTTATAAATTCGTCTTAAAATCCATTTCTATTCAATTCAAATTTCAATTCAATTTGAATTCATTTCAATTCGTTTTCAATTCAATTCATTTCGAAATCGTTTTCAATTCAATTCATTTCGAAATCGTTTTCAATTCAATTCATTTCGAAATCGTTTTCAATTCAATTCATTTCGAAAGCGTTTTCAATTCAATTCATTTCGAAATCGTTTTCAATTCAATTCATTTCGAAAGCGTTTTCAATTCAATTCATTTCGAAATCGTTTTCAATTCAATTCATTTCGAAATCGTTTTCAATTCAATTCATTTCGAAATCGTTTTCAATTCAATTCATTTCGAAAGCGTTTTCAATTCAATTCATTTCGAAAGCGTTTTCAATTCAATTCATTTCGAAATCGTTTTCAATTCAATTCATTTCGAAATCGTTTTCAATTCAATTCATTTCGAAATCGTTTTCAATTCAATTCATTTCGAAATCGTTTTCAATTCAATTCATTTCGAAATCGTTTTCAATTCAATTCATTTCGAAATCGTTTTCAATTCAATTCATTTCGAAAGCGTTTTCAATTCAATTCATTTCGAAATCATTTTCAATTCAATTCATTTCGAAATCGTTTTCAATTCAATTCATTTTAAAATGAATAAAATCGATATAAATATCGTTCACGTCAAAATGGCGTCAATTTAATCAACACGGCTTCATAAATTTCTATTTTCAAATATTCTATTTCAAATATTTCCTTTTCAAAATAGTTGTTATTATCAAAATATTTCGTTCAACACATGACCAATCTCAATGAATGAGTACTGGCAACACATGAACTTTTATTTTATAATATTCTTTATTTTTCAAATTGGAATGAGGCCCAATCAATTACCATATAAAGTTAATTATATGGATTTTCATACAACACATGTATATCGTAGCATTGAAAAATAATCAACCATCAACCAAAGTGCACTACACTGTATAAGCATCAAATAAAGATATCTAACGCTTATAACAGCATGTCAATCAATCAATCGACATATTTAATCAGTCAGGATGAGTGAACTTCAAATTTCATCCTAACACCCGTGTGGGGTTTCAAACAATCAAACACATATTTTATTTGTGCTGTTGGGCGATGTGTAAAATTTATCGTCCCAATCAATGTCATTCAAATAGGTGTACATAAACAAACCGTCTGGTTTGTAAATGAATATTCTATTTTATTCACTTCACGTTAAAAATTATATTTTTAACGATAAAACATTTTATTTCAACCTATGAATTTCTATTCAATTCATTCTTTAAATAAAATGATATTTTTATCTTTCTAACTTATTTTAGAAAATTTCGGCGGCATAACGACACGATACTAGAAACGGGACAAGGCCTAGCCTTATCCCCGGTCTAGTGAAGGCCCACGCCATTCACACATCAATCAAATCAATTTCATTATGCAAACCACAAAGTTTGGAGTAAGCGTCTAACCTAGCCTTACTCCTTCGCCTTATAACGGCGCACGTCTAATCCTAACCAATTTATCGATTCGATTTTTTTTCACACCACAAACCACATTCAAACCAATATCGCAATCAATCACCAAACAGTCAAACAAACAAGTCCATGGTCTGTGGACGATTGTGTCGGGTGCTACTAAGCACCGTCTGCATCCTAGTATATATATATAACTAGAAAAAAGAAAGTGAAAGGTGAGAAATTCTCACATATAGCTATCCTAGCTCCACGGCTCTTCTTTTGCAGAAGTCTTCGTCGTTTCGCCTTTTTGTCACCTTCGTTGCCCGTATTCTCTACATAGGTAAAAATCGAATTTTTACTATGTTATTCAATATATAAAATCACATTTTTACTTTGCTTCTCAATATATAAAAATCAATTTTTTTCTTTGCTTTTCAATATATAAAAATCATATTTTTATTTCGAAGTTCAATATATAAAAATTCTATTTTTCTATCGAAGTTCAATATATAAAAATTCTATTTTTACTTCGCTATTCAATATATAAAAATCATAATTTTTATTTCGACTTTCAATATCTAAAAATCTGATTTTTACTTCGACTTTCAATATCTAAAAATCTGATTTTTACTTCGACTTTCAATATCTAAAAATCTGATTTTTACTTCGACTTTCAATATCTAAAAATCTGATTTTTACTTCGACTTTCAATATCAAAAAATCTGATTTTTACTTCGACTTTCAATATCTAAAAATCTGATTTTTACTTCGAATTTCAATATCTAAAAATCTGATTTTTACTTCGACTTTCAATATCTAAAAATCTGATTTTTACTTCGACTTTCAATATCTAAAAATCTGATTTTTACTTCTTAAAGTTCAAATCCTTTTAAAATCAGTTTAAAAAATCTAATAAAGTCAGTTTTTACTTTTAATTAAAATTAGTTTTTAAAATCTAATAAAGTCAGTTTTTACTTTTAATTAAAATTAGTTTTTAAAATCTAATAAAGTCAGTTTTTACTTTTTAATTAAAATTAGTTTTTAAAATCTAATAAAGTCAGTTTTTACTTTTTAATTAAAATTAGTTTTTAAAATCTAATAAAGTCAGTTTTTACTTTTTAATTAAAATTAGTTTTTAAAATCTAATAAAGTCAGTTTTTACTTAAAAAAAATCAGTTTTATACTTAAAAAAAAAAATCAGTTTTTCTAAAATAAAATTCAGTTTTAACCTAACTAAAAAAAATCAGTTTTTCTAAAATAAAATTCAGTTTTAACCTAACTAAAAAAAATCAGTTTTTCTAAAATAAAATTCAGTTTTAACCTAACTAAAAAAAATCAGTTTTTCTAAAATAAAATTATTTAAACAAATAAGAAAAACTTACAGGAGGGGGGGGGTCTTCATCGCCGAACAGCAGCCAAAAAAAGGGGGCTTCGTCGCCGAACATCAGCAAAAGGGGGGGGGGCTTCGTCGCCGAACAGCAGCAAAAGGGGGGGGTCGCGATTCGAATTGGAGGGGTTTCGTCGATTACCAGTGGAGGAGGAGGAGAGTAGGGGGAGGAGTGGGGCGGTACTCTGGTCGGAGGGGGAGGGGGTTCGGCGAAGCTTCGCCGCCGGCGAGCTGGGTTCGAGCGTGAGGGCGCTCGTTTTTATTTATTTATTTATGTTTATGGGATCGAAATGAAACGAACAAAAAGGGGGGGGGGGCAGAAATATAGAAGAGAGAGGGAATTCTTTTTTTTTTATTATTATTATTTAATTCAACCTAAAGTTGACTTTTACATACGACCTCGAAACGAGGCCCACCGCCTGTCGTCCATAGCGTTTTACCCCCATTCCGAACACAATGGGATGTGTACCGCAAGCTGATTCAATCGTTTCAATCAGTTTCCGTTTAATTTACATTTAAATCATTATATTGAATTTTAAACGTACATTTCAAATTACCGGGGTCGCATACTAACTAGAAAAATTCCAGAAAAATATTTTCTAGCTTCGTATTGACGATACGGTCCTAACAAAACTAGTTTCGTCGAATTCTGAGGCCGTTAGAAAAATGGCCAATTTCCAGTTGATTAAAATCAACTGAAACTGGTCAAACGCGTTTTCCTTTGCCACGCTCACATATTGATTCGAAAAATTATGAAATTTGGAATCTAGCAATAACCCGACATCATGGACCCAACGAAACTGGTTTCGTCGAGATCCGAGGTCATTTGTAAAATGTCCATTTTTAAGGGCCTGAATTCCATAGCGACTATTCAGAATTTTCAACTGGACATATCTTTTGATTCCCGCTACGAACTTTTGATTTTTCGGATTCGTTGGAAAGATATTCTCTATTCGATTCCATTATTTTTGGTTTCACTAAAATCCGGATTGTTTTGCACCCGGTACATTCAATTGAAGTTTGAAATCGAATTATCGAACTACCGCGCCATTTTCAATTCTATTTATAATTATATATAATTATTTATATTCTAACGACGACGCGTATAATATATACGTTTGAATTATATTCAAAATAAATTTCTCGTCGATATTATTTAAAATAATTCATTTTAAATATTCAAAATTCGCTAAAATTGCCAAAATAAAAATTTTAAACTGGCCCAGATTTTCCGGGTTGTTACAATCTCCCCCACTTAAAACTTTTCGTCCCCGAAAAGGAACAAAGTCGAAAGTGGTTTGATTATTCAGCTCTACGATCGGTCAGGCTTCCGTCCTCCAACTTTTCAGTTTCTGAGAATTTTCAAAATTTCAAAAATTTGGCTAACACCCTAAATTTTTGAAAAATTTCGCCATAACCTCCCCTGCACCGGGAGCATCGGGGAATTTCAAATAGCTTCCCCGGTCCTTCAGATCTCAAAAAGAAAAAGAAAAAGCCAAGCGGCTAGCCAATAGGCTCACAAAATCATCATCACCCAAACAAAACAGGAAATTATGTAGTAAACATGTACCTATTTGTCGGGCAAACAAATTTTATTCTCTGCTCTAGCCTCCTTGCTATGACCTGTTCAATGATATATATGTATATGCAAACAAATGCGACCAATTTTCAATACAATTCAATATTCGGTTCAATTAGGCATAAATGGTTAAAAATTAGCAAACAAATAAACAAACAACACAAACATCAATCAATTAGTGAATTAGAGTTTCAAATTCATAATTTTGATACATATGCAAAAATCACATTTTTGATGCCAAATCACAACAATAGGCCCTATCTAATTTTGGTTCTCACACCAGTCAATAGGAGATATATAGATATTACATCTTCAAAACACGAACATAAATTCTGATAATGATCGATCAATCATCAGAACCATCTCCGGGTGTCTAGAATGTGATTCTATATCTATCCAGTATATTAGAATTTCAAATACACGTGGATCAGACGTATACGCAAAATCTTTATATACTGGACTGTCCAACTCAATATAAATAGATAATCAAATACGAATAATTGATTTAAATTTTCAAAACAAACATTTGTTTTCACTTTCAAAAATATACTCTTCACACTCGTTCTAGGATACTACTGATCCTATCTATAACGAGTCATCCTCGTTGGATATTACTAATCCAATATCTGATGAATTCTTTCGTACGGTTCTAATGTGCCTTGTTCTCTGCTTTGTAAACCAAAGCTCTGATACCAACTGTGAAGACCCGTAACTTCCCCGTAAAGGAAAGTGTCGGATAGTTCGAGAACAAGCCACAACAGAACGCATATAAAAGAACATTTCATTGTATATAACAACAATGCATCAGATTACAAGAATATACAGAGTATAAATGAATATTACACAGAAATATCAGAGATTTAAATTACATTTAAATACATAGCAGCGGAAAAATAATACAATACACAACTAGAAGTAGATATACGGATACAAAGCTTTCCGGATATCATTCCAGCTGTAAACCAGGATCCTGTGAATATAAATCTGCAAAACCAAAACTACTAGCTGTCCGTGTCAAAAATAAGGGCACCCAGAGTTTAGGTTAAAACAATAAACTCCAGGTCAGTCATGTGACTGGTGTGAGAACTAAAACAGTTATAATTCTTTATTTTAAATCATTAGGTAAATCAAGGGACCACGCCGTATAACACGGAACGGGTTTCCTCCCAAGAATACCAGTGCATAAAACAAACAGCGCAATGCTAAATAAAGAAAAATGAAGCTGTTATAAGACCCAGGTCCCATCACACAATGCAACGCAGCCGAGGATAGGGTTTTCCCTTATAACAGCCAAAGAATGCTTGATACGTTTAAAACAAATCATTTGATACTACTATAAGTGCATAGTGTATAAAACAACTTCAAATCATAAGTATCAATCATAGGCGGCATGAGCGCCCCATCCTACTATGTCGCCATATATAGGATTACAACTAAAACCGCAAGATCACGTATTTGGAAATTGGATTTCCGTCTATGAACCGAGGCAAAAGATAGTCCTCAACCGATTCGAGACTGCCTAGCCCGAGTCTCAGGCAATCGCGTAGGCAAGCCTTGGAGCGACAGGGCCGGTCCACCGATGTGGATTATTATACCTGAGCACTACGTTTCGCCGCCCTTTGGGGCGTAAGCGAGCCAACGAATGACTCCATCGGACCCGGATCGTCCGATCTAACCGAGGCGCCTCGCAACAGCAACAACCACATAAGTCAAACTCGTCAGGGCGTGTAAAACCACTGACGCCACTTCTAGCTAGGAGGAAACGCAGGCCCTCCCTGAGGTCCGTCTCCCGTTTTTGGTTCATACCGGGTGTGAAACACGCGAGGTAAACGTTACACAAAGCTACGCCACAAAGGCCGTGCTTTGATCATCACCACAAGACTTTGCTTTTCAACAGAAGCCTTGATCATTTGCATCTTAGCATGCCACACAGGCAAACCATCCTATGCAACCGATATCAGTCACACAGAATGAAATCCGATGTCAGACACACAGTCCATTTACAAGTCCGTCCTGGGTCTGAACGAAACCGGAGGCACCTAGTACCCCGCATATCCATCGATCTCCAAGTACGTCTGGACGATCACTAACTGTTTCCATCTTCTTGGGTGTACAGCCCAATCAAGATCATCAGTTATCACCCAAACGACGTGAAGACCTCCGGTCTTCGACCATCGTCTTCATCTTCGACTTATCGTCGTATCAGTTATTCAGAATGGGATAAACCCGGTCTTTCCGAATAACTCGCGTATATTTAAATAAGTGTTACACAAACACAACATACGCCTCATTCCAATTCATTAGTCACTAACCGTAAATTAATCAAGAGAATAATTCCCCAAATATTAACCCCGAAGGCCGAAACCAACATCAGATCAATATCCAGAAAACCATTCTGCTTGGCCAACCGACAGTTAGTTTCTAAATTTCACATTCATAGGGAAATATTCCCATTAATTTTATCCAAGATAAACTCCTTGAATTTATTCTTCTTTTGAATTTCGATTCAACTAGTCGAGATTAACGAACCTTACCGAAGTAATCATTGGTTTTAATTTCCCAATCCCAACCTATTTATCCCATGAAGTAAAACTGGTAATACTTCATATCTAACACCACAGTGTTATCGGTAAATTCAATTACCATTTCACGTTTAAATCTAATTAAAGATTTAACTATCGCCTGGAGCAAAACTGGTGATACTCCATTTCGATTATTTCAATCTAATTAAAGATTCATTAAAACTCCACTTAGTTTTAATCTTTGACTGGGTTAAAGAATCAGTGTCATTTAAAAACACGGTTCGCGATAAACCCAAAATCACATTCATTAATCATCGGGTTAAAGAACGAGTGTTATTTAAAACACTGTCCACGATAAACCCAAAAATCAATATCGATTCAATTCCAATTAAATATTATTTAATTGGTGCACTTCATTAAATCTAAATAAAAAGATTTAATCTTTTCTCAACAGGGTTCAAGAACAGTGTTAGTGAAGACACCATTCACGACAAACCCAAATCACATTCGATATTCAATACAAGGCTCTGAATAGAAAATATATCGGCTTATATTCAATATCGAATTCTACGACTAACAAATGTCGTATTGGAAATAACGATATAAATATATATCTTTCAAATTTCCATAACAACACCTGTATAATCACGAATTCCAACATCGAAATATTCCGAAGACAATTTCGATTCAAATCCACTCCAATGCAATCATTGGAAATTTTGGTTATTTTTAAAACCCTTTTCGAATTCAATTTATTTATTTAAAAATAAATAGAATTATAATTCTAGTTCAAAACTAGTCCATTTCGATAAAAATCTATTTTTATCTTTTCAAATATGGAGTTTTTCATCCCAATTCTTTCTAAATCATTTCTTATGATTTTACACAAATTATTACTATTTTTAATAATTTTATCAAGGCCCGTACAGTCGATTTCCAACAATGGCCATCGAACTGCACTTACAACGACCTTTTTCGAATTTGATTTGGACGTATCTCCAAATCCAACCGTTAGATTTCAAATTTCTAATATTCGTTAGAAAGCTCTTTTCGATACGAACCCAACGGTTCCGATTTTAGGAGAATCCGACGGTCGGATCTCCCGTAATGTCCGTTTGAAATAAATGGTCGAAATTCGCGAACTGCCGCGGCGCGGCGCGTTCTATTCAGGCCATTATATTATATATATAATATATATAATATATATTTCGTCGATTTCTATTTAAAACGAATTATATAAATAGTTTTGAATTCGTTTCAAAAACATTTTCAACTTCCATTTCAATTCAAATCAAAATTGAATTCTTCTTTATAAATTCGTCTTAAAATCCATTTCTATTCAATTCAAATTTCAATTCAATTTGAATTCATTTCAATTCGTTTTCAATTCAATTCATTTCGAAATCGTTTTCAATTCAATTCATTTCGAAATCGTTTTCAATTCAATTCATTTCGAAATCGTTTTCAATTCAATTCATTTCGAAAGCGTTTTCAATTCAATTCATTTCGAAATCGTTTTCAATTCAATTCATTTCGAAAGCGTTTTCAATTCAATTCATTTCGAAATCGTTTTCAATTCAATTCATTTCGAAATCGTTTTCAATTCAATTCATTTCGAAATCGTTTTCAATTCAATTCATTTCGAAAGCGTTTTCAATTCAATTCATTTCGAAAGCGTTTTCAATTCAATTCATTTCGAAATCGTTTTCAATTCAATTCATTTCGAAATCGTTTTCAATTCAATTCATTTCGAAATCGTTTTCAATTCAATTCATTTCGAAATCGTTTTCAATTCAATTCATTTCGAAATCGTTTTCAATTCAATTCATTTCGAAATCGTTTTCAATTCAATTCATTTCGAAAGCGTTTTCAATTCAATTCATTTCGAAATCGTTTTCAATTCAATTCATTTCGAAATCGTTTTCAATTCAATTCATTTCGAAATCGTTTTCAATTCAATTCATTTTAAAATGAATAAAATCGATATAAATATCGTTCACGTCAAAATGGCGTCAATTTAATCAACACGGCTTCATAAATTTCTATTTTCAAATATTCTATTTCAAATATTTCCTTTTCAAAATAGTTGTTATTATCAAAATATTTCGTTCAACACATGACCAATCTCAATGAATGAGTACTGGCAACACATGAACTTTTATTTTATAATATTCTTTATTTTTCAAATTGGAATGAGGCCCAATCAATTACCATATAAAGTTAATTATATGGATTTTCATACAACACATGTATATCATAGCATTGAAAAATAATCAACCATCAACCAAAGTGCACTACACTGTATAAGCATCAAATAAAGATATCTAACGCTTATAACAGCATGTCAATCAATCAATCGACATATTTAATCAGTCAGGATGAGTGAACTTCAAATTTCATCCTAACACCCGTGTGGGGTTTCAAACAATCAAACACATATTTTATTTGTGCTGTTGGGCGATGTGTAAAATTTATCGTCCCAATCAATGTCATTCAAATAGGTGTACATAAACAAACCGTCTGGTTTGTAAATGAATATTCTATTTTATTCACTTCACGTTAAAAATTATATTTTTAACGATAAAACATTTTATTTCAACCTATGAATTTCTATTCAATTCATTCTTTAAATAAAATGATATTTTTATCTTTCTAACTTATTTTAGAAAATTTCGGCGGCATAACGGCACGATACTAGAAACGGGACAAGGCCTAGCCTTATCCCCGGTCTAGTGAAGGCCCACGCCATTCACACATCAATCAAATCAATTTCATTATGCAAACCACAAAGTTTGGAGTAAGCGTCTAACCTAGCCTTACTCCTTCGCCTTATAACGGCGCACGTCTAATCCTAACCAATTTATCGATTCGATTTTTTTTCACACCACAAACCACATTCAAACCAATATCGCAATCAATCACCAAACAGTCAAACAAACAAGTCCATGGTCTGTGGACGATTGTGTTGGGTGCTACTAAGCACCGTCTGCATCCTAGTATATATATATAACTAGAAAAAAGAAAGTGAAAGGTGAGAAATTCTCACATATAGCTATCCTAGCTCCACGGCTCTTCTTTTGCAGAAGTCTTCGTCGTTTCGCCTTTTTGTCACCTTCGTTGCCCGTATTCTCTACATAGGTAAAAATCGAATTTTTACTATGTTATTCAATATATAAAATCACATTTTTACTTTGCTTCTCAATATATAAAAATCGATTTTTTTCTTTGCTTTTCAATATATAAAAATCATATTTTTATTTCGAAGTTCAATATATAAAAATTCTATTTTTCTATCGAAGTTCAATATATAAAAATTCTATTTTTACTTCGCTATTCAATATATAAAAATCATAATTTTTATTTCGACTTTCAATATCTAAAAATCTGATTTTTACTTCGACTTTCAATATCTAAAAATCTGATTTTTACTTCGACTTTCAATATCTAAAAATCTGATTTTTACTTCGACTTTCAATATCTAAAAATCTGATTTTTACTTCGACTTTCAATATCAAAAAATCTGATTTTTACTTCGACTTTCAATATCTAAAAATCTGATTTTTACTTCGACTTTCAATATCTAAAAATCTGATTTTTACTTCGACTTTCAATATCTAAAAATCTGATTTTTACTTCGACTTTCAATATCTAAAAATCTGATTTTTACTTCTTAAAGTTCAAATCCTTTTAAAATCAGTTTAAAAAATCTAATAAAGTCAGTTTTTACTTTTAATTAAAATTAGTTTTTAAAATCTAATAAAGTCAGTTTTTACTTTTAATTAAAATTAGTTTTTAAAATCTAATAAAGTCAGTTTTTACTTTTTAATTAAAATTAGTTTTTAAAATCTAATAAAGTCAGTTTTTATTTTTTAATTAAAATTAGTTTTTAAAATCTAATAAAGTCAGTTTTTACTTTTTAATTAAAATTAGTTTTTAAAATCTAATAAAGTCAGTTTTTACTTAAAAAAAATCAGTTTTATACTTAAAAAAAAAATCAGTTTTTCTAAAATAAAATTCAGTTTTAACCTAACTAAAAAAAATCAGTTTTTCTAAAATAAAATTCAGTTTTAACCTAACTAAAAAAAATCAGTTTTTCTAAAATAAAATTCAGTTTTAACCTAACTAAAAAAAATCAGTTTTTCTAAAATAAAATTATTTAAACAAATAAGAAAAACTTACAGGAGGGGGGGGGGGGGTCTTCATCGCCGAACAGCAGCCAAAAAAAGGGGGCTTCGTAGCCGAACATCAGCAAAAGGGGGGGGCTTCGTCGCCGAACAGCAGCAAAAGGGGGGGGGGTCGCGATTCGAATTGGAGGGGTTTCGTCGATTACCAGTGGAGGAGGAGGAGAGTAGGGGGAGGAGTGGGGCGGTACTCTGGTCGGAGGGGGAGGGGGTTCGGCGAAGCTTCGCCGCCGGCGAGCTGGGTTCGAGCGTGAGGGCGCTCGTTTTTTTTTTTTTTTTATTTATGTTTATGGGATCGAAATGAAACGAACAAAAAGGGGGGGGGGGCAGAAATATAGAAGAGAGAGGGAATTCTTTTTTTTTTTTTTATTTTATTATTATTTAATTCAACCTAAAGTTGACTTTTACATACGACCTCGAAACGAGGCCCACCGCCTGTCGTCCATAGCGTTTTACCCCCATTCCGAACACAATGGGATGTGTACCGCAAGCTGATTCAATCGTTTCAATCAGTTTCCGTTTAATTTACATTTAAATCATTATATTGAATTTTAAACGTACATTTCAAATTACCGGGGTCGCATACTAACTAGAAAAATTCCAGAAAAATATTTTCTAGCTTCGTATTGACGATACGGTCCTAACAAAACTAGTTTCGTCGAATTCTGAGGCCGTTAGAAAAATGGCCAATTTCCAGTTGATTAAAATCAACTGAAACTGGTCAAACGCGTTTTCCTTTGCCACGCTCACATATTGATTCGAAAAATTATGAAATTTGGAATCTAGCAATAACCCAACATCACGGACCCAACGAAACTGGTTTCGTCGAGATCCGAGGTCATTTGCAAAATGTCCATTTTTAAGGGCCTGAATTCCATAGCGACTATTCAGAATTTTCAACTGGACATATCTTTTGATTCCCGCTACGAACTTTTGATTTTTCGGATTCGTTGGAAAGATATTCTCTATTCGATTCCATTATTTTTGGTTTCACTAAAATCCGGATTGTTTTGCACCCGGTACATTCAATTGAAGTTTGAAATCGAATTATCGAACTACCGCGCCATTTTCAATTCTATTTATAATTATATATAATTATTTATATTCTAACGACGACGCGTATAATATATACGTTTGAATTATATTCAAAATAAATTTCTCGTCGATATTATTTAAAATAATTCATTTTAAATATTCAAAATTCGCTAAAATTGCCAAAATAAAAATTTTAAACTGGCCCAGATTTTCCGGGTTGTTACATAGGTGCACATTTATATATCGAGTTGCTAGGTGCGTACCCTTTGCCTTGTCGATGGGGAGCACGATATTTGGTTGCATACTTGTTTGTATGCATTGTTATGTTTTGGAATTCATATTTCCAAACGATTTGATTTGAGATCCGAAAGTGAAATCTACTTTGATATAGAAAGTTAGATATGTATTTCAAATGATTTGAAATAGAAATCGGGAAATAACGTCCAAAGGAATAATTTCTGTAAATTGAATTGGATGTAGAAAATCTATGTGTGGTGATTAATCTAAATGGGTAGATTGGGATATTGCATGTTGATTGATGCATAGTAGATCCATATATCTATATTGATTGTTGTTTATACACTGGCATTCATGGGGGTGACCCGTTCCGCGTTAGCGGCTTGGTCCTGTGATTTGCCTTATCATTTGTAAAGTCAATAGCTGTTTTAGAGTTTCTCACACCAGTCCCATGATTGACCTGTAGTTTGCTTTTCCCTTGCGAACTCGGGTGCCCCTATTATCCACATGGGCAGTCGAGTAGTTTTATTTTGCAGATATATTGAGCAGGATTCTGGATTGAAGCTTTAAGCTGTGTCCAGACATCTATAGTCTTCCGCTGTGTTATTTTATTTGTTTCCACTGTATTTTATTACATTTATTGTAATTTTATCTTCCGTTGTGTATTATATTTCGATATACTCTGATATTCTGTACTCTGATGTAACATTATTATGATGTTTATAAAAGTCTTCTGTTATTTGTTTTGATGTATTGTATATCCAGAGTTAGCGTCGGGATTTGAACGGTCTTGGTCGATTTAGCGATCGATTAGGTCCGAGCGAAATCCGTTTCGTTACAGCTGGTATCAGAGCTTTGGTTAACTCAAATCTTTGGGGTACAACTATTTAGAATAGAATAAAAGACTGATCAGAGATAGGATTAATAATATCCTATGTATGAATCCTCATTAGAGGTAGAATCAGTAGCATTCTAGAATGAGTGACTCGTTAGAGATGGGGTTAGAAATGCCCTAGAATGAGTTGAGAGTTATATGTTTATAAATAACGTATTTGTGATCATATATATAATCTGATTTTAGTATATGACTTTTGAATATATAAAAGTTATATATATTTGAAAATTTAATCAACAAATTGATTGCTGGTTGCGATGTTTGATTATTGGTTTGATTAATTAAAATATTGGAATAGTAAAACCAATAAGAGAATATCAGAGAAAGTAAGCCAAGTTGAACCAAATATTGAACTGTATTGAAAATTATTTGCAATTGCATGCATATACATGTGTATACATTGAACAGGTCGTAGCAAGGAGGCTAGAGCAGAGGAATAAAATTGTTTGCCCGACAAATAGGTACATGTTTATTGTATTTCTTGAGTTTTGGGTGATTTTATGAGCCGATTGGCTAGCTGCTTGGCTTTTTCGTTTTCTTTTGGATTGAAGAAGGCCATGGGAGGCTATATGAAATATCCCGAAGTCCCCAGTGTAGGGGAGGTTATGGAGAAATTTTTCGAAAATTTAGGGTGTTAGCCAAATCTTTGAAAAATTTGAAAAGTTCTTAGAAACTAAAAAGCTGAAGAACTTAAGCCGTAGCGAAAACTATGAAAGTTGAGTTGATTTGTAAAACAACTTTTAGCTTCATTCCTTTTCGGGGACGAAAATTTTTAAGTGGGGGACATTGTAACAACCCGGAAATCTGAGCTAGTTAAAAATTTTTATTTTGCCAATTTTATTGAATTTTGAATATTTAAAATGAATTATTTTAAATAAAAATGACGAGAAAATTTATTTTGAATATAATTAGAACGTATATATTGATATAGATCGTCGTTAGAATATAAATATTTATTTTAAATTATAAAAGGTATTGAAAATGGCGCGGTAGTTCGATAATTCGATTTCAAAGTTCAAATGAATGTACATGATTCAAAATAAACCGGATTTTAGCGAAACAAAAAATAATAGAATCTAATTGAGAATATCTTTCCAACGAATCCGAAAAATCAAAATTTCATAGCGGGAAACAAAAGTTATGGCCAAACGAATTTTCAGAATAGTCGCTATGGAATTCTGGCCCTTAAAAATGGAAATTTTGCAAACGAACTCGGATTTCGATGAAACCAATTTTGATGGATCCATGATGTCAAGTTATTGCTAGATTCCAAAATTCGCAATTTTTCGTATCAATATGTGAGCGTGGCAAAGGAAAACGCGTTTGACCAGTTTCAGTTGATTTTAATCGACTGGAAAATGGCCATTTTTCAAACGGTCTCAGAATTTGACAAAACCTATTTTGTTAGGACCGTATCGTCAATACGAAGCTAGAAAATATTTTTCTGGAATTTTTAGAGTTCGTATGTGGCCCCAGTAAATTGAAATGCGCGTTCAAATTAAATATATAGAGTTATATGTTGATTTTGACGAAAACTGATCAAAACGGTCGAATCAGCCTACGATACATATCCCATTGTGTTCAGAATGGGGTAATTAGCTAGAGGCAATCGACGTTGGGTTCGATTCGGTGTTCATGTCGGTAAACTGGTATTTTGGAATTAAATTAATAATTAAATAAATTATATATAAATAAAAAACCCTAGCTAACCCTAATCTATTCCTCAGTAGCCGCCGTTTGCAATGAAGGGCCTAAATCCTTCAAAATTTCTCACGATAAATTCTTCTAATCCGAGTGGAATTAATCCCAACTTATAAAACAAAAATTGTTGTACTCTGAGAGATCTTCGAATTAGTACCAATTTGATCAGTTATCGCGAAGAATTGGATTCGATTTTCCCCTTCAACTGACCACCGTTCGCAGGCGATTTCTGGTCAGGGGGGACCACCGCGCCAAGCGCGACTCACAGTTCAGGGCGGCGGCGACACGGTCTTCAACGTGGTGGGGGTCCGATCCGGTGTTGGCGGCTTCCACGGTGGTGCGTCGGCGATTATAAGTGGCGAAGCCCCTTTGACTTTCCTGTAATGAATTACAGCGAAAGGTGATTCTCTTTTCTTTTTTTTCCTTTTATTTATTTTTATTTATTAAGTACACGGTTTTAAAATCTGAAAATTTAGAGAAAAGAAAAAGAAAAAAATATATAATATTACTTAAAAATCAGTTTTATTATATATAACATTATTTGAAAATCCGTAAGAGAAAAAAAAGGAAAATAGCATTGTTCTAAATAAAAATGGGAATTTTATTAAACTATAAAATATGGTTTCTAGAAAATAAAATATAACGTTGTTTTTAAAGTAGAAAACATAGTGTAAAGATCAAAATTTTCTATATATGACATTGCATTGAAAATCGGAATTTATATATAAATATAGCTTAGATTAAAAATATGATTTATTTTATATTAATAGAATTGGTTTTAAAAATAAAATATAAATAGCATAGTTCTAAGAATATAGAAAAATATGATTTTTAAAAATATAAACAGTATTGTGAAAATATGATTTTTACCTATATGAACATCAATTTAAAAATGTGATTTTTACTATGAACAGCGTGAACAGATTGAGTTGGAAATTTTGGGCGAATCCAGATTGTTCAGTAATTCAGATAAAAACTGACGGAGTGGATCCCAAGGTGAGAATTCTCTCACTTTAAATTTTCTTTACAGTTATTTATTTTGTTACTGCACATATGAACTACTCCCCGTCGTCCACAGACCATGGACGACTTGTTTGCTTGTATTCTGTGTGAAAATATATATGTGATGTGAAATCGAAATTATATATGATATGAAATGAAAATTATATATATGAGAAGTGAAAGTTATATATATAGGAAATGAATTATATATATATATAAGAAGTGAAAATTATATATATATATATACATATGCGAATGAAAACGATATATATATGAAAAATGAAAACGATATATATATGAAAATGAAAACGATATATATATGAAGAGTGAAAACAATATATATGAAGAGTGAAAACGATATATATAGAAAATGAAAACGATATATATATATGAAATGTGAAAACGATATATATATGAAATGTGAAAACGATATATATATGAAAAATGAAAATGATATATATATATATATATATATATATATATGAAATGTGAAAATGATTTGATTGTTAAAAATATAATTTTTAACACATATATATACACTGTATAAAATTGTCATGTATATGAAATATTCGATTTTGATATAAAATTGAAAATGAATTCGAATTGAATTGAATAAGAAATGAATTCGAATTGAATTGAATAGCAAATGAATTCGAATTGAATGGAATAGAAAATGAAATCGAATTGAAATGAATTTAAAACGAATTTATAAGGAAAAATTCAATTTTGATTTGAAATTGAATATGAAGTTGAAATCGTTTTGAAAACGAATTTAAAACGATTAATAAAATACGTTTTAAAAGGAAATCGACGAAGTATATATTATATATATATATAATATAATGGCCTGAATAGAACGCGTCGCGCTGTGGTAGTTCTTGAATTTCGACCATTGACTTCGAATGGATATTGCGGGAGATCCGACCGTCGGATTCTCCTAAAACCGGAACCGTTGGGTTCATATCGAAAAGAGCTTTCCAACGAATATTAAAAATTTGAAATCTAACAGTTGGATTTGGAATTATGTCAAAATCAAATTTGGAAAAGGTCGCTGTAAGTGCAGTTCGATGGCCGTAGATGGAAATCGACTGTACGAACCTTAATAAAATTATTAAAAATATCTATAATTTGTGTAAAATCATAAGAAATGATTTGGGAAAAACTGGGATGAAAGCCTCCACATTTGAAAAAATAAAAATAGATTTTTATCGAAATGAACTAGTTATTAACTAGAATAATTATTTATTTATTTATAGAAATAAATAAATTGGATTTGGGGTTTGTCGTGAACTGTGTTTAAATAACATTAGTTCTTTAACCCGCGCAAAAGCAGGATCAATTTCCAAAAAGTAGAACAATCGATATGAAATGATTTTAGAGATAAAACCAATTGGGGTTTGAATAAATCTTTAATTAGATTTGAATGAATGAAGGGTGATTAAATTTACCAAAACACATGATGTGATTAAACAAAATTTACTTAGTCGTTGATATTGATTGTGGTTGATTGATTGTTCAGATGGTGCTCGACCAGTTTATGAGCAGAATATGCTTTTACATTTAGCATTAGGTTGGGTTAAAAATATCTGTGTGCTAACGCCTTGTGAAACACTTCACGATTTGACGATAAGGTGTTTAGCGATGTTGTGTTCATTTCAAATTTAATGAATGATTTTGAAATGATATACTTTTCTTAAGTGAAAAGAAATATATTCCCGATTTTGGATAGGGAATGTTTTATAAAAATGTTTTATAAAACAGAAAGGATTTCGAGCCCTAAAACCCGATGATTTCGAAATGATTTGGAAATGCATTATGGTTTTACATTGTAGTTCATCACATATTCGATTAGTTGCTATTAATGATGTATCTGTTTGGTGGTGAAGAATTTATTCTCTTGCTTAACACCCTTCTTTGAGACGTACGAACTCAAAGGTTATGTGATTAATAGTGACTGATCATATGTGTGAATTACTGATGTGAAGTACTATATTTTGAAAGTACTTGTGATTATTATGTTGTGAAATGATTTTCCCTACTTTGGGATATGAAATGATTTAGTATGTGGCTAAAGATTCGGGTAACCCTGAGACTAAAAGTATGGGCGAGTGGGCGGTGTATGCTCTCCATGTGTGGGAGGTGCATCGTCGGTGTAGCCTGATCCTATGTGGGGTAGGTGCACATTCATATATCGAGTTGCGAGATGCGTACCCTTTGCCTTGTCGATGGGGAGCACGATATTTGGTTGCATACTTGTCTGTGTGCATTGTTATGTTTTGGAATTCATATTTCCAAACGATTTGATTTGAGATCCCGAAGTGAAATCTACTTTGATATAGAAAGTTAGATATGTATTTCAAATGATTTGAAATAGAAATCGGGAAATAACGTCCAAAGGAATAATTTCTGTAAATTGAATTGGATTTAGAAAATCTATGTGTGGTGATTAATCTAAATGGGTAGATTGGGATATTGCATGTTGATTGATGCATAGTAGATCCATATATCTATATTGATTGTTGTTTATACACTGGCATTCATGGGGGTGAACCCGTTCCGTGTTAGCGGCGTGGTCCTATGATTTGCCTTATTATTTGTAAAGTCAATAATTGTTTTAGAGTTTCTCACACCAGTCCCATGACTGACCTGTAGTTTTCTTTTCCCTTGCGAACTCGGGTGCCCCTATTTTCCACACGGGTAGTCGAGTAGATTTATTTTGCAGATATATTGAGAAAGATTCTGGATTGAAGCTTTAAGCTGTGTCCAGACATTTATAGTCTTCCGCTGTGTTATTTTATTTGTTTCCGCTGTATTTTATCACATTTATTGTAAATTTATCTTCCGCTATGTATTATATTTCGATATACTCTGATATTTTGTACTCTGATGTAACATTATTATGATGTTTATAAAAGTCTTCTGTTATTTGTTCTGATGTGTTGTATATCCAGAGTTAGCGTATGCGGGATTCGAACGGTCTTGGTCGATTTAGCGATCGATTAGGTCCGAGCGAAATCCGTGTCGTTACAAACATCCAGAATGAAGTTCACAACTGTGTGAGCATTAAAATGTAATAATAACGCTCGTCGCAGCCTATCAATCTATCGATCGACATACAACTAAATATTGGGACTAGTGTATGTTAAATATCATCCCAATACCCGTGTGGGGTTTTAAGCTAACAACAGTTCATATAAATAAATAATTGGTTAATGAATTTAACTAATTTCTAATTCTGCTAACAAGTTGATGATAATGAACACAACATGTTATTTTATTCCTAATGCCGAATAAAAATGTATTTGACTCGTATAATTTCCTTGTACATTTCTAATGTCTAATAGAATGTAATTTATTTATATGACATTATTGCTGATGACAAATAAAAAGATAATTTTCATTTCCTTTATTTGTATGCAATTCCTGTCTTTAATTTAACAAAAAAAAGAAATTGTTTTATTTGTATATGTTTTCAGTATATAACCTGACACATATAAATGTCTATATTAAATTGCGTAAACATTCTTATGGATACATTAACATATAAAATGTCACTTTAGTTTACATACAAATTCTAATGTATGTTTTGACCAATAATAGGATTCTTATATTTGCATATAAATTCTAATGTATGTTATGCAAATAAAAGTGATTCTTATATTTGCATATAAATTCTAATGCATGCTATGTAAATAAAAGTGATTCTTATATTTGCATATAAATTATATTTCAACAAAATGTATGAAAAGTGATATATCCATTTTGGTGACAATTCTATTTTATCAAGATGAATATTTTGTTGTAACACAAATCTAGTAAATAAAAATGTTATTTGTGTTTAACTCTTTTATTTAACCAAAAAGGTGATTTTTATTTCATTCCCAATATAATTAACAAAAATGTGGTTTTTGTTTTCAACCATCATCTATATAATAAAATTTCCCCCTTGGATAAAGAACAAGACAAAGAGTGGTTCAGATTTAATCCCGCAAAAACAAATCCACCGTCCTAATTTAAACACATCCCCTGATATTTTGATTGCCACCTCATCTGCATTTGCCTTATATTGATTGATGTAATTTTTGCTGCTGACCATATTTGCTATACTAGTAGTCAAATTTACAAAGCATTTCTTCATTTATTAACACATTAATATTAAATTTATATTGTATTAAGAATATTTGCCCACTTTTGAAATGCATAATAACAAACGAACTATATAAATATGGCATATTTAAATATGTATTATTGGCAGAGGCACATGAATAAAGGAGCATTAAGCATATAAAGAAGGATGAACTAATTTTTTTTTCCTACTGCGTATTTAATATAACGAAGATGCTGGAATTGGATTTCTCTCCATTGTCTTTCTACTTCTCCTAACCTAAAATGTATTTCATCTTTTATTTAATATAAACTGTGTGAAGTTATTACTGTAAATTAAATAATTGCAGACTAATTGTCAAATAGGAAAAACATGCACACTTATATGAAAGGTAACTCATTTACTATGTCATAGCTTGATTTAATTATTCTATTCACTGCTTGCTACAAATTAAAAAATTACTCCAAACCACCGGTTAATTGTTTTATCGATTTGTCGTATACTCACCTTTAAATTGACATATAATCAAACAGAATGATTATGTATACATGTTATGTAAATTTGTTTCGTGTAACACACCTTTTAAATTTTCAACACGCTAATTACTACAGCGAGAGGAAATGGATTTAGATTTGCTTCATCTTTATGCCTCTCTACGTACTTCATCTTCCTTCTTCTCATAAGTTAAATAATTAGCTCTTCAAATTATATCGCTTAATGGAAAGGTTAATTTCTCCATATAGAAATCAAATTGTGTTTATTAGTTTTTACATATTTTTCGTTTAATAATAATTATTTATATTAAAGCTTTAGATGCCATATAATGCTAATTACAACATATGTAATTATACTAGCCTCGATTATGAAAATTAAATTAAATAATTTCCTTCAATAACTTTGCACTTTGGTTGAATTTATGCGCTCATTTTGGCAACTTCTAAAACTGCTAACAAAATGTTTTTGGGTAAATAAACGTAATAAATATCAAATTAGTCCTTTAATTGATTCTCATTTGTGTTGTTCTCCATTTTTTCAACAAGTGTTTCAGATTCAATCAATAATTTTATTCCCATTTATTTCAGTTACTATCCATTGACAAAAATTTCAACTATTATCTGTTGATAACTGTAAAGACCCGGAAAATCTGAACCAATTTAAAATTTTTAAATTTGCTATTTTAGTGGATTTTAAATATTTAAAATAAATATTTTAAGTAATGGCGATGAAATGTAAGTTTGAATCGACATTTGAAAATTAAAATAATTAATTTGAATTATAAACAAGGCCTGAAATGGCGCTGCAGTTTCAAAAATTGAATTCAAACTTTAACTGGCTGTACCAGGTGCAAAACAAAACGGATTTGAGTGAAACCAAAAATATTTAAATCTGATAGTGAATATCTTTCTAACGAATCTAAAAAATCGAAGTTTCATAGCGGAAAGCAAAAGTTATGGCCAAATGAATTTTCAGAAAGGTCGCTATGGAATTTATATAGCCCGTGAAAGTGGCCATTTTGCATACGACCTCGGAATTCGACGAAACCACTTTTGTTGGATCCGGGATGTGAAGTTATTGCTAGGTTTCAAATTTCATAATTTTTGAAGCTAGTACGTGAGAGTGGCAAAGGAAAACGTGTTTTAGTCAATTATAGTTAAATTGGATCGACCAGAAATGGGCCTTTTTGCAGACGGTCTCAGAATTCGATGAAACTAGTTTTGTTGGGACCGTATCGTCAAAACATAGCTAGATTTATTTTTCTGGAATTTTTCGAATCAGTTTGTGGTCCTGGCAAATTGAAATGTACGTTCAAATTTAATATTGAATGTTTAATATTTTAATTTGAAGAAAAACTGACTGAAACAGTCGAATGGACCTACGAAACATATCCCATTATGTTCGGAATGGGGGTAAAACGCTAGGGATGACAGTCGTTGGGTTCGAATTGGCGTTCGTGTGTGGAGGAGGGTATTTTAGAGATTTTAAAATTTATAAAAAAAAATCATTGGTCGATGCATTCTCTCTCTCCCCGATTATCAACTGCGAACGACGGAAAGGGGGTTCCAACTTCTCTCCTTGATTTCTCGTTCGTTTCTAAACGAAATCACGCAATCTCGGATCCATTTTGAAGATCTCCTCGAGGGCTTTAAATCAATACCAGTTGGAGATTTTTTCGTGAATTATTGAGCTCGAATCAAGCTCGAGAAGGTCGAGACTTTGGGCCGTCGCCACGCCAGCTGGGCCCCACCGAGTCTGACCGCTCCACCCGCCGTTCAAGCGCCTTCCGACCCTCTTCAACACCGTATAACCCGATTATCCTATCGCGCAACAGTTTGATCGAAAGATCAAAACCTAGTTTTGAACGTTCAACGTGAAAGGTACGGCTTGGCTACATTTAAACTGTTTTAACACTTTAAAGCGTTGCAAACTTGTAAAAATCATATCTTTTTGATGTGTTATTGAAATTCAGTGAAACAAGAGATAGTGGACTCGTGTGGACGTCTTCTACATTTTAGAAGAGACCGCATATTTTTCTGAGACTTCTGCAATTTTTGGTGGAGTGGAACCCAATGTGAGATTTCTAATTTATAAACGATATGGAAAACGACGATGTATAAATTATATAATCGATGTATGAGTTATATAAGCACGGTACACCTCATGTATAAGTGTTGTATAGGTCGTACGTTCGATGTATAAGTTATATATGCGTTGTAATAATTATATTTGTGTTGAATAGAAGTGAACTGCTTATATAATATATATATATATATATATATATATATATACGCCCCTCGTCCACAAACCATGGACGATATTTATTGGTTGTGATTGATGTGAAAATTGATTGATAGTGAATGGTTGATTGAAATTGTTTGTGGTTGGAATTGATTGATTGTGGTTGAAAAATACCCGTTTGTGGTTGTGAAATATTTGGCTGAAACCACATAGGATTAGTTTGTGGAAATGAAAAAAAACATACATGCCGCCTACGTGCGAACTAGATGCATGACTCCCCATTGTCAAAAGCTGCGAGGCTTTAAGGTAGAGCGAGGAGCCGTACTAGGGACGGTCCCGGTTTTAACTACCCTGCCGTTATGCTGCCGAAATTTAGAATAATATTCATGTGTTAGAATTATTTTCCTGTGTTGAAACTATATTCGTGTGTTGTATAGAAAACCTTCATTTGTTGAATCGATATTCATTCGTCGGATAGAAATTCATGTGTTGAATGGTATTCGTGTTTTAAATATAAAAATCACATTTTTACTCTATATATATAAACTATAGAAAACCTTCATGTATTGAATCGATATTCATTCGTTGGATAGAAATTCATGTGTTGAATGGTATTCGTGTTTTAAATATAATAATAACATTTTTTCTCTATATATATAAATTATAGAAAACCTTCATGTGTTGAATCGATATTCATTCGTTGGATAGAAATTCATGTGTTGAATGGTATTCGTGTTTTAAATATAAAAAACACATTTTTACTCTATATATATATAAACTGTAGAAAACCTTCATTTGTTGAATCGATATTCATTCGTTGGATAGAAATTCATGTGTTGAATGGTATTCGTGTTTTAAATATAAAAATCACATTTTTACTCTATATATATAAATTATAGAAAACCTTCATGTGTTGAATCGATATTCGTTCGTTGGATAGAAATTCATGTGTTGAATGGTATTCGTGTTTTAAATATAAAAATCACATTTTTACTATATATATATAAACTTTAGAAAACCTTCATGTGTTGAATCGATATTCATTCGTTGGATAGAAATTCATGTGTTGAATGGTATTCGTGTTTTAAATATAAAAATCACATTTTTACTCTATATATATAAACTATAGAAAACCTTCATGTGTTGAATCGATATTCATTCGTTGGATAGAAATTCATGTATTGAATGGTATTCGTGTTTTAAATATAAAAATCACATTTTTACTCTATATTTATAAACTATAGAAAACCTTCATGTGTTGAATCGATATTCATTCATTGGATAGAAATTCATGTGTTGAATGGTATTCATGTTTTAAATATAAAAATCACATTTTTACTCTATATATATAAACTATAGAAAACCTTCATGTGATGAATCGATATTCATTCGTTTGATAGAAATTCATGTGTTGAATGGTATTCGTGTTTTAAATATAAAAATCACATTTTTACTATATATATATAAACTATAGAAAACCTTCATGTGTTGAATCGATATTCATTCGTTGGATAGAAATTCATGTGTTGAATGGTATTCGTGTTTTAAATATAAAAATCACATTTTTACTCTATATATATAAACTATAGAAAACCTTCATGTGTTGAATCGATATTCATTCGTTGGATAGAAATTCATGTGTTGAATGGTATTCGTGTTTTAAATATAAAAATCACATTTTTACTCTATATATATAAACTATAGAAAACCTTCATGTGTTGAATCGATATTCATTCGTTGGATAGAAATTCATGTGTTGAATGGTATTCGTGTTTTAAATATAAAAATCACATTTTTACTCTATATATATAAACTATAGAAAACCTTCATGTGTTGAATCGATATTCATTCGTTGGATAGAAATTCATGTGTTGAATGGTATTCGTGTTTTAAATATAAAAATCACATTTTTATTATATACATGAATTGTTAAAAATAGTGAAGTGTTGAAATAGTAATCAGTTAGATAAAAATATCATTTTTATCAAATGTGTGAAATTTACATAGTTTTGAAATCGAAGAATCGATATATATATATATATATATATATATAAGTAGAATTGAAATATATCGAATAACGAAGCTGCAGTTCGTATTTTGAAACCATGATTTCAAACGATTTGTGCGGGAGATCCGACCATCGGATTTTCCCGAAACCGCAACCGTTGGGTTCGGTTTGGAAATATCTTTCCAACGGCACCAACTTTGTAAAAATCCAACGGTTGGATTGTCTGGAATGTTTAATTCAAATCTGAAGAAAAACAGCACCAGAATTGATTATATTTATATATATAAATATAATTATATTAAATCGAATAACGATGCTGCAGTTCGTATTTTGAAATCGAAACTTCAAACGATTATACTGGGAGATTCGACCGTCGAATTTTCCCGAAACTGGAACCGTTGGATTCGTTTTGAAAAGATCTTTCTATTGATGTAAATTTTGTGAAGATCCAACGGTTAGATTTTCAGATATGTGTAAATCAAATCTGAAGAAAACAGCGCCACGGCCGCGTTATGGCCCGAAGCTGAATAAATTGGCTATTTTAAAATAAATAAAAATAGCGATAAATCGTTATAAAATATTATAAACGATATGGATGTGAAATTTAGGAAATAACTGAAGGTTGGCTAAGTCGAATGGTTTCGTGGGTATTGATCTGATGTTGGTTTCGGCCTTCGGGGTTAATATTTGGGAAATCGTTCTCTTAGTGATTGACGGTTAGTGACTAATGAATTGAAATGATGCGTAGTAGTGTTTGTGTAGCACTTGTTTATTATATACGCGAGTTGCTCAGAAAGACCGGGTTTATCCCATTCTGAATAACTGAATCGACGATAAGAAATCGAAGATGAAGACGGTGGTCGAAGACCGGAGATCTTCACCTCGTTTGGATGGTAACCGAGGTCCTGATTGGGAGGCATCCTGAAATATGGATAATGAGTGGTGATCGTCCAAACGTACGTGGTGATCGATGGGTTTGCGAGGTATATAGTGCCTCCGGTTTCGTTCAGACCCAGAACGAACTTGCAAATGGACAGTGTGTCTGACATTGGAATTTATTCTGTGTGATTGATAGCCATCAGTTGCACGATGTGAATTGCCTGTGTGGCATGCTAAGATGCAGTGATCAGGGCTTCTGTTGAAAAGCAAAGTCTTGTGGTGATGATCAAAGCACCGCCTGTGTGGCGTAGCTTTGTGTATAACATGAAATCGCGAGCCTCACACCCCGGTATGAACCAGAAACGGGAGTGGACCTCAGGGAGGACATGCGTTTCTTTCTAGCTAGAGGTGGCTTCAGTGGTTTTACACGCCCTAACGAGATTGACTTATGTGGTTGTTGCGGTTGCGAGGCGCCTCGGATATATCGGTCGATCCGGGACCGATGGAGTCATTCGTTGGCTCATTTACGCCCCAAAGGGCGGGGAAACGTAGTGTTCAGGAATTTTAATCCACATCGGTGGACCGACCCTGTCGCTCCAAGGGCCCACCTGTGTCTGGGTCCTGAGGCTCGGGCTAGGCAGTCTCGAAGTCGGTAAGGACTATCTTTTGCCTTGGTTCATGACGAAAATCCAATTTCCAAATACGACATCGTGCGGTTTTGATTGTATATATATATGGCCACATGATATATGGTACCCATGCCGTCTATGATTGATAGTTATGATTGAAATTGTTTTTGAAACCTATAAACACTAGCAATAATATCAAATGCTTTTGTTTTATTCGTATCAAGCATATTTTGGCCATTATAAGGTAAAAACTCTATCCTCCGGTTTGCGTTGCATTGTGTGATGGGAACTGAGTCTTATAATGGCTTCATTTTTATAAAAAGCATTACGATGTTTAAAAGAATGATTTGTTTTAAAGCACTGGCAATCCAATGGAGTAAACCCGTTCCGCGAAAGTGGCGTGGTCCTGTGATTAGCCATATTATAGATTGTGTTAAGTAGATTTCTCATACCAGTCCCATGACTAACTCGTAGTTTATTTCACTTTCAAACTCGGGTGCCCCTTTTTCTACACGGGCAGCCTTGTATTCAGGTTATTAGCAGGCTCTTTCTGGATAGCTGGAGCTGAAGATGGATTCTATCATTTATCTCTTTTTATGCTGTTCAGCTCCTATTGTACATATTATGTTGTTTTCCGCTGTTGACATTTATGTATAGCTGAACTGTATTTGTACTGAGTATGATCCTGTATACTGTGTAACTCTGATGATTAATGTTTATCCAGTGATTAATTGTTCATTATCTGGTGTATTTATTTATTTCTGTCCTGCTATTATCTGTTTATGTGTTATATTCCAAGGATTACCCTTACCATCGTCAGTACAGGGTTTGGGGTCATCTCATTTGGTATCAGAGCTTTGGTTAAGCTTAGTGCTGGAATATAACACATTAACGAACTCGTCAGAGATAGAACCAGTAGTGTTCTAGGACGAATAAATCATTACAGATAGGATCATTAATATCCTAGTATGAGTAAAGCAGAATCAGAATAACTCGTTAGAGATAGGGTCAGAAGTGCCCCCAAAACGAGTCGAGAGTTATATGTTTATAAATAACGTATTTGTGATTATATTCTGGTTTTAGAAATATGATTTTTGAACATATATAAAAGATATATATTTGAAATGTTAAAAACAAATTAATTGTTGTTTGTGTTGTGTGATAGTAGATTAGATTAATTAAATTATTGAAACGATAGTTCATTTAATCAATAAGAGAATAATGGTAGAATTTATTCATTTAAATCACACATTGAACTGATTAGAAAATAGATAGAAATATATACATGTGCATTATATATGTTTGAACAGGTAAATGGATTAGCTGTTGAGTAAAGATTTTATTTGCGTGCCCGACAAATAGGTAAACCTTAATGAGTTGGATGCGCAATTTTATTATTATATCGACTCCTGTGAATGCCATTGGATGCGGAGTGCTGGTTGTTCTGTGTGTAATAATAAACGTCGCCATAGGATAGTAACAATTAATTTTGAACTACACTGCATGGCATACTTCTTGAAGACAGGCATACTTCATCATATACCACATGAGCATTTGGAGCTTGTGTGACGAGGTGGAAGATTTACCATACGAGCGAGAGGCTTGTATGGCAATGACTATATTTTACAGGTTGAACTGATGACTGATATGGACCATATAAAATTGTAACGATAAATTGCCAGATGAATAAAAACCCCACACAGGTCTGGAGTTGACAATAATCACGTCTCTCTAGTCATTAGATACGACACATGGATTATTTATTTCCCACACGGGACGAGGTGTCGAGGATTTATCCTCTGGAGCATTAAAAATACACACTCCCTCAGGCTTTGACAGGGTGACGAGAATTTATTCTTTGGAGTTATTATCTATACACGCTCCCCTGTAAACACCAGAATATATCACTATAAATATGTGTATGCTTTATAGGATTTATTGGGTACCTAATACGGCCCAATAAATTTCCAAACCCCTCCCCGTACAAAGGAGGTTATGGCGAAATTTTTCAAAAATTCCCGGTGTTAGCCAAATTTTTGAAGAATTTGAAAATTCTCGTAAACTGAAAAGTTGGAGAATGGAAGCCAGATTTGAAGTAGAGTTGATATATCAAACCACTTTCGACTTTGTTCCTTTTCGGGGACAAAAAGTTTTAAGTGGGGGAGATTGTAACGACCCGGAAAATCTGAACCAATTTAAAATTTTTAAATTGGTTATTTTAGTGGATTTTAAATATTTAAAATAAATATTTTAAGTAATGGCGATGAAATGTAAGTTTGAATCGACATTTGAAAATTAAAATAATTAATTTGAATTATAAACAAGGCCTGAAATGGCACTACAGTTTCAAAAATTGAATTCAAACTTTGACTGGCTGTACCGGGTGCAAAATAAAACGGATTTGAGTGAAACCAAAAAGATTTAAATCTGTTAGTGAATATCTTTCTAACGAATATGAAAAATCGAAGTTTCATAGCGGAAAGCAAAAGTTATGGCAAATGAATTTTCAGAAAGGTCGCTATAGAATTTATATAACCCGTGAAAATGGCCATTTTGCATACGACCTCGGAATTCGACGAAACCACTTTTGTTGGATCCGGGATGTGAAGTTATTGCTAGGTTTCAAATTTCATAATTTTTGAAGCTAGTACGTGAGCGTGGCAAAGGAAAACGTGTTTTGGGCAATTACTGTTAAATTGGATCGACCATAAATGGGTCTTTTTGCAGACGGTCTCAGAATTAGACGAAACTAGTTTTGTTGGGACCGTATCGTCAAAACATAGCTAGATTTATTTTTCTGGAATTTATCAAATCAGTTTGTGGCCCTGGCAAATTGAAATGTACGTTCAAATTTAATATTGAATGTTTTATATTTTAATTTGAAGAAAAACTGACTGAAACTGTCGAATGGACCAAAGAAACATATTCCATTGTGTTCGGAATGGGGGTAAAACGCTAGGGACGATAGTCGTTGGGTTTGAATTGGCGTTCGTGTGTGGAGGAGGGTATTTTAGAGATTTTAAAATTTATAAAAAAATAAAAAAAATTCATTGGTCGATGCATTCTCTCTCCCCCTGATTATCAACTGCGAACGACGGAAAGGGGGTTCCAACTTCTCTCCTTGATTTCTCGTTCGTTTCTAAACGAAATCACGCAATCTCGGATCCATTTTGAAGATCTCCTCGAGGGCTTCAAATCAATACCAGTTGGAGATTTTTTCGTGGATTATTGAGCTCGAATCAAGCTCGAGAAGGTTGGGACTTTGGGCCGTCGCCACGCCAGCTGGGCCCCACCGAGTCTGACCGCTCCACCCGCCGTTCAGGCGCCTTCCGACCCTCTTCGACACCGTATAACTCGATTCTCCTATTGCGCAACAGTTTAATCGAAAGATCAAAACCTAGTTTTGAACGTTCAACGTGAAAGGTACGGCTTGGCTATATTTAAAATGTTTTAACACTTTAAAGCGTTGCAAACTTGTAAAAATCATATCTTTTTGCTGTGTTATCGAAATTCAGTGAAACAAGAGACAGTGGACTCTTGTAGACGTCTTCTACATTTTAGAAGAGACCGCATATTTTTCTAAGCCTTCTGCTATTTTTGGTGGAGTGGAACCCAATGTGAGATTTCTAATTTATAAACGATATGGAAAACGACGATGTATAAATTATATAATCGATGTATGAGTTATATAAGCGTTGTACACCTCATGTATAAGCGTTGTATAGGTCGTACGTTCGATGTATAAGTTATATATGTGTTGTAATAATTATATTTGTGTTGAATAGAAGTGAAATGCTTATATAATATATATATATATATACGCCCCTCGTCCACAAACCATGGACGATATTTATTGGTTGTGATTGGTGTGAAAATTGATTGATAGCGAATGGTTGATTGAAATTGTTTGTGGTTGGAATTGATTGATTGTGATTGAAAAATACCCGTTTGTGGTTGTGAAATATTTGGTTGAAACCACATAGGATTAGTTTGTGGAAATGAAAAAAAAATATACATGCCGCCTACATGCGAACTAGAAGCATGACTCCCCATTGTCAAAAGCTGCGAGGCTTTAAGGTAGAGCGAGGAGCCGTACTAGGGACGGTCCCGGTTTTAACTACCCTGCCGTTATACTGCCGAAATTTTGAATATTATTCATGTGTTGAAACTATATTCGTGTGTTGTATAGAAAACCTTCATGTGTTGAATCGATATTCATTCGTTGGATAGAAATTCATGTATTGAATGGTATTCGTGTTTTAAATATAAAAATCACATTTTTACTCTATATATATAAACTATAGAAAACCTTCATGTGTTGAATCGATATTCATTCGTTGGATAGAAATTCATGTGTTGAATGGTATTCGTGTTTTAAATATAAAAATCACATTTTTACTCTATATATATAAACTATAGAAAACCTTCATGTGTTAAATCGATATTCTTTCGTTGGATAGAAATTCATGTGTTGAATGGTATTTGTGTTTTAAATATAAAAATCACATTTTTACTCTATATATATAAACTATAGAAAACCTTCATGTGTTGAATCGATATTCATTCGTTGGATAGAAATTCATGTGTTGAATGGTATTCGTGTTTTAAATATAAAAATCACATTTTTACTCTATATATATAAACTATATAAAACCTTCATGTGTTGAATCGATATTCATTCGTTGGATAGAAATTCATGTGTTGAATGGTATTCGTGTTTTAAATATAAAAATCACATTTTTACTCTATATATATAAACTATAGAAAACCTTCATGTGTTGAATCGATATTCATTCGTTGGATAGAAATTCATGTGTTGAATGGTATTCGTGTTTTAAATATAAAAATCACATTTTTACTCTATATATATAAACGATAGAAAACCTTCATGTGTTGAATCGATATTCATTCGTTGTATAGAAATTCATGTGTTGAATGGTATTCGTGTTTTAAATATAAAAATCACATTTTTACTCTATATATATAAACTATAGAAAACCTTCATGTGTTGAATGGATATTCATTCGTTGGATAGAAATTCATGTGTTGAATGGTATTCGTGTTTTAAATATAAAAATCACATTTTTACTCTATATATATAAACTATAGAAAACCTTCATGTGTTGAATCGACATTCATTCGTTGGATAGAAATTCATGTGTTGGATAGTATTCGTGTTTTAAACATAAAAATCACATTTTTACTCTATATATATAAACTATAGAAAATCTTCTTGTGTTGAATCGATATTCATTCGTTGGATAGAAATTCATGTGTTGAATGGTATTCGTGTTTTAAATATAAAAATCACATTTTTACTCTATATATATAAACTATAGAAAACCTTCATGTGTTGAATCGATATTCATTCGTTGGATAGAAATTCATGTGTTGAATGGTATTCGTGTTTTAAATATAAAAATCACATTTTTACTATATATATATAAACTATAGAAAACTTTCATATGTTGAATCGATATTCATTCGTTGGATAGAAATTCATGTGTTGAATGGTATTCGTGTTTTAAATATAAAAATCACATTTTTATTATATACATGAATTGTTAAAAATAGTGAAGTGTTGAAATAGTAAACAGTTAGATAAAAATATCATTTTTATCAAATGTATGAAATTCATATAGTTTTGAAATCGAATAATCGATATATATATATATAAGTAGAATTGAAATATATCGAATAACGAAGCTGCAGTTCGTATTTTGAAACCGTGATTTCAAACGATTAGTGCGGGAGATCCGACCATCGGATTTTCCCGAAACCACAACCGTTGGGTTCGGTTTGGAAATATCTTTCCAACGGCACCAACTTTGTAAAAATCCAACGGTTGGATTGTCTGGAATGTTTAATTCAAATCTGAAGAAAAACAGCGCCAGAATTGATTATATTTTTATATATGTAAATATAAATATATTAAATCGAATAACGACGCTGCCGTTCGTATTTTGAAATTGAAACTTCAAACGATTATACCGGGAGATCCGACCGTCGGATTTTCCCGAAACTGGAACCGTTGGATACGTTTTGAAAAGATCTTTTTAATGATGTAAATTTTGTGAAGATCCAACGGTTAGATTTTCAGATATGTGTAAATCAAATCTGAAAAAAAACAGCGCCACGGCCGCGTTATGGCCCGAAGCGTCATTTTGAATAAATTGGCTATTTTAAAATAAATAAAAATAGCAATAAATCGTTATAAAATATTATAAAAGATATGGATGTGAAATTTAGGAACTAACTGAAGGTTGGCTAAGTCAAATGGTTTCTTGGGTATTGATCTGATGTTCGGCCTTCGGGGTTAATATTTGGGAAATCGTTCTCTTACTGATTGACGATTAGTGACTAATGAATTGAAATGATGCGTAGTAGTGTTTGTGTAGCACTTGTTTATTATATATGCGAGTTGCTCAGAAAGACCGGGTTTATCCCATTCTGAATAACTGAATCGACGATAAGAAATCGAAGATGAAGACGGTGGTCGAAGACCGGAGATCTTCACCTCGTTTGGATGGTAACCGAGGTCCTGATTGGGAGGCATCCCGAAATATGAATAATGAGTGGTGATCGTCCAGACGTACGTGGTGATCGATGGGTTTGCGAGGTATATCGTGCCTCCGGTTTCGTTCAGACCCAGAACGGACTTGCAAATGGACAGTGTATCTGACATTGGAATTTATTCTGTGTGATTGATAGCCATCAGTTGCACGGTGTGAATTGCCTGTGTGGCATGCTAAGATGCAGTGATCAGGGCTTCTGTTGAAAAGCAAAGTCTTGTGGTGATGATCAAAGCACCGCCTGTGTGGCGTAGCTTTGTGTATAACGTGAAATCATGAGCCTCACACCCCGGTATGAACCAGAAACGGGAGAGGACCTCAGGGAGGACATGCGTTTCTTTCTAGCTAGAAGTGGCGTCAGTGGTTTTACATGCCCTGATGTGATTGACTTATGTGGTTGTTGCGGTTGCGAGGCGACTCGGATATATCGGTCGATCCGGGACCGATGGAGTCATTCGTTGGCTTATTTACGCCCCAAAGGGCGGGGAAACGTAGTGTTCAGGAATTTTAATCCACATCGGTGGATCGACCCTGTCGCTCCAAGGGCCCACCTGTGTCTGGGTCCTGAGGCTCGGGCTAGGCAGTCTCGAAGTCGGTAAGGACTATCTTTTTGTAACAACCCGTATTTTTAATAACCTGTTATAACATAATCGAGGCAGAATTTAATTTATAAATCTGAATCAAGGGAAACGGGCTATGCCATTGCGTTCGTCTCGGAAAAATACGCGAAATAGAGTCCGAGTTTTCGAAAATCGGAGTCCGTATGACCCGATTAAGGCCAATGAAGTTTTCAGAAAATTTCAAGTTCAAAACAGATTTCGAATTTCGGGTTCAAAATTCGAAAAACGGTCAGATTGGGCCAGGCGGGAAAATTCCCGCCAGAGCACCCAAGTCGACAGCCCTGTCGACTTGGGAGTCGACTTGGTTGGACCCAAGTCGACAGCCCTGTCGACTTGGCTGTCGACTTGGCTCAGCCGGGCAGTTTTGCCTGGTGCACCATTTTGGGGTTTTGGTTAGGTTTTGGGGCCAGATTCGGTTTTAAGGGCTGAGATTGGAATTAGGGTTTAATCCTAAGGTTGAAACTAATCCTAATCTCTATAAATAAGCCCCTAACCTAACCCTAAATCATCATTATTCAACCCTACAACTAAACTATGGCAAAAAAATTCCTCTCATGGCCTCCACTCTCTTCATCTAATTCCTAAATAAATTTCTATGAGAGATTTTCCATGCATACAAGTGTTTTCAAGCTTGTATGAGCATCATTAGCTTGCATTCAAGTCAAGTTTCCATATTTACATCATAAAGCAAGAATTTTGATCATTTTGGCTCAAGGGTTTTTCTATTGGAGCTTGCATTTTGGGTTTATTTGACTGCATAAGGGCTTTGTCTCAATCTATATATATTTTTGTGTCTTCATAAGCATTGTAAGCCCTTTTCTACTTTCATATTTAAACTCTAAAGTTAAATGAATGATGCAAGTTTGGTTGATCATTATGATATGCAAGTTTGCCATGATATGCAAGTTTGCCATGTCATGTTATGCAAGTTTGATATGTTATGTGTGACGGCCCGCCCCGCACCAGTCGACATTTCACTGAAATGCGCTGTACTGATGTCCAACCAGCACGGGAACGGTCGCCAAAAGAAAGGAAAAGGAAAGAGATTTGAAGAATTGAATTAGCATAGAACCTGTAACATATCTCACAGCGCATGGAATAAAATATAATAATAATATACTTGACATAAACATGCGAGACAGTGCATAAGCTGAAAACTAAATCAGAACCATTATAGCAGCGGAAATCCAAAATACAGCTTATTACAGATTAAAAATACTGTCTCTAAAGCAAAAAGGAAAGGTACACTACTAATGCCCAAAGTAGTGACCAGCTGCGACACAGGGAGAATATCTATATATCATATGTAGAAGCCTCCTGCTCGTCTCCGGATCAGCTACTCGTGCAAACCACCTAACCTGTCTCTAGTCTGCTCGTGTGAGCACCCAGAGTAATAAGAAGAGACATAAAACTCTGGGTCAGACAAAAGTCTGGTATGAGCGATAAGCAACTAAACAGAACAATAATAGGTATACTAAACCTTACCTGAACCTGGACCTGCAACCAAAGAGTTAGCACTACATACTGTACAATACTCTAAGGTGCCTCAAAACAAGTGGTGTAAAGATACGGGGGTAGGGGTGTGCATGTCATAATGATAGCAAACAAATCAATCATAGCAACCATCCTCACATCTCTCACTCAGTGCGTAAAGCATACGATGTCCACCACTGTCAATCACTAGACCCATTGAAGTAGTGACGGAGTTCGACTTGTACAACTACTGCTACTACCAAGCTTACCACATGGAATCATGATCAAGCCTTTTCAATGATCCCACTTCATTGGTCTATAGCTACTTTTAGTCGTACCTAGGTCACTACATACTGTGACCCTGAATCCGTTCACGTACTTCCCATACATAGTGATCCAAAGATACAGACATCGACAACTCCTTAGCACACGTCCCGCAGCAAAGCCCAATCATGAAGTGAACTCATTGGTTCTCAACTGGGTCCGGGATCCTGAGCTCTAACTTCCATTTGGACTACCTTTGCATCTCGGGTTTTGATCGAATTGGAGTTGGTCTTCAAAAGAGTCGTCGCATAGAAGTGGTCCTGAATTCGATTCGGTTCGGATATATACGTATAACACGGTTCGGTTCGGTGCAATGCTCCATGGTGTATTCCTGCGTGCGGTTCGGTTCGGTGATCCTTCCCCTTTAGACGTCGGTTCGGTTCGGATGTCACGCTCCAGTCGGTTCGGTTCGTTCCTCCTTCTCTAGCTTGCCTGCTCCGATCCAATCTCGTTCCCTGGCCTACTCCGATCCGGTCCTGCTCCATAGCTCCGATCCGATCCCCCTCGCTTGCCTCCTCCGATCCGATCTCGCTCCCTAGCCCACTCCGATCCGATCCTGCTCCATGGCTCCGATCCGATCCTCTGTCCAACTCCAACTCAAAGCAGTGGCCTTCCTTCTTGCCAACCTTCTTTGTGCCAGATTCCATTTCGGGTCGGATTCCTTGCCCAGCTCCCTATCCGATCCGAGCCCATACCCGATCCGATCTGAAACCCTGCACAACTTTCTACAACTTTTTCCAGCGACTGTTTACGCCATTCGACGGCGTTTTTGACCAAACTAACACTTCTAAACAATCATAAAGCATACCATACAGTCATAGCAACATATAGTATCGATCACAAACACCAAAACATAAATCATAGCAAGTGAAATAGATCAAACATACCCAAAAACCATATTTTTCCCTTAAGCATGTTCAAGCAAACTTAATGATAGGATTAACAAAATTTAACCGAATTAGCCAATTTTTCTAACAGAGGTCTAAAATAATATTTTAGAATTTATAAATATTTTTCCAGATTTTTAACATGCATAAATTCGCTAATTTCCACTAATCACCCCTTAATTCCCCAAATTCTGGGATTTGCAAAATTAGTCGAAATTAACCCAAAATCATATCAGAGGCATAAAATGATGTTTTAGAATTTTAGGAATTTTTCTAGATTTTTTTGAGTTATAATTTCGCTAATCTTCGCTAATTACCCTAATTAGCCGTAATTAGTGTAAAACAAAGCAAATCACTCACCTTTGGCACAATTAAACTTTCAGAACTGAAACTCCTCTGACATAGATCCAATCTCTATGTATTCCAGCAACTCTCTCTCTGATTTGGTGCTAATCCCCTTTGGTTTGATGTAGTTTTGCTTAATCTTTGATTAGAAAGTGATTAGAGGTGATTTGGAATGATTCTAGATGTTGGAGGCCATGACTAGGGTTGAAGAAAATAAGTGGCGGCTGGAAAAATGAAGTAAAAACCGAAATCCTAACCCTAGCAGCCCTTAATTACCACTAATCCCGAAATCCCCCAATGGGCCTAATTACTAACTACCCGGTTAAGCCCAATTTGCTGAAAATAACCCTTTAAACCTTAATTCAGCCATATCTCCCAAACGGTAAGTCCGTTTGACTAATGTAACCACTCTACGGAAAGAGAAACCATCATTCGAATCCAATGGAAGTGGTTTCAGGTCAAAACTCCTTTCCAGTCAAAAGTTATGGCCAAAACAGTACCAACTAGGGGCAAAACGGTCATTTAAAAATCGACAAAAATCATGAACATGGGAAATGACCCCAATAGTCGTCTCCCAAAGTTACATGACCATACGACTTCATATGTGAAAGAAATAAATATTCTACGATCCCATGATGCGTAGAATACGGGTCGTTACACTCTCCCCCCCTTAAGAAATTTCGCCCCCGAAATTCCCTAATCAAAACACACACAATGGTTCCCGCATGCCTATCAACCATAAACAACAATCAACATGCAAAACAAGTCTATCCTAGCATGCGGTTTACTAACAAGGGAAAGAACTATCACTACCAAAACCTTACTAGGCAAAGAGTTCTGTATACTTCTTCCTTATATCCTCCTTTGTTTCCCAAGTACAGCCTTTTTCATTCTCTCCCCACTGAAGCTTTACTAGTTTCACCGCTTTCCTTCGAAGTAGCTTCGTATCGTACTCGACAATACGCATCGGCTTGCGGTTCCTTACCTCCTCAGGTCCTACTTCGGCATCGTCCAACTGACCAAGTGAAATAGTCATATCGGGGTCGTGCACAAACTTCCTTAACGAGGAGACATGAAATACATTGTGAACTCCTGCCATCTTGTCTGGTAACTCTACCTTATATGCCAAATTTCCAACTTGCTCAATAACCGGGAATGGACCAACAAATCTTAGTGCCAACGTTCCCCTTTTACCAAAACGGATCACACTCTTCAACGGAGAAATCTTGACGAGTACCATGTCACCCACGGAGAACTTAAATCTCTTCGTCTCTTATCAGTATAACTCCTCTACCTATCTTGAGTGGTCTTCTAATACTCGATTCACCCTATCTGTTTGACCGTCGATACCCACCTCCCTCCTAGAGATGATTTCCAATAGGTTAGGATCGTTCCTCTGACTGGAACCAATCCACTCAACCAAAATCGATCTAATCGTCAAGCTTACTAGCGTTTCTGAATCCAATTCGCTCTTAGGTCTAAAATCATATTCCGTGATATACTCTAGTTGCTTCCAACCTAGAAACATAACCCTTAGACTGACATGTCTCCAACTCAATGCACTCGATGAAAAATCGCCACAACTATTTATCTCTCACGTAAACCATCCTTGTCGGACTCGACATTCCCAAAGCACAAGCCCCAAAGGCCTAAACCAATATCAGACAAACACCCAAGGAATATCTCCTCCGAATTCAGAAAATCTACGTGATATGATACTAGCAAAACAACCAAACAAAAGCTTGATTCTTCTTTGTCAACTGAGTCAACAGTGCTGCTATCTTGGAAAAATCTTGGATGAACTTACGATAATGTCCAGCTAATCCCAAGAAACTTCTTGCGTCTGTTACATTCTTGGGCGTAAACCAATCTTTCGCCGTAGCCACTTTTGAAGGATCAACGGCAATACCATTCTCTGAAACGACATGGCCCAAGAATCTCGCTTCTCTTCCCTAGAAGTGATACTTAGAAAACTTCGCCTTCAGTTGGTGTTTTCTTAACACCTCCATCACTATCTCCAAGTGTTCCTTGTGTTCTTCCTCTGTCCTCGAGTAAACCAAGATATCGTCCACGAACACAAGAACAAACTTATTCAACTAATCTCTGAATACTCTATTCATAGGATCCACAAAATATGCTAGTGCATTGGTCAGCCTGAATGGCATGACCAACCACTCAAAAAATCCAGACGGCGTCCGAAATGCCGTTTTAGCTATACTCTCAGCTTCCACTCTAAGCTGATGAAAACCTGTCGCGAGATCCAACTGAGAAAATATTCTCGCGCCACTCAACTGATCGAACAAATCATCTATCCGCGGTAGAGGATACTTATTCTTCCTCGTCACTTTATTCAACTCGCGGTAGTCTACACACAAACGAAGGGAACCATCCGCCTTGGTAGCAAACACAACTGGTGCTCCCCATTCAGGAACACTCCTTCTGATAAATCCCTTCTTCAAAAGATCGCTGACTTGCACCCCGAGCTCTCGCTGCTCCCTTGGTGACATACGACGAAGTGGCATCACTATAGGCCCGACATCTTTAACTAAATCAATACGGAACTCAATCTCTCGGTGTGGTGGAAGTCCGGTCACTTCTTCGAAAACATCCGGATACTGGCCAACCACGGGCAAACCTGACAACTCACTATGCGGAATGTCGAGGGAGTTTAGAAAACTAGCCAATACCCCCTCACTGGGTAGACCACCAAACACTATCCTCCGCCCATCATCCGCTCTAGCTGTCACCAAAAAGCCCTCACAGTCTACCACCACCCCGTATCTTCGGAGCCAATCTACTCCCAAAATAATGCCAAACCCAGTAAAACCCAAAACAAAGCAATCACAAACAAACATGCATCCATGACTCGATAAGACCACATTACGACAAATCATGCTAAGGCTAGTAGAACCACCAATCGGGTTCGTCACTACTAAAGGTCTATCTACAATCTCGGGCTCCAATCCCCACCTATCTACCAGGTCGCTAGATACGAAAGAACTGGAAGCTCCGGTATCAAACAAAACTCTAACAGGAACATCTTAAACAGAAAGCATACCTTGGATAACAACATTCTTTCCCTCCTCCGCCGCAGTTGGGGCATTCGACGAAGAAGGAACAACACTGATAGCATATGCTTTCACGATCTTCTTCTCTTTCAAAGGTTGTGGACACTTATCCTTTTGATGTCCGACTTGTCCACAGTTAAAGCACTTCCTTTCCCCAGGTTTTTCTTGACAATCTCTGGCGTAATGGCCCTTCTTGCCACAACTAAAGCACTCGCCATCTTTCTTATTTTTCTTTTTCCGACCATCCTTAACCTGGTCTTGTTTCCTCTTGCTCTGAGAATTCTTCTTACCTTCACCACTTGCTTGCGGCTTTGGCTCCTCTGTAGATGCAATAGCAACCTCAGTCTTCGACTTAGGGAAAAGGCTCTCAGACCTTAATGCTTTTCTTACAATAGACTCAAACGTCTCGTCGATATGGTTTACAAGTCTTTCCCCCAAGTACCCATCCAAGCCAATTATAAAATTCTTGTTCTTCTTCTCGACTGTATCGATAAGGGACAATCCATATTTCGATAAAGTGTTGAATTCAGCAATATACTCCGAGACTGCCCTGCCATTCTGCTTAAGCTCTAAGAACCTCCTGAACAATTCTGATCTATGGGCAGCTAGAATGAATTTTTCGCTGAAACGAGTCATAAACTGATTCCAAGTAACTTGATTCCCTGGAGTAGCTGCCTTAATAGCGTTCCACCAAATCATAGCTCGTCCTTGCAATTGACGGGATGCTAGCATTCTCTTCATCTCATCCTCGATTCCCAAATCTTCAAAGATGCGCTCACAACTATCAAGCCAATCTTGAACTTCTGTAGCCGACTCCGTTCCGTGGAACGGCTTCCCACCAAGACTAGTATAATCCTTGTTAAGCTTGGCGAAATCGGCCCTAGGCGCCTGCACCGCTGCACCACCACCATTAACAGCATTAGGGACTGCTCCTTGCACTTCCCTAAGCATCTCTCTCATGAGATTAGTAAACATCGTCCTCATCTCAGCAGCATCCCCATTATTAGCTCCTCTACCAGTACCCCTCGTATATCGGCTCATCGTTCAATCCGTACAGAGAAAACGATTAACCCTCTTCTTTGTGGTGTCAGTGCAGTGCAACCTTATCTTTATCTATACTAGTAGTGTATATATATAGCTTTCTGAAAACCAAAATAATCACAAATACGCACTCTCATATACGTGTACTATCTCTCCCTAGTGTCTTTCCCTAGGTGAACTACGCAACCTAGAGCTCTGATACCAAGTGTGACGGCCCGCCCCGCACCAGTCGACATTTCACTGAAATGCGCTGTACTGATGTCCAACCAGCACGGGAACGGTCGCCAAAAGAAAGGAAAAGGAAAGAGATTTGAAGAATTGAATTAGCACAGAACCTGTAACATATCTCACAGCGCATGGAATAAAATATAATAATAATATACTTGACATAAACATGCGAGACAGTGCATAAGCTGAAAACTAAATCAGAACCATTATAGCAGCGGAAATCCAAAATACAGCTTATTACAACTTAAAAATACTGTCTCTAAAGCAAAAAGGAAAGGTACACTACTAATGCCCAAAGTAGTGACCAGCTGCGACACAGGGAGAATATCTATATATCATACGTAGAAGCCTCCTGCTCGTCTCCGGATCAGCTACTCGTGCATACCACCTAACCTGTCTCTAGTCTGCTCGTGTGAGCACCCAGAGTAATAAGAAGAGACATAAAACTCTGGGTCAGACAAAAGTATGGTATGAGCGATAAGCAACTAAACAGAACAATAACAGGTATACTAAACCATACCTGAACCTGGACCTGCAACCAAAGAGTTAGCACTACATACTGTACAATACTCTAAGGTGCCTCAAAACAAGTGGTGTAAAGATACGGGGGTGGGGGTGTGCATGTCATAATGATAGCAAACAAATCAATCATAGCAACCATCCTCACATCTCTCACTCAGTGCGTAAAGCATACGATGTCCACCACTGTCAATCACTAGACCCATTGAAGTAGTGACGGAGTTCGACTTGTACAACTACTACTACTACCAAGCTTACCACATGGAATCATGATCAAGCCTTTTCAATGATCCCACTTCATTGGTCTATAGCTACTTTTAGTCGTACCTAGGTCACTACATACTGTGACCCTGAATCCGTTCACGTACTTCCCATACATAGTGATCCAAAGATACAGACATCGACAACTCCTTAGCACACGTCCCGCAGCAAAGCCCAATCATGAAGTGAACTCATTGGTTCCCAACTGGGTCCGGGATCCTGAGCTCTAACTTCCATTTGGACTACCTTTGCATCTCGGGTTTTGATCGAATTGGAGTTGGTCTTCAAAAGAGTCGTCGCATAGAAGTGGTCCTGAATTCGATTCGGTTCGGATATATACGTATAACACGGTTCGGTTCGGTGCAATGCTCCATGGTGTATTCCTGCGTGCGGTTCGGTTCGGTGATCCTTCCCCTTTAGACGTCGGTTCGGTTCGGATGTCACGCTCCAGTCGGTTCGGTTCGTTCCTCCTTCTCTAGCTTGCCTGCTCCGATCCGATCTCGTTCCCTGGCCTACTCCGATCCGGTCCTGCTCCATAGCTCCGATTCGATCCCCCTCGCTTGCCTCCTCCGATCCGATCTCGCTCCCTAGCCCACTCCGATCCGATCCTGCTCCATGGCTCCGATCCGATCCTCTGTCCAACTCCAACTCAAAGCAGTGGCCTTCCTTCTTGCCAACCTTCTTTGTACCAGATTCCAGTTCGGGTCGGATTCCTTGCCCAGCTCCCTATCCGATCCGAGCCCATACCCGATCCGATCCGAAACCCTGCACAACTTTCTGCAACTTTTTCCAGCGACTGTTTACGCCATTCGACGGCGTTTTTGACCAAACTAACACTTCTAAACAATCATAAAGCATACCATACAGTCATAGCAACATATAGTATCGATCACAAACACCAAAACATAAATCATAGCAAGTGAAATAGATCAAACATACCCAAAAACCATATTTTTCCCTTAAGCATGTTCAAGCAAACTTAATGATAGGATTAACAAAATTTAACCGAATTAGCCAATTTTTCTAACAGAGGTCTAAAATAATATTTTAGAATTTATAAATATTTTTCCAGATTTTTAACATGCATAAATTCGCTAATTTCCACTAATCACCCCTTAATTCCCCAAATTCCGGGATTTGCAAAATTAGTCGAAATTAACCCAAAATCATATCAGAGGCATAAAATGATGTTTTAGAATTTTAGGAATTTTTCTAGATTTTTCTGAGTTATAATTTCGCTAATCTTCGCTAATTACCCTAATTAGCCGTAATTAGTGTAAAACAAAGCAAATCACTCACCTTTGGCACAATTAAACTTTCAGAACTGAAACTCCTCTGACATAGATCCAATCTCTATGTATTCCAGCAACTCTCTCTCTGATTTGGTGCTAATCCCCTTTGGTTTGATGTAGTTTTGCTTAATCTTTGATTAGAAAGTGATTAGAGGTGATTTGGAATGATTCTAGATGTTGGAGGCCATGACTAGGGTTGAAGAAAATAAGTGGCGGCTGGAAAAATGAAGTAAAAACCGAAATCCTAACCCTAGCAGCCCTTAATTACAACTAATCCCGAAATCCCCCAATGGGCCTAATTACTAACTACCCGGTTAAGCCCAATTAGCTGAAAATAACCCTTTAAACCTTAATTCAGCCATATCTCCCAAACGGTAAGTCCGTTTGACTAATGTAACCACTCTACGGAAAGAGAAACCATCATTCGAATCCAATGGAAGTGGTTTCAGGTCAAAACTCCTTTCCAGTCAAAAGTTATGGCCAAAACAGTACCAACTAGGGGCAAAACGGTCATTTAAAAATCGACAAAAATCATGAACATGGGAAATGACCCCAATAGTCGTCTCCCAAAGTTACATGACCATACGACTTCATATGTGAAAGAAATAAATATTCTACGATCCCATGATGCGTAGAATACGGGTCGTTACATTATGATATGCAAGTTTGCCATGCTATGTTATGCAAGTTTGCCATGTTATGATATGCAAGTTTATCACGTTATGTTATGCAAGTTTGCCATGTTATGATATGCAAGTTTATCATGTTATGCAAGTTTGATATGCAAGTTTATCATGTTATGTTATGCAAGTTTGCCATGTTATGATATGCAAGTTTATCATGTTATGTTATGCAAGTTTGATATGCAAGTTTGTCATATGATATGCAAGTTATGTTATGCAAGTTTGGGTTGATCATTTTGTTCATGTTATCATGTTATGCAAGCTTACCTTGAGTATATGAACATAAAGCTTCAAGCTTTATGCTAAAGGTTGCATTTTGGCAACATGTAAGTTATCATATCTTTTATAATAACTTGCATGTGAGGCTAAATGCGAACTTATGGCCATTTCTACATGTCATTTATCACCATGTATCACTTATATGCTAAGTTTGGTTTTATGCATACTTTTGAGGCCTAATGATGCAATATGCAAGTATATGAACATATGTACATTTCATATGCCACCATGTTAAATTTGTGGCTTCAACACCTTTATGTCATGATTATGCCAAGTTCCCTCTTTCTATCCTTTATGCGCTATTGCGATATGTAAGCGATGGGATTGCGCTTGGGGTTGGGTAAACTTAAAAGACATAAAAACATAAGATTGGGAATTTACCTATTAAGTTAGGTCTACCCAAATGCTTGAAAACTTGTAATATGTTTTGTAAACATGATGGACATGACACTTAGAAAATATAAGTGTGACCAACTCGAGATTGGGTTGAGTTTGTAGCATAAAACTACCCAGAACCGACCGGCTTAACTAGTTGCTACAAACAATAGGACCCAATGTGAGAAGTTGGTCATGTTGTACCTTGAACCCGAGGTTAGACCAAGTTGTGGTGTAAAGCTACCCGGACCCGCCCGGCTTAACTAGTAACCACAACAAGGTCTAATGTGAGAGGTTAAGGCACATTAAATTAGTTAATGCCTCATGATTAGGGTTAAGTCATGGTCCACTTAATACTTAACCAATTTGGGCTTGGTAGATTAATCAGGGTTAAGTCGTGAACTCATCGTTACACTTAACCAAGTTAATCCATGATTAGCAAGAGGGTTAAACCGTACTTAACCCACTAGAAAATCCTAGCAATTGGGGTCCACTCCAGCAGTAATCCCAAGTTTGTATCATTAAGACCCTAGGGACTAGGCTAGGGTGGGGGCACGATTACTGGACTTGAGGTAAGTGACCAAAAACGACGGCAGAGTGGTACGCCGATGTAGTTCCGGACGGACTATGGTCGTGCACGTAGTCCGTATTTGGAGAAGTCAAGCATGGGTACCAGTAGATCTAAGACTGTGCACTTATGTTTATGGTGTCCAGGGGTTGACACCCTAGGGCTTGATGCACCCAACGGGAGACCCGACACAGTCCGACTACAATTATGTTTGGGCCGTATTGACACCAACACATGACGAGTTAGGCTTAGGGAGCCGATCGATTAGACCGTTTGGTTGGACCTCGTATTAGGGTCACTTCATGTTATTGGACCTCGTATTAGGGTCACTTCATGTTATTGGACCTCGTATTAGGGTCATTTCATGTTATTGGGTCAAAGCTTGGGCCAAGGGATCAATACGTGTTTATTCAAGTCATGTTAGTTTGCTAGTACACCTGTGGTGCAAAACCTTAAACCTGATTATGCGATGACACCTTTATCTATCATGCCAGTATGTAGTTATCCTTATGTTCATCCCTGCTTCTCATGCCAGTTAACTTTATCAGTTTACATTGATTGTAGTAGGGCTTACTCAGTCTTTTTGACTGACCTGTTTTTCTTTCGCCTCTTTTCTTCCGTTCCCCCCCAGGTTCTCAGGGTGGGAATATTGGAGCTTAGCTTGGATTTCTGATCGCTTGCTTGTGGGATTTTAGCTCATGTACGGTCTTGACATGAAGCTAGATATGGTTATCACTTATTTTGGGGATAGTACCTATGTATTTCAGTTTTTCAGTGATGTTGTTTTTATCTAGACTTGTGTATTTGGAAAGTTGACATTATGTTGTACCAGACTTGTTTTGAAATAGTTTGAAATCTTCCGCTGTTTTACTTATCTTATTTACTCTGTTTACATATATACATATGTTCTTGTTCTGCCTTGATATATCATTATGCATGTTTACCTGATTCAAACGCCCCTCCAAAGTCAGAGTGCTTGCAAGAGACACCCTGGCAGAGGCGGGGTGTTACATTTGGTATCAGAGCATATGGTTTACGAGAAGGAACAAAAAGGTTTTTAAAACTTTTGGAAAACTATTTTCAAAACCAAGTATAAAGTATTTTCCAAAGAAAAGTCTAGTTTATTTTAAAGGCTATTCCCCAAAAAGCCATTGGCAAAATTCCTTCGTTTTTCTCCATTCTGAATCTGTCTTTTTGTAACGACCCAGAAAATCTGAACCAATTTAAAATTTTTAAATTGGCTAAAATAATGGATTTTAAATATTTAAAATAAATATATTAAATAAAGGAGATGAAAACTGAGTTTGAATCGACAATTGAAAACGAATATAATTAATTATAATTATAAACAAGGCCTGGAATGGCGTGGCAGTTTCAAAAATTGAATTCAAACTTTGTCGGACTGTACCGGGTGCAAAACAATCCGGATTTTAGTGAAACCAAAAACATTAGGATCTAATTGATGATATCTTTCCAACGAATCTGACAAATCGAAATTTCATAGCGGGAATCAAAAGATATGTCCAGTTGAAAATTCTGAAAAGTCGCTATGGAATTCAGGCCCTTAAAAATGGAAATTTTGCAAACGACCTCGGATTTCGACGAAACCACTTTTGTTGGATCCGTGATGTCAAGTTATTGCTAGGTTTCAAATTTCATAATATTTCGAATCAATATGTGAGCGTGGCAAAGGAAAACGCGTTTGACCGGTTTTAGTTGATTTTAATCGACTGGAAATTGGCCATTTTTCAAACGGTCTCAGAATTCGACGAAACTAGTTTTGTTAGGACCGTATCGTCAATACGAAGCTAGAAAATATTTTTCGAGAATTTTTCTAGTTAGTATGTGACCCCGGTAATTTGAAATGTACGTTTAAAATTCAATATAGTGATTTAAATGTAAATTCAACGGAAACTGATTGTAACGATCAAATCAACTTGCGATACATATCCCATTGTGTTCGGAATGGGGGTAAAATGCTATGGACCACAGGCGGTGGGCCTCGTTTAGAGGTCGTATGAAAAGGTTGCTTTTTGAAAACAAATTAATTAAATAAATTAAAAATAAAATATCTTTTCCTCTCCCCTTAACCCGCTCAGCCCTTCCCTTTTTCATTCGATCGAAATAGAATTAAATAAAAAAAAAACCTAGCCCCGACGTTGACCATCGCGTCGCTCAGCCCAGGAAGCACCGCCCATCACCGCACCCCCTCCCCTCGTTCGTCGAACCGCCAGTGACGAGCCCAAACCCCCCCCTGAAGCATCGCGACGCTCGATTCGCGAGCCCCCCAGTTCGAGACCACTGAAGCCGCCGCCCCCCCTCGAAGCCAGTTCCGACCCTGACGACCCCCCCTTCTTCGTAGATCAATGTAAGTTGTTTTTATTTTATTTTATTTTTATTTTTAATTCTGTAAATACTGATTTTAAAAGATTATAAAACTGATTTTTTAAAAGGTTTAAATACTGATTTTAAAAGAATTTAAAACTGATTTTTAAAAGCATTTAAAACTGATTTTTAAAAAAGGATATAAAACTGATTTTTAAAAGCATTTAAAACTGATTTTATTTTAAGATTTAAAAATAGAAAAAGATTTGAACTTTAAATAGAAAAAGATTTGAACTTTAAATAGAAAAAGATTAGAACTTTAAAAAGAAAAAGATCAGATTTTTTAGAATAGAAAAGATCATATTTTTAAAATAGAAAAGACGGAATTTTTATTAAGTAGAAGAAGTAAGATATGATTTTTATATTTTTAAAGTAATAAAAATATAATTTTTACATCATAGGAATATTAAAAATATAATCTTTATTTTTGAAAAGGCGGAATCTATATTTTTGAAATGCAATTTTTATATATTCAATAACGAAGTAAAAATTCGATTTTTACATATGTAGAGAATACGGGCAGCCTTGTATTCAGGTTTAGCTGGTTCTTTCTGGATAGCTGGAGCTGAAGATGGATTCTATCATTTATCTCTTTTATGCTGTTCAGCTCCTATTGTACATATTTTGTTTGTTTTCCGCTGTAGACATTTATGTATAGCTGAACTGTATTTGTACTAAGTAAGATCCTGTATACTGTGTAACTCTGATGATTACTTTTATCCAGTATATTCTATTGTTCATTATCTGGTGTATTTATTTAATTCTGTTCTGCTATTATCTGTTTCTGTGTTATATTCCAAAGATAACCCTTGTTTCCGTTTGAACGGGATTTCAGGTCGTCTCACTTTTTCTTCGTTTTCAGTATGGCTGATAACTTTGCTATTCCGGAGGGAGTACACGTACCTGTTTGGTATAGGAGACTTTTGGAGGCTAGGGCGACCGAAGCCGGCCCCGCCGATGTTCCTCCTCCTCCTCCTCCTCCTCCGGTAGTTAATGTTCCTCCTCCTCCTGTCGCTGAGGTTCCTCTTCCTCCTCCCCCTCAGCATCCACAAGAGGATTTCGCGGAGATTTGCAAAGACTTTAAGGCGATGGGTTGCAAGAATTTCATTGGAACCGAGACTTATGTAGAGGCAAGGAATTGGTTGAAAGAAACCGAAGATCTTTTTACCCTCTTTGATATAGATGACCGTAGGAAGGTTTTATTGGCAATGTGATTGCTAAAGGAAGAAGCTGCACGTTGGTGGGTGGTCACCACCGCTACTAGGCCAATTGAGACTTGGGATGACTTTCGGGGAAAGTTTGGACTAAGGTTCCTATCACTGAAACAAGGGGACATGACTATTAGGGAATACGTGGATATGTTTAATCAACTTGCTCAGTTCGGCCTAGAATTGGTAAACACAGCTCAGAAGAAGGCCCTACACTTTGCTCTAGGATTGAATGAGCCATTGCGCGGTTTGGCCATGTCTCATATACCCATGGGGGCGACTTTCGAGAGTTTGGTGAATATGGCCCTGCTTCAAGAAGAAGATAAGAGTGGCAAGAACAAGAGTCAAGGCAACAAGGGGAACAATAGCAAGGGCAATAACGACAAGAGGAAGTGCCATTATTGCGGTTCAGTTGGGCATCTTATTAAGGATTGTAGGAAGAGAAAAAGGAAGAGTGGTGAATGCTTTCATTGTGGTGAGTTTGGACATTTCAGCAAAGATTGCCCGAAGAAGTAAGGGCAAGGCCAGGGTCAGACTCAGCGTGCTGGACCTTCGAGAGGGCAAGTTCATGCTCTCAATGCCGCTCCAGTTCCCGATCGAGGTAGTATTTCTGTTGAAAGTCTTGTTTACATTTCTGATTTTCCTGTTCGTACTTTGTTTGATTCTGGCGCATCGCATAGTTTATTTCATCTGGTTTAGTTGAAAGTTTGCACCTAAGTACTAGTCTAGTTAATGATCCCGTGTGTGTTTCAAATCCAATTGGGGGTTCCGCCCATTTGTCTATTATCTACGTGGATTTGAAAATCTCTATCTTGAGTATAGAATTCTCGCGTGATGCTTATATTCTCGGTTTCATGGGGTATGGGTTGATTTTGGGCATGGATTGGTTGTCCAGTTTTGGAGCCATTCTTGATTTTTGAGCATAGGGTTGAGAGGCTCATGACTCGCCTCGGTAATACCCCAAAAATTTCTAGTAACCCTATGAGTCCCGTCATGTTGTGTTATCTTGAATCCCTCAACCCGTCTATCGATAGTTTGCAATCGGTGAGGGTGGTCCGAGAATATCCTGATATCTTGGGTGAAGTGAAGGGGGTTACCCCTAAACGAGAGATAGATTTCCGCATTTATCTGGTTGATAATGCCAAGATAGTTTCGTGGCCGGTTAGGCACATGGCCCCGCAAGATGAGAGTTAAGAAAGCAAGTCAAGGAGTTGCTTGAGAAGAACTTCATTAGACGAAGTATATCTGAATGGGGAGCGCCTGTAGTATTTACTACCAAGGCAGATGGTTCTTTTCGACTTTGTGTTGATTATCGTGAGTTAAACAAAGAGAATAGGCAACCATTGCCAAGGATCGATGATTTGTTTGATCAGCTTGTAGGAACATCTGTTTTCTCTTGATCTTGCTACTGGATTCCATCAGCTCAGAGTAGCTGAGGATAGTATAGGAAAAACTGCGTTCAGAACTCCAGATGGATTCTTAGAATGGCTGGTCATGCCATCCGGTTTGACTAATGCACCCGCCTACTTCGTGGACTTGATGAGTAGGGTGTCTAGGGAGTTCCTGAACGAGTTTGTGGTAGTCTTTGTAGACGATATCCTGACTTTCTTAAATAACGAGGAAGAACATGCTAGACATCTCAAGGAGGTGATGGATACGCTTAGAGCCCATCAGTTGAAAGCCAAGTCCTCCAAATGTCATTTTGGAGAAAAGAAGTTAGATTTCTTGGGCACATAGTTTCTAAGCAAGGCTTAGTGGTGGATCCTGCTAAAGTGGTCGCGGTTCAAAACCGAAAAGCTCCAACGAGGACAATTGAAGTAAGAAGTTCTCTCAGTTTAATTAGTTAGTTAGCGTCCCTTGAGCTTAGACCTACCCTTCTGGATCAAGTAGGGACTTCACAGAAAGAAGACCCGCAGTTAGTCGAGATCATGGACAAGTTGATTCGAGGCGAGATGGTAAGTCACCTCGCTATAGATGACAAGGGATGGCTAAGACGCGATGAGAGAAAGAAGGTTCTTGAAGATGCACATCACCCGAGGAGGTGGCCGAGTTTGTCCCAAGGTGCATGTTGTGCCAACAGGTTAAAGGCCGAGTCATAGAAGCCCGGTGGGCTATTATATCCATTGGAGGTCCCCGCAATGGAAGAGGGAAAAGCGTCACGAAGGATTTCGTGGATGGACTGCCTAGATCAAGAAAGGGAATAAGAGCATGTGGGTCATAGTAGGTAGACTCACGAAGAGTGCTCATTTCACTCCGGTAAAGAGCGAAAGGACTGCATCATAACTAGCGACAGTTTACTTTCAAGGAAATAAAGCGGTTGCACGGGGTTCCCTCAAGTATAGTTAGTAACCGTGACTCAATCTTCACTAGCCAGTTTTGGAATAGTCTACGGGAAGTCATGGGCAAGCGACTGAATATAAGTATGGCCTATCATTCACAGGCGGATGGTTCATTTCGTTCAAGCATTAGTTATAGAAAATTTCGTTAGTAAGAGCAATTGGTAAACGTGGATTGGTATTTTCAAGAAAAGTTCTGCTGCGTGGAATACTTTATAGTAAGTAAACGAGATCCAGGATTCACTGGTGAATTTTGGAGAGCTTGCAGGAAACCATGAGGTCACAGTTATGTTTAAGCCAAGTATGATAGAAGAAGAGTAAGTGAAAGAGGAAGACGAGAGGCGACAATGAAATGGGTTCCAACTCATATTTGGAAATAAGAGTTAAGAAGCCAAGAAATCATGAAGTAAAAGACGGTCAAAGCACAGTGGAGTTAAGAAGATTGAAGGCGAGATACGCGCATCATATCTCTTTTTAATAGCATATCCTTGATCCTTGTTTTCCTGTGGAACTTACTCGCATGTTATCTTTTTACATATATCCTCTCGGTCCCATTCTCGATCCCATTTCTGTTGTAAAATCCATAAGGGGGTATGACTCATCGGTTAGTAATGCATGTCAGGGTTTGAAGGGGTCCGTTAGGTTGACTAAACCTTTTGGGCTTTTATAGAATATGGGTTGGGGTAGGAAGGGATTTTTTGTAATCCGAAAGGGGTATATCCTGCTTATCTTCCCGATCTCTTTGTAGCATATCTTTTGCTATCCATGTTTGTCTTGATTATCTAGTTTATCATGTTAATCTTGTCATGAGAACCTTAGGTAGAAACCCTTTGGATGAAACATGTGTTTGAAACATGTTATGCTTGATGTTTGCAAGTGGTTACTCGTGGATGCATTATACACTAGATCGGCTCACACACTCCTCATATTGCATATGCATGAGTGTTTACGCTTATTCATGGATGAAAATTTTTGTGTTATCACATGGATGTTGCATATGGATGTATGTTATGTGCACACATATAGATGTTATACATTATGTTAGGAATTGCATACATATGGATTCATTTCACTAACATAATTTGCATTGATGATATTTGCATTAGATAAGTACATATACACACACCTTTTCATATGTTCATACAACATTTAGAATCTTGTAAGGACAATGATTGCTCGTGGATGATGTTTTGAGTAGATGGATGTTGGATGGTAGGATACGTTCTTCCTAACTTGAAGATTTCGGGGACGAAATCCTTTAAGGAGGGGAGAATGTAACAACCCGTATTTTTAATAACCTGTTATAACATAATCGAGGCAGAATTTAATTTATAAATTTGAATCAAGGGAAACGGGCTATGCCATTGCGTTCGTCTCGGAAAAATACGCGAAATAGAGTCCGAGTTTTCGAAAATCGGAGTCCGTATGACCCGATTAAGGCCCAATGAAGTTTTCAGAAAATTTCAAGTTCAAAACAGATTTTGAATTTCGGGTTCAAAATTCGAAAAACGGTCAGATTGGGCCAGGCGGGAAAATTCCCGCCAGAGCACCCAAGTCGACAGCCATGTCGACTTGGGAGTCGACTTGGTTGGACCCAAGTCGACAGCCCTGTCGACTTGGCTCAGCCGGGCAGTTTTGCCTGGTGCACCATTTTGGGGTTTTGGTTAGGTTTTGGGGCCAGATTCGGTTTTAAGGGCTGAGATTGGAATTAGGGTTTAATCCTAAGGTTGAAACTAATCCCAATCTCTATAAATAAGCCCCTAACCTAACCCTAAATCATCATTATTCAACCCTACAACTAAACTATGGCAAAAAATTTCCTCCCATGGCCTCCACTCTCTTCATCTAATTCCTAAATAAATTTCTATGAGAGATTTTCCATGCATACATGTGTTTTCAAGCTTGTATGAGCATCATTAGCTTGCATTCAAGTCAAGTTTCCATATTTACATCATAAAGCAAGAATTTTGATCATTTTGGCTCAAGGGTTTTTCTATTGGAGCTTGCATTTTGGGTTTATTTGATTGCATAAGGGCTTTGTCTCAATCTATATATATTTTTGTGTCTTCATAAGCATTGTAAGCCCTTTTCTACTTTCATATTTAAACTCTAAAGTTAAATGAATGATGCAAGTTTGGTTGATCATTATGATATGCAAGTTTGCCATGATATGCAAGTTTACCATGTCATGTTATGCAAGTTTGATATGTTATGATATGCAAGTTTGCCATGCTATGTTATGCAAGTTTGCCATGTTATGATATGCAAGTTTACCACGTTATGTTATGCAAGTTTGCCATGTTATGATATGCAAGTTTATCATGTTATGTTATGCAAGTTTGATATGCAAGTTTATCATGTTATGTTATGCAAGTTTGCCATGTTATGATATGCAAGTTTATCATGTTATGTTATGCAAGTTTGATATGCAAGTTTGTCATATGATATGCAAGTTATGTTATGCAAGTTTGGGTTGATCATTTTGTTCATGTTATCATGTTATGCAAGCTTACCTTGAGTATATGAACATAAAGCTTCAAGCTTTATGCTAAAGGTTGCATTTTGGCAACATGTAAGTTATCATATCTCTTATAGTAACTTGCATGTGAGGCTAAATGCGAACTTATGGCCATTTCTACATGTCATTTATCACCATGTATCACTTATATGCTAAGTTTGGTTTTATGCATACTTTTGAGGCCTAATGATGCAATATGCAAGTATATGAACATATGTACATTTCATATGCCACCATGTTAAACTTGTGGCTTCAACACCTTTATGTCATGATTATGCCAAGTTCCCTCTTTCAATCCTTTATGCGCTATTGCGATATGTAAGCGATGGGATTGCGCTTGGGGTTGGGTAAACTTAAAAGACATAAAAACATAAGATTGGGAATTTACCTATTAAGTTAGGTCTACCCAAATGCTTGAAAACTTGTAATATGTTTTGTAAACATGATGGACATGACACTTAGAAAATATAAGTGTGACCAACTCGAGGTTGGGTTGAGTTTGTAGCGTAAAACTACCCGGAACCGACCGGCTTAACTAGTTGCTACAAACAATAGGACCCAATGTGAGAAGTTGGTCATGTTGTACCTTAAACCCGAGGTTAGACCAAGTTGTGGTGTAAAGCTACCCGGACCCGCCCGGCTTAACTAGTAACCACAACAAGGTCTAATGTGAGAGGTTAAGGCACATTAAATTAGTTAATGCCTCATGATTAGGGTTAAGTCATGGTCCACTTAATACTTAACCAATTTGGGCTTGGTAGATTAATCAGGGTTAAGTCGTGAACTCATCGTTACACTTAACCAAGTTAATCCATGATTAGCAAGAGAGTTAAACCGTACTTAACCCACTAGAAAATCCTAGCAATGGGGGTCCACTCCAGCAGTAATCCCAAGTTTGTATCATTAAGACCCTAAGGACTAGGCTAGGGTGGGGGCACGATTACTGGACTTGAGGTAAGTGACCAAAAACGACGGCAGAGTGGTACGCCGATGTAGTTCCGTACGGACTATGGTCGTGCACGTAGTCCGTATTTGGAGAAGTCAAGCATGGGTACCAGTAGATCTAAGACTGTGCACTTATGTTTATGGTGTCCAGGGGTTGACACCCTAGGGCTTGATGCACCCGACGGGAGACCCGACACAGTCCGACTACAATTATGTTTGGGCCGTATTGACACCAACACGTGACGAGTTAGGCTTAGGGAGCCGATCGATTAGACCGTTTGGTTGGACCTCGTATTAGGGTCACTTCATGTTATTGGACCTCGTATTAGGGTCACTTCATGTTATTGGACCTCGTATTAGGGTCATTTCATGTTATTGGATCAAAGCTTGGGCCAAGGGATCAATACGTGTTTATTCAAGTCATGTTAGTTTGCTAGTACACCTGTGGTGCAAAACCTTAAACCTGATTATGCGATGACACCTTTATCTATCATGCCAGTATGTAGTTATCCTTATGTTCATCCCTGCTTCTCATGCCAGTTAACTTTATCAGTTTACATTGATTGTAGTAGGGCTTACTCAGTCTTTTTGACTGACCTGTTTTTCTTTCGCCTCTTTTCTTCCGTTCCCCCCCCCCAGGTTCTCAGGGTGGGAATATTGGAGCTTAGCTTGGATTTCTGATCGCTTGCTTGTGGGATTTTAGCTCATGTACGGTCTTGACATGAAGCTAGCTATGGTTATCACTTATTTTGGGGATAGTACCTATGTATTTCAGTTTTTCAGTGATGTTGTTTTTATCTAGACTTGTGTATTTGGAAAGTTGACATTATGTTGTACCAGACTTGTTTTGAAATAGTTTGAAATCTTCCGCTGTTTTACTTATCTTATTTACTCTGTTTACATATATACATATGTTCTTGTTCTGCCTTGATATATCATTATGCATGTTTACCTGATTCAAACGCCCCTCCAAAGTCAGAGTGCTTGCAAGAGACACCCTGGCAGAGGCGGGGTGTTACACTTTTGCCTTGGTTCATGATGGAAATCCAATTTCCAAATACGACATCGTGCGGTTTTGATTGTATATATATATGGCGACATGATATATGGTACCCATGCCGTCTATGATTGATAGTTATGATTGAAATTGTTTTTGAAACCTATAAACACTAGTAATAATATCAAATGCTTTTGTTTTATTCGTATCAAGCATATTTTGGCCATTATAAGGTAAAAACTCTATCCTCCGGTTTGCGTTGCATTGCGTGATGGGAACTGAGTCTTATAATGGCTTCATTTTTATAAAAAGCATTGCGATGTTTAAAAGAATGATTTGTTTTAAAGTACTGGCAATCCAATGGAGTAAACCCGTTCCGCGAAAGTGGCGTGGTCCTGTGATTAGCCATATTATAGATTGTGTTAAGTGGATTTCTCATACCAGTCCCATGACTGACTCGTAGTTTGTTTCACTTTCAAACTCGGGTGCCCCTTTTTCTACATGGGCAGCCTTGTATTCAGGTTATTAGCAGGCTCTTTCTGGATAGCTGGAGCTGAAGATGGATTCTATCATTTATCTCTTTTTATGCTGTTCAGCTCCTATTGTACATATTATGTTGTTTTCCGCTGTTGACATTTATGTATAACTGAACTGTATTTGTACTAAGTATGATCCTGTATACTGTGTAACTCTGATGATTATTGTTTATCCAGTGATTAATTGTTCATTATCTGGTGTATTTATTTATTTCTGTCCTTCTATTATCTGTTTATGTGTTATATTCCAAGGATTACCCTTGCCACCGTCAGTACGGGGTTTGGGGTCGTCTCAATAACCAAAAACAAATATGTTTTCACATTGACTTTTGGGGTTTACCATGTTAAAATCCATTTTCATTTTGCTCTTCAGGCAACATTGATTAGTAAAATTCTCTTAAAATCAAAATGCAGTAAAATCAATTATCATGTCCACTGCAGATTGTACCTGATTTTAGGACTGATCACTTTTGAATTCTACTGAATAGAACTTAATATAATGTTAACAAGACAAATTAGAATTTTGACGCCAGTAGATTCATGTCTATAATAAATTTTACGATCCTTATGAAGAAAAATCTATGCCAATTATAGTTCATTTATTAGTAACCTATTGTTGTTTGTTAGCCGTAATATTCATAAACTATGGTCAATTGTAGCTGTCATTCCTATATTATGTAATATATGTCAGTTTAAATGACTGTATTAATTAATAGTCATCGAAAACTCATACAAATATGATTACTATTTGGAATATCCTACAAATTTAAGCTGTTATATTTTTTGTTTTGCACCAAAGATTTATTTACTACTAAAACTATAAGTTCATCTGAAAATTATTGTGGCATTTTTTTGAATTTTGTTGAAGTTTACTCTATTTTTATATCATGTAATTATTATATTAATCAAAGAAATAAAAGCTAATTATCAATGATTTTTTTTCCTTTAATAACTTCGCACTTTGGTTGAATTTATGCGCTCATTTTGACAACTTCTAAAACTGCTAACAAGATGTTTATGGATAAATAAACGTAATAAATCTCAAATCACCTTTAATTGATTCTCATTTGTGTTCACTTCTCCATTTTTTCAACAAGTGTTTCAATTTCAATCAATAATTTTATTCCCATTTATTTTAATTATTATCTATTGATAAATTTTTTTTTTGACTATTATCTGTTGCTAACCAAAAACAAATATGTTTTCACATCGACTTTTGGGGTTTACCATGTTAAAATCCATTTTCATTTTGCACTTCAGGCAACATTGATTAGTAGAATTCTCTTCATATCAAAATGTAGTAAATTCAAATATCATGTCTACTGCAGATTGTACCTGTTTTTGGACTGGTCACTTTTGAATTTAATTGAATAGAACTTAATATGATGTTAACAAGACAAATTAGAATTTTGACGCCAGTAGATTTATGTCCATAATAAATTTTACGATGCTTATGAAGGAAAATCTATGCCAATTATAATTGATTTATTAGTAACCTATTGTTGTTTGTTGGCCATACTATTCATAAACTATGCTCAATTGTAGTTGTCATTCCTATATTATGTAATAAATGTCAGTTTAAATGACTGTATTGATTAATTGTCATCGAAAACTCATACAAATAGGACTGTTTTGAACATCCTACAAATTTAAGCTGGTATATTTTTTGTTTTGCACCAAAGATTTATTTACTACTAAAACTATAAGTTCGTCCGAAAATTATTGTGGCCTTTTTTTATTTTGCTGAAGTTTACTCTTTTTCTATATCATGTATTATGTTAATCAAAGAAATAAAAGCTAATTATCAATGATTTTTCTTTTGTATACTTTGTGTTGTTAAAGTGGTAGGTGCATAAATGTGTACATTGTTCTCATCAGAATGTCATTTTTTTTATCTTTATGGTAATTGTCATATTTACAAAAACTGGTAAGCAAGTTATTTTCCAGTATAACATTCCCTTTTTCACCGTAAATACTTTCCATATTTACTTTCTTCATATATACACATAAAACCATAAACAAACAAGATAAATAATATGTCATGCATTCAAATATGTATTTCTACAGCAAACCTTCACCCACTTTACCTCTTTCAAACGTTGGTTTGCAGTCCCACCACCTGCTGTGTGTGCTGGAATACATACCAGATTAATGCCAATACACTATATTGTACATAGGTGGATATTGAAACTGAAAAATGTAAATTTAGTTCATGTTCTGTTGTGTACCTTCATCCACAGTATCATATTGACGTAGCACATGTGGGGACTAAAGTTAAAGTTGTTGCTTCCATTACTGTTACGCTTGCTTTTTGCAATGGTGACCAGACTATTTTTTAACCTAAAAGCGTTAGCTGTAAAGATAATATTATATCACAAATGCAGAGTTGACAATCCTTTTGATGTTTTTTGATCTTGCACTGAATTTTATTTTTGTATTTTTATATGAAACTTAAAGTCTTTATATCCATCAAGCCTTCAACAAAAAAAATTCAGCTTTTTGTTGGTCTAATTTGCCAAAGAACTTATACTTCACACCTGATTGGAGACTTTTTCCTAGTGTATTTGAAGGTTTGATTTATTGTTTGCCATGTATGATATGAAAGAGATAAGTCACTTAATTCAGTGCTTATGTATAGGCCTATAAAAGACAGCGCAAAATTATGGTTTAAAAGTTTTTTGGCAGCTTCTCTGGACCATACATAGCGAGAGATTGCAAAGGCAAGATGGCATAGTAAGACACGAATACTTGAGCTCCCAACTGGCAGATATATGGAACAATAACCTATGTGTGTTTCTTCTTTAATGTGAAGCTATCTATTCATCCATTATCATATATTGTTCTGTTTATGTATGCACATTCAAATATGTTTACTTCTCCTCTAATGGGAAGTTTATATGAGAACGGCTTCAGTTGACCTGTTATTTATATTTGCCAACAAATCTAATTTTGTTGAAGCTGATTTTATTTTGTCAACATTATTAATTAGGCATTATATATGATTATTGCATGGTTTATAAGATTAACTTTTTCACTTTAGTTTTAGAATAATTGTTATGAACTGTTATTTTTTCAATCATAGTTCCAACATGTCTTTTGTTGTTCTGAAAGATTTATGTGAGACATATTTAATGCACACCGATATTCATACTCTTGCTTACATAGTAACGTTGGTATTTTCTTATAAGAGGATATTTACTGTTTGATTTGCAAATAGACGTATTTAATGCACACTGATATTTATACTGTGGCACGTTGCATGTTATGGTGCCACCATACACCATCTTGAACTATGCTGACTTTTTAACTACTACAGTTTTTATCTCCATCATAAAAATGCTATTTTTTTACTACTTACTGCTCTTTTGTTTCAATCATTTTGGTTGGTAACTACTGTTCACTTTGTTATGGTGTGGTTAATTTCATATGACATAATCTTTTATTTCTATGCATATGCTTTTTTCAATTCCGTACTCATATTTCTATGCTCACTGTGTTCAATCAATGCAAATTAACACATACATGGTTGTTTAATTCATCATTTCATATATACATCTTTTCATCAATTGAATAGAGATACATGAAATTTGACACAGTTTACACCATGTCCAAACTGTAGCCACTAGCTATACATGAATCATTTACTTACTGGAAAATTTAATGTCTACGGTTGAATCCTAACTAATACATGTATCATTTACATTATATTTCTCACTACCATACAACACGTTCACATACCTTATTCATAAATGCAAACTACAACACTTGAAAGTTTATGCTTTCGTGCATCGCACGGGTTTCCACTCATATTTAATAAAATGTAGTTTTTGTTTCAACTATTATATTTTGACAAAAGACCAATTTTGTTTCAAATATTACATTTGACAAAAGGCGACAAATTTAGTTTCAACCTTTATAACTTGTTAAAAGCGATATTTCTGGTTTCAACTTTTATAACTTGAAAAAAGTTATATTTTGCTTTAACCCAAGTCTATTTAACAAAAATGTCATCTTTGTTGTAACTCAAATCTCTTTAACAAAGAGGTAATTTTTGTTATAACTCAAATTTATTTAACAAAAATGTAAATTTTGTCTAACTCTAATCTTATTTAACAAAAAATGTGATTTTTGTTATGTTTACTTTTTTTTATTGAAGCTATGAGGAATAAGAATATAATCCTTCATATTAATTCTTTTTATTTAAACAAAGTGACAGTATAAACATGATCTTTAATACTTATCTTTTTATTGCAACAAAATTTACAATAAAAATATATCTTTCTATTTTACTCTTTTTATTGTAACTAAAATAACAATAAAAATATTTTATTATAATCTAAAGTGACAATAAAAACATATTTTCAATTCTACTCTTTTTATTTTATTTAACAAAGTGCCAACAACGATGAAATCTTTTTATCATAATCTTTTCGTTATAATCTTTTTATTATAATCTTTTATTTATAATCTTTTTATTTTAATGACAAATAAATTTTTGACAAAAACCCATGTTTTATATAAACAATAAAAATGAATATTTTTATTGTAAATATAATTTCGACAAAACCATGTTTTATGTAAACAATAGAAATGAAATTTTTAGGGTTAATCTAACCTTGGACAAAACAATAGAAATGATTATTTCTATTGTAAATCTTAACTTTTGGCACAACCATGATTAATGTAAACAATAAAATGAATATTTTATTGTTATTCTAATTTAAACAAAACCAAGTTTTAATGTAAACAATAAAATGAATATTTTATTGTCATTCTAATTTTAAACAAATTTTGTTTTAACATAAACAATAAAATGAATATTTTATTGTTATTCTAATTTTTGACATAACAATTCATAACTAGAAGACAAATTCATTTATGTACATTTTCCTATGTATTCTAATGACAAATAAAAGAATATTTTATTTGTCTACGTTTTTCTATGTGTACCAATAACATATAAAAGAGTAATTTATGGGTTTACATTTTTCTATGTATTCTAGTAACATATAAAAGAATATTTTATATTTTTACATTCTAACAAATAAAAGAATAATTTATTTGTTACAATTTCTAATCTAACTTAGCAAATAAAAATGCTAATTCTATTTCAACCAAATGTGTGAAGCTTGTTTCATCTATTTTATTTCAAACATGATATGTTTGTTTTTATCTATTTCATAACAAACATGAGATACACAAATCAATTCAGTGATTCGTCACAATCATAAAACAATCAACACTGCAATAAATATATATATACAATGCCCACATGAATTTTATATAAAATGAATATAAATTTCACAATGAAATAAATAATTGATTTTATTTTAAAATAGAAATCTCACATTGCTTTTTGTCTGAATTTTCAAAATGCTCTGTTTTTAGATCTGGTTGTTCCATACTGTAGATCTTTTGTTCACGATCTCAACGCATTTCATTTCACGAGATTTTGATTATATATGAACAAGATATGGCAATTTTTATATTAATTTCATAAATTAATAATTAATTAATAAACCATTTCACTAATTACATTGTTAAAGAAAAGCCATGGCCCCCTTTTCTTCCTTCTTCATCGTGAACACATCGAACCCACTTTCATGCTTTCATCCTTGGAAATCGTGCCACCCCTACGCCGCCAGAGATTGATCAACTATCACCACTCGAAAGCCCCCACCTTCCTCTCGCTGACGCCCCCAAGTGGTGCAACTCGCACCCAATTCGACGTCGCAAATCCGCCTCGAACAACGTCCTTCCCTGCCCCAAATCCACGCCCAATACCCCACGAATCATGATCATATCCGTACGAATTAGAAGTCCTCTCCTTCCTCTACGATGTTTGTTTTATAATTTTCTAATTTTATTGAATGGATTATGAATCAATTGAGGGAGAAGTTTGGTGCGGTGTGGCCATTGATTTCTGAAAACGGCGGCTGCGTATTGGAAGAATTAGGGTTTAGGTCATATATTATTTATAATATTATAATATTTAATCTCTAGTTTTGCAAATAAATCCATAAATTCTCAGTAGCTCTCAAATCAGCCCAACAAAAGTTGTCCCTAGGCAAATACCCACGTTCCAGACGCAATGGGCTAGGTCCTGTCAGCCCTTTTGATCGTCTCAGCCTACTTTTCTTTATTTTAAAATATAAATCATTTAATTATTAAATTTGATCATATATTTAAATTTACCGGGACTACATACTAACTATAAAAATTCCAGAAAAAATATTTCTAGCTATGTTTTGATGATACGGTCCTAACAAAACTAATTTCGTCGAATTCAAAGACTGTTTGAAAAATGGTCATTTTCTGCTCGATCGAAATTGACTGAAATTGACAAAACACATTTTCTTTTTCCACGCTCACATATTAATTCCAAAAATTATGGAAAATTAAACTTAGCAATAATTTGACATTCCAGTTCCAACAAAAGTGGTTTCATCGAAAATGGAGGTCGTTTGCAAAATGGCTATTTTTAAGGGCTATATATTATATTAAAAAATATATAAATTCAACAGTGACTTTTCTGAATATTCAATTGACCATAACTTTTGATTCCCGCTATGAAATTACAATTTTTCAGATTCGTTGGAAAGATGTTTTTAAATAGATTCTAATATTTTTGGTCTCACTAAAATCCGATTTATTTTGCAACCTATACAGTCAGTCAAATTTCAAATTCAAATTTTCAAACTACCGTGCTATTTCTAACTCCTTTTATAATTAAAATAAATATATTCGTTCTAACTTCAATTTAAAATATATTTTTTGTCGTTATTATTTAAAATAAATTATTTTAACTATTCAAAATCCACTAAAATTTCTAAAATAAAAAATTTAAATTGGTTCGAAAATTTCGGGTTGTTACAATCTCCCCCACTTAAAATCTTTTCATCCTCGAAAAGGAATGGAGCTGAAAGTTGTTTAACTAACCGACTCAATTTTAATTTTTTATTGGTTTCAATAATTTTATTAGTTGATTAACTTTTAAAAATATGTATAACTTTTATATATTCAAAAATTATATTTTCTAAGATCGGATTATGTATATAATCACAAATACATTAATTATAAACATGTCACTCTCAACTCATTCTAGGGCATTTCTAACCCCATCTCTAATGAGCTTCTCATTCTAGGATGTTACTGATCCTATCTCTAATGAGTATTCTTTTATAGGAAGTTTCTAATCCTACCTCTAATGAGTCTTTTGTTCAGGCCTAACAAGTTGTACCCCAAAGATTTGAGCTAACCAGAGCTCTGATACCAACTGTAACGACCCAGATTTCGCCCGGACTTAATCAATCGTAAAATCGACTAAGACCGTTAAAAAACCCGAATACGCTAACTTTGGGAATACAACACATCAGAACAAATAACAGTAGACTTTATAAATATTACATTAATGTTACATCAGAGTACAGAATATCAAAGTACATTGAATATAATACAGCGGAAGATAAATTACAATGAATTTAATACAGTGCAGCAGAATTAATACTATGGTATAGTGGAAGTCTATCAATACTCTAGACACAGCTTTAAGCTTCGATCCAGAATCCTGCTCAATATATCTGCAAAATAAGCTACTCAACTGCCCGTATGAAAAAGTGGGCACCCGAGATTGTAAAGTGAAACAAACTACGGGTCAGTCACGGGACTGGTATGAGAAATCTTTACTTAACTTAACTAATAATAGGGCTAATCATAGGACCACGCTGCTAACGCGGAACGAGTTTACTCTATTGTATTGCCAGTGCATAAATAAAGTAAATCGTTAAACAACGCAATGCTTTTTAGAAAAATGATACCATTATAAGACTCAAGTCCCATCACACAATGCAACGCAAACCGGAGGATAGAGTTTTACCTTATAATGGTCAAAATTGCTTGATACGATAAAAACGGATTTGATATTATTATTAGTGTATATATGTTTCAAAAACATTTCAATCATAATGTATCAATCAAAGACGGCATAGTACCCCATCCTACTATGTCGCCATACTAGTTATACAATCAAAACCGCATGATGTCGTATTGGAAATTGGGTTTCCATCTAGAGTCAAGGCTAGGAACGATCTCTTTACCCATTCGAGACACTCTAGCAATGTCTCAGGATCACACCTACGGGCAACCCTTGGATCCTGCAGGGCCGGTCCACAAATAACATTAGTGGATTGGCAATTCCTGAACACACGTTTCCCGGTCCTATTGAACCTATAATACGGCCATTGGCGACCGATAAATCCAAGGCCTCGAAAATTCCATCATCCACATAAGTAAAATATCAGGGCCGGTAAGTCGCTGACACTACTTCTAGCTAGAAAGAAACTCGTGCACTCCCTGCATTCCCCTGCTCCGTTTCTAACTCTTAACGGGGTGTGAGGCTCGCAAGGTCACGCTATATACAAAGCTATGCCGAAATAGGCTATGCTTTAATCATCAACCACAAGGCTCTGCTTTTCAACAAAAGCCTTGATCATTTGCATCTTGGCGTGCCACATTGACAATCCACGTCGTGTGATCGATAACTACCAATATATAACCTCTGAGCTCGTACGTCTCAGAGAAGGGTGTTAAGAAAGAGAATAAATTCTCCGCCACCACAGATATATATATTAAATAGAATTCAATTTAATTTACATGGAATGAAATTCAATGTCAGACACACATCCATTTACAAGTCCGTTCTGCGACTGAACGAAACCGGAGACACCTTGTTCCTTGTCCCTTATGTCCAATACGGAAGTCAGGTGCTCGCATATCCGGACAATCAACAAGTATGTCCGGACAAACTACCACTTTTAACCCTTTACTGGGAGCTACCCAGTGCCGGGCATCAATAGTCGTCCATTCGATGTGAAGATCGTCGGTCTTCAACCACCGTCTTCATCTTCAACTCTTAATCGTCGTAGTAATTATTCAGAATGGGTTAAACCCGGTGTTTCCAAATAACTCGCATATTTTATAATTAAAAATCAAGTGCTATAAAGACACATCATACGCCTCATTCCAATTCAGAATATTCTTTTAATAGAATATTCATATTATTAGGGAAAGGTTCCCATTAATTTTATCAAAGATAAATTCTTTTAAATTTATTCTTAAATCTTCTTTTTAAAGATTTATGGAAACTTCAATTTGATTTTAATATCAAAAATCATTGCTTTATGATTATTCATCTTTTAAGAAATTAATCTCGTCTTTAACTGGGTTAAAGAATCAATGTCATTTAAAAACATTGTTCACGATAAACCCAAAATCAACTTCCATTAAATATGGAATTTTCACAGAAATTAAATCAATATATAATCGATATAAATTTCCGTATCAGACAGCTAATGTAAATGGAATAATGGCAAAGCCTTTTAAATTCCATATATAGTAACAGTCTTCTTTTACAGAAGCCTATCTCGATTATTATCAAATCGAATTTCCGCTCAATCCCAATTTAATATATTAAATTTGAAAACTTGACTTTGGAAAATTTCTTTTTAAATCTAAATAAAAAGATTTATAAATTCTAACTCATATTTTTACTGTTAATTGGGTTAAATAACAAATGTCGTTTAAAACACAGTTCACAATAAACCCAATTCACATATCATTTTATTCCAATTACTAAATATAATTGGAAACTCTAATAATCTTAATTAAAAGATTTATTCCTATCATACGGGGTTTAAGAATAGTGTTATTTAAGACACCATCCATGACAACCCAAAATCTAATTCTTTTATTTAATTCTAATTAAATATCAGTTAATTGGAATACTTCATTAAATCTTAATTTAAAAGATTTATTCTAGTAAATAACTAGTTCATTTTGATAAAAATATATTTTTATCTTTTATGCCCATCCAAAACGGACAAAAAATCATCATTTTATTCTTCGTTGAATATTATTCTAAAATATTCGTTATTTAAAAATATTCTTTATATAAAAAGATTCTTTAGATAAAATATTCTTTATATTACAATATTCTTTACTTTAAAATAATCTTTATATTACAATGTCCTTTAAAAATATTCTTTATTTAAAAGAAATCCTGAATCGGAATGCGACTCAATCAGTTACCATACAATTTCGGTCATATGGATTTCATATATCGTATGTATATGACAACAAATGATAAATAATCAGCAAACCATCCATTCAACATCCAAAGTGAAGTTCACAACTGTGTGAGCATTAAAATGAAATAATAACACTCATCCCAGCCTGTCAATTTATCGATTGACATACAACTAAATATTGGGACTAGTGTATGTTAAATATCATCCCATTACCCGTGTGGGGTTTTCAGCCAACAACAGTTAATATAAATAAATAATTGGTTAATGAATTTAACCAATTTCTAATTTTGCTAACATGTTGATGATAATGAACACAACATGTTATTTTATTCCTAATACCGAATAAAAATGTATTTGACTCGTATAATTCCTTATACATTTCTAATTTCTAATAGAATGTAATTTATTTATATGACATTATTGCTGATGACAAATAAAAAGATAATTTTCATTTACTTTATTTGTATGCAATTCCTATCCTTAAATTTAACAAATAAAAAGAAATTGTTTTATTTGTATATGTTTTCAGTATATAACCTGACACATATAAATGTCTATATTAAATTGCATAAACATTCTAATGGATACATTAACATATAAAAATGTAACAACCCGGTTTTTCGCGATCCTGATTATCGACATAAACTCAATGTCGACCATCCAAGCATCAGAAATACCGAATAGTTAATGAAAGAAAATAGTGGGTGAGGATAGATAAGATAGTAACTTAGAATAGAAGAGGAAGAAGAACATACAACATCAGAGTAAACATGAATCTCACAGCGGAATGAATAAATATATTTCATAACATAACTTTGAAATAAATACAGTATCTGTATACAATACCATTTTTAGAGTATAACGATTACAACACAGTGGAAATAACAATAGCTATATAATCCTGAAGCCTCCTGCTCCAGCTCTTCAAGTATCTGTAAATCCCGACTACTTGACTGCCCGTACAAAATTGGGCACCCAAGAGTTTAGGGAAAACAAAACAAAATAAACTCTGGGTCAGTCATGTGACTGGTGTGAGTAAACTCAAATCATTTGATTTAACTTTCAAAATCCTTTTGAAACAAAGGATAATCATAAGACCGATCCACACATAAACACGGATGGCTTTTACCTTACGATAACCCAAAATATTTCTAAAACGTACTTGTCTGATATTATAATAATGTCTAGATCAAGTAAATAGAAATCTAGCAGAAACGCTTGCATCTAACGTTCTACATATATAATATACAATCAAAACCGCGGGCTCTTATTTGGGGAATGGATTCCAACTATGACAAGGTATGGATCCACCTTCCACTCAGTGTACTCTAGAAGTGATACACTGGAGTTCAACAAGAAAATCTTGCAACTCAGCCACACATGACCGGCCCCTCATTTCGCTTGAGAGTGCCGAATATATTGCCACCCCTCAGTTAGTATTCCAACATAACCGTTCCCGGGAGATACAGAATTGAAAGAAGTACAAATATGAATATTCTCTAGATGGTGACAATATACCCTAATTGGGTGCGGCCCACTTAGCCATGCTGCCTTCCCGATTTCTGTCATTTCCCAGTTGATGAGGCTTGAGGTCAAAACGTATCTTTTAACAGATCACTCCTCCATTTACTTCGAATATCACATCGCCATACCCGCCAAATCACAAATTGATTTCCTCAAAAATATCACGTGTATAAAGCTAAGAGAAACGAATTCCTCCGCCACCAAACGTAAATACGTTTTAAGAGATCAACTTACGCGATCTATTAAATATACTCTGTCAGACATTCTTCCATAAAGGTTGTCCTGGGACTGGACAAACCGAAGGTACTATTCTGTAAACAGGACAGCCCTTGCATAACTCCGTCTTCAATTATCTTCATCATATTTGATTCGCAACGCTAATGCCATACTGAGTGGTTTTCAGATAATAAATCTGATCTCGGTCTCTCCGTATTAACAACGGAAATGGTCAAAATCTTCGATAGTCGGTGATTTAACTATCAAAGGAAAACATGTGTACAAACAACGGTCGTATTTCCAAATGGAAATCTTACCGAGCAAATCATCAATCAACATTAATCCACTTTTATTTAATTTTTCATTCAATTATCCATTTCCCTATTCCTGTTTCCATATATTCAACATTTCTTATTTTCTAAATTTAGAAAATATATGTTATTAACATTGGAAAACATTTCCAATTCTTATTTTCTATATTAGAAAACATTTATGATTCTCATTTGGAAAACATTTCCAAAACTCCTATATTGGATTTCAACAGATGTTTAAATCAAACATCGCTATGCCAACTCAAACCAACTTAAACCATTATACTCGTTAACTAAATTCACTTAACCAATCTTTACTGCCGAACCTTAACCATTCCTTAGTTAAAAACGAAGCCAATCAAGTTGGGGTATAACTCCCTCTCGGTCCTTGACTGAACAACATTTCTAAATTCGAAACAGACAAGGTTCACCTTTAAACCTTTAACAAACTTCCTTACGTAACTCTCTTTTGAATAAATCTCTATTCGATAAATCTTTCCTTCGAATAAACTATATTCGATAATCTCTCTTCGAATAGCCATATTCGATTAACTCTTTTCCATTAACACTATTCGGTTAACTCTATTCGATTAACTCTATTGGATTAACTCTGTTGAATTAACTCTATTGGATTAACTCTATTGGATTAACTCTATTGGATTAACTCTATTGAATTAACTCTATTGGATTAACTCTATTGAATTAACTCTATTGGATTAACTCTATTGGATTAACTTTATTGGATTAACTTTATTGAATTAACTTTATTGGATTAACTCTATTGATAACCCTAATCAATTGTAACACCCCGTATTTTCTGAGAATATTAAAATAATAAATTAAAGAATAATTTACTTGAAATAGAGGAATGAGAAAAGAATGATGTTTAGCATTGTTCTAAGGTTTGCAAGCAAAAGACTTAGTAGCTCATTTGGTTAGAACATGTGACTTGCATACAAGAGGTATAGAGTTCGATCCCCGCCAGCGCCATATTTTTGTTTTAGGGGAATGGGTAAAAAGTGGCTTAGTGTGAACGCAGTTCAAAAAGTGGTTTAGTGTGAAAATGGTTAATTATGAAGAAGTTATTAAGCCATGAAGTTTGTATGCATATGAGAGAAATATATATAGATATATATAAAAATTAAATAAATAAATATTCAAAAAAAGTTCAAAACAGCGAATCGGAAGGGGTAATAGCCGAACCACACCATTTTTGGAGTGGGTCGACTAGAGGTCAATCCAGGGTGTTTTGCTGCCAACCCGCGGCCCGATTCGCCCTAAGGGCTGATATGGCATCTAAGTGGTCCAGATCAGTTCTAGGGTTAATCCTAAGGCCTAAATAATTTCCTACACCTATATATACACCCTAAGACCTAACCCTAATTCATAAATATTATCTATGACACCATTATGCTGTCAAATTCTCTCTTAAACCCTAGCCGCCGCCTCGAAATCAAATCTCAAGTGTTCAACTTCAACTCAAATTAAAGATTAGAGCTTCTACAACAATTCAAGAAGATAAATCAGCAACACAGCAACGTTTCTACACCTATTTCAGTGCATAATTCTATTCTTTAACCACGAAAGGTGAGTACGGTGATTTTCACAATATAATGGGATTAAAAGTAACATGATGAAGTTGTAAAGAGGATTCATATGTATGTATGTAATTTAAATTTCATCCAAGTCTTCACCTTTTTAATTCATGTCATCATATGCTTATGTTTCTATGTAAAGTTCATTCATTTATCAGTTTATTCATATTGAATCTGTCATTATGCCTCTATGCCAGTTTACATGCCCCTTTATTTCATGATGTTGTGTTAATTCCAATTTTCTGTGATTTGATTCTCTCTTCTTATCCCTATTCCTTTTATTTTTGGATCTAGGCTACCTTCGAGCCTATGTTAAAAATACGCGCGAATGCAAATACGTGGGAACGATGGAAATATGTGAAATATGGAAAACCGGATATTATTGGATATTTTGGATAATTGGATAATATGTGAAATTGGCATATTTGGGTATGAATTACATGAAATTGATGAAATTGCCTATAATTGTAAATTTGTAATTGAGGCTAATTAATATGTAATCAGTGACAATTTGGAATAGGCAATATTATAAACATGATTATATGTTTAATTGGATAAACATGACATGAAAATTGGGTATGGGTGAAATACGATTATTAATAAACCTTTGACGCGAGGTTAGGCGCAATTGTGGCGTAAGACTGCCCGGAACCGCCCGACAAATCCAGCTGCCACAATTGAACGTCTAATTTGAGAGGTCAAAGGAATGAATTGTAGGCGCAATGGTTAATGACACGAGGTTAGACCCGGTTTATGGCGTAAGACTGCCCAGAACCGCCCGGCAAATCCAGCGGCCACAAAGCGTTCGGTCTAATGTGGGAGGTCATGCACCGTTCGCCATAAGGAATGAATTAAGGAATACTAACCATAATAAGACATGGGTATGGTTAGAGGGTTAAGTGGGGTGACATGTAAATTATGACATATAAATATGGACTTAACCGGTATAAGATAAGACCTGTAAATTATGACATGTAAGTATGGACTTAACCATAGCATGTGTAAGACATGGACATTTAAATTTAAATGGTTAAGTGGGAGAAAAACCTAGTGGGGACCAAGCATAGGTGGGAGGCTTGTGTTGGATGGGGGACCCGTTTCAACTACTAACTCGTTTGAGTATCTAATTGGGCCCGGTACTAGGCCGGGGTTGGGGCACGCTTACTGGACTTGAATGTAAGAGGTCAAAACGTGAATAGCGGTGGCAACGCAAGTCCAATGGGTTCATGTGCGTGCATGGGTCCGGGCTGGTAGGTAAGACGTTGTTGCATCATGTAGGTATGGCCGTGCATTTTATGTTGGTATCGGGGTTGCCACTTTGGGGAGTGATACACCCCACTGTGGGGCCAGCACGGGTGCCTATGGGGTTTAGGGAGCCGATCGAATGGGTAGGGTAAGGGTACCTTAGCGGTGGTAGGAGCAAGCCGGCACCTACGATAACAGCTAGGTACAAGTAACTACCAAGTTTGTCATGTGGGTACAGTTAGTGGGAAGGGATCAACCGTTAGTAAATAGAGACTAGTAGATGTGCGGTGTAATTAAGTAATGTGGTGTAACTTAGCAAAAGTGTGGTGTAACGAAATACATGTTGGTTGAGTTGGATAGTCCTTTGGGTGCTAGTCTGATGTTGACTTCGGTCTTCGGGGTTAGCACTTGGTGGGTTGTTCGCTTAGCCAAGGTGTAGGATTGTCTTAGTACTTAGGAATGGAATCATCTTGTCCATCCTTTTATCTACCTTATCTATGCTACAGCCATATCATGATACCTATTTATGTCTTGATCATTTACCTTACCTATTATTTGTTAAAATTACTGGACTCTCCAGACTTTATGTCTGACCCGTTTTGTTTCCACCTCTTTTCTTTCCTTTCACCCCCTCCCCCCAGGTTTGCAAGGAGGGAATACTACAGCTTAGTGCCGATTTCTTTCAGTTGCTTGAAAAGAGTAGATGTATCGCTTTGGACTCTCTCATCTTTATAGCTTTGCTTATGCTCAGTGGGGATTTATGCATTTATGTTATTTAAGTATTTGCTTCTTTATGTACTTTGAAGTTTTTTGAAAAGACAATTGATCGTGTTGTAATGGTTTTTGGAGACTACTTATGTAAGCTTGTTTTGAAGTTATGATGCTATGAAATAAGTTTTATCTTCCGCTGTGTTTTATTTATTTATTCTTGTAATTTATATGTTCTACACTACTATAACGCTTCATGACATTAATGCATTCCCTTTGGGAGTGACATTAATGGCCATGGGGTGTTACACGTGGTATCAGAGCCAGGTTATAAGAACAGATAAAAAGTTTTGAAAAGTGTTTTCAAAAGTATTATTTTCATAGAAAATATTTTCAAAAACTTGTTTTAAAGAAGCTATTTTCAAGGAAAGTTTACTTTAAAGAGCATAATCCCCGCAAGCCATACATCTCTCTTTCGCTTCCCTTGTTTTGAAACTCTTTCCTTTTCTTTTTAGCAAGTCTGGAGCATCTGAGATACCAGAGGGTGTTCATGTACCCGATTGGTTTCGTCAATATCTCGAGGCTAGGGCCGCTACCACGGGTCCGGCCGACGTTCCTCCTCCTCCTCCCCCAGCTCCTGTCATTCCTCCGCGTGGAGATGCTTTCTCCAAGATATGTAAAGACTTTCATTCGATGGATGGAAAACCTTTTAGTGGGTCTGAAAAGTTCGTTGATGCTAGAAATTGGTTGAAAGAAGTGGAGGATCTGTTTGGAATTTTCGATTTGGACGATTGTAAGAAGGTCCAATTGGCTGCTTGGTTGATGAAGGACGAAGCTTCGTTTTGGTGGGAGGTTACTAATGGAGAGCGTGCTGTAGAGACGTGGGCAGATTTTAAGGGAAGGTTTGAGTTGAAATTCCTTTCTCAGGCTGAGGAGAGTATGTACATGGAGAGGTTCTTGACATTGAAGCAGAAAAACTTGACTGTGAAGGAGTATGTGACCGAATTTAATAAGTTGGCGAGATTTGGACTAGAGTTGGTGAATACGCCTCACAAGAAGGCCTTGAGGTTTGCAAAGGGCCTAAATGATCTGCTTCACAGTTTGGCTATGTCCCACATTCCAATGGGGGCTACGTATGAAAAGCTTGTTGATATGGCATACATGCATTAAGAAGAGAAGGGTGTAAGTACTTTTAGGCCGCAAGATAAGAAGGAGGATCCAAAGAAAGCCCAACAACAAAAGAAAGGTGGTAAAGAAAAGAGGAAATGTCACAACTGTGGGATACCCGGCCATTTGAAGAACGACTGTAGGAAGAAGAAGTTCGCTTGTTATCATTGTGGTGATCCAGGTCATGCTGTCAAGGACTGTCCTAAGAAGCAAGGGCAGGTTCTACTTCGGGAGGGCAGGTTCACGCTCTCATGGCTCTGCGACAGGAAGGAGGTAGAAAAATTTCTATCGAAAGTTTGATTTTCTTGTTTGATCATCTTGTCCGTACTTTATTCAATTCTGGCGCATCACATTCGTTTATCTCTACATCATTAGTTGAAACACTGCACTTAAATACTAGTCTCGTTGTGGATCCCATTGTAGTCTCAAATCCTATTGGTGGGTCAGCTCATTTATCCATGGTTTGTAGGGATTTGAGATTGTCTATCTTAGGCGTTGGTTTTGAATGTAATACTTTTGTGCTTGGTTTCATGGGCTATGGGTTGATTCTAGGGATGGATTGGCTAGCTAGACATGGTGCCATCCTAGATTGTGAACGAAGGGTAGTAAAATTGTTGACTCATAGTGGAAAGACCCTCGATATTTCTTGTGACCCTAGAGGATCGGTGATGCTTAGTTATCTTGAGTCACTTGACGCATCCCATGATGATTTACATTCTGTTCGTATAGTCCATGAATATGTTGATGTCTTCGATGAGGTGAGGGGTCTACCCCCAAAACGTGAGATAGACTTTCGTATTTATCTTGTAGACAATGCAAAACCCGTATCTCTGCCAGTACGCCACGTGGCTCCTCGTGAGAGGAGGGAACTCAATAAGAAAATAGGGGAGTTGCTTGAGAAGGGGTTCATAAGACGTAGTATATCGGAGTGGGGTGCTCCAGTAGTATTTGCCACGAAGGCGGATGGGTCCCTTAGACTTTGTGTGGACTATAGAGAACTTAATAAGCTTACTAAGAAGAATAGGCACCCACTGCCGAGGATTGACGCTCTCTTCGATCAGTTATTTGGCGCCTCAGTGTTTTCGCAGTTGGACTTAGCCACTGGTTTCCATCAATTGAGAATGGTTGAGGATAGCATAGACAAGACTGCCTTTAGGACTCCAGACGGTTTCTATGAGTGGCTTGTGATGCCCTTCAGTTTGAAAAACGCCCCCGCATAATTTGTTGACTTGATGAGTAGGGTGTTTAGGGAGTACCTTAATAAATTCGTGGTGGTCGTTGTGGATGACATCTTGATCTTTTCTAAGAGCGAGGAAGAGTATGCCCTACATCTTAGGGAAGTGTTGGAGACCCTTCGAGCGCATAACCTTAAAGCTAAATTTTCTAAATGTCACTTTTGGAGGAAGGAAATGCGATTCTTAGGGCACGTGGTTTCCAAAGAAGGGATAGCTATGGATCCCGCGAAGGTGGTGGCCATCCAAGATTGGAAGGTCCCTAAAAATGCTACCAAGATGAGGACTTTCTTGGGGTTGGCTGGCTACTATAGGAAGTTTATCAAGGACTTCGCAAAGATATTAGCCCCATTGACACGCTTGACGAAGAAGAACCTAGTTTTTACGTGGGACGTAGATTGTGATGATGCTTTCCAACGTTTAAAGAGAGCTTTGACCACAGCCCTAGTCTTAGTGTTGCCAGATGGGAGTAAGCCATTTACCATTTATACCGATGCTTGTCGGACAGGACTAGGCGCAGTCTTAATGCAAGAGGGGAGGGTAATAGCCTATGGAGGAAGGCAGTTGAGAGTGCATGGGAGAAATTACCCTACACATGACCTAGAGTTGGCCGCTATTGTTTTCACGCTTAAGTCTTGGCACCATTATCTTCTTGGCAAGAAATTCGAATTGTTCACAGACCATAAATCGCTAAAATACTGGTTCTCTCAGAAGGACTTGAACTTAAGGCAGCAAAGGTGGATGGAATTCTTAGCGTCCTACGATTTCGAGATAGCATATACCCCTGGCAAGGGTAACGTGGTGGCAGACGCCTTTAGTAGGAAAAGGTTGTCCTTGAGTCCGTTGTTTGTTGAGTGGCGAAGCTTAGAGTTCATCTCTACGTTTGACTTTAGACCTTCCATTGACTTTGTACCTGGTTTGCTAGCATCCTTAGAGGTAAGACCTACGCTTTTGGGACGGATCGGTGAGGCACAGCGAGATGACCCACAGTTGGTTGAGTTAGTAGAGAAGCTCATAAGGGGGGAGTCATCGAGCCATCTCAGTAGGAATACCCTAGATGATAAGGGTTGGTTACGTAGGGACGATAGACTTTGTGTACCACGAGACGAGAACTTGAGGAAGACCATTCTTGATGATGCACATCATTCGAAGATGACCATTCATCCCGACGGGGACAAGGTGTACATGGACATGAGACGAGTTTACTTTTGGGCCGGTATGAAGAGGGATGTGGTCGAGTTTGTCGCTAGATGCTTGGTGTGCCAACAAGTAAAAGCAGAGCAAAAGAAGCCCGGTGGGTTGCTTCACCCATTGTAGGTCCCACAATGGAAGTGGGAGAGTGTCTTGATGGACTTTGTTTATGGGTTACCAAGATCGAGGAAGGATAATACGGGGATTTGGGTCGTGGTAGACAGACTTACTAAGAGCGCCCATTTCATTCCTGTGAAGAGTAAGAGGACTGCTCCATGGTTAGCCTCCGTATACATTCGAGAGATAGTTCGTTTGCACGGTGTTCCTTCTAGCATAGTGAGCGATCGCGATCCTATCATTACTAGCGAATTTTGGAAGAGCTTGCTTAGAGAGGTGGAAATAAAGTGTGATGCGACGATTCGACGAGCTCCTACATGCATTCTTGGGTCGGAGATTAAGAAGTTGAGGAATCGAGAGGTCAAGCTAGTCAAAGTGCAATGGGGAGATGATGAGAGCGACACTACTTGGGAGACGGAAGAGAAGAAGTGTTCATTGTACCCTTTTCTTTTCGAGGGTATGTCTTTTAATTTCTCCTTTATCACTTAGCTTGTACTTATTCTATCTTTAGTATGTCCTCTCACTAGTATCTTTGACCTTTAGATAGGGTAGTCATATGGTTGAAACATGTATTTGAGACATGTTATGTATGGTGGATGCATGTGGATGCAAGTGTTTTCTAGTGGTTGCTCGTGGATGCATATACACACACTTTAGGCACCAGATCGGCTCAGCCACTTTCATATTGCATATTGCATATAAATGGATGTATTTAGTAAAATGAACGTACGTTGAATGTGTGTATCATATGGATGTTGCATTTAAATGAATGGTTGTGCACACAAGTAGTAATGATATGTATAGGGTTCTTTGCATACATGATGGATACATGGCACTATCATTATTTGCATTAAGGAGGTCGATTGAATCAGTGGACCGCCTGATTTTGCATTAGTATACGGACATATACACACACTATGCATATGTACATGAAAAGCATTAGAAATCTTTAAAGGACCATGGTTGCTAGTGGTTGAAGGTTGAGTAGATGGATGATTGGATGGTAGGATACGTTCTTCTTGACTTAGAAATTTCGAGGACGAAATCCTTTAAGTATGGGAGAATGTAATACCCCGTATTTTCTGAGAATATTAAAATAACAAATTAAAGAATAATTTATTTGAAAAAGTGGAATGAGAAAAGAATGATGTTTAGCATTGTTCTAAGGTTTGTAAGCAAAAGACTTAGTAGCTCATTTGGTTAGAACATGTGACTTGCATACAAGAGGTATAGAGTTCGATCCCCGCCAGCGCCATATTTTTGTTTTAGGGGAATGGCTAAAAAGTGGCTTAGTGTGAATGCAGTTCAAAAAGTGGTTTAGTGTGAAAATGGTTAATTATGAAGAAGTTATTAAGCCATGAATTTTGTATGCATATGAGAGAAATATATATAGATATATATAAAAATTAAATAAATAAATATTCAAAAAAGTTCAAAACAACGAATCGGGAGGAGGAATAGCCGAACCGCACCATTTTTGGAGTCGACCCAAGCCCCGCTGGGTCGACTAGAGGTCAATCCAAGGTGTTTGGCTGTCAAGCCGTGGCCCGATTCGCCCTAAGGGCTGATATGGCATCTAAGTGGTCCAGATCAGTTCTAGGGTTAATCCTAAGGCCTAAATAATTTCCTACACCTATATATACACCCTAAGACCTAACCCTAATTCATAAATATTATCTATGACACCACTATGCTGTCAAATTCTCTCTTAAACCCTAGCCGCCGTCTCTAAATCAAATCTCAAGTGTTCAACTTCAACTCAAATTAAAGATTAGAGCTTCTACAACAATTCAAGAAGATAAATCAGCAACACCGCAACGTTTCTACACCAATTTCAGTGCATAATTCTATTCTTTAACAACGAAAGGTGAGTACGGTGATTTTCACAATATAATGGGATTAAAAGTAACATGATGAAGTTGTAAAGAGGATTCATATGTATGTATGTAATTTAAATCTCATCCAAGTCTTCACCTTTTTGATTCATGTCATCATATGCCTATGTTTCTATGTAAAGTTCATACATTTATCAGTTTATTCATATTGAATCTGTCATTATGCCTCTATGCCAGTTTACATGCCCCTTTATTTCATGATGTTGTGTTAATTCCAATTTTCTGTGATTTGATTCTCTCTTCTTATCCCTATTCCTTTTATTTTTGGATCTAGGCTACCTTCGAGCCTATGTTAAAAATACGCGCAAATGCAAATACGTGGGAACGATGGGAATATGTGAAATATGGAAAATTGGATATTATTGGATATTTTGGATAATTGGATAATATGTGAAATTGGCATATTTGGGCATGAATTACATGGAATTAATGAAATTGCCTATAATTGTAAATTTGTAATTGAGGCTAATTAATATGTAATTAGTGACAATTTGGAATAGGCAATATTATAAACATGATTATATGTTTAATTGGATAAACATGACATGAAAATTGGGTATGGGTGAAATACGATTATTAATAAACCTTTGACACGAGGTTAGGCGCAATTGTGGCGTAAGACTGCCCGGAACCGCCCGGCAAATCCAGCTGCCACAATTTGACGTCTAATGTGAGAGGTCAAAGGAATGAATTGTAGGCGCAATGGTTAATGACACGAAGTTAGACCCGGTTTGTGGTGTAAGACTGCCCGGAACCGCCCGGCAAATCCAGCGGCCACAAAGCGTTCGGTCTAATGTGGTAGGTCATGCACCGTTCGTCATAAGGAATGAATTAAGGAATACTAACCATAATAAGACATGGGTATGGTTAGAGGCACTACAAGAAAATGAGGCCTTTACCTACTAATTGTAAGCGTAGGTAAAACTAACATAATGATAGGTAATATATTTTAGCTACCGATATTGTATTGGTAGAAATTGGTAGGTAAAGCTTAGTAGAGAAAGAGCCTATACCTACGCTTATTGATATTGGTAGGTAAAAGAATCAATGGACCTCACTATGTTATGACTCAAATGATGAGTCATCAACTGATGTGTTTAATGATGTGTCATCCTACATGGCTGATGATGTGTCATCCTACATGGTTGCTGACATGGTTGTCATAGTAGTATACGCATGGCATATATTAAGTCTGACACTTGGCATTTAATGGTTGGTTCATGTGTCAAACAATAATTTGTCCATGTGTCATCATTTGATTAGTGCATATGACATCATTTTTTAGGTCATATGGTATTATTTACTATAAATAAATATTTACAAGAATTTAATATTTAATAAAGAATTTATATTTAAACAAATAACAAATATTTATTCAAATAAATATATATTACATTTTTGAATAGTACACATATTATTTCCTTACTATTACACAATTACTTATACATACACTTCCTCCCTACATTTCACTCGTATACATTGGCTACTTACTAGATACTCATTCACTCATATACATGTACATAGTCACTCACGATATCACTCTAGTTTTAGTCATTGGCTTCTTGCTCCATAATTTTTCCAGTCGTTTGTCGTACCTGTCATAGTAAAATAGCATAGTAAATTGGAAAGAAACAATTTGATTCTTTTTTTTTTGCTACCAATGACTAATTTGTAATAATATCAGCTTGAACTCATCTACAAAATACCAATAAGAAATAAGGAAACAGCCAATTTTTCCATTTTTACATTATAAATGATACAAGCATCATATTCAATCTAAAACTCTTATGTGATTCTCTTAAAACTGTACCTTCCCCTGGGGAGGTACACGGACTTGATGCATCGCTACTTCTGGTCATGTTTCTGAAACTAAAATGGATTAAATACACACAAGTATGAAAATAACCAAATACAGAAGAAGGAAACTCCTAAAACTAGTGAAATTTCACAAATGCTTACATTTACAAACCTTAAATGAAGACTCATCCAGATTCTGTGAGAGGATGTTCCATAATGCTTTAGACGCCATATCTCAATTTGGAGGAAAAGGGAAGGAATATGATATATTTAAGTTTGATAAGTTATAGACAATCAATTATGAATTAACAAAAATGGTATAAAATAAGTAAAAATAACAAACATAAATGGTATAAAATAAAAAACATAAATAGTATAAAATAACTCCAGTGTTTGCTTGTACTACACGGAAATTGGATGTCAGTACCTTAATAACAAATATAAATGGTATAAAATAACTCCAAATAAGTAGAATTAACAAACATAAATGGTATAAAATAATTAGAAATAACAAACATAAATGGTATAAAATAAAAGGGGTTTTTAGCCTCAAGGACAAAATGAACAAAAAATTGTTCCATAAGGACAAGGGGATAAAACTTTATTCATAAGGACAAATTTTAGTTTAAAGGGAGGAATTCAAGGGCCCACTATAATTCCTTCCTTTACACTAAAATTTGTCCTTATGGATAAAATTTTAGCCCCTTATCCTTATGGAACAATCTTTTTTCATTTTGTCCATTATACACTATTTTCCTGAAAATAAAAAACACAAATGGTATAAATTAACTCTCTGTTTTCTTGTACTACATGGAAATGGGATGTCAATACTTTAATAACAAACAAATGGTATTAAATAACTCCAAATAAGGAGAAATAACAAACATAAATGGTATAAAATAAGTACAAATAACAAACATAAATGGCATAAAATAACTCCTGTGTTTGCTTGTACTACACGGAAATTTGATGTCAGTACTTTAATAACAAACATAAATGGTATAAAATAACTCCAAAAATGTAGAATTAACAAACATAAATGGTATAAAATAAGTAGAAATAACAAACATAAATGGTATAAAATAACAAACACAAATGGTATAAAATAACTCCTTTGTTTTCTTGTACTACATGGAATTTGGATGTCAGTACTTTAATAACAAACAAATGTTATAAAATAAATCCAAATAAGTAGAAATAACAGACATAAATGGTATAAAATATGTAGAAATAACAAACATAAATGGTATAAAATAACAAACATAATTGGTATAAAATAACTCCTCTGTTTTCTTGTACTACACATGAATTGGATGGTAGTACCTTAGTAACAAACATAAATGGTACAAAATAAGTAGAAATAAGCAAAAAGTAAATACAATAGTATGTATTAGTGTCAAAAAATATAAAAGGACAAAAAGTAAAGAAAATACAATTTTCAGTCAACAATAGTATTTATTAGTATCAAAAAATATAAAAGGGCAAAAAGTAAAGTAAATACTGTTTTCAATCAAAGTTTACACTTCATTTCATTTTGTTATTTTAATTCTATATCAATAGCAATAGGTTGACACATGTATAAAAATAAAAAAGTAAAAATATAGGTTCAGTTTATTTGTATCTAAAAATAGAACCATGTTTTTCCGAATGGTAAACATATCATCAACATTTGGATTCGTATGTTCCTAAATAAACAAAAGAAATTATTTGTGCTAAAAATCAAAGGAAAGAAAGATTTTTTTTAAAAAAAAAAACAACTTGAGCCTAAATTCAGTAATATGAAATGCATCATGTGTGCATTATTTGGAACATAAAGTCAAGAGATGATGGTAGGTAGAGGTAAACAAAAAAGAAACAAAAATAAGGTAAAAGTATCATGGTGATACATATAAACCAAAGAATGGTTAAAATGAAATTAAATCTCATTAATCAACATTTTGTCAAAATAAAAACACAGTAATCAAGATGAAAACAAACAAATATCAAACTTGGAAACACATAGAAAATAAAACCAATTAAAAAAAGTGACAAATCATATACTAATTAACAAACCATCGTAAGTAGAAGACTACCTCAAAGGTAGTTAGTGGTAGACAGTGGTAGCAGAGGTTTGAGAGGTAGAGGAACATACGATGAAGGCAAGAAGAAAGTTGTTGTCCGCAACACATGGATTTCGTAAACAGTAAGGAAGGCCTATTTGGTGTCATGGAGGAAAGAAGAATGGCCCAGCCTGAATGATGGATGATAGATAGTTTTTGAAGGGATAAATATTAGGACTGGAGTAACTGGGGAATTAAAAGGAAGTCATAACAGATTCTATGAGAAGGAAAGAATTTGAGGAGGAACAGTGGGATAGGAACAATGATGGAAAGGAGAAGGGGGTAATATTTGGAGAAGAAATAAATGGAGAAGAGGAGGTAAAGATGAAACATGGCCTAGGGAGGAACGGTTTTGGGATAAAATAAATGAAAAAAGGAGAACATGCGTAACAGGAGCCATTTTTAATTATGGAGATATTGATGCAAGATTTGGTCCCAACTTACAGCAATCAAAAGAGATTTTTTGGATGGTATCTAGAATGGAAACCTGCATATGTTAAGGAAAAATATCACACAATAAATTTTAAATATAAACAGGAATAACAATTATTGTTATACATAAGTTGCAATAATTTATGTCTGCACAAGCTTTTTTTTTTGATATTTTTAAATTTTACGGAGTTTAGATATTTTTGCCATATTTAACCTTTGTAATATTAAGATGAGAAGTTCTATTTATACACCGTAAATTACTTTACCTACACCATTAAAAAAATTAATTAAATTAAAGACAAAAATTTCCTTATTAAAAAATAATCGAAATAAAATTAAATAATAAAAATTTCATATGTCCACATCATACACAATCGTTAAAATTCTTTTGTAAAATAATTGAAATTTCTATATGTTGTTAAGTGAATTTAATTTAACTTCTACTTAAGCATTATATTTTATTCATACTCTTTCTTGTTATATTCATGTATAATCGGTTCTAACATTATGCATTCCAAATTAGTCACAAAAATAAATTTACAAATGAAGTACTAAAATTAGTATGGTTCATTGTGTACTAAGTTCTCAAATTTTTACTATATTTAATTAGTTTTTAATTTAAAGTCAAAATTTAAGTAGATTAATATTTTATTATTCATAATTTGAAGTTAAATTCTAATATATGAATAATTAAATAAATATAAATCCAATTAAGGATTTGAATTTGAGTTGCAAAAGTGAATTCATTAATTTTAGAAATCAATATTCGTTAGTTCGATCAATGCACATCAGAAAGATACAAAATAAGAAACTTATTTTTTTCTATTCAGGCTTGAGGATAGGTTAGTAATATGCACGGTGTGTACTAAGTAAAAAGTGGTGTATATGATTTTAAAAAAAAGAATGGTATATTTAAAGCAATTTAAGGTGTACAAATAGAATTTTCCTATTAAGATATGTAGACATAGAAATTATAATAAATAGTTGTCATCAAGATTTTTAGTATTTATTAGTAGTGGCAGTTTTTGTGGTTTATACTGTGGTCAATCAAAAGAGATTATGTGGATTGAGATCACAAAAGAGATCATGTGGATTGAGATTTGTACCGTTATATTCGATTTAAAATAATCTAAGATGATGGTATGGATTGCGACTCTGCAATAAACTAGAGAAAATATGTTTTAGTCATTTCAGATGATGACATATTAGTGTGAAATTGTGAAACATTTAAAAATAATTAAAGTTAAAACTTTTATAGTCAATTGTTTGGAAAAAATAAATATGTATGATAAGTTATTAATAAATGGTTATTTAACATTTATTATTAACAATTTAATTATAATTTATCATTCCATTAACTGTTAATTATTTCATATTTCAAAAATAATTATTAATAATCAATAAAAAAATGATTTTACAAAAACCATTGCTAGGATATGTTAATGAAATCTTCAATTCAAAAAAATTGCTAGAATATACATTTTTGACACATCATTACACAACTCAGCCTTAATTTTAACGAAATGTTAAAATGATATGAGAAAAATATAGGGGATAATCGCAAAAAAACTTTCCCTTCTATATATGTGTAGATAATACATTTTACCTACATACAATTATTGGTAGATAATCATCCTTCAACAATTTTATAACATTGACAACATTTACCTATCAATAAATTTTACCATTGAATATTGGTAGAAAAAGGTTCTCTTTACCTACCCATATTTATTGGTAGGTAAAATATTGGTAGGTAAAGGCCAAATTTCTTGTAGTGAAGGTTAAGTGGGGTGACATGTAAATTATGACATGTAAATATGGACTTAACCGGTATAAGATAAGACATGTAAATTATGACATGTAAGTATGGACTTAACCATAGCATGTGTAAGACATGGACATTTAAATTAAAATGGTTAAGTGGGAGAAAAACCTAGTGGGTACTAAGCATAGGTGGGAGGCTTGTGTCGGATGGGGGACCCATTTCAACTAGTAACCCGTTTGAGTATCTAATTGGGCCCAGTACTAGGCCGGGGTTGGGGCACGCTTACTGGACTTGAATGTAAGAGGTCAAAATGTGAATAGCGGTGGAAACGCGAGTCGAACGGGTTCATGTGCGTGCATGGGTCCGAGCTGGTAGGTAAGATGTTGTTGCATCGTGTAGGTATGGCTGTGCATTTTATGTTGGTATCGGGGTTGCCACTTTGGGGAGTGATACACCCCACTGTGGGGCCAACATGGGTGACTACAGGGTTTAGGGAGTTGATCGAATGGGTAGGTAAGGGTACCTTAGCGGTGGTAGGAGCAAGTCGGCACCTACTGTAACAACCCGAAAATCTGGGCCAGTTTAAAATTTTTATTTTGGCAATTTTAGCGAATTTTGATTATTTAAAATGAATTATTTAAAATAATAATCGATGAGAAATTTATTTTGAATATAATTCGACGTATATATTTATATACGTCGTCGTTAGAATATAAATATTTATATATATTTATAAATAGAATTGAAAATGGCGCGGTAGTTCGATAATTCGATTTCAAACTTCAATTGAATGTACCGTGTGCAAAACAATCCGGATTTTAGTGAAACCAAAAATAATGGGATCTAATTGATAATATCTTTCCAACGAATCCGAATAATCAAATTTTCATAGCGGGGATCAAAAGATATGTCCATTTGAAATTCTGAATAGTCGCTATGGAATTCAGGCCCTTAAAAATGGACATTTTGCAAATGACCTCGGATTTCGACGAAACCAGTTTTGTTGGGTCCGTGATGTCAAGTTATTGCTAGATTCCAAATTTCATAATTTTTCGAATCAATATGTGAGCGTGGCAAAGGAAAACGCGTTTGACCAGTTTCAGTTGATTTTAATCGACTGGAAATTGGCCATTTTTCAAACGGTCTCAGAATTCGATGAAATTAGTTTTGTTAGGACCGTATCGTCAATACGAAGCTAGAAAATATTTTTATGGAATTTATAGAGTCCGTATGTGTCCCCGGTAAATTGAAATGTACGTTTCAAATTGAATATATATAGATTTATATCTTAATTTTGATGGAAACCTATCGTAACAGCCGAACCGGGTTACGAAACATATCCCATTGTGTTCGAAATGGGGGTATTTAGCTAGGGGCGACAGTCGTTGGGTTTTATTTGGAGTTAGCGGTGATAAACAAACATATTGGAATTAAATATTAATAAATAAATATATAAATATAACATTTCCAAGTCAAAACCCTCCGTCTTCTCTCAGCTTGGTCAAAGTCGCTGTCTTCATCGCGATACTAGGCGGAAAAAGCTCGAAACTTTTCCTTATTCGATCTCCAAAAAAAAAACATGAATTAATTCAAGAAATTTTATATACTAATATTGAAGAACCCTTCGAGATCTTTAAATCCAACGGGTAGGATTTAATATCGTGTGGTAAATCGCTCTGGATCGACGCTCGAAGAACCGCCGTTTGTGGCGATCTCGGGATCACCTCAGGCCGTCGAAGTGGCCAAGGTGGGTGGCGCCAGGAAGCTTGTGCGAAGGCCGACAACGAGAAGCCATCTGATCGACATCCAGTGTTTCGATTCGAGCGAAAATCCGAAACCCTACTTGTGAGCAAACTGAAAAACCGACGGCTTGATATCTGGAGGAAGAAAACGCATCAGTTTTGGAGCTGGAACGATTTCGAATGGCCAGATTTGTTTCCAAACACGATTAAGGTAAAAATTAGTTTATACTTATAAATAATTAATTAGTAATTATGTTATTAAATTCATTAAGGTAATTAACTTAGTATATGAAAACAAAAATGGTAATGTTTTGAAAATAAAATAGCTGTTTGAAAAAAATGTTGCTTTTGAAAATGCAATACTTTGTTTGAAATTATAAATAGCCTTATTTTTGAAAATAGAAAATTATCGTTGTTTTAAAATAAAATACTTTGTTTTGAAAGAAAATAAAAACGTGATTTTTGTATGAACATTACAAGAATATAGACGTGATTTTTAAAAGTGAAAAGATTAGATTTTTAAAATGCAAAAGATTAAATTTTTATAGTTGAAAAGACGATATTTTTAAATATGAAAAGACGATATTTTTAAATATGAAAAGACGATATTTTTAAATATGAAAAGACGATATTTTGAGATGAGTAGTGAAGTAAAAATATGATTTTTACTTCGAGGGAAAATATAATTTTTATATTATAGAAAGGCAAATCTTTTTATAATGATATATTTGAAAAGGCAAAATTTTTATATATTGAATAACAAAGTAAAAATTCGATTTTTATATATTGAATAACGAAGTAAAAATTCGATTTTTACATATGTAGAGGATCCGGGCAACGAAGATGACAAAGATGCGATAACGATGAAGATTTCTATCAATGAAGAGTCAAGATGATTGGATAGCTATCTGTGAGAATTTCTCACCTTTCAATTTAATTTTTCTAGTTATATATATATACTAGGATGCAGACGGTGTTTAGTAGCACCCGACACCCGTCATCCACAGACCATGGATGGCTTGTTTGTTAAATTGTTTGGTTGAATAGTTAGTTAGATTATTTGATTGAAATTGAATTGTTTGGTGAGATGAATGGATTTGATTGATGTGTGAATGGCGTGGGCCTTCACTAGACCGGGGATAAGGCTAGGCCTCGTCCCGTTTCTAGTATCGTGCCGTTATGCCGCCGAAATTTTCTAAAATATGTAAGAAAATAAAAATATCATTTTATTGAATAAATGAACTGAATAGAATATTTTCATACGTTGAAGAAAATGTTTTATCGTTAAAAATATGATTTTTAACGCGAAGTGAATAAAATAAATATTCATTTACAAACCTAACGGTTTGTTTATGTACACCTATTTGAAGGACATTGATTGGGACGATAAATTTTACACATCGCCCAACTGCGCAAATAAAATATGTGTTTGATTGTTTGAAACCCCACACGGGTGTTAGGATGAAATTTGAAGTTCACTCATCCTGATTGATTAAATATGTCGATCGATCGATTGACAGGCTGTTATAAGCGTTAGATAATTATATTTGATGCTTATACAGTGTAGTGCACTTTGGTTGATGGTTGATTATTTTTCAATGCTATTATATACATGTGTTGTATGAAAATCCATATAATTAATTTTATATGGTGATTGATTGGGCCTCATTCCAATTTAGAAAATAAAGAATATTATAAAATAAAAGTTCATGTGTTGACAGTACTCATCCATTGAGATTGGTCATGTGTTGAACGAAATATTTTAGTAATAAAATTTACATCTTTATCGATATAAAATAAAAGTTCATGTGTTGACAGTACTCATCCATTGAGATTGGTCATGTGTTGAACGAAATATTTTGATAATAACAACTATTTTGAAAAAGAAATATTTGAAATAGAATATTTGAAAATGGAAATTTATGAAGCCGTGTTGATTAGATTGACGCCATTTTGACGTGAACGATATTTATATCGATTTTATCCATTTCAAAATGAATTGAATTGAAAATGATTTCGAAATGAATTGAATTGAAAACGATTTCGAAATGAATTGAATTGAAAACGAATTGAAATGAATTCAAATTGAATTGAAATTTGAATAGAAATGAATTTTAAAACGAATTTATAAAGAAGAATTCAATTTTGATTTGAATTGAAAAGGAAGTTGAAATTGCTTTTGAAACGAATTTAAAACTATTTATATAATTCGTTTTAAATAGTAATCGATGAAATATATATTATATATAATATAATGGCCTGAATAGAACGCGCCGCGCCGCGGTAGTTCGTGAATTTCGACCATTTATTTCGAACGGACATTACGGGAGATCCGACCGTCGGATTCTCCTAAAACCGGAACCGTTGGGTTCGTATCGAAAAGAGATTTCTAACCAATATTAGAAATTTGAAATCTAACGGTTGGATTTGGAATTATGTCCAAATCAAATTTGAAAAAGGTCGCTGTAAGTGCAGTTCGATGGCCGTTGATGGAAATCGACTGTACGGGCCTTGATAAAATTATTAAAAATGGTAATAATTTGTGTAAAATCATAAGAAATGATTTAGAAAGAATTGGGATGAAAAACTCCATATTTGAAAAGATAAAAATAGATTTTTATCGAAGTAAACTAGTTTTGAACTAAAATTGTAATTCTATTTATTTTTAAATAAATAAATTGAATTTGAAAAGGGTTTTAAAAATAACCAGAATTTCCAATGATTGCATTGGAGTGGATTTGAATCGAAATTGACTTCGGAATATTTCGATGTTGGAATTCGTGATTATGCAGATGTTGTTATGGAAATTTGAAAGATATATATTTATATCGTTATTTCCAATACGATATTTGTTAGTCGTAGAATTTGATATTAAATATAAGCCGGTATATTTTCTATTCAGAGCCTTGTATTTAATATCAAATGTGATTTGGGTTTGTCGTGAATGGTGTCTTCACTAACACTGTTCTTGAACCCAGTTGAGAAAAGATTAAATCTTTTTATTTAGGTTTAATGAAGTGTACCAATTAAATAATATTTAATTGGAATTGAATTGATATTGATTTTTGGGTTTATCGTGAACAGTGTTTTAAATAACACTTGTTCTTTAACCCGATAATTAATATGATGTGATTTTGGGTTTATCGTGAACTGTGTTTTAAATGACACTGATTCTTTAACCCAGTTAAAGATTAAAACTAAGTGGAGTTTTAATGAATCTTTAATTAGATTGAAAAGATCGAAAATGGAGTACCACCAGTTTTGCTCCAGGCGATAGTTAAATCTTTAATTAGATTTGAACGTGAAATGGTAATTGAATTTACCGATAACACCATGGTGTTAGATATGAAGTACTACCAGTTTTACTTCATGGGATGAATAGGTTGGGATTGGGAAATTAAAACAAATGATTACGTCGGTAAGGTTCGCTAATCCCGACTAGTTTTGAATTGATATTCAAAAATAGATTAAAGAATTAAAAAAAAAGAAATTTATCTTGGATAAAATTAATGGGAACCTTTCCCTATGAATGTGAAATCAGAAACTAACTGTCGGTTAGCTAAGCAGAATGGTTTTCTGGATATTGATCTGATGTTGGTTTCGGCCTTCGGGGTTAATATTTGGGGAATTATTCTCTTGATTAATTTACGGTTAGTGACTGATGAATTGGAATGAGGCGTATGCAGTGTTTGTGTAGCACTTATTTAAAATATACGCGAGTTATTCGGGAAGACCGGGTTTATCCCATTCTGAATAACTGATACGACGATAAGTCGAAGATGAAGACGATGGTCGAAGACCGGAAGTCTTCACGTCGTTTGGGTGATTACTGATGATCTTGATTGGGCTGTACACCCAAGAAGATGGAAACAGTTGGTGATCGTCCAGACGTACTTGGAGATCGATGGATATGCGGGGTACTAGGTGCCTCCGGTTTCGTTCAGACCCAGAACAGACTTGTAAATGGACTGTGTGTCTGACATTGGATTTTAGTCCGTGTGATTGATCTCTATTAAATATATATCTGTTTGGCGGCGGAGAATTTATTCTCTTGCTTAACGCCCTTCTCTGAGACGTACGAGCTCAGGGGTTATATATTGATGGATATCAATCGCATGGAGTGAATTGCCTGTGTGGCATGCCTAAGTGGCAAATGATCAAGGCTTCTGTTGAAAAGCAAAGTCTTGTGGTTGATGATCGAAGCACGGCCTTTGTGGCATAGCTTTGTGTAACGTTTACTTCGCGAGTTTCACACCCGGTATGAACCAAAAACGGGAGATGGACCTCAGGGAGGGTATGCGTTTCTTTCTAGTTAGGAGTGGCGTCAGTGCTTGAACTGGCTGACGAGTTTGACTCATGTGGATGTTGCTTATTATTACTTGTTGAAAAGCGAGGCGCCTCGTGATATCGGTTTCGGCCGATGCTTCTGGTCGGCTGACGGGCCAGACTTACGCCCCAAAGGGCGGGGAAACGCAGTGTTCAGGCATTTTAATCCACATCGGTGGACCGGCCCTGACGATTCAAAAGCTTGACAGAGTACTTGCCTGTGGCTCGGGCTAGAGAGTCACAAATCGGTAGAGGATCTTGCCCCTAGCCTCGGTTCATACCATAAATGATAACCCAACTTCCAATACGACATTTGCGGTTTTGATTGTAAACTTATATATGGCGACATAGTGTTATGGGCCATTCATGCCGCCTATGATTGATACTTATGATTTGAAGTGTTTTATACACTATGCACTTATAATAGTATCAAATGATTTGTTTTAAACGTATCAAGCATTCTTTGGCTGTTATAAGGGAAAACCCTATCCTCGGCTGCGTTGCATTGTGTGATGGGACCTGGGTCTTATAACAGCTTCATTTTTCTTTATTTAGCATTGCGCTGTTTGTTTTATGCACTGGTATTCTTGGGAGGAAACCCGTTCCGTGGTATACGGCGTGGTCCCTTGATTTACCTAACTTTGAAATTAAAGATTAATAACTGTTTTAGTTCTCACACCAGTCACATGACTGACCTGGAGTTTATTGTTTTGACCTAAACTCTGGGTGCCCCTATTTTGACACGGGCAGCTAGTAGTTTTGGTTTTGCAGGTTTTTATTCACAGGATCCTGGTTTACAGCTGGAATGATATCCGGAAAGCTTTGTATCCGTATATCTCTTCTAGTTGTGTTTTGTATTATTTTCCGCTGCGATGTATTTAAATGTAATTTAAACCTCTGATATTTCTGTGTAATATTCTTTTATACTCTGTATATTCTTGTAATCTGATGCATTGTTGTAATATACAATGAAATGTTCTTTTGTATGCTTCTGTTGTGGCTTGTTCTCGAACTATCCGTCGCTTTCCTTTACGGGGAAGTTACGGGTTTTCACACCTACGATAGCAGCTAGGTACAAGTAACTACCAAGTTTGTCTTGTGGGTACAGTTAGTGGGAAGGGATCAACCTTTAGTAAATAGAGACTAGTAGATGTGCGGTGTAATTAAGTAATGTGGTGTGACTTAGCAAAAATGTGGTGTAACAAAATACATGTTGGTTGAGTTGGATAGTCCTTTGGGTTCTAGTCTGATGTTGACTTCGGTCTTCGGGGTTAGTACTTGAAGGGTTGTTCGGTTAGCCAAGGTGTAGGATTGTCTTAGTACTTAGGAATGGAATCATCTTGTCCATCCTTTTATCTACCTTATCTATGCTACAGCCATATCATGATACCTATTTATGTCTTGATCATTTACCTTACCTATTATTTGTTAAAATTACTGGACTCTCCAGACTTTATGTCTGACCCGTTTTGTTTCCACCTCTTTTCTTTCCTTTCACCCCCTCCCCCCAGGTTTGCAAGGAGGGAATACTACAGCTTAGTGCCGATTTCTTTCAGTTGCTTGAAAAGAGTAGATGTATCGCTTTGGACTCTCTCATCTTTATGGCTTTGCTTATGCTCAGTGGGGATTTATGCATTTATGTTATTTAAGTATTTGCTTCTTTATGTACTTTGAAGTTTTTTGAAAAGACAATTGATCGTGTTGTAATGGTTTTTGGAGACTACTTATGTAAGCTTGTTTTGAAGTTATGATGCTATGAAATAAGTTTTATCTTCCGCTGTGTTTTATTTATTTATTCTTGTAATTTATCTGTTCTATACTACTATAACGCTTCATGACATTAATGCATTCCCTTTATGAGTGACATTAATGGCCATGGGGTGTTACATCAATTAATTCTTGTCAACTTACTCCTTTCGAATAAACTATATTCGATTAACTCCTTTCGAATAACTAATATTCGATAACTCCTTTCGAATAACTAATATTCGATAACTCCTTTCGAATAACTCATATTCGATAACTCCTTTCGAATAACTCATATTCAATAACTTCTTTCGAATAACTAATATTCGATAACTTCTTTCGAATAACTAATATTCGATAACTTCTTTCGAATAACTAATATTCGATTAACTTGTTTCGAGTAAACTATATTCGATAGCTTCTTTCGAATAACTAATATTCGATTAACTTGTTTCGAATAAACTATATTCGATTAATTCTCTTCTTCGAATAACCTTATTCGATAACTCTTTCTTCGAATAAACTATATTCGATTAACTCCTTTAACTCTATTCGAATAAACTATATTCGATTAACTCCTTTAACTCTATTCGAATAAACTATATTTGATTAACTCCTTTCGAATAACTAATATTCGATAACTCCTTTCGAATAACTAATATTCGATAACTCCTTTCGAATAACTAATATTCGATAAATCCTTTCGAATAACTAATATTCAATAACACCTTTCGAATAACTAATATTCCATAACTTCTTTCGAATAACTAATATTACATAACTTCTTTCGAATAACTAATATTCGATAACTTCTTTCGAATAACTAATATTCGATTAACTTGTTTCGAATAAACTATATTCAATTAATTCTCTTCTTCGAATAACCTTATTCGATTACTCTTTCTTCGAATAAACTATATTCGATTAACTCTAATCCGACTAACTCTAATTCAATTAACTCTATTCGAATAACTAATATTCGACTAACTCTTGTTCGATTAACTCTATTCGGATAACTCTAGTTCGATTTAACTCTAATCGATTAACTCTAACTGATTAACTCTAACTGGTTAACTCCAACTGATTAACTCTAACTAGTTAACTCTAACTGGTTAACTCTAACTGATTAACTCTAACTGATTAACTCTAACTGGTTAACTCTAACTGGTTAACCCTATCCAATTTACTCTTCGTCCATATTTAGTTCAAATATCGATGTTGAAATCGATTCTTACTTCTCTATATAAGTCCTGACTTATATATTCAATTTATCCAATGATAAATATTTTATTTAATTTATAAAACCTTATTTATAATTTAATCTTCTTACTTTATCTGTTAAAACAGATTTCTCTTAAATGTTCACTTTGAATTCATATTCTATTATACCCGTGTGTGAAGCACGGGTCTGAACCTTCCCAGTGTAAAATTCTCTTTTTATATAGTTCTATTCATTTTTCAAGTGCTTCCTTTTATAATCTATTTATTTTCAAAATAAATATTTCCTTTATAATTCTATTTATTTTCTAAATAAATATTTCTATTTATAATCTATTTGTAAATGTTTTACAAATATTTCCTTTTCAATTCTGTTTGTAAATGTTTTACAAATATTCCCTTTTCTATTTGTTTCACAAATATTTCCTTTTATAACTTTATTTATTTCCTAAATAAATATTTCTTTTATCCCTATTTATTTTCCAAATAAATATTTCTTTTCCTATTTGTTTCACAAATATTTTCCTTTTTTTTATTTGTTCCACAAATATTTCCTTTTATAATTATCCTTTGATTTTATAATTATTTTCTTTTATAAAATCCTTTTCCTTTTATATATAAAATCCATTGATTTTATATAAAAAATTCATTTCAAAATACACTTTGAAAATCCCCTTTTCTACATCTCAGTATTTCTTACGGTATCCAAAATACCAAATAACAATGATTGATATCATTCAAACACACATAATCAACACAGATTATATATCACATCATATATTTCAATATATTAGAACAACATTATTATAAATATTGAGGAATCTAGTTGGATCCCTCCAACCTGTTTCCCTGCATCACAGATGTTAAACAATATAATTAACATCAACTTCATTTCACTATGAAATATTCTGATAAATAGAATCGATATTTGATTAACGATTTATAAATATATCGTTATTTATAATTTCAACCAATACATAAGCCATTCAACCAAACAGTTAACACACAGCAATCAACAGATAATTATCAGTTCTAAAAATATGTTATAAAAATATAACTGTTCAGAGTTGGTGAGTAAAACTCACATTGGACGATCATCGTTAATAACAATAACCATCGCTTGATTCAGACGGACAATTTATTTTGCAATAAATTGTAATGAGCTCCTTTCACTCCTTGTCAATTCCAGTGTGTAGCCACTGTCCATACGATCCCAATGGATCTAACAGTGCTCAATTATGATAAAGTATGCTCAAGTTATAACCATTACAAGTTTGATATGAATTAATTTGCAATTTAGTTTGATTTTAAATACTTAACGGGCCTCACCTCTTAAAACCCGGCCCATCCCTTTAAACCCAAACCACGTCTATAGTAACCCTCCTTCCCCGTTGAAATCCCGACCTCCTGCTACCCATTTCGAACACCATTCTGCATCTTTGAATCCCACATTCTCACCCCTTATTCCATGAAATTCAAAAGCGAATACACCATTGTTTCTCTCCACTCAAGCACTTCACTCCCATACCATTCTCCTACAACTCGCGATTCATCTCCCTGTTTCGACGACCAGTGCTCCTCCACGCAACACAGACAAGGTGCGACAAAAACCTGCCCAATAATCTTCAAAAAGAACACACAAGGTACGGAACCATATCACGAGTTCATCCCGACCACTACTTCGGCCAACTCCTCCTCCACGCACCACGATAGCTAACCCTAGGCGTTACTGCTCATATTCAAACAGCTGTAAATAGCTTCGAACCCCAAAAAAACAGCACAAAACCGAAGAGAATCCATCTAGGGTTGCAATGATGTTCGAATTTAGATTTATAGGAATTTCTTGTATTTGATTTTGATTTTCGAATGAAATTTTATTTCCACGCTGAAAAAGAGAGAATGGAGGCCGGTTTCTGGTTTCAGGGAAAATGGTTTAGGGTTAGTGAGGAGGGTATGTATTTATAAGAATAATTAAATATATTTTTTATTGATTATTATATTGAATTTTAATCAACCGCTACTTATATTTGTCCTTTAAAATTCTTGTAATCACACATGACATCCAAAAATCACGAAACTGGACATGCAACAACAGTTTGACATTATGGACCCAACAAAACTAGTTTCGTCGAATTCCGACTCCGTTTGCTCACACAGCGTATTTTTAACCATCAAAATACTGACTGTTTTTCACATTAAAAATTCGTACGGTGACACACTGACCCTAAAAATCACGAAACTTGAAATCTAACAATAATTTAATGTTACGGATCCAAAAAAATTAGTTTCATCGAAAACGGAGGTCGTTTGCAAAACTGGCTATTTTTAAAGCTCTAAATAACCCTTTTAAATATATAAATATATTTAAAAAAAATTAAATAAAATAAAAATAATTTAATATTATCGTATATATTCACAATAGAATATCATACAACTCCTATTGGATTTATAACTCGATATTTCAAAATTCCCAGTTATATCGATATTCGATTTATATATAAAATCGTTTTATAATATAAATATATATTTATAAATTTCAAAGGAATTCCATAGCGACTTTTCTAAAATTTGATTTGGACATAAATCAAAATCTACGCAATGAAATCCCGATTTTTCTCTTCCACTAAAAAATATACTTCACCAGCTCCTAACGTTTCTTGTTTCACAGAAATCCAATTTAAAATGGACCCTGTATATTCAGTTGAAGTTCGAATCGCCAAATAGCGAACTGCCACGCCATTTCGAGCTCGATTATAATTATAATATAAATTATACGTTCAACTATCATTCAAATAATACATTCGTTATTGTAATTCAAATTTCAAACTAAATTATACATTTTGAATTGTCCAGTTCACACAATATTTCCATTTCAGCTAATTCTGATTATTTCCAAATTAAATATATTATTTAATTATTACCTTAATTAAATATTCAAAGTTATTTTATTAAACCATCATTAAATCCTCTAAATCACTATTTATATAATTAAATAACTTAATTATATATCGCTGAAAATACGGGACATTACAAAAAATGTCACTTTAGTTTACATACAAATTCTAATGTATGTTTTGACTAATAATAAAGTGATTCTTATATTTGCATATAAATTCTAAGGTATGTTATGCAAATAAGAATGATTCTTATATTTGCATATAAATTATATTTCAACAAAATGTATGAAAAGTGATACATCCATTTTGCTGACAATTCTATTTTATCAAAATGAATATTTTGTTGTAACACATAGTAAATAAAAATGCTATTTGTGTTTAACTCTTTTATTTAACCAAAAATGTGATTTTTATTTCATTCCCAATCTAATTAACAAAAATGTGGTTTTTGTTTTCAACCATCATATTTAATAAAATGTAGTTTTTGTTTCAACTATTATATTTTGACAAAAGACCAATTTTGTTTCAAATATTACATTTGACAAAAGGCGACAAATTTGGTTTCAACCTTTATAACTTGTTAAAAGTGATATTTCTGGTTTCAACTTTTATAACTTGACAAAAGTTATATTTTGCTTTAACCCAAGTCTATTTAACAAAAATGTCATCTTTGTTGTAACTCAAATCTCTTTAACAAAAAGGTAATTTTTGTTATAATTTAAATTTATTTAACAAAAATGTAATTTTGTCTAACTCTAATCTTATTTAACAAAAATGTGATTTTTGTTATGTTCACTTTTTTTTATTGAAGCTTTGAGCAATAAGAATATAATCCTTCATATTAATTCTTTTTATTTAAACAAAGTGACAGTATAGACATGATCTTTAATACTTATCTTTTTATTGTAACAAAATTTACAATAAAAATATATCTTTCTATTTTACTCTTTTTATTGTAACTAAAATAACAATAAAAATATATCTATCATTCTATTCTTTTTATTATAATCTAAAGTGACAATAAAAACATATTTTCAATTCTACTCTTTTTATTGTATTTAACAAAGTGCCAACAACGATGAAATCTTTTTATCATAATCTTTTCGTTATAATCATTTTATTATAATCTTTTATTTATAATCTTTTTATTTTCATGACAAACAAATTTTTGACAAAAACCCATGTTTTATATAAACAATAAAAATGAATATTTTTATTGTAAATCTAATTTCGACAAAACCATGTTCTATGTTGTTAGATCCAAAATTGGGTTTAACACCCGAATTGTTCTGATTTGGGGGAGATTAATATCAGAGAAAATGCAAGAAAAAGTAGAAAAGACACAAGGTTTCTAGTGGTTCGGCGTTAATGAGCCTACGTCCACTTTATATCAATGATTATACTTAAGATTCGAATACAACCAATGATTTATCTCTCAACCTCACTTTTACAATATTGATTAACTCAGTAAATTCAAGATAACTCTGAGTAGAAATAGTGGAGATATGATAATGGTGGAATCAGAGCTCCGAATTGCCAAAAGATCCTGAAAAATGCCAAGTCTGGGGCTATTTATAGGTGATATGTGCAGACGGATCGTGGTCCCACGTGGCACAAATCCCGAGGATCTCGGATTGGTTCGCTTGATGAAGAAATGGTCAAAATGGCAGTTATGGACAGGTGTCGCAAGATCCTTCATCTTTGGATCGTGAATGACTAGGTCGTGGTCTTCATCTCTCAGTTTCAGGGATTGGATCATGGTAGTGACTCAGGTGTGGATGGATCGGATCGCTATAGGGAACCGCGATCAAGGTGGCATAGCAGTAGTGTCACGATCCAGCAAGGGCTGGGTGACCACGATCAGGGTTTCATGGCTTTTATGAGTAAAACTCCATATGTGTGAATCTTGGTGGCTTGATCCAAAAGCTAGCCAACATTTTTCCCCCTCGAAATATGTTTTATCAAGGATGGAACATGCTTCGAAAGCACTGCGTTGTCTTTTCATGAAGCGATGTGAATCAGTGGTCGTGTCTGTCTGAAATGTCGTATTGCTTCAGGAAGTTGCGTTCCTTGACTGGTATAAATTTTGGGTTGTTTCATCAGTAATTTCTTTGTTCATCGATTGATTTTCATCTTTTGAATTCCTGGAGATATTGCTATCAAATCGGCAAGTAAGTCTCAAAACTCCCTGTAAGAAGTAGCACTTAATAACTTTCGTATTCCTGCAAATATGGAACTCTATCATTTCTGATTCATCGGTCACGCTAGTGCTTAGATCGTCACCTCAAGTCTCGGGTCGTGATGGACCACCTCGCACCTTCGAGTAGAGTCGTCCAATGGGCTTCGGATCGTAGCGTGAAGGGGGCCTGCTACAGGCCCTGGTGGGCTTTTCGCCTGCTCGTGGCCCATGATGGCCTGGCGAACCATACAGACAAAAAAGGGGATGCCAAGAGTCTTCTCTTTTTACTATATAAACGGGTTTACTCTCCCTTTTTTACATTTTACTCTTTCTTTTACTAGCCACCGCTCTCTTTACCTTTAACCTTCGAAACCCTAATTCTGACAAATCGAGACTTTCTTTCAGTTAAAAAGGTAATAATTATGACAACTTTGCTTGTATCTCTTCTCTTATTTTTGAGTATCGATTCGGGTTCAATCTCTATGGGGTTTTTCTTCAATGGCTCGAGAATACGCAACGGTTCTGTGATCTTTAATGGGCTTGCTGTTACATAGTGGAGCTAGAAGAATTGGAGAGGAGAAACGAGGGAGAAGAAGAGGAGCGGGTCAGGTCGGCTCATAAGTGAGGTTCGGGTTCGGGTCGCGATAGCAGTGGGATGGAGGAACGCGAGGTGGAGCTGGTGTTTATCGCAGCAACGGATCGGATTGCCATATGTTGGGGGAATACTGGCTAATGGAGACATAGAGTGGAACTGTGAAAACCCGTAACTTCCCCGTAAAGGAAAGCGGCGGATAGTTCGAGAACAAGCCACAACAGAACGCATATAAAAGAACATTTCATTGTATATTACAACAATGCATCAGATTACAAGAATATACAGAGTATAAATGAATATTACACAGAAATATATCAGAGATTACAATACATTTCATAGCAGCGGAAAATAATACAATACACAACTAAAATGAGATATACGGATACAAAGCTTTCCGGATATCGTTCCAGCTGTAAACCAGGATCCTGTGAATATAAATCTGCAAAACCAAAACTACTAGCTGCCCGTGTCGAAAATAAGGGCACCCAGAGTTTAGGTTAAAACAATAAACTCCAGGTCAGTCATGTGACTGGTGTGAGAACTAAAACAGTTATTAATCTTTATTTTTAAAGTTAGGTAAATCAAGGGACCACGCCGTATAACACGGAACGGGTTTCCTCCCAAGAATACCAGTGCATAAAACAACAGCGCAATGCTAAATAAAGAAAAATGAAGCTATTATAACTGTTTTAGTTCTCACACCAGTCACATGACTGACCTGGAGTTTATTGTTTTAACCTAAACTCTGGGTGCCCTTATTTTCGACACGGGCAGCTAGTAGTTTTGGTTTTGCAGATTTATATTCACAGGATCCTGGTTTACAGCTGGAACGATATCCGGAAAGCTTTGTATCCGTATATCTCATTTTAGTTGTGTATTGTATTATTTTCCGCTGCTATGAAATGTATTGTAATCTCTGATATATTTCTGTGTAATATTCATTTATACTCTGTATATTCTTGTAATCTGATGCATTGTTGTAATATACAATGAAATGTTCTTTTATATGCGTTCTGTTGTGGCTTGTTCTCGAACTATCCGCCGCTTTCCTTTACGGGGAAGTTACGGGTTTTCACAGTTGGTATCAGAGCGGCGCTTGTGGGGAGGTTGACGAGGCCGATTGGCCGGCGGTGGTGGCGACAAGGTCTGAGGCGGCGGCTCGAGTTCGACGCGTTTTTTTTTTCTTTTCTGTTGAAATCGATTATGAAGGGAAAGGGGGGGGGCATCGGTTATAAGGGGAGGAGGGTTTTCTTTTATTTATTTATTTATTTAATTAATTTTCAAAAAGTTGACTTTTACATACGACCTCGAAACGAGGTCCACCGCCTGTCGTCCATAGCGTATTACCCCCATTCCGAACACAATGGGATATGTATCGTAAGCTGATTTGGTCGTTTCGATCAGTTTCCGTTGAATTTACATTTAAATCACTATATTGAATTTTAAACGTACATTTCAAATTACCGGGGTCACATACTAACTAGAAAAATTCTAGAAAAATATTTTCTAGCTTCGTATTGACGATACGGTCCTAACAAAACTAATCTCGTCGAATTCTGAGACCGTTAGAAAAATGGCCATTTTCCAGTCGATTAAAATCAACTGAAACTGGTCAAACACGTTTTCTTTTGCCACGCTCACATATTGATTCGAAAAATTATGAAATTTGAAACCTAGCAATAACTTTACATCACGGACCCAACAAAAGTGGTTTTGTCGAAATCCGAGGTCGTTTGCAAAATGGCTATTTTTAAGGGCCTGAATTCCATAGCGACTATTCAGAATTTTCATCTGGACATATCTTTTGATTCCCGCTATGAAATTTCGATTTGTCGGATTCGATGGAAAGATATCATCAATTATATCCTAATGTTTTTGATTTTACTAAAATCCGGATTGTTTTGCACCCGGCACATTCATTTGAAGTTTGAAATCAAATTATCGAACTACCGCGCCATTTTCAATTCCTTTTATAATTATAAATAATTATTTATATTCTAATGATGACGTATATAATATATACGTTCTAATTATATTCAAAATAAATTTCTCGTCGATATTATTTAAAATAATCTATTTTTAAATAATCGAAATTCATTAAAATTGCCAAAATAAAAAATTTAAACTGGCCCAGATTTTCGGGTTGTTACAGGAACGGATCGGGGGAGTTGTCATGGATTGGATCGTTCTACAATCCGTAGCCTACATCACAAGTCGATGCTGCCTTGCTAGCATAAATTGCCAGCGATCGAATACCCACGATCTGATCCTAGTTCCACGCATTGACATTTATGCCGCGATCCGATCCCCAGGACTCCAATGAACCATCTTTGTTGACGATCTCAGACACATATTAACTTAAGCAATGTAATATATGACAATGGACAATTAGGCTAGAACCTTCGCGATGAACTTTCTGGACTGACCGACTTAACTTGATGGCATATCACGATCGATATCCTGTTCATTTAACTAACTTCATGCTTTTCTTATATGTATGCACAGGCACACACTTGCACTTACACACACGGAGAACGAGTAACTTGTGTTCTAATTTTTACTTGCCAACACAGCTATGTCTGATAAACAAGTGACTGAGACACCAAACAAAGGTACCGAATCAGAGACATCAGTACATCACGGCCCTTATGTGCTTCCCTCAGATTCAAATGGGGAAAAATCCGACCCTGATTATGAGATGGATACCGATATAGAGTCAACGACTTCTGAGAGTACATCCCTTGAAGATGAGGATGATCGAGCTCCTGACGAGATTCCAGGTGTTAAGGAAATAGAGAAGCTCACCGATTCTCACCTTCCAAGTTAGACGATATAAAACTTAAGAAGATATGCTTAAGACATGGAATTCCCTGGGACAATGTGAAAACTCCAGAAAGCGGAGATAGACCTCATTCTTCCCTAGAGGGTTACATGACTGTTAGTCGGCTCATGTGCTGGGTAGGAGCTATTCCTCCCTTCCCTCCACTTGTCGTCGATCTCTTAAGACAATTACACATTGTCCCCATGCAACTCCATCCGAATGCCTAGCGGCTCTGTATACCCTGTATATTGCTTATATCGAGATTCTACAGACCGAACTTACCCTTAAAGATCGTAAATTCTATTACCATTTCAAGCATCATTCCGCAGGGGCTCCCAATTTTTCTTTCTTCGAATCAGTTGCTAACATAAAAGTTGTGACGGATGGTTATAGTAATATAGGGGATATCAAATCTGATTGGTTCTATATAAAACATCAAGCTGGATGTGCGAGGAAGTGGTTACAAGCAAATACGTTTTCAACTTTCCCGCATTTACTTCGAATGCATAATTTCAGTGCTAATGAGTCATTTTGTTCCATACAGATCACAACTTTGAGAGAACGGAAGGATCGATATACAAAGACCGAATGTCCCGCCTTCTCAAAAGTAACTCAGATTTCTTAAGGATTGAGAAATGTATTACCGATGAGAACCTTCACAAACACCGTCTTTTAGATATAGGATTCGAACTTGGAGCGGGTGGAAAACCTTACAAGTATATGCCTCCAACTGAGGGAGAAGGAACTTCTCAAGCCGTGGAGACAACCAACCTTCGTAAGAGTCCTTCGTCGATGATCAATCAGGATGATGAAGATTTAAACGTATACAAAGGAGATGGGGCAAGCTAACGAGCCAAAAGAGGTCCCGACCTCTAAGGGGCAGTCTCCCTTAAAAACTTCATCACCGGTTGAGTCTGTCGCCCAGGATGAGTTAACGGAGGAATAGATACTCGGGGAATTGAATAAGATTCCTTTACCAGCCGATATCTATACTCAGGAAGACTTCAGAGGGGAACCAATTTTTCCTATCTCTGAGGAGATGAATGCTCCAGTTGGAGAAAAAAGGAGTCACACAAACGAGCCTAACTCTGGGCCCTGGTCCGTTAAAGGGGGATTTTACGGGATGCACAAATCACATGCACCATTTATCATAACACTCTTATACCACTGACATTCATAGTTTTAACATGCACCTGTTTCTTTTGCAAGGAAATTGTCTCGTAAACGGTCTTATTCTTATTGTTCCCTTCGTGAGGGCACACCATGCCTCTTTCCACATCCCGAACATGTTCGTAGTGATAGTCGGGGAAGAGATAGTCGTTGGCCCCGGGATTCTCATCAATCTTATTCTACACGATCTCGATCTCCATCAAAGCAAGGTTGTAAAAAGCCTCACAGTCGTCCATCGCTACCGACTGGGAGTAAGCAACTTCCTAGAGATTTGACCCCTCCGAAAAGTACGCCTTCTCATATCCAGTCTTATAAAAAACACCACGAGCCAGAGGGCAAAATCAAAGATGAGGGCAAGATCATCTTTCCTCTAGTGAGCACGATTTGGACACCACCGCTGCACAGATTGTTGCTCCTAATTCTGAAATTCAGGCCAGGCTGGGGCACTTGCGAAAGCAATTCCCTGATATTTTCTTTGAGAGGATGATGTTTGTCCCGGATCTTGAACCGGTCCCTGAGGATTGGGACACAGAGGTGATAGGGTACGTATGCCATGTGGCTAAACAATATGGGGTAATGAAGAAGCATTCTGCCACACTTTCTACTGCCATCCGCCACCTAGAGACGGAAGCAGCCAGAGCCCGATTGAAAATTGAGAATGACGCTATGGCCAGGAGTAAAATGGAAAAAGAACTAGAGGATGCACAGGCCCAACTGGCTTTAGCTCGGCGAGATGCAGAGAATTATAGGTCTGAGCTGGAAAGTGCTAGGGAGCATTTTCGTAGTGAGCTTGATTCAAACAGCCAGGAACTGGTGGCTCTGAGGAAGGAAGTGGAAGATCTTAGGGCAATTAACAATGAACTGAAAACAGCAGAGGAATGCTTTGTTGCTGAGAAAGCTGCCTGGGAGAAAGAGAGGGCGAGCTTAAAAGACGACCTCTCTCTTGCCAGAAAAGAAAAAGAGGTTTTAAATGATCAACTTGTCCAAGTTGAGGAGCGTGCAACTCTCGCTGAAAGTAACGCCAATAATGCTCTTGAATAGGCCACTGCTGCTGCTGATAAGCTTGCAGAAAAAGAGAAGGAGATAACTGGTTTTGAGGAACTATTGTTCGACTTCTTTGGTCAAGTCATCAAGACTCGAGACATCTCTTGGATTCTGGACTATCATGTTACTCGGGCCAATGTATGGGATGCAATTGTCGAAGGCGAGAAGCGGCAATTGATGGTCGACGAGATTGATGAAACCCAGCTGATGCAGACCTTTCTCAGAGGTGAAGAACCTGAGGCTTTGGAGAAAGGTAGACGCCTAATCCATGAAGAGATTGAGAGGGAGAAGTTTAAGCTCAAGGGAAAGGATAAGGTCGATGAAGGCTCGAGCTCGGAGGTGGAGCCCAAAACCTCCGAAGTTGAGGAATATAACCCTGATGATCCGTTGATTCCCTTGGCTCCAACCCCTCCAGTTGCCGGAGCCACCATTACAAATTTGGGCGATGAGTCGGCTGAAGGTATCTCCATATTCTCTCCACAGTTCATCAAAGCGGTCGTAGCTTGTCGTCGTCTCACGGGACAGACAACTGATATGGCCACATCTTCTTTCGATTCATTAACATTTGCTTCTCATGGTGTAGGTATCAAACTGGTCAAGAAAGATGCAGAGGAGAGGGTAGTGGTAGAGAAAGTTGATGTCCCCTTAGGTACTGATGTTGAAGTTTCTGAGATTCCAAAGCAAACCGAGGGTACAACAAGTGAGAAAGTCACTGTAGCACCCGTGGAATCCGGCACCGGTGCTCCTGCGGACGCTGAGGTTATTGCGGCTTTGCAAGACACAGATGGTGGTCACAGAGATGAGGATGAGGAAGTTGTCATCACAGATGAGGCCAAGGATGATGATAGTGAAACCTTGGCTGACATGCAGGCTAGGAAAGAAAAGCAGTTGGTTCTTAAGAAGGGGTAACATGACCCTGTATACGTGCCCTCTATCTCTGAAGTCGACCCCAAAACTGGGTTGGTTATAAGATTCCCTTCCAAAACAATAACTACTCAGCTTGGCTCCCAACCTTCTAGTTCTCCCCCGAAGTCTCTTGTTGATAAGAGAAAGAGGAAGAAAAGTGACCGTTCTGATGCTGGAAAAGAGGAGTTTGAGAAACAGAAGAAGGAAAAGAAGTCAAAGTCATCTCCCAAGCGTAAATAGAATGCACTTATTGGCTCATATTTTTGCTTTTAGGCTTTCCACTGGCCAAAAAATGTAGTCGTGAGAGTGGCCCTCACTTTTGTTTAGCTTCTTGTTCTTGTAAACCTGCTTTTAGTGAATGAAAATCTATTTCTTTTACACCATTGTGTAGCTGCAAGTTTACCATGTTTGCATAGTTTATTATCCTGAATCACAAAATTTAAAAATAATCGTAACCGAAACAATCGTAACTAAATACTGAAGTCATGAATGATAATCATTGAAAAGTTCATGTACTAAGTAAATGTGTAGTGTTCACAAATGCAAAGTGTTGTATGCACATGCCCCCAATCAATCATTAATATAGTGCCTGGCCAGGGCTTATTGAGGATTGATTAGAGTCATATATGTGCTGCCACCCATTCCCAAAAATGAGGGGTTCGGGCCCCCTTTTTCATTATTGTTTCCACCCGTGTGGTGGGATAAGATCCCTTGAGTGGCATATGTCACTGTGCCTTTATATTCCCCCGATCCTTCAGCGGGGTAAGATTTCTTGTGTCCCTAAGTCTCTAGCACCTTTATACTCTCCCGATCCTTCAGCGGGTTAGAGTTCGAGTGGCGCTAAGTCTCTAGCACCTTTATACTCTCCCGATCCTTCAGCGGGTTAGAGTTCGAGCTCGATTCTTGGTCTTCTAACCGATCCTTTAGCTGGGTAGAAGTTCTGGGGGCGTTAAGTCTCTAGCGCCTTTATACTCTCCCGATCCTTCAGCGGGTTAGAGTGTTATCAAGGAGGTTTTATCGTGGTGCACCTGAACGCCTTGGGGACGTTATTTTTGCGTCCTTCATACTCTTTCCCTAATCTCGAGAGTTAAAGTGCAAGCAGTAGTGTAATTTACCCTGCCGCACCTTTTGGGGCTCCAGTTACCGTTAGTCTTCGGACCTTATAGTTGGCGTTTTGAATTAGGTATATTGTGATCGCTGCCTAGCTTATAACAAATCTCAAAATGGTAATGATCTATTTTAATTAAAATAAAAGAGCAGACAGGAAATAGTGCATAAAAAGTAAATGACACGCGATATTTTTATAGTGGTTCGGTCGAATCATGACCTACGTCCACTTTATAATCTTTTGTTCAAGTAACCAGACTGTTCTAGGCAAGTCGAGCCTTCTTACATGGTCCTAAAAACAAAAGAGAAAAACTGACAATTTCATGTCAGATAAGGCTGCAAATGCTGGGCATTCCACACTCTGGGGATTTCATCTCCATCCACGGTTGCTAGCTTGAAGGTTCCATTATCAAGCCTTCGTAAAATGGAGTACGGTCCTTCCCATTTCGGGCCCATATGTACTGGGGGTGGAAAGACACGCTTCAGAACCAAGTCTCCGGGTTCGAAGGTTCGAGCTCGGACTTTCTTGTTGTAATACCAAGCAACTTGTTGCTTGTGCCTCAAGGCGCGTAGATCGGCTTCATCCCTCTTTTCTTCAACCATGTCTAAAGACTCAAGGGGCAGCTCATTGTTGGTCATCAGATCATAATAAGTGGTTCGATGAGATGGTACTTCCAACTCGACCGGAATGACCGCTTCAGCTCCAAAAGCAAGGGAAAACAGGGTGTGACCCGTCGCCGACTTGTATGTTGTCCTATAGGCCCATAGTGCCAAGGGTAATTCATCAACCCACATGGCTTTGTCCCTCTTCAATCTTTTCTTTAGAATGGACTTAATCACCTTGTTCGCCGCTTCGACTTGTCCGTTCGATTGCGGATTTGCCACAGAGGTGTATCTTTTCTCGATATGATACTTCTGACAGAAATCTCGAAACTTGGTACTGTCGAATTGGGTCCCATTATCGGTTACGACGATTTTTGGAATCCCAAACCGACATATAATGTTCTTGACAACAAAATTGATCACTCGCTTGGTTGTGATCGTGGTCAAAGGCTCTGCTTCTACCCATTTAGTGAAATAATCCACGGACACAATATCGAACTTTGCTCCGCCCTTTGCTATGGGAAGGCTCCCAATAATGTCAATCCCCCACATAGCAAAAGGCCACGGGCTTGTCATTGTCTTCAACTGGCTAGGTGGCGCCCTAGGTATCTTGGAGAATTTCTGACAAGCATCACAACGTCGTGCATACTTGGCTGTGTCCTTGTTTATGGTAGGCCAGATATAGCCATACCGCAATATCTTCTTCGCCAGCGTTTGCCCTCCAGTGTGATCGCCACATTCGCCTTCGTGGACCTCTTTCAGCACACGCTTGATGTTATCATGGGCGATGCACCGGAGGAGGGGCATCAAGAAACCTTGTCTGTATAGGACATTACCTTGCAACACATGTCGGGAAGCTTTTCGTATAACTGCACGCCTCTCACTTTTCTTCGTTGGAAGCATTCCATTTATCAAAAACTTCTTTAGAGGAGTCATCCATGACTCCCTCTCAGGTTCAATCTCTAGTACTAGATCAACTTCCATCTGATCTATGCTAGGAGACTGTAGTACTTCAATTGGAACCAGCTCCGTATCCTGAGGATTATCTGAACTAGCCATTTTCGCTAACTTGTCTGCCTTTTGATTCTCCGTTCGGGGAATATGAGATATGCTGTGGTGGTCAAAACAATCCAACAACTTCTTCACTTTTTCCAAGTATGATATCAGCCTTGGACTCTTGGCCTGAAACTTTCCAGTGATCTGGTTTATGATTATCTTTGAATCGCAAAAGATGTCTAGCTTTGTGATATCCAATTCCTTTGCGAGTTCCAACCCGACAATTAGGGCTTCGTACTCGGAATCGTTATTAGTGACGTGGAACTCCAGTCTAAGAGCGTAATTTATTAACCATTTCTCTGGAGTTTCGAGAACCACTCCGGCGCCAGATCGTCTGTCATTTTTTTAGCTCCATCAGTATATAGTTTCCAGGCATTAAGGTCGAGGAGTAGCTTTGGCGGATCATCCTCTTCGGTTACTACATCGTCCTCTGGGATGGTAAACTCTGCTATAAAATCTGCAAGTGCCTGCCCTTTTATCGACCTTCGGGGTTGGAAGTTCAGGTCGAATTGACTCAACTCGATGTTACATTTGAGCAACCTTCCTGATGCTTTTGGCCTTTGCAGAACTTGCTTTAGTGGGTGATCGGTGTACACAGTAATGGGATGAGCCTGGAAGTAGTGGCGAAGTTTTCTAGATGCAATTAGTAAGCTATACGCCAGCTTTTCTATTTTTGGATAATTCCGTTCTGCGGCCGCCAACTTCTTACTCACATAGTACACCGGTCTTTGTACCTTATCCTCTTCTCTTACCAAAGCCAAACTGATTGCGTGAGATGACACTGCCAAGTACACAAATAAATCCTCGTGATCCACAGGCTTAGACAGTATCGGGGGTCTTTCCAGATGGTTCAACAGATTATGGAATGCTTCTATACAATCGGGAGTCCATTTAAAGTTGCGCTTGCCTCGCTTTATCATCTCGAAAAACGGGATGCATTTATCTATAGCTTTGGAGACGAACCTACTCAGCGCCGCCACCTTTCCAGCGAGGCTTTGGACGTCCTTAATTTGCTTTGGTTCTTGGATATTTCGGATTGCTGTAATTTGATCTGGATTGATTTCGATTCCACATGAGATGACGATGAATCCTAGGAATTTTCCAGATGCTACCCCAAATGAACATTTCAAAGGATTCAGTTTATCCCATACTTTCGGAGAATCCCAAAGATCTCTGCTAAATCGGTAGTATGATCTGACGATTGTCCGGACTTTACCAACATGTCGTCAACGTATACTTCCATCGTTTTCCCGATTTGGTTGTAGAACATTATATTCACCAATCGCTGATATGTAGCGCCGGCATTCTTCAAACCGAAAGGCATCACCACATAGCAGTATAATCCCAAATCTGTAATGAAACTGGTATGTTCTTGATCTGGGACATACATGGAGATTTGACTGTACCCTGAGTATGCATCCATAAAAGAAAGAAGTTCATGACCCGCGGTTGAATCTACCAACTGATCGATTCGAGGTAATGGAAAGATGTCCTTTGGGCAGGCTTTGTTTAGATCTGAGAAGTCGATGCATGTACGCCACTTTCCATTGGCCTTTTTTTTTTACCAAAACTGGGTTTGAAATCCAGTCAGGGTATGTTGAATCTTTAATAAATCCATTACTCCTCAGCTTTTCGACTTCTTCCTTCAAGGCGGCAGACCTCTCTGGGCCAAGCATTCTCCTTTTCTGTTTGATAGGAGGATGTTTCGGATTGATGCTCAACAAATGACTCATAATCAAGGGAGATATTCCACACATGTCCGCATGGGTCCAGGCGAATACATCCAAGTTAGCTTTAAGGAAATTTATTAATTCTTTGGCTCGAACAGGATCCAACTAGGATCCAATCTTCAGGACCTTCTCTGGGTCACTATCATCGATTGGTACATCCATAGTCGCTTCATTGGGAGTCGCCATTCTGCCTCCAGGCTCTTCATCCTCTCTAGGATCTATGTCCTCGGGCAACTTTCTGGGCGACTCTCCCGGAGGTATTTTCTTTTGTTGCTACGACGATTCCTCCCTCGGAGGGGAAGAACCACCTTTTGTTTCTACATCTTTCCCTTTGCGGAGCAACTTTAACTCTGCAATGTAGCATGTTTGTGCAACAACTTGATCTCCTCTGACTATGCCTATGCCAACATCTGTCGGGAACTTCAAAAACAGGCACCAGGGTGCAATGCAGGCCCTGAATTTGGCTAGGGCTAGCCGGCCCAAAAAGGCATTGTACGACGACTCAATGTCCAGGACTACAAAGGGTAGAATTCTCACTCTCTGGTGTTCTCCTTCCACAAGGGTTACTGACAATTCCACGTATCCCATTGGAGCGGTTGAGGCCCCATTAAATCCATGTATCCAACCCTCGCATGGTTTCAAATCCTTTGGCTTAAGTTTCATTTGGTCGAATGTTTTCTTAAATAGAATGTTGACCGAACTCCCGTTATCCACTAAAACTTTATGAACTATAGCTGGACCGATGGTGACGGTGATCACTAATGGTTCTTCAGTTGGAGAGAGAACCCCAATACTCTCTCGCTCGCGAAATATGACGTCATTAGACATCGTCTTTTGTTGCTTAACCGGAGCGTTATCCTCGGGGTTGCTACATTCCCCTACTTCAAAATGTTGTTTAGCTGCATTCACGTACTGATCCATAGCTCTGAAACTGTGTCCTGCCAGGTGAAGCCCACCAACTATGGTATTGATAATAATATTTTTTCCTTTTTGCTAAGCCGTTGGTCTGGAAGCAGGTTGACTTTGGTTCGGGGCTTGCACGACTTGCCTCCTGTCCCCAGGAGCCACCTTATATTCATCAAGCTTACCTTCTCGGAGCAGTTTTTCAATCACATCTCTTAAATGACGACATTCGATTGTATAATGACCATGAACCTGATGAAAAAGACAGAATTTCCCAGTTTCACGCTCTTTTTCCTAGGAATCTCTCGGAGGAGGCCTTTTGTATTGGAGGACATTATATGTATCCAGAAAGATGTTTTCCAACGTATCATTTATCGGTGTGAATCTCTCAAACGGTCTGGGCCGGAACTTCTCTGAGAGTCATTTCCTCGATTTCTCTTTCGATTATTATTATTACTATTCCCTGATTGGCTACCATTATCTTGATTCTTGTCCCTGACATTAACTTCAACTTTTCCTGAGTTATCTCCCGTTTGCTTAGTGGCCATATTACTTGGGATATCCTCCTTATTAACAGCCTTCCTCTTTCAGTTGGCGTAAATTTACTCTCGACGCATGCAAATGTTGGCCTTTTCGTAAAATATCTCTCTGGATAACGGTGGTTTACCGTCCAGGTATCTTCCAAACTCAGTATCCTTGTCCAGTCCGTCAATCAGAGCCATCAAAACAGTTTGTTCATGGGGATCTCTAACCTCTGTGACCACTAAATCGAAGCGATCTAAATAGGACCTCAAAGATTCGTCCGGACGTTGCTTAATGAGGGACAACTCAATGACATTGTTAGATCTTTGGGTATGTAATCGGAACTGATTTACAAACTATTCACTTAATTCCCTGAAACTGGAGATCGATCGCGCTGGCAAACGAGTGAACCACATTAACGCCGTATCCTCCAGGAATATCGGGAACGCCTTACACTTCACGGCATCGGAATCGGCAGCTGCATTCATGTACCATGAATATCTCATCAAGTGCTGAACTGGATTAGCCTTTCCCGCATAACGGTTCATGGATGGCATGTTAAATTTCCTCGGGAATCAAACCTCTAAAATATCATCTGTAAAAGGCGAATGACTACGACCTATACCCCAATCTTCGGTTCTTTGTCCGCAACTTACCACCATCATTTGCCTGATCATGGCTTCGACATCCGCATGGGTCAGAGTGGATTCGGGATCAGCACTTCTTGCCCAATGAGCCCCTCCAGCATTTCTTTGACGTGCTGCTACAATGTCTGGGTCCTGGACAGAACACCCTTATCCCCTATTGTCATGATCAATCGCACGACGAGCAGGAGGAACAGATCGATTTTGAGCAGGATCAATAACGCCTCCAATCCTAGGTGGCAGGATGGGCTCATTTAAGTTTCGGTTATTGGTTTCCTGATTAAGAAATTTTATATTCTCAGCCCTTTCCAATGGAGGCCATCGCCGGTTTCTCCGAGGTTCTTCAGACGAGGATGTATGTTCCGGGGATAAAGGGTAAACTGGAGGTGGCAAAACCTACCTTTGAATATCGTCAATTCGTCTGCCTAAAGTAGTAATATTCTGACGCAGCAACGAGCTCTCCTGCCTTTGAGCGGCCAATTCATCAGTTTGCATGTCCAATGCTTCAAGTATCCGAGTCAGATGTCCTTCAGTAATTGGAGCAGAAGGGTCGAACTAGTCATCTTCATCTTCTCTTATACGCAAGGAACTTGAACCGGGTTGAGCAGAAGTACCAGCACGAGCGGAACGAGCCATGATTTCCTTTCTAGGTCGGGTAGTAGTCTGATTGTCAGTTCGGATCGTGGTCCTCCTAGGCTGGTGGCTCGTGGTACCCCTTGTCGTCGGTTCGTGGTGATAGGTGCAGGAGGGATCGCGGCGTGGTCCTGCGATCGCGTAGTAACTCCTTCAGCTGTCTGGTTCGTCGCACCATCACTGGATCCGATCGCCCCTACATTACCACGATCCGAGAGCTCTTCTTCGACCTGTTCGTGCATGCTTTCTTCAATTGCTTCATTTGCAGCTTCATTCTCCTGCGAAGTTCATACTTCCTTAGACTTCTTTCCAGCCATGATATCTGAGCTTTACTGAAATCTTCAAAAATCAAAACAGTGAAGTTTTGGACTGTTTTCTTCATACTTTACTATCCAAACAATAGAACTACAATCCAATACGCCGAGACTTCAGTTCTCAGTGAAAGCACCAAAATGTTAGATCCATAATTGGGTCTAACACCCGAATTGTTCTAATTTAGGGGAGATTAATATTAGAGAAAATGCAAGAAAAAGCAGAAAATACACAAGGTTTATAGTGGTTCGGCGTCAATGAGCCTACGTCCACTTTATATCAATGATTATACTTAAGATTCGAATACAACCAATGATATTTCTCTCAATCTCACTTTTACAATATTGATTCACTCAGTAAATTCAAGATAACTCTGAGTAGAAATAGTGGAGATATGATAATGGTGGAATCAGAGCTCCGAATTGCCAAAAGATCCTGAAAAATGCCAAGTCTGGGGCTATTTATAGATGATATGTGCAGACGGATCATGGTCACACGTGGCACAAATCCCGAGGATCTCAGATTGGTTCATAGCTTGATGAAGAAATGGTCTAAATGGCAGTTATGGACAGGTGTCGCAAGATCCTTCATCTTCGGATTGTGACTGACTAGGTCGTGGTCTTCATCTCTCAGTTTCAGGGATCGGATCGTGGTAATGACTCAGGTGTGGATGGATCGGATTACTGTAGGGAACCGGGATCGAGGTGGCGTAGCAGTAGTGTCACGATCCGGCAAGGGCTGGGTGACCACGATCAGGGTTTCATGGCTTTTATGAGTAAAACTCCATATGTGTGAATCTTGGTGGCTTGATCCAAAAGCTAGCCAACATATGTAAACAATAGAAATGAAATTTTTAGTGTTAATCTAACCTTTGACAAAACAATAGAAATGATTATTTCTATTGTAAATCTTAACTTTTGGCACAACCATGATTAATGTAAACAATAAAAATTATGGCCCTTCTAAAGTAGCGTTAAAGAATACAAAAAGGAGGGCTAGGAAGAAACAAGAAAATGTAAGCAAGGATGAATCAGATGATGGAAAGGATAATGGGCTTGAGTACTTTTTGCCATCTAATTTCCTTAAGAAATCTGCAACTAGACACACTCGAAGTAATCCAGTTTAGTGGCTTGTTTTCTATTGTTGGTTGCATTGGAAATGTTGAGGATGTGAAATATTGTTTGGTAATCCATTTAACTGCTGCAGTGTGCTTTTGGAAATTGTGATGGAAGTCTTCAATGTGATTACAATTTATTGGGATTCTGTTTCGCTCTCATATCAATGTGCTTGCTGGTTGCAATGTGATTCTGCTCATTGGGATTTCTTTGCTGTGTGATAGTTCCATGTGACTACAGTTTTGAGTTTTTTTCCGAGCCTTATTTTCCACTTGTTATTGTTTTTGTTCTCATCTCTGTATAGTCGCGTAATAAGTGTTGTTGTAAGGGTATAGTGATCTTGTATGCACTTTGTAATTCTTTTTAGTGTTAATAATTGATTAACATAGAAATGTGTTTATTTTATGCTCTTATATCTTATCTTTTGTATATAAATATTACTTGGGTATTGTTTTGTCACTTTTACAGATATTCCAACCCAGCCCGTATGCAACCAGAAAAGTAGAGAAATGGAGATCAGATTCCTATATATTTACATTTTGAAGAATTGTAGATGAAGATCTCACATCTAGTTGCTGTTGGACAAGAAAATGATTGATAAAAAGGCCATGCACATTTCAAATTAAAGGAGGCTTGCAAGAGAAAAAGGAGAAAAGGCCTAGAACTTGTTACAAATGACAAAAGGCCTAAAACTTACTTGAAATAGCTAGGCCCATTTGTAATTAGGGTTAGGGTTTGGTTATCTCCTATAAATACCCTTGTAATATTGTTGTAGCCACCATCCTATTTTTCTATCTTAACCTCCATTAATAAAACTTCTTCTTCTTCTTTTATTTTCTAGCATTTTTCTTTTTCTTAGCAATTGGTGTTATCTTCACAATTAGTTTTGGTAGAACACCAATTGTATTTTACATTTTTTTATGAGCGATTAGTCGTTTGATTAGTTTCAACGACAATCCTAATTTTACTTTTTGTTGTTCTTCTTTTTCTGCAATTTTAATTTCTGCATTTTATTTGTGTTTTGCATTTTATTTTCCAAGCAATTTGTGCCATCTATTCAATTAGATTTGATAGAGCTCAAGTTGTCTTTGCGATTTTATTTTCATTAGTGATTAATCGTTTGATTAGATTCAACGATAATCCTAATTTTGCAATTTCAATTTGTTTTTATTTCAACCAAATCTCCAAACTTCGTCTAACTCGCCCAAGAGATTAGATAAATAATTTGATTTTAATCTACCTCCCGGTGTTCGACCTGCATACTACACATCTGTGCGCTTGCAGAATTTATTAAAAATATCACGCTTTTCTAGCGACGATCAAGTTTTTAGCGTCGTTGCCGGGGAGGTAACGATTAAATTTTATTATTTATTTAATTTCCGATTCGTGTTAGTTTTTATTTTTATTATTTGTCCTTTTTTTTATATATATAGGAAAAAATTATTGATTGGTTGGTATTAGTCATTGATATTTCAATCATCTAAACAAGGGAAAAAAATCTTGATTGGTGATTTGATATATCAATTACATTGGTGTTATCATCCATTAAACAAGAGAGAGAGAAAAAAGCTGCCTAATTTTTTCAATTTCTTTCCTTTCTTCTTTTGCCTTTCCACTTTTCAATACATTTATTTCCTTTCTACTTATACATATTTAATAAAAAATCCTTTTCTTATATTTCTTCTGTTCCCATTACTTCTCTGCCTCTAATATCATATCCACATCCTTCTATTTACACAATTATCTCCATACTTCCTCCTTCAACATCATTCCCCCCTTGCATATTCAACAGACTTCTCCTTCAACCTACCTCATATTCATCACAAACCAGGTCCAAACCTCCACTTCATTATTTTCATCACGCAGTACACCCCAACTACATCAAACTCCCCGTACTCCACAAATTCCCTCTTCATCAACCATAGTCAAACCACTTCACCTCAACAAATACATCACATTCACCTGCAATTATAAGCATCCGCTACTACACCAGTCTTGCCATCCATCGAACTGCCCTTACAACTTCTGCCAATTTCATCACAACCCTGCCTCATTACAAACCCATCTCGACAGGCCACACAACTTCAAAACCACGTTCGCAAATCCTGAAACCCGTTACCCAGTTCGCCATCAGCCTTCACCAAGACTGACCAAGACCCAGAAATCCAAAAACGTTCAGACCTTGATATCCCTTCATCTTCGTTACAAAATACACGGACATACCTCTACCCAAACCCGTCAACCAAAACCATCAACCATCGTAGCATCTCTGCCCTATCATCTCCTACCTCCGGATCCACACTCCACAAAATCATGCAAAGCACCCTTCTTCCTCGAACATAATACCCCCACACTTCCAAATCGCATACCCCATCAGCGAAGACCTTCAGATCATAACCGCAAGTCGCAAACTGCAATTCCAAAACCTAAATTGCCAACAAATACTTGGAAGCCTCTCGAGCCATCCATCTTTCATAGAACACCATCGCGATACCTAAAAATCCAAAAGAATCGGTTTACCATACCGAAACCTAGAAACAACCTCATCACCGTACTTCCAGTGTTTAATTCGAAGACTCCCCAAACCATAATCACACTAATTGCAACCTACAAAAAAAATCGCAATTGCATCCCTGATCACATCGGAAAAATCTGATTCAATAACTCCAAACCCAAATCGATATAAACCCCAAAATGAGATTTACAATCGAAACCTTTGAACAACAAAAACCTGAATCATGCAACAGCTAATTCGAGACAAATTTTGGATTTTATTTGATCTGATTGCATCTATTTTCGTTTTGGTTTGGGGAACTAATAAAAGGGGGATTGCGTTTGTTTGGAGTTGAAGTGAACCCTGCGAGGTGCCTTGGGTTTAGTTCCTCAGAGATTATAAAATAAGAGGAGCGGTTGTTTTAAGTTGAGAAGGGCATGAGTTTTATATTTGTTGGGAGCTTGGGATTTTTTGCATTGATTTGTGGCCCCTTTGTTTGTGATCTTTTGGGTAACACAAATAGGTTATACACGGAGCGTTTTGGTTTCAGCGAGAACAAAGGGAAAGAAAGTTGGATGTACTAAAGTGAATTTGTTTTTTATTACAATTTGTGGTTAGTTTGTGAGTGCGTCTGGACTGAAATTTTGTTTTCTCTGATGCAGTTGATCATTTACCCTTGAGTACGTTGATAGCATGAGCGGGTTATTTGTTAGCGAGCGCGACCTTTTTTGTTTATTTGTTTATTCTGATCTTGTTGAGTTTGGTTTTTCATTTACTTAGACTAGTCAGTTTTTAGAAGAGAAAAAGAGCAGAGTTTGATAATAGAGGCCAACTTTGAAGTGAAGAGTTCAAACAAGCGACAAGGAAATCAGATATCAAGCAATTTGCAATTTGCGAAATTTGAATTGTTAGGCTACTCAGCTGCACTGGACGGATAACCATACCCCACTGTAAAATTTCTTAACTCTACAGGTTCTGCAGCTACTTTGAAAAATATAGAAATTGCTTGTAAAAATCTTCTGCAGGGGAAGCGGCTTGCTTGTACAATTTTTTATTTTTTTCTATTATTTTGTGACTGTTCTGTGATTGAAATTTCTAAATCTATATGTGAGGAACGAATTTCAATAACTAAAATCATCACTCTCGTCGATTTTCAATTATAAAACTTGATTTGATTTTTGAAATAATATAATTGAAAAGTGGTGTTTTGTGAAGTTTACTGTCTCGTATAATTGGATCGCGGATATATAGAAGTTCAATTTATTGAACTATTAGCAAAGAGGTTGCATACTACCCGTAAAACATTGGTCGTATCCCTTAGTATTTATACTATACGTGAACGACCATAAGACCCTCTTCCCCTTCTAATTGAGTTAGTTAATTAATATAGCACAACTTAATCTTTTATATTATTTTGAGCTAAGATTAAATTCTGTCTTGCATTGACTTCATTCAAATGTTTGATTCAAAAAAATCATTGAGAGAAATGTGGGTTAATAGCCGGAGTAGACGTCCTCTTGAAGAGTATGACTATGAATTACAACTCATGAAGCAAAATTTTCCAAAATTTTAGTGAGTCCAATGTCAACAATTTTCAAAATTTTCCAAATGACTAACATTTTCAAAATCATAGAAATGATCGAAATGACGACTTCAACTCAAATTTCAATAATTTCGATTATGGGCCACATCCACATCAAAATAGCTTTGAATCCCAATATGGCTTTGATCCACATCATTATGAGGTTGTAAACCAAAATTTTCAAAATTATAGCCCACATCAACATCTTGAAAATAGCCAAAATTGCAATTTTCACTCGAATTTTAACAGTTTTGGTTACGAACATAATTTCTATGATCAAAAATGATTTCCAATATCATTTTCAATTTTCTGAAAATTCAAACAACCAACTCATTGGAAATAATATTGATCATGAAATCGATGTGGACTATAATTTTGAGAATGAAGAAATTCAAAATGAGAGATCTCAAATCAACGATTCTGAAGAATACCATCTTAACATTCTTAGAGAGAGGGTAGAAAATCAAGATAGACAGCTTGATGAATAAGATAGACAGCTTGATGAACTTCTTTGTTTAATGATGCCTTTTAAAGAACAACTCGAGCAATAAAATCAAATTCAAACATGCGATGAATCAAGAAATAATCCATTCTATACTGATAGTGAAAATTTTCAAATAACAACTTTGGAAATCGAGAATAACCATCTAAATGAAGTTGTTCACAATTCAATAAATGATTTGGACTTCGATTCTTTTCAGAAAAAAGATTTAAGCGCAGATTTTGATCTTCCTCTTTCAGGCGGCGAAAAATCTGAAATTCTAGAAATTAAACAAAATCAAGATATTGAATTTTTCAATTCAAATTTGGAAAAGGATTTTAATGAACATGAATTTTTGGATTGTATGAGGATGAGTTTCCAAATGAGGGTGAAATAGAATCAAGCCACGAATCCAAGTTTGAAAATTTTAACTTGGAAGAAACTTCCAACGAACTTGAAGTTATCAGTGTTGAAAATATGTTGTCCAGTAATGAAATTGAGAAATGTGATCATATAGTCTTGGATAACACTCAGAATTTAAATCTCACGATTGCAACTGAATTTATATACAATCACAAATTTTTGAACAATTACACTGATAAATTTGTTGAACACATGAATTACTTTTGGAATGCTGGCTTGGTTGAAAAACTTCATGTTAGGATGACCCTGGACATTTATCTACTGGGCTGTAAATCTAGGCATAAAGATGAGATGATTTTCAAAAACCTTTGCTTGCTAGAAAACATGCCTAGACATAGTGTGAATGGGATTCATCGGCTAGAACCAAGTTTGTGGGGAAAAGTTGGTGACATTCTTTGCATCGCATGCATCATAAACACATATATCATTGTACATATGATCCATTCTTACATATAGTTAGGCTTCATTTCATTCTGCAAATCATTTTTCATCTAATCCATCTATGGGTTTTATCATTCAAATTTAGGAAACGTGCTACATTGTGGACTCTGTTTTTTCCAAGTGTAGGGGGAGTCTGCATTTCATTCATTTTTGTTTTTTCTTTATTTTTCTTTCTTTTCATTTTCAGCCATTTAAATAGGACCATCATGCATTTTAGATCGTAGTAACATGCCATTTTTATTTTTTTTGAAAATACGACTCATTTTAGTTTGATACAACAAAATAAGTTAACAATTGTTAATCAGTTGATAGTATTTTTTCTCTCAACTAAGATCAAATAAGAAATGTGATGAAAAGTTGAATTTTGAGGGATAATAGTGTAACTCGTACATAAGGAGATTCTTAAGTGATGGCCATGAAGTTTATTCTAAATTGTAGTCTTTGTTTAAATAAGTGGAGGACTTAAAATACTTATATTGGATTTTCGAATCTTTAAAACTAAGTCGTGTTAAGTTGAATTCGCGTAAATCTCTTTTGTGATTATATTTTAAATAATAATAATAGTAATCCAAGGGTATCCAACATTGCTTGTATATCTAACGTTGATGTGCAAACCCGCCAAGCTCTATTCGACATGTGGTTGAAAAAGTCAGCGTTGGAATATCTTGGTCTCATTTTATGAGATTGGACACCTAAGAATTACCGACATGTTGTTGACATAGTCAGCGTCGGTCTACACAATCCTCCAAGCTCTGTCCCAACTCTCCGTCAGTCCGAAAGGCAGTGTATGGGTGGTATACCTTGGTCTTTAGTTAGGTGTATGTAATTAATTGTAAATTTCAATTTTTATAGAGATAGAGAATAAGCGATGATGCCTAAACACTTCTTGATCTTATTGATTTGACTAGCCATACACGAGGAAATAATAATACCGCTTTACAAACTGTGCCAAGCAAACTAAGAATTTATTTTATGGATGCACTATGTTATCAACCGAACCAATTGGCCAACCGGAATTTAACATTTGAAAACTTGAATTGTGTTGAAAATTTGTGACAAGTTGAGGTATCTAAAATAAAATCAACTGATTAAAATTTGTCAACTTAATTTGTTGTACCACTTTCCTGAAACAAATCTTGTTTTCATTTTTGTTTTTAGTTTGCATATGTTCATTGCATTCGTGTAGTTTCATTAGAATCATAGCATACTGCATTTGGATTTTGTGGGTAGTATCCGCTGAAAACCCTCACGAGACACCACTCGTCCTACTAGGGACACCTAGAGGTTTAACGGCTTATTGCATACGCTCAATGCAATCTTGTTTCCTATGAAAGTGTGACCTATCTAGTTTAGTTTTCCATTTCTTGTTTTACTCGAGGACGAGTAAAAGATACGTGTGGGGGTATTCGATTAACATAGAAATGTGTTTATTTTATGCTCTTATATCTTATCTTTTGTACATAAATAAATATTACTTGGGTATTGTTTTGTCACTTTTACAGATATTCCAACCCAGCCCGCATGCAACCAGAAAAGTAGAGAAATGGAGATCAGATTGCTATATATTTACATTTTGAAGAATTGTAGATGAAGATCTCACATCTAGTTGCTGTTGGACAAGAAAATGATTGATAAAAAGGCCATGCACATCTCAAATTAAAGGGGGCTTGCAAGAGAAAAAGGAGACAAGGCCTAGAACTTGTTCCAAATGACAAAAGGCCTAAAACTTACTTGAAATAGCTAGGCCCATTTGTAATTAGGGTTAGGGTTTGGTTATCTCCTATAAATACCCTTGTAATATCATTGTAGCCACCATTCTATTTTTCTATCTTAACCTCCATTAATAAAAGTTCTTCTTCTTTTTCTTCTTCTTCTTTTATTTTCTAGCATTTTTCTTTTTCTTAGCAATTGGTGTTGTCTTCGCAATTAGTTTTGGTAGAACACCAATTGTATTTTACATTTTTTTATGAGCGATTAGTCGTTTGATTAGTTTCAATGACAATCCTAATTTTACTTTTTGTTGTTCTTATTTTTCTGCAATTTTAATTTCTGCATTTTATTTGTGTTTTGCATTTTATTTTCCAAGCAATTTGTGACATCTATTCGATTAGATTTGATAGAGCTCAAGTTGTCTTTGCGATTTTATTTTCATTAGTGATTAATCGTTTGATTAGATTCAACGATAATCCTAATTTTGCAATTTCAATTTGTTTTTATTTCAACCAAATCTCCAAACTTAGTCTAACTTGCCCAAGAGATTAGATAAATAATTTGATTTTAATCTACCTCCCTGTGTTCGACCTGCATACTACACATCTGTGCGCTTGTAGAATTTATTACAAATATCATGCTTTTCTAGCGACGATCAAGTTTTTGGCGCCCTTGCGGGGGAGGTAACGATTAAATTTTATTATTTATTTAATTTCTGATTCGTGTTAGTTTTTATTTTTATTATTTGTCCTTTTGTTTTTTTATATATAGGAAAAAATTATTGATTGGTTGGTATTAGTCATTGATATTTCAATCATCTAAACAAGGGAAAAAAATCTTGATTGGTGATTTGATATATCAATTACATTAGTGTTATCATCCATTAAACAAGAGAGAGAAAAAAAAGCTGCCTAATTTTTTCAATTTCTTTCCTTTCTTCTTTTGCCTTTCCACTTTTCAATACATTTATTTCCTTTCTACTTTTACATATTTAACAATATAAAATAAAATCCCCTTCCTTATATTTCTTCTATTCCCATTACTTCTCTGCCTCCAATATCATCTCCACATCCTTCTATTTACACAACTACCTCCATACTTCCTCCTTCAACATCATTCCCCCTTGCAAATTCAACAGACTTCTCCTTTAACCTACCTCATATTCATCACAAACCAGATCCAAACCTCCACTTCATTATTTTCATCACGCAGTACACCCCAACTACATCAAACTCCCCGTACTCCACAAATTCCCTCTTCATCAACCACAGTCAAACCACTTCACCACAACAAATACATCACATCCACTTGCCATTATATGCATCCGCTACTACACCAGTCTTTCCATCCATAGAATTGCCCTTACAACTTCTTCCAACTTCATCACAACCCTGCCTCATTACAAACCCATCTCGACAGTCCACACAACTTCAAAACCACGTTTGCAACTCCTGAAACCCGTTACCCAGTTCGCCATCAGCCTTCACCAAGACTGACCAAGACCCAAAAATCCACAAATGTTCAAACCTTGATATCCCTTCGTCTTCGTTACAAAATACACGGACATACCTCTACCCAAACCCGTCAACCAAAACCATCGACCATCGTAGCATCTCTTCCCTATCTTTTCCTACCTCCGGATCCACACTCCACAAAATCATGCAAAGCACCCTTCTTCCTCGAACACAATACCCCTACACTTCCAAATCACATACCCCATCAGCGAAGACCTTAAAATCATAACCGCAAGTTGCAAACTCCAATTCCAAAACCTAAATTGCCAACAAATACTTGGAAGCCTCTCGAGCCATCAACCTTTCATAGAACACCATCGCGATACCTAAAACTCCAAATGAATCGGTTTACCATACCGAAACCTAGCAACAACCTCGTCACCGTACTTCCAGTGTTTAACTCGAAGACTCCCCAAACCATAATCACACTAATTGCAACCCACAAAAAAAATCGCAGTTGCATCCCTGATCACATCGGAAAAATCTGATTCAATAACTCCAAACCCAAATCGATATAAACCCCAAAATCCGATTTACAATCGAAACCTTTGAACAGCAAAAACCTGAATCATGCAACAGCTAATTTGAGACAAATTTTGGATTTTATTTGATTTGATTGAGTCTATTTTCGTTTTGGTTTGGGGAACAAATAAAAGTGGGATTGCGTTTGTTTGGAGTTGAAGGGAACCCTGCGTGGTGCCTTGGGTTTAGTTCCTGAGAGATTATATAATGTGAGGAGCGGTTGTTTTAAGTTGAGAGGGGCATGAGTTTTATATTTGTTGGGAGCTTGGGATTTTTAGCATTGATTTGTGGCCCCTTTGTTTGTGGTCTTTTGGGTAACACAAATAAGTTATACACGGGGCGTTTTGGTTTCAGTGAGAACAAAGGGAATGAAAGTTGGATGTACTAAAGTGAATTTGTTTTTTATTACAATTTGTGGTTGGTTTGTGAGTGCGTCTGGACTGAAATTTTTTTTTCTCTGTTGCGGTTGATCATTTACCCTTGAGTACGTTGATAGCATGAGCGGGTTATTTGTTAGTGAGAGCGACCTTTTTTGTTTATTTGTTTATTCTGATCTTGTTGAGTTTGGTTTTTCATTTACTTAGACTTTTCAGTTTTTAGAAGAGAAAAAGAGCAGAGTTTGATATTAGAGGCCAACTTTGAAGTGAAGAGTTCAAACAAGCGACAAGGAAATCAGATGTCAAGCAATTTGCAATTTGCGAAATTTGAATTGTTAGGCTACTCAGCTGCACTAGACGGATAGCCATACCCCACTGTAAAATTTCTTAACTCAACAGGTTCTGCAGCTACTTTGAAAAATATAGAAATTGCTTGTAAAAATCTTCTGCAGGGGCAGCGGCTTGCTTGTACAATTTTTTATTTTTTGCTATGTATTCTAATAACATATAAAAGAATAACATATAAAAGAATATTTTTTGCTATGGGTTTACATTTTTCTATGTATTCTAATAACATATAAAAGAATATTTTATATTTTTACATTCTAATAACAAATAAAAGAATAATTTATTTGTTACAATTTCTAATCTAACTTAGCAAATAAAAATGCTAATTCTATTTCCTGTGAAGCTTGTTTCATCTATTTTATTACAAACATGATATGTTTGTTTTTATCTATTTCATAACAAACATGAGACACACAAATCAATTCAGTGATTCGTCACAATCATAAAACAATCAACACTGCAATAAATATATATATACAACACCCACATGAATTTTATATAAAATGAATATAAATTTCACAATGAAATAAATAATTAATTTTATTTTAAAATAGAAATCTCACATTACTTTTTGTCTGAATTTTCAAAGTGCTATGTTTTCAGATCTGGTTGTTCCATGCTGCAAATCTTTTGTTCACGATCTCAACACATTTCGTTTCACGAGATTCTGATTATATATGAACAAGATATGGCAATTTTTATATTAATTTCATAAATTAATAATTAATTAATAAACCAGTTCACTAATTACATTGTTAAAGAAAATCCACGGCCCCGTTTTCTTCCTTCTTCATCATGAACACATCGAACCCACTTTCACGCTTCCATCCTTGGAAATCGCGCCACCCCCATGCCGCTAGAGATCGATCATCTAGCACCACTCGAAAGCCCCTACCTTCCTCTCGCCGACACCCCCCCCAAATGGTGCAACTCGCACCCTATTCGATGCCGCAAATTTGCCTCGAACGGCGGCCTTCCCTGCCCCAAATCCACGCCCAATACCCCACGAATCATGTTCATATCCCTACAGATTCGAAGCCCTCTCCTTCCTCTACGATGTTTGTTATATAATTTTCTAATTTTATTAAATGGATTACAAGTGAATTGAGGGAGAAGTTTTGTGCGGTATGGCCATTGATTTCTGAAAACGGCTGTTGCGTATTACTAATGGAAGAATAAGGGTTTAGGTCATCTATTATTTATAATATAATAATATTTAATCTCTAGTTTTGCAAATAAATCCATAAATTCTCAGTAGCTCCCAATTCAGCCCAACAAAAGTTGTCCTTAGGCAAATACCCACGTTCCGGACACAATAAACTAGGTCCCGTCAGCCCGTTTGATCGTATCAGCCTACTTTTCTTTATTTCAAAATATAAATCATTTAATTATTAAATTTGATCATACATTTAAATTTACCGGGACCACATACTAGCTCTAAAAATTCCATAAAATTTATTTCTAGCTATGTTTTGACGATACGGTCCTAACAAAACTAATTTCGTTGAATTTCGAGACCGTTTGAAAAATGGTCATTTTCTGGTCGATCGAAATTGACTTAAATTGACAAAACACATTTTCTTTTGCCATGCTCACATATTAATTCCAAAAATTATGGAAAATTAAACTTAGAAATAATTTGACATTCCGGTTCCAACAAAAGTGGTTTCGTCGAAAAAGGAGGTCGTTTGCAAAATCGCTATTTTCAAGGGCTATATATTATATTAAAACATATATAAATTCTACAACGACTTTTCTGAATATTCAATTGACCATAACTTTTGATTCCCGCTATGAAATTTCAATTTTTCAGATTCGTTGGAAAGATGTTTTTAAATAGATTCTAATATTTTTGGTCTCACTAAAATCCGATTTATTTTGCAACCTATACAGTCAGTCAAAGTTCAAATTCAAATTTTCAACCTACCGCGCTATTTCTAACTCCTTGTATAATTAAAATAAAAATATTCATTATAACTTCAATTTAAAATAAAAAAAATTTGTCATTATTATTATAAATAAATTATTTTAGCTATTCAAAATCCATTAAAATTTCTAAAATATAAATTTTAAATTGGTTCTAAAATTCCGAGTTGTTACAATCTCCCCCACTTAAAATCTTTTCGTCCTCGAAAAGGAACGGAGCTGAAAGTTGTTTAACTAACCGACTCAATTTTAATTTTTTATTAGTTTCAATAATTTTATTGGTTGATTAACTTTTAAAAATATGTGTAACTTTTATACATTCAAAAATTATATTTTCTAAGATCAGATTATATATATATATAATCACAAATACGTTAATTATAAACATGTCACTCTCAAACTCATTCTAGGGCATTTCTAACCCCATCTCTAATGAGCTTCTCATTCAAGGATGCTACTGATCCTATCTCTAATGGGTATTCTTTTATAGGATATTTCTAATCCTACCTCTGGTGAATCTTTTGTTCAGTTCTAACAAGTTGTACCCCAATGATTTGAGCTAACATGAGCTCTGATACCAACTGTAACGACCCAGATTTTGCCCGGACCTAATCAATCGCAAAATCGGCTAAGACCGTTCAAAAACCCGAATATGCTAACTTTGGGAATACAACATATCAGAACAAATAACAGCAGACTTTTATAAACATTGCATTAATGTTACATCAGAGTACAGAATATCAGAGTACGTTGAATATAATACAGCGGAAGATAAATTACAATGAATTTAATACAGTGCAGCGGAATTACTACTATGGTACAGTGGAAGTCTATCAATACTCTAGACACAGCTTTAAGCTTCGATGCAGAATATGGAGAAGTTATTAAGCCTAGAAGTTTTTATATGCACAAGAGAATTATATATATACAAACAAATCAAAAATTTCAAAATAATTCAAAACAGCTAAGCGGGAAGGCCAATTACGAAATCGACCCGTTCTAGGGGTCGACCCAAGACCCAGCTGGGTCGACCCCGGGGTCGAACCAGGGAGTTTGGGGTCGATCCATGGGTCGACACCCAAAGGGGGGTCGACCATTATACAGATCTCGTTTTCTGAACCTGGACTTGTTTTCTGGCTTGGTTCGTTAGTTTTAGGATATAAATAGGACCCCATTTCTTTTATTTTTACACACCAAAAATAATGGGGACAAAGAGACGCTACCCAACTTAGACTGAGTTAGCCTATTTCCTTCAACAATAGCTTATACGCATCCAAGAATTTCTTCTACATCTTCAGCCTATTGTTCTCTGTTCTTTAGATCCAATCTCTGTGAGTTCATGTTATTTTTAAATATAAACATTTAATAAGTAATCTTGACATGTTTACAAGTTTGGATCTAAGCCTATGCCTGTTGATAACCGATGCATTACAGATCTACCATTACTTGTACACCTGATCTATTGTTCTAATATGCCGAATTCTGCCATCATATGCCTATTCATTTATTATGACCAATTTTATCATCATATGCCTGATTTGTTATTATGCCTATTCTTGTTCTCTTCACTACCTCTTTCCCTTATTATTTTATAGCAAGGCTACCTTCGAGCCTAGGCCTATCGCTGAAATATGCGAACGCACGAAATTGGGGATCATTGCGTAACATCCCGGCTTTTTGCCCGGTTTTCGCCGGTAATTAAACCAACTTAATCCATTCAGAAAGAAGGATTGTTAGGGGTACTTACACATTTGCACAAAATAAAAAGAAATTTCCATAATCAATACAATAATATTACATCAGAGTTACGAGAAATACATTAGAGTACATCGATTACATAGTGGAAGAGATACTAAACTCAGCAGAAGAATATGCATGCTCCAAGATATAGTAGCTCCAGATATACCAGCATCCTGCTCAAACCAACTCCAAGTCTAAACTGTAAACTAAACTACTAGGCTTCCCACCCAAAAATTATGGGCACCCAGAGTTTAGGTGTAGGAACAATAAACTCCAGGTCAGTCATGGGACTGGTGTGAGAACTCAAAGGGTTTATTTTAAAGTTAGGTAATTCACCGGACCACACCGCTAATGCGGAATAGGTTTACTCCATGTGAATACCAGTGCATCAAAGTTCATAATGACTTTTTGAAAAATAAAGTTGTCGTAAGCTCGTCCCACATCACACAATGCAAGCGCACACCAGATGGGTGAGTTTTGCCTTATGATAACCAAAAATGCCTTCATACGTGAAAATCCTCTTTTACTACTAAATATAGTGTGAAAACCTTTTCGCAAATAAATGTATTAAACCTAGCCAGCGTAATTCCCCATCCCATTATACTGACAGTCCTGCCGATAACCAGCAGGCTATACAATCAAAACCGTACGGGCTCATAGTGGAGATTGGGTTTCCAACATGATGGTTTCTGGTACGAAAGACCATTTGTGGGCTCACAACTTTCTTGCGCGCATCATCCCAGTACTCACGGATAACGTCCAGACTCGGACTCCGTTATACTAACCCACCATACATGAACCAGAGTACCCAACGAATAGCGTCCCAGACTGAGGTCTTCGTAGTACCCTTTCATCATTACATCCTGGTGCACCGAACATACGAAACAAAAATCTGACCACCAGTTCACCATCAATCCGGGGTGTGAGGTTCGTCGAGGTCACGATATACACAAAGTTACGCTTAAATAAGCCATGCTTTGGTCATCCATAGCTCATCACATAACTTAAGTATGCCACATTGTCCATTCACTACGCATCACTGATTTCTATAAATATATAACCTCTACGCTCATACGTCTTGGAGAAGGGTGTTAAGCAAGAGAATAAATTCTCCGCCACCAAGCAGATATATATTAATAATGATCAGTGCTACACAGTCAATTACAATGTCAGACACACAATCCATACATGTACGTTCTAGGTCTGAAAGAAACAACAATATGAAATTCCTTCACATACGTTCGGGCTTCTTGCCACTAACTGATATAAAATCCATCTGCAAATGGAAGCGACCCATTCGAGATGTTTAGCAAATCGTCCTTACGACATGAAGAGTCCTGGTCTTTAATGTCGTCTTTAGTTGCTCCACAACATCGTATTATTATTTGGAATGGTTTTTATACATACATATGATCGCGGTCTTTCCAAATAATAGGCGCAATTTAAAAAAACATAACAACCCACAGGCTTTCTACCAATCTCCTTCTGTCTTGGATTTTTTCAAAATTAAACTTCTTTGAAGCAATTCTCAAATTATTACAAAATCCATATTTAACCTTTCTCTTTTAAAACACATCCCTTAAATCAAAGATGATTTAGCCTCAAAGCGTTAATTAATTTTCCGTTTAATAACTCGTTATCAAAATCTAGTTTCCTTTGAAAACGCTTAATCCACATTTCAACCATATTTTCCAATTGAATTGATTTTCCAACATTCCATTCTTTAATCTTAACTAAAAGATTATACTTTCTTTCCAATTCCTCACTTTTAATTTCCCCAAATCAAAGATCTGATTAAATCCTCAAATTACGATATGAATTTCCATAAATCAGTCTCATTAGATTTCAAGAATGATATTATTGAAGATATAATTCCTGACAAAACTCAAATCAATCGTTATTGAACATAAGTAACACAGAAGTTGTATCTACTGGTATTGGATATCAATTCTCATAATCAATGAATACTATAAGTGGAATAACGATATAATAATAATAATATCTTTCAAATTCCTCAAATAGTATACGTTTACACCAAAGAATTTCATATCAAATATCCGAAGATTATTTCTATCCAACTTATCCCAATCAAATTGGGAAACCCACATCTTAATTAAAAGATTTATCCAACTCTTTGACATTAGATTTGGATAGAAATATCATCTACTTATACTTAATATTAATCTTTGTATCCAACCCACACTATAAGCGGAATAACGGTGAACTACCTTTTAAATTCCTCAAATAGTAAGAGTCATCATCTATCGAATTAACATCAAACAACCGGAGATTTAGCTCCAACCATATCCAGTTATTTAAAATTGAAAACCATGTTTTAATATAAAATAAATCAATTTAATTTCCATATAAAACATTTTCAATACTTTTAAATCTTTGAAAACATTCCACCAATCATTTACAAATGATTACTTATAGTTCGGAAAACAGCTCGTGGTTTACCACTTCAAAATAGATTGTTTTCAAAGAAAGAGTTACTATAGTGTTTCAAAAGCGTTACAAAATAGTTATCTTAACTACTTTGATCAAAATATCGTTTATCTTAGCCAAAACTTAAACTTTACAATTCAAAACACTTTTACATAATTTATAATGATTTTACAAGATTCTTCATATTTTTAAAACATTTAAATTAGCTTTTTATAGTTATGGTTGACAACTGCTCTTACAGCGACCTTTTCCAAAATGGTTTTAAACATATCTTGAAAATTATAACTCAAAAGTAAAATCCACTTTCACTCATTTGAAAGCTCATGTTAATGGAAATCAAACGTTTTTCATTTCATGGAAATCCGATTAAGATTGCAAAAGTTAGAAGCGTTTAAAGTTTGCATCTAAAATACATGAATTGCCACTGTGCGACAAGCTCTATTTTGACCGCAATAAAATTATTCTTCAATATTTCAAAATACCTTAGAAAACCATTATATACCATTTAAAATCATTTAAGATAATTTACATTGACTTTCCAAATTATCTTGGGCTCAAAATTCAACTTTTATTTTTCACTTAATTAAATATTAAATTAAAAATCTAATTTATTTCTAAATTCAAATAACCTTAAATTAACCATCTCATTCGTCGGATCAGTTAGGTATAGCCAGGGAGAGTAGGAAACTATATTTTCCAAACCCAAGCCTATACATTATCCTCTCTTTCATCCTAAAATGTTCCGGTATTTATTTATTCATTTAAAGAACTTTATCAATATATATGAATTCATACATATGGTCTTCCCCAATTATCAACCTTCAATTTCAATATTGATATTGTTTCTAATTACGAAGGAGATTTATCGATCACCCATGTGATACCATAATTGTTGTGTTATAGTGTGTGTGAAACAACATCAACAACCATTATAAACATCCACATCAACCATCATTAACATGATTAAATAAATCATAATTGTGCACAAGCGTTATAACACTAACGCTTAATAGTGTGTTCTAAACTACGCATCCATCATCCATCACAACAAACATCAATTATCATTAACCACTAATAATCCATCACTATATTTTAATTAGTCTAGCTATTAATTAAATATATAAACCGTGGTTAAAGAGTTCTCACCAAACAACTTTCCAATCTTTACGGTAGGCGAGCCTAGCTGAATGAACCATTAGACTGTATTTCGGCATACTGTCTTCTTCACCAAAATATATATAATATAATATACACTAATCTCTCTCTCTCTTTATATTATAGGAGGAGGAGGAGGATGACTACAAACTTCGGCAAGGTGGTGGTGGGAAAGAGGAAGACTTATGCCATAGAAACCATGCCCATAAGCTTTAATAAGAAGGTGGAAAGAAGGAAATGGAATGGAATGGTAAGAAAATGAAGAAAAGACCTCCTTATATACGAATGGAGAGGTAAGGAGGTAGTGACACCTAAGGGGGCAAGTGTAAGGCATGCATGGAAGGAGGTATGCAAAAATACAAGTGTAATGACACTTGTCTTAAGGAGAGAAGGTGAACGTTTGGTAGCATTTTCCCTTAAATGCTATGAAAACTAAGGGCAACACGTAATTCTATTGCTACTAATTCATGTTTTGGTTTGACAAATACGATCGAACGACAAATAGTATCAATAAATCCAAACTTATTAATAATCGTTCTCATTTATAATTCAAATAAAATCTATAATATAATTTATTAAAATTATTAAATATTCTTAACCAAATATATGTATGTCAAATTCAAATTCAAATTTAAATTGAAATTAAGTAATGAAAATTCCAATATTAAATTGGTTAAAAATTCTGGATCGTTACATTCACCCCCCTTAAAACATTTCGTCCTCGAAAAGGAAAGGGAATCATAACTACTCATTCGACAAATTCAAGATTAAGATTCTTTATACCAAAGCTCCCCGTTCTCATAATGGATATACCTGGTAGAATATTATAACACACATATTTACGGACAACCATATCTACATGTCCTCCAACGATATCCTCCAGTTACCCATTATATTCGATTCATCGTTTACTGGGCCAATTACTTATACTCAACCCTTTATTATTTCAAAAAAAATTAGAGTTATAAATTTATTCTCTTAGATTGCAAATACAAAGTTTATGAAACTTATTCCTGTTCAGTTCCCCAAAATTACTATTATTCTTTACATGGAAAACTCGATCATTTCAGAACTCAGCTTATCTAAACGTTTTAGTTTAGGTAATATCTTCTTACTATTCCCACTTGCCAAATATTCTTTAATCAAATTGTGAAACTTAATTCACAAGGTATTCATCCTTACTTAAATAGTTCCTTTTATTGCCATAATATACTTTATAACTTGTCGACTGTCCAAAATTGCCGATAATTCCATATTTTTTCTTTATTCCTTATATTGCTTAAGTTTGGCTATCCTCGTTAATTATTCTAAATTCAAGATTACAAAACTTGTTTCCTTCAAACTTTAGAGAAACAGCTTTAACCAATGTAGCCCTTAACCAAAATATCGTCAAATATCATATCGTCATATTGAATTCTCAAGATATTTGCATTTTAAATTTAATTAGTAGGGGATGACTAATTATAAAATATCCTGATTAATTAATTCCAACTTAGCCTTTAAATCGTTTCCCGAACTGCTTAGATTGCTTATGTAGATTACAACTTTACATAAACGTCATTTAATCAACTAAGAAATTCCAAGCACAAGATGTCGTGCTCAAGTTTTAAATTCCCAAATATTTTCAAAGATCTTTTTTCCTTTATATTGAAAATATATTCTTTCAAAATCAATTCCAAAAATTAATTTCAAATTCTTACTCAAAATTTTGATTTGAGTTTTAAAACTATATATCTTTTCAAAACCTTTTTTTATATCACAAACACACTTTCTCATATACTCTCTACTTAATTTACTGGCTTATCCTTATTACCGGTTTACCTAGTATAATTCTTACAACCCAATCAAATTTTTACTTATCTATTTAAGTTCACATCAATTTACCAAACAATTTCAAACACTTATCTAAATGGGTTTAAGTATATATTGATGTTTTAATCAGAATCATATAGTCATCCCACTTTCAAAACTCGAAAATACATACTGATGATGTTGCAGTCATCAACATAATCATCTTCAAGCAACTAGAGTGTGATTCTATATCTGTCTAGTATACTTAAGACTTCGCATATACGTTGATCAAGCATATACACAAAATCTCCTTATACTTAATAGTCTAACCTCAACATCGAATAAAATATTCAAACTCTTATTATATATTTTGGTTCCTAACCATATTGATTAATTTCTTTAGAGGAGAATATACCTTAACAAATTTGACCCAAGTTTATCTCTTAACAACTAATATAATTTAATCTTATCCATATTTCGAAATGTTACCCAATAGTGAAATTAAATCCCAAAGGCATTTGTACTCGATCGTTTTCCTAATCAGTGGAAGGGGCTTAATTACCATGCCATAAGAAGTATTTTATGTGTAATGGTAATCATAAAATACAAACTTAACCTTAATCGTGTGATTATGTATCCAGGTTATAATTAACCATGTACTTTCAAAATATGTTTCGTTCTTAAAATATAACTTTTGAAAACTCATTTCATATTTTCAAATGCGCTCTCTTAAATATAATTCTCCAAAATCTCATTCTAGGGAATTACTAACCCTATCTCTATATATAACTCTGATGAATCTTTCCTTTTGTTCAAATGTGTCGTACCCATTGCTTTGTATAAACAAAAGCTTTGATACCACATTGTAATGACCCGGCTTTTTGCCCAGCTTTCGCCGGTAATTAAACCAACTTAAACTGTTCATAAAGATGGGTTGTTAGGGGTACTTACACATTTGTACAAAATAAAATGAAACTTCCATTATCATTACAATAATATTACATCAGAGTTACGAGAGATACATCAGAGTACATTGATTACACAGCGGAAGAGATACTAAACTCAGTAGAAGAATATGCATGCTCCAAGATATAATAGCTACAGCTAAACCAGCATCCTGCTCCAACCAACTCCAAGTCTAAACTGCAAACCAAACTACTAGGCTGCCCGTGCAAAAATTATGGGCACCTAGAGTTTAGGTGTGGGAACAATAAACTCCAGGTCAGTCATGGGACTAGTGTTAGAACACAGAACAATCGTTTTTAGGGTTTATTTTAAAGTTAGGTAATTCACGGGACCACACCGCTAATGCAGAACAGGTTTACTCCATGTGAATACCAGTGCATCAAAATTCATAATGACTTTTTGAAAAATGAAGCTATCATAAGTTTGTCCCACATCACACAATGCAAGCGCACACCAAATGAGCGAGTTTTGCCTTATGACAACCAAAAATGTCTTCATACGTGAAAATCCACTTTTACTACCAAATATAGCGTGAAAACCTTTTCGCAAATAAATGTATTAATCCTAGCCAGCATAATGCCCCATCCCATTATACTGACAAACCTTCCGGTAACCAGCAGGCTATACAATCAAAACCGTACAGGCTCGTAGTGGAGATTGGGTTTCCAACATGATGGTTCCTAGTACGAAAGACCATTCGTGGGCTCACAACTTTCTTGCGTGCATCATCCCAGTACTCTCGGATAACGTCCAGACTCAGACTCCGTTATACTAACCCACCATACATGAATCAGTACTCAACAAATAGCGTACCAGAATGGTGACTTTGTAGTACCCTTTCATCATCACATCCCAGTGCACTGAACATACAAAACGAACACAAAAATCTGACCATCAGTTTACCATCAATCCGGGGTGTGAGGTTCGTCGGAGTCACGATATACACAAAGCTATGCTTAAATAAGCCATGCTTTGATCATCCACAGCTCATCACATAGCTTAAGTATGCCACATTGTCCATTCACTACGCATCACTGATTTCAATCAATATATAACCTCTAAGCTCATACGTCTTAGAGAAGGGTGTTAAGCAAGAGAATAAATTCTCCGCCACCAAGCAGATATATATTAATAAAGATCAGTGCTACGCAGTCAATTACAATGTCAAACACACAATCCATACATGTCCGTTCTGGGTCTGAATGAAACAACAATCCAGAATTCTTTCACATACGTTCAGGCTTCTTGCCACTTAACTGATATAAAATCCATCTTCAAATGGGAGCGACCCATTCGAGACATTCAGCAAGTCGTCCTTACGACATGAAGGGTCCCGGTTTTCAATGTTGTCTTCGATGTCTTCAATTGCTCCACAATGTCGTATTATTACTTGGAATGGTTTTCAAAGTTACATCCGATCCCGGTCTTTCCAAATAACAGGCGCACGTAACAACCCGGAAAATCAGAACCAATTTAAAATTTTATTTTAAGAAAATTTGACAGAAAATGCGTCAGAATTTAAAAATTCCATTTTAAATTAAAATAATTAAAAAAAAATTAAATAAAATTATGATGTTATTTATGTATGATCTGAAATTTATTACTAATAAACAGTTATTTGTAATTAGATAAATAGTGATTTATTACAACTGAAATTAGTATCAAGTTGTAAGTATATTTGTCGTAATTAACTTCAAACAATTGATAATAAAAGCAAACAGTAGTTGAGTCATTGTTTTGTTAAAAACTTTAATATAAGAGTTTTATGATAATTAATAATAAAATCAAAACATAATTTCTTTGCTCATTCACATTACATGCATGTTTATTTAGCTTTCCTTTCTTTTTCTAACTTCATCAAATTCACTACCTCTTTTCTCACCACTCTCCATTAATTACGCATTCATTTCTTTTATTTATCTATTAATTTATTACTCTTCATTCTATGAACTAATTTCTCTGCAATTTTCACACATGTATTCTTATTTCTTAAATTTACATCCCTTTATTTCTTTTCTTTTTTTCTTTTCCTTTTATTATTTCTCTCCAAAAACAAATCAACTCCATGTATGTATATTTCTTTTTATTTGTGCTTGCATGAGCATTGAATAAGTTCCTTAAATTTTGAAACGTTAATATTATATGTTTTGAAAATTAAGAAGTTATAAACTTTCTAACAATTGGCATTAAACAATAAATCATGCATTAATTACATTCCCGATTTTTCTTTCCCTATGTTTTTCTTTTGAATTTTTGAATAGGAGATAAATGTTGATTAGATTAACACTTGCCTAGTCCGCTAATTTAATTCCTTTGTAACCTACTATAAGTGAAGAGACACATTAGGGTAATGAAATAAATGTTTATTCATTAAAAATAATAATGATAAATTAGACATATATATATATATAATGGATAAAATTTACATGCTACGGAGTAGTTATTGGTTAGTTAAAATATAATTTTTAACTAATGTAAGTGATGAAAATAATAAATTTGAAATAAATACGCCACCTCAGCCAATTTATTTCCCTTGTAACATAAAACATATGTAGAGTCACAAGTAAGGAATAAAGTAAAATATATAACCAAATAAAGAAAAAAAAGGGAAACTCGCCTCCTTTATAAAATAAATAAATAAAATTTGAAATTATAATCAATGGAAATTAGGGGCATGTCATTCATTGCAAGAAAAAAATAAAGAAGGAAAAAGAATAATGAAAATGATAATAATAATGGCCGCATGCGTTTCATTTATATTCTTTATTTTTCTTCTATGTTCTCTCTCTTCCTCTCATATGCATATATGCCATATTTTATGCCTTTTATAAATACAAGAAAAAAAGATAAGATAAACACCTATTAAATTAAATATTATTTAATATACATATAACCTAATATATACGGTCAAAACTGAACCCTAATTCTTACACCAAGCTGCTGCCATGTTCTTTATCAATGGCCCTAACACTCTTAAATTCCTTTCCCCTTTTCTTTGAATCCATTCAGTAAAATTCGAAATTTCCAAAGAAAAAAATGAAAGAGGGCCTCGAGAACTTTGGGTTGTGTGGTGGAGATCATATATTATGAAGCGGAGGGCTCGAATTTCAGTAGCAAACCCGATCCGTTCGCACCCCTTTGCCGACATATGGGGACCACCGAACTGGTGGTGGTTGCGGGCGACGGTGGCACACAGTAGGGGCTCTGACGTGGTGAAGACGGATGCGATCCGAACACCTGTAATGGCGACGTGACGTGAATGTTCGATGGGAACAAATGGGTTTCAGGCTACAGCTATAAACGATAAAGGGAAGATGGTAATTGAAGGATAATTAATTAATTATTTTAATTTTGAAATCAATGTTTTTAAATTACATATCTTTTTATACGAGGTCCGTTTTGCAAACCTTCAGTTGCGTTGGAACTGTCATGAAGAGTACTACAACATGGAACCGACTGAAACAGATTTAGATCTCGTCTCAATTTTTGGCGAAGTGGAAAGCTTTCGGTGAGATTTCTTATTTTTAAAATTTAAAACTAAAACAAATTGTTATGCATTGGAAATCTGTATTTATTTGCTATTAAAATTCATATTGCTTGTGGTACATGATCAGATTGTTTGATGTTATTTGTTGTTCTGTTGATATTATGGAATATTGTTGTTGTATTAGAATTAACAACACAAAAGTGTAAACTTTGTTGTATTAAAATTGACAAAATAAAAATGTCAATTTGTTAAATTAGATTATTGCCAAAACTAAAATAACATTTTTGGTTATAGACGTTATGCATTAGGATTAAAGTAACATATTTGTTATAACTGTTATGCATTAGAATAAAGATAACATTTCTATTATAAATGTTATGCATTAGAGATTAAGATAACATTGTTGTTATAAATGTTATGCATTAGGGAAAAGTAACATTTTTGATAGAAATTTGCTATGTAAATAAAAATAACATTTTTGTTTAGAAGTATTTATTTAGATTAAAAATGTCACTAGTAATGTCATCTATTTAAAAATGTCATAATAAAGATATCATTTTGTTTTAGTAATGTCATGTTAGAATAATGTCATGACATGTAAAAACGTCATTTTAGTAAAATATGTCATATTAGAAAAAAAATAACATTTTAGTTATAAAATGTTGCATTAAATTAAAATTTCCATTTAGTTATAAAATGTTACATTTTATTTTATGAATAAAATAAAAAAAAATATTCATGTAACATAAATTTGTCATTTATGTTAGAATTTAAATTGGTCATTTAAGTTAGAAATTAAATTGGTCATTTATGTTAGAAATTAAATTGGTCATTTATGTTAGAAATTAAATTGGGCATTTATGTTAGAAATTAAATTGGTCAGTTATGTTAGAAATTAAATTTGTCATTTATGTTAGAAAATAAATTTGTTGTCCTTTGTTAAATTAGAATTGACGATATAAATTTGTCATATGTTGTTGAATTTGAATTGACAATATAAATTTGTCATCTTTTATTGAATTAGGATTGACAATATTAAATTGTCATTTATTAGAATAATGATACGTCATGTTATAAGTGTCATTTATATAAAACGCTATGTTAATATAAAAATATCATTCATTTAGGAATGTCATGTTATAAATGTCATTTTTTTATAAAATGTACATTAGAATAAAAAGAACATTTTGTTAGAAAATGTACATTAGAATAAAAAGAACATTTTGTTGGAAAATGTACATTAGAATAAAAAGATCATTTTAGATAGGAATGTCATTTAGATTAAAAATAACATTTTAGTTAAAAATGTTTATTTAGACTAAAACATGTCATTTTATTAGGAATGTTTATTTAAATTAAACCTATCATTTTATTAACATATTGTTCGTTAAATAAAGCATGTCATTCTATTAGTATATGTTATGTTAAAACAAAACATGTCATTTTGTTAGTATTAGTTGTGTTAAATAAAACATGTCATTTTATTAGTATATGTTATGTTGAAATAAACATGCCATTATATTAGGATTATGTTTTGTAAAATAAACATGTCATTTATTTAGGATCATGTTTTGTAAAATAAAAATGTCATTTTTATTGTATTAAAATTGTCAAAAATATAAGATCATTTATGTTCATTTAGAATTGTCAGAAATGAAGTATCATTTATGTTCATTTAGAAGTATCATTTTTGTTCTTTTAGAAATGTCATTTATGTTCATTTAGAATTGTCAGAAATGAAGTATCATTTATGTTCATTTAGAATTGTCAGAAAATGAAGTTCAATTATGTTCATTTAGAAATGTCATTTATGATTGTCAAAGATAAAATTAACATTTTTATATGACATGTATACATTAGTTTTGTATACATATTAAAATTTACATTTTTATATGTCATGTAGATTAGAACATATTTGTCAGATAAATATGTCATTTAGATTAGAACATATTTGTCAAATAAATATGTCATTTAGATTAGAACATATTTGTCAAATAAATATGTCATTTAGATTAGAACATATTTGTCAAATAAATTTGTCATTAAAACATATTTTGTAAATAAATATGTCATTTAATTAGAGATGTCATTTTATTAGAAAATTTATCATAACTTAAAATATGATTTGTGCTAGATTTAAAACATTATCATTGTAATGTTATTATGGTAGTCAAATTAAATTGTAAATATTTATTTATAATTTAAACAAATGAAAATTCGATAAATATAAAAATAATTCAAATTGAATTAGAATGGTTAAATTTATTAACCAATGATTAATTTATATAAATTGTTGTTGTTTGAAAACCCCACACGGGCATTGGGATGACATTTATCACACACTAGTCCCAATATTTAGATGTTGTCAATCGATGGATTGACAGTTTGTGATGAGCGTTATTTATTTAATTATTTTAATGCTCCCACAATTATAAAATTTCACTCTGGATGTGAATGGATTGTTTATTGGTTATTTCTCATTATTGTTATATATATGCGATATATGAAATCCATATAACTGAAATTATATGGTATTTGATTGAGTAGCATTCTGATTCAGAAATAAAGAATATTTGGTAACAAGAATATTGTAAAATAAATAACAATTTAGTATAAAGGACATTTTCAAATAAGATATTTAAAATTATGAATATTTTAGAATAAAGATATTTTAAATAAAGAATAGTTTAAAATAATGAATATTTTTTTGTAAAATAATTACAATTATACATTATAATTGCACTTTTGTCACAAGGTTAGGTTGCATTTGTGGTGGAAGTCTGCCCGGACCCGACCGGCATATCTAGCAGCCACTAATGTTGAACCTAATGTAAGAGGTCTAAGTGTGTAAATACGAAGCAGGCTATGACACGAGGTTAAGCACAACTTGTGGGATAAGTCAGCCCAGACCCGACCAGCATACCCAGCAGCCACTAATGTTGAACCTAATGTGAGAGGTCTAAGTGCGCAAATACGAAGCGGGCTATGACACGAGGTTAAGCACAACTTGTGGGATAAGTCTGCCTGGACCCGACCGGCATGTCCAGCATCCGCAAGTTGTAGGCCTAATTTGGGAGGTCTAGCCCATTATAAACCGTAAATGGACATGGTAATGAATTAAACTATTTAGCATATTATAAGTTGAAACGCCATTTTAACCCGAACGGGTTTATCTATCGTTTTTATTCATTTTGTAATGAATAGAATAAAAAGTAGTAATTTCCAAAATCTAATATTTTGAAAATATTATTTTAATAAAGAAATATAATAAATCTTTAATCAAGATTTAATGAAGTTCTCCAATTAATTAATATTTATTTGGAATTAAATAAATTGGATTTCTAGGTTTGTCATGAATGGTGTCTTAAATAACACCGTTCTTAAATCCAGTTGAGAAAAGAATAAATCTTTTAATTAAATTTTTTAGAGTTTCCAATTATATCTAGTAATTAGAATAAAATGAAATGGGAATTGGGTTTATTGTGAACTGTGTTTCAAGCGACATCTGTTCTTTAACCCAATTGACAATGAAAATGAAATTTGGAATTTATAAATCTTTTTATTTATATTTAATGGAAATTTTCCAAAGTAAAGTTTTCCAATTTAGTATATTAAATTTGAATTGAATGGAATTCGATTTAATCGTAATCGAGATAAGCTTCCATAAAAGAAGACCGATACTATATATGGAATTTAAGAGTCTTTGCCGTTATTCCATTTATATTATTGGTCTGATACAGAAATTTATATCGATTATATATTGATTTGATTTCTGTGAAAATTCCATATTTAATGGAAGACGATTTAGGGTTTACCGTGAACTGTGTTCTAAATGACATTAGTCCTTTAACTCAGTCAAAGATAAGATTAATTTCTTAAATTTAAATAATCATTAAATAATGATTTTTGATATTAAAACCGAATTGGAGTATTAATAAACTTTAAAGAAAGATTTAAGAATAAATTTAAAGAATTTATCTTTGATAGAATAATGTGAATATTTTATTAAAAGAATATTCTGAATTGGAATGAGGCATTGATGTGTTTTATAACACTTGATTTTTGATTACAAAATACGCGAGTTATTCGGGAAGACCGGGTTTAACCCATTCGGAATAATTACTGCGACGATTAAACGTCGAAGATGAAGACAGTGGTTGAAGATCGGCGATCTTCACATCGATTGGATGACTATTGATGCCTTTGATAGGAGTTGCCTGCCTTGAAAGGGTTACAGTGGTAGTCTTCCAAACGTACTTGTTGATTGTCCGGATAAGCGAGCACCTCTTTTCCGTATTGGACAAATGAAACTAGGAATAAGGTGACTCCAGTTTCGTTCAGACCCAGAACGGACTTGTAAATGGATGTGTGTCTGACATTGGATTTCATGCCATGTAACTTAAATTGATTTCTGTTTAATATATATTTGTGGTGGCGGAGAATTTATTCTCTTGCTTAACACCCTTCTCTGAGACGCACGAGCCCAGAGGTTATATATTGGTAGTTATCGATCGCATGGCATGAATTGTCAATGTGGCATGCCAAGATGCAATTGATCAAGGCTTTTGTTGAAAAGTAGAGCTTTGTGCGATGATTAAAGCATAGCCTATCTCGGCATAGCTTTGTGTATAACGTTACCTTGCGAGCCTCACACCCGGGTAAGAGTCTAAAACGGAGCAAGGGAACGCAGGGAGTGCACACGTATCTTTCTAGCTAGAAGTGGTGTCAGCGAATTACCAGCCCTGACATTTTACTTATGTGGTTGATGGATTATGAGGCGCCTCGGATTTATTGGTCGCCAATGGCCAACTTATAGGTCCAATAGGATCGGGGAGCATGTGTTCAGGAATTGCCAATCCACTAAATTATTTGTGGACCGGCCCTACAGGATCCAAGGGTTCGCCAGCGTCCGAATCCTGAGACATTGCTAGAGTGTCTCGAATCGGTAAGGAGATCGTTCCTAGCCTTGACTCATGATGGAAATCCAACTTCCAATACGACATCATGCGGTTTTGATTGTAGAACTAGTATGGCGACATAGTAGGATGGGATACTATGATGTCTATGATTAATACATTATGATTGAAATTGTTTTGAAACATATATACACTAATAATAATATCAAATCCGTTTTATCGTATCAAGCATTTTTGACCGTTATAAGGTAAAACTCTATCCCTCGGGTTGCGTTGCATTGTGTGATGGGACTTGAGTCTTATAATGGTTTCATTTTTCTAAAAAGCATTGCATTGTTTTACGATTTACATTATTTATGCACTGGCAATCCAATGGAGTAAACCCGTTCCACGTTAGCGCCGTGATCCTTTGATTAGCCTTATTATTAGATAAGTTAAGTTAGATTTCTCATACCAGTCCCATGACTGACCCGTAGTTTGTTTCACTTTGCAAACTCAGGTGCCCTCTTTTCCACACGGGCAGTCGGGTAGCTTATTTTGCAGATATATTGAGCAAGATTCTGGATCGAAACTTAAAGCTGTGTCCAGAGCATTGATAGACTTCCGCTGTATCAGTTTATTCATTTCCGCTGCAATGTATTAAATTACTGTAAATTATCTTCCATTGTATGTTACCGATGTACTCTGATATTTTGTACTCTGATGTAACATTATTATAATGTTTATAAAAGACTTATGTTATTTGTTCTGATGTGTTGTATTCTCAGAGTTAGCGTATTTGGGTTTTGAATGGTCTTGGTCGATTTTGCAATCGATTAGGTTCAGGCAAAATCCGAATCGTTACAGTTGGTATCAGAGCTCTGGTTAGCTCAAATCTTTGGGGTACAACTCGTTAGAGCTGAACAAAAGACTCATCAGAGATTGAATTAGTAATATCCAATAAGAATACTCATTATAGATAGGATCAGTAGTATCCTAGAATGAGAAAACTCATTAGAGATGGGGTTAGAAATGCCCTAGAAATGAGTTGAGAGTGATAAATTTTAAAATTAACGTATTTGTGATTATATAAATAATACGACTTTATAAAATATGATTTTTGAATATATAAAAGTTATATATAATTGAAAGGCTAACCAACTAATTGATTGATGATTGTGTTGTGTGATTATTAGTTCAACTAATAAAATTAGTGAAACCAATAAAAGAATGAAAATTGAATTGGTTAGTTAAACAACTTTCAGCTCCATTCCTTTTCGAGGATGAAAAGATTTTAAGTGGGGGAGATTGTAACAACTCGGAAAATCAAAACCAATTTAAAATTTTATTTTAAGAAGTTTTGATAGAAAATGAGTCAGAATTTAAAAATTCCATTTTAAATTAAAATTATTAAAAAATCTTTTAAATAAAATTATGATGTTATTTATGTATGATCTGAAATTTATTTTTAATAAACAATTATTTGTAATTAGATAAATAGTGATTTATTACAACTGAAATTAGTATCAAGTTATGAGTATATTTGTAACAATTAACTTCAAACAATTGGTAATAAAAGAAAATAGTAGTTGAGTCATTGTTTTGTTAAAAACTTTAATATAAGAGTTTTATGACAATTAATAATAAAATCAAAACATAGTTTCTTTGCTCATTCACATTTCATGCAAGTTTATTTAGCTTTCCTTTCTTTTTCTAACTTCATCAAATTCACTACCTCTTTTCTCACCACTCTCCATTAATTACGCATTCATTTCTTTTATTTATCTATTAATTTATTACTCTTCATTCTATTAACTTATTTCTCTTCAATTTTCACACATGTATTCTTATTTCTTAAATTTACATCCCCTTATTTCTTTTTCTTTTTTTCTTTTCCTTTTATTATTTCTCTCTAAAAACAAATCAACTCCATGTATGTATATTTCTTTTTATTTGTGCCTCCATGAGCATTGAATAGGTTCCTTAAATTTTGAAACGTTAATATTATATGTTTTGAAAATTAAGAAGTTATAAACTTTCTAACAATTGGCATTAAACAATAAATCATGCATTAATTACATTCCCGATTTTTCTTTCCCTATGTTTTTCTTTTAAATTTTTGAATAGGAGATAAACGTTGATTAGATTAACACTTGCCTAGTCAGCTAATTTAATTCCTCTGTAACCTACTATATGTGAAGAGACACATTAGGGTAATGAAATAAATGTTTATTTGTTAAAAATAATAATGATAATATATATATATATATATAATGGATAAAATTTACATGCTACGGCGTAGTTATTGGTTAGTTAAAAATATAATTTTTAACTAATGTAAATGATGAAAATAAGAAATGAGAGATAAATACGCCACCTCAGCCAATTTATTTCTCTTGTAACATAAAACATATGTAGAGACACAAGTAAGGAATAAAGTAAAATATACCAAATAAAGAAAGAAAAACGGGAAACTCGCCTCCTTCATAAAATAGATAAATAAAATTTGAAATTATAATCAATGAAAATTAGAGGCATGTCATTCATTGCAAGAAAAAAATAAAGAAGGAAAAAGAATAATGAAAATGATAATAATAATGGTCGCATGCGTTTCATTTATATTCTTTATTTTTCTTCTATATTCTCTCTCTCTCCTCTCATATGCATATATGCCATATTTTATCCCTTTTATAAATACAAGAAAAAAGATAAGATAAACACCTATTAAATTAAATATTATTTAATATATGTATATAACCTAATATATACGGTCAAAACTAAACCCTAGTTCTCATTCCAAGTCGTCGCCATGTTCTCTATCAATGGCCCTCACACTCCTAAATTCCTTTCCCCTTTTCTTTGAATCCATTTAGTAAAATTCGAAATTTCCAAAGCAAAAAATGAAAGAGGGTCTCGAGAACTTTGGGTTATGCCGTGGAGATCATATATTATGAAGAGGAGGGTTCGAATTTCCGCAGCAAACCCGATCTGTTCGCACCCCTTTGCCGATGTATGGGGACCACCGAACTGGTGGTGGTTGCGGGCGACGACGGCACACGGTAGGGGCTCTGACGTGGCGAAGACGTATGCGATCCGAACTCCTGTGATGGCGGCGTGACGTGAATGTTCGATGGGAGCAAATGGGTTTCAGGCTACGACTGTAAACGATAAAGGGAAAATGGTAATTGAAGGATAACTAATTAATTAATTATTTTAATTTTGAAACCAATTTTTGTAAAATACGTATCTTTTTATACGAGGTCCATTTTGTGAACCGTCTGTTGTGTTGGAACTATCATGAAGAGTACTACAACATGGAACCGACTGAAACAGATTTAGATCTCATCTCAATTTTTGGCGAAGTGGAAAGCTTTCGGTGAGATTTCTTATTTTTAAAATTTAAAATTAAAACAAATTGTTATCCATTGGAAATCTGTATTTATTTGCTATTAAAATTCATATTGTTTGTGGTACATGATTTGATTGTTTGATGCTATTTGTTGTTCTGTTGATATAATGGAATATTGTTGTTGTATTAGAATTGACAACATAAAAGTATATAAACTTTGTTGTATTAAAATTGACAAAATAAAAATGTCAATTTGTTAAATTAGATTATTGCCAAAAATAAAATAACATTCTTGGTTATAGATGTTATGCATTAGGATTAAAGTAACATATTTGTTATAACTGTTATGCATTAGAATTAAGATAACATTTCTATTATAAATGTTATGCATTAGAGATTATGATAACATTGTTGTTATAAATGTTATGCATTAGGGAAAAGTAACATTTTTGATAGAAATTTGCTATGTAAATAAAAATAACATTTTTGTTTAGAAGTGTAACACCCCGAATTTCAGTTAATGCTAAAATTCACTAATTGCAGAATAAATAATCTCAGATGTGAGAATTAGGGGAAACGGGCTGCGTCGTTGCGTTCGTCTCGGAAAAATACGCAAAATAGAGTTCGAAATTTTGTAAATCGGAGTCCGTATGGCCCAATTATGGCCCAATGAAGTTGCAGAAAATTCAAAGTTCAAAACAGATTTAAAATTCAAATTCAGATTTCGAAATTGGAACCAGCGGGGGCCAGGCGGGAAATTTCCCGCCCTAGCCATGTCGACAGGGCTATCGACAGGCCTGTCAACTTGGGCCAGGCCAAGTCGACTGCCCTGTCGACTTGCCTGTCGACACAGGGTGTCGGGCCAATTGGCCTAGGTGCACCAGGTCTGGTTTTTCTGGCTGGTTTGGGCTGTGTTCTGGAAACTTCCTAAATCTGACGGACCTAATCTAACCTAGGGCTAATCCTATGGTCTAAAACACACCCTAATCCTATAAATACACCCTAATGCAAGCCTAATCCATACTAAAAATAGAATTGATACCATCATGCCGCCAAAATCAAACTTAGGAGGAGCCTCCACTAGTTTATGAAGAAAGTTGCAAGCTAATCAACCTCTAATCATCATCTTCTTCAAATATAGCAACTAGTTCTACTTCATAAGTTTGCTAATCTTGGTTTTGGTGAGTTCCTATGCCTTTAGCAAGCAATTGCTAAACTAATTAGGATAGGATATTAGGAGGCTATGGATGTAAATGAGGATTTATGCATGTTGTGGTTGTCATATGTCATAAGTTCATATGCAAGTTTGTCTCTTTTTATGATATGACATGTTATGTAAGCTCATATGCAAGTTTGTATGCAAGTTCATATGCAAGTTTGTCTCTTTTTATGATATGCATAACATATGCAAGGTTGCCTCTATGTATGACATGTTATGCAAGCTCATATGCAAATCTATATGCAAGTTCATATGCAAGTCTATATGCAAGTTCATATGCAAGTTTGTCTCTTTTTATGATATGCATAACATATGCAAGGTTGCCTCTATATATAACATGTTATGTAAGTTCATATGCAAGTTCATATGCAAGTTTATATGCAAGTTCATATGCAAGTTTGTCTCCTTTTATGATATGCATAACATATGCAAGGTTGCCTCTATATATGACATGTTATGTAAGTTCATATGCAAGTTCATATGCAAGTTTATATGCAAGTTCATATGCAAGTTTGGGTTAATGATTTATGCTAGTTGGGTTTAATGTTGTGATGCAAGTTGACACCTTTTTAAACCCATGTAAATGCCAACGTTGTGCTAAGATTTGACCCATTTCATTTATAATGAATCTTCCCATTTATATGACATGTCATGAGAACGAATTACGTAGGAAAACGATGGGGTTAATATGCATGTTAATAAAAATGTGTAAAGTTGGTATGCTTAAGCATAGCATAAAATGAATGGACATAATTGGGAATTTACCTATTAAGTTAGGTCTACCCATATTATGGAGTTGGGAATTTACCTATTAAGTTAGGTCTACCCATACTATGGAATTGGGAATTTACCTATTGAGTTAGGTCTACCCATATTCTTAAAAATGTGTAATTAATTAGGGATAATTAACACAAATTATGGGGGTGATTAATTAGGTGTAATTAATCAACTAAGACACGAGGTTGGACCCTTTGTAGCAGAAGTCTGCCCGGAACCGACCGGCAATCCAGCAGCTACAAATGATTGGCCCAATGTGAGAGGTCTTAGTCATAAATTAAATACGTGATTAAAGTAAAGACACGAGGTTAGACCCTTTTTATGACGGAAGTCTGCCCGGACCCAACCGGCATATCCAGCAGTCATAAAAGATGGTCTAATGTGAGAGGTCTTTATGAGGTCATGATCTTAATTAATTAATTAAGAAACACTTAACCATATTAGCATGTAGAGGGACATGAGGGGTTAAGTGGGTGCCTTGGGTAGCATGTGGAAATCTAGTGGTTGCCTTGGGTGGCAATAGAAAATACGATTAGAATACTTAACCAAAGTGGAACATGTAATTAAAACATGATAAAAGGGTTAAGTGGTATACACTAGAAATGACAAGCTTAGGTGGTAGCTTGTGGGCGCCCATTTCAACCAATATCCCAAACGTATCTTTGTGGGCTCGACCCAAGTCGAGGACGAGACACGCATATTGGGCTTGACTATAAGAGGCCAAAACGGGGTAGCGGTGGCAACGCGAGTCCAACGGGTTTCATATGCGTGTGTGGACCCAGGCTGGTAGGTAAGACGTTGTTGCATCGTGTAGATATAAGCCGTGCACCATTTGTTGTATCGGGTTGCCACTATGGGGAGTGATACACCTCATTGTGGGGCCAGCACGGGTATCTACGGTAGGGAGCCGATCGCTTGGGAGTAGTGGGTACACCTAGTGGAGATAGGGGCAGACGACACCTATGTAGTCAGCTAGGGGTACACGAAACTACTGGGTAAATTTTTCTAAGTCCTTGGGAGGGATCAACCTTTAAGTAGGAATGACTGGTGTGGTGCAGTGTAGTAATTATCCTTGGGTGGGTAAATGCGTCTTTATCGTTATCTTAGTCTGATTGGCTACTGAGTGTAGTCATTTATCCCCAGTCACACCGTACCAAGTTATATCATACCCTAATTACTTTAATGATTGTATTGTTAAAGTTATAGGACTCGCTCAGACTTATGTATGACACCGTTGTTTTTATCTTTTTCCCAACCCTCAGATTCTCAGAGTGGGCCCAGCTCGAGTGGGCTTTGTTCAGGCTGCTTTTATTACTCTCTTGGAGCTCGGACCCTAGATGTAGAGCTCCATTTACCCTTTTCTTTTATGGCTATCAGTTCATGTATTGGGATTATGTATTTTTATTTATCAGGATGGATATTTTGTACTTGACTCTTATTATGGTTTTGTGATGTAACCAAACATGTTTTACTTTCCGCTGCAATTGAAATGATGTTTTAAATTTTCAAGTATTACTTATATCTGTCTTGCTGTAATTTCTCTGTTCTATATTCACTTAAAATACTCCACCGATGTTATGGCATTCCCTTAGCGAGTGACCATAGCGGGAGTGGGGTGTTACACGTGGTATCAGAGCCGAGGTTACCGGAACAGATAAAATTTTTAGAAAACTATTTTTCTAAAAACATTTTTGGAAGAGATATTTTCAAAAACATGTCTTTAAAGAGAAAAGTTTTTGAAAGAAAAGCATAATCCCCAATAGCCATATCTTTATCTTTCGAATTCTCCGTTTTGAATCTTTCCTTTTTCGTTTCAGCATGGCTGAGGATCTTAACTTTCCGGAGGGTGTGACGATACCAGTATGGTATAGGAGATTGATGGAGGCTAGGGCCACCACTGCGGGTCCAGCAAATGTTCCTCCACCAACCGTAGCACCCGATCTTCCTCCTCCCCCTCCTCCTCGCACGGATACTTTTGCTAAGACTTGCAAGGAATTTAAAGCTATGGGAGGGAAACCTTTTCAAGGATCAGAGACTTTTGTGGAGGCTAGAGATTGGCTTAAGGAGGTGGAAGAGTTGATAGATATCTTTGAGATGGAAGAAGGAAAGAAAGTCAAGTTAGCTGCTTGGTTAATGAAGGGAGAGGCCTCATTCTGGTGGGAGGTCACTAATGGAGAACGCCCCGTTGACTCTTGGGCGGATTTTAGGCAAAGATTTGTGGCAAAGTTTCTCTCAAGGGCGGAGGAAAACTTGTATATGGAAAAATTCTTGACTCTAAAGCAAGGAAATCTCTCAGTGAAGGAATATGTCAACAAGTTTAATCAATTGGCAAGGTTTGGCCTAGACATGGTGAATACACCGGAGAAGAAGGCTTTGAGGTTCGTGAAAGGCTTGAATGAACCGATGCATGGATTGGCTATGACTCATATCCCTATGGGGGCCACCTTTGAGAAGCTAGTTGACATGGCACTCATGCATGAAGAAGAGAAGGGTCCCAATGCTAATAAGGAACCCGAGAAGAAGGGAGATCAAAAGAGACCTCAGCAACAACAACAAAACAAAGGTGGGAAAGGCAACGGTGGCAAGGGGAAGAAGAAGTGCTTCAATTGCGGGATACCAGGCCACATAAGCAAAGATTGTCGAAAGAAGAAGAAGACTGGCTGCTATAACTGTGGCGAAGCAGGGCATCTAGTGAAGGATTGCCCTAAGAAGGGGCAAAGGACGGGATCTACCTCAGGAGGACAGGTGCAAGCTCTTATGGCACCGGGTCAGGCTAGGGGGCAAGTACAGGCTCTCGCGGTTCCACCGATTCAGGAAAGAGGTAGAACTATTTCCGTTGAAAGTCTGGTTTTTCTATTTGATCATCCTGTCCGTACATTGTTTGATTCTGGCGCATCGCATTCGTTTATCTCATCATCATTAGTTGAGTCACTGCACTTAGACACCAGTCTGGTAGATGATCCCTTGGTTGTTTCAAACCCAATTGGGGGCTCCACTTATTTGTCCATGATATGTTTGGGTTTGAAGATTTCTATACTTAGCATCGAGTTTAGATGTGATGCTTTTGTTTTGGGCTTCACGGGCTATGGGTTGATTTTGGGCATGGACTGGTTATCCAGTAATGGTGCCGTTCTCGATTGCGAAAGGAGAGTTGTTAGGCTCATGACCCGCTTGGGTAACACTCTCGAGATCTCTTGTAATCCCATGGATTCTGTTATGCTAAGTTATCTTGAATCGCTTGACGCTTCGGTCGAGAGTTTGCAATCTGTTAGAGTGGTCCGGGAATACTCGGATGTGTTTGAGGAGGTGAAGGGCCTACCTCCGAAGCGGGAGATTGACTTCCGAATATATCTGGTGGATAATGCTAAACCTGTATCTTTACCAGTGCGCCACATGGCTCCTCGTGAGAGGAGGGAACTCCATAAGCAAGTAGGGGAGTTGCTTGAGAAGGGGTTCATAAGACGAAGTATATCGGAGTGGGGTGCTCCAGTAGTTTTTGCTACGAAGGCGGATGGGTCCCTCAGACTTTGTGTAGACTATAGAGAACTCGACAAGCTCACAAAGAAGAATAGACACCCATTGCCGAGGATTGATGATCTTTTCGATCAGTTGGTTGGCGCTTCAGTATTTTCTCAGTTGGACTTAGCCACGGGGTTTCATCAGTTGAGAGTGGCTGAGGATAGCATAGACAAGACTGCCTTTAGGACTCCGGATGGTTTCTATGAGTGGCTGGTGATGCCATTTGGGTTGACGAACGCCCCTGCATACTTTGTTGATTTGATGAGTAGGGTGTTCAGGGAGTTCCTTAATAAGTTCGTAGTGGTCTTTGTGGATGATATCTTAGTATTTTCTAAGAGTGAAGAAGAGCATGCCCTACATCTTGGGGAGGTGTTGAAGACTCTTCGAGTGCATAGCCTTAAGGCTAAATTCTCTAAATGTCACTTCTGGAGGAAGGAAGTGCGGTTCTTGGGGCACGTGGTATCCAAGGAAGGGATAGTTGTGGATCCCGCGAAGGTAGTATCAATTCAAGATTGGAAGGTTCCGAAGAATGCTACCGAAGTAAGAAGTTTCTTGGGGTTGGCGGGTTACTATAGGAAGTTTATCAAAGACTTCGTGAAGATATCAGCCCCATTAACCCGCTTAACAAAGAAGAATCTTGTTTTCACATGGGACGTAGATTGTGATGATGCGTTCCGACGGTTAAAGAGAGCTTTAACCACTGCTCCAGTTTTAGTGTTGCCAGATGGGAGTAAGCCATTTGTTGTCTATACCGATGCTTGTGGGACAGGACTGGGCGCAGTCTTAATGCAAGAGGGAAGGGTAATAGCCTATGGTGGAAGGCAGTTGAGGGCACATGAGAAAAATTACCCTACCCATGATTTAGAGTTGGCCGCTATTGTTTTTGCGCTTAAGATTTGGCGCCATTATCTTCTTGGTGAGAGATTCGAATTGTTCACTGACCACAAATCATTGAAGTACTTGTTTTCTCAGAAGGATTTGAATTTGAGACAGCAAAGGTGGATGGAGTTCTTAGCATCCTATGATTTCGAGATAGCGTATACCCCTGGCAAGGGTAACGTGGTGGCGGACGCCTTGAGCAGAAAAAGGTTGTCCTTGAGTCCATTGTTCGTGGAACAACGAAGCTTGGAATTTATCTCGATGTTTGATTTCAGACCTTCCATTGACTATATACCCGGTTTGCTAGCATCCTTGGAGGTCAGACCTACTCTTTTGGGGCGGATTGGAGAAGCACAGAGGGACGACCCACAGTTGGTTGAGTTGGTAGAGAAGCTCATACGGGGGGAGTCGTCCAGCCATTTGAGTAGGTACACCCTAGACGATAGGGGGTGCTTGCGTAGAGACGGTAGACTTTGTGTACCGCAAGACGAGGGTTTAAGGAAGGCTATTCTTGATGATGCACACCGTTCTAGGATGACCATTCATCCCGGTGGGGATAAGATGTACCAAGACATGAAGCGGGTTTTCTTCTGGGCCGGTATGAAGAAAGATGTGGCCGAATATGTCGCTCGATGCTTGGTGTGCCAACAGGTGAAAGCGGAGCAAAAGAAACCAGGTGGGTTGCTTCACCCATTGGAAGTTCCGCAATGGAAGTGGGATACGTCTCGATGGATTTTATTGACGGGTTACCCGGGTCGAGAAAGGGTAATACGGGAATTTGGGTTGTGGTAGACAGACTTACTAAAAGCGCCCATTTCATACCTGTGAAGAGCAAGAGGACTGCTCCATGGCTAGCTTCAGTATATCTTCGAGAGATAGTTCGATTGCATGGGGTACCCTCTAGCATAGTGAGTGATCGAGATCCTATCTTCACTAGCGAGTTCTGGAAAAGTTTGCAAGAAGCAGTGGGGACTCAATTATGTCTGAGCACCGCATATCATCCTCAGACGGACGGCCAGACTGAGAGGGTGAATCGTGTATTAGAAGACCTTTTGAGGCTTTGTATCTTAGATTTTGGAGGTACATGGGAAGAGCATCTTCCATTGGTGGAGTTCGCATATAATAACAGCTTTCAGTCCAGTATTGGTATGGCCCCTTTCGAAGCTCTTTATGGAAGGCCTTGTCGATCACCTACATGTTGGTGGGAATCTACGGATAAGATCTTACTTGGGCCTGATATGGTTAGGGAGACTTCTGAGAAGATTGACTTGATTCGAAGAAGGATGAAAGCAGCGCAGGATAGGCAAAAATCTTATGCGGACAAGAGGAGGACGGATCTTGAGTTTGAAGTTGGGGACATGGTCTTTGTCAAAGTGTCTCCGTTACGAAATGTGGTTCGCTTTGGATCTGTTGGGAAGTAAGCACCAAGGTTCGTAGGGCCGTTTCCTATTAAGGAAAGGATTGGACGGATGGCATATAGAGTGGAGTTGCCCGACAGACTTAGTGGTGTACATGATGTATTCCATGTGTCACATTTGAGGAAGTGCCTACATGAGACCGCAGAGGTGGTAGAGCCGAGCTTGCTTAGAGAAGTGGAAGTAGAGCATGATGCGACTATTCGACGAGCTCCTACTCGCATCCTTGGGTCAGAGACTAGGAAATTGAGGAATCGAGAGGTTCAACTAGTCAAAGTACAATGGGGAGAAGATGAGGGCAACGCTACTTGGGAAACGGAAGCGAAGATGCGTTCATTGTACCCATTCCTTTTTGAGGGTATGTCTTTTAACTTCTCCTTTATCGTTTGTCTAGTACTTATCTTATCTTTAGTATGTCCTCTCGTTAGTACTTTTGACCTTTAGATAGGGTAAACCTATGGTTGAAACATGTGTTTGAGACATGTTATGGTTGATGGATGCATGTGGATGCAAGTGTTTGCTAGTGGTTGCTCGTGGATGCATATACACACACTCTAGGCACTAGATCGGCTCAGTCACTTCATATTGCATATTGCATATAATTGTGTGTAGGTAGCTATATTTATGGATGTATAATAATTGTGTTATCATAGGGATGATGCATTTTGGTGAATGATTGTGCACTCATGTAGATATTGTATGTGTCGATAGGGTTCTCTCGCATACATAATGGATGCATGGCACTATCATGGTTTGCATATGTTCATACATTAGATAGGGAACATATACACACACTTTTTGCATATGCTCATACATCATTAGAAATTGTTTTAAGGACAATGGATGCCCGTGGTTGATGGATTGAGTAGATGGTTGTTTGGATGGTAGGATATCCATTCTCCTTAGCTTAGAGATTTCGGGGACGAAATCCTTTAAGGAGGGGAGAATGTAACACCCCGAATTTCAGTTAATGCTAAAATTCACTAATTGCAGAATAAATAATCTCAGATGTGAGAATTGGGGGAAACGGGCTGCGTCGTTGCGTTCGTCTCGGAAAAATACGCAAAATAGAGTCCGAAATTTTGTAAATCGGAGTCCGTATGGCCCAGTTATGGCCCAATGAAGTTGCAGAAAATTCAAAGTTCAAAACAGATTTAAAATTCAAATTCAGATTTCGAAATTGGAACCAGCGGGGGCCAGGCGGGAAATTTCCCGCCCTAGCCATGTCGACAGGGCTGTCGACAGGCCTGTCGACTTGGGCCAGGCCAAGTCGACTACCCTGTCGACTTGCCTGTCGACACAGGGTGTCGGGCCAATTGGCCTGGGTGCACCAGGTCTGGTTTTTCTGGCTGGTTTGGGCTGTGTTCTGGAAACTTCCTAAATCTGACGGACCTAATCTAACCTAGGGCTAATCCTATGGTCTAAAACACACCCTAATCCTATAAATACACCCTAATGCAAGCCTAATCCATACTAAAAATAGAATTGATACCATCATGCCGCCAAAATCAAACTTAGGAGGAGCCTCCACTAGTTTATGAAGAAAGTTGCAAGCTAATCAACCTCTAATCATCATCTTCTTCAAATATAGCAACTAGTTCTACTTCATAAGTTTGCTAATCTTGGTTTTGGTGAGTTCCTATGCCTTTAGCAAGCAATTGCTAAACTAATTAGGATAGGATATTAGGAGGCTATGGATGTAAATGAGGATTTATGCATGTTGTGGTTGTCATATGTTATAAGTTCATATGCAAGTTTGTCTCTTTTTATGATATGACATTTTATGTAAGCTCATATGCAAGTTTGTATGCAAGTTCATATGCAAGTTTGTCTCTTTTTATGATATGCATAACATATGCAAGGTTGCCTCTATGTATGACATGTTATGCAAGCTCATATGCAAATCTATATGCAAGTTCATATGCAAGTCTATATGCAAGTTCATATGCAAGTTTGTCTCTTTTTATGATATGCATAACATATGCAAGGTTGCCTCTATATATGACATGTTATGTAAGTTCATATGCAAGTTCATATGCAAGTTTATATGCAAGTTCGTATGCAAGTTTATATGCAAGTTCATATGCAAGTTTGTCTCTTTTTATGATATGCATAACATATGCAAGGTTGCCTCTATATATGACATGTTATGTAAGTTCATATGCAAGTTTATATGCAAGTTCATATGCAAGTTTGGGTTAATGATTAATGCTAGTTGGGTTTAATGTTATGATGCAAGTTGACACCTTTTTAAACCCATGTAAATGCCAACGTTGTGCTAAGATTTGACCCATTACATTTATAATGAATCTTCCCATTTATATGACATGTCATGAGAACGAATTACGTGGGAAAACGATGAGGTTAATATGCATGTTAATAAAAATGTGTAAAGTTGGTATGCTTAAGCATAACATAAAATGAATGGACATAATTGGGAATTTACCTATTAAGTTAGGTCTACCCATATTATGGAGTTGGGAATTTACCTATTAAGTTAGGTCTACCCATACTATGGAATTGGGAATTTACCTATTGAGTTAGGTCTACCCATATTCTTAAAAATGTGTAATTAATTAGGGATAATTAACACAAATTATGGGGGTGATTAATTAGGTGTAATTAATCAACTAAGACACGAGGTTGGACCCTTTGTAGCAGAAGTCTGCCCGGAACCGACCGGCAATCCAGCAGCTACAAATGATTGGCCCAATGTGAGAGGTCTTAGTCATAAATTAAATACGTGATTAAAGTAAAGACACGAGGTTAGACCCTTTTTATGACGGAAGTCTGCCCGGACCCAACCGGCATATCCAGCAGTCATAAAAGATGGTCTAATGTGAGAGGTCTTTATGAGGTCATGATCTTAATTAATTAATTAAGAAACACTTAACCATATTAGCATGTAGAGGGACATGAGGGGTTAAGTGGGTGCCTTGTATGGCATGTGGAAATCTAGTGGTTGCCTTGGGTGGCAATAGAAAATACGATTAGAATACTTAACCAAAGTGGAACATGTAATTAAAACATGATAAAAGGGTTAAGTGGTATACACTAGAAATGACAAGCTTAGGTGGTAGCCTGTGGGGGCCCATTTCAACCAATATCCCAAACGTATCTTTGTGGGCTCGACCCAAGTCGAGGACGGGACACGCATATTGGGCTTGACTATAAGAGGCCAAAACGGGGTAGCGGTGGCAACGCGAGTCCAACGGGTTTCATATGCGTGTGTGGACCCAGGCTGGTAGGTAAGACGTTGTTGCATCGTGTAGATATAAGCCGTGCACCATTTGTTGTATCGGGTTGCCACTATGGGGAGTGATACACCTCATTGTGGGGCCAACACGGGTATCTACGGTAGGGAGCCGATCGCTTGGGAGTAGTGGGTACACCTAGTGGAGATAGGGGCAGACGGCACCTATGTAGTCAGCTAAGGGTACACGAAACTACTGGGTAAATTTTTCTAAGTCCTTGGGAGGGATCAACCTTTAAGTAGGAATGACTGGTGTGGTGCGGTGTAGTAATTATCCTTGGGTGGGTAAATGCGTCTTTATCGTTATCTTAGTCTGATTGGCTACTGAGTGTAGTCATTTATCCCCAGTCACACCGTACCAAGTTATATCATACCCTAATTACTTTAATGATTGCATTGTTAAAGTTATAGGACTCGCTCAGACTTATGTCTGACCCCGTTGTTTTTATCTTTTTCCCAACCCTCAGGTTCTCAGAGTGGGCCCAGCTCGAGTGGGCTTTGATCAGGCTGCTTTTATTACTCTCTTGGAGCTTGGACCCTAGATGTAGAGCTCCGTTTACCCTTTTCTTTTATGGCTATCAGTTCATGTATTGGGATTATGTATTTTTATTTATCAGGATGGATATTTTGTACTTGACTCTTATTATGGTTTTGTGATGTAACCAAACATGTTTTACTTTCCGCTGCAATTGAAATGATGTTTTAAATTTTCAAATATTACTTATATCTGTCTTGCTGTAATTTCTCTGTTCTATATTCACTTAAAATACTCCACCGATGTTATGGCATTCCCTTAGCGAGTGACCATAGCGGGAGTGGGGTGTTATAAGAAGTGTTTATTTAGATTAAAAATATCACTAGTAATATCATCTATTTAAAAATGTCATTTATTTAAAAATGTCATAATAAAGATATCATTTTGTTTTAGTAATGTCATGTTAGAATAATGTCATGACATGTAAAAATGTCATTTTAGTAAAATATGTCATATTCGAAAAAAAATAGTTATAAAATGTTGCATTCGATTAAAATTGCCATTGTAACACCCTGAATTTTCTATGAATATTAAAATTAACAATCCTAAGAATGCTTAATTATCAAAGTGAGAATTAAGGGAAACGGGTTACGCCATTGCGTTCATCTCGAAATTCTGCTTGGAATAGGGTCCAAGTTTTCATAAATCGGACTTCGTATGAGGAAGTTATGGCCCTCGGAAGTTTCAGTAATTTTATATAAATTAAAACAGTTCAGAATAATAAATTCGAAATTCAAATTCAAAAAGGGGAGAGGCTGGGTGAGAATTATCTCGCCCAAGGGCCAGGTCGACCAGGGGGTCGACCTACCCTATACAGGTCGACCAAGGGGTCGACCAACCCCCTCGGGTAGATCTGAAATGTGACGATTTCTGACTCTTTGCTGAGTCATTAGGGCTGATGTGACTGTTCTAGATAACTCTATCTAGTCTGGGTGGTTGGGATTGCTCCTATGATAATACAACGGCTTAGGTTGATTCAAACTTCTATAAAAGAGTGACTAGACTCAAGCCCTAAACCTAAACAAAATTTATCTCTTGGCCACCATGCTGCTGCTAGGATAGTTCTCCTTCCTAAAGCTTAGGGATTAGCGAGTCAGAATTCTAATTCAAAAGACAAACAAATCATTCTCTTCTCTAACCTATCTTTGTGAGTACTATTTCTTTCACAATATAATTAATAAATTAATTATGATGAGTTATAATTGGATTATGAGAACATGTCTGTTGAATAACATGATGTTGTTTAACTTTGTTATCTTATGTTGGTAGATCTATTTCATATGTCCAAATATACATGTTTAACTTGATTCATTTTATGCAAGTTTGGGATGTAAATCATATGCTAGTTCGTATGTGAAACCTTACGCAAGTTTGAGATGTTAAATCATATGCTAATTCGTATGTGAATTTTATGCAAGTTTGGGATGTTAAATTGTATGTTAGTTTGAATATGAATCTTATGCTAGTCTATATGTGAATTGTACACAAGTTTATATGTGAATCATGTATATACATATGCTAGTTTATATGCAAAAATATGTGATAAATTCATATGCAAGTTGTAGGAATCCATATGCAAGTTTAGGTGGAAAAACTATATTCACATTTTTAGGTGAAAAACTATATTCACATTTTTAGGTGAAAATCTATATTCACATTTTTAGGTGAAAATTATATTCACATATGCAAGTTTACGTGAGACCCGTAATTCATATATGCAAGTTCACAACTTCATGTTCTAGATCTATATTTAGATCCATGGTAGTTTATGCAAGTTTATGTTCTATATGCCTATGCTAATTATTGGCTATGCAAATTTATGTTATAATTCCTATTTGCAAGTTAGATCTATTTTATGTGATATGCAAGTTGTGATGTTTCTTTTCTTTTTATAAGTTAGACAATTTGCGAGTCTAACATATCTCATATTAGAACGTACGAATAGCGTGGGGAGAAAGGGAAATATTAATTATGCAAATTGTGAATTGACAGAAAAAAAAACTTTAAAGGCATATAATTAAATTGAGACATTAACTGGTATAATTTATATACCTAAAAAGTATGGACATAATTTAGGTGAAAATTATGGATATGATTAATTTGGTAATTATTGACAATTTGAATAGGGATAATTAATTCAAATTGGGGTGAAATAATTTGTAATAATAAACACCTAAGACACGAGGTTAGACTCGTTTGTGGTGGAAGACTGCCCGGACCCGCCCGGCAAATCCAACAACCACAAACGGTAGTCTAATGTGAGAGGTCGAAGGCATAAATTAAATGCGTAACAATTGTGAAGACACGAGATTAGACACGTTTGCGGTATAAGACTGCCCGGACCCGCCCGGCAAATCCAGCAACCGCAAATAGGAGTATAATGTGGGAGGTCTGACAAGGTTACAGTTATAATGAATTAAGTAACACTTAACCAAGATAAACATGTGGTGGGACATGGGGGTTAAGTGGGTGACATGGGTGACATGTGAAATACGATTAGAAACACTTAACCAAATTGAAACATGTAAGAAGACATGAATAAGAAGGGGTTAAGTGGAAAATTCTAGTGGGGACCAAGCATAGGTGGAAAGCTTGTGTCAAGCATGGGGGACCCATTTCAAACCAGTAACCCATTAAGTATCTTTGTGAGCTCGAGTTAGATCGAGGACGGGACATGCTTACTGGGTTTGATTGTAAGAGGTCAAAATGGGTTAACGGTGGCAACGCAAGTCCAACAGGGTCATGTGCGTGCGTGGGCCCTGGCTGGTAGGTAAGACGTTGTTGCATCGTGTAAATATAAGCCGTGCATCTTTAGTGGTATCGGGTTGCCACTTTGGGGAGTGATACACCCCACTGTGGGATCAGCACGGGTATCTACGAGTTAGGGAGTCGATCACATAGGGGTAGTGGGTACAACTAGTGGAGATAGGGGCAGGCAGCACCTATGGAGACAGCTAGGGGTACACGAAACTACCATTATGATTATTATGTTCAGTAGGCGGGATCAACTTTTAGGGTGACTAGTAGTGGTGCAGTATAGTAATTATCCTATAGTGATTAGGAGCAAGATTAACGCCAGAATATTCCTCTTGTTTGTTTTGTCTTGCCCACTTGTTTCACAGTCATTCCTTGTTTTACCAGTTTATGTCTTATCCTAATTACTTTAATAATTATATTGTTAAAGTTATTGTACTCAACAGACTTTATGTCTAACCCCCTTTGTTTTCGCCTCTTTTCTTCCTTCCCCCCCTCCGGTTCTCAGGGTGGGACTAGTACTAGTGGAGCTTGATCTGGATCTTTCTCTCTCTTTTGGAAGTTCTTGGATTGCTGAAAGTAAAGTTCAGCTCATCTCTTTTATGACTACTTATGTTGGGGCTATGCTTTTTTACTTTATGTACTCATAAAACAATTTGTCAAGATGGTTACTAAGTGTACTTGGTTTTTCTGTTGGTTTATGATGTTGTTGTAATCAAACTATTTCTCAGCTGCAATAAAAGTTGTTTTGAAATTTTTCAAGTACCAATGTATGTATCTGTCTTGTTATATTATTTTCTATTCACCAGTAATACTCCATGAAAGTTAATGCATTCCCTTTGAGAGTGACATTAATGGACGTGGGGTGTTATACGTGGTATCAGAGTTGAAGGTTACAAGAACAGATAAGAGATTTTGAAAAACTATATTTCAAAAGCGTTTTATAAAGAAATACTTTCAAAAGTATGTTTTAAGGAGAGTATTTTCAAGAAGAAAGTTTGTTTTAAAAACATAACCCCCAAGAGCCATATATCTTTTTTTCGAATTCTCCGTTTTGAATCTCTTCATTTTCTTTTCAGCATGTCTGGGTTGCCCGAGATACCCGAGTGAATACCGATACCAACCTGGTTCAGAAGGTATCTGGAGGATAGGGCCACCGCCACAGGCCCAACAGACATCCCTCCTCCCTCAGCTGCAGCCGTTCCTCCTCCTCCCACTCCCCATGTTGATACTTTTTCGAAGATATGCAAAGACTTTCGAGCAATGGGCGGAAAACCTTTTCACGGATCAGAGACATTTGTTGAAGCTCGAAATTGGCTTAAGGAGGTAGAAGATTTGTTTGGTATTTTCGAGATAAAAGATGGAAGGAAGGTCCAATTGGCTGCTTGGTTAATGAAGGACGAAGCCTCGTTTTGGTGGGAAGTCACGAATGGAGAGCGTCCAGTAGAGACGTGGATAGATTTCAGACATAGGTTCGAGATGAAATTTCTCTCACGACCAGAAGAGAATTTATACATGGAAAGGTTCTTGGCATTGAAGCAGGGGAATTCATCAGTAAAGGAGTACGTCAACAAGTTCAATCAGTTGGCGAGCTTTGTCTTAGACTTGGTGAACACACCTGAAAAGAAGACCCTGAGATTCGTTAAAGGTTTGAATGAGCCGCTACATGGGTTGGCTATGACCCACATTCCTATGGGGGCTACCTTTGAGAAACTGGTTGACATGGCGCTTATGCATGAAGAGGAGAAAGACGCTAATGCTAATAAGGCACCAGAAAGGAAAGGGGATCAAAAGAAGTCACAGTAGCAACCTAAGAAAGGTGGTAAGGACAACAATAGAAAAGGAAAGAAAAGATGCTTTAATTGTGGAACACCAGGCCATCTGAGCAAGGACTGTAGGAAGAAGAAGAAGATCGGCTGCTTCAACTGTGGTGAGGCAGGACATCTGATCAAAGACTGCCCGAGAAGACAAGGGCAAGGGAAGAGGGCAGGGTCTACTTCTGGAGGGCAGGTTCAGGCTATCATGGCACCAGGGAAGGCAAGAGGGTAGGTTCACGCTCTCATGGCACTAGGACAAGAGAGAGGTAGAAACATTTCTGTTGAAAGTTTGGTTTTTCTGTTTGATCATCATGTTCGTACTTTGTTTGATTCTGGCGCTTCGCACTCGTTTGTATCTGCTTCGTTAGTTGAAACACTGCACCTAAATACTAGTCTAGTTACGGATCCCATAGTAGTCTCAAATCCTATTGGTGGTTCGGCTCATCTTTCAATGATTTGTCGGGATTTGAGAGTGTCTATCTTGAGCGTTGAGTTTGAATACAACGCCTTCATTCTTGGCTTCACGGGCTATGGATTGATTCTAGGCATGGATTGGTTATCCAGTAATGGTGTCAACCTCGATTGTGAAAAGAGAGTGGTTAGACTTATGACTCGCCTTGGCAACACTCTCGAAATCTCTTGTAATCCCATACATTATGTTATGCTTAGCTACCTAGAATCTCTTGATGCGTCTGTTGAAAACTTGCAGTCGGTTAGGGTAGTATGTGAATAGTCAGATGTATTTGAAGAGGTGAAGGGCTTACCTCCGAAGCGGGAGATAGACTTCCGCATATACCTTGTTGATAATGCAAAACCCGTAGCTCTACCCGTTAGACACATGGCTCCAAGGGAGAGAAAAGAGCTCAGTAAGCAAGTCAAAGAGCTGCTCGAAAAGGGGTTTATAAGGCGGAGAATTTCCGAATGGGCTTCTCCAATAGTATTCGCAACCAAAGCAGATGGTTCACTTTGCCTATGCGTTGATTATAGGGAGCTAAACAAGCTGACCAAGAAAAATAGGCACCCACTTCCAAGAATAGACGACTTGTTTGATCAGCTTGTTGGTGCGTCAGTTTTCTCCCAACTAGATTTGGCTACCGGGTTCCATCAGTTAAGAGTGGCTGAAGACAGCATTGATAAGACCGCGTTCAGAACCCCGGATGGTTTCTTCGAATGGCTTGTCATGCCTTTCGGCTTGATAAACGCACTCGCTTACTTTGTTGACTTGATGAGTAGGTTGTTTAGAGAATTCCTTAATAAGTTTGTTGTGGTCTTCATAGACGACATTTTGATCTTCTCAAAGAATGAAGAAGAGCAAGCTTTGCATTTAAGGGAAGTCATGGATACTCTTCGTGCACATCAGCTGAAAGCCAAATTCTCCAAATGCCATTTCTGGAGAGAAGAAGTGAGGTTTTTTCGAAATGTGGTGTCCAAAGAAGGGTTAGTTATGGACCCGACAAAAGTAGTTGCGGTGCAAGATTGGAAGGTTCCACGGAATGCAACCGAAGTCCGAAGCTTCCTCGGGCTAGCGGGCTTTTACCGAAAGTTCATTAAAGACTTTGCAAAAATCTCAGCCCCACTCACAAGATTAACGAAGAAGAACCTAACTTTCGCTTGGGATTTGGATTGCGATATTGCCTTCCAACGTTTGAAGGCTCTAACAACAGCCCCAGTTCTGACATTGTCGGATAGGAGCAAGATGTTTACCGTATACACGGATGCATGTGGTACGGGACTAGGTGCTATCTTGATGCATGAAGGGAAGTTAGTAGCTTATGGAGGCAGACAGTTGAAAGTACATGAGAAAAACTACCCAACCCACGATCTAGAGTTGGCTGTCATCGTCTTTGCGCTTAAGTCTTGGCGCCATTATCTCCTAGGTGAGAAGTTTGAATTGTATACTGACCATAAATCGTTGAAGTACCTTTTCTCGCGGAAAGATCTTAACTTGAGGCAACAAAGGTGGATGGAGTTCTTGGCATCCTACGATTTCGAGATTTCCTATACCCCTGGCAAGGGTAATGTAGTAGCAGACGCCTTGAGTAGGAAGAAACTGGCCTTGAGTCCTCTCTTTGTAGAAAGGAAAAGCTTGGAGTACATAGCAAACTTTAACTTTAGACCCTCCTCTGAAATTGTGCCTAGTCTGTTAGCATCGCTAAAGGTGCGGCCTACTCTTTTGGACTCAATAGGAACCTCACAATGAGAAGACCCTCAGCTAGTTTATGTGATGGATAAACTAGTTAAGGGTGAGACTTCTAGTCACCTCAATAGATACTCCATTGATGATAAGGGTTGGTTGAGACGAGATGGAAGGCTATGCGTCCCACAAGTAAGGGATTTAGTGAAGACGGTTCTCGAAGAAGCACACCATTCTAAGCTGGCCATACACCCAAGCGGAGACAAGATGTATAAGGATATAAAAGGGTTTTCTTTCGAAATGGCATGAAGAGTGATGTAGCTGAGTTCGTCGGTAAGTGTTTGATATACCAGCAAGTCAAAGCAGAGCAGAAGAAGCCTGGTGGTCTACTTCATCCCCTAGAGGTCCCACAGTGGAAGTGGGATAGAATTTCGATGGACTTTGTTGATGGGTTTCCTAGCTCAAGAAGGGGAAATACCAGTATTTGGGTAATAGTGGACAGACTCACTAAAAGCGCTGACTTTATACCAGTTGAAAGTAGAAGGACTGCCTCGTCCCTAACATCCATTTATATTAAAGAAATAGTTCGACTTCATGGGATACTCTCCAGCATAGTGAGTGATTGAGATCATATCTTTACGAGCGAGTTTTGGAAGAGTTTGCAAGAGGCAGTAGGCACACAATTATGCTTAAGCACGGCCTATCAACCCCAAACCGATGGTCAAACGGAAAGGGTGAACAGAGTATTGGAAGACCTCTTGAGATTGTGCATTCTTGACTTTGGAGGGACATGGGAGGATCATCTTCCTTTGGTGGAATTCGCTTACAACAATAGCCACCAAGCCACCATAGGCATGGCGCCCTTCGAAGCTTTATATGGAAGACCATGCCGATCGCCAACTTGTCGATGGGAGTCTACAGACAAGCTCGTACTTGGGCCAGACATGATTAGAGAGACCTTAGAAAAGGTGGACTTGATAAGAAGACGGATGAAGGCTGCACAAGATAGACAGAAGTCCTACGCAGACAAAAGAAGTACCGACCTTGAGTTTGAGGTTGGAGACAGGGCGTTCCTTAAAGTATCTCCTTTGAGGAATGCCATTCGCTTTGGGTCCGTAGGAAAGCTAGCACCAAGATTTGTGGGACCATTTCCTATCAATGAAAGGATTGGGACGATGGCTTACAGAGTAGAGCTACCCGAGAGACTGGCTGGAGTTCATAATGTTTTTCATGTTTCTCAACTACGAAAGTGCTTACATGAATCTACAGAAGTGGTGGAGCCAAGTATACTAGAGGAAGTAGAAGTGGAACGAGAAGCGACTGTGAGAAGAGTTCCAACTCGTATCTTGGGTACGGAAGTCAAAAATCTACACAACCGTGAAGTCAAGCTTGTTAAAGTTCAATGGAGTGACGCTGAGGAAGATGCGACTTGGGAACTGAGAGGAAAACACGCGCAGCCTACCCTTTTCTCTTTGAGGGTACCTCCTTGATCTCTTTTTCCATAAGTTTATTCATGCTTATATCTATCTTTTAAGTATATCTCCTCAGTCCTACTCTTTATCCTTAGGTAGAACCTAATGGAGGAACATGTATTTGAAACATGTTACGATTGATGGTTGCGAGTGGTTGCTAGTGGTTGCTCATGGATGCATGAACACACACATTAGGCACTAGATCGGCTCAGTCACTTCCATGTTGCATATAAATGTGTGCATATTTAAATTAATGGATGTATAATGGTTGGGTTATCATATGGATGTTTCGTTTTGATGAATGGTTGTGCACACAGGTAGAAGTAATATGTATCGTTAGGATTCTTTTGCATGCATAATGGACGCATGGCACTATCATGATTTGCATTAAGGAGGTCAACTGAATCAGTGGACCGCCTGATTTTGCATTAGATAAGGAACATATACACACACTTTTTGCATATGTTCATACAACATTAGAAATCTTGTAAGGACAATGGATGCCTGTGTTTGATGGTTGAGTAGATGGATGATTGGATGTTAGGATATACATTCTCCTTAATTTGGAGATTTCGGGGGCGAAATCCTTTAAGGAGGGGAGAATGTAACACCCTGAATTTTCTATGAATATTAAAATTAAAAATCCTACGAATACTTAATTATTAAAGTGAGAATTAAGAGAAACGGGTTACGCAGTTGCGTTCGTCTCGAAATTCTGCTTGGAATAGGGTCCAAGTTTTCATAAATCGTACTTCGTATGAGGAAGTATGGCCCTCGGAAGTTTCAATAATTTTATATAAATTAAAACAGTTAAGAATAATAAATTCGAAATTCAGATTCAAAAACGGGAGAGGCTTGGCGGGAATTATCCCGCCCAAGGGCCAGGTCGACCAGGGGGTTGACCTACCCTATACAGGTCGACTACGGGGTCGACCTGGGGGTTGACCTACCCTATACAGGTCGACCAGGGGGTCGACCTGAGGGTCGACCTGGGGATCGACTTGTGGGTCGACCTACCCCTCTCGGGCAGATCTGAAATGTGACGATTTCTAACTCTCTGCCGAGTCAATAGGACTGATGTGGCTGTTCTAGATAACTCTATCTAGTCTGGGTGGTTGGGATTGCTCCTATGATAATCCAACGGATCAGGTTGATTCAAACTTCTATAAAAGAGTGCCTAGACTGAAACCCTAAACCTAAACAAAAAATTTCTCTTGGCCACCATGCAGCTGCTAGGATAGTTCTCCTTCCTAAAGCTTAGGGATTAGCAAGTCAGAATTCTAATTCAAAAGACGAACAAATCATTCTCTTCTCTAACTTATCTTTGTGAGTACTATTTCTTTCACAATATAATTAATAAATTAATTATGATGAGTTATAACTGGATTATGAGAACATGTCTGTTGAATCACGTGATGTTGTTTAACTTTGTTATCTTATGTTGGTAGATCTATTTCATATGTCCAATTATACATGTTTAACTTGATTCATTTTATGCAAGTTTGGGATGTAAATCATATGCTAGTTCGTATGTGAAACCTTATGCAAGTTTGGGATGTTAAATCATATGCTAATTCGTATGTGAATTTTATGCAAGTTTGGGATGTTAAATTGTATGATAGTTTGAATATGAATCTTATGCAAGTCTATATGTGAATTTTACACAAGTTTATATGTGAATCAAGTATATACATATGCTAGTTTATATGCAAAAACATGTGATAAATTCATATGCAAGTTGTAGGAATCCATATGCAAGTTTAGGTGGAAAAACTATATTCACATTTTTAGGTGAAAAACTATATTCACATTTTTAGGTGAAAATTATATTCACCTATGCAAGTTTAGGTGAGACCCATAATTCATATATGCAAGTTCAAAACTTCATGTTTTAGATCTATATTTAGATCCATGGTAGTTTATGGAAGTTTATGTTCTATATGCCTATGCTAGTTATTGGCTATGCAAATTTATGTTATAATTCCTATTTGCAAGTTAGATTTATTTTATGTGATATGCAAGTTGTGATGTTACTTTTCTTTTTATAAGTTAGACTATTTGCGAGTCTAACATATCTCTTATTAGAACGTACGAATAGCGTGGGGACAAAGGGAAATATTAATTAAGAAAATTGTGAATTGACATAAAAATAACCTTAAAGGCATATAATTAAATTGAGACATTAATTGGTATAATTTATATACCTAAAAAGTATGGACATAATTTAGGTGACAATTATGGACATAATTAATTTAGGAATTATTGACAATTCGAATAGGGATAATTAATTCATATTGGGTGATTAACATAGAAACGTGTTTATTTTATGCTCTTATATCTTATCTTTTGTATATAAATAACTATTACTTGGGTAGTGTTTTGTTGCTTTTACAGATATTCCAACCCAGCCCGCATGCAACCAGAAAAGTAGAGAAATGGAGATCAGATTGCTATATATATTTACATTTTGAAGAATTGTAGATGAAGATCCCCCATTTAGTTGCTGTTGAACAAGAAAATGATTGATAAAAAGGCCATGCACATATCAAATCAAGAGAAGCTTGACAAAGAACCAAGAGGAAAAGAAGAAAGGCCAAAAATTTAATAGATTTAACTAAGGCCCATTTGAGACTCTCATTGTAAACTCTTTTGTGAATTCCCTAAGACCCATCTATCATTGTATTAGGGTTAGGGTTAGGGTTTGGTTATTCCCTATAAATACCCTTGTAATGTCATTGTAGCCACTATCCTATCCATTATTCTGTATTCTCTTCTCCATTAATAAAAGTTCTTCCTTTTTACTATTTCTGCATTTTTCTTTCTTAGCAATAGGTGTTGTCTTCACAATTAGTTTTGGAAGAGCACCAATTGTATTTTACATTTGTTTCATTAGTGATTAGTCGTTTGATTAGTTTCAACGACATTCCTAATTTACTTTTTGTTGTTCTTCTTATTCTACACTTTTATTTTCTGCATTGTTGTTCTTGTTTTGCAATTTACTTTCTTTAGTGATTAATCGTTGATCAGATTCAACGATAATCCTAAGTTCGCAATTTCAGTTTGTTTTTTATTTTCAACAAAATCTCCAGGCTTCGTCTAACTCGCCCAAAAGATTAGATAAATAATTTGATTTTAATTTACCTCCCTGTGTTCGACCTGTATGCTACACACCTGTGCGCTTGCAGTATTATTTCATAAATCGCGCTTTTCTAACTCATAGGAAAGCATCGATCATTGGGGTGAAATAATTTGTAATAATAAACGCCTAAACACGAGGTTAGACTCGTTTGTGGTGTAAGACTGCCCGGACCCACCCGGCAAATCGAGCAACCACAAACGGTAGTCTAATGTAAGAGTTCGAAGGCATAAATTAAATGCGTAACAATTGTAAAGACACGAGGTTAAACATGTTTGCGGTATAAGACTGCCCGGACCCACCCGACAAATCCAGCAACCGCAAATGGGAGTCTAATGTGGGAGGTCTTATAAGGTTACAGTTATAATGAATTAAGTAACACTTAACTAAGATAAACATGTGGTGGGACATGGGGGTTAAGTGGGTGACATGGGTGACATGTAAAATACGATTAGAAACACTTAACCAAATTGAAACATGCAAGAATACATGAATAAGAAGGGGTTAAGTGGAAAATTCTAGTGGGGACCAAGCATAGGTGGAAAGCTTGTGTCAAGCATGGGGGACCCATTTCAAACCAGTAACCCATTAAGTATCTTAATGAGATCGAGTTAGATCGAGAACGGGACACGCTTACTGGGTTTGATTGTAAGAGGTCAAAACAAGTTAACGATGGCAACGCAAGTTCAACGGGGTCATATGCGTGCGTGGCCCGGGCTGGTAGGTAAGACGTTGTTGCATCGTGTAGACATAAGCCGTGCATCTTTAGTGGTATCGGGTTGCCACTTTGGGGAGTGATACACCCCACTAGGGGACCAGCACAGGTATCTACGAGTTAGGGAGCCGATCGCATAGGGGTAGTGGGTACAACTAGTGGAGATAGGGGTAGGCGGCACCTATGGAGACAGCTAGGGGTACACGAAACTACCATTATGATTATTATGTTCACTAGGCGGGATCAACTTTTAAGGTGACTAGTAGTGGTGCAGTATAGTAATTATCATATAGTGATTAGGAGCGAGATTAACGCCAGAATATTCCTCTTGTTTGTTTTGTCTTGCCCACTTGTTTCACAGTCATTCCTTGTTTTACCAGTTTATGCCTTATCCTAATTACTTTAATAATTATATTGCTAAAGTTATTGTACTTGCCAGACTTTATGTCTGACCCCCTTTGTTTTCGCCTCTTTTCCTCCCTCCCCCCCCACCCAGGTTCTCAGGGTAGGACTAGTACTAGTGGAGCTTGATCTGGATTTCTCTCTCTCTTTTGGAAGTGCTTGGATTGCTGAAAGTAAAATTCAGCTCATCTCTTTTATGGCTACTAATGTTGGGGTTATGCTTTTTCTTTATGTCTCAGAAAACAATTTGTCAAGATGGTTACTAAGTGTACTGGGTTTTTCTGTTGGTTTATGATGTTGTAATCAAACTATTTCTCCGCTGCAATAAAAGTTGTTTTGAAAATTTTCAAGTACCAATATATGTATCTATCTTGTTATATTCTGTTCTATTCACCAATAATACTCCATGAAAGTTAATGCATTTCCTTTCAGAGTGACATTAATGGATGTGGGGTGTTACAGCCATTTAGTTATAAAATGTTACATTTTTATTTTATGAATTAAATAAAAAAATATTCATGTAACATAAATTTGTTATTTTTGTTAGAATTTAAATTGGTCATTTATGTTAGAAATTAAATTGGTCATTTATGTTAGAAATTTAATTGGGCATTTATGTTAGAAATTAAATTTGTCATTTATGATAGAAAATAAATTTGTCGTCCTTTGTTAAATTAGAATTAACGATATAAATTTGTCTTCTTTTGTTGAATTTGAATTGACAATATAAATTTGTCATCTTTTGTTGAATTAGGATTGACAATATTAAATTGTCATTTATTAGAATAATGATACGTCATGCTGTAAATGTCATTTATTTAAAACGTTATGTTAATATAAAAATATCATTCATTTAGGAATGTCATGTTATAAATATCATTTTGTTATAAAATGTACATTAGAATAAAAAGAACATTTTGTTAGAAAATGTACATTAGAATAAAAAGAACATATTGTTAGAAAATGTACATTAGAATAAAAAGATCATTTTAGATAGAAATGTCATTTAGATTAAAAATAACATTTTAGTTAAAAATGTTTATTTAGACTAAAACATGTCATTTTATTAGGAATGTTTATTTAAATTAAACCTATCATTTATTAGCATATTGCTCGTTAAATAAAGCATGTCATTCTATTAGTATATGTTATGTTAAAACAAAACATGTCATTTTGTTAGTATTGGTTGTGTTAAATAAAACATGTCATTTTATTAGTATATGTTATGTTGAAATAAACATGCCATTGTATTAGGATTATGTTATGTAAAATAAACATGTCATTTATTTAGGATCATGTTTTGTAAAATAAAAATGTCATTTTTATTGTATTAAAATTGTCAAAAATATAAGATCATTTATGTCCATTTAGAATTGTCAGAAATGAAATATCATTTATGTTCATTTAGAATTGTCTGAAAATGAAGTTCAATTATGTTCATTTAGAAATGTAATTTATGATTGTCAAAGATAAAATTAACATTTTTATATGTCATGTATACATTAGTTTTGTATACATGTTAAAATTTACATTTTTATATGTCATGTAGATTTAAACATATTTGTCAGATAAATATGTCATTTAGATTAGAACATATTTGTCAAATAAATATGTCATTTAGATTAGAACATATTTGTCAATTAAATTTGTCATTAAAACATATTTTGTAAATAAATATGTCATTTAATTAGAAATGTCATTTTATTAGAAAATTTATCATCAGTTAATATATGATTTGTGCTAGATTTAAAACATTATCATTATAATGTTATTATGGTTGTGAAATTAAATTATAAATATTTATTTATAATTTAAACAAATGAAAATTCGTTAAATAGAGAATAATTCAAATTTAATTATAATTGGTTAAATTTATTAACTAATGATTAATTTATATAAATTGTTGTTGTTTGAAAACCCCACACGGGTATTGGGATGACATTTGTCACACACTAGTCCCAATATTTAGATGTTGTCAATCGATGGATTGACAGTTTGTGATGAGTGTTATTTGTTTAATTATTTTAATGCTCACACAATTATAAAATTTCACTCTGGATGAGAATGGATTGTTTATTGATTATTTCTCATTATTGTTATATACATGTGATGTATGAAATCCATATAACTGAAATTATATGGTATTTGATTGAGTCGCATTCCGATTTAGAAATAATGAATATTCGGTAACAAGAATATTGTAAAATAAATAAAAATTTAGTATAAAGGACATTTTAGAATAAAGGATATTTTAAATTAATAATATTTTAGAATAAAGATATTTTAAATAAAGAATAGTTTGAAATAATGGGGATTGTTAATGACACTCCCTTTTTGGTTAAGGGGAGACACAAATTTCAGTTTTTAAAATTTTGTTAAGGGGAGTACACTACAGTCTATACACCCCTTAAGAATACACAGTAATAAGACAAAATTACCCTTAATCTAAAGAAGAAGCACAACGTGGTGAAATTCGGTCGCGTGTCACCGTTTTCCGAAGCACGACGTAAATGTGAAAATACGAAAAACGGCTTGCAAACACCGAACAATCATTATAAAGATAGAAAATTATGACCGTTTTTAGTGTACAAACACGGTAGAGTATAACCATTTCCGTTGTTTTTGTTAAATTTGTTATAGAGATTGAAAAGATGTTCTAATGCTACCGTTTTTATTAAATAAAAACGGTATACTCTTACCGTTTTTTCTGGTTCGAGCGCGAGCATTGAAATACAGCAGGGTTATTTTTGTCTCTTAAAAGTATAATTGGTGTTGCCCCTTAACAATTTTTTTATAGACCGGTGTCCCTTTATAATATGACACCCCTTAACCAAAAAGGGAGTGTCATTAACAACACCCAAAATAATTACAATTATAAATTATAATTGCACTTTTGACACGAGGTTAGGTTGCATTTGTGGTGGAAGTCTGCCCGGACCCGACCGACATAACCATCAGCCACTAATGTTGAACCTAATGTGAGCGGTCTAAGTGCACAAATACGAAGCGGACTATGACACGAGGTTAAGCACAACTTATGGGATAAGTCTGCCCGGACCCGACCGGCATGTCCAGCATCCGCAAGTTGTAGGCCTAATGTGGGAGGTCTAGCCCAATATAAACCATAAATGGACATGGTAATGAATTAGACTATTTAGCCCATTATAAGTTGAAACGCCATTTTAACCCAAACGGGTTTGTCAATCGTTTTTAATAATTTTATAATGAATAGAATAAAAAGTAGTAATTTCCAAAATCTAATATTTTGAAAACATTATTTTAATAAAGAAATAGAATAAATCTTCAATCAAGATTTAATGAAGTTTTCCAATTAATTAATATTTATTTGGAATTAAATAAATTGGATTTCTGGGTTTGTCGTGAATAGTGTCTTAAATAACACTGTTCTTAAATCCAGTTGAGAAAAGAATAAATCTTTTAATTAAGATTTTTAGAGTTTCCAATTATATCTAGTAATTAGAATAAAATGAAATGGGAATTCGGTTTATTGTGAACTGTGTTTTAAGCGACATCCGTTCTTTAACCCAATTGACAATGAAAATGTAATTTGGAATTTATAAATCTTTTTATTTAGATTTAATGGAAATTTTCTGAAATAAAGTTTCCTAATTTAATATATTAAATTGGAATTGAATGGAATTCGATTTAATAGTAATCGAGATAAGTTTCTGTAAAAGAAGAGCGTTACTGTACATGGAATTTAAGAGGCTTTGCCGTTATTCCATTTATATTATTGGTCTGATATAGAAATTTATATCGATTATATATTGATTTGATTTCGGTGAAAATTCCATATTTAATGGAAGACGATTTTGGGTTTACCGTGAACTGTGTTCTATATGACATAAGTCCTTTAACCCAGTCAAAGATAAGATAAATTCCTTAAATTTAAATAATCATTAAATAATGATTTTTGTTATTAAAACCAAATTGGAGTACCAATAAATATTTAAAGAAAGATTTAAGAATAAATTTAAAGAATTTATCTTTGATAGAATAATGTGAATATTTTATTAAAAGAATATTCTGAATTGGAATGAGGCGTTGATGTGTTTTATAAACACTTGATTTTTTATTACAAAATACGCAAGTTATTCGGGAAGACCGGGTTTAACCCATTCTGAATAATTACTGCGATGATTAAATGTCGAAGATGAAGACGGTGGTTGATGACCGGCGATCTTCACATCGAATGGATGTCTACTTTTGCCTTTGATAGGAGTTGCCTGCCTTGAAAGGGTTACGGTGTTAGTCGTCCAGACGTACTTGTTGATTGTCCGGATAAGCGAGCACCTCTCTTCCGTATTGGACAAACGGGACGAGGAATAAGGTGACTCCGGTTTCGTTCAGACCCGGAACGGACTTGTAAATGGATGTGTGCCTGACATTGGATTTCATTCCATGTAACTTAAATTGATTTCTATTTAATATATATCTGTGGTGACGGAGAATTTATTCTCTTGCTTAATACCCTTCTCTGAGGCGCACGAGCCAGAGGTTATATATTGGTAGTTATCGATCGCATGGCGTGATTTGTCAATGTGGCATGCCAAGATGTAATTGATTAAGGCTTTTGTTGAAAAGCAGAGCCTTGTGGGATGATCAAAGCATAGCCTATTTCGGCATAGCTTTGTGTATAATGTTACCTTGCGAGCCTCACACTCGGGTAAGAGTCTAAAACGGAGCAAGGGAACGCAGGGAGTGCACACGTTTCTTTCTAGCTAGAAGTGGTGTCAGCGACTTACCAGCCCTGACATTTTACTTATGTGGTTGATGGATTATGAGGCGCCTCGGATTTATTGATTGCAAATGGCCAAATTATAGGTCCAATAGGATCGGGGAGCGTGTGTCCAGGAATTGCCAATCCACTAAAGTATTTGTCGACCGACCCTGCAGGATCCAAGGGTTCGCCAGCGTCCGAATCCTGAGACGTTGCTAGAGTGTCTCGAATCGGTAAGGAGATCGTTCCTAGCCTTGACTCATGATGGAAATCCAACTTCCAATACGACATCATGCGGTTTTGATTGTAGAACTATTATGGCGACATAGTAGGATGGGGTACTATGCCGTCTATGATTGATACATTATGATTGAAATTGTTTTTAAACATATATACACTAATAATAATATCAAATCCATTTTATTGTATCAAGCATTTTTGGCCATTATAAGGTAAAACTCTATCCTCCGGTTTGCGTTGCATTGTGTGATGGGACTTGAGTCTTATAATGGTTTCATTTTTCTAAAAAGCATTGCGTTGTTTAACGATTTACTTTATTTATGCACTGGCAATGCAATGGAGTAAACCTGTTCCGCGTTAGCGGCGTGGTCCTGTGATTAGCCTTATTATTAGTTAAGTTAAGTTAGATTTCTCATACCAGTCCCATGACTGACCCGTAGTTTGTTTCACTTTGCAAACTCGGGTGCCCTCTTTTCCACACGGGCAGTCAAGTAGCTTATTTTGCAGATATATTGAGCAGGATTCTGGATCGAAGCTTAAAGCTGTGTCCAAAGCATTGATACACTTCCACTGTATCAGTTTATTCATTTCTGCTGCAATGTATTAAATTATTGTAAATTATCTTCCGCTGTATTTTACAGATGTACTCTGATATTCTATACTCTGATGTAACATTATTATAATGTTTATAAAAGTCTTCTATTATTTGTTCTGATGTGTTGTATTCCTAGAGTTAGCGTATTCAGGTTTTGAATGGTCTTGGTCAATTTAGCGATCGATTAGGTCCGGGTAAAATCCGAATCGTTACAGAGCAATTTAAAAAAACACAATTATAGAACACACAGGCTTTCTATCAATCTCCTTCCGTCTTTGATTTTGTCAAAGTTAAACTTCTTTAAACCCATTCTCAAATTATTACAAAATCCATATTTATCCTATCTCTTTTAAAACACATCCCTTAAATCAAAGATGATTTAGCCTCAAAGCCTTAATTAATTTTCCGTTTGATAACTCATTATCAAAATCCAGTTTCCGTTGAAAACCCTTAATCCACATTTCAACCATAGTTTCCAATTAAATTGTTTTTCCAACATTCCATTCTTTAATCTTAACTAAAAGATTATACTTTCTTTCCAATTCCTCACTTTTAATTTCCTCAAATCAAAGATCTAATTAAATCCTCAAATTACGATATGAAATTCCATAACTCAATCTCATTGGGTTTCAAGAATGATATTATCGAAGATATAATTCACGACAAAACCCAAATCAATCGATATTGAACATAAGTTACACAGAAGTTGTATCTACATATATTCGATATCAATTTTCGTAATCAATGAATACTAAAAGTAGTATAATGATATAATAATAATATCTTCCAAATTCCTCAAATAGTATACGTTTACACCAAAGAATTTCATATTAAATATCCAAAGATTATTTCGATCCAACTTATCCCAATCAAATTGGGAAACCCATATCTTAATTAAAAGATTTATCCAACTCTTTGACATTAGATCTGGATAGAAATATCATCCACTTATACTTAATATTAATCTCTGTATCCAACTCACACTATAAGCGGAATAACGATGAACTACTTTTTAAATTCCTCAAATAGTAAGAGTCATCATCTATCGAATTAATATCAAACATCCGAAGATTTATCTCCAACCATATCCAATTATTTAAAATTGAAAACCATGTTTTAATATCAAATAAATCAATTTAATTTCCATATAAAACAATTTCAATACTTTTAAATCTTTGAAAACATTCCATCAATCATTTACAAATGATTACTTGTAGCTCAGAAAACAGCTCGTGGTTTACCACTTCAAAATAGATTGTTTTCAAGGTACCATATTGTTTCAAAAGCGTTACAAAACAATTATCTTAACTACTTTGATCAAAATTCGTTTATCTTAGCCAAAACTTAAACTTTACAATTCAAAACACTTTTACATAATTTATAATGATTTTACAAGATTTTTCATATTTTTAAAACATTTAAATTAGCTTTTTATAATCATGGTTGACAACTGCTCTTACAGCGACCTTTTCCAAAACGGTTTTAAACATTTCTTTAAAATTATAACTCAAAATTAAAATCCGCTTTCACCCATTTGAAAGCTCATGTTAATGAAAATCAAACATTTTTCATTTCATGAAAATCTGATTTAAATTGCAAAAGTTATAAGCATTTAAAGTTTGCATCTAAAATACATGAAGTGCCACTGTGCAACAAGCTCTATTTTGACCGCAATAAAAATTATTCTTCAATATTTCAAAATACCTTAGAAAACCATTATATACCATTTAAAATCATTTAAGGTAAATTTACATTGACTTTCCAAATTATCTTGGGTTCAAAATTCAACTTTTATTTTTCACTTAATTAAATATTAAATTAAAAATCCAATTTATTTCTAAATTCAAATAACTTCAAATTAACCATCCCATTCGTCAGATCTATTAGGGATAGCCAGGGAGAGCAGGAAACTATATTTTCCAAATCCAAGCCTAGACACTATCCTCTCTATAATCCTAGAATGTTCCGGTATTTATTTATTCATTTTAATAACTTTATCAATATATATGAATTCATACAAATGGTCTTTCCCAATTATTAACCTTTAATTTCAATAATGATATTGTTTCTAATTACGAAGGAGATTTGCCGATCACCCAAGTGATACCATAATTATTGTGTTATAGTGTGTGCGAAACAACATCAACAACCATTATGAACATCCACATTAACCATCATTAACATGATTAAATAAATCATAATTGTGCACCAGCGTTATAACACTAACGCTTAATAGTGTGTGTTCTAAACTACGCATCCATCATCCATCACAACAAACATCAACCGTCAATAACCACTAATAATCCATCACTATATTTAAATTAGTCTAACTACTAATTAAATAAATAAATCGTGGTTAAAGAGTTCTCACTAAACAACTTTCCAATCTTCACAGTAGGCGAGCCTAGCTGAGTGAACCGTCAGACAGTATTTCGGCATACCGTCTTCTTCACCAAAAAATATATAATATTATATACACTAATATCTCTCTATTTATATTATAGGAGGAGGAGGAGGATGACTACAAACTTCGGCAAGGTGGTGGTGGAAAAGAGGAAGACTTATTCCATGGAAACCATGGCCATAAGCTTTAAGAAAAAGGTGGAAAGAAGGAAATGGAATGGAATGGTAAGAAAATGGTGAAAAGGCTTCCTTATATAGGAATGGAGAGTTAAGGAGGTAGTGACACCTAAGGGGGCAAGTGCAAGGCATGCATGGAAGGAGGCATGCAAAAATACAAGTGTAAGGACACTTGTCTTAAGGAGAGAAGGTGAACTTTTGGTAGCATTTTCCCTTAAATGCTATGAAAACTAAGAGAAACACTTAATTCTAATACTACTAATTCATGTTATGGTTTGACAAATCCGATCGAATGACAAATAGTATCAATAAATCCAAACTTATTAATAATCATTGTCATTTGTAATTCAAATAAAATCTATAATATAACTTATCAAAATTATTAAATATTCTTAACCATATGTATGTATGTCAAATTAAAATTCAAATTTAAATTGAAATTAAGTAATGAAAATTCCAATTTTAAATTGGTCAAAAATTCAGGATCGTTACACATTGGGAATGATAAATTGGGGCATCACTTGTATTGTAAAACATGACTAGTATTTGGGGGCATAATCTATACCTTGATCTAAAACTTTAATTTGGGCATAACTTGTATTATGAATCATGACTGGGGTTTTGGAGGCATAGCCATACTGTACAATTTGACTAAAACTTAGGGAAAATGTTATATTGTGAATTATGACCGTAATTTAGGGTATATAAACCTGTTGGATTAATTTAATATTTAGCATAGCATGATAATAAAATTGTAAGTAACTTGCTGTAACTTGCGGAGATGTTTAATCTGTTAAAATGACCAATCCGCTGAAATCTTTTGAAAATGAATACTGTAATTGAAAAACCTACGATGAACATGAATAATTGTTTAAGAATGAATATTCCTAGATTTACAGTAAATAGAAACTGTAACTGCACTTAGACACGAGGTTAAATTACACTTATGGTAGAAGTCTGCTCGAAACTGCCCGACAAATCCAGTGTCCACAAGTGGTTAATCTAATGTGAGGGGTCGAGTGCGTAAATGTACACATAAACAGTGCTACAATATGAGGTTAAGTCCGACTTGTGGCAGAAGTCTGCACGGAACCGTCCGACATATCCAGCATCCACAAGTGGTCAACCTAATGTGAGAGGTCTGGTGCATTAACATACATGAACAGGGAATGATAATAACCTATTATAATTAATTACATTAATGAGAATGTTATATAATAGGTAGGCTTGCCCTAGGGACAAGTGGAAGTTATAACATAAGTTATAGTAAAAGGAAAGGAAACTTATTAGTAAACCTTAGTTAAGAGAACTAAGTTAATAAGTAAACAATGGCAAGTTGTACTGACATGTTAAACAGAAAATAGGTGAATTGAGATGAAGTATACTTAATTACATATTAAGTAAAACATGTTATTGTAACTATGGAATCAGACAATGAATAATATAAAGGGATTGTATGTTACTTTCGTTAATTACAATCCGGGGATAATAGATTGTAGATTACAGATCTTGGATTACAATCTAGAGAATAACATGTTATGGATTTATTAATAAACTTAAATGGATTAAGTTATGCATATGAAATTAATAAGCAAGAGGAGCTTGGTAACTTGAAAAGAAGTCAATGTGAATGGGAATGACCTGTTAACCCGTAATACTTAACCTGTTTAAATCAGTGGGGGTTACATGAACCTGTTAAATTGATTAGGGGTTAAGTAAACTTGTTTGAATCAGTGGGGGTTAAGTTAATCTTGTTAAATCCGTGGGGGTGGGTTATATATATATACCCGACAAACTCAACCTGTTTTACATGTGGGAGTTATGCAGCCTTGTTAAACTGTTAGGCATAACTTGTTAAAATCCTAGTAGTGGGGATGCAAGCCTAGGAGGGAAGCTTGTATCATCTGTTGTGGGGGACCCGTTTCAGTCAGTAACCCATCTTGGTATCAAATGATTACTCCAAACTAGGTCGAGGTCGGGGCACACGTACTGAGCTGGTTATAAGAGGTCACCTGAGTAAGGGTGTTGATGGCGCATTCCATCGGAGTCATGTGCGTGCATGGGTCCCCTTGCCAGGGAAAATAAGACGCTGTGACATCGGTAGATATAGCTGTGCATCTTGAAAATAACGGGGTTTCCACTTTAGGAAGTGATACATCCTACCGTTGGGCCAACACGGGTATCTACGGGGTAGGGAGTCGATCGATTAGGGGTAGTAATTAGGGTACATCTAGTCTTGCTTGTTGGAAGCCTGTTATTATTATTGGGGATTACACCTATCATTCCTGTTGGGCTACCTGTTATTCTTGTTAGGGTAAAACATGTCACTAGAAGTACACCTAAGTCTACCATCTTGTTCTAGTTGGGATCATCTTATTCTTGTTATGCTAGTATTAGTGTAGAGAAAAGTACTTGAGAAGCGCAATTTATTCCATCATGTTTATTCTGCTCAGTCTGTTATACCTGTCTTATGATACTGTTATCCCTCTCATCCAGTTTATATGCCTGTCTTGATGCTTTTACTTATTTATATATTAAAAGTAACTAGACTCGGCAGACTTTATGTCTGACCCATTTTGTTTCCTCTTCTCTCTCTTTTGTTCCCCCTCAGGTTCTCAGGGTGGGAATACTCAGGCCTAATTTGGATTCCCTCTTTCATTCTGCTTGGAGCTGCTTAGATGTACCGCTTTGATTTCCTATCTACTCTAATATGGATATATTTATGGGGAATTATGATTCTTTTATTACTGTACTCTGATGATTTTAGTACAAGACAGAAGTTTTAAGTTGATGTAACGGGTTTTACGTATTTCAGACTTATGATGTAACTATGTTTTGGACCACAATGTTTTCTGTTTAATAAAGTTTTAAATTCCGCTGTTATTTTATATCTGTCTTGTAATGTTTCTGTTTACCTATAACCCTTCACAAAACTTAATGCATTCTGATAAAGAGTGACATTAACGGACGTAGGGTGTCATAGTCAAACCCGTCAAATCACTAGTTGATCTTTCCAAAAAATATTACGGGTACAAAAAGATAAGAGAAACGAATTCCTCCGCCACCAACGTAATACCTTGAAAAGATCGTCTTATGTGATCGGTTAGGCATACTCTATTAGACATTCGTCCATACAAATTGTCCCGGGACTGGATAAACCGAAGGCATTGTCCTATAAACAGAACAACCCTTGCACTTTACTCCATCTTCAATTATCTTCAGCATAGTCTAATTCGCAATGCCTATGCCTATACAGAGTGGTTTTTGGATAATAAATCCAACCGGTCTCTCCGTATTGACAACGTTGGTCAAAAACTTCGATAGATGGTTTTTTAACTATCGAAGAAAAACAAACATCCATCCAAATTTCTAACATAAACAATAACTCGCCTTTTTAATATTTCGTTAATTTTGTTTCCTTATCGAGTTCTCTATATTAATTTCTAGTTACCAAATTTATTAAAAATATTCTAACTCCTTAAATTTTCGGAAAATTTTGCCAGCGTCTCCTTTGTACGGCTCAATCGGTACAACTACAACTCGCCTCTCTAGGCCCTTTCCATTTAAAAAGAAAATCAAAAAGGCAAGTGGCTTGCCCAATAGGCTAATAAAATCTCATACGGAAATTTAAACATGTACCTTTTTGGCGGGCACTCGAATTATAATCTTCATTCACTTCATTCCATACCTGTTTAACATATATACGCCCATTCCCAATTCATATTAATCGATCCAATCATTTTTAACAAAATTCGCTAACCACTTATTATCTCTTTTGCGCGATTTAATTTAAACATATCATATTCGAATATATTTTATCTCACTTATACACAAGTTGAATTCCATTCTAACTCAAGTTTCATATCCGATTTCAATTTTGAATTCAAAAATCCGATTTACTTAACAAAGGTTAAGTTTGATCCAAAACTCTGTTAACTAATTTATTTTGAAATTAGTTAACTTCATTCGATAAATTTAAAAATCTGATTTTTGTTTAAAATATCAATCCATTTAGTACACTTGAATTCATATTTATTTTTAAACTCAAATATTGATTTTTCTAATGGAAATTCGGATTTTTACTCACTCAAAACCCGTTTATTTTATTAAATAAACCATTATGGTATAAAAACGATTATAGCGCTGTTTTTCTGAAAATTTGATTTTGATATAACTCAAAATCTACAAGGCGAAATCCAGTTTTTTCTCTTCCATTTGAAAACTATCATTCAATACGTCCTAATATTTCTTTTTTCATCAAATTCTGACTTATATTGAGTTTTAGAATTGTCAAATTACGAACTACTGTGTTGCGCAAAGTTCATTTTAATTAAATGAAATATAAACGTTTAAAATTCATTTATTAAATAATTTCAACTCCATTTTCAACATTTTAAAATAATTCATGCCCGCTATCCAAATCTGACTTAACAATCCTGATTGTTCAAACTTGTCGATTATTTATTTCCACATTCATATCTCGGCATCAATTTATTTAAAACTCAAACTCTATATTCAATTCCAATCCCTCTAGAGTTAAATTATTTATAAATTTTACATAATCGAATTCCAATTATTAATTCCTTTTATGGGAATAATCAGTTAATTAAACATCCTTTACCATTACAAACTAATATCGTCCCTTGGTAATAGTGAAGTCGTTCAAGTTGGGGTATTTTATTTACCTCTCAGACCTTGACCAACAATATTCTTATCTTAAGATAGGTAAAAGCTTGTAATACAAAAACTCGATTTAAATCTCACCTTTTATTCCATTTCTTACATTTAGGAATCTATTTCCAAATTACATGATCACATTTATAAACGTTGTTTATAAATTAACTTCCATATACAAAAAACTTCCATTTTAATAATCTATTTGAGACTCAATTCCCATTTTGGAATATTTTATTTTTATAACTTATATATATATATATATATATATATATTGTTACGCCCCGGAATTTTGGACCTGTCAAAATTGCCAAAAATCCTTCCATTTATAACAAACAATAACAGTTACCATTTTATTTGATAAATATACAACATCACTAAATGCTCTGGATAAAATTTTAATAAATTCCACTTATCTAATTAACTGCTTGTGCTTAAATATGAATTAAACACAACTACCATAAATCTGCCGTTGTGCAACTCTAATGAGATGGACATCGATATTCATTCCTACACACTTGATAAACACGTTAGCATAGCTTAAATGAAAGATGCATTATTACAAGATGATATGGAAAATACTAAACAAAAAATATTTTTATTAAAATAGCAGCTGCATCACTACCCCCTTGTGACTGCCTACGTACCTTTATCTAATTGGGTAAGCAGTTACATACAGGACCAAGCCAACAGGACCAAGGCAACGTAGTTCTTCTTTACTCAAAACGTTTAAAATCAATATTTACTTCCAAAATACTCTTTACATCAAGTAGGGGTAAAATACTTTTGTAAATACTCATTTTGAAAGACATCTATATATCTCTTGTAAAACTTCCTTTTAAAAGACAAACATCTTTTATTTTAAATACCACTCATCTTCTTTATGTAAAAACTTCTTCATAAACAAATCTCAAACCACCTTTGTATTTCTCTAATATATGTTTGAAAAGATCTTCAAAGATTGAACTCAAATAGTTAAGTTCAACACCATTCATTACCTCGTTAAAACAAAAACACACCCAATTTATACCGTGTTTAAAACACTAATCATACTTTGTTTAATCATATACTATTCACGCCTCGATTGAACAGTATTAATACCTTGTTTAAAACATTAATCAAACTTCGTTTAATCACATACTATTCATGCCTCAATTAAACAATATTCATACCTCGTTTACACACTATTTATACCTCGTTTAAACACTAATCATACCTCGTTTGAACACTAATCATACCTCGTTTAAACACTAATCATAAATGTCCTTAATCATCGATCGTATATGTTGGTTGCTTGTCAAAGCAAAGATCACAGCTAATAAAGTATGATGAAGTCACGTGCAACATTAAATTAATCGTTTAGATAATGAGTATACTCACAGTACTTCATGCTAACTTCATGCCAAAGCCTCGTAGAACATAAATATAATTCATACCAATACCTCAGCATGCAAACTTCTTCCTCGAATCATCACAAAGCTTACAACAACTTAATAATTGCTCTCGGGTTTAACATATTTTGACCCTCTTTCACATTGAATTAGCATATCAGTTTGGAAGATATGACCGAACTAAGTAGGAGGATTTTCTTAATACATAAGAAATTAGCTCCCTCTCTTTGCAAATGTACTCCATATATATAAGTGAAGCGAAGCTTCTTTGAGAAGCCACTAAGAATAGGCTTATGAGAGAAGCCACTAATACTTATGTTTCTAAGAGAAGCCACTAAGGTTGACTAGACTTCTAATAGAAGTCACTAATACTTAGGCTTGTAAAGATGGAATGAATATAAGAAGAGTAGGTGCCTTTATATAGCCATGTTTAAGGGGCATTTGTCATGTTCCTACCATTACTTAACATGTAAGTATACACGTGATAAAGCTTCCTTAGGAAGCCATAAGCTTAAGGAACAAAAAACCAAATTGTCTTCGTACACATATTACCCTCTTTATCTTCTTTGAGAAGTCATAAAGAATTGGCTTGCAAGAGAAGCCACTAAGAATATACAAGGCTTCCAAGAGAAGCAACAAATAATTGGCTTTCAATAGAAGCCACTAAGAATATGACAAGCCATCAACACTTAGGCTTCTAGTAGAAGCCACTAAGATTTATCTTCTAAGAGAAGCCACTAAACTCCGATCTTTCTTCTTTCTTAAGACACTTGCCCTTCATCTACAATGCATACCTTAGGATGATAACACATACCCTCTTAGTTTTTTTTTAGGTATACTAGAAGTTTACACCTAAGCCGCATATGTGTCACAATTTCATCATGAAATGTCAAATTATATGTCACATCAAACCTTTATTATTATCACATGTCAAATCAAATGTCACATCAAACCTTTGTGACATGTCAAATCAAATGTCGAGTCGAATGTTTATTAATTTACTTCCTGACACATTGTTACATTAGTTAATCCATGTGTATACTAAAAACAGTTATTACAGCGTTCCTTTCGTGCGGTGAAAAGTTCTGGGTAGTTTATAAGAATCAAAACAGATATTGCCGCATTTCTGGAATGCTGTGAAAGCTTCTGGGCTCGTTAAAATGCTTTATAAATAATTCAGAGAAAGACAGCTTTTCTGAAATTCTATGGAAAGAAGTGAACATTTTCATCCTGTATATAGTATTTTCCAAGGCTAGTTTGGCAATTTAGTTTTGGACATTTTTCCTTCATTTTTCATGCAAACCATAAGATGATGACACATGCCTACTTAGGTGTCCTAAGATGTTTCTACCCATAGACAACTAAGAGGGTTATGTGTCCTTATCTCTTTTTTTTTCCTTTTAGCTTACATGATCAGCTTCTTATTTTAAATTTATATCTTTTAACTTACATGGTAAGCTTCTCATTTTAAATTTATATCTTTTAGCTCACATGGTAGGCTTCTCATTTTAAATTTATATCTCTTAGCTTACATAATACGCTTCTCATTTTAAATTTATACTTCTTAGCTTACATGCTAAGCTTCTCATTTTAAAATTATGTCTTTAAGCTTACATGAATAAATATATTCATGTTTAACAACCATGCTTTAGGATGTAGACACATGTCTACTTAGGTGTCTTTAGATTTTTCTACACATGGACACCTAATATGGTTATGTGTCATTACATTATTTACTTACAAGACATGTGTTCCATTCTTTTGGTGACACGTGTCCCTATCATGTTAAATCATTTTTCATTTTCTAGAACATGTACATATATATATCATTTTATCTTACTTCTATGATATGTAAATACACATATGTGTTCATCTATTGTTTCTACACGCACACAATATTCCAACAACTTTTAATAAGCAAAACTACGTTTATCGACAAAACAGTTTTCGGTCACACTATCGATATTTCTTCAAACTACTTATCTTCATAAACAAAAATTCAACAACATATTTTCTTCTCTTTAATTATTATTTATATAGGGATTTAATCAAGGTTATAAAACCATTAAATCCAAGTTTTAAATATTTAAATAACCTCGATATTTAAATATTTACTGCCCGAAGTTTCAGGTTGTTACATATATATTAACATGAAATCTATTTTCAAATTTAAATTTTAGATTTAACTTTCTATTCAATATAATCCCAATATTGTAGCGACCCGGGTATTTCGACACTCGAATCCAGACACTAACACAACCCGTGTCCAAACTCAAGTACCAAAAACCCAGAAAGCTAATAGAAAGAAGTTAGAGGGTGAGAAAAGAAAGAAAGAAATATTAGAATAGAAGAATAGGAAGATCAGAATCTCACAGCGGAATGGACAAAATATAATAATCAGAAATACTTTATACAAAAATTGTATATCACAACATCAGAGTATACATTCAGATCAATACCACATACAGCGGAAATAAACCAGTACCAGTATATATATGGAATACGACTCGACTTCGACTCCACTTCTGAAGCTCCAAGCAATACATAACCTGATAATATACTCGGTCTGACCCGAGCACATTTGATTTAAAACAAAATTCACCCGGATCAGTCTGAAATACTTTCAGTGATAAATTCATACAGCAACCAACTTGTTTAACTTTGAAATCCTTTTGAAATACAAAGATAATAGTAAGACCAGTCCACACATAAACACGGACGGTTTTTGCCTTACTATAACCCAAATCGTTTTGAAATCAATATCTTCTTCTGATATTATCATAGTGTCTAAATACAAGTAAATAGAATCTAGCAGAACGCTTGCATCTCACGCTCCACATATATAGTATACAATCAAAACCGCGGGCGCTTATTGGAGATTGGATTTCCAACTATGACAAGGTATGGGACCACCTGCCGATAGTGTACCTCTAGAGACGAATACACTGGGTTCAACAAGAACGTCTTGCAACCTGGCCCACACATGACCGACCACTCATTTCTCTTGAGTGTATCGAGTATATTGTCACCCTTTCGGCTTTTTGTCGCGACCACCGAAATTCCCGGGAGATACAGAAATGAAAAGAAGTAACAAATATGAATATTCTCTAGATGGTGACAATACACCCTAATGGGTGCGACCCACATAGCCATGCTGCCTGCCCGATTTTTTGTCATTTCTCGGTTGATGAGGCTTGATGCTATAATCGAACTTTTGAAACATCTGGCCACCGTTCATATCGTCCATACACGTCATCCAGGAACAGGATGAACCGAAGGCACCCTCCTACTGCATCCAATATAGGAATCACCCCATGGATCAGTAGTGAGAAATCCTTGCAACCCATAGATTCCAATCACGACAGAATCACAGTATATCTCTAGGGATCAGCCAGAGATTGTAAGTAACTCTTCCGCTTCATGAAGATCTATGGTCTTCAATTGCTCCATCTCGATCAGCGTCTTTGACGTAATCATATTGGTCGGAATGGTTTTCTAATATAAATTCGATCCCGGTCTTTCCATACCAATAACGTTGGGTCAGATTTTGATAATAGGTTATTTAACTATCAAAAATAAACAACCATAAAAACAAACAGATCCATTGGTTTACACACAGCATCACTTGGCCCTTATAATATATTGGTTTAAATATGTTAATATTCTCAAATCCTTTGACCTATATTCTTAGAAAATATCTTAAAATCATATCCAATTTAGCTTGCCACTAATATTTCAAAACATTCTCATAACATTTCTTATCGATTCAAATTACGACATCTCCTTTGGCTTCGTTATCAAAATCACCACTCATCCTTTTAGAATAAATCCATTTAAATCTTATTTCAATACTTTGAAAAATACCATTATATTTCCACAAATTTCCTTTTTTATTTCTTTAACTATGGGGATATCGTTCCATATCATCAATTCCCTTTTATTTCCTTTTATATCGGAATCTTATTATATATATAAATTTTCAAGTTCTTCAAATAACGTTACACTGCTATTTTCCCAAAATATTTTACTCAAACATTTTCACCATTACAACTAGTATCACCCTTTGATAATCCTGAAGTTGTTCAAGTTGGGGTATTTTAATTACCTCTCAGACCTTGATCAACAACGTTCTTATCTTAAGATAAATATCAGTTGTAATACAAAAAAAAACCGACACTCATTTCCCATATCACAACACATCCCATTTTTAAATTAATCACTAACCAAATAATTTTAAATAATCCCATTTGATTATTACTAAATAAATAATAACAATCATCCTTCAATCTTTCTATCCCAATAAACATGGTTTGGTTTTACCATTAACTGTCCTCATTAAACGAGTGAACTAAATAAACAATATCAGTTAACTCCGTTAACTGTTCAATTCTAAACACAACTAACCTGTTAGTCAATCGTTATAAATCTTGCCAATTAAATTAATTAAAAATAAATAAATCTAAATATTTCTATTCACTTTTATTTTTATTAAATCAATACCAAAATAAACCATTCCAATAGTTACATCAATTCTGGTCACTTGGATTAGCTAAATCAGATTATTTAACAATCCCTTAATGAGCACGTGCTTCGCGCACGGTAGATTTTGGTTAAACCAAAACGACGATTTGTGGTTAAAACAAATCAATGTGTATATGTGATTTGATTTATTTTCTTTTTAGAACTTAATTTAAAATAATATATTAAATAAAATCTAGTTTATATTCGGTTAAAAAAAAATTCTATAATCTCATTTCCAACGATTCACCTAACGGTGAATTGATCTTCATAGACGGTGTACTTCTAGGCCATCTGCTATTTTTTTTCAATCAATTCTATATATATATTGGTTCAAACTCAACCACATTTAACATCCAACAAGGTTTAAAGTCAAGGGGTTTTAAACAGTTCATAAAATATGAAATAACGACATATTAAAGATTTGAGGAACCGGTTTGATTCCTCCTACCTGTTCTTCCCTGCAACACAGATCATTATAATATTTCATATCAGTACATAGAAATATTTTAAACGACGATAATAAAATTAACGTCAACCCTAAAAGCAACCATAGGCATCCAAAGCATCCAATCAACCAATTAAATTTAATTATACGAATTTAGCACATCCTAGTATTTCAAAGATGCGTGAGAATTAACTCACCTCAATTTCGATCAACGATTCGCGCGTCGCATTGTTTGAGTTTAAACCAGTGTCTAGAATTAAACCGAAAATCCGGTTGCTCTCAATTTCTTCTGAATCTGCCTAACCATGTAGTGATCTGCACTGCGATTCCAACGTAACAGTTTTTGCGTGATACTGTCAGCACATCGATATGTTATGGTTATTTCGCCTATGAAAATAATTAGACTAACTAATTTAACCTTAATCTTAGTCAACCGTATATTTTTTTTTTATTACCATGAATTAACGTTGTTTCTTTGGCTTGGTTGCAATTTCCCAATCGCCCCAGATATGTCGATCCATCATCGCCAAGACACACCCTCGACGTCTCACTACCCAAACTACACACTGCCAGCGTCCCTCCTTTGGTCAGTAATCATAGATTGAACGGAACCACAAGTCATCAGCTTTTAACCCTCCAACATCCTTCACGTTTGGTTCCTCAAACCCTATCATGCCCAACGTATTTCCCTTTCATTTAATCACTCCACATTGTTGCCTTCCCCATGTATAATACACATGCGCTACCGTGCCACCATACCCATACGTTGTTTGCCTTCCCACCATAAAGCACCTTCGGGAACATCCATGTTTGTCGCGATTCAAGAACCCCTCGCCAGCCTTGCCGTGCCACTTCAAGACTTCATGATTCTCAACATTAAAGCAACTGTGACCAACATGCTACACCATGAAAGACCATCTACTGCTTCTTTAATTCCAACGTGTCCATGCCCTTTACCCATACTCTTTCCAGTCCTCCTACATCTTAAATTCTTCCCAAAACTGCTCGTCCCCCATACCGAACCACTACCGAACTTTTTTTTTCAAATGTCTGATAGCCCAAACCCATTTATTCTGAGTCCGCACCCTCTATTTCTCACAAACTCCTTCTACTGTTCATTCAAAACAGCCGAGGTCCCCCTCAACACCGCACACTCCTGACTCCCTCCTCCGCTGCGCTGCTTCGTCCCACAGTTATTCATGCACTTGCTCAGTTCGCACCCCATCTCTGCTGCTACCGTATCCAGTGTCTTCCTGTACCACAGCATGACCTCCGGCGAACCCCCAACTCGACCTCCTCCGGTCTCTCCGTTAACATCTTGGCCATTAGTACACGATTTAGGAGATGCGCTCTTCTTCCCTTTTCTTTCTTTAAATGGGTTTTTCCCAGTTTTCTTGTTTCTCTTTATTCATTTTTATTTTAAGGATTTGTGGCCATTAAAATGTTGTTGTAACAAAGATTAGAAGCTGCGTGAAGGCATGTTGCGTATATATAATGGGAGATGCCTTGGTTGGCACGGTGAAGGTAGTTTGGCAATCAAGGCATCGATGGCTTGGCCATCACGGTTAAAAGGGTAGGTACGTGTGTAGAGCCGGAGAGGTAGGTTAGCCGTTTGATTTTGATCGGCTAAGTATATAGACTTGCTGTGTATAAATATATAGGTTAGCAGCAGCTTATATTTTCAATTGTGTAGGCTGTCCCATAGATGGTTTTTATCCCGTACGTAATTTGGGTTGGCAGAAAAGTGACAATTCAAGCTAAAATCTTAAGACAACAATGTTAAATAGTGGAGTACAATCTTCCCATGTGCCCGTGTATTTTAGGTTTTGCAGAAAGATAACGAGTCGCCTTAGTGAGGGGTTATGTTGTGCAAAGTTTTCAAAATGATTTGCCAAATGCTGTTTTGATTCGTACAGACAAGGATTTAATATAAGTCCTTTTCAATTTTAATATGTGATGCAACATTTTTCAGGAGGCGTTTTCTTTGATTTAAGTTTTGGGAAGACCAGCGATATTTTAGTTTTAAAGTTAACATACCCCGCTATATATAACTTTGTCCGCATACGACTCGCTATAGACAGAAATAAATATACCGTCGCACTCAGCAGTGCGCCACGATCACAAATATATAATAATATCGGTAGGTTAACTTATATTATGAAACCCCAAAATCGCTGATTTAGGGTGCAGAATACTCCAAATAAAAAGTTGCTTATTTTACGAATTAAAAATTACAGTAAAATTCTAAAAATTAAATTATGACTACGCCTCAAAGGACTTGTCCAAATTCGAAGCCAGTATGCAGTTATTTCAAATAAACTGTTATGGTCGATGAACGATTCTATAGCGACTATTTGAAAATTTGATTTGGACGTAAAATAAATTCTATAATACGAAAACTCGATTTTTCTCCTTCATTAAAAAAATATTATCAACTAGATTCAGACGCTTCTTGTTTTACCGAAATCCGACTTAACATGGATTCGGTATAGTCAATTGAAGTTGAAATTCAATTTTACGAACTACCGCGCTGTTTCGAGTTAGTTTTAAATTAAATATAAATATAAACACTCAGTCGTTGTTTAACTAACGATTTCGATATTGAATTCAATAATAATTCTAATATAATATTTAAAATAAATTTAAATATTCGAATTAAAATAGCCGAAAAATCCGGGTCGTTACAAATATCTTATTTGGAAATAATTTATTTATTTTTTTATAAATTCGACATGGTCGAATTCTAATCATAAATCCGTACGGATTTATGACAATTCATTTTACAGTTCGAACATCGGAATAAATTTCATCGTTTCCTTTCCCTGAAACGATTTCAAACGATAAATTCCTTTTTAAGTTCATACTTGAATTTAATTTGTAAACTATCCAATGAAAATTCCTCACTTTCATCGTTTATAAATTTCATTTTTTGTTTTAAATATTTAAACAAGTTTCTATTTCAAATTCCTTTTGAAATCCAATTTCCACTTCGAAAAACAAATTTTCCCTTTTAAATTCATACTTGAATTTAGAATTTAATATTATCAAATGATAATTTTCTTTACATTTATAAACATCATTATAAATTCAAGTACTTATTTTTGTTATTAACACAAGTAATATTTCCTAACCCATTCGAAATTCCATTTCTATTTCGAAATTTAATTTTTCCTTTTTAAATCTAAAAATTCCTTTGTATAATATTTTTAAATATCAATATGTAGGGCCAGTGATATTCTAACATCCAAAACCATCAATTCAATTCAACACGTCACAAATACGTAAATAACAATAAATAAATTTTGACGAATCTAGTTGGATCCCTCCAACCAATTTCCCTGCATCTACAGATGTTAAACAACATAAATAAATACCCATCCTGCTTCAAGGTAAGATATCGCGGTTTAGAAGGTCATCCACTCAATATATCGTGGGGGCAATATGGTCATCCGCTAATGGTACTACGGGAAATATCCAATATATATATATATATATATATATAATAGCCACAATCACCAAGCCTAAATATAACTAATATTCATAATAACCACAATTCATCAATAAAAAGCAATGCAACCAACCAACCAACAAACAACATATAAATATTATACTAAATAAATATTCATTATCCAGAGAGTGGGTTTACTCACCTTGATTTTCCCTTGTCGAATATCCAATAAAATTCCATATCGTCTTCTCTACGAATCTACTCAAATCGATTTACCTTGCACCTATGGTTTTTCGATTTTATTCAACGATTAATCGATTATTTATTTAAACTAAATATTAAAATAAATAAATGAATTATTCTATATATATTTAAAATTTCATAAAAATTTATACCTTACTAGTACTGCAAATAATCGACCAATTCACAAATATATCTTCAACAAATTGTTGATCTATCTCTGTTGCAACTCAGCCCCAAAAATGCAACACCACTCTGTATTTCATCAAACAACTTACTATCACGCTGCCTCCAATTTGCAGTCCATATTCGTCACGCCTGAATTATTATTTTCATAACCACAGATCTGAACTTTCCTACGCCTTACTGTCGATCCTCCCAATACCCAGTTCCACATTCATTAAATTGCACCAGCCCCACTAAACCACTCAATTCATCATCAACGACTTCGAAATTTCCCTAACCTAACCCAGTTCATCTATTAGACCGTCGGACTCCACCCCTCAGTCGCAACAACAATCAACGTTGGCCTCTTTGAAATATGCAGCACTCCTTCCTCTGATCGATTTTATTACCTTCGGAACTCTTCTGCAAAATCTTGTGACAACCTATCTCCTTAAATCGCGAGCACCTACAGACGATAATCGAGCTCCAGAAAACTCGTGGCTTCAATCGCGATCACCCAATTCGCGAGTGTTTAGCTTGATGATGAGCATTAGGAAATATCACAATGTCCATTGTGATTTGGTTTTCCATTTTTCTTAAATACAGAGGATCGATTTGTAGAAAGAATAAGGAAGGGCACAAAAATGAATTGAATGTTTTTCATGGGATTTGATAATGGACAGAATAATGAAGGCTTAACTCGTTTTATAGGCACGAGAAGGAACATACCGTACTGAAGCCATTAAATTGTTGTTTTCCTTCGTGGTAAAGTTGGGAAAAAAAATTCTGCTCAATGAAAAATAGGTCCGCGAGAATTTAGTTTTTAGGGTGGCAAATTTAGAATAGGTCGGCTGAAACTTTTGATTTGAATTTTATTTAATTTTCTACTCGAAAATATCTCATGGCAATGAACACCAATCAGGGCGCAACTACTGACATTTCTAGGGTTGAACAAACTGGAAGAGGTTACGAAGCCTGATTCGATCGTCTGAAAAAGATATCAATTTAAATCTATGATTTAAATTAAATTAAATTTAATTATTTCTAAGCATTTTCTAACGGTTCAATCAAATGATAAATTCAAACGTTACGAAATTTGAGAATCGATAAAAACACAGTATTACGGATCCGATAGACTAGTTTTGTTAAATTCTGATATCGTTTGAAATTTGATTATTTCACATATCAATTAAAATTGATTAAAATATATTTTAAATTAAAATCAATCAAATTCATCAATAATAAATTATTATTATTGTTCTAATTCAATACAGAATTTATAATAGTCGTTAGAATTGTTTTGATTCAGTTTTAATTCTGAATTCAATTATTTGTTGTTTCCATATATGATAACTCAGTATATTCAATATTAGATCGTATATCGATTATTAAATCAATAAATTCAATTAAAATCCACTAATATTATCAAATCAACATTTAAAAAAATATTAAATGTTTAAAATAAATCGGTTAAAAATCCGGGATGTTACACTTGCTGTAACAACCCGGAGAATCAGAACCAATTTAAAAATTTTATTTTGGTAATTTTAATGAATTTTGAACATTTAAAATGATTTATTTTAAATAATAATGATGAGAAATTTATTTTGAATAGAATTAGAACGCATATATTTATTTGAATCGAAGTTAGAATATAAATATTTATTTTAATTATAAAAGGAATTGGAAATGGCATGGTAGTTTGAAAATTCAATTTCAAATTTCAAATGAATGTACAAGATTCAAAATAAACCGGATTTTAGCAAAAAAAAATATTAGAATCTATGTGGGAATATCTTTCCAAGAATCCGAAAAATTGAAATTTCATAGCGGGAAAAAAATTATGCCCAGTTGAAAATTCAGAATAGTCGCTATGGAAAATATAGCCTGTAAAAATAGCAATTTTGCAAACGACCTTCATTTTCGACGAAACCACTTTTGTTGGATCCGGGATGTCAAGTTATTGTTTGATTCCAATTTTCATAATTTTTGAATCAATATGTGAGCATGGCGAAGTAAAATGTGTTTTGACAGTTTCAGTCAATTTGGATCGACTAGAAAATGACCATTTTTTAAGCGGTCTCCAAATTTTACAAAATTAGTTTTGTTAGGACCGTATCATCAGTACAAAGCTAGAAATATTTTTTCTGGAATTTTTAGAGTCCGTATGTGGCTCCGGTAAATTGAAATGTGCGTTCAAATCCAATATATAGATTTATATTTTGATTTTGATGAAAACTGATCGAAACAGTCGAATCAGCATACCGGACATATCCCATTGTGTTCGGAATGGAGGTAATTAGCTAGGGGCGATAGTCATTGGGTATGAATAGGAGTTCGAATTAAAAAGTTGCTTTTTGAAAATAAAAATAATAAAAAAATATAAAAGTCAACCTTCTTCCCCTTTTCCTTCTCACTTTCCACGTTCAGAATAAAAAAATCTACTGAAGCCCTTTCCCCATCGCCCCCTGTCGTCGCTGCTCCAGGAGGGCATGCCGCCTCTGGCCCACTGCCATCGACAACGCCCTCCTTTCCCCCTTCCTTCCTCTCCTCTCTCGATTTCTGGAAGAGAAACCCTAACCCAATTCCAACCTTCGCCTCCAGGCCGTGCTCAGCCACCCCCGCCGCCTGCAGTGCCACCTCGACCATCAGCACCCCTCCACAGCGCCTCCTCTCTCCTCCTTTGTTTAAAAACCCCTCCGACAAACCCCAAATTGATGAATACGCAGCCAGCACCCCCTCGGCTAACCTGCACTGCCAACGCTCAAGCAAGGACTGCCAGAACTTCACCTCGCACAAGTGAACCCATGCCGTTGTATTGAAAAGGTAGTTCTTTTTCATTTTTGCCATATTAATCGTTTTAAAAATACAATCTTTACTATATGTAATTAGTGATAAAAATATGTTCTTTATTATATGAATAACAATATAAAGATGTGATTCTTGTATAAGCAGTAACGAGATTAAAATGTGATTTTTATCATAAAAGAGGTGTTATAAAAATGTTATTTTTATCATATAAGTGGAGCAATAAAAATATGATTTTTATTGTTTATACATCATATAAAAATTGGATTTTTATTTGTATGGATCGATGAAAATATTTTTAAAGGTATAAAGATATGATTTTTATTTATGTAGCGAATTAAAAATACGATTTTTATACATAAAGTAGTGAAGTAAAAATATGATTTTTATTTAAATAACTTCGCACTAAAAATGTGATCTCTATATATGTGTAGCGAATTAAAAATGTGATTTTTAATATGAACAACATGAAAAGATTGAGTCAGAATGGTGGGAAAATCCAAACCGTTCAGGAATAAAGAATGGAGGAGTGGATCCCAAAGGTGAGAACTCCTCACTATAATTTTTCTATACAGTTATTTATTTTATAACTGCATATATGAACTGTTCTCCGTCGTCCACAGACCATGGACGACTTGTGTGATTGTTTCGTTTGGTTGATTGGATTATTTGGTTGAATTTGGTTTGGGAAATGAAATGGAATTGATTAGATTGGTATGTGTATAGCGCATGCCATTATTAGACTGGGGATAAGGCTAGGCCTTATCCCGTTTCTAGTATCGCGACGTTATGTCGCCAAAATTTTCCAAAATATGTTAGAACAATAAAAATATTATTTTTATTTTGTAAATGAATTGAATAAATATTTTATTGTTAAAAATATAATTTTTAACGTGTATATGAATAAAATAAATATTCATTTACAAATCAGACGATTTGTTTATGTACACCCACATGACTGATATGGATTGGGACGATAAATTTTACACATCGCCCAACTGCACAAATATAAATCAGTATTTGTTGGTTGAAACCCCACACGGGTATTGGGATGAGATTGGAAATACACTAATCCCAATATTTAGTTGTATGTCAATCGATTGGTTGACAAGCTGTGTAAGCGTTGTATATTTATATTTAATGCTTATGCAGTGTAGAATGCACTCTGGATGATGGTTGACTGTGTTTGATTATTGTTGCGTACATATGTGCATGAAATCCATATAATCACATTATATGGTAATTGACTGTGTCTGATTCTAGTTCAGAAGAAATGAATATTTTAAAATAACGATATTTTAAAATAATGAATATTTTAAAATAATATTCAGTAAAAGATCAAAATCTGATTTTGATGTCTGATTTGGGATGGACACGAATATATTTAAACATATAAAGCCGTGTTGATTAGATTAACGCCATTTTGACGTGAACGATATTTATATCGATTTTATTCATTTTTATAATGAATATCGAAAAGGAATTGATTTCAAAATCTAATGTTTTGAAAATACTATCATTTATATATCGATGATATGGAATATTCAATTTTGATTTGAAATTGAATATGAAGTCGAAATCGTTTTTGAAACGAATTTAAAACGATTTATAAAACACGTTTTAAATGGAAATCGACGAAATATAATATATATATATATATATTATATATATATATATATAATGGCCTGAATAGAACAAGCCGCGTAGCGGCAGTTCGCGAATTTCGACCATTGACTTCGAATGGATGTTACGGAAGATTCGACCGTCGAATTCTCCTAAAACCAGAACCGTTGGGTTCGTATCGAAAAGATCTTTCCAAAGAATATTGGATATTTGAAATCTAACGTTTGGATTTGGAACTATGTCCAAATCAAATTTGGAAAAGGTCGTTGTAAGTGCAGTTCAATGGCCGTTTATGGAAATCAACTGTACGGACCTTGATAAAATTATTAAAAATATCAATAATTAGTGTAAAATCATAAGAAATGATTTGGAAAGAATTAGGATGAAAAATTCCATATTTGAAAAGATAAAAATATTTTTTTTATCGAAATGAACTAGTTTTGAACTAGAATTATAATCCAATTATTTTTAAAATAAATAAATTGGATTTGAAATGGTTTTAAAAATAACCAGAAGTTCCAATATATAAATTGGAAATGGATTTGAATCGAAATTGTCTTCGGAATATTTCGATGTTGGATTTCGTGATTATACGGATATTGTTATGGAAATTTGAAAGATATACTTATATCGTTATTTCCAATATGATATTTGTTGGTTGTAGTATTTGATATTGAACATAAGCTGATATATTTTCTATTCAGGGCCTTGTATTTAATATCAAATGGGATTTTGGGTTTGTCGTGAATGGTGTCTGTAACGACCCGGATTCTATGCATCAGAGGATCAAAGAATAATATTTTCCTGGTAAGTCGTATGGTCATGTACTTTTGGGGAACGACTACTGGGGTCATTTCCCATGTTCATGATTTTTGTCGATTTTTAAATGACCGTTTTGCCCCTAGCTGATCTTGTTTCATTCATAACTTTTGATTAGTAAAGTGTTTTGACCTGAAACCACTTCCATTAGATCCATTTGATGGTTTACCTTTCCGTAGAGTACATTAGTCAAACGGATTTAACGTTTGGGAGATATGGCTGAATTAAGGCTTAGAGGTTGAAAAACAGCTTAATTGGGATTAACCGGGTGATTAGTTGCTAGGCCCATTGGGGGATTTCGGGATTAGGAGTATATGAAGGCTGCTAGGGGTTTAGCAAACATTCTTTTTCAGTATTTTTCAGCCGCTACTAACCTTCTTTGAACCCTAGCCATGGTCTCCACTTTCTAAATCTCTTCAAAACACCTATAAATCACTTTCTTGTCAAGGATTAAGCTAATCAACATAAAACCAAGCCAAGATAGCATCAAATCAAAGTTGGTGCTGCTGCTAAGCATTAGGATTTGACCCAAAACAGAGGATATTTTAGATCTATAGTTTAATTTGTGGCAAAGGTGAGTGATTTGCATTGTTTTTCACTAATTATGGCTAATTAGGATAATTAGCGGAGATTGGAGAAATTATAACTCAGAAAAATCTAGAAAAATTTGTAAAATTCTAGAATATTATTTTATGCCTTTGATATGAATTTGGGTTAATTTGGACTAATTTTGCTAGTCCCTAAATTTAGGGGATTAAGGGGTGATTAGTGGTAATTAGCGAAATTTTGCATCTTAAAAATATGGAAAAATTTGTAAAATTCTAAAATATTATTTTAGGGATCTGATAGAAATTTGGGTTGATTTGGTTAAGTTTTACTGATCTTATCATCAGTTGTTGTTAAACATGCTTTAAGGGAAAATAAGGGTTTTTGGGTATGTTTGATCCGTTTTGACATATCATATTGTTGTTTTGCTATTTGTGGATGTTTATACATGTTGCTCTGGCTGTATGGTATGCTTTGTGATTGTTTAGAGCAGTTAGAATGGTCGAAAACGCCGTTGTGTGGCGTAAAACAGTCGCTGGAAAGTTGCAGGAAAATATGCAGGAAACCGGATCGGATCGCCCCCTATAAACGAACCGCTCGTGATGTACTTTGGTCGATCTGAGACGTGATGAACCAGAAGCCTCGACCCGATCCGTTGGAGGGATCACGACCCGATCCAAACCGCCTGCATGAAACTCACGAGCACCAACCACGAACCGCCTGAAGAAGCAAATCATGATCCGATGCTCTGGAGCTGGCACCATGATCTGAACCGATCGAGTGAAGAAGCCCGATCCCGAACCGGAGCATCCATGAACTGAGAAGCTGAACTGATCTGATGTTCTAGAGGCGTCATCGCGAGCCACGACCCGACCTGAGGAGTAACTAGCGCCCCGATCCGAACAAAGTGGATGACCATGGACTGAATAAGGAGAGGAGGATTGATCCAAACGGAAGCTGATTTCTGAACCAATCCGAAGATGATGACCAAAACCCGAGATGCAAAGGTAGTCCAAATGGGAAGTTTGTACTCAGGATCCAGTTGGGAGCCAACGAGTTAACTTCACGATTGGACTTTGCTGCGGGACATGTGCAAAGGGGTTGTCGGTATTCATAACTTTGGTTCACCACTGAGAGACGGATAGTGGGCTTGTAGTGATAGTTGTACGGGGTTGGACTCTGTCAAGACCTAAAGGATTTGCTGACCAAATAGTGGATATCGTATGCTTTACGCACTGAGTGAGTGATGTGAGGATGGTTGCTATGCTTTAACGTTTGCCATCACTTTGACATGCACACCCCCTCCCCCATATATTTACACCATATGTTAGTGGCACCTTAGAGTATTGTACGGTGTGTAGTGCTAACTCTTTGGTTGCAGGTCCAGGTTCAGGTATGATTGGATTATACCTATTATTGTTTTGTTTTGTTGCTTATTGCTCATACCAGACTTTTGTCTGACCCAGAGTTTTATGTCTCTTCTTATTACTCTGGGTGCTCCTAAATGAGCAGACTAGAGACATGTTAGGTGGTATGCATGAGTAGCTGTACCGGAGACGAGCAGTAGACTCCCACGTATGATATATAGATATTCTCCCTGTGTTGTTGAAGGTCACTGCTGGGGCATTAGTAGTGTACCTCCTTCTTTTACTTTCTTTTGCTTTAGAGATAGTTTTAAAGTTGTAATAAAGATGTTGGATCATAAGCTGTATTTTGGATTTCCACTGCTATGATGATGATGGTTTTAATTTTCAGCTTATGCAATGTCTCGCATGTTTTATATCAAGTATGTTACTATTATATTTTATTCCACGCGCTATGAGACATTCTACAGGTTTCTTTGTTTTCCTTTCTTTGACAACTGTCCCATGCTAGCGGACATGTGTACAACGCACTTTCGGAGGAAATGTCGGTTAATGCGGGGCGGGCCGTCACACTTGGTATCAGAGCTCTAGGTTGCATAGTTAACCTAGGGAAGTCATCAGGGAGAGATTGTACACGTATATGAGAGTGCGTATTTGTGATTATTTTGGTTTTCAAAAGCTATATATATACACTATTAGTATAGCTAAGGATGAAGTCACATTGCACTAGCACCATTATGGAGATGGTTAATCGTTTTATCTTTACAGACTGAACGATGAGCCGATATACGAGGGGTAATGGTAGAGGAGCCAATAATTGGAATGTTGCTGAGATGAGGATGATGTTTACTGGCCTCATGAGAGAGATGCTTAGGGATGCTCGGGGAGCCGTTCCTAATGCTGCTAATGGTGGTGGTGCAGCAGTGCAGGCGCTTAGGATCGATTTCGCCAAGCTAAACAAGGATTACCCTAGCCTTGGTGGGAAGCCGTTCCACGGAACGGAGTCGGCTACAGAAGTTCAAGATTGGCTAGATAGTTGTGAGTGCATCGTCGAAGATTTGGGAATCGAAGACGCAATGAAGAGGAAGCTAGCATCGCGTCAACTACATGGACGAGCTATGAATTGGTGGAATGCTATTAAGGCAGCTACTCCTGAGGATCAAGTTACTTGGAATCAGTTTAAGACTCACTTTTGTGATAAGTTTATTCTAGCTGCTCATAAATCAGAATTGTTCAGGAAGTTCTTGGAGCTTAAGCAGAATGGTAGAGCAGTCTCGGAGTATATCGCTGAATTCGACACTTTATCGAAATATGGATTGTCCCTTATCGATACAGTCGAAATGAAGAGCGAAAAGTTCATAATTGGTTTATGGGTACTTGGGGGAAAGACTTATAAACCATATCGATGAGACGTTCGAGTCTATTGTAGGAAAGGCATTAAGGTCAGAGAGCCTTTTCCCTAAGTCAAAGACCGAAGTTGCTATTGCATCTACAGAGGAACCAAAGCCGCAAGCAGGCGGTGAAGGCAAGAAGAATTCTCAGAATAAGAGGAAGCAGAACCCGACCAAGGATGGTCAGAATAAGAAGAATAAGAATGGTGGCGAGTGCTTTAGTTGTGGCAAGATGGGCCACTATGCCAGAGATTGTCGAGAAAAGCCTGGGGAAAGGAAGTGCTTTAACTGCGGCCAAGTGGGACACCACAAGGATGATTGTCCACAACCTCCTAGGGAGAAGCAGATTGTGAAAGCGTATGCTATCAACATTATTCCTTCTTCATCGAATGCTCCAACTGCGGCGCAGAAGGGAAAAGGCGTCGTTATCTAAGGTATGCTTTCTATTTAAGATGTTTTTGTTCGAGTATTGTTTGACAAATCCGAGATAGTCGATAGACCTTTAGTAGTGACGAACCCGGTTGGTGGTTCGACTAGCCTTAGTATGATTTGCCGTAACGTGGTCTTATCGAGTCATGGATGTATGTATGTTTGTGATTTCTTTGTTTTGGGCTTTACTGGGTTTAGCATTATTTTGGGGAGTCGATCTACTCTAAAGGAATAGGGTGGTATTTGGTACCTACCTAGTGATGGCGATAGTAACTGGAGTTAAGGAAGCTGAGAGGTAATCATTGTAATAAGTTCTAGTTGTCTCTGGGAGGCAAATGAGTGCTCCAGTGCTTAGCTGTTTTGCTAGTATCACCTCACGTGGATTGTCTGAATTCGGAGGAGATGTTATTTGGGTGCTTGTCTGATATTGGTTTAGGCCTTTGGGGGTTGTGCTTGGGGAATGTCGAGTTTGACTAGGATGGTTTGCATGAGAGATAAATAGTTGTTGCGATTCTTCATTGGATGATATCTTGGTTTACTTGAGGAGTGATGGGTAGCCGTGACATGATAAGACTGTTCAATGGTATAGACTGCCCCAAGTTAGACTCGATAGGGTTATGAGATGGCTCGACTGGGACTCGAGAAAGAGGCAAAGTAATGGATTGTTTAGGACCCTATGCTGATGTTCTATTTCGATAGTAGAACTTTGAAGAAATAGGATGTGTTCATTGATCATGGAAGATGCAACAAAGATTAGGATGATTCAAGTTGGACTTGAACTCGTAAAAGAAAACGGGTGTTCGGTGATCTTGGAGATGCAACGAATAGAGAGACGACTCACGTTGGACTAGAGTTTGTCGGTAATGGATACTCAAGACTAGGTCTGAGTTATAGATTGACTCGATTTGGACTCGAGAAGACTGCAAGGAATTGGATTTGGCTCGAGTTGGACTCGAGAGGGCAGCAAGATAATGGATAGACTTGGGTTGGACTCAAGTATTTTAGGCGGACTTAAAGCAGGGGTATCTGGGGACGCGCGTTACCTTGGATCCATTGGACGTGATCTAGTTATCTTTGGAGGATAAAACGTACGTTGGACGTACGGTAGTCCGTTTGGAGGCTGGGCTTCCATTAGGTCTTGATGTTGGTTGGACCAGACATACAAGAATCGACATATTGGGATTGGTTAGACCAGTCATGTAGGTGTCGACGTGTTCATAGCTTTAGCAGGTGATAGATAGGACTTGTTTGATGGATGTTATGGTTGCTATGTTTGTCCCTATCTTTCTTCTCTTGAGTAGACTATCACCTGTAGGGTTCTAGCGATAGGGAACAAAGAGATGGTAGTATAGACGGACATTAGGCTACATATCAGTGCAGTGGGGTAGTCATTACTCCATGGGGCAGAGTGATCGTAGAAAGGCTATGAGCCAGTGCAGTGAAGTTGTCATGACTTCATGGGGGCAGAGTGGACATAGCAAAGGATTTAGGTGCGGTAACAGTTGCATTGAGTAGGAGGCATGCCAGTCTAGAGGTTATGTTTCTGGGTTGGAAGCAACTAGAGTATATCACAGGATATGATTTCAGACCCAAGAGTGAATTGGATTCAGAAACGCTAGTAAGCTTGACGATTAGATCGATTTTGATTGAGTGGATTGGTTCCAGTTAGAAGAACGATCCTAACCTATTGGAAATCATCTCTAGGGTAGAGATGTGTATCGATGGAAAGAGAATGATCAAGCAAGGATTTGATCGAGAAGGATGGCTTCAAAAGAATGGGGAACTAGTTATACCCAACGTAGACGGACTGAGAGATGAAGTGCTTAGAGCATATCATCACTCGAAACTGACTATACATCCCGGTGGTAACAAAATGTATTGAGACATGGATCAGACCTACCACTGGGAAAGGATAAATAAGGACGTTGGGAAGTTTGTGTCCAAATGCATGAATTGCCAGTTAGTTAAAGCTGAGCAAAAGAAGCCTAGTGGGTTGTTACAACCATTAGAAATTCCTAAATGGAAATGGGAACAAGTCTCAATGGATTATATTGATGGTTTACAAAGGACTAGGTCAGGTCATGATGGTATTTGAGTGAATCGTATACTAGAGGATCTTTTAATAACTTATATATTGGATTTTGGAGGGTCATGGGATGGCCATTTGTATCTGGTTGAGTTATAGTTATTAGCCCAGTATTGGTATGGTTCCAATTGAAACTTTGTACGGAAGACCGTGCAAGGCACCATCATGTTGGTTGGAGAATGGTGAGAAATTTGAGCTTAGACCAGAAATAATAAGAGGGATTTCAGTCAAGATCAAGGTTATCCAACAGAGAATGAAGACTACCTAAGATAGGCAGAAGACTTATGTCGATAAGAGACGAAGAGATTTTTAATTCTTCGTTAACGACTTGGTGTTCATCAAGGTTTCTCCGTTGATGAATGTGATTCGTTTTGGTGGGAAATGTAAGTTAGCACCAAGGTTTGTTGGTCCATTTTCAGTTCTCGAGTAAGATGGGAATTTGGAATATAAAGTTGAGTTACCGGACAAGACGGCGGGAGTTCACAACGTATTTCATGTTTCCCAGTTAAGCAAGTTTGTGCAAGACCCTAATGTGGCTATTTTACCAGATCAGTTGGACGATATCGAGGTTGAACCCGAGGCGGTTGGGAACCGCAAGCCTATGCGTATTGTTGGGAACGATAAGAAGCAGCTTAGAAGGAAGGCAGTGAAACTAGTCAAAGTTCAATGGGGGTGATGATGAGAAAGGCTGCACTTGGGAAACAGAGGAGGACATAAGGAAGAAGTATCCAGAACTCTTTGCCTGGTAAGGTTTTGGTAGTGATAGTTCTTCCCTTGTTAGTAAACCGCATGCTAGGATAGGCTTGTTGTGTTGTTTTGTATGTTTTATTGTTTGAAAATGATTGATAGGCATGCAGAATTCTTTGTATGTTTCGGTTAAGGAATTTCGGGGAAGAAATTTCTTAAGGGGGGAGAATGTAACGACCCGCATTCTATGCATCAGAGGATCATATAATATATTTTTTTCCTGGTAAGTTGTATGGTCATGTACTTTTGGGGAATGACTAGTGGGGTCATTTCCCATGTTCATGATTTTTTTCGATTTTTAAATGACCATTTTGCCCCTAGCTGATCTTGTTTCGTTCATAACTTTTGATTGGTAAAGAGTTTTGACCTGAAACCAATTCCATTAGATCCGTTTGATGGTTTACCTTTCCGTAGAGTGGTCACATTAGTCAAACGGATTTAATGTTTGGGAGATATGGCTGAATTAAGGTTTAGAGGGTGAAAAACAGCTTAATTGGGCTTAACCGGGTGATTAGTAGCTAGGCCCATTGGGGGATTTCGGGATTAGGAGTATATGAGGGCTGCTAGGGTTTACAAAACATTCTTTTTCAGTATTTTTCAGCCGCCACTAACCTCCTTTGAACCCTAGCCATGGCCTCCACTTTCTAAATCTCTTCAAAACACCTCTAAATCACTTTCTTATCAAGGATTAAGCTAATCATCATCAAACCAAGCCAAGATAGCATCAAATCAGAGTTGGGGCTGCTGCTAAGCATTGGGATTCGACCCAAAACAGAGGATATTTCAAATCTATAGTTCAATTTGTGGCAAAGGTGAGCGATTTGCATTGTTTTTCACTAATTATGGCTAATTAGGGTAATTAGCGAAGATTGGCGAAATTATAACTCAGAAAAATCTAGAAAAATTTGTAAAATTCCAGAATATTATTTTATGCCTCTGATATGAATTTGGGTTAATTTGGACTAATTTTGCTAATCCCAGAATTTAGGGGATTAAGGGGTGATTAGTGATAATTAGCGAAATTTTGCATCATAAAAATCTGGAAAAATTTGTAAAATTCTAAAATATTATTTTAGGGCTCTGATAGAAATTTGGGTTGATTTGGTTAAATTTTACTAATCTTATAATTAGTTGTTGTTAAACATGCTTAGGGGGAAAATAAGGGTTTTTGGGTATGTTTGATCCATTTTGACATATCATATTGTCGTTTTGCTGTTTGTGGATGTTTATACATGTTTCTATGGCTGTATGGTATGCTTTGTGATTGTTTAGAACAGTTAGAATGGTCGAAAATGCCGTCATGTGGCGTAAAACAGTTGCTGGAAAGTTGTAGGAAAATATGCAGGAAACCGGATCGGATCGGCCCCCCTATAAACGAACCGCTCGTGATGTACTTTGGCTGATCCGAGATGTGATGAACCAGAAGCCTCGACCCGATCTGATGGAGGGATCACGACCTGACCCGAACCACCTGCATGAAACTCACGAGTACCAACCACGAACCGCCTGAAGAAGCAAGTCACGATACGATGCTCTGGAGCTGGCACCACGATCCAAATCGATCGAGTGAAGAAGCCCGATCCCGAACCGGAGCATCCACGAACTGAGAAGCTGAACTGATCCGATGTTCTAGAGGCGTCATCGAGAGCCACGACCCGACCTGAGGAGGAACTAGCGACCCGATCCGAACAAGGTGGATGACCATGGACTGAATGAGGAGAGGAGGATTGATCCAAACGGAAGCTGGTTTCTGAATCGATCCGGAGATGATGACCAAAACCTAAGATGCAAAGGTAGTCCAAATGGGAAGTTTGTACTCAAGATCCAGTTGGGAACCAATGGGTTAACTTCACGATTGGACTTTGTTGCGGGACGTGTGCAAAGGGGTTGTCGGTATTCATAACTTTTGTTCACCACTGAGAGACGGATAGTGGGCTTGTAGTGATAGTTGTACGGGGTTGGACTCTGTCAGGGCCCAAAGGATTAGGTGACCAAATAGTGGATATCGTATGCTTTACGCACTGAGTTAGAGATGTGAGGGTGGTTGCTATGATTGATCGTTTGCCATCACTATGACATGCACACCCCCTCCCCCGTATCTTTACACCATATGTTAGTGGCACCTTAGAGTATTGTACGGTGTGTAGTGCTAACTCTTTGGTTGCAGGTCCAGGTTCAGGTATGATTGGATTATACATGTTATTGTTTTGTTTTGTTGCTTATCACTTATACCAGACTTTTGTCTGACCCAGAGTTTTATGTCTCTTCTTATTACTCTAGGTGCTCCTAAACGAGCAGACTAGAGACAGGTTAGGTGGTATGCACGAGTAGCTGTACCGGAGACGAGCAGGAGGCTCCCACGTATGATATATAGATGTTCTCCCTGTGTTGTTGAAGGTCACTGCTTGGGCATTAGTAGTGTACCTCCTTTTACTTTCTTTTGCTTTAGAGACAGTTTTAAAGTTGTAATAATGGTGTTGGATCATAAGCTGTATTTTGGATTTCCGCTGCTATGATGATGATGGTTTTAGTTTTCAGCTTATGCACTATCTCGCTTGTTTTATGTCAAGTATGTTACTATTATATTTTATTCCATGCGCTGTGAGACATTCTATAGGTTTCTTTGTTAGTTCTTTCATCTTCTTTCTTTTCTTTGACGACCGTCCCATGCTAGCGGACATGTGTACAGCGCACTTTCGGAGGAAATGTCGGTTAACGCGGGGCAGGCCGTCACAGTGTCTTCAATAACACTGTTCTTGAACCCCATGTGAAGAGAATAAATGCGATGACCCCAAACTTCCGCAGTACGAAAGTAAGGATAATCATTCGAATATAACACATAACAATAACAACAGAACAGAAATAGAGAATTACAACAAATAATGTTCATCAGATTACACTGGAAATAATACATCATCAGAGTTACACAGTGTAATTGGATCATACTTAGCATAGAATACAGTTTTCAGCTTAATATAAAATGTCTACAGCGGAATAAAAAAACATAATATACTAAGTGAAGTCTGAACAGCAAAATAGGAATAATAATATCCATCTTCAGCTCCATAGCTGTCCAGAATGAATCTGCTAAACCAGTATATAAGGCTTCCCGTGTTGAAAAGAGGGCACATGAGTTTGCAAAGTGAAACAACTACGAGTCAGTCATGGGACTGGTATGAGAAATCTTATTTAACCTATTTCAGGACCATGCCGCTAACACGGAACGGGTCTACTCCATTGGATTGCCAGTGCATAAATAAAGTAAATCGTTAAACAACGCAATGCTTTTTATAAAATGAAACCATTAGAAGACTTAAGTCCCATCACACAATGCAACGCAAACCGGAGGATAGAGTTTTACCTTATAATGGTCAAAAACGCTTTATACGATAATTTTTTTGATATTATTATTAGTGTATATATGTTTCAAAACATTTCGATCATAATATATCAATCATAGACGACATAGCTACCATATATTATGTCGCCATACTAGTAGTACAATCAAAACCACATGCGTCGTATTGGAAGTTGGATTTCCATCATGAACCAAGGAAAAAGATAGTCCTTACCGGATTCGAAACAATCTAGCCTACCATGTCTCAGGATCAGTCGCAACCGCACCTTGGATCTTCAGGGTCGGTCCACAAATATATTAGTGGATTAATAATGCCTGAACAATACGTTTCCCCGTCCTTATGGGCGTAAATAGAGCCACTAGGGACTCAAATAACCGAGGCGCCTCATTCCATCATCCACATAAGTAAAAAATGTCAGGCCTTGTAAAAACCATGACACCACTTCTAGCTAGAAAGAAACGTATGTCCTCCCTGCAGTCCTTACTCCCATTTCTGGTTCATACCGGGGTGTGAGGCTCGTGTAATAACACTATATACAAAGCTATGCTATTTAAAGCTATGCTATTTAAAGCTATGCTTTGATCATCAACCATAAGGCCCTGCTTTTCAACAATAAGCCTTGAACAATTGCATCATAGCATGCCACACTGACAATTCACACCATGCAACTGATGTCTATTAATAAATAACCTCAAAGGGTGTTACACAGGAGAATAAATTCTCCGCCACCAACGGATAAATATTAATAGAGATCCATCAGCACAGAATAAAATCCAATGTCAGATATACATCCATTTACAAGTCCTTTCTGGGTCTGAACGAAACTGGAGACACCGTGTTTATCCGAACAATCAACAAATACGTCCGGAAAACTACCACTGTAACCCCTCCTGGGAGCTAACCGATCCAGGGCATCAGTAGTCATCCATTCGATGTGAAGATCGCTAGTCTTCAATTACCGTCTTCAAATCTTCGACTTCCAATCGTCGTATAATTATTTGAAATGAGATTTACCTCGGACTTTTCAAATAATTCTCGAATATATATGGTTTAAATCAATCTTTTCATTCCATATCGTTTATAATATTTTATAACGATTTATGGCTATTTTTATTTATTTAAAATAGCCATTTTTAATTAAACGACGCTTCGGGTCATTGCATGGCCCTGGCGCTGTTTTCATCAAAATTTGATTTACCCATTTCTTCAAATCTAACCATTGGATCTTAACAAATTTTATATCGTTGGAAAGGTCTTTCCAAAACGAACCCAACGGTGCCAATTTTGGGAAAATACGACGGTCGGATCTTTCGATATAATCGTTAGAAGTTACGATTTCAAATCGCAAACTACAGCAGCGTGATTCGTTTTATTTATAATATATATATAATTCGCAGCACGATTCCAAACCATTTCTAATTAACATTGATTTCTTTTATATATGAAATCCTATATCGAAATAAAAATGAAATTTTTATGTCATACACATTTTCATTAAATCATGGCCTTTTTATATGAATCCTCTTTACATTAAAAATGTAAATTTTTAATGTTTAACCCTACATTAAAATATATTTTTAATCAATCCCCATTGCAATAAAATGTAAATTTTTAATGTTTAACTCTTTCATTTCAAAAATGAATATTGTAGTGATTCATACTTTACATTAAAAAGGTGATTTTTAATATAATCATGTTTTTATTTGTAAGACATGACATTTTCCATATTTCATTTCTTGACATGAAAATTGTGCATAAGAATACAATCCTTTTTATATTGTATATAAATATAGTCTTTTCATATTACATAAAATGTAATCTTTTTCATTGTATAAAAATGTAAAAATTTTATCTTGCAAAAAAATGTAAACCTTTTTACATTACAGAAAAATGTAATATTTTTCTACTCATTCTTTAATTACATTGTAAAAAATGTAACTTTTACATTCTTTTTATTACATTATAAAAAAATGTAATCTTTCCTTATGTATTCTTTTTCTTTTCTTATATTTCATTATAAAAATGAAACCTTTTTCCTTTCTTATATTACATTATGAGAAATGTAATCTTTTTTCATTCATTTCATTAAAGATATGATTTTTAATGTTAACTTATTTTTCTTCAAAATATGATCATTTTCTAATTTCATTTCATGACATTAAAAACATGATTTTTAATGTTAACTTGTTTTTTTTTTCTAAAACAAGTACATTTCTCCTGTTGTCTATATTACATTAGAAATGTAACTTTAAATGTTAATATGTTTTATTTTAAAAACATGAACAATTTACTCATATTCTATAGTTACATTAAAAATAAATTTTTTAATGTTAAACATGTTTTATTTCAAAACATGAACACTTTTCACATATTCTGTATTCACATTAAAAATAACGTTTTTAATGTAAACATGTTTTACCATTTCAAAACGTGAACAATTTTCATTCATTACATTAAAATATAGTTTTTAATGTAACATGTTTCCTCATTTTTAAACATGAACAATTGTTATAATTTTATTCATTTCATTAAAAAATGAGAATTTTTAATGTAAACATATTTTATTTCTAAGATATGGTCGTTTTTCTAATTTTCTACTTTTACATTAAAAATGAGAACTTTAATGTTAACATTTCTATATTTTTAAAATATGATCATTTTCATACCTTATATGAATTCAATAAAAATGTATTTTTTTATTGTTCATATTATTTTTATTTCATAATAATGAATATTTTCATAATGTATAAATAAAAATATGATTTTCATTATTTACGCATTTCTTTTCAAATGGTGAACGTTTTCTTACACAGTAAAAAATGTGATTTTTATTGTCAACATATCTCTATCTTCAGACGATGATCATTTTTATAATTTATACATTCACAGTAAAAATGTGGATTTCTAATATTCAAACAATTTTCATTTCAAAAATGAATATTTTCTAACATATGAATATTTCAGAAAATTTCAGCAGCATAACGGCAGGATAATTAAAACCGGCACCATCCCGATGTACGACTCCTCGCTCTACCTTAAAGCCTCGCAGCTTTTGACAAGGGGGATTTCAATATTCTATTTCGTACTCAGACGAATTTTTTTCACAATATCAATCAATTTCTTTTTCTTCTTCTTTTACAACCACAAACAAACACCAAAATTCAACAATCACATATCGCAAATCAATCAAGTCGTCCATGGTCTGTGGACGACGGGTGTCGGGAGTTTCTAAACTCCGTCTGCATCCTAATTTAATTTTATTTATTTTATTTCTGAATTCAGATATCTCAGATTGATTCGACAATGCCAAAAATTGTAACAAGTTCGAAAAATTCTCCAGTCTCTTTTAAAATGTTGTGTACAATGCCACAAGTCCAATGTCTCCATTTTCATTGAATTTCGTTAACGTATGTTCAAGATACGAATTTTTAAAGGCGAACGACATTTTTTTTTAAATTAATATAGGAATTAACAAAAAATATTAACACCTTCTTCTTCCAGAATAAACTCAGCCGATGGTTTCAGGTTTGATCGATCCTTAGGGTTCAGGTTTTCATGAACTTCAAGGCACGGGGAGATGATCAGAGGCGACAGCGAGGTACGCCTTCGAAGGGGCTTTCCAGTGGTGGGGTCCACACCCAACTCGCATGCTATCGATGACGGAATTCAGGGCGCGACGGCGGTGGTTCGAGCTCAGAAATCTCCCAGGATACGACGTAAAACTTGATCAAAGCCCTATCAATTTGTAGATTAGATCTTGTTGTTTGATTTCCGCTTTACTGCCTTGATTCAATTCGAGAAGGATTTAAAGAAATTGATAGATGAAATTCGAACAATATCGGCCATTGTTCTATAATGAGGGCGGCAGCATACGTACTAGGGTTCTGGAGAAATACAACATATATATACGTATTTATAAGTGAATTCCTATTTTAATTTTATTTATTTAATTCTATTAAATTTCTATCTCGCACTTAACTCCAAATCAAACCCAGCAAGTGATGCCCCCAGCTAAATACCACCATTCCGGACACAATGGGATAGGTCTTGTAGGCCCATTCAACTGTTTCAGTCAGTTATTTTTCAAATTAAATAATAAAACATTTAATTATTTAATTTGATCGAACATTTTAATTTATCGGGGCCACAAACTGACTCTAAAAATTCCGAAAAAATAAACTTGGCTATGTTTTGACGATACGGTCCCAACAAAACAAATTTCGTTGAATTTGGAGACTATTGGAAAAATGGCCATTTTCTAGTCGATCGAAATTGACTGAAATTGTCAAAACATATTTTCTTTTGCCACGCTCACATATTGATCTCAAAAATTATGAAAATTGGAATCCTGCAATAATTTGACATTCTGGATCCAACAAAAGTGGTTTCATCGAAAACGGAGGTCGTTTGAAAAATGGCTATTTATACGGGCCATATATTATATTAAATTCCATAGCGACTATTCTGAAAATTCAACTGACCATAACATTTGATCCCCGCTATGAAATTTCAATTTTTTGGATTCATTGGAAAAATATTCTTAAACAGATTTAAATATTTTTGGTTTCACTAAAATCCGATCTATTTTGCATCCTGTACAGTTAGTCAAAGTTTGAATTCAAATTTTCAAACTACCGCGCTATTTCTAACTCCTTTTAAAATTAAAATAAATATATTCGTTCAAACTTCGATTTAAATAAATTTTTAATAGTTTTTATTTAAAATAAATTATTTCAACTATTCAGAATTCAATAAAATAGTCAAAAAAAAAAAAAATGGTTTTGATTTTCCGGGTTGTTACAATCTCCCCCACTTAAAAGCTTTTCATCCCCGAAAAGGAAACTAGAGTAAAGTAGGAAAAAAACGGAAATTGTAAATATGGTAAATGTACCTTGCACTTGAGTTAGTCAGAGATATCCACTCTGCAATGGGGATAAGCCTGTTTGATGTGATCCTCTGTCTCCCATGTACAGTCTCTAGGATCTCCACTCCACTGCACTTTGACTAGATGAATTCTTTTGTTCCTCAGAACTCGGGTTTCTTTGCCAATGATCTTTATCGGCTCCCTTCTTACTACTAAGTTTGGGGTAATCTCCAAATCTTGCTGTACAGCTTCTTCCACAATCATGTCTGGATCATGTACATGCTCCCGAAGTTGAGACACATGGAATACATCATGTACCCCTGGCAACCAATCAGGCACCTGTAAGCGAGAGTTCCAATTCTTTCTAGAATAGGAAATGGACCAATGAACCTTGGTGCCAACTTCCCGGTCTTTCCGAAGCGAACTACTCCCTTTAATGGAGAAACTCTCAAATACACATAATCGCCAATAACAAATTCTAGATCCCTTCTTCTTGCATTTGCATAAATTTTCTGTCGGCTCTGAGCTGTTAGTAATCGCTTCTTAATAAAATCAACTTTGTTCGAAGCTTGTCGAATCATGTCGGGATCCAACACTAGTCTATTGCCTGGTTCCACCAACATGCGGGAGATCTGCAAGGCCTGCCATACTGTAACACCCCACCTCCGTTAAGGTCACTCACAAAGGGAATGCCTTAACTTTGGTGGAGCATTTTAGTAAACAGAACAGAAACTTACAAGACAGATAAAACAGTACTTGAAAATTTTTAACTTTATTACAGCGGAAACAGAAATCAATATGGTTACATCCTTTCAAATCTCAGAATTCATGTACAAAATATCATTCTTGTACAAAAGCCTTCAAAATGCATGGTTTAAAATCATAATCCCCATAAAATAGAAGCTATACAGAGCCAAGCCATACTTTAAGCACTTCAAGCAAAGAGAAATCCGAATCAAGCTAAAGTATTCCCTCCTTGGATAACCTGGGGGGGAAACGGAAGAAAGGAGGCGAAACAACAAGGGTCAGACAAAAAGTCTGGCAAGTCCAGTGACTTTCATCATATGAACAGATAATAATAATATGACATGAACATAAAACTGGATGAGAGATAACTGTAACAGGTGCAGTAGATATAATAGAAGAACAGAATGACATAAACTATTGCTTTACACTTCTCTGCACTAATACTAGTATAACAGAATTAGGTGTCACCCTAATGTCTAAACTGAAGCAGGAACGGGTACAGAATAATTTAACAGAAACAGAATGCTAATAATGGCCCTTTACTACCCGATCAGAAACAGACAGAAGCAGAAACAGATTAATCCCTACGGAAACAGAATGTAGAATTAGGTGTACACTAGTAATGGGCCTTTACCACCCGAACAGACGGTACCACACAGAAACAGACAGGTGTTACCACCCAACAGAAACAGACGGTACAACCAGAAACAGACAGAACTAAGTGTACCCTAAAACCCTACCCCAAGCAATCGGCTCCCTAATACATAAATATCCTGTGTCGGCCCCACAGTAGGGTGTATCACTCCCTAAGTGACAACCAATTGGCACAGACCTATTTACAGATGTCACGGCGTCTTACATCCTCAGAGGCAGACCGGGATCCATGCACGCACATGACCCGGTTGGAACGCACCATCAACACCCCTCGCCATTATTAGAATGAACCACTTATAATTAGTTCAGTAAGCGTGCCCGGACCCTACCTACTGTTGGGTCAAAGTTTTGATACCAGAAAGGGTTACTGACTAATATGGGTCCCAAACAACAGATGACACAAGTAATTCCCCTCCTAACCTTGTGTCCCCAGACTAACAGATCTCAGATTAACTTGTTTACAAGTTCAGACATATAGAATTCAGATTTACTAGTTCACAGATTAAGTTAACAAGTTTTCAGACTAACAGATCAGATGTACAGATTTTTCAGATTTGTCTAACTTTGTATTGGGCCTACAGATTCATGGACGGGTTTACTACACCTATTAATCCAGTTGGTTTAACCCTATTTCCCCCAATACGTTTTAGACGTCATTCTTATCTTAGATTTGCATTAATTAATTATTAATGCCCAGACCTCTCACATTAGGTCGCTAGCTTGTGGCCGCTGGATGGGCCGGGCGGTTCCGGGCAGACTTCTGCCACAAGCCAGACCTAACCTCGTGTCTTAAGCAGGTTATGACTAACTTCTCACATTAGAACCTATTGTTTGCGGCCACTGGATGTGCCAGGCGGTTCCGGGCAGAATTACGCCGCAAACTCATTCTAACCTCGAGTTAGTCACGTTTATCTTTGCGGCCAATTAATTAATAATTTACCGTTTATGCGCACGCCCAATATATATGCCAATTCAGATTATATCAATAACAGGATGATTATATCAACACAGCAGATAACAGATTTTAGCAGATAACATATTTTCCAGATTATATCACTTAACGGATTTAACAGATTTAGCAACTTAGCAGATTTTGGCATATAACAGGTTAGGCATTTAAACAAATAAATTTAACAGATTTAGGCATTTTCAACAGACTTAGCGGATGACAGATCTAGCATATGAATAGATCTAGTAAACTAGGCAGTAGAGCAGAACTAGCAGATTAAGCAATATAACAGAACTAGCAGATTAGGCGATATAATAAAACTAACAAATTAGGCAAATATAGCAGAACTAGCAAATTAGGCAATTATAACTGATTTTCATCATTCCTTAAAGTTTCACATATCTTGCCTAATTATAAATTTGGCCAAAATTTGCATGCCTAAATAGTGGTCATGATTCACACTAGGATCATATACCCTACGTTTGCATTGAATTTGCATGTCACAGATTATGGTCATAATTTACATGTCCCAATTTAGTTTTACTTGCCTAGTACAAAAGATTCACATATAAATTATACCAACTATAGCCATCTATTTCAATGCATGTCATATATTCAAAAATCTCCTACTTAGGTGTTATTCACACTTGATAGTTATCAAATCTTAATATGGATCTTCACACCTAAGTTATAATCCGTTATAAATATGCCCAAGGATCTAGATCTAACATATGATATGTGTTTTAGTTCAGATCTTAATATTCCAGATTTGCAAGTTATGTATTATCATATGATAATCCCAAACAGTCATATATGCACAGATCTAGATCTAGTTTATATACTCAAATCAGTCACAGATCAGTCCAATTATGCCTTAGATTTATGTTCTAAGTTCCAAGTCCAACCTATGTTCTTTCCTCAAATCAATCACATATCGGTCATGCCCAATTTATGCACATTCATTTGATTGTCCCAAACATTTTAGCGTATGTTGATCTCTTATGAGATTGGCTCAGGCTCGTGGTAGCCTGGCTATAGAACAGAAAGAGGAAAGAGGTACAGAATAAAACAGATCAGATCAGAACAGAACAGATATAACCTCAGATTCATATTTAGAGTTCATGTCACAATCAAAATTAACGTTTATATCGGAAAGTAACTGCACTTGCCTTAATTGGATTAAAGAAAGAACTCTAGTTGTTGTAGAACCGTTGCAGAAGCTCTAATCTCTAATTGAATTTAGGTTGATGTTGATTATCTTCTAGTTTTGATTCCAGCAGAGTAGAAACGCCATTTTTATTTTTAATTTAGAACAGAGGCAGAGTAGAAGCATAATAGAATTGTGTGCAGAGAAGGCTGGGTTTGGGGCTGTTTAAATAGGTTTAGGCAGACGAATCTAGACAGAAAACGAGACCAGATACATCAGAACGCACCCAGGCAGAAAAGCAGATTCGAGAGGCAGGTCGACCCCCAGGTCAACTCTAGCGTCGACTCTAGGGTCGACCCCCTGGGGCAGGTCGACTCTAGAGTCGACTCTTGGGTCGACCCCCTGGGGGCAGGTCGACTCTAGGGTCGACCCCCTGGGGGCAGGTCGACTCTAGGGTCGACTCCCCAGTCGACCTGGTCTGTGCTGTTTAATTTTTTTTCTAAACTTTGGGAGGCCATAACTTGGTCATATGGACTCCGATTTACGAAATTTCGGACTCTATTTCGCATATTTTTCCGAGACGAACGCAATGGCACAGCCCGTTTCCCTTGATTCTGATTTTATATTTTAATTATACTCAGATTTGTAATTCTTAAGTTCACAGAAAATACGGGGTGTTACATTCTCCCCTCCTTAAAGGATTTCATCCCCGAAATCTTCAAGTTAAGAAGAATGTGTCCTACCATCCAATCACTCATCTACTCAGTCATCATCCACAAGAATCCATTGTCCTTAGAAATTTCTAGTGCTGTATGAACATTTGCAAAAGTGTGTGTATATGTTCCTTATCTAATGCAAAGATCAGGCGGTCTACTGATTCAGTTGACCTCCTTAATGCGAATTATGTTAGTGCCATGAGTCCAATATGTATGCAATTTTCCTATTTTATACATATCATTTCTATATGAGTGCACAACCATCCACTCATATGCAACATCCATGTGCTGATTCAACCATTTTGCATCCATAAAAATTTAAAATGCTCACACATCCATATGCAGTATGAGAGTGTTTTCGAGCCGATCTAGTGCCTAGTGTGTGTATATGCGTCCACGAGCAACCACTAGCAACCACTTGCATCCACTTGCAACCATCAAACATAACATGTCTCAAACACATGTTTACACCCATTAGGATTCCTATCTATAAGTTGAACACTCGATCGATAGGATACAGTCGAGTGATGGAAGCGAGTACAGATAAAACAAAAACTTGATTCCTATCAGACATTGGTTGAGAAAATAATTCCCCTAAGTGTCAACCCCGAAGACCGAAATCAACATCAGATTGACACCCAGAGGGTTACCCTCTTTAGACAATGTCAAAACTGGAAATCTTATCAGAAGTATTCAGATATTTACAGACTACTGGTACAGATCAGGTTCCCTAATGATTCTTCGGAAACTAAGCATGATAAAATCATATCCCACAAAAACTCAGAATATATGCGTCATATTTGACGCCTAACACAGATATCCCTCAAACCTTAACTTAAAACAGATGAGTCGTACCCTTTATGGGTCTGAGTCTACAGCAGAATCAGAAACAATACTAGTATTCAAGTGCAGAGTATCAAGTACAGAATCAGAAAGAGTCTTAACTCCATAACCAGATAAGAAAATTAAACCTTCTACAGAAATTTTCCCTATTTCTATCCTATCCACTAGCCTTGAGAGTGTTTGCCTGCCCTTCAGAAGTTGGTCCTGTCCTCTGTCCTTGCCTTCGTTTCTTCGGGCAGTCCCTAGTAAAGTGCCCCATCTCACCACAGTTGAAGCAAGCACCCTCCCCTTCCTCTTTCGTTAATCCTTATTCAGATGAGTCGAGCTTCCATAAGTAAAACACTTTCCTCCTCCTTATCTTCAAACTTTCCTTCCTTCTTTTGTGTTTCCCTTTTGCCTCCATTGTGAACTAAGTCTATATGAGTTTCTCACCTTTGGGTTGTGCTCCTTAGCCAAACCTCATCATTCTCATCTTTACTATCCTTGTGTAATACGTTGACTAATCCCTCGAAAGCTGCCTCCATCGCCCGGAAAAATCCTTCAAAGCTCTAAAGAAAACTAGCCGCAGGTGAAACTACTACAGCTATCGATGGAAGTCGGGCACTACTTTGCCCTTCGACGAGGTTACCTCCCAGAAAACCGGGAGCCCCAGAGACTCAAGAAAGAAGGAAACAAGGATTCAAGCAAAGGATCAAAAGATAGATATATGGCTTAGGGGACTACGTTTTTCAAAATAAGCTTTACTTTTGAAAATACTTCCTTTTCAAAACCTTTTTGAAAATAGTTTTCAAAAATTCTTTATCAAATCCGGTAACCTTCAGCTCTGATACCAAGTGACCCCACCTCCGTTAAGGTCACTCACAAAGGGAATGCCTTAACTTTGGTGGAGCATTTTAGTAAACAGAACAGAAACTTACAAGACAGATAAAACAGTACTTGAAAAATTTTAACTTTATTACCGCGGAAACAGAAATCAATATGGTTACATCCTTTCAAATCTCAGAATTCAAGTACAAAATATCAGTCTTGTACAAAAGCCTTCAAAATGCATGGTTTAAAATCATAATCCCCATAGAACAGAAGCTATACAGAGCCAAGCCATACTTTAAGCACTTCAAGCAAAGAGAAATCCGGATCAAGCTAAAGTATTCCCTCCTTGGATAACCTGGGGGGAAACGGAAGAAAGGAGGCGAAACAACAAGGGTCAGACAAAAAGTCTGGCAAGTCCAGTGACTTTCAGCATATGAACAGATAATAATAATATGACATGAACATAAAACTGGATGAGAGATAACTGTAACAGGTGTAGTAGATATAATAGAAGAACAGAATGACATAAACTATTGCTTTACACTTCCCTGCACTAATACTAGTATAACAGAATTAGGTGTCACCCTAATGTCTAAACTGAAGCAGGAACGGGTACAGAATAATTTAACAGAAACAGAATGCTAATAACGGGCCTTTACTACCCGATCAGAAACTGACAGAAGCAAAAACAGATTAATCCCTACGGAAACAGAATGTAGAATTAGTTGTACACTAGTAATGGGCCTTTACCACCCGAACAGACGGTACCACACAGAAACAGACAGGTGTTACCACCCAACAGAAACAGACGGTACCAACAGAAACAGACAGAACTAAGTGTACCCTAAAACCCTACCCCAAGCGATCGGCTCCCTAATACATAAATATCCTGTGTCGGCCCCACAGTAGGGTGTATCACTCCCTAAAGTGACAACCAATTGGCACAGACCTATTTACAGATGTCACGGCATCTTACATCCTCAGAGGCAGACCGGGATCCATGCACGCACATGACCCGGTTGGAACGCACCATCAACACCCCTCGCCATTATCAGAATGAACCACTTATAATTAGTTCAGTAAGCGTGCCCGGATCCTACCTACTGTTGGATCAAAGTTTTGATACCAGAAAGGGTTACTGACTAATATGGGTCCCAAACAACAGATGACACAAGTAATTCCCCTCCTAACCTTGTGTCCCCAGACTAACAGATCTCAGATTAACTTGTTTACAAGTTCAGACATACAGAATTCAGATTTACTAGTTCACAGATTAAGTTAACAAGTTTTCAGACTAACAGATCAGATGTACAGATTTTTCAGATTTGTCTAACTTTGTATTGGGCCTACAGATTCATGGACGGGTTTACTACACCTATTAATCCAGTTGATTTAACCCTATTTCCCCCAATACGTTTTAGACGTCATTCTTATCTTAGATTTGCATTAATTAATTATTATTGCCCAGACCTCTCACATTAGGTCGCTAGCTTGTGGCCGCTGGATGGGCCGGGCGGTTCCGGGCAGACTTCTGCCACAAGCCAGACCTAACCTCGTGTCTTAAGCAGGTTATGACTAACTTCTCACATTAGAACCTATTGTTTGCGGCCACTGGATGTGTCGGGCGGTTCCGGGCAGAATTACGCCGCAAACTCATTCTAACCTCGAGTTAGTCACGTTTATCTTTGCGGCCAATTAATTAATAATTTACCGTTTATGCGCACGCCCAATATATATGCCAATTCAGATTATATCAATAACAGGATGATTATATCAACACAGCAGATAATAGATTTTAGCAGATAACAGATTTTCTAGATTATATGACTTAACGGATTTAACAGATTTAGCAACTTAGCAGATTTTGGCATATAACAGGTTAGGCATTTAAACAAATAAATTTAACAGATATAGGCATTTTCAACAGACTTACCGGATGATAGATCTAGCAGATGAATAGATCTAGTAAACTAGGAAGTAGAGCAGAACTAGCAGATTAAGCAATATAATAGAACTAGCAGATTAGGCGATATAATAAAACTAACAGATTAGGCAAATATAGCAGAACTAGCAAATTAGGCAATTATAACTGATTTTCATCATTCCTTAAAGTTTCACATATCTTGCCTAATTATAAATTTGGCCTAAATTTGCATGCCTAAATAGTGGTCATGATTCACACTAGGATCATATACCCTACGTTTGCATTGAATTTGCATGTCACAGATTATGGTCATAATTTACATGTCCCAATTTAGTTCCACTTGCCTAGTACAAAAGATTCACATATAAATTATACCAACTATAGCCATCTATTTCAATGCATGTCATATATTCAAAAATCTCCTACTTAGGTGTTATTCACACTTGATAATTATCAAATCTTAATATGGATCTTCACACCTAAGTTATAATCCGTTATAAATATGCCCAAGGATCTAGATCTAACATATGATATGTGTTTTAGTTCAGATCTTAATATTCCAGATTTGCAAGTTATGTATTATCATATGATAATCCCAAACAGTCATATATGCACAGATCTAGATCTAGTTTATATACTCATATCAGTCACAGATCAGTCCAATTATGCCTTAGATTTATGTTCTAAGTTCCAAGTCCAACCTATGTTCTTTCCTCAAATCAATCACATATCGGTCATGCCCAATTTATGCACATTCATTTGATTGTCCCAAACATTTTAGCGTATGTTGATCTCTTATGAGATTGGCTCAGGCTCGTGGTAGCCTGGCTATAGAACAGAAAGAGGAAAGAGGTACAGAATAAAACAGATCAGATCAGAACAGAACAGATATAACCTCAGATTCATATTTAGAGTTCATGTCACAATCAAAATTAACGTTTATATCGGAAAGTAACTGCACTTGCCTTAATTGGATTATAGAAAGAACTCTAGTTGTTGTAGAACCATTGCAGAAGCTCTAATCTCTAATTGAATTTAGGTTGATGTTGATTGTCTTCTAGTTTTGATTCCAACAGAGTAGCAACGCCATTTTTATTTTTAATTTAGAACAGAGGCAGAGTAGAATTAGAATAGAATTGTGTGCAGAGAAGGCTGGGTTTGGGGCTGTTTAAATAGGTTTAGGCAGACGAATCTAGACAGAAAACGAGACCAGATACATCAGAACGCACCCAGGCAGAAAAGCAGATTCGGGAGGCAGGTCGACCCCCAGGTCGACTCTAGGGTCGACCCCCTGGGGGCAGGTCGACTCTAGGGTCGACTCTTGGGTCGACCCCCTGGGGGCAGGTCGACTCTAGGGTCGACTCTTGGGTCGACCCCCTGGGGGCAGGTCGACTCTAGGGTCGACCCCCTGGGGGCAGGTTGACTCTAGGGTCGACTCCCCAGTCGACCTGGTTTGTGTTGTTTAATTTTTTTCTGAACTTTAGGAGGCCATAACTTGGTCATATGGACTCCGATTTACTAAATTTCGGACTCTATTTCGCGTATTTTTCCGAGACGAACGCAATGGCACATCCCGTTTCCCTTGATTCTGATTTTATATTTTAATTATACTCAGATTTGTAATTCTTAAGTTCACAGAAAATACGGGGTGTTACACATACAATGCTTCGAATGGCGACATTTCCAAGCTTGCTTGGTAACTATTATTATAAGAGAACTCGACCAAATGCAAGTGGTCTTCCCATGATCTGCCAAAGTCAAGAATACAAGCCCGCAACAAATCTTCCAGTATACGGTTCACCCTCTCAGTCTGGCCATCTGTTTGAGGATGATAAGCGGTGCTCAGATTTAATGTTGTCCCCAGCTCCACTTGGAGTGCTTACCAGAATTTACTAGCGAATATAGGGTCACAGTCACTAACAATGCTACTGGGGACTCCATGTAATTGGACAATTTCTTTGAAATAAATCTTCGCCAAACTTTGTGCTGTTCTGGTCGATATAACAAGAATAAAATGGGAAGTTTTTGTGAGACGATCAACAATCACCCATACACTGTCATTGCCTTTTTTAGTTCGGGGCAAGCCATTGATAAAATCCATGGAAATTTGATCCTATTTCCAACTTGGAACAGGTAGTGGTTGTAACAGGCCAGCAGGTTTTTGCTGATCACTTTTGACTTGTTGGCAAGTAAAACACCTACTGACAAAAATGGAGATATCTCTTTTCATAGATTTCCACCAAAATATATGCTTGAGATCATGATACAACTTGCTCACCCCTAGATGAATACAAAGCTTGGATTTATGACATTCATCCATTACCTCTCTTCAGAGCTCAGGAATATTTGGAACACAAATTCGGCCTTTCAACCTCAGAACTCCCTTATTATCAATTTGGAAAGTTCAGGGTTCGCCTTCCCGAACTCTTTTACTAATTCTCTGTATAAATTCATCATCCTTCTGAAGAGCAGAGATTTTGTCGATCAATGTGGGTGTAATGATAAGATTGGCGAGGATAAGATTGGCGACGCCTGCATTCTTTCTGCTAAGTGCATCTGCCACAACATTGGCTTTCTCCGGCGTATACAAGATGTCCAAATCATAAGCCGTAAGAAATTCTACCCAACGTTGCTGCCTCAAATTCAAGTCTTTTTGGGTGAACAGATACTTCAAGGATTTATGATCTGTATATAGTTCAAACTTCTCACCCAAAAGATAGTGCCTCCATATTTTCAAAGCGAATATGATGGCCATCAACTCAAGATCATGAGTGGGGTATTTCTTCTCATGCAGTTTCAATTGACGGCTAGCATAAGCAACTACTTTGTCTCTTTGCATTAATACTGCACCAATGCCTTCTCTAGAAGAATCAGTACAAACTTTTAAATCTTGATTGCCATTAATAATGGTCAATACTGGAGCAGTAGTCAACCTTAGTTTCAGGTCTTGGAAAGCTGCCTCACATTTAGGAGTCCAAATGAACTTTGTATGCTTCTTTGTAAGCTTCTTCAATGGACAATCTATCCTCGAAAAATCCTTAACGAATTTTCAATAATAGCCAGCCAATCCTAGGAAACTTCTGACTTCAGTAGGAGTGGTAGGCTGCTTCCAATCTTTAATGGCTGTGATTTTGCTAAGATCCACTGAAATTCCTTCCTTCGATACTACATGACCGAGGAACTTCACTTCTTCTTGCTAGAATACGCATTTAGAAAATTTGGCTTTTAATACATTCTTTCTCAGAATTTCCAAAACTTGTCCTAAATGTTTCTCATGCTCTGCAGCTGACTTGGAGAAGATTAAGATGTCATCAATGAAAACCAGCACAAATTTGTTTAGGACATCCCGGAACACTCGATTCATCAAATCGACAAAATAGGCTGGAGCGTTGCATAAGCCGAACGACATTACTAACCATTCGTAAAATATGTCTGGACCTCTGAAAGCTGTCAAAGGGACACACTCCTCAGCAATACACAATTGATGGAAACCTGTAGCTAGGTCCATCTTTGAAAACACTTTCGCTCCATTCAAACGATCCAACAAATCATCTATATGGGGCAATGGATATTTATTCTTCAGTATTTGCTTATTCAAATCTCGGTAATCCACACACAGTCTGAGAGTAACGTCTGACTTAGGAACAAACACTACTGCTGCACCCCACTCCGAAAAACTAGGCCCAATCAGACCTTTCCATAAAACCTGTTTGGTTTGATTGCTCAGTTCTTCTTTTTCTTTCCATGTCATTCTTCGAATAGAATGCACAACTGGCCTTGCATTCGAGACTAAATCAATCATGAAGTGAATTTCTCTTCGCGGAGGTAAGCTATCAACTTCTCCGAACACATCCGCATAATTCTTTATGACAGGAATATTTTCAAGAGCGGTAGGGGTGACCTCAAGAGCAGCCCAAAATTCTTTTCTGTCAGAATCTGAGCCTACGCAAAGTATCAATATCTCTAAGCTTCGTTTTGACTCTAACAAACCTTTCATCACATTTAACCTTGGCTTCATATCTCGTTAACCATTCCATCCCAAGAATAACATCGAACTTAGAAAAATCCATGACAATCAAATTAATAGGGAACCGATAGCAAGAAAATGAGATCGGCACTCGGCAATATACACCAAGAACAAGGGAACCACCAACCAGACTATGGACATTAATCGATTCTTTAAGATCCCTCGTTTTTAGATTGAGCTTCTTGATTGTATTACTCGAAATGAAACTTCGTGATGCACCTATATCAAATAATACTGTGACAGGAATATTTTTAATAAATAGAGTGCCTTTCAAAACATCTGGCCTTTCTTGTCTTGCTGAGGAAGTTGGAGCTTCTGCCACCTCATTGACTTGAGCCACTTTGGTCATTTTCGAAAACCGGCAATCTCTACTTATATGACCTAGCTTATGGCAAATATTGCATTCTCTGGTCTCTTGAAACTTCTTATTGGATTTAGATTCATCATTCTTTCGTTTCTTCGAAGATTCACAATTCCTTATCGAATGCCCTTGCTTATTGCACTTGAGACATACGACTGTCTTTAGCTTCTTCTGACTGACTTTAGGCCTCTTACTGACCTCAGGCTACATACTCGCCTCAGGACTGACAGTTTCAAACTTCCTTTTGTTGCCAGAACGGCCTTCTTCTCTAGCTTCCAAAACACCTTGTTTATCAAGATCCTCAAAACGACAAGCCATGGTTATCATTTCATAAAAAGGGAGGTGAATATGTGCAGTTACCAAATTTATGTATTTGCTTTGAAGTCCTTTGATAAATCTCCGATTTTTCCTCAAGGGATCTTTGATTAGTTCTGGGGCAAAGCGGGAGAGTTCCTCGAATTTCTTCTGATATTCCCGAATGGTCATATCACCTTGTTTCAGATTGTAGAACTCATCATATAACGGATCAATTTCCCCTGGAGGAATAAATTTTTCTGTGAAAATTTCTTTGAATATATCCCAGGTAATATTACCCTCTGGATTTTCCTTAGTAACAGTTTCCCACCTGAATAAAACTTCGCCTTTGAGTACCCAAGATGCTATTAGTCTTTTCTGATCATCACTCATCTTTAAGCCTTCAAAAATTTTCTCAGCGGAGCGCATCCATGCTTATGCTTCAATAACAGACTCTTTTCCCGAGAATGGTTCTCCACCCAGATTTCGATACCTCTTTACTAGAGGTTCTAGATCTGGTTCTGGTTGTGGGAGCACAACTGGCTCGTTAGATTGTTGAACCAAAGATTTACTTCTTCTGTCTCTGCCACTCATTTTCTACTATGTCTGCAAATAGCAGACAAATAGTCAGGCCAACAGAATAGATATTGTAAAACATAGAGGCATATATTTAAATGTAAATGAATCTATGGGGGTGTATTTTCTTACACATTCTAGGTCATTGCTAGACCTATCTATGATGAGTTATTCATTTGGAATTATGCTGATTCTATCTCCGACGAGTCTGTTAATATGTTATATTCCAAGCTAAGTTTAACCAAAGCTCTAATACCAACTGTGATGACCCCAAACTTCCGCAGTACGAAAGTAAGGATAATCATTGGAATATAACACATAACAATAACAACAGAACAGAAATAGAGAATTACAACAGATAATGTTCATCAGGTTACACTAGAAATAATACATCATCAGGGTTACACAGCGTAACTGGATCATACTTAGCATAGAATACAGTTTTCAGCTTAATATAAAATGTCTGCAGCGGAATAAAAATAATAATATACTAAGTGAAGTCTGAACAGCAAAATAGGAATGATAATATCCATCTTCGGCTCCATAGCTGTCCAGAATGAATCTACTAAACCTGAATACAAGTATGCCCATGTGAAAAAGAGGGCACCCGAGTTTGCAAAGTGAAACAACTACGAGTCAGTCATGGGACTGGTATGAGAAATCTTATTTAACCAATTTAATAATAATAGGGCTAATCACAGGACCACGCCGCTAATGCGGAACGCGTTTACTCCATTGGATTGCCGGTGCATAAATAAAGTAAATCGTTAAACAACGCAATGCTTTTTATAAAATGAAACCATTATAATACTCAAGTCCCATCACACAATGCAACGCAAACCGGAGGATAGAGTTTTACATTATAATGGTCAAAAACGATTTATATGATAAAACGAATTTGAAATTATTATTAGTGTATATATGTTTCAAAACATTTCAATCATAATATATCAATCATAGACGGCATAAATACCATATACAATGTCGTCATACTAGTAATACAATCAAAACCGCATGGGTCGTATTGGAAGTTGGATTTCCATCATGAACCAAGGCGAAAGATAGTCCTTACCAAATTCGAGACAATCTAGCCTACCATGTCTCAGGATCAGTCGCAACTGCACCTTGGATCTTCAGGGCCGGTCCACAAATATATTAGTGGATTAATAATGCCTGAACAAAACGTTTCTCCGCCCTTCTGGGGGTAAATAGAGCCACTAGGGACTCAAATAACCGAGGTGCCTTATTCCATCATCCACATAAGTAAAAAAATGTCAGGCCTGGTAAAAACCATGACAGCACTTCTAGCTAGAAAGAAACGTATGTCCTCCATGCAATCCTTACTCCCGTTTCTGGTTCATACCGGGGTGCGAGGCTCGCAAAATAACGCTATACACAAAGCTATGCTATTTAAAGCTGTGCTTTGATCATCAACCACAAGGCCCTGCTTTTCAACAATAAGCCTTGATCAATTGCATCGTAGCATGCCACACCGACAATTCACACCATGCGACTGATGTCTATTAATAAATAACCTCAAAGGGTGTTAAGCAAGAGAATAATTTCTCTGCCACCAACGGATAAATATTAATAGAGATCAATCAGCACAGAATAAAATCCAATGTCAGACATACATCCATTTACAAGTCCGTTCTAGGTTTAAACGAAACTGAAGACACCGTGAATATACGGACAATCAACAAATACGTCCGGACAACTACCACTGTAACCCCTCATGGGAGCTAACCGATCCAGAGCATCAGTAGTCATCCATTCGATGTGAAGATTACCGGTCTTCAATCACCGTCTTCAAATCTTCGACTTCCAATCATTGTATAATTATTTGAAATGAGATTTAAATCAGACTTTTCAAATAATTCTTGAATATATATGGTTTAAATCAATCTTTTAATTCCATATCGTTTATAATATTTTATAACGATTTATCGCTATTTTTATTTATTAAAAAATAGCCATTTTTAATTAAACGACGCTTCGGGTCATTGCATGGCCCTGGCGCTGTTTTCATCAAAATTTGATTTACCCATTTCTTCAAATCTAACCGTTGGATCTTAACAAATTTTATATCGTTGGAAGGATCTTTCCAAAACGAATCCAACGGTTCCAGTTTTGGAAAAATCCGACGGTCGGATCTTTCGGTATAATCGTTAGAAGTTACGATTTCAAATCGCGGACTGCAGCAGCGCGATTCGTTTTATTTATAATTTATATATACACACACATATAATTCTCTCAACGATTCCAAACCATTTCTAATTAACATTGATTTCTTTTATATATGAAATCCTATATCGAAATAAAAAGGGAATTTTAATGTCATACACATTTTCATTAAATCATGGCCTTTTTATATGAATCCTCTTTACATTAAAAATGTAATTTTTTAATGTTTAACCTTTCATTAACATATATTTTTAATCAATTCCCTTTTCATTAAAATGTAAAATTTTAATGTTTAACTCTTTCATTTCAAAAATGAATATTGCTAGTGCTTCATACTTTACATTAAAAAGGTGATTTTCAATATAATCATATTTTTATTTGTAAGACATGACATTTTCCATATTTCATTTCTTGACATGAAAAATGTGCCTAAGAATATAACCCTTTTTATATTGTATATAAATATAGTCTTTTCATATTACATAAAATGTAATCTTTTTCATTGTATAAAAATGTAAACTTTTTATCTTACATAAAAATGTAAACCTTTTTACATTACATAAAATTGTAATATTTTTCTACTCATTCTTTAATTACATTATAAAAAATGTAACTTTTACATTCTTTTTATTATATTATAAAAAATGTAATCTTTCCTTATGTATTCTTTTTCTTTTCTTATATTTCATTATAAAAATGAAACCTTTTTCCTTTCTTATATTACATTATGAGAAATGTAATTTTTTTCATTCATTTCATTAAAGATATGATTTTTAACGTTAAATTATTTTTCTTCAAAATATGATCATTTTCTAATTTCATTTCACGACATTAAAAACATGATTTTCAATGTTAACTTGTTTTTTTCTAAAACAAGTACATTTCTCCTATTGTCTATATTACATTCGAAATGTAACTTTAAATGTTAATATGTTTTATTTTAAAAACATAAAAAATTTACTCATATTCTGTAGTTACATTAAAAATGAAATTTTTAATGTAAAACATGTTTTATTTCAAAACATGAACACTTTTCACATATTCCGTATTTATATTAAAAATAATGTTTTTAATGTAAACATGTTTACCATTTCAAAACATGAACAATTTTCATTCATTACATTAAAATATTGTTTTTAATGTAACATATTTCCTCATTTTTAAACATGAACAATTGTTATAATTTTATTCATTACATTAAAAATGAGAATTTTTAATGTAAACATATTTTATTTCTAAGCTATGGTCATTTTTCTAATTTTCTACTTTTACATTAAAAATGAGAACTTTACTATTAACATTTCTATATTTTTAAAATATGATCGTTTTCATACCTTATTTGAATTCAATAAAAATGTATTTTTTTTATTGTTCATATTATTTTTATTTCATAATAATGAATATTTTCATAATGTATAAATAAAAATATGATTTTCATTATTTACACATTTCTTTTCAAATGGTGAACATTTTCTTACACAGTAAAAAATGTGATTTTTATTGTCAACATATCTCTATCTTGAGACGATGATCATTTTTATAATTTATACATTCATAGTAAAAATGTGGATTTCTAATATTCAAACAATTTTCATTTCAGAAATGAATATTTTCTAACTCATGAATATTACAGAAAATTTCAGCAGCATAACGTCAGGGTAATTAAAACCGGCACCGTCCTGATGTACGGCTCCTCGCTCTACCTTAAAGCCTCGCAGCTTTTGACAAGGGGGATTTCAATAATCTATTTCGTACACAGATGAATTTTTTTCACAATATCAATCAATTTCTTTTTCTTTTTCAACCACAAACAAACACCAAAATTCAACCAATCACATATCACAAATCAATCAAGTCGTCCATGGTCTGTGGACGACGGGTGTCGGGAGTTTCTAAACTCCGTCTGCATCCAAATATAATTTTATTTATTTTATTTTTGAATTCAGATATCTCACATTGATTTGACGATGCCAAAAATTGTAACAAGCTCGAAAATTTCTCTGGTCTCTTTTAAAATGTTGTGTACGATGCCACGAGTCCAATGTCTCTTGTTTCATTGAATTTTATTAACGTATGTTCAAGATACAAATTTTTAAAGGCGAACAACATTTTTTAAAAATTAATTTAGGAATTAACAAAAAATATTAACACATTCTTCTTCCAGAATAAACTCAGCCGATGGTTTCAGGTTTGTTCGATCCTTAGGGTTCGGGTTTTCACAAACTTCAAGGCACGGGGAGATGATCAGAGGCGACAGCGAGGTGCACCTTCGAAGGGGCTTTCCGGCGGTGGGGTCGACACCCAACTCGCATGCCAATCGATGGCAGAATTCAAGGTACGGCGGCAGTGGTTAAAGCTCAGAAATCTCCCAGGATACGATGTAAAACTTGATCAAAGCCGTATCAATTTGTAGATTAGATCTTGTTGTTTGATTTCCACTTTACAGCCTTGATTCAATTCAAGAAGGATTTAAAGAAATTGATGGATGGAATTCGAACAATATCGGCCTTTGTTCTGTAATGAAGGTGGCGGCATGCGTATTAGGGTTCTGGAGAAATACAGCGTATATATATACGTATTTATAAGTGTATTTCTATTTTAATTTTATTTATTTAATTCTATTAAATTTCTATCTCGCACTTAACTCCAAATCAAACCCAGCGAGTGATGCCCTTAGCCAAATACCACCATTCCGGACACAATGGGATAGGTCTTATAGGCCCATTTGACTGTTTTAGTCAGTTATTTTTTAAATTAAATAATAAAACATTTAATTATTTAATTTGATCGAACATTTTAATTTACCGGGGCCACAGACCGACTCTAAAAATTTCCGAAAAATAAACCTTGCTATGTTTTGATGATACAGTCCCAACAAAACTAACTTTGTCAAATTTGGAGACTGTTGGAAAAATGGCCATTTTCGAGTCGATCGAAACTGACTGAAATTGTCAAAACACATTTTCTTTTGCCACGCTCACATATTGATCCAAAAATTATGAAAATTGGAATCCTGCAATAATTTGACATTCCGGATCCAACAAAAGTGGTTTCATCCAAAACGGAGGTCGTTTGAAAAATGGCTATTTATATGGGCTATATATTATATTAAATTCCATAGCGACTATTCTGAAAATTCAACTGACCATAACATTTGATCCCTGCTATGAAATTTCAATTTTTCGGATTCGTTGGAAAGATATTCTTAAACAGATTTAAATATTTTTGGTTTCACTAAATTCCAATCTATTTTGCATCCTGTAGAATCAGTCAAAGTTTGAATTCAAATTTTCAAACTACCGCGCTATTTCTAACTCCTTTTAAAATTAAAATAAATATATTCATTCAAACTTCGATTTAAATTAATTTTTAATTGTTATTATTTAAAATAAATTATTTCAACTATTCAGAATTCAATAAAATAGTCAAAATAAATTTTTTTAATTGGTTTTGATTTTCCGGGTTGTTAAAATAAATCTATTAATTAAGATTGTTAGAGTTTCCAATTATATTTAATAATTGGAATAAAATGGAATGTGAACTGGGTTTATCGTGAACTGTGTTCTTAACGACATTCGTTCTTTAACCTGATTTACAGTGAAATGTGATTTGGAATTTATAAATCTTTTGTTAAGATTTAAAGGAGATTTTCCAAAGTAAAGTTTTCCAATTTAACATATTAAATTAGAACTGAATGGAATTCGATTTGGTAATAATCGAAGTAAGCTTCTGTAGAGGAAGACGGTTAATATATATGGAATTTAAAAGGCCTTGTCGTTATTCCATTTATATTATCGGTTGAATATGGAAGTTTATATCGATTATATATATCGATTTGTTTTCCATGAAGATTCCATTGTTAATGGAATGTGATTTTAGGTTATCGTGAATGGTATCTTTAATAATACTGTTCTTAGACCCAATGGAGTTAAGAAAATCAGAAACTAACTGGAGATTATTAGTTAAGTTGAATGGTTTCCTGGGTATTGATCTGATGTTGGTTTCGGCCTTCGGGGTTAATACTTAGGGAATTGTTAACTTGCTAATTTATGGTTAAAGGCCGATGGAATGGAATGTGATTTTAGATTTATCGTGAACCGTGTTTTAAAGGACATTGGTTCTTTAACCCAGTTAAAGACATGAATAAGGTTTTGGGTTGTCATGAATGGTATCTTTAATAATACTGTTCTTAGACCCAATGGAGTTAAGAAAATCAGAAATTAACAGGAGATTAGTTAAGTTGAATGGTTTCCTGGGTATTGATCTGACGTTGGTTTCGGCCTTCGAGGTTAATACTTAGAGAATTGTTCACTTGCTAATTTACGGTTAAAGGCTGATGGAATGGAATGTGATTTTGGGTTTATCGTGAACCATGTTTTAAATGACATTGGTTCTTTAACCCAGTTAAAGACAGGATATGATTTCCCAAGTTAAACAATCGTTAATATTGATTTTTTGGAAGATTAAAACCAAGTGGAGTTTTAATGCATCTTTAATTAGATTGAATTAATATCCAAAGGAAGATTAAAGAATAAATTTAAAGAATTTATCTTTGATAAAATTAATGGGAACCTTTCCCAAAGTATAAGAATATTTGAATAAAGGAATATTCTGGATTGGAATGAGGCGTATGTTGTGTTTTTATAGCACTTGTTTATTATATACACAAGTTATTCAGAAAGACCGGGTTTATCCCATTCTGAATAACTGATTCGACGATGTGTCGAGGATGAAGATGGTGGTTGAAGACCGGAGGTCTTCACATCGTTAGGATGATTACTGATGTCTTGATTAGGCTGTACACCCAAGACAAGGTAATAAGTGGTGATCGTCCAGACGTACTTGGAGATCGACCGGATATGCGAGGAACTCTCCCCTGTATTGAACATATGGGGGAGGAATAAGGTGCCTCCGGTTTCGTTTAGACCCAAAACGAACTTGTAAATGGATGTGTGTCTGACATCGGATTTCATTCTGTGTGATTGATAGACATCGGTTGCATAGCGTGAATTGCATGTGTGGCATGCTGAGATGCAAATGATCAAAGCTTCTGTTGAAAAGCAGGGTCTTGTTGTTGATGATCAAAGCACGGCTTTAATATAGCGTAGCTTTGTGTAGCGTTAATTCGCGAGCCTCACACAACAGTGTGAACCAGAAACGGAAGAGGACATAAGGGAGGGCATGCATTTCCTTCTAGCTAGGAGTGGTGTCAGCGTTTTACTAGCCCTGACATTTTACTTATGTGGATGATGGATATCGAGGCGCCTCGGTTATATCGGTCGTTTCGGGGCCGATAGTTGGGTCGGGATATGACCAGTTTACGCCCCATAGGGCGGGGAAACGCATTGTTCAGGCATTTTAATCCACTCCATGTGGATCGTCCTTGACGATCCAAGGGTCACTCGAGCTCTGATCCTGAGGCTTGGACTAGAGAGTCTAACAAAGTGGTAAGGATGATCCCTTGCCTTGGTTCACAGATGGAAATCCAACTTTCAATATGTGACTTTGGGTTTTTGATTGCAGATCCTAGTATGGCGACATAGTGGTATGGGTCACTTATGATGTCTATGATTGGCACTTATGATTGAAATTGTTTTGACACTATACACTTATAGTAATAGTAAAATATGAAATTTTACGTACCAAACATTCTTGGCTATTATAAGGAAAAAACCTATCCTTCGGCTTGCGTTGCACTGTGTGATGGGACCTGGGTCTTATAATAGCTTATTTTCTTCATTTAGCATTGTGTTATTGTTTTATGCACTAGTATCCTTGGGAGGAAACTCGTTCAGTGTTATACGGCGTGGTCCCTTGATTTACCTTACTTTAAGACCAAGATGATAACTGTTTTAGTTCTCACACCAGTCACATGACTGACCTGGAGTTTATTGTTTTAACCTAAACTCCGGGTGCCCTTATTTTCCACGAGCAGCTAGTAGTTTTGGTTTTGCAGATTTATATTCACAAGATCCTGGCTTATAGATGGAATGATATTCGGAAAGCTCTGTATCCATATATTCTTTTCAGTTGTGTTTTGTATTATTTTTCCGCTGTAGTAATGTATTTAAATCTCTGATGTTTATCAAATGTATATTATTTATTCATATTCTGTATATTCTTGTATTCTGATGAAATTGTTGTAATAAGCAATGAAATGTTCTTCTGTTTGTGTTCTGATTCGTCTTGTCCTCAAAGCAATCCTGGTTTTCCTTCATGGGGAAGTTCGGGTCCTTACACTTGTGGCCTAAAATGAGATGTAAATGAGATGTAATTGAACATGAATGCATTGGAACGCTCCTCATATGTATGTTTGTATGCATACACACATATATACATACATACATATTTCCTCTCATTCATTCATTTCTTCTCTTATCCTCTATACTCTTCTTCTGCTCTACTAGTAATGTTGAATCGAAAACAGATTCCAACTACGGGCATGTGCATGATTTGATTTGGTCATTGCATCAAGTAGGTACATATAAAAGATGATATTAATCGAATTCACACATGAAACTATATTGATTTAGGAAGGATGGATATATATTAAGTGAGTACCAAGAACATTTTATTATATAATTTTCAAATAAAAAAGCCATGTTCTCTCCTATTTCGCGGTAGACTAGACAATTATGGTGTGATTTCAACGGAACAAATCAGCATCAGAGAAGTAGTTGTCATATTCATATAGACATACAACGTTGTTGAGTGGGTTGAAATATTTCTAACGTTAGGTAGCACGATTTTATTTTATTTTATTTTCATGCTATTTTAGAAGTTATATAGTTACTTAATAAAGATGTCACTAAGAGGTAGATAATCCTTAATTCAATACTATTTAAAGCAAATATTAAAACTTATTACCTTTACCGTTGAAACTATGTTAGTGTTATAGACGGTACATATATAACAACACACTTATCTATAAGTTGAGTTATTTCATATATTCAACGAAAATGTTTTGCTACACATAATATCTTACCAACATGCTTATTTGATTTGCAGTTAACTTATATTATGGCTATTTGAGAATATACTGCATATGATAGTAGAATTATAAATATAGCTCAAAATGATAGAAACTCTCTCGTTCTCCATCTGGATAGTATTGTTTAGCAGATTTAGGATATTCACTTCAACTTGGATATTTGCCAACTTATCAAAATAGTAGATATCACATTTCTTATTTTTATGGTAACACAAATCAACCAAAATCAATTAATGAAAATTTTAATTATTATAACTCGACTTTATTTATGGCAACTAAGAGAACATTGGGATTATGGAAGAAAAAGGTTTCATTTTGAAGAATATGCCGGCAAGCTCATTTAGTACTCAAGATAAATTTGTCATCGCTGCAAAGGCCATATACAATTTTATATGAAAATACAATAATGGAGATCAAAAATTTATGGCTCACGATGATGATTCAGATCTTATTCATGACCAATACTGTGAAAGATAGTACACCATGAGAACTATTACAAATAGAGCAACTAAATATGATCAATGGCATGTACACAATGAAATAACGACACTTTAAAATATCAAGAGAATTGAATTATTATGACAAAGCCGACCTGTTTTTAAAGTGGTCTGTAAAACTTAAGAGAACTGAATTATTGCAGCATGCTTGCACTAAAATATCGTTATTAAATCAATTTATACAATGAATTTAGATAGATTTTGAATTTTATATATTTATCTCATTTTAGTTCAGTGCATATTATGTAATAAAATATAATAATTAATTAGTTATAAACCAGTTAACATAAAAATCAGATTTCCAATACTCCGCTTAGATACCTCTTTCACATTGTTAGACACATTCCTCTTTCAGTTAGCTTACCCACTCAAATTCTCTGCTTAAATTCCTCATCCAAAAAATTTGTTATTGCTCATCGAGAAAGGAGTATAATAATCAAAATAGTATAAGTAAAATTTTATAATTTTTGGTTTGTGTAAACCTAAAATTGTTTAAATAAGAGCATTCTAAGCTATAATGGACACTAAACATCATTTCTACTCATTTAAACACCTAATCCTAATCAATCCACCTCCAACCAATACAAAACACATCAGTATTGGAATTGAATATCCCAACATCTCCTGAAGCATAAATTTGTTTATAGCGACATTTAACTATAGAAAAGCGAATCACTTATTGTTACATGTCACAAATCCCATATATATATATATACACACACACATATATATATATATCAAAATAAACATATATGTAACAAAAGGGAGAATCTAGTTATTTTCTAATGGATCACAAAAACAGATTTGCAGAAATGGCTGCAGAATCTGTAACACCCAGTAATTTTTAATATTAAAGTTAACAAATTAAAGAATACTTAATTTCAAATGTGGGAACTAAGGGAAACAAGTTGCGCCATTGCGTTCGTCTCGGAATTCTGCTTGAGATAGAGTCCGAGTTTGCGTAAAACGGACATCGTATGAAGGAGATATGGACGAACGAAGTTAGGCAGAAAAAACCGGAAATAGACCAGAATGTACTGGCGCACTTGTGAAGTGCGCCAGTACAAAAATGCACTGGCGCACCTTCCAAGTGCGCCCATGTCGAGCTAAAAACCTGCACAGATTTCTAGAGTGTTCTGATCCGAACAGTGAGTCATTGCTGAGTCATTAGGGCTTAGGTGGCTATCTGAATGGTTCTGGTTATTCCTAGGTTAATCCGACGGCTCTTAATTAATTAATCTTCTATAAAAACACCCTAAACCCTAACCCTAATCACACAAATTCATACCAAGAGTCGCCATGCCGTCAATGGAGAACCTAGAGTAGCCGCTATACACTTTCAACCCTAAAGAATGATAGAGGCTTGAATCAAAATCAAATCAAATCTAAATAACAACTAAGTCTATATCAAAGGCGAGCAATTCAGTTTCGGAATACAGATCCTAGAAAGACAAGACTATTCTTTTTGATTGTGAGTATGATAGCTTTCACAAAATAATTCATTAATTTAATTATGATAAGATATAATTGGGATTATAAGAATATGATTTTGAATCATGTGATGTAAATTATATGTATGTTTGTGGTGTTGATATGTTAGTTTTATGCAAGTTGGATCATATGTTAGTTCTTATGTGAATCCTATGCAAGTTGAATCATATATCTTATGCAAGTTTGTGGTGATTGGATCATATATTCTTATATGAATCTTATGCAAGTTTGGGTTGTTAAAATATATGTGAAACATGTATATGCATATACTAGTTTATGTGACATTAATCTATATGTTTAGATCCATATGCAAGTTCACACCTTTATGTTTAGATCCATAAGCAAGATTATATCTTTATGTTAATATCTATATGCAAGATTACATCTTTATGTTTAGATCCATACGCAAGTTCACACCTTTATGTTTAGATCCATATGCAAGTTCACACATTTATGTTTGGATCAACAGCAGTACATAAGTTATGCAAGTTTATGCCCATCACCTATGCTAGTTTTGTATCATATGCTAGTTTGAATAAAATTCATATGCAAGTTATTGGCTATGTAATTTTATGTCATGATCCTTAGATCTATTTTATGTGTTATGTGTTGTTTTCTTTTTATGAGTTAGACTATTTGCGAGTCTAACATATGTCATATGAAAACGTACGAATAGCGTGGGGATGATGGGATAATATTAAATATACATAAAATTGTGAATTGGCATAAATGGCCTTTAAAAGGCATACAATTAATTTAAGACATTAGTTGGCATAATTGGTATTTATGGACATAATTTTAAGAGACAATTATGGACATAAATAAATATGGAATTTATTGACAAATTTGAATAGGGATATTAATCCAATTTGCGGTTAAATAAAGATGTGTAATAATAAACCGCCTAAGACACGAGGTTAGACTCTTTTGTGGTGTAAGACTGTCGGACCCGCCCGGCAAATCCAGCATCCACAAAATGCCAGTCTAATGTGAGAGGTCAAAGGCACGAATTAAATGCGTATTAGTTGTAAAGACACGAGGTTAAACTCGATTGTGGTATAAGACTGCCCGGAACCGCCCAACAAACCCAGCAACCGCAAATGCTTGTCTAATGTGGGAGGTCTTTACAAGGTTACGGTTCTAATGAATTAAGTAACACCTAACCAGATAAACATGTGGTAGGACATGGGGGGTTAAGTGGGTGCCTTGGGTGGCATGTGAAGTTAAGTGGGTGCCTTTGGTGGCATGTGAAATTAAGTGGGTGCCTTGGGTGGCATGTGAAATATGATTAGACTCACTTAACCAAGTTGAAACATGTAAGAAGACATGAATAAAAATGGGGTTAAGTGGGAAACCTTAGTGGGGACCAAGCATAGGTGGAAAGCTTGTGTCATGCATGGGGGCCCTTTTCAAACCAGTAACCCATTAAGTATCTTTGTGAGCTCGACCCAAGTCGAGGACGGGACACGCTTAATGGATTTGATTGTAAGAGGTCAAAACGGGTTAGCGGTGGCAACGCAAGTCCAACGGGGTCATGTGCGTGCGTGGGCCCGGGCTGGTAGGTAAGACGTTGTTGCATCGTGTAGATATAAGCCGTGCATCTTTAGTGGTATCGGGTTGCCACTTTGGGGAGTGATACACCCCACTGTGGAACTAGCACGGGTATCTACGACTTAGGGAGCCGATCGAATGGGGGTAGTTGGTACTACTAGTGGAGATAGGGCAGACGACATCTATAAAGGCAGCTAGGGGTCCACGAACTACCATTATCATTATTAAGTTCTGTAGGTGGGATCAACTTTTAAGGTGACTAGTGGTGGTGCAGTATAGTCATTATCCTATAGTGATTAGGAACGAGATTAACGCCAGAATATTCCTCCTATTTGCTTTGTAATGCCCACTTGTTTCATGGTCATATCTTATCTTACCAGTTTATACCTTATCCTAGTTACGTTAATAATTATATTGTTAAAGTTATTATACTCGCCGGACTTTATGTCTGACCCCCTTGTTTTCGCCTCTTTTCTCCCTCCCCCCAGGTTCTCAGGGTGGGACTAGTACTAGTGGAGCTTGATCTTGGATCTCTTTCTCTCTCTTTTGGAAGTGCTTGGATTGCTGAAAGTAAAGTTCAGCTCATCTCTTTTATGGCTACTTGTGTTGGGGTTTACACTTTTTATTTTATGTACTCAGTAACAATTTATCAAGATGGATATTAAGTGTACTTGGTTTATGAAGTTGTTGTAATCAAACTATTTCTCCGCTGCAATAAAAGTTGTTCTAAAATTTTCAAGTACCATTATTTATATCTGTCTTGTTATAATCTGTTCTATACACTAAATATGCTCCATGGAAGTTAATGCATTCCCTTTGTGAGTGACACTAATGGACGTGGGGTGTTACACGTGGTATCAGAGCTGAAGGTTACCAGACCAGATATGAATTTTGTAAAACTATTTTTCAAAAAGCATTTTATAAAGAAATACTTTCAAAAGTATGTTTTAAGGAAAGTATTTTCAAGAGAAAAGTTTGTTTTAAAAACATAACCCCCAAGAGCCATATATCTTTCTTTCAAATTCTCCATTTTGAATCTCTTCATTTTCTTTTCAGCATGTCTGGAATTCCCGAGACACCCGAGGGGATACCGATACCAGGATGGTTTAGAAGGTATCTGGAAGCTAGGGCCAATGTCGCAGGCCCAGCAAATGCTCCTCCTTCTCCTCCTCCCCCTCCTCCTCCTCCTCCCCGTGTTGATACTTTTGCAAAGATATGCAAAGATTTTAGAGCAATGGGCGGGAAACCTTTTCACGGATCAGAGACGTTTGTTGAAGCTCGAAATTGGCTTAAGGAGGTGGAAGATCTATTCGGTATTTTCGAAGTAGAAGATGGAAGGAAGGTCTAATTGGCTTCTTGGTTAATGAAAGACGAAGCCTCGTTTTGGTGGGAGGTCACGAACGGAGAGCGTCCGGTGGAGACATGGATGGATTTCAAGCGTAGGTTCGAAATGAAGTTTCTCTCACGAGCAGAAGAGAATTTATATATGGAAAGATTCTTGGCGTTGAAGCAAGGGGATTTATCAGTAAAGGAGTACGTCAACAAGTTTAATCAGTTGACGAGATTTGGCTTGGAATTGGTAAACACTCCTGAGAAGAAGGCCCTAAGGTTCGTTAAGGGTTTGAATGAGCCACTACATGGGTTAGCTATGACCCACATTCCTATGGGGCAACCTTTGAGAAATTGGTTGACATGGCGCTTATGCATGAGGAAGAGAAAGGTGCTAATGCTAATAAGGCACCGGAGAAGAAAGGGGACCAAAAGAAACCACAACAGCAAAACAAGAAAGGCGGGAAGAACAACAATGGCAAAGGAAAGAAGAAGTGCTTTAATTGTGGGACACCAGGCCATCTGAGTAAATACTGTAGGAAAAAGAAGAAGACTGGTTGTTTCCACTGTGGAGAGGCAGGTCATCTAGTTAAGGACTGCCCAAGGAAAAAGGGGCAAGGGAAAAGAACTTCTGGAGGGCAGCTTCAGGCTCTCATGGCACCAGGGCAGGCGAGAGGGCAGATTCATGCTCTCATGGCACCAGGATAGGAGAGAGGTAGAAACATTTCCGTTGAAAGTTTAGTTTTTCTGTTTGATCATCTTGTTCGTACTTTGTTTGACTCTGGCGCTTCACACTCGTTTTTATCTACTTCGTTAGTTGGAACACTGCACCTAGATACTAGTCTAGTTACGGATCCCATAATAGTCTCAAATCCTATTGGTGGTTCGGCTCATCTTTCTATAATTTGTCGGGATTTGAGAGTGTCTATCTTAGGCGTTGGGTTTGAATGCAACGCCTTTGTTCTTGGCTTCATGGGCTACGGCTTGATTCTAGGTATGGATTGGCTAACTAGATAAGGTGCCGTCCTAGATTGTGAAAGAAGGGTAGTTAGATTGTTGACTCGTTGTGGAAAGACCCTTGATATTTCTTGTGACCCTAGAGGTCCGGTAATGCTTAGCTACCTAGAATCCCTAGACGCATCCGATGATGATTTGAAATCTGTTCGTGTGGTCCGTGAATATAGTGATGTCTTCAATGAGGTTCGAGGTTTACCCCCGAGGCGTGAGATAGACTTTCGAATATATCTAGTAGATAATGCAAAGCCAGTTGCATTACCAGTGCGCCACATGGCTCTGAGAGAGAGAAGAGAACTCAATAAGCAAGTGAAAGAATTGCTTGAGAAGGGGTTCATAAGAAGAAGTATTTCGGAGTGGTGTGCTCCAGTCGTTTTTGCTACAAAAGCTGATGGTTCACTTAGATTGTGCGTGGACTATAGATAGCTAAATAAGCTAACAAAGAAGAACAGGCACCCATTGCCGAGGATAGACAATTTATTCGATCAGTTGGTGGGTGCTTCAGTTTTCTCGCAACTGGATTTAGCTATAGGGTTTCATCATCTAAGGGTGGATGAAGATAGCATCGATAAGACTGCCTTTAGAACTCCTGACGGTTTCTTCGAGTGGCTCGTCATGCCTTTTGGTTTGACGAATGCACCCACATACTTTGTTGACTTAATGACTAGGGTGTTTAGGGAGTTCTAAACAAGTTTGTGGTAGTCTTTGTAGATGATATTCTGGTTTTCTCTAAAAGTGAAGAAGAGCATGCCCTACATCTTAGGGAAGTCTTAGAGACCCTACGAGCGCATCAGCTAAAAGCTAAGTTCTCCAAGTGCCTTTTTGGAGAAAAGAAGTGAGGTTCTTAGGACACGTGGTCTCTAAGGAAGGGATAGTTGTGGATCCCGCCAAGGTGGTGGCAATCCAAGATTGGAAAACTCCTAAGAACGCAACAGAAGTAAGAAGCTTTTTAGGGCTGGCTGGCTATTATAGGAAGTTCATTAAGGACTTCGCGAAGATATCAGCCCTTCTCACTCGATTAACGAAGAAGAACTTGACTTTTTCTTGGGACGTTGACTGTGACGATGCTTCCCAACGTCTGAAGAGGGCTTTGACGACCGCTCCAGTTTTAGTTTTGCCATACGGGAGTAAGACATTCACTGTATATACCGATGCCTGCGGGACAGGGCTTGGCGCAGTTTTAATGCAAGAGGGAAGGGTGATATGCTATGGTGGAAGGCAGTCGAAAGCCCATGAGAAAAATTACCCTACCCATGACTTAGAGTTGGCGGCCATAGTTTTTGCGCTTAAGTCATGGCGTCATTATTTGCTTGGCGAGAGGTTTGAGTTGTATACAGACCATAAGTCGCTAAAGTACTTATTCTATCAGAAGGACCTAAACTTGAGGCAACAGAGATGGATAGAGTTTTTGGCATCCTACGATTTTTAGATCGCATATACCCCTGGCAAGGGTAACGTTGTAGCTGATGCCTTAAGTAGAAAGAAGTTAACTTTAAGTCCTTTGTTCGTAGAGCGACAGAGTTTGGAGTATATATCTTCCTTTGACTTCAAACCCTCTGTCGATTATGTTCCCGGATTATTGGCATCGTTAGAGGTGCAACCTACACTTTTGGGTCGAGTTGGAGAGGCACAACGAAACGACCCACAATTAGTTGAGATAGTAGGCAAGCTTATAGTAGGGGAGTCCTCGAGTCATCTGAATAGATATGCTATAGATGAGAGAGGTTGGCTACGTAGAGATGGAAGACTTTGTGTACCACAAGACGAGAGTTTGAAGAAGGCAATTCTTGAAGACTCACATCGCTCTAAGATGACCATACATCCCGGTGGTGATAAGATGTATAGGGATATGAAGCGAGTTTTCTTTTGGGTCGGAATGAAGAAGGACATGGCCGAGTTCGTTGCTAGATGCTTAGTGTGCCAGCAAGTCAAGGTGGAGCAAAAGAAGCCCGGAGGTTTGCTCCATCCTTTAGAGATTCCTCTTTGGAAATGGGAAAGCGTTTCCATGGATTTTGTAGATGAGTTACCAAGATCAAGGAAGGGTAATACGGGGATTTGGGTAATTGTAGACCGACTTACTAAAAGTGCCCATTTTATTCCCGTTAAAAGTAGAGGGACCGCCGCATGATTAGCATCCGGTTACCTTCGAGAGATAGTCCGTTTACACGGCATACCCTCTAACGTTGTGAGCGATAGAGATCCCATTTCCATGAGCGAATTTTGGAAAAGCTTACAAGAGGCGGTTGGAACGCAATTATGCTTAAGTACCGCTTATCATCCTCAGACAGACGGCTTGACCGAGAGAGTAAATCGGATTCTAGAAGACCTTCTAAGGCTATGCATCCTAAACTTTGGAGGAACATGGGAAGAACATCTTCCACTAGTGGAGTTCGCCTATAATAATAATTTTCAGGCTAGCATTGGCATGGCACCTTTTGAGGCTCTTTATGGACGACCGTGCCGATCACCTACTTGTTGGTGGGAATCCACGGACAAGGTTTTGCTTGGGCCCGACATGATTAGGGAGACTTCATAGAAGATAGACCTGATTCGACGGCGAATGAAGACGATGCAGGACCGACAGAAGTCATATGCTGATAGGAGACGAACTGATCTTGAGTTCAATGTTGGGGACATGGTTTTTGTTAAGGTGTCACCGTTGAGAAACGTAGTCCGCTTTGGATCAGTAGGGAAGTTGGCACCAAGTTTCGTAGGACCCTTTCCAATTACAGAGAGGATTGGGCAGACGGCGTATAGATTAAAGTTACCAGAGAAGCTCAGCGGAGTTCATGACGTGTTTCACGTTTCGCATTTGCGTAAGTGTTTGCACGATATGGCGGAAGTGGTAGAGCCGAGCACGCTCGAAGAAGTGGAAATAGAGTGCAATGCCACGATCAAACGAGCTCCTACACGCATTCTCGGATCGGAGGTCAAAAAGCTTCGCAACAAAGAGGTCAAGTTGGTCAAAGTGCAATGGGGAGATGATCAAAGAGACGCGACTTGGGAGACGGAAGATAAGATGCGTACGCAGTACCCTTTCCTTTTTGAGGGTATGTTTTATTTTCTCCTTTTTCTACCGCATTGTTGATACTTGTCCTATCTTTTAGTATTATCTTTGCGATGACATCTTCGATCTTTAGTTAGGAAGAACCCAATGGTTGCAAACATGTGTTTGAGACATGTTATGTTTGATGGATGCAAATGGATGCAAGTGGTTGCTAGTGGTTGCTCGTGGATGCATGTACACACACCTTAGGCACTAGATCGGCTCAATCACCTTCATATTGCATATAAATATGTGTGCATATTTAAATTAATGGATGTATAATGGTTGTGTTATCATATGGATGCTGCATTTTGATGAATGGTTGTGCACACATGTAGAAATAATGTATATCGATAGAATTCTTTCGCATACATAATGGACGTGTAATGACCCGTATTTTTGCGATATAATATTTAATTATTTAAATAGTGAATTAGAGAATTTAAATGGTCAGTTAATTGAATAATATTGAATATTTAACTAAAATAAATAATAGAATAATATATTTAATTTCGAAATAGTCGGGATTAGTGAATTGACGATATAATGTGAACTGGACAATTTAAAATATTTAATTCAACTTAGAATTGAATTAGAATAACGAATATATTTAAATAACGACAGTTTGAACGTATAGTTTATAATATAATTATAATCGTGCCCGTAACGTCGCGGCAGTTCGCTATTTGGCGATTCGAACTACAACTGGATATACAGGGTCCGTTTTAAATCGGATTTTCTGTGAAACAAGAAACGTTAGGAGCTGGTGAAGTATATTTTTCTGATGGAAGAGAAAAATCAGGATTTCGTCGTGTAGATTGTGAGTTGTGTTCAAATAAAATTTTAAAATAGTCGCTATAGAATCGTTTATCAACCGTAACGGTTTATTCGATATAACTAGATACAAGTTTCGAATTTAGACAAGATTCTTTTGAGACGTAGTGATAATTTAATTTTTAGAATTTTATTGTAATTTTTAATTAATTAAATAAGCAACTTTTTATTTGATGTATTTTGCACCCTGTAATCAACATTTTGAGGTTTCACAATATGAGTTAATCTACCGATATTTTTATATTTTTGGGATCACCGCACATTACTCGATTTAATGATATTATCATATTAGTCCGTGAACAAGCAGAGTTTTGCATAATGGGGTACTCTCAAATGTAAAACAAATATCCATCCCTTAATTTGTTTATTTTCTCCGATCAAAGCAGAAGCCACGATTCCTCTTCTCAAACCGTCCGTTCTCTATGGCCTTAAAAACAAAAACGTGGACCTAGTTTCCCCTAATAAACAAACTGTGGTAGCAAAGAAGCATACGATACCCCTACGTTAACCCCTATATCGCTTAAGCATGAAGTATCCATTCCTATAAATAAGGACTACGCAAGCTATTATTTTGCTTGCAGGAAATATAAAACGCAAGCACTTCAGCCAAATAAAACAGGATCAAACCGGAAGACTTTAAATAAATTAAAAACCCAAAGGGATTTGCTCCTCACGCTGGCACAATTTATACGCAAGCAACGCTCGAAGAAGACTTGAACTTTAAAAGTGCGTGAAGTAATGTGTGACGTTTGTGAATGGTGAAGTATGGGAAGGTCAGGACTGCGTACAACAGTGGAAGGAAGTGTTTCATTATAATGGGAAGCAATGTTTAACATGTACAGTGGGTATATGCGGTGTCAGTTCGGATTTTTGTTTCAACATAGTAAAAGGAGGCCATAAGTGGACGTGAATTAGTGTAACAGGAGCAATTAGTTCATTTCTTTGGTGATGAAGGAGCTATACACGGAAATGGTGGTGTAAAGATATCAGGGAGTAGGAGCAGAAATTTGTGAAGTGAAGAGGGAGGTGGAACTTTGAGGACGAGCGGATCTGGTAGTGAACGGAAGTTGAAGTCAATGTTTTGTGAGAGGAGCGGCTTCTTTCTGAACCGATTGGAAGAAGAATGATGGGGTGTAGGTTTGGTTCCATGAAGAACGTGGATGGATGGAACTGTGCACCGTGAATTTATGAAAGGGAGAAGAAGTACAGGGAGGCATTACATTGGAGAAGATGGTGTAGAAGGGATTACGTGGATTGGTTTGAGTAGGGTAAGCCGACGTCAGGAACAGTGAAGTCAATGTAAGCAAACAAAAATATAGGGACGTGGACTGATATTAGATATGGTGAAGTGGATTTACATTTCTGATAGGCCGATATACTTGAGGTAAAAGGCCAACTTCTTAAATTAAATTTTAGTTTAGATTTTATATTTCTTTACATATAAAATTTAAGTATGGAGAGAAGAAGCAATTTAGAATTGTCCGCATGTAGCAATGCGAAAAGTTGCGGAAATCATTTAGGGTAGAGATACTGTAGTCATATGGGTAGTGGGATTCAATTTGGTATTGGGCCAAGGAGGAAAGGCCCGAAAATTTAAAATAAAATTTAGTTTAAATTTAATTTAAATAAAGTATTAACTTGTATTTATAATATCTTGGCCATACAGTGTCAGAATAACAAACGGTCGGATCCGTTGGGATCGTATGAACGGACACTACCCAATGGTACTGACTGGGAGTGGATTGGAGCTCGTCTGAATTTATGGCGAAATAAATTGTTTGATTCGAATCAAACAACAGTTTATCGTTCTTTAAAGATGAACTGCCAATGTGAGTAAAACTCACCAACTCTGAACAGTTCTATTTTTATAACGTATATTTAGAACTGATAAATGATGACTGATTGCTGTGTGTTAACTGTTTGGTTATATTGTTTATGTATTGGTTGAAATTATAGATAACGATAATTATATAAATCGTTAATCGAATATTTGATTCTGTTTATCAGAATATTTTATATTCGTGTTGTTTAACATCTGTGGATGCAGGGAAACAGGTTGGAGGGGTCCCACTGGACTCCTCAATATTTATAATACAGTTCTGTTCATATATTATAATATATGATGTGATATAAAATATGTTGTGGATTCTGTATGTTGAATGGTATCGATCACGGTTAATTGGTGTTTTTAAATACCGTAAGAAATACGTGAAGGTATAAAAGAGAATTTTCAAAGTATTTAGAAAATAAATAGAATAAAGGATTATTTATTTAGAAAATAAATAGAATAAAGGATTATTTATTGGGAAATTAAATAGAGGAGTTAATCGAATCGAGTTAATCGAAAGGAGTTAATCGAACATAGTTAATCAAAATGGAGTTAAACAAAAATTAGAAACTGACTAGAGATTAATAAGTTGAATGGTTTCTTGAGTATCGATCTAATGTTGGTTTCGGCCTTCGGGGTTTATACTTAGGAAGTTGTTCTCTTGTTAGTTTATTGTTAGAGTCTGATAGATGTGGAAGAATAGTGATACGTAATTAAGCCATGGAAATGTTTTCCAGTGTTAATAACGTATATTTTCTAAATGTAGAAAATAAGGAAATATGAATATATAAATATATATATATAATTGTTTGATGATTGATCGATATAATTTCCATCTGGAAATAATATCGTTGTTTGCACACGTGTTTTCTTTGATAGTTAAATCACAGACTATCAAAGTTTTGACCATTTTAACGTTGTTGATATGGAGAGACCGGTTGGATTATTATCCAAAGAACCACTCCGTATTGACATAAGCGTTGCGAATCATATATGCCAAAGATAATTGAAGACGGAGTTATGCAAGGGCTATCATGTTTACAGAATAATGCCTTCGGTTTGTCCAGTCTCAGGACAACCTGTATGGAAGAATGTCTGACAAAGTATATCTTATATATCGCGTAAGTTGATCTCTTCAAATGTATTCACGTTCGGTGGCGGAGGAATTTGTTTCTCTTAGCTGTATACCCGTGTTATTTTTGGATAAATCAATTTGTGATTTGGAGGGTATGACGATGTGGCATTCTAAGTGAATGATGATATGATATGTAAAGATAAGCGTAGCTTCTAGCCTCACAACCGGGAAATGACAGAAATCGGGCAGGCAGCATGGCTATGTAGGTCGCACCTATTAGGGTGTATAATCACTTGATCTAGAGTTTCATTTACTTCTAAAAATCTATTGTCAATGCTATCCCATTCGGGAAACGGTTGCTGATCCCAACCGTTGGTGATATACATTCGATACAATGAAGCGCAATGAGTGGTCGGTCATGTGTGGCCGGGTTGCAAAATGTTCTTGTTGAACCCAGTGTATTCCTCTCTAGAGGTACACTAGCGAAAGGTGGTTCCATACCTTGTCATAGTTGGAAATCCATTACCCAATACGTTCTTGCGGTTTTGATTGTATACTATGTATGTAGAACGTGAGATGAAAGCGTTTCTACTAGATGATTATTATATTGTGGTTGATAAACATTATTTTAATATCAAAAGGTTTTTGATATAAAGATATTTTGGATTCTCATAAGGGAAAAACCCATTCCGTTATACGGCGTGGTCTTATGAGATATCGTTTACTTTTTTAAACTGTTTTACTCATACCAGTCCCATGACTGACCCGGAGTTTATTTTGTTTTGTTCCCCCTAAACTCTTGGGTGCCCAATTTTGTGAGGGCAGTCAAGTAGTCGGGATTTACAAATACTTGAAGAGCTGGAGCAGGAGGCTTCAGTATCATATAGCTATAGTTTATTTCCGCTGTGTTGTAAGTGATGTACTTCGATAATGATGTATATTCAAGTACAGATATATATTTCAAGTTATGTTATATCTATTATATATTATTCGTTCCGCTGTGAGGTTCGTGTTACTCTTATGTTGTGTTCTTCTTCTTCTTCTATTCTAAGTTTCTATCTTATCTATTCTCACCCTATAATTTCTTTCATTAACCATCCGGTATTTTCCGATGTTTGGTTAGTCGTCATTGAGTTTATGTCGATAACCAAAGTCGTCAAAATCCGGCTCGTTACAGTTGGTATCATAGCTTATGGTTAAGTGAATTACCTTTGCTCTGTGGCGTGACTCAGTAGAGATGGGGTTAGTAATACCCTAGATTGAGTTTGAGTGTATATATATGAGCGCGTATTTGTTATTCAATATAAAATGATTTTATATTGTGGAGATTTATTGGTTGAGTTGTTTACGAGTTCTGGTCGATCAATTTGATCCACTATATCGGTAGGAGTTTCTAAACACTCGAATATGATGAACCGTCATGGTTTGTTTTAAAAAGAGGGTAAACGAAATAATTTTACCCAAATTATATTTTTGATATAAAGGATTTATATTGAAATGATTTTAATATATTGGATATATTGGTTGTTATTATAATCGAGTAAGATTATAAATTAAATGGTTATGTAAATAACCAATCAGAATTCATATAAGTGAAATATATGAAAGCAGATGAATAGAAATCTGAAATTTAAATCAGAATTGAAAAGAAAACCCTGGAAATTTGGATTTGAGTTTGTAAATGGACTTGGATTAAATATAAGTAAATTTTAAGATCCTATGAGATTTTAAATGGTTTACAAGCATTGGAATGGTATTTTGAAGTGATTTCAAAATGGAAATGGTTTAAGAAATAGTTTTGAAAAGTGAGATAGTATTGAACTTACTTTGATCGCTGGGAAATAAATTCCGATGGTGCATCATCGGTGTTCATTTTCGAGTTTCTAAGTGACGGATTACTACCAAACTTTTAGTTTTGAATTGTTTTGAGAAAAACAAGTTGTTTGATTCCGAAAGGGAATATTTGATTTGTGAAAAACAAAGTTATTTAAAACTCCCAGGAAAAGATTGTTCGAATTAAAACAAATTTAAATAGAAATTTGTGGAAGGAAGCTGGAATTTAATTGAAATCAGTTAAGTTGGAACAGAATTGGTTTGGTAAATCAAGATTTGGAATCAAGAATTGAACTTGAGTTGAAATGGGATTTGCTTTGGATATAAGTGAATAGACGTGTTGAGGATAAATTGATCAGAATTTGATTGGGATAACATTGGTATATGCTGAGTTGATAGCATATGGAAGTGATAGAGTTGATATGCCCGACAAAAAGGTACAAGTATATATTTCATATGGTATGAGATTTTGATGAGCCGAATTGGCAAGCCGCTTGGCTATTTGATTTTCTTTTGGGTTGGAGAAGGCCTAGGGAGGTGAGTTGTGGTTTTACCGATAGGGCTGTACAAAGGAAGTTATGGCGAAATTTTCCGAAAAATTAAGGCGTTAGAAAATTTTCAGAATTTTTGAAAATTTTAGTTAGTCGGAATAAATTGATATTTTAGTCAATATTAATTGGTTCAGTTTGAACTGAAGTTAAGTGGTAAACAGATAAATTTTTACCCAGTAGATAGGGTCGTCCTCTACCTTAGCAATTTCGAGGACGAAATTATTTTAAGTGGGGAAGAATGTAATGACCCGTATTTTTGTGATGTAATATTTAATTATTTAAATAGTGAATTAGAGAATTTAAATTCTGACGGCCCGCCCCGCACCAACCGACATTTACTCCAAAAGTGCACTGTACACATGTCCAGTTAGCACGGAACGGTCGTCAGAAGAAAAGAAAGAAGATAATGAACGAACAAAGAACCTGTAATATGTCTCACAGCGCATGGAATAAAATATAATCATAACATATACTTGACACAAACAGGCGAGATAGTGCATAAGCTGAAAACAACTATCATAGCAGCGGAAAATCCAAATACAGCTTATGTTCCACATCATTTAATTATTACAACTTTTCAAACTATCTCTAAAAGAAAAAGCAAGATAAGGGAGGAACACTACTAATGCCCAAGTAGTGACCACCAACGACACAGGGAGAATATCTATATATATATCATACGTGGAAGCCTCCTGCTCGTCTCCAGATCAGCTACCCGTGCATACCCAGCTAACCTGTCTCTAGTCTGCTCGTGTGAGCACCCAGAGTAATAAGAAGAGACATAAAAATCTGGGTCAGACAAAAAGTCTGGTATGAGCGATGAGCAACAAACAAAACAATAACAGGTATAATCCAATCATACCTAAACCTGGACCTGCAACCAAAGAGTTAGCACTACATACCGTACAATACTCTATGGTGCCACTAACATACAGTGTAAGAGTTACGGGGGTGGGGGTGTGCATGTCATAGTGATGTCAAACAATCAAGCATAGCAATCATCCTCACATCCCTCACTCAGTGCGTAAAGCATACGATATCCACTACTTTGGTCACCTAATACTTTGGGCCATGACGGAATCCAATCCCGTGTAACTATCACTACAAGCCCACTATCCATCTCTCAGTGGTGAACCAAAGTTATGAATACCGACAACCCCTTTGCACACGTCCCGCAGCAAAGCCCAATCATGAAGTGAACTCATTGGTTCCCATCAGGATCCTGAGCTCTAACTTCCATTTGGACTACCTTTGCATCTCGGGTTTTAGTCATCATCTTCATCCGGGTCGGTCTTCACTTCACCTTTCTTCGGATCGTGGTCATCACCCTCGCTCGGGTCGGATCGTGGTCTTCACATCAAGTCCAAGCATCTCGGATCTGGTCGGTCGTGCTCCATCCATCGGATAGAGTCGCGCCATACGGATCGGGTCGTGCTACTTCTAGCTCGTGGCGCTCCAGCTCCATCGGATCGGGTCGCACCATCGGTTCGTGGCTTCTGAAGTGGATCGGGTCGGAGCGTGCAAGTGCATGTTGTCCTCCTCTGGTCGGATCGGGGTGCGAAGCGCGAGAGCGGATCGGGTACGAGAGATGTTGGCAGATCGTGGTCTCCGGTTCAGATCGTAGTAAGTACCCACGAACGGTTCGGGTCAGGTAAGGGTGGTCTGATCCGATCCCTGCCTGCATTTCCTGCAACTTTCCAACGACTGTTTATACGCCTCTCGACGGCGTTTTCGACCATTATAACTATTCTAAACAATCATAAAGCATACCATACAGTCATAGCAACATGTATAAACATCCACAAACAGCAAAACAACAATATGGTATGTTAAAACGGATCAAACATAGTCAAAAACCCCATATTTTCCCTTAATCCCTCTTAATCCCGTTTAAGCAAATCTAATGATAGGATTAACAAAACTTAACCAAATCAGCCAAATTTTCTAACAGAGGCCTAAAATAATATTTAGCAATTTATAAATATTTTTCCAGATTTTTAACATGCATAAATTCGCTAATTTCCTCTAATTACCCCTTAATCCCCCAAATTCCGGGATTTGCAAAATTAGTCGAAATTAACCCAAATTCATATCAGAGGCATAAAATGATGTTCTAGAATTTTAGGAATTTTTCTAGATTTTTCTGAGCCATAATTTCGCTAATATTCGCTAATTACCATAATTAGCCGTAATTAGTGAAAAACAATGCAAATCACTCACCTTTGCTACAAAGTAAACTATAAATCTGAAATGATTCTCTGTTTGGGTCGAATTCTAATGTGTTCCAGCAACTCTCTCTCTGATTTGGTGCTACCCTCCCTTGATTTGATGTAGTTTTGCTTAATCTTCGATTAGAAAGTGATTAGAGATGATTTGGGATGAAATTAGAAGGTGGAGGCCATGGCTAGGGTGAACGACATGTTTGTGGCGGCTGGAAAATGAAATAAAATTCGTTTTTCTACTGTTCTCAGCCTCCCCCATAACCCTAATCCCGAAATGGGTTATGGGCCTTCTTGCTAATCACCTCAATTAGGCCCGGTTAAGCTGTTTTTCACGTTCTAAACCTTGTTTCGGCCATATCTCCCAAACGGTGAGTCCGTTTGGCTAATGTGACCAATCTACGGAAAGGTAAACCATCATCCGGATCTAATGGAAGTGGTTTCAGGTCAAAACTCCTTACCAATCAAAAGTTATGGCCGAAACAAGATCAGCTAGGGGCAAAACGATCATTTAAAAATCAGCAAAAATCATGAACATGGTAAATTACCCCAATAGTCGTTCCCCAACTCTACACGACCATACGACTTCGTATGAGAAAGAAATAAATATTCTACGATCCTCCGATGCGTAGAATGCGGGTTGTTACATTCTCCCCCCCCCCCCCCCCCCACCCTTAAGAAATTTCGCCCACGAAATTCCCTAACCAAAACACACAAAAGGTCCTGCATGCCTACCAGCTATAAAACAACAATCAAACATGCAAAACACGTCTATCCTAGCATGCGTAATAACTAAATCGTAAAGAAAATCTTACTAGGCAAAGAGTTCTGGATACTTCTTCCTTATATCCTCCTCTGTTTCCCAAGTACAATTTTTGTTCATTCTCACCCCAGTGGACTTTGACTAGTTTCACCGCCTTCCTTCGAAGCTGCTTCGTATCGTTCCCAACAATACGCATAGGCTTGCGGTTCTCAACCGCCTCGGGTTCAACCTCGATATCGTCCAACTGATCTACTGAAATAGCCACATTAGGGTCTTGCACAAACTTCCTTAACTGGGAAACATGAAATACGTTGTGAACTCCCGCCATCTTGTCAGGTAGCTCTACTTCATACGCCAAATTCCCAACTTGCTCGAAGACTGGGAATGGACTAACAAATCTTGGTGCTAACTTACCTCTCCAACCAATCTGAATCACATTCTCAATGGAGAGATCTTGACGAACACCAAGTCGTTAACGAAGAATTCCAAATCTCTTCGTCTCTTATCGAGATAAGTCTTCTGCCTATCTTGGGTAGCCTTCATTCTCTGTTGATTAACCTTGATCTTGCCTGAAGTTCCCCTTATTATTTCTGGTCTAAGCTCAAATTTCTCACCATTCTCCAACCAACATGATGGTGCCTTGCACGGTCTTTCGTACAAAGTTTCAATTGGAACCATACCAATACTGGGCTAATAACTATTATTATCCATAACTCAACCAGATACAAATGGCCATCCCATGACCCTCCAAAATCCAATATATAAGTTCTCAGAAGGTTCTCGAATATACAATTCACTCAGTTACCATCATGACCTAACCCAGTCCTTGGTAAACTATCAATATAATCCATTTGAGACTTGTTCTCATTTCCATTTAGGAATTTCTAATGGCTGTAACAAACCACTAGGCTTCTTTTGCTCAGCATTAACTAACTGGCAATTTATGCATTCGGACATAAACTTCCCAACGTCTTTCTTTATCCTTTCCCAGTAGTAGATCTGCTCCATGTCTCAATACATCTTGTTACCACTGGGATGTATAGTCAATTTCGGGTGATGATATGCTCTAAGAACTTCATCTCTCAGTCCGTCTACGTTGGGTACGACTAGTCCTCCATTCTTTTGAAGCCATCCTTCTCGATCAAGTCCTTGCTGGATCATTCTCTTTCCATCGATACCCATCTCTACCCTAGAGATGATTTCCAATAGGTTAGGATCGTCCTTCTAACTGGAACCAATCCACTCAATCAAAATCGATCTAATCGTCAAGCTTACTAGCGTTTCTGAATCTAATTCACTCTTGGCTCTGAAATCATAACCTGTGATATACTCTAGTTGCTTCCATCCTAGACACAAAACCCCTAAACTGGCATGTCTCCTACTCAATGCAACTATTACCGCAGCCAAATCCTTTACTATGATCACTCTGCCCCATGGAGTCATGGCGACTCCACTGCACTGATCCATAGCCACTAGTCCTTTGCTATGTCCACTCTGCCCCATGGAGTCATAACAACTCCACTGCACTGGCTCATAGCCTTACTAATCCTTTACTATGTCCACTTTGCCCCTCGAGTCATGACGACTCTATTGCACTGGCTCATAGTCCTACTACAATCACTTTGTTCCCCATCGCTGGAACCCTACAGGTGATAGTCTACTCAAGGGAAGAAAAATAGGAACAACATAGCAACCATAACATCCATCAAACAAGTCCTACCTATCACCTGCTAAATTCATAAACACATCGACACCTACATGACTGGTCTAACCAATCCCAATATGTCGATTCTAGTATGTCTGGTCCAACCAACACCAATAACTAATGGAAGCCCAGCCTCCATACATACATCGATGCCTACTTGACTGGTCCAACCAATCCCAGGCCAATGGAAGCCCCGCCTCCCTACGGACTACCGTACGTCCAACGTACGTTTATCCTCCAAGGATAACTAGATCACGTCCAATGGATCCAAGGTAACGGGCGTCCCCAGATACCCCTGCTTTAAGTCCGCCTAAAATACTTGAGCCCAACCCAAGTCTATACATTATCTTGCTGCCTTCTCGAGTCCAACTCGAGCCAAATCCAATTCCTTGCAGCCTTCTCGAGTCCAATTCGAGTCAATCTATAACTCAGACCCAGTCTTGAGTATCCATCACCAACAAACTCTAGTCCAATGTGAGTCGTCTCCCTATTCGTTGCATCTCCAAGATCAACGAACACCCATTTTCTTTTATGAGTTCAAGTCCAACTTGAATCGTCCTAATCTTCGTTGCATCTTCCATGATCAACGAACACATCCTATTTCTTCAAGTTCTACTATCCGAAGAGAACATCAGCATAGGGTCCTAAACAATCCATTACTTTGCATCTTTCTCGAGTCCCAGTCGAGCCATCTCATAACCCTATCGAGTCTAACTCGGGGTAGTCTATACCATTGAACAGTCTTATCATGTCACGGCTGCCCATCACTCCTCGAGTAAACCAAGATATCATCCAATGAAGAATCGCAACAACTATTTATCTCTCACGCAAACCATCCTAGTCGAACTCGACATTCCCCAATCACAAGCCCCAAAGGCCTAAACCAATATCAGACAAGCACCCAAGGAACATCTCCTCCGAATTCGGACAATCCACGTGAGGTGATACTAGCGAAACAACTAAGCACTGGAGCACTCACTTGCCTCCCAAAGACAACTAGAACTTATTACAATGACAACCTCTCAGCTTCCTTAACTCCAATTACTATCGCCATCACTAGGTAAGTACCTAATACCACCATATTCCTTTGGAGTAGATCGACTCCCCAAAATAATGCTAAACCCGGTAAAGCCTAAACAAAGAAAACACAAACAAACATACATCCATGACTCGATAAGACCACGTTACGGCAAATCATGCTAAGAATAGTCGAACCACCAATCGGCTTCGTCACAACTTGAGGTCTATCGACTATCTCGGGTTTGTCAAACAATACCCGAACAGAGACATCTTAAATAGAAAACATACCTTTTATAACGACACCCTTTCCCTTCTGCGCCGCACTTGGAGCATTCGATGAAGAAGGAACAGCGTTGATAGCATACGCTTTCACAATCTGCTTCTCCCTAGGAGGTTGTGGGCAATCATCCTTGTAATGTCCCGCCTGGCCACAGTTAAAGCACTTCCTTTCCCCAGGCTTTTCTCGACAATCTCTGGCATAGTGGCCCTTCTTGCCACAACTAAAGCATTCGCCATCTTTCTTATTTTTCTTATTCTGACCATCCTTGGTCGGGTTCTGCTTCTTCTTGTTCTGAGAATTCTTCTTGCCTTCACCGCCTGCTTGCGGCTTTGGTTCCTCTGCAGAAGCCGTTGCAACCTCAGCCTTCGACTTAGGGAAAAGCCTCTCTGACCTTAATGCCTTTCCTACAATAGACTCGAACATCTCATCGATATGGTTTATAAGTCTTTCCCCCAAGTACCCATCCAAGCCAGTTATGAACTTCTCGTTCTTCTTTTCAACTGTATCGATAAGGGACCATCCATATTTCGATAAAGTATCGAATTCTGCGATGTACTCCGAGACTACCCTACCATTCTGCTTAAGCTCCAAGAACTTCCTGAACAATTCTGATTTCTGAGTAGTTGGGATAAACTTATCGCAAAAGCGAGTCTTAAACTGATTCCAAGTAACTTGATCCTCTGGAGTAGCTGTCTTAATGGAATTCCACCAATTCATCGCTCGCCCCTGCAACTGACGAGATGCTAGCCTTCTCTTCATCGCATTCTCGATACCCAAGTCGTCGAAGATACGATCACAGCTATCCAACCAATCCTGAACATCTATGGCCGACTCCGTTCCGTGGAACGGCTTCCCACCAAGATTAGTGTAATCCTTACACAACTTGGCGAAATCGACCCTAGGCGTCTGCACTACTAGACCACCACCATTTCCGGGATTGGGAACTGCCCCTTGAACATCCCTAAGCATCTCCCTCATGAAGTTAGTGAACATCGTCCTCATGTCAGGAGCATTTCCATTATTGGTCCTTCTGCCAGCACCCCTTGTATCTCGACTCATCGTTCAATCTGTAAAGAGAAAACGATTAACGATCTCATACTGGTGCTGGTGCAATGCGACTTCATCTTTATACTACTAATAGTATATACATATAGATAGCTTTTGAAAACCAAAGTAATCACAAATACGCGCTCTCATATACGTACTACCTCTCCCTAGTGTCTTTCCCTAGGTTAACTATGCAACCTAGAGCTCTGATACCAAATGTGACGGCCCGCCCCGCACCAACCGACATTTACTCCAAAAGTGCACTGTACACATGTCCAGTTAGCACGGAACGGTCGTCAGAAGAAAAGAAAGAAGAGAATGAACAAACAAAGAACCTGTAATATGTCTCACATCGCATGGAATAAAACATAATTATAACATATACTTAACACAAACAGGCGAGACAGTGCATAAGCTGAAAACAACTATCATAGCAGCGGAAAATCCAAATACAGCTTATGTTCCACATCATTTAATTATTACAACTTTTTAGACTGTCTCTAAAAGCAAAAGCAAGATAAGGGAGGTACACTACTAATGCCCAAGTAGTGACCACCAACGACACAGGGAGAATATCTATATATATCATACGTGGAAGCCTCCTACTCGTCTCCAGATCAGCTACCCGTGCATACCCAGCTAACCTTTCTCTAGTCTACTCGTGTGAGCACCCAGAGTAATAAGAAGAAACATAAATCTCTGGGTCAGACAAAAAGTCTGGTATCAGTGATGAGCAACAAACAAAACAATAATAGGTATAATCCAATCATACCTGAACCTAGACCTGCAACCAAAGAGTTAGCACTACATACCGTATAATACTCTATGGTGCCACTAACATGCAGTGTAAGAGGTATGGGGGTGGGGGGTGCATGTCATAGTGATGTCAAACAATCAAGCATAGCAATCATCCTCACATCCCTCACTCAGTGCGTAAAGCATACGATATCCACTACTTTGGTCACCTAATACTTTGGGCCATGACGGAATCCAATCCCGTGTAACTATCACTACAAGCCCACTATCCATCTCTCAGTGGTGAACCAAAGTTATGAATACCGACAACCCCTTTGTACACGTCCCGCAGCAAAGCCCAATCATGAAGTGAACTCATTGGTTCCCATCTGGATCCTGAGCTCTAACTTCCATTTGGACTACCTTTGCATCTCGGGTTTTAGTCATCATCTTCATCCGGGTCGGTCTTCACTTCACTTTGCTATGGATCATGGTCATCACCCTCGCTCGGGTCGGATCGTGGTCTTCACTTCAAGTCAAAGCATCTCGGATCGGGTCGGTTGTGCTCCCTCCATCGGATCGAGTCGCGCCATACGGATCAGGTCGTGCTCCTTCTAGCTCGTGGCGCTCCAGCTCCATCAGATCGGGTCGCACCATCGGTTCGTGGCTTCTGAAGTGGATCGAGTCGGAGCGTGCAAGTGCATGTTGTCCTCCTCTGGTCGGATCGGGGTGCGAAGCGCGAGAGCGGATCGGGTAAGAGAGATGTTGGCGGATCAGGTACGAGAGATGTTGGCGGGTCGTGGTCTTCGGTTCAGATCGTAGTAAGTACCCACGAACGGTTCGGTCGGGTAAGGGAGGTCCGATCCGATCCCTGCCTGCATTTCCTGCAACTTTCCAACGACTATTTATACGCCTCTCGACGGCGTTTTCGACCATTCTAACTATTCTAAACAATCATAAAGCATACCATACAGTCATAGCAACATGTATAAACATCCAAAAATAGCAAAACAACAATATGGTATGTTAAAACGGATCAAACATAGCCAAAAACCCCATATTTTCCCTTAATCCCTCTTAATCCCGTTTAAGCAAATCTAATGATAGGATTAACAAAACATAACCAAATCAGCCAAAATTTCTAACAGAGGCCTAAAATAATATTTAGCAATTTATAAATATTTTTCCAGATTTTTAACATGCATAAATTCGCTAATTTCCACTAATCACCCCTTAATCCCCCAAATTCCGGGATTTGCAAAATTAGTTGAAATTAACCTTAATTCATATCAGAGGCATAAAATGATGTTTTATAATTTGAGGAATTTTTCTAGATTTTTCTGAGCCATAATTTCGCTAATCTTCGTTAATTACCATAATTAGCCGTAATTAGTGAAAAACAATGCAAATCACTCACCTTTGCTACAAAGTAAACTATAAATCTGAAATGATTCTCTATTTGGGTCGAATTCTAATGTGTTCTAGCAACTCTCTCTCTGATTTGGTGCTACCCTCCCTTGATTTGATGTAGTTTTGCTTAATCTTCGATTAGAAAGTGATTAGAGACGATTTGGGATGAAATTAGAAGGTGGAGGCCATGGCTAGGGTGAAAGACATGTTTGTGGCGGCTGGAAAATGAAATAAAATTCGTTTTCTTACTGTTCTCAGCCTCCCCGTAACCCTAATCCCGAAATGGGTTATGGGCCTTCTTGCTAATCACCTCAATTAGGCCCGGTTAAGCTGTTTTTCACCTTCTAAACCTTGTTTCAGCCATTTCTCCCAAACGGTGAGTCCGTTTGGCTAATGTGACCACTCTAGGGAAAGGTAAACCATCATCCGGATCTAATGGAAGTGGTTTCAGGTCAAAACTCCTTACCAGTCAAAAGTTATGGCCGAAAAAAGATTAGCTAGGGGCAAACGGTCATTTAAAAATCGGCAAAAATCATGAACATGGTAAATTACCCCAATAGTCATTCCCCAACTCTACACGACCATACGACTTCGTATGAGAAAGAAATAAATATTCAACGATCCTCCGATGCGTAGAATGCGGGTTGTTACATAAATGGTCGGTTAATTAAATAATATCTAATATTTAATTAAAATAGATAATAGAGTAATATATTTAATTTCGAAATAGTCGGGATTAGTGAATTGATGATATAATGTGAACTGGACAATTTAAAATATTTAATTCAGCTTAGAATTGAATTAGAATAACGAATATATTTAAATAACGAAAGTTTGAACGTATAGTTTATAATATAATTATAATCGTGCCCGTAACGTCGCGGCAGTTTGCTATTTAGCGATTCGAACTTCAACTGGATATACAAGGTCCGTTTTAAATCGGATTTTCTGTGAAACAAGAAACGTTAGGAGCTGGTGAAGTATATTTTTCTGATAGAAGAGAAAAATCAGGATTTCATCGTGTAGATTGTGAGTTGTGTTCAAATAAAATTTTAAAATAGTCGCTATAGAATCGTTTATCGACCGTAACGGTTTATTCGATATTACTAGATACCAGTTTCGAATTTAGACAAGATTCTTTTGAGACGTAGTGATAATTTAATTTTTAGAATTTTATTGTAATTTTTAATTAATTAAATAAGCAACTTTTTATTTGAAGTATTTTGCACCTTGTAATCAACATTTTGAGGTTTCACAATATGAGTTAATCTACCGATATTTTTATATTTTTGGGATCACGGCACATTACTCGATTTAATGATATTTTCATATCAGTCCGTGAACAAGCAGAGTTTTGCATAATGGGGTACTCTCAAATGTAAAACAAATATCCATCCCTTAATTTATTTATTTTCTCCGATCAAAGCAGAAGCCATGATTCCTCTTCTCAAACCATCCGTTCTCTGTGACCTTAAAAACAAAAACGTGGACCTAGTTTCCCCTAATAAACAAACTGTGGTAGCAAAGAAGCATACGATACCCCTACGTTAACCCCTATATCGCTTAAGCATGAAGTATCCGTTCCTATAAATAAGGACTACGCAAGCTATTATTTTGCTTCCAGGAAATATAAAACGCAAGCACTTTAGCCAAATAAAACAGAAGCAAACCGGAAGACTTTAAATAAATTAAAAACCCAAAGGGATTTGCTCCTCACACTGGCACAACTTATACGCAAGCAACGCTCGAAGAAGACTTGAACTTTAAAAGTGCGTGAAGTAGTGTGTGACGTTTGTGAATGGTGAAGTATGGGAAGGTCTGTACTGCGTACAACAATGGAGGGAAGTGTTTCGTTATAATGGGAAGCAATGTTTAACATGTACAGTGGGTATATGCGGTGTCAGTTCGGATTTTGGTTTCAACAAAGTAAATGGAGGACATAAGTGGACGTGAATTAGTGTAACAGGAGCAGGTGGTTCGTTTCTTTGGTGATGAAGGAGCTATACACGGAAATGGGGATGTAAAGATATCAGGGAGTAGGAGCGGAAATTTGTGAAGTGAAGAGGGAGGTGGAACTTTGAGGACGAGCGGATCTGGTAGTGAATGGAAGTTGAAGTCAATGTTTTGTGAGAGGAGCGGCCTCTTTCTGAACCGATTGGAAGAAGAATGATGGGGTGTAGGTTTGGTTCCATGAAGAACGTGGATGGAAGGACGGAACTATGCACCATGAATTTATGAAAGGGAGAAGAAGTACAAGGAGGCATTACATTGGAGAAGATGGTGTAGAAGGGATTACGTGGATTGGTTTGAGTAGGGTAAGCCGACGTCAGGAACAATGAAGTCAATGTAAGAAAACAAAAATATAGTTAAGAGGGATGTGGAATGATATTAGATATGGTGAAGTGGATTTACATTTCCGATGGGGCGATATACTTGAGGTAAAAGGCCAACTTCTTAAATTAAATTTTAGTTTAGTTTTTATAATTCTTTACATATAAAATTTAAGTATGGAGAGAAGAAGCAATTTAGAATTGTCCGCATGTAGCAATGCGAAAAGTTGCAGAAATCATTTAGGGTAGAGATACTGTAGTCATACGGGTAGTGGGATTCAATTTGGTATTGGGACAAGGAGGAAAGGCCCGAAAATTTAAAATAAAATTTAGTTTAAATTTAATTTAAATAAAGTATTAACTTGTATTTATAATATCTTGGCCATACAGTGTCAGATTAACAAACGGTCGGATCCGTTGGGATCGTATGGACGGACACTACCCAATGGAACTGACTGGGAGTGGATTGGAGCTCGTCTGAATTTATGGCGAAATAAATTGTTTGATTCGAATCAAACAACAGTTTATCGTTCTTTAACGATGAACTGCCAATGTGAGTAAAACTCGCCAACTCTGAACAGTTCTATTTTTATAACATATATTTAGAACTGCTAAATGATGACTGATTGCTGTGTGTTAACTGTTTGGTTGAATTGTTTATGTATTGGTTGAAATTATAGATAACGATAATTATATAAATCGTTAATCGAATATTTGATTCTGTTTATCAGAATATTTTATATTCGTGTTGTTTAACATCTGTGGATGTAGGGAAACAGGTTGGAGGGGTCCAACGGGACTCCTCAATATTTATAATACTGTTCTGTTCATATATTGTAATATATGATGTTATATAAAATCTGTTGTGGATTCTGTGTGTTGAATGGTATTGATCACGGTTAATTGGTATTTTTAAATACCATAAGAAATACGTGAAGGTATAAAAGGGAATTTTCAAAGTATTTAGAAAATAAATAGAATAAAGGATTATTTATTTAGAAAATAAATAGAATAAAGGATTATTTATAGGGAAATTAAATTTACGGAGTTAATCGAATCGAGTTAATTGAAAGGAGTTAATCGAACATAGTTAATCAAAATGGAGTTAAACAAAAATTAGAAACTGACTAGAAATTAATAAGTTGAATGGTTTCTTGAGTATCGATCTGATGTTGGTTTCGGCCTTCGGGGTTTATACTTAGGAAGTTGTTCTCTTGTTAGTTTATTGTTAGAGTCTGATAGATGTGGAAGAATAGTGATACGTATTTAAGCCATGGAAATGTTTTCCAGTTTTAATAACGTATATTTTCTAAATGTAGAAAATAAGGAAATATGAATATATTAATATATATATATATAATTGTTTGATGATTGATCGATATAATTTCCATTTGGAAATAATATCGTTGTTTGCACACGTGTTTTCTTTGATAGTTAAATCACAGACTATCAAAGTTTTGACCATTTTAACATTATTGATATGGAGAGACCGGTTGGATTATTATCTGAAGAACCACTCTGTATTGGCATAAGTGTTGCGAATCATATATGCCAAAGATAATTGAAGACGTAGTTATGCAAGGGCTATCCTGTTTACAGAATAGTGCCTTCGGTTTGTCCAGTCTCAGGACAACCTGTATCGAAGAATGTCTGACAGAGTATATCTAATATATCGCGTAAGTTGATCTCTTCAAACGTATTCACGTTTGGTGGCGGAGGAATTCGTTTCTCTTAGCTGTATACTCATGTTATTTTTGGATAAATCAATTTGTGATTTGGCGAGTATGACGATGTGGCATTCTAAGTGAATGAAGATATGATATGTAAAGATAAGCGTAACTTCTAGCCTCACAACCGGGAAATGACAGAAATCGGGCAGGCAGCATGGCTATGTAGGTCGCACCTATTAGGGTGTATAATCACCTGATCTAAAGTTTCATTTACTTCTAAAAATCTATTGTCGATGTTGTCCCATTCGGGAAACGGTTGCTGATCCCAACCGTTGGTGATATACATTCTATACACTCAAGCGAAATGAGTAGTCGGTCATGTTTGGCCGGGTCGCAAGATGTTCTTGTTGAACCCAGTGTATTCCTCTCTAGAGGTACACTAGCGAAAGGTGGTTCCATACCTTGTCATAGTTGGAAATCCATTACCCAATACGTGCTTGCGGTTTTGATTGTATACTATGTATGTAGAATGTGAGATGAAAGCGTTTCTGCTAGATGATTATTATATTGTAGTTGATAGACATTATTATAATATCAAAAGGTTTTTGATATAAAGATATTTTGGATTCTCATAAGGGAAAACCCCGTTCCGTTATACGGCATGGTCTTAAGATGGAGCAGGAGGCTTCAGGATCATATAGCTATAGTTTATTTCCGCTGTGTTGTAAGTGCTGTACTTTGATAATGATGTATATTCAAGTACAGATATATATTTCAAGTTATGTTATATATATTATATGTTATTCGTTCCGCTGTGAGGTTCGTGTTACTCTGATGTTGTGTTCTTCTTCTTCTTCTATTCTAAGTTTCTATCTTATCTATTCTCACCCTCTAATTTCTTTCATTAACCATCCTATATTTTCCGATGTTTGGTTAGTCATCTTTGAGTTTATGTCGATAACCAAAGTCGTCAAAATCCGGGTCATTACAGGACGCATGGCACTATCATGATTTGCATTAAGGACGTCAACTGAATCAGTAGACTGCCTGATTTTGCATTAGATAAGGAACATATACACACACTTCTTGCATATGTTCATACAGCATTAGAAATCTTGTAAGGACAATAGATGCCTGTGTTTGATGGTTGATTAGATGGATGATTGGATTTTAGGATATGCATTCTCCTTAACTTGGAGATTTCGGGGGCGAAATCCTTTAAGGAGGGGAGAATGTAACACCCCGTAATTTTTTTTTTGAAACAAAAATGTGTGATCTTCAGAAGAGAAGAGAGCACACATATATATAATAAAATCAAAGATACAGAGTCTGACTGTAGTACATAAGAATACAAGATAAAACCTAACACAGCTCAAGGAATGTAGAGGAACGTAGATAGATGAGCTCCGGATAAACCACCGCCCACCAACTCCAATATCGAATTCCGGCAAGGCCACCACCTGATATTGAAGTATATCTACTCCAATACATTAACCCATACTCCCATGTAATAGCAAAAATAATGAAATACAACAAAAAAACTCTCTAATAATAAGCCCAAAAGACTACAAATGAAATGCGAATCTTCAATCCAAACAGCAATCCTCTAAGCTCCACAATAATATCCATCAACCTGAATAACTGAAAAGTGCCAACAACTACAACCAATCCCTCCAGTTATCCATTAAGTTCTACCTCTTAATCAACAACCTTGATCTGTTAAAAAGTCAACAAACTATTAGTAATTTATCCCACATATATATATATGGAAATATATATATGTATGGATATATATATATATTATAGAAACAAATATATATATATACCTACATATATATACCATACATATATGTGTAGAAAAAGATAGAAAGAAAACTAATGAATGAAATTAACAACCAATACGAAGTCTATTACGAAAAAATCTACTGATTCTGATAAATAGATTCAAATTATATCTAACCTTACTCAAAAAACTCTCAAAGCACAATTTCCCGAATAATTTGTAATGCGAATTAGGCATCCACTCCAAACAAAAATAAACTATCTTAATAACTAAATTATCCGTAGACACTGAATTAGAATGTAAAAATCTCTGATTTCTCTCTAACCAAATGAACCAACATATGATAGTGACTAAAGAATCCATAACATATCTCTTACTAACATTATTAACAAATCTATAAGAATCCCAATAATCAACACAACTACTGAAAGGATTAGAGCAATTAAAGACAAATATCCTTAAAACCATATTAAGGATAAAATTTGTGATATTACAACAGAAAAATAAGTGATCAACATCTTCATTCAGAAGATTACAGAAATAACACTTAACATCAAAAATAATATTCTTCTTCTTTAGAAGTTCGACCATATTAAGCTTCTTATGAGTGATTAACTACATTAAAAATTTTGCTTTAGGAGGAGAATTAGATTTCCAAATAAACTTAAAAAACCGAGATGAAATTCCCGAAAAAATTAAAAAGTTATACATAGAATTAACCGAGTAAACTTGACTTTTATCCATACCCCAATTAATAGAATCATCACACTCATCAATGTGATATAACGCTAACTTAGCCTTAAGTAAAGCTAATTGTCTTAACATTTCCCCTTCTATGATATTATCGAAAGAAAACTCCCATGGGGGAACCAAATCTCTTCTATAAACATCTTTAATCATCGCATTTTTAAAACTACAAATATTATAAAGCTCCCTAAATTCAATTTTAAGTGGTAAACGAGAAATCCACATATCATGCCAAAAGTAATTAATATTTCCCGAATGAACAATCACCTTATAGCCTAAGTTAAAAAAATCAAAGCACTTTAATACTGATTTCCAAAAGTAAGTAATCTCTTCTATAAGCACTTTAACACCCCGTAATTTTTAATATTAAAGTTAACAAAATAAAGAATACTTAATTTCAAATGTGGGAATTAAGGGAAACGGGTTGGACCATTGCGTTTGTCTCGAAATTCTGCTTGAGATAGAGTCCGAGTTTGCGTAAAACGGACACCGTATGAAGGAGATATGGACGAACGAAGATAGGCAGAAAAAAACCGGAAACGGACCAGAATGCACTGGCGCACATGTGAAGTGCGCCAGTACAAAAATGCACTGGCGCACCTTCCACGTGTGCCCATGTCGGGCTAAAAACCTGCACAGATTTCTGGAGTGTTCTGATCCGAACAGTGAGTCATTGCTGAGTCATTAGGGCTTAGGTGGCTATCTGAATGATTCTGGTTATTCCTAGGTTAATCCGACGACTCTAAATTAATTAATCTTCAATAAAAACACCCTAAACCCCTAACCCTAATCACACAAATTCATACCAAGAGCCGCCATGCCGTCAATGGAGAACCTAGGGTAGCCGCCATACACTTTCAACCCTAAAGCAAGATAGAGGATTGAATCAAAATCAAATCAAATCTAAATAACAACTAAGTCTACATCAAAGGCGAGCAATTCAGTATCAGAATACAGATCCCAGAAAGACAAGACTATTCTTTTTGATTGTGAGTATGATAGCTTTCACAAAATAATTCATTAATTTAATTATGATAAGATATAATTGGGATTATAAGAATATGATTTTGAATCATGTGATGTAAATTATATGTATATTTGTGGTGTTGAATCATATGTTAGTTTTATGCAAGTTGGATCATATGTTAGTTCTTATGTGAATCCTATGCAAGTTGAATCATATATCTTATGCAAGTTTGTGGTGATTGGATTATATATTCTTATATGAATCTTATGCAAGTTTGGGTTGTTAAAATATATGTGAAACATGTATATGCATATGCTAGTTTATGTGACATTAATCTATATGTTTAGATCCATATGCAAGTTCACACCTTTATGTTTAGATCCATAAGCAAGATTATATCTTTATGTTTATATCTATATGCAAGATTACATCTTTATGTTTAGATCCATATGCAAGTTCACACCTTTATGTTTAGATCCACATGCAAGTTCACACCTTTATGTTTGGATCTATAGCAGTTCAAAAGTTATGCAAGTTTATGCCCATCACCTATGCTAGTTTTGTATCATATGCTAGTTATTGGCTATGTAATCTTATGTCATGATCCTTAGATCTATTTTATGTGTTATGTGTTGTTGTTTTTCTTTTTATGAGTTAGACTATTTGCGAGTCTAACATATGTCATATGAAAACGTACGAATATCTTGGGGATAATGGGATAATATTGAAAATACATAAAATTGTGAATTGGCATAAATGGCCTTAAAAAGGCATATAATTAATTTAAGACATTAGTTGGCATAATTGGTATTTATTGACATAATTTTAAGAGACAATTATGGACATAAATAAATTGGGAATTTATTGACAAATTTGAATTGGGATATTAATCCAATTTGGGGTCAAATAAAGATGTGTAATAATAAACCGCCTAAGACACGAGGTTAGACTCTTTTGTGGTGTAAGATTGCCTGGACCTGCCCGACAAATCCAGCAGCCACAAAATGCCAGTCTAATGTGAGAGGTCAAAGGCACGAATTAAATGCGTAACAGTTGTAAAGACACGAGGTTAGACTCGTTTGCGGTATAAGACTGCCCGGACCCGCCCGGCAAATCCAGCAACCGCAAATGCCAGTCTAATGTGGGAGGTCTTTACAAGGTTACAGTTATAATGAATTAAGTAACACTGAACTAGATAAACATGTGGTGGGACATAGAAGGGTTATGTGGGTGCCTTGGGTGGCATGTGAAGTTAAGTGGGTGCCTTTGGTGGCATGTGAAATTAAGTGGGTGCCTTGGGTGGCATGTGAAATACGATTAGACGCACTTAACCAAGTTGAAACAGATAAGAAGACATGAATAAAATGGGGTTAAGTGGGAAACCTTAGTGGGGACCAAGCATAGGTGGAAAGCTTGTGTCATGCATGAGGGACCCTTTTCAAACCAGCAACCCATTAAGTATCTTTGTGAGCTCGACCCAAGTCGAGGACATGACACGCTTATTGGATTTGATTGCAAGAGGTCAAAACGTGTTAGCGGTGGCAACGCAAGTCCAACGGGGTCATATGCGTGCGTGGGCCCGTGCTGGTAGGTAAGACGTTGTTGCATCGTGTAGATATAAGTCGTGCATCTTTAGTGGTATCGGGTTGCCACTTTGGGGAGTGATACACCCCACTGTGGGACCAGCACGGGTATCTATGAGTTAGGGAGCCGATCGAATGGGGGTAGTAGGTACAACTAGTGGAGATAGGGGCAGACGACACCTATGAAGGCAGCTAGGGGTACACGAACTACCATTATCATTATTAAGTTCTGTAGGCGGGATCAACTTTTAGGGTGACTAGTGGTGGTGCAGTATAGTAATTATCCTATAGTGATTAGGAACGAGATTAACGCTAGAATATTCCTCTTATTTGCTTTGTCATGCCCACTTGTTTCATGGTCATATCTTATCTTACTAGTTTATGCCTTATCCTAGATACTTTAATAATTATATTGTTAATGTTATTATACTCGCCAGACTTTATGTCTGACCCCTTGTTTTCGCCTCTTTTCTTCCTCCCCCCTCCCCCTCCCTCCCCCCCCCCCCCAGGTTCTCAGGGTGGTACTATTACTAGTGGAGCTTGATCTTGGATCTATTTCTCTCTCTTTTGGAAGTGCTTGGATTGCTGAAAGTAAAGTTCAGCTCATCTCTTTTATGGCTACTTGTGTTGGGGTTTATGCTTTTTATTTTATGTACTCTGAAACAATTTATCATGATGGATATTAAGTGTACTTGGTTTATGAAGTTGTTGTAATCAAACTATTTCTCTGCTGCAATAAAAGTTGTTTTAAAATTTTCAAGTACCATTATTTATATCTGTCTTGTTATATTCTGCTCTATACACTAAATACGCTCCATGGAAGTTAATGCATTCCCTTTGTTTGTGACATTAATGGACGTGGGGTGTTACAGAATCTGTGAACACACACAAGCAAAAACAAAAGAACACAAAAATAACTAGGGACCATCCGAACTAAGTGCAAAGGCCAATTCAAACGGGCCCATGCTAGCCTCTCGCCAATCTCAAGGACGCCGCAAAAATCCTCCACAGCTCCATGATCTAAACCCAGGATAAAGGACGAGCCAAACCTGGAAGCCAAAAGGCGAAGGCTCTAGGTCCGACTACAAAACTGCACTGCCAGCAACAAAGAGTCCCAAGGAGACTCAATCCAATATGTACCTTTAGATCCAGGACCTGCGGTACTAGAAAGTAGCATAAGAGAAAACACGGGAGGGGAGGGGTGAGGAGGTGGAGACGAAAGCGGGGAGGATCCCGCACTCTAACAAACACAAGGTTCAACTAATCCCCGCTGTAGCAAGAGGCGGTCCTGATGTAACATCAAAGGTACTAGCCAACCTCCTCGAGCAGGAGCCCTTTGCTCCCTTAAAAGGCATACCATGAAATGCAAGGAAAACGTTGTTCCTTACCCTTCGGATTATGGTTGGAAGGTCCATAGGCACTTCGTCAAAAAATGCCTTATTCCGCGAGCACCATATATGCCAGTAGATAAGACAAGGAATAAGACGAAACGGGAATGAACGAATCGATTTTCCTAAGATTCTAGCCCACTAGTATCTTAGTAAATCTACAAGGGATGTATCATTACCTCGAAGACTAACCAAGTTCCCAAAGTAATTCCAGACAGTTCTGGCACAAGAGCTGTGGAAAAACAAATGAGCACTGGATTCCAGATCATTAGATCCGCAACACCTGCAACGGGACACGAATGAGATGCCAATCTTCTAGAGGTTCTCGTCTATTGGTAACCCACCGTGTAGGGTTTTCCACATAAACAGAGAGACTTTCAGAGGTAATCGGACATCCCAAATGAAAGAAAAGAGATGGAGACGTGGAATCAGGGTCCTTGCCGAACTCCACGCTGCCTAAATCGAGAAAGGACTGTCATCTCATTTGGACCCACAACTATGTGAATCAGATAAGGATTTCAGGGATTGCATCCGTTTCCATGTCTCACAAGCATATGATGGGACACTGGTGTAATTCGCGTTTATTAGCATGTGGTACTTAGCATAGAGGAACATCGCCCACAAGGAATCGTTCACTCCAAACCGTACCCACAACTTTTAGGTGAAGGCAGTACATATATCCTTAGGATTTCGAAGGCTAACGCCCCTTAATTTTTGGGACAAAAAATGATGCCCCAAGAAATCCAATTGTGACGATTAGCATTGTCCTTTTTACCCCAGAAAAAGGATGATGCCAAAGAACGCTGGTAACGGAAGAAGGAGGAAGTTAGAGTCATAGCAGTAAAGACATGTGATCCTGTAGCGTCAAGAATAGGCTTTATGAGAACCAGTCTACCTACCTGAGAAAGGAGAGCCGCATTTTAACGAATGAGCTTTCCCCTGGCTTTCTCAGTCAGGGGATCGAAAATGGTGTTGAGCTTCTGACCTCTGTAAAGGACAATTCGAGGTAAGGAAAGGGAGGCTTCCTTAAAACCAGTGAAGATTTTGATCCAAGAAGATTTAACCAGAGACAAGTCTTTCGCAGGGGAGAAGAAAAGTTTTAGCAGAATTAACAAGTTGGCTCGAACACCTCTCATACTGCTGAATGAGGCTAAGAAAACGGCGGACAGAGCGATGACTACCACTGGCGAAAATGATAATGTCATCAACAAAAGATAAAGAAGAAATAAGAGCCCTAGGAATGTTGAACCTCTGAATTTGATCCGCTGTCGTAAGTGAATACAATCCATGCATGAAAGCCTTGGCACTGATGATGAAAGGAGTATGGGAAAGAGGTCTCCCTGACGAAATCCCCTTCCCACCTTAAAGTACCTATTGGCTGACCCGCTAACGAGAACGGAAAACCAACAATTGGAATTGAGCCTCCAGATAAAATCGATATGGGGTTTCGGGAAGCCGAAAGCCCTCAGAACCTTGCCGACGAAAAACCAAGACATGCGATCGTAAGCCTTCGCCATGTCTAGCTTAATGACCACATTAGAACCTCTAACCTTTCGATTGAGCTGAGAAACAAACTCCAGGGCTAAAAGGACGTTATCAGTAATCATACGTCCTTTTACAAACCCACCCTGAGAAGTGGAAATAATACATTCTAGAAATGGTGCTAGTCTTGAGGCTAGTACCTTGGATAACCTTGTTAGTGAAATTACACAAACTGATCGGGAGATAATCCACGCACGAACGATGATTTTTCCATTTGGGGATAAGAACCAAATTGGTGGAAGTCTATCCTTGTAGGAGAGATCCACCAGAGAAAAAACTGAATAGTAAGACAAAAATATGCCTGGATGATCGGCCAGACAGTCTGGAAAAAGACCCATTGAAGCCGTCAAGCCCACTCACATTATCCTTACTAAGTGCATAGACTCAAGCATGTATTTCTTCCGAGGAAGGAGGCCCACTGATCTCATATATGTACTCATCTATTTTAAAATATCTTGTGATTTGAGACTAATTGTAAATTTAATCTATGCCTTCACTCTAATACAATGTGAGCCATACCTAGTAACTAGCTATTATAATAGAAAAAAACCAATTTTATTTGGCTTTTACAAGGCTGGTTAAAGTGGTTACATGAATATTGAACTCTATCCACACTATTGTAATCTATGTGGTGGGAATATTTAAATTCACACATTAACAACCGTCTGAGTTTAACTGGCTTTATAAACTTAGATAACATGGAAACCCTCGAGCCTTTGATTGGGATGTGTTGTGTCTAACCGTGACTCGAATGAAAATTCTTAAATAACCACTATTATAATCAGTGTTGGTTATGCTAAGATTAAAAAAATTAAGCACTTTTATAAGGATATAGCTAGGTAAGGACAACATAAATACAAATGAAGTACATTTTCTAATTCTATATCACATGAAACACATCTTTTATCAATATGTAAAAAAATAAAAATTCTTTCAAAATTCTATTGTGTTTAATTTGGGACGTGCGTTAACTTTCCAGTAAATTTGAATTTTTTTGTTTAACCCAAAGAATTTAAAACTTGTAAACTAAGTTTGAAAAGTAGATTTTATTAGTTTTCCAACGTCGAATTTTGAATTCATTCTCATCGTCTAAGTTATAGTGAAGAAGCTTAGACATAGTATTACGATTTAATTCAAGGTAACGTCATTAAGGCATAGTTAAAGTTAAAGTTATATGGAAATTAGTTACCTAGTTTAAAAATCCTGAGAAATTCATGCATTTTTGAAGTTTCATAAATTATGAAACCCTTTGAATTCAGTTCTAAAGGGCATATAGGCGTATAGCTAAGTTCCTATTATCATAGAATTGGATAAAGTTAAAAAGACTGAATTTTTTTAAGAAGAGTTTCTAGAAGTGCAGAATACTTTTAGAATTAAAGGAAATACGGTGGAGGTTATATATATTGCTATATCAATAACTTGCAATAATTTCTTTTCAAATATAACTTTCATTATTATTATTGAATTTCTGAAGCCATGTTCTAGTAGAGAAACATTAAGATTTTGAAGATTTAAGTTTTTAGGCTCTATTCGTCTTTGAATTTGTGCACGATCTCTTATTAACAAGGCAATTTAGGCTATTGCATAAGCTATCCCCTCTCCGAAGAAAATTCCTTCTAATTTTATCTATTACCCATTATAAGGAAAGAAATATGACATCCAATAAATTGGTAAAGCTGGTAAGCAAGCGTTAATCAAGACGATTCTACTTGCTCCATGTAACATCCCATAAGCATTAATAAAAATCCAATTAATTAATAATAAGGCTAAAATCAAAATTTTCGTAATTGGCTACAAATGTTATTTCATTGCGCTTTTGGCAATTTTCTAGTCAACTTATATATGATTTGTCACAGGAGCTCAAATGGAAAAATTGTCGATGTTTGAAGCTTCCAAATTTAAATTAATTCAGTGAATTTAAAATTTAGAGTTAATTGAGATTTATATGAGAAATAAAATAGAACCTAAATATTTAATATTCGAGTAAACCTAACATTTAAGAAAACATTAAACAAGATGTTAACATGTAATTAAATATATGGAAACAAATAAATAAGATGAACACAATTAATTATGTTCCTAAAACACTAGGACAAGTTGACCACCAATTTAGAATCGGTTGATCGCTTAGGGATGAGAGATAGATTGGTAGGTGGGTGGTGGCTAGATTTAATTTAGACTAAGAATGACCCATATTGTTTTATTTCCAATTGACTTATATCCGATAGTTTTGGTACCTCTTAACAACTATAAATTAGGGGCAAACCCTCTCACTTTTATTGATAAATTATTTGGGAATGCTTCTGGAACACTGTTAGACCAATTAGATTCATCGAGTTCTAGGAGAAAGCTAGTAGATTTATTTGTTCTTCTATTTTATCATCCTTTAGTCTCTGAATTCTACATCTAATTTATATAAAATCTTATTATTTTATATCTTAAAAGAAGAAATTTGAATAGAGAGTCTTGAAAGAAGTTGCAAACAATTTATTGGTGTGAAGGGGTCGTTTGGTTTATCTTTTATCTTGAGTCTCTAATATTGATTACAAAATATAAAGAAAGGGAGAGACGACCGGGGGAAGGAAGGAAAATAGAGAGGGTGATGGAGGAAACAAAGGAATGATAAAAGAATGAATTGTTTCTCACTCTTCCACTATTTCTGGAAGAATGAAAAATAAAAAAGTTGTTTTTCCTTTTTTGTTAACCCCTTTTTCATGATTTACTTGAGTTGCACGCGCATTTGTAAGGAAAATAAATCCAAAACTAAAAAGGCAAACCAACCGCACCCTTATTTTTTTACGTTATTAGTATAAAATTAGATTTTTTTTGTCTTATAAATTTTGCTTATGATAATTTAAAATAAAATCTCTATAATTTAAATTTCATTTATTATTTATTAGAACCTCAATTGTTATATATACTGTAATAACCCGGAAATCTGAGCCAATCTAAAAATTTTATTTTGGCAATTTTAGTGAATTTTGGATATTTAAAATGAATTATTTTAAATAAAAACGACAAGAAATTAATTTTGAATAGAATTAGAACATGTATATTTATTTGAATCGTCGTTAGAATATAAATATTTTATTTTAATTATAAAAGGAATTGAAAATGGCGCGGTAGTCTGAAAATTCGATTTCAAATTTCAAATGAATGTACAGGATTCAAAATAAACCGGATTTTAGCGAAACCAAAAATATTAGAATCTATTTGAAATTATCTTTCCAACGAATCTGAAAAATTGAAATTTCATAGCGGGGATAAAAAGTTATGTCCAATTGAAAATTCAGAATAGTCGTTATGGAATTTTGGCCCTTAAAAATGGAAATTTTGCAAACGACCTCGGTTTTCGACGAAACCACTTTTGTTGGATTCGGGATGTCAAATTATTGCTAGATCCCAAAATTCGTAATTTTCTGAATCAATATGTGAGCGTGGCGAAGGAATACGTGTTTGACCGGTTTCAGTTGATTTTAATCGACTGGAAAATAGCCATTTTTCAAACGGTCTCGGAATTTGACGAAATTAGTTTTGTTAGGACCGTATTATTAATACGAAGCTAGAAATAATTTTTTTGGATTTTTTTCGAGTCGGTATGTGACCCTAGTAAATTGAAATGCACGTTCAAAATCAATATATATATTTATATTTTGATTTTGATGGAAACTGATCGAAACAGTCGAATCAGCTTACCGGACATATCCCATTGTGTTCAGAATGGGGGTAATTAGCTAGGGGCGACAGTCGTTGGGATTCGATTGGAGTTTGTGGTGTTAAACAATTAAATGATGAATTAAAATATTATTAAATTATAAAATATAATAAAACCCCCTCCCTTCCCTTCTCCTAAGTCAACCCCCCCATTAATCGTTCAAATCAGAAAAGAAGAAATGGAAAGAAAAAAAGCAAAAACCGCCGCTCATCGCCAGCCCCTTCCCCTTCCACCGCGACCGCCGCCAGGGCACCCCTCCCCTCCGGCGAACCCCCTCCGACGTCGAAGCACCCCCCTTCCCTCTAATCGAAACCGCAACTTCCCAAACCCTCCAGCCCCAATTCGATCCCCCCTCACATCGCGACCACCAAAGCAGCCAACGCCGCCACTCAGCCCTCTTCCGACACACTCCGACGAGCGGCGATCTCTTCCCCCCCTTTAACGTTGTAAGTTCTTTTTTTTATTTAAAGTATTTGATTTTTATGTAAATAAAAATGAGGGTTTTGTGTAAGTAAAAATCATATTTTTCATGGTGTAAATATTAGGTTTATCCTTGTAAAAGGATTTGATTTTTAACTGAAAGTTTCTATTTTTAATATAAGAAGTTCATATTTTCAAAAAGAGTAAAGTTTATATTTTTAATGAAGCAAAGTTTATATTTTTAATTAAGAAAAGTTTTATTTTTAAAATTAAAATAAAAAGAAGTGAGTTTTAAAATGAAGAAGACAAGATTTTTATAAGCAAAAAGATTTGATTTTTATAAATATGGTTTTAGAATAAAGATGAGATTTTTATCATCTTGAAAGCGAAGTAAAGATAGGATTTTTATTTACGCACTAGCGTAATAAAAATATGATTTTTATATTATAGAGATAATAAAAATATGATTTTTATATTATAGAGATTATAAAAATTTGATTTTTATAAGACAAAAAAATATAAAAATACGATTTTGATATATGTTGTAGCGAAATAAAAATTCGATTTTTATACGTGTAACATATTGAAAATAGAATTTTTATATAATATATAATATAAAAATATAATTTTTATATATGTATTGGAATAAAAATATAATCCTTATAATGAAAATATCGTGTTAAAGATGATATTTTTATCATCTTGAAAACGAAGTAAAAATATGTGATTTTTATATTTATGTAGTCAATACGGATAACGAAAGTGGCAAAAGGCGAGCACGGCGAAGATTTTCTACATAAGAAGAGTCGTGGCATTTGGTTTAGCTTCCCGGTGAGAACTCCTCACTTTTAATTTTATTTCTAATTGAAATATATACTAGGATGTAGACGGTGCTTGGCAGCACCCGACACCCGTCGTCCACAGACCATGGATGGCTTGTTTGTTTGATTGATGTGTTGTGAAAGTTGATTGTGTGAAGTGGAATGAATAAAATATTTTATAGTTAAAAATATAGTTTTTAACGTGTATATAAAATAAATATTCATTTACGAATCGAACGATTTGTTTATGAGCACCCATTTAACTGATATTGATTAGGACGATAAATTTTACACATCGCCCAACTTCACAAATAAAATCTGTGTTTGTTGATTTGAAACCCCACACGGGTATTGGGATGATATTTGACGTACCCTAATCCCGATTGTTTAGTTGTATGTCAATCAATGGGTTGACAGACTGTGTAAGCGTTAATTATTTATATTTAATGCTTATGCAGTTGTGTGGTGCACTCTGGATGATGGTTGATGATTTATCATTGCTGTTATATACATGTGTTGTAGAAAATCCATATAATTAACATTATATGATAATTGATTGGGCCTCATTCCAATTTGGAAAATAAAGAATATATTAGAAAGAAAATTTATGTGTTGAATAGAAAGAAAATTCATGTGTTGAATAAAAATATATATATTCATGTGTTGAATAAAAATATATATATTCATGTGTTGAATAGAAAGAAAATTCATCAGTTGAATAGAATGAAAATTCATGTGTTGGATAAAAATATATATTCATGTGTTGAATAAAAATATATATATTCATGTGTTGAATATAATAAATATTCATGTGTTGAATAAAATAAATACTCATGGGTTGAATAAAATATATACTCATGTGTTGAATAAAAATATATATATTCATGTGTTGAAGAAAATATCCATTTGTTGAATAGAATAACGAAGTTATTGAAATATATAAAGCCGTGTTGGTTAGATATGCGCCATTTTGACGCGAATGATATTTATATCGATTTTATTCATTTTTATAATGAATATCGAATAGGAATTGATTTCAAAATATAACGTTTTGAAAATATTATCATTTATAGATTAATGATATGGAATATTCAATTTTGTTTTTAAATTGAATGTGAAGTTGAAATCATTTTGAAAACGAATTTAAAACGATTTATAAAATACGTTTTGAAAGGAAATCGACGAAATATATATATATATACATATATATATATATTATATATATACATATATATATATATTATATATATACATATATATATATATTATATATATATATATAATGGCCTGAATAGAACGCGCCGCGCCGCGGCAGTTCGCGAATTTCAACCATTGACTTCGAATAGATATTACGGGAGATCCAACCGTCGGATTCTACTAAAACCGGAACCATTGGGTTCGTATCGAAAAGATCTTTCTAATGAATATTATAGATTTGAAATCTAACGGTTGGATTTGGAATTATGCCCAAATCAAATTTGGAAAAGGTCGCTGTAAGTGCAGCTCGATGGCCGTTGATGGAAATCGACTGTACGGGCCTTGATAAATTATTAAAAATATCAATAATTTGTGTAAAATCATAAGAAATGATTTGTGAAGAATTGGGATGAAAAATTCCAAATTTGAAAAGATAAAAATAGATTTTTATCGATAATCCCATTTATTTTTACAATAAATAAAGTGGATTTGAAATGGTTTTGAAAATAACCAGAATTTCCAATAATTGAATTGGAATGGATTTGAATCGAAATTGTCTTTGGAATATTTTGATGTTGGGTTTCGAGATTATACAGATATTGTTATGGAAATTTGAAAGATATAGATATATCGTTATTTCCAATACGATATTTGTTGGTCGTAGAATTTGATATTGAATATAAGCCGATATATTTTCTATTCAGAGCCTTATATTTAATATCAAATGTGATTTTGGATTGTCGTGAATGGTATCTTTAATAATACCGTTCTTAGACCCAACAGAGTTAAGAAAATCAGAAACTAACTGGAGATTAGTTAGGTTGAATGGTTTCTTGGGTATTGATCTGATGTTGGTTTCGGCCTTCGGGGTTAATACTTAGGGAATTGTTCACTTGCTAATTTACGGTTAAAGGCTGATAGAATGGAATGTGATTTTGCGGTTTATAGTGGACCGTGTTTTAAATGACATTGGTTCTTTAACCCAGTTAAAGACAGGATATGATTTCCCAAGTTAAATAATCATTGATAGTGATTATTGGGAAGATTAAAACCAAGTGAAGTTTTAATGAATCTTTAATTAGTTTGAAATGATCGAGAATGGAGTATCACCAGTTTTGCTCCAGGTGATAGTTAAATCTTTAATTAGATTTGAACGTTAAAAGGTAATTGAATTTACCGATAACACCGTAGTGTTAGATATGAAGTATTACCAGTTTTACTTCATGGGATGAATAGGTGGGGATTGGGAAATTAAAACAAATGATTACTTCGGTAAGGTTCGTTAATCCCGACTAGTTTGGATAAACCATAATTTGGTTTGAATTGGTATTCAAAGGAAGATTAAAGAATAAATTTAAAGAAGTTATATTTGATAAAATTAATGGGAACCTTTCCCAAAGTGTAAGTATATTTGAATAAAGGAATATTCTGAATTGGAATGAGGCGTATGTTGTGTTTGTGTAACACTTGTTTATTATATACGCGAGTTATTCAGAAAGACCGGGTTTATCCCATTCTGAATAACTGATTCGACGATGTGTCGAGGATGAAGACGGTGGTCGAAGACCGGAGGTCTTCCCATCGTTTGGGTGATTACTGATAATCTTGATTATGTTGTACACCCAAGAGGAGGGAATCAGATGGTGATCGTCCAAACGTACTTGGAGATCGATGGATATACGAGGAATAAGGTTCCTCCGGTTTCGTTCAGACCCAGAACGAACTTGTATGGACTGTGTGTCTGACATTGGATTTTTCTCTATGTTGATTGATCTCTATTAAATATACATCTGCCTGGTGAAGGGGAATTCATTCCCTTACTTCACCCTTCTCTGAGACGTACGGGATCAGAGGTTGTATATCGATAGACATCAGTCGCATGGTGTGAATTGCCTGTGTGGCATGCCTAAGTGTGAAACGACCCGAACTTCCCCGGTCTCCGAAGAGAAGAGAAAGAACGAATTGTTTTGAGAACAAGACAAAATAGAACGCATACAGAAGGACATTTCATTGTATATTACAACAATGCATCAGATTACAAGAATATACAGAGTATAAATGAATAAATATATATTACACAGAAATATCAGAGGTTTAAATTACATTTAAATACATAGCAGCGGAAAAAAATACAATACACAACTAGAATGAGATATACGGATACAAAGCTTTCCGGATATCGTTCCAGCTGTAAACCAGGATCCTGTGAATATAAATCTGCAAAACCCAAAACTACTAGCTGCCCGTGTCAAAATAAGGGCACCCAGAGTTTAGGTTAAAACAATAAACTCCAGGTCAGTCATGTGACTGGTGTGAGAATTAAAACAGTTATTAATCTTTATTTTTAAAGCTAGGTAAATCAAGGGACCACGCCGTATAACACGGAACGGGTTTCCTCCCAAGAATACCAGTGCACAAAACAAACAGCGCAATGCTAAATAAAGAAAAATGAAGCTGTTATAAGACCCAGGTCCCATCACACAATGCAACGCAGCCGAGGATAGGGTTTTCCCTTATAACAGCCAAAGAATGCTTGATACGTTTAAAACAAATCATTTGATACTATTATAAGTGCATAGTGTATAAAACACTTCAAATCATAAGTATCAATCATAGGCGGCATGAATGGCCCATAACACTATGTCGCCATATATAAGTTTACAATCACAACCGCAAATGTCGTATTGGAAGTTGGGTTATCATTTATAGTATGAACCGAGGCTAGGGGCAAGATCCTCAACCGATTCGAGACAATCTAGCCCATGTCTCCGGAACAGCCGCAACTGCCCCTTGGATCGTCAGGGCCGGTCCACCGATGTGGATTATAATGCCTGAACACTACGTTTCTCCGCCCTTTGGGGCGTAAATCTGGCCCGTCAGCCGACCAGAAGCATCGGCCGAAACCGATATCACGAGGCGCCTCGCTTTTCAGCAAGTAATAATAAGTAACATCCACATGAGTCAAACTCGTCAGCCAGTTCAAGCACTGACGCCACTCATAACTAGAAAGAAACGCATGCCCTCCCTGAGGTCCGTCTCCCGTTTTTGATTCATACCGGGTGTGATACTCGCGAATCAACGTTACACAAAGCTACGCCACAAAGGCCGTGCTTCGATCATCAACCACAAGACTTTGCTTTTCAACAGAAGCCTTGATCATTTGCATCTTAGCATGCCACACAGGCAATTCACTCCATGCGATTGATATCCATCAATATATAACCCCTGAGCTCGTACGTCTCAGAGAAGGGCGTTAAGCAAGAGAATAAATTCTCCGCCGCCAAACAGATATATATTTAATAGAGATCAATCACACGGACTAAAATCCAATGTCAGACACACAGTCCATTTACAAGTCCGTTCTGGGTCTGAACGAAACCGGAGGCACCTAGTACCCCGCATATCCATCGATCTCCAAGTACGTCTGGACGATCACTAACTGTTTCCATCTTCTTGGGTGTACAGCCCAATCAAGATCATCAGTAATTACCCAAACGACGTGAAGACCTCCGGTCTTCGACCATCGTCTTCATCTTCGACTTATCGTCGTATCAGTTATTCAGAATGGGATAAACCCGGTCTTTCCGAATGACTCGCGTATATTTTAAATAAGTGTTACACAAACACAACATACGCCTCATTCCAATTCATCAGTCACTAACCGTAAATTAATCAAGAGAATAATTCCCCAAATATTAACCCTGAAGGCCGAAACCAACATCAGATCAATATCCAGAAAACCATTCTGCTTAGCTAACCGACAGTTAGTTTCTAAATTTCACATTCATAGGGAAAGGTTCCCATTAATTTTATCAAAGACAAATTCTTGAATTTATTCTTTAATCAACTTTTGAATATCAATTCAAACTAGTCGGGATTAGCGAACCTTACCGAAGTAATCATTTGTTTTAATTTCCCAATCCCAACCTATTCATCCCATGAAGTAAAACTGGTAATACTTCATATCTAACACCACAGTGTTATCGGTAAATTCAATTACCATTTCACGTTCAAATCTAATTAAAGATTTAACTATCGCCTGGAGCAAAACTGGTGCTACTCCATTCTCAGTCATTTCAATCTAATTAAAGATTCATTAAAACTCCACTTAGTTTTAATCTTTGACTGGGTTAAAGAATCAGTGTCATTTAAAACACGGTTCACGGTAAACCCAAAATCACATTCATTAATTATCGGGTTAAAGAACGAGTGTTATTTAAAACACTGTCCACGATAAACCCAAAAATCAATATCAATTCAATTCCAATTAAATATTATTTAATTGGTACACTTCATTAAATCTAAATAAAAAGATTTAATCTTTTCTCAACTGGGTTCAAGAACAGTGTTAGTGAAGACACCATTCACGACAAACCCAAATCACATTCGATATTCAATACAAGGCTCTGAATAGAAAATATATCGGCCTATATTCAATATCAAATTCTACGATTTACAAATGTCGTATTGGAAATAACGATATCAATATATATCTTTCAAATTTCCATAACAACACTTATATAATCACGAATTCCAACATCGAAATATTCCGAAGACAATTTCGATTACAAATCCACTCCAATGCAATCATTGGATATTTTGGTTATTTTCAAAACCCTTTTTAAATTCAATTTATTTATTTAAAAATAAATAGAATTATATTTCTAGTTCAAAACTAGTTCATTTCGATAAAAAAACTATTTTTATCTTTTCAAATAGGGAGTTTTTCATCCCAAATCTTCACAAATCATTTCTTATGATTTTACACAAATTATTACTATTTTTAATAATTTTATCAAGGCCCGTACAGTCGATTTCCATCAACGGCCATCGAACTGCACTTACAGCGACCTTTTTCAAATTTGATTTGGACATAATTCCAAATCCAACCGTTAGATTTCAAATTTCTAACATTCTCTAGAAAGCTCTTTTCGATACGAACCCAACGGTTCCGGTTTTAGGAGAATCCGTCGGTCGGATCTCCCGTAATGTCCGTTTGAAATGAATGGTCGAAATTCACAAACTGCCGCGGCGCGGCCCGTTCTATTCAGGCCATTATATTATATATATAATATATATAATATATATTTCGTCGATTTCTATTTAAAACGAATTATATAAATAGTTTTAAAATTCGTTTCAAAATCTAATTCAACTTCCATTTCAATTCAAAGCAAAATTGAATTCTTCTTTATAAATTCGTTTCAAAATTCATTTCTATTCAATTCAAATTTCAATTCAATTTGAATTCATTTCAATTTGCTTTCAATTCGATTTGAATTCGTTTTCAATTCAATTCATTTCGAAATCGTTTTCAATTCAATTCATTTCGAAATCACTTTCAATTCAATTCACTTTGAATTCGTTTTCAATTCAATTCATTTCGAAATCACTTTCAATTCACTTTGAATTCGTTTTCAATTCAATTCACTTTGAATTCGTTTTCAATTCAATTCATTTCGAAATCACTTTCAATTCAATTCATTTCGAAATCACTTTCAATTCAATTCACTTTGAATTCGTTTTCAATTCAATTCACTTCGAAATCACTTTCAATTCAATTCACTTTGAATTCGTTTTCAATTCAATTCATTTCGAAATCACTTTCAATTCACTTCACTTTGAATTCGTTTTCAATTCAATTCACTTCGAAATCACTTTCAATTCAATTCACTTTGAATTCGTTTTCAATTCAATTCATTTCGAAATCACTTTCAATTCAATTCACTTTGAATTCGTTTTCAATTCAATTCACTTTGAATTCGTTTTCAATTCAATTCATTTCGAAATCACTTTCAATTCAATTCACTTTGAATTCGTTTTCAATTCAATTCATTTCGAAATATTTGATTTCAAAATTACCTTTTTAATATTCATTTTAAAATGAATAAAATCGATATAAATATCGTTCACGTCAAAATGGCGTCACTCTAATCAACACGGCTTCATATATTGACATTTTCAAATATTCCATTTCGAATATTTCTATTTTAAATATTTCTATTTTAAAACTGGAATGAGGCCCAATCAATTACCATATAAAGTTAATTATATGGATTTTCATACAACACATGTATAATAGCCTTGAAAAATAATCAACCATCAACCAAAGTGCACTACACTGTATAAGCATCAAATATAGATATCTAACGCTTATAACAGCCTGTCAATCAATCGATCGACATATTTAATCAATCAGGATGAGTGAACTTCAAATTTCATCCCAACACCCGTGTGGGGTTTCAAACAATCAAACACAGATTTTATTCGTGCAGTTGGGCGATGTGTAAAATTTATCGTCCCAATCCATATCAGTCAAATCAGTGTACATAAACAAACCGTCTGGTTTGTAAATGAATATTTTATTTTATTCACATTCACGTTAAAAACTATATTTTTAACGATAAAATATTTATTCCAACACATGAATTTTCTTTTCAGTTCATTTATTCAATAAATGACCTTTTTTTTTATTTTTCTAACATATTTTAGAAAATTTCGGCGGCATAACGGCACGATACTAGAAACGGGACGAGGCCTAGCCTTATCCCCGGTCTAGTGAAGGCCCACTCCATTCACACATCAATCAAATAAATTAGTTATGCAAACCACAAAATTTGGAGTAAGAGTCTAACCTAGCCTTACTCCTTCGCCTTATAACGGCGCACGTCTAATCCTAACCAATTTATCGATTCGATTTTTCACACCACAAACCACATTCAAACCAATATCGCAATCAATAACCAAACAGCCAAACAAACAAGTCCATGGTCTGTGGACGATTGTGTCGGGTGCTACTAAACACCGTCTGCATCCTAGTATATATATATATATAACTAGAAAAAAGAAAGTGAAAGGTGAGAGATTCTCACAGATAGCTATCCAATCATCTTGACGCTCCTTTTATGGAAATCATCGCCATTCTCGCCCATTGTCATCTTCGTTGCCCGTATTCTCTACATATGTAAAAATCGAATTTTTACTTCGCCATTCAATATATAAAAATCACATTTTTATTTCGATGTTAAATATATAAAAATCACATTTTTAATTCGAAGTTCAATATATAAAAATCACATTTTTAATTCGAAGTTCAATATATAAAAATCACATTTTTAATTCGAAGTTCAATATATAAAAATCACATTTTTATTTCGATGTTAAATATATAAAAATCACATTTTTAATTCGAAGTTCAATATATAAAAATCACATTTTTAATTCGAAGTTCAATATATAAAAATCACATTTTTAATTCGAAGTTCAATATATAAAAATCACATTTTTAATTCGAAGTTCAATATATAAAAATTCTATTTTTCCTTCGAAGTTCAACATATAAAAATTCTATTTTTCCTTCGAAGTTCAACATATAGAAATTCTATTTTTATTTTCAAAATCAATGCAAAATTCATTTTCAAAAAGAATGCAAATTTTGTTTTCAAAGCAAATTCAAATTAATATTTTTATCTTCTTCTTTATATAAATTCAAACTTCTCCTTTACATATCTAAACAAACTGATTTTATATTTTCTAAACCATTCTATACATTTTCTAAACCGAAGTTATATTTTATTTTAAAACAAAGTATGTATATTTTATTTTCAAAAACAAATGATGTATGTATTATTATAAAAAAACAAAGTATTTTCAGATTTTAATTACCTCCTTAATTACCTTTCAAAGAGAAATCACAGCCGTCTCCTTTCCCTTCCTCATCATCGTGTTCTTCTCCGTTGTTCACGCCACTACGAAGACCCCATTGCTCCCATCGAACTTCCCACCATCGTTCACCGCTGTTTCTGAACCCCAAACACTCCACCGTCTCTCTCCTCCACGCGCGCCACTACAGCTCCTCCACCGCCGATCCAAGGTGCCCACAATGAAGCTCTAGGCGATAGCTCTCCACGCCTGAGGTGGCGTGAGGTTCGGTGGTCCCCACATCGAGAAATCCGCCCACGAACGCCTTCAGTTTGGGCTCGAAATTCGAGCCACACACTCCATGTGAAACGATGAAGTGGCTATGGATTTGCAGATCAAGAAAAACTCTACAGATTCTGCCTTAGGTGTTGTTCGAATTGGATTGTAGATCGAGAGGTTTTCCATATCTTTTTTTTGGGAATTATGGCCATCGAATGAATGAAAGCGGCGGCTGTACAAACTAGGGTTTTGATGAGTTAATAAATACATATATTTATTTTAATTATTATTTAATTTGTTTTAATGGTCAAAATCATTACGAAATTCAAATCAAACCCAACGACTGTCGGCCCTAGCTAAATACCCCCATTCCGAACACAATGGGATATATATCGTAAGCCAATTCAACTGTTTGAATCAGTTTTTATCAAAATTAAAATATAAATCAATATATATTGAATTTAAACGTATATTTCAATTTACTGGGGCCACATACGGACTCTAAAAATTCCCGAAAAATTATTTCTAGCTTTGTATTGATGATACGGCCCTAATAAAACTAATTTCGTCGAATTCCGAGATCATCTGCAAAATGTCCATTTTTAAGGGCCTGAATTCCATAGCGACTATTCAGAATTTTCAACTGGACATATCTTTTGATTCCCGCTACGAAATTTTGATTGGTCGGATTCAATAGAAAGATATCATCAATTGGATCCTAATGTTTTTGGTTTCACTAAAATCCGGATTGTTTTGCACCCGGTACATTCAATTGAAGTTTGAAATCGAATTATCGAACTACCGCGCCATTTTCCATTCTATTTATAATTATATATAAATATTTATATTCTAACGACGACGCGTAAAATATGTACGTTCGAATTATATTTAAAATAAATTTCTCGTCGATATTATTTAAAATAATTCATTTTAAATATTCAAAATTCGCTAAAATTGCCAAAATAAAAATTTTAAACTGGTCCAGATTTTCCGGGTTGTTACAAAGTGGCAATTGATCAAGGCTTCTGTTGAAAAGCAAAGTCTTGTGGTTGATGATCAAAGCTCCGCCTGTGTGGCATAGCTTTTTGTAACGTAGATTCGCGAGCCTCACACCCCGGTTGTGAACCGGAAACGGGAGAAGGATCCAGGGAGGACATGCATTTCTTTCTAGCTAGAGTGGTGTCAGTGACCTACCAGCCCTGACATTTATATTATTTTCACATGTGTGGTTGTTGCTGTTGCGAGGCGCCTCGGATATATCGGTGACTATGTGGAGCCAATGGAGTCATAGGACTCATTTACGCCCCAAAGGGCGGGGAAACGCAGTGTTCAGGCATTTTAATCCGCATCGGTGGACCGGCCCTATGGCTCCTAAGGCTTGACAGAGTACTTGCCTAAGGCTCGGGCTAGAGAGTCTCGAATTTGGTAGAGGACGATCCCTTGCCTCGGCTCATAGATGGAAATCCAACTTCCAATACGTGACTTTGTGGTTTTGATTGTAGAGCCTAGTATTGGCGACATGATATATGGTACCCATGCCGTCTATGATTGATACTTATGATTGAAATTGTTTTGACACTATACACTTATAGTAATAAAAGATGAAATTTAGCGTATCAAGCATTCTTTGGCTATTATAAGGTAAAACCCTATCCTCTGGCTTGTGTTGCATTGTGTGATGGGACCTGGGTCTTATAATAGCTTCATTGTTCTTTATTTAGCATTGCGCTATTTGTTTTATGCACCGGTACTCTTGGGAGGAAACCCGTTCCATGTTATACGGCGTGGTCCCTTGATTTACCTAACTTTAAAATAAAGATTAATAACTGTTTTAGTTCTCACACCAGTCACATGACTGACCTGGAGTTTATTGTTTTAACCTAAACTCTGGGTGCCCTTATTTTGACATAGGCAGCTAGTAGTTTTGGTTTTGCAGATTTATATTCACAGGAACCAGGTTTACAGCTGGGATGATATCCGGAAAGCTCTGTATCCGTATATCTCTTTCAGCTGTGTACTGTATTATTTTTTCGCTGCTATGTAATATATGGTATTCTTTGATATTTTGTGATGTATATTATTTATTCATACTTTGTATATTCTTGTATTCTGGTGTAATTGTTGTAATAAACAATGAAATGTTCTTTTGTTTGCGTTCTGATGTGGCTTGTCCTCAGTACATTCCGTGATTTCCCGTAAGGGGGATTTCAGGTCGCAACAGCTTGGTATCAGAGATTTGGTTTACAGAGCTCGGAGAACAAGACACGTTAGAACCAAACGAAAGAATTCATCAGAGACTGGATTAGTAATATCCAATGAGAATGACTCGTTAGAGATAGGATCAGTAGCATCCTAGAACGAGTGTGAAGAGTGTTGTTTTTAGAAATAAAAGTGAAAATAAGTTTTGTTTTGAAAATTTAATTCAATTATTCGCATTTGGATATTATTTTTATATTGATTTGGACAATCCAATGTATAAAGACTTTGCATATACGTCTGATCCACGTGTATTTGAAGTTTTAATATACTGGATAGATATAGAATCATACTCTAGTTGTAACACCCCACCTCGTTTAAGGTCACTCACAAAGGGAATGCCTTAACTTTGGTGGAGGGTTATAGGTACAAGACACAGAAAAATTTACAAGATAGATATATTTAAGCAGCGGAAATTCAAATATTTATTGCAGACGTAGTTCAATACAAAAGCATTACATCAAATTGTCTCAAAATAACATCAAAACATTACACCATAATTTCTGTCTTGATTATTCAATAAAGAAGCATAAACCAAAAAGTAAAAATGCATAAATCCCCAAGGATAATGACCAAGAGCCATAGCCAAGGTAGGAGAAAGTCCAAATCATACATCTACTTTCTTGAAGCTTGCAAAGAATCTGACTAAGCTGCAGTATTCCCTCCCTGTGGACCTGGGGGGGAAACGGAAGAAAAGAGGACGAGAGAAAATGGGTCAGACAATAAGTCTGGTAAGTTCAGTGATTACTAGTATTTAAACAAGGAAAGGGATCATGACAGTGATAACTAAACATAGGACAATACCCTAATATAAGATAAGAGGAACATGTGATCGCACCCATTACTATAGTCTCTGCACCTACTTAACCATTGGTTCAACCAGACCCACGTGTTTATAACAAACGATCCCCTTAATGATCGGCTCCTACTCACATGCATTCATATCCTGTGTCATTCGGCCCCGCTTGACTGTAGCTACCTGTGGTGGTCCCACCATGGGGTGTATCAGTCCCTCTGGTGGCAACCCGACACGATTCAAGATGCACAGTGTACACTACTGATGCCCAGTGCCTGGTTTTTCCACTCCGGAGTACGTGCATGCCCATACTCCATCGGAACCAACACTGGCCCATCAACCGCCGACGTTTTGACCGCTTATAATTCAGCCCAGTAATCGTGCCCCACCCTGCCTAGTTTCAGGATACCATGATACATCTATGTGGGTTACTGCTGAAATGGGTCCCCGTTACTAGGGTTTTCTAATCAACATGTTTATTTGGTTAAGTGTCCAAGTTTACCTAACCCCACCCATTCGTTTAGTTAACATGTTGAATCAGTTAAGTGTTTCCCAAAATTGACTTAACCCTACCAATCCTGACTTAGCTTTAATTTATTAAAGCACCAACCACTCACATTAGACAGGTCTTATTGTGGTCACTGGATGTGTCGGTCGGTTCCGGGCAGATTTACACCACAACTCAGTCTAACCTCGGGTTCTTTTTGGGCTTGATGCACTAACCACCCACATCAGACAGGTCTTGTTGTGGTCACTGGATATGCCGGTCGGTTCCGGTCAGATTTACACCACAACTCAGTCTAACCTCGGGTTAGGCATATTCGACTTTTCTAAATTCACATTTTCTATATATGTCAAATTTCTTTATGTAAATTAATTTTAATTTACTCATGCCATGATTATCTTTTCAAGTATTTCTCACAATAAATGGTATATCAAATATACCATTTTATGAACAAACCTATTGTAACGACCCGGATTTTGAGCGACTTTGGTTATCGACATAAGCTCGATGTCGATAACCAAAACATCGAAAAATCCCGGTAATTAATGAAAGAAATTAGAAGGTGAGAATAGATAAGATAGAAACTTAGAACAGAAGAAGAAGAAGAACACAACATTAGAGTAACACGAACCTCACAGCGGAACGAATAACATATAATAGATAACATAACTTTGAAACATAACAGTTATGTATACAATAGCACTTATCAGAGTACAGCACTTACAACACAGCGGAAATAACTATAGCTATATGATCCTGAAGCCTTCTGCTCCAAGCTCTCCAAGTATATCTGTAAATTCCTGAATACTTGACTGTCCGTACAAATTTAGGCACCCAAGAGTTTAGGGAAAACAACAAAGTAAACTCCGGGTCAGTCATGGGACTGGTATGAGTAAAACAGTTTAAACAGGTATATGAACAAGTAAACGATATCTCATAAGACCACGCCGTATAATGGAACGGGTTTTTCCCTTATGAGAATCCAAAATATCTTTATATCAAAACCTTTTGATATTATAATAATGTCTATCAACACAATATAATAATCATCTAGCAGAAACGCTTTCATCTCACGTTCTACATATATGGTATATAATCAAAATCGCAAGCACGTATTGGGTAATGGGTTTCCAACTATGACAAGGTATGGAACCACCTTCCGATCAGTGTACTCTAGGAACGATACACTGGAGTTCAACAAGAACATCTTGTAACTCAGCCACACATGACCGACCACTCATTTTGCTTGAGTGTATCGAATGTATATCACCAACGGTTGGGATCAACAACCGTTCCCGTATATATATGGGACAACATTGATAGATTTAAGAAACAAATGAATATTCTCTAGATAGGTGATTATACACCCTACTTCGGTGCGACCGACTTAGCCATGCTGCCTGCCCGATTTCTGTCATTTACCGGTTGATGAGGCTAGAAGCTACGCTTTATCATTACATCAGATTCACTTCGAATGTCACATCGTCAGATCCATCAGAATCACTAATTGACTTTCACAACAATACATTATGTGTTAGCTAAAGAAGTTTCCTTCTCCGCTTCCACTCTTGGTACGGTTGAAGAAATCAATGTACGTGGCCCTTCTGGAAATACTCTGTTAGACATTCATTTATACAAGTCATCCTCAATCACTTAGAATGTCACATCATCATACCCGCCAAATCACAAATTGATTTCCTTAAAAATACAACGGGTATACAGCTAAGAGAAACGAATTCCTCCGCCACCAACGTATATACGTTTGAAGAGATCAACTTATGCGATCCATTGGATATACTCTGTCAGACCTTCGTCCATACAAGTTGTCCTGGGACTGGATAAACCGAAGGCACTATTCAGTATATCCATCTTAGTCACTATTATCTAAGACTTATACAATAGCCCTTGCAATTTACTCCGTCTTCAATTATCTTAGGCATAAATGATTCGCAACGCTTATGCCAATACAGAGTGGTTCTTTGGAAAATAATCCAACCGGTCTCTCCATATTAACAACGTTAAAATGGTCAAAACTTCGATAGTCTGTGATTTAACTATCAAAGAAAACAAGTGTGCAAACAACGATATCATTCCCAAATGGAAATTATATCGATCAATCATCAACATATATCTATATATATTCACATTGCCTTATTTTCTATGTTTAGAAAATATATGTTATTAACACTGGAAAACGTTTTCCACTTGCTTATTTACAAATCACTACTCTTCCCCAACTATCAGTCCCTGACTGTGAACTAGTATGAGAACAATTCCCTAAGTATAAATCTCGAAGGCCGAAACCAACATCAGATAGACACTTAGAAAACCATTCAATTTACTAATCTCTAGTCAGTTCTAATTTTACTTAACTCTATTTGATTAACTCTGATTGATTAACTCTAACTGGTTAATTCTAACCGATCAACTCTAACTGGTCAACCTTAATTAATTTACTCTAACTGGTTTTACTTGGTTTGACTAACTCAATTTATTAACTCCACTGACTAATTTAACTCGATTAACTTAACTTGAATTACTTATCTCGATTAACTGAACAAATCACTTTGATTAACTCGACTAATTCACTTTGGTTAACTTAACCAATTCACTTAACTAATTCACTTAGTTTAACTTATCTAATTCACTTAACCCCTGTCGAATAAACTATATTCGATAACTCCTCTAACTCTATTCGAATAAACTATATTTGATTAACTCATTTACTCTATTCGAATAAACTATATTCGATTAACTCCTTTTCTCTATTCGAATAAACTATATTCGATCAACTCATTTGATTTAACTCTAATCGATTAACTCCATCGAATAAACTATATTCGATAACTCCTTCGATTTAACTAATATTCTATAACTCACTTCGATTAACTAATAATCGATAACTCCTTCGAATAAACTACATTCGAAAATCTCCTCTCGAATAAACGATATTCGATAATCTTCCCTTTCGACTTAACAAATCGATAACTCCTTCTCGAATAACTAAATTCGATAACTCCTTTCGATTTAACTAATCGATAACTCCTTTCGATTTAACTAATCGATAACTCCCTTCGATGAAACTAACATCGATACTCCTTTCGATGAAACTAACATCGATTAACTCCTTTCGATGAAACTAACATCGATTAACTCCTTTCGATGAAACTAACATCGATTAATTTAACTCGACGAACTTAACTCGACTCACTTATCTCGATAATCTAACTCAAGAACTTAACTCGATTAACTTAGCTCGATAATCTAACTCATGATCTTAACTCCTATCGAATAACTAATATTCGATTTAACTTTATTCGCTTGACTCTAGATCGCAGCGATCATAATGGTTACGCCTGACTCCCTCAGGAAACATCCGACCGCCGTAGGCTATTTACAGCCCTGCGAATTACGCTAGCAGTCGTACGAGATGGCAACTTATCCTGAATAACTCTGTTTGACTAACTCTATCTCAAATAACTATATTTGATAACTTCTACTTCGAATAAGTGGTATTCGATAACTTAACTCGATTATCAACTCGAAAATCTTAACTCGAATCGATTAACTCCAACTGATTAACTTGACTTACTTAACTCACTGGTTAACTTGACTTAACTCACTAGTTAACTTGACTTACTTAACTCAATGGTTAACTCTATTGAAATGGTTAACTCTATTCAACTAACTCGCCTCGACTAACCCCTTTCGAATAGCATATTCGTTTTACTAACTTTCGAATACCATATTCGATTTACTCCTTTCGAATACCATATTCGATTTATCTCCTTTCGAATACCATATTCGATTTACTTTATTCACTTTATAAAGATTTCCTTTTTAACAACGTTTTATTCATTTGGAAAGATTTACTTTTAAATAATGGTTCTACACTTTAAAAATGATTTCCTTTTTATAACGTTTCCTTTTCAATTCTATTTGTAAATGGTTTACAAATATTTCCTTTTCAAATTTATTCTTGAAATATTCTAACTCCTTAAATTCTCTGAAAAATTCGCCATAACCTCCTTTGTAACGGGAGCATCGGGAAAATCCCCAAACCCGCCACACAGGCCTTTCCATTCAAAAAGAAAATGGTTTGTAATTATTTCATTTTTGAATGTCTCCTATTTATAAATATTCCAATTTATAAATATCCTATTTTCAATATCACTTTGAAAATCCCCTTATCAACATTTCGGTATGTTATGGTATTTTAACATATCCAATTACGATGTCTAATCTCGTCCATACACACACAATCAACAACAGGTTATAATTCACATCATATATTAAAATATATGAAAAACAATAAAATAACTGTTGAGGAGTCCAGTCGGATTCCTCCAACCTGTCTCCCTGCATCCACAGATGTTACACAATATGATTATCATCACTTTCAGTTCAATATAAATTATTCTGATAGCAGAATAAATATATAAATATTTAACGGTTTATATATATATATATATATATATGATATATATATAATTTCCACTAACTGACTAGCAGTTCAATCAGTCAACCAACACACAGCAATCAACAGATGATTAACAGTTCTACGAATACATTATAAAAATATAACTGTTCAGAGTTGGTGAGTTTTACTCACTTTGGCAGTTCATCGTTAAAGAACGATAAACTGTTATTTGATTTGAATCAAAAAATTTATTTCGCCATAAATTCATATGAGCCCCAATCCACTTCCAGACAGCTTCATTGTGAAGCTCTCGTCCATACGATCCCAACGCAACTTACGGTTCGTCAATCCTTAAATTTCTTGGCCCGTTAACACATTAGTAAGTCCACCGTAAAACCTTCTAGCCCATCCTCCTTTTGAATAAAGCTCCTCCTCTTTGAATAAAGCCCCTCCTCTTTGAATAAAGCCCATTGAATAAAGACTATCCTCTTTGAATAAAGCCCATCCTCTTTGAATAAAAAACCTGTCCCATTAACTCTAAAGCCCAGACCCCTCATACGCACCCGTATACGTATATGGTATCCCCTCCGTATTCTTCTTGAACGAACAAAATCCGCGGCTCCTCCATTTCCGTTGCTTCCTCCCTCTAGAACTCTTCTTCCAGTCCATAAAAATCCACACAACAATTACCAATGTCCTCCTCTTCTCGAGACTGACCTCCTCCACGCCTCCACTTCCAACTCGCGCCCGCCTCCTCCGTGTGGTTCCAGGGATCCGCAGCACTCCTCCATGAAAACTGCGACATGTTTTGATTCGGAAAACCCCAAATTTTTTCCTACAGATCCCATTCGATCTTAAGAACCCCAAAATACAACAAAATTCATGTATTGATCACCACAGCCATAGAAAAGTCGAACCCTAGGTTCACTGGCTCGAGATGGAGTTGAAGAAACTCGCGTCGCACTTCCCATAACAGCTACCAGATCGAAGACAATCTCCACCGCAACCCATTCATACATATAAAATGATTTATACTATTTTATTTCACTTTTATTTTGATTTCCTTTTGTTGCCATTTCATTTCCTGTAAACAAATGAGAATGGCGGAAAAAAAAGAGGAAGTTGACTTCTAAATTAGGCCTTAAGGAAAGAAGGGGGTATTTATAATAGGATAAAATATCTAGATATTTTATTTTTATTTTTATTATATTCGTTTCACCTTCTAAAAGTCTGTGTGATCACACACGATACTCAAAAATCACCAAACTGGACGTGTAGCTACAGTTCGACATTATGGTCCCAACGAAACTGGTCTCGTCGAATTCCGACTTCGTATGCTCACACAGCGTATTTTTAACCATCAAAATACTGACTGTTTTACACTCTAAAAATCCGTACGGCCACACAGTGACTCTAAAAATCACGAAACTGGAAATCTAACAACTATTTGATATTGCGGATCCAACAAAACTGGTTTCGTCGAATTCCGACTTCGTATGCAAAAGAGGCTATTTTTAAAGCTCTGGATGACCCATTTAAATATTTAAATATATTTAAATTAAATTAAATATAAATAAATTTATATTATCGTATATCTTCACATATGATATCGTACAGCCCTAGAATATCATATCAGAATTTACAGTTTGGTATTTCAGATTCCAGATTATCTCGATATTCAGTTTATACTGAAAATCTATTTATAACGTATATAAAGCGTCGCAAATTATAGAGGAATTCTACAACGACTTTTCTGAAATTTGATTTGGACGTAAATCAAAATCTACACGACGAAATCCCGATTTTTCTCTTCCACTAGAAAGATATACTCCACCAGCTCCACACGTTTCTTGTTTCACAGAAATCCGGCTTAAAATGAATCCTGTACATTCATTTGAAGTTTGAATCGCCAATTTACGAACTGCAGCGCCATTTCGAGCTCGATTTTAATTGTAATAGTTATACGTTCAAACTGTCGTCGATTGAATAGATTCGTCAATAAAATTCAACTCTAAGCTGAATTAAATCTAAGGGACGAACCCGTTCACAGAATATTGTGATTTCCAATATTTTTGATTATTTCTGAATTAAATATATTATTTAATTTATTATTTTAATTAAATATTCCCATTATTAAATTCCACGACCATCAAATCCTTTAATTTACCTTTTAAATAATTAAATTAATTAATTATTATACCTCTGCAAATGCGGGTCATTACATTCTTCCCCACTTAAAATAATTTCGTCCTCGAAATTGCTAAGGTAGAGAACGACCCTACTAACTGGTTAGAACATATTTGTTCACTTCTTAACTTAAGTTTCCAACTGGACCAATTTAATTTCAATTAAATTATTAAATAATTCTTATCAACGAAAATTTCCAAAAATCCTGAAAATTTTCTAACGCCTTAACTTTTCGAAAAATTTCGCTAGCACCTCCTTTGTACTGGTCAATAGGTCAAACTCCAACTCGCCTCACTGGGTCTTCTTCAACCCAAGAGAAAATCAAAACGCCAAACGGCTTGCCAATTCGGCTCATAAATTCCAAACTCATATAAAATATAAACTTGTACCTTTTTGTTGGGCATATCATTATATCTCTACCATCTGTTATCAACTCGGCATATACAAATGCCATCCCAATCAACTCCAACCAAGTTATTCTTAACACAACCATTCGCTTATTCAAGCCGAATTCAATTTCAAATTCGAGTTTCAAATTCCAAACTCTCAACTTATCATTTCAAATCCAAATCCAGATTATTCTCCAATCACTTCCGGTTTTTCTTAACCTATCATCTCAAGTTAAATTCTGGTTTATTATTTACTTTTACCATCCCATTCGAATTAACTTCACAAGTTAAATTTTAATTTCTAGAACTTAAATTCCCGGTTTTATTTCAAATCAAATTTGAAATCATAATACCAATCCAGAACCTTTGAATTTCTAAACAACTTGTTTTCTCAAAACAATTCAAATCAAAATCTTTGGTAGTAATCCACCACTTAGAAACTCGAAAACCACACCGATGATACTGCGCAGTCATCATCGGAATTATTTTCCAGCGAACCAAGTGATTTCAATACTATATCATTTTCAAAACCATTACTAAATACTTCCATTTTGAGAACATTTCAAAATCTCCCAAGAACTTAAAATTTCCTTATTTTAATCCCAAATCTGATTTAAATTCAAATTTAATTCATCTTATTTCATATACTTTACTTATATGAATTCTGATTAGTTATTTATAACCATTTCACTTTTATAATCTTACTCGATTATAATCACAACCAATATATCCAATATGTTATAATTTTTGATGTATATATCTTCTCTATATCAAGATATACCTTGGGTAAACTTATTTTAATTTACCCTCTTTCCAAAACATATCGTGACGACCCATCGTATTCAAGTTTTTAGTAACTCCAACCGATACAGTGGATCAAACTGATCGACCAGAACTCATAAACAACTCAACCCATGAATCTCCACAATATAAAATTATTTTTATATCATATACAAATACGCACTCGTATATATACACTCAAACTCAATCTAGGGTATTACTAACACTATCTCTACCGAGTCACGCCACAGAGCCAAGGTAAACTTAACTTAAGCTCTGATACTAACTGTAACGACCCGGATTTTGAGTAGGCTTTGCAACCGTCCCCATCCTCCAAAGCAGCAGGTAAAACCCACTGTGGCTTACACTGGTTCCCCAATACCATATTTTACGGCCAGCCTTTCGACTTCACAACCAACCCTACCAAAGGGACATGTAGGAGTAAGAGTCTCCCTTTCGCCACCTAATGAAAAGCGAGAACTCCCTATCATGCGACACACGCCTAAGCACGCAACATGGACTGGTGTGAGTAAAACAGTTTAAACAGGTATATGAACAAGTAAACGATATCTCATAAGACCACGCCGTATAACGGAACGGGTTTTTCCCTTATGAGAATCCAAAATATCTTTATATCAAAACCTTTTGATATTATAATAATACTATCAACACAATATAATAATCATCTAGCAGAAACGCTTTCATCTCACGTTCTACATATATGGTATATAATCAAAATCGCAAACACGTATTGGGTAACGGGTTTCCAACTATGACAAGGTATGGAACCACCTTCCGATCAGTGTACTCTAGGAACGATACACTGGAGTTCAACAAGAACATCTTGTAACTCAGCCACACATGACCGACCACTCATTTTGCTTGAGTGTATCAAATGTATATCACCAACGGTTGGGATCAGCAACCGTTCCCGTATATATATGGGACAACATTGATAGATTTAAGAAACAAATGAATATTCTCTAGATAGGTGATTATACACCCTACTTCGGTGCGACCGACTTAGCCATGCTGCCTGCCCGATTTCTGTCATTTACCGGTTGATGAGGCTAGAAGTTATGCTTTATCATTACATCAGATTCACTTTGAATGTCACATCGTCAGATCCATCAGAATCACTAATTGACTTTCACAACAATACATTATGTGTTAGCTAAAGAAGTTTCCTTCTCCGCTTCCACTCTTGGTACGGTTGAAGAAATCAATGTACGTGGCCCTTCTGGAAATACTCTGTCAGACATTCATTTATACAAGTCATCCTTAATCACTTAGAATGTCACATCATCATACCCGCCAAATCACAAATTGATTTCCTCAAAAATACTAGGGTATACAGCTAAGAGAAACGAATTCCTCCGCCACCAACGTATATACGTTTGAAGATATCAACTTATGTGATCCATTGGATATACTCTGTCAGACCTTCGTCCATACAAGTTGTCCTGGGACTGGACAAACCGAAGGCACTATTCAGTATATCCATCTTAGTCACTGTTATCTAAGACTTATACAATAGCCCTTGCAATTTACTCCGTCTTCAATTATCTTAGGCATAAATGATTCGCAAAGCTTACGCCAATACAGAGTGGTTCTTTGGATAATAATCCAACCGGTCTCTCCATATTAACAACGTTAAAATGGTCATAACTTCGATAGTCTGTGATTTAACTATTAAAGAAAACAAGTGCGCAAACAACGATATCATTCCCAAATGGAAATTATATCGATCAATCATCAACATATATCTATATATATTCACATTGCCTTATTTTCTATGTTTAGAAAATATATGTTACTAACACTGGAAAACGTTTTCCATTTGCTTATTTACAAATCACTACTCTTCCCCAACTATCAGTCCCTGACTGTGAACTAGTATGAGAACAATTCCCTAAGTATAAATCCCGAAGGCCGAAACCAACATCAGATAGACACTTAGAAAACCATTCGATTTACTAATCTCTAGTCAGTTCTAATTTTACTTAACTCTATTTGATTAACTCTGATTGATTAACTCTAACTGGTTAATTCTAACCGATCAACTCTAACTGGTCAACCTTAATTAATTAACTCTAACTGGTTTTACTTGGTTTAACTAACTCAATTTATTAACTCCACTGACTAATTTAACTCGATTAACTTAACTTGATTTACTTATCTCGATTAACTGAACTAATCACTTTGATTAACTCGACTAATTCACTTTGGTTAACTTAACCAATTCACTTAACTAATTCACTTAACTCTTGTCGAATAAACTATATTCGATAACTCCTCTAACTCTATTCGAATAAACTATATTTGATTAACTCATTTACTCTATTCGAATAAACTATATTCGATTAACTCCTTTTCTCTATTCGAATAAACTATATTCGATCAACTCATTTGATATAACACTAATCGATTAACTCCATCGTATAAACTATATTCGATAACTCCTTCGATTTAACTAATATTCTATAACTCACTTCGATTAACTAATAATCGATAACTCCTTCGAATAAACTACATTCGAAAATCTCCTCTCGAATAAACGATATTCGATAATCTTCCCTTTCGATTTAACAAATCGATAACTCCTTTTCGAATAACTAAATTCGATAACTCCTTTCGATTTAACTAATCGATAACTCCTTTCGATTTAACTAATCGATAACTCCCTTCGATGAAACTAACATCGATACTCCTTTCGATGAAATTAACATCGATTAACTCCTTTCGATGAAACTAACATCGATTAACTCCTTTCGATGAAACTAACATCGATTAATTTAACTCGACGAACTTAACTCGACTCACTTATCTCGATAATCTAACTCAAGAACTTAACTCGATTAACTTAGCTCGATAATCTAACTCAAGAACTTAACTCCTATCGAATAACTAATATTCGATTTAACTTCATTCGCTTGACTCTAGATCGCAGCGATCACAATGGTTACGCCTGACTCCCTCAGGAAACATCCAACCGCCGTAGGCTATTTACAGCCCTGCGAATTACGCTAGCAGTCGTACGAGATGGAAACTTATCCTGAATAACTCTGTTTGACTAACTCTATCTCAAATAACTATATTTGATAACTTCTACTTCGAATAAGTGTTATTCGATAACTTAACTCGATTATCAACTCGAAAATCTTAACTCGAATCGATTAACTCCAACTGATTAACTTGACTTACTTAACTCACTGGTTAACTCTATTCAACTAACTCGACTCGACTAACCCCTTTCGAATAGCATATTCGTTTTACTAACTTTCGAATACCATATTCGATTTACTCCTTTCGAATACCATATTCGATTTAACTCCTTTCGAATACCATATTCGATTTACTTTATTCACTTTATAAAGATTTCCTTTTTAACAACGTTTTATTCATTTGGAAAGATTTACTTTTAAATAACGGTTCTACACTTTAAAAATGATTTCCTTTTTGTAACGTTTCCTTTTCAATTCTATTTGTAAATGGTTTACAAATATTTCCTCTTTAAATTTATTCTTGAAATATTCTAACTCCTTAAAATTCTCTGAAAAATTCGCCATAACCTCCTTTGTAACGGGAGCATCGGGAAAATCCCCAAACCCGCCACACAGGCCTTTCCATTCAAAAAGAAAATGGTTTGTAATTATTTCATTTTTGAATGTCTCCTATTTATAAATATTCCAATTTATAAATATCCTATTTTCAATATCACTTTGAAAATCCCCTTATCAACATTTTGGTATGTTATGGTATTTTAACATATCCAATTACGATGTCTAATCTCGTCCATACACACACAATCAACAATAGGTTATAATTCACATCATATATTAAAATATATGAAAAACAATAAAATAACTGTGGAGGAATCCAGTCGGATTCCTCCAACCTGTCTCCCTGCATCCACAGATGTTACACAATATGATTATCATCACTTTCAGTTCAATATAAATTATTCTGATAGCAGAATCAATATATAAATATTTAACGGTTTATATATATATATATTATTTCCACTAACTGACTAGCAGTTCAATCAATCAACCAACACACAGCAACCAACAGATGATTAACAGTTCTACAAATACATTATAAAAATATAACTGTTCAGAGTTGGTGAGTTTTACTCACTTTGGCAGTTCATCGTTAAAGAACGATAAACTGTTATTTGATTTGAATCAAACAATTTATTTCGCCATAAATTCATATGGACCCCAATCCACTTCCAGTCAGCTTCATTGTGAAGCTCTCGTCCATACGATCCCAACGCAACTTATGGTTCGTCAATCCTTAAATTTCTTGGCCCGTTAATACATTAGTAAGTCCACCGTAAAACCTTCCAACCCATCCTCCTTTTGAATAAAGCTCCTCCTCTTTGAATAAAGCCCCTCCTCTTTGAATAAAGCCCATTGAATAAAGCCCATCCTCTTTGAATAAATCCCATCCTCTTTGAATAAAAAACCCGGCCCATTAACTCTAAAGCCCAGACCCCTCATACGCACCCGTATACGTATATGGTATCCTCTCCGTATTCTTCCTGAACGAACAAAATCCGCGGCTCCTCCATTTCCGTTTCTTCCTCCCTCTAGAACTCTTCTTCCAGTCCATAAAAATCCACACAACAATTACCAATGTCCTCCTCTTCTCGAGACTGGCCTCCTCCACGCCTCCACTTCCAACTCGCGCCCGCCTCCTCCGTGCGGTTCCAGGGATCCGCAGCACTCCTCCATGAAAACTGCGACATGTTTTGATTCGGAAAACCCCAACTTTTTGCCCACAGATCCCATTCGATCTCAAGAACCCCAAAATACAACTAAATTCATGTATTTATCACCACAGCCATAGAAAATTCGAACCCTAGGTTCACTGGCTCGAGATGGAGTTGAAGAAACTCGCGTCGCACTTCCCATAACAGCTACCAGATCGAAGACAATCTCCACCGCAACCCATTCATACATATAAAATGATTATACTATTTTATTTCACTTTTATTTTGATTTCCTTTTGTTGCCATTTCTTTTCCTGTAAACAAATGAGAACGGCGGAAAAAAAAGAGGAAGTTGACTTCTGAATTAGGTCTTAAGAAAAGAAGGGGGTATTTATAATAGGATAAAATATCTAGATATTTTATTTTTTTTATTATTATTTTCGTTTCACCTTCTAAAATTCCGTGTGATCACACACGATACTCAAAAATCACCAAACTGGTCGTGTAGCTACAGTTCGACATTACGGTCCGAACGAAACTGGTCTCGTCGAATTCCGACTTCGTATGCTCACACAGCGTATTTTTAACCATCAAAATACTGACTGTTTTACACTCTAAAAATACGTACGGCCACACAGTGACTCTAAAAATCACGAAACTGGAAATCTAACAACTATTTGATATTGCGGATCCAACAAAACTGGTTTCGTCGAATTCCGACTTCGTATGCAAAAGTGGCTATTTTTAAAGCTTTGGATGACCCATTTAAATATATAAATATATTTAAATTAAATTAAATTAAATATAAATAAATTTATATTATCGTATATCTTCACATATGATATCGTACAGCCCTAGAATATCATATCATAATTTACAGTTTGGTATTTCAGATTCCAGATTATCTCGATATTCAGTTTATACTGAAAATCTATTTATAACGTATATAAAGCGTCGCAAATTATAGAGGAATTCTACAGCGACTTTTCTGAAATTTGATTTGGACGTAAATCAAAATATACACGACGAAATCCCGATTTTTCTCTTCCACTAGAAAGATATACTCCACCAGCTCCTCACGTTTCTTGTTTCACAGAAATCCGGCTTAAAATGAATCCTGTACATTCATTTGAAGTTTGAATCACCAATTTACGAACTGCAGCGCCATTTCGAGCTCGATTTTAATTATAATATAATTATACGTTCAAACTGTCGTCGATTGAATATATTCGTCAATAAAATTCAACTCTAAGCTGAATTAAATCTAAGGGACGACCCCGTTCACAGAATATTGTGATTTCCAATATTTTTGATTATTTCTGAATTAAATATATTATTTAATTTATTATTTTAATTAAATATTCCCATTTTTAAATTCCACAACCATCAAATCCTTTAATTTACCTTTTAAATAATTAAATAAATTAATTATTATACCTCTGCAAATGCGGGTCATTACACCTATGCCATGAATTTTCATGTTTTCCCATCGTTATCCCCGTAGAACGTACGTATGAATCACATAAAATGTTGGGCTAGCAAATTAGCCCAAACCCATAAACAAAAACGGGAAATAAACAAGGAACATGAAATAAACATAAAATAGCATACATTTAACTTATCACATATAGCTTGGCATAGATGTATCATTATCTTAACTAAACAGGTAAAGGTGAACTTGTGACTAAGTTGGATCTAATTTTCATGTAAACTTAATATGGGTCTAACATGGAGGTTTAACATATAAACAAAATATTAAACCATAATTTAGCATGCTAACTTATGTATGTCAAAACATAAGATAGCCACTATGAACATATTTAAATCACAACTTGGCATGATAACTTATGTGTTAAAACATAAGAGGATTACCATAAACATGTTTAAATCACACTTAGCATGATAACTTGGGTTAAAACATGAGAGGACTACAAATCCAATCTTGCAACATAACTAGATTCAACTTGACATAGTTCTAAATATTCATGAATGTTAATCTAACATATAAGAATGTGATTTAGATCATAAACTTGCAAATAACCACCAAATTACAACATGACATGTTTCACCATTTTGTTGGCAAAATAAATCCATTACCCAATCATAATAGATTACAATAACATACAATATTGTTCATCACCACAAGCATATAGACATGATTAATATACTACATCTTCATCGCCACAAGCATATAGACATGATTAATTACAACGATACTTTAATATAAACGAGAATCAAATCTTATACATAAGCATCATTCTATATCGAAATTACAACATGTCATGATTCAATTGAAAGAATGTTTAAATCTGCGTAATAACTAACTTACAAACTAAAAAGGAATTCTTGCGTTCTGAAATCTGAATTCTGAAATTGGAGATGCGCGGCTTTGATGAAGATCGTTGAATTAGACTAGTTTTAATTTGATTTTTTTGATGTAAGCTTTTAACTCGTCTTTGAATTGAAAAAGGTGACGACCACTCCAAGTTCTCTACTGATGGCATTTCAGTTCTAGGATTATTTTTCTATGTGTTTTTAGGTTGAGTATTGAGTTGTTTATATAGAATTCCATTTTAATTATAGCCGTCGGATGAACCTAGGGTTAATCACATCTACTCAGACTAGATCATGACCATCCAGAAACCCTAGTGAATCAGCAGCAAGTCATCAGTCGTTCAAAATTCAGATCTGGCCGGGTGCCAGGTCGACCCTAAGGTCAACCCCCAGGTCGACCTCTAGGGGGGAGGTCGACACTAGGGTCGACCCCCTGGTCGACCTGCCTGGGCGGGAATTTTCCCGCCCAGCCCGCTTCTGACTTCTGTTTGAATTTTGAAATCATTTTCGAGTTGTTTGAATTCATTTGAATTTTCTGGAAACTTCTGATAGCCATAACTTCTTCAAACGAAGTCCAATTTACGCAAACTCGGACTCTATCTCAACCAGAATTCCGAGAAGAACACAATGGCGTAACCCGTTTCCCTTAATTCTCATATTTTAAATTAAGTATTCTTGGATTCATTATTATAATGTTAATAGAAAATACGGGGTGTTACATTCTCCCCTCCTTTTAGGATTTCGTCCCCAAAATCCCCAAGTCGAGAAGAACTTATATCCTACCATCCAAACACCCATCTACTCAACCATCAAAAACAGGCGTCCATTGTCCTTAAAAGGTTTCTAATGCTTCATGATCATATGCATTGTGTGTGTACATGTCCTTATCTAATGCAAAATCAGGCAGTCTACTGATTCAGTTGACATCCTTAATGCAAATTATGTCAGTGCCATGAGTCCATTATGAATGCAATTTTTCCTACTCAAAATTTCTTACATGAGTGCACAACCATTCATACAAATGCAACGTCCATGTGCTAACACATCAAGTTTCAATCCATATACAAATACATATATGCATATGCAATATGAAAGTGACTGAGCCGATCTAATACCTAATGTGTGTGTATATGCATCCACGAGCAACCACTTGCAATCACTTGCAACTATCAACCATAACATGTTTCAATTACATGTTTACATCCAAAAGGGTTCCTACCTAAGGATAAAGGATAGGATCGAGGAGATATACCTAAAAAGATAGATACGAACATAAACTTGAGGAAAAAGATATTAAAGATGTACCCTCAAAAAGAAAAGGGTAGGTTGCGCGTATTCTGTGCTCAGTTTCCCAAGACGCGTCTTCCTTGGTGTCGCTCCATTGAACTTTGACGAGTTTAACTTCCCGGTTGCGTAGCTTTTTTACTTCTGTTCCCATGATATGGGTTGGAACTCTCCTCACAGTTGTTTCTCGTTCAACTTCAACTTCCTCTAGCATACTTGGTTCTACCACTTCCGCAGACTCGTGTAAGCATTTCCGCAGGTGAGAGACATGAAAGACATTATGAATCCCGGCCAATCTTTCGGGTAGTTGTACCCTATATGCCATCTTCCCAATCTTCTCGATGATAGGGAACATTCCTACAAATCTTGGTGCTAACTTTCCTGCGGATCCAAAGCGAGCGACGTTCCTCAAAGGAGATACTTTAAGGAACACCTTGTCTCCAACTTCGAATTCAAGGTCAGTTCTTCTTTTGTCTGTGTAGGACTTCTGTCTATCTTTGGCAGTCTTCATTCTTCTTCGTATCAAGTCTACTTTCTCTGAAGTCTCCCTAATCATGTCTGGTCCAAGTATGAGCTTGTCTATGGACTCCCACCAGCAAGTTGGTGACCTGCACGGTCTTCCATATAAAGCTTCGAAAGGCGCCATTCCTATAGTAGCTTGGTAGCTATTGTTGTAAGCGAATTCCACCAAAGGTAGATGATCCTTCCATGTTCCTCCGAAGTTAATAATACATAACCTCAAGAGGTCTTCTAATACTCTGTTGACTCTTTCCGTTTGGCCATCGGTTTGAGGGTGATAGGTCGTGCTTAAGCATAACTGTGTGCCTACAGCCTCTTGTAAACTCTTCCAAAACTCGCTCGTGAAGATAGGGTCTCGATCACACACTATGATGGAGGGTATCCCACGGAGTCGAACTATCTCCTTAAGATATATGGATGCTAGAGATGAGGCAGTCCTTCTACTTTTGACGGGTATAAAGTGGGCGTTTTTTGTGAGCCTGTCCACTATTACCCAAATACTAGTGTTGCCCTCCTTGACCTTGGCAACCCATCAACAAAGTCCATTGAAATGCTATCCCATTTCCACTATGGGATCTCTAGAGGATGGAGCAGACCGCCAGGTTCTTCTGCTCCGCCTTGACTTGTTGGCATATTAAACACTTAGAAGCAAATTCAGCTACGTCTTGCTTCATGCCATTCCAAAAGAAAACTCTTTTGACGTCTTTATACATTTTGTCTCCGCCTGGGTGTATGGTCAGCTTGGAATGGTGTGCCTATTCTAGAACCACCTTTACCAAACCCCTTGCTTGTGGGACACATAGTCTTCCATCTCGTCTCAACCAGCCCTTGGCATCCATGGAGTATCTATTGAGGTGACTAGAAGTCTCACCCCTAATTAACTTGTCCATCACTTCGGCTAGCTGAGGGTCTTCTCTTTGCGCGGCTCCGATCGAGTCTAATAGAGTTGGTCGCACTTCTAATGTTGCTAGCAAGCAAGGTACAAAGTCAGAGGAGGGTCTGAAGTTAAAGCTTGATATGAACTCCAAGCTTTGCCTTTCCACAAAGAGAGGGCTTAAGGTCGGTTTCTTTCTGCTCAAGGCTTCAGCTACTGCATTTCCCTTGCCATGAGTGTAGGAAATCTCGAAATCGTACGAGCCAAGAAACTCCATCCACCTTTATTGCCTCAAGTTGAGATCTTTTTGCGAGAATAGGTATTTCAACGATTTATGTTCAGTATACAGTTCAAATTTCTCACCTAGGAGATAATGGCGCCAAGACTTAAGCGCAAAAACGATGGCTGCCAACTTTAGGTCAGGGGTTGGGTAGTTTTTCTCATGTACTTTCAACTGTCTTCCACCATAAGCCACTACCTTCCATTCTTACATCAGAACAGCGCCTAGTCCCGTTCTGCATGCATTTGTGTATACTGTAAACATCTTGCTTCCGTCAGGCAATGTCAGAACTGGGACTGTTGTTAGAGCCCTTTTCAAACGTTGGAAAGCAATATCGTAATCCAAATCCCAATTGAAAGCTAGGTTCTTCTTTGTCAATCTTGTTAGTGGAGCTGAGATTTTTGCAAAATCTTTGATGAACTTTCGATAAAAGCATGCTAGCCCGAGAAAGCTTCAAACTTCGGTTGCGTTTCGAGGGACCTTCCAATCTTGCACAGCAACCACTTTCGCGGGGTCCACGGCTATCCCCTCTTTGGACACCACGTGCCCAAGGAACCAAACTTCTTCTCTCCAGAATTGGCATTTAGAGAATTTAGCTTTCAACTGATGTGCACGGAGAGTATCCATGACTTCCTTTAAATGCTGAGCATGCTCTTCCTCATTCTTTGAGAAGATCAAAATATCGTCTACGAAGACCACCGCAAACTTGTTGAGGAACTCTCGGAACACCCTGCTCATTAAATCAACGAAGTAAGCGGGTGCATTTGTCAAGCCGAAGGGCATGACCAGCCACTCGAAGAAACCATCGGGAGTTCTGAACGCGGTCTTATCAATGCTGTCTTCAGCCACTCTTAGCTGATGAAACCCGGTAGCTAAATCTAATTGGGAGAAAACCGATGCACCTACAAGCTGATCGAACAAATCATCTATTCTCCGGAGTGGGTGCCTATTCTTTTTGGTCATCTTGTTTAGCTCTCTATAATCAACACACAGGCGAAGCGAACCATCGGCTTTGTTCGCGAACACTACTGGAGCACCCCATTCAGAAATACTCCGTCTTATGAACCCCTTTTCAAGCAGCTCTTTGATTTGCTTGCTGAGCTCCTTTCTCTCCCTTGGGGCCATGTGCCTAATGGGTAAAGCAACGGGCTTTGCATTATCAACGAGGTATATGCGGAAGTCTATCTCCCGCTTCAGAGGTAAGCCCTTTGCCTCTTCAAACACATCTGAGTATTCATAGACTACCCTTACAGACTGCAAGTTCTCAACAGACGCATCAAGAGATTCTAGATAACTAAGCATAACGGAGTTCATGGGATTACAAGAAATTTCGAGAGTGTTACCAAGGCGAGTCATGAGTCTAACCACTCTCTTTTCACAATCGAGGACGGCACCATTACTGGATAGCCAGTCCATGCCTAGAATCAACCCATAGCCTGTGAAGCCCAAAACAAAGGCATTACATCTGAACCCAACGCTTAGTATAGATATTTTCAAATCCAAACAAACCATTGACAAATAGGCTGAGCCCCCAATTGGATTTGAAACACCCAAGGGATCCTCTACTATACTGATGTCTAGGTGCAGAGATTCCACTAAAGCAGTAGATATAAAAGTGTGCGATGCGCCAGAATCAAATAGTGTACGAACAGGATGATCAAAAAGATAAACTAAACTTTCGACAGAAATATTTCTACCTCGTTCTTGTGGAGGTGCCGTGAGAGCGTGAACTTGTCCTCCAGAAGAAGGTCTAGCTCCCTGCCCTTGCTTCTTTGGGCAGGCCCTAGCCATGTGTCCTGTCTCACCACAGTGGAAACAACCACCCATCTTCCTTTTCTTCTTCTTTCAGTCTTTGATTAGATGCCCGGGAATGCCACAGAAATTACACTTTCTCTTTTCACGGGGTTTGTTGTTCTTCCCGCCTTTCTTTGAATCAGCCTTCTTGTTCTGCGACCCTTCCCCCTTCTTATCTTGAGGCACTTCAGCTTTTGCCCCATTCTTGCCCTTGTCTTCCTCATGTAAGAGTGCCATGTCCACTAACCTCTCGTAAGTAGCCCCCATAGGTATATGGGTCATAACCAAGCTGTGAAGTGGCTCATTCAATCCCTTGACAAAACGGAGAGCCTTCTTATAAGGAGTATTCAGTAAGTCCAGTCCAAATCGGGCCAGCTGATTGAATTGATTGACGTATTCCTTGACCGTCATACTTCCTTGCTTAAGAGATAAGAACTTTTCCAGCTGTAAACTTCGTTCAGCTTGTGAGAGGAATTTCATCTCAAACCTTATTTTGAAATCCATCCACGTTTCAACAGGTCTTCCAGCATTAGTGACTTCCCACCAATAAGAAGCTTCATCTTTGAGTAACCACTTTGCCAACTGTATCTTTTGTCTATCATCCACCTCGAAGATATCGAATAGATCTTCAGTTTCTTTGAGCCAATTCCTTGCTTCTACAAATGATTCAGTTCCCTTGAAATCCTTTCCACCCATGTCCCTAAAGTCTCTTCAAATCTTTGAGAAAGCATTTGTACGCGGAGGAGGAGGAGGAACCGCCGCAGCTGGAGGAGGAGGAATATCTGCTGGGCCCGCATCGTTGACCCTAGCCTCTAAGTACCTCCTGAACCAACCAGGTATCGGCACACCCTCTAGAAGGTTAAGATTCCCAGACATGCTGAAACGAAAAAGAAAAGATTCAAAACAAAGGATAGAATGATAGGGCATATGGCTTTGGGGGATTATGCCTTTAAAATAAAATAACACTTTTTCTTGTAAAATACTTCTTTATATTTCTTTTGAAAATAGTTTTTTCAAAAATTCTTATCTGATCTAGTAAAACTTTTGCTCTGATACCAAGTGTAACACCCCACCTCGTTTAAGGTCACTCACAAAGGGAATGCCTTAACTTTGGTGGAGGGTTATAGGTACAAGACACAGAAAAATTTACAAGACAGATATATTTAAGCAGCGGAAATTCAAATATTTATTGCATACGTAGTTCAATACAAAAGCATTACATCAAATTGTCTCAAAATAACATCAAAACATTACACCATAATTTCTGTCTTGATTATTCAATAAAGAAGCATAAACCAAAAAGTAAAAATGCATAAATCCCCAAGGATAATGACCAAGAGCCATAACCAAGGTAGGAGAGAGTCCAAATCACACATCTACTTTCTTGAAGCTTGCAAAGAATCAGACTAAGCTGCAGTATTCCCTCCGTGTGGACCTGGGGGGAAATGGAAGAAAAGAGGACGAGAGAAAATGGGTCAGATAATAAGTCTGGTAAGTTCAGTGATTACTAGTATTTAAACAAGGAAAGGGATCATGACAGTGATAACAGAACATAGGACAATACCCTAATATAAGATAAGAGGAACATGTGATCACACCCATTACTATAGTCTATGCACCTACTTAACCATTGGTTCAACCAGCCCCACGTGTTTATAACAAACGATCCCCTTAATGATCGGCTCCTACTCGCATGCATTCATATCCTATGTCATTCGGCCCCGTTTGACTGTAGATACCTGTGCTGGTCCCACCATGGGGTGTATCAGTCCCTCTGGTGGCAACCCGACACGATTCAAGATGCACAGTGTACACTACTGATGCCCAGTGCCTGATTTTTCCACTCCGGAGTACGTGCATGCCCATACTCCATCGGAACCTACACTGGCCCACCAACTGCCGACGTTTTGACCGCTTATAATTCAGCCCAGTAATCGTGCCCCACCCTGCCTAGTTTCAGGGTACCATGATACATCTATGTGGGTTACTCTTGAAACGGGTCCCCGTTACTAGGGTTTTCAAATCAATGTTTATTTGGTTAAGTGTCCAAGTTTACCTAACCCCACCCATTCGTTCAGTTAACATGTTGAATCAGTTAAGTGTTTCCCTAAATTGACTTAACCCTACCAATCCTGACTTAGCTTTAATTTATTAAAGCACCAACCACTCACATTAGACAGGTCTTATTGTGGTCATTGGATGTGCCGGTCGGTTTCGGGCAGATTTACACCACAACTCAGTCTAACCTCGGGTTCTTTTTGGGCTTGATGCACTAACCACCCACATTAGACAGGTCTTGTTGTGGTCAATGGATATGCCGGTCAGTTTCGGGCAGATTTACACCACAACTCAGTCTAACCTCGGGTTAGGCATATTCGTCTTTTCTAAATTCATATTTTTCTATATATGTCAAATTTCTTTATGTAAATTAATTTTAATTTACTCATGCCATGATTATCTTTTCAAATATTGCTCACAATAAATGGTATATCAAATATACCATTTTATGAACAAACCTATGCCATGAATTTTCATGTTTTCCCATCGTTATCCCCGTAGAACGTACGTATAAATCACATAAAATGTTGGGCTAGCAAATTAGCCCAAACCCATAAACAAAAACGGGAAATAAACAAGGAACATGAAATAAACATAAAATAGCATACATTTAACTTATCACATATAGCTTGGCATAGATGTATCATTATCTTAACTAAACAGGTAAAGGTGAACTTGTGACTAAGTTGGATCTAATTTTCATGTAAACTTGATATGGGTCTAACATGGAGGTTTGACATATAAACAAAATTTTAACCACAATTTTGCATACTAACTTATGTATGTCAAAACATAAGAAAGCCGCTTTGAATATATTTAAATCACAACTTGGCATGATAACTTATGTGTAAAAACATAAGAGGATTACCATAAACATGTTTAAATCACACTTAGCATGATAACTTGTGTTAAAACAAGAGAGGACTACAAATCCAATCTTGCAACATAACTAGATTCAACTTGACATAGTTCTAAATATTCATGAATGTTAATCTAACATGTAAGCATGTGATTTAGATCATAAACTTGCAAATAACCACCAAATTACAACATGACATGTTTCACCATTTTGTTGGCAAAATAAATCCATTACCCAATCATAATAGATTACAATAACATACAATATTGTTCATCACCACAAGCATATAGACATGATTAATATACAACATTTTCATCGCCACAAGCATATAAACATGATTAATTACAACGATACTTTAAGATAAACGAGAATCAAATCTTATACGTAAGCATCATTCTATATCCAAATTACAACATGTCATTATTCAATTGAAAGAATGTTTAAATCCGCGTAATAAATAACTTACAAACTAAAAAAGAATTCTTGCATTCGGAAATCTGAATTCTAAAATTGGAGATGCGCACCTTTGATGAAGATCGTTGAATTAGACTAGTTTTAATTTGATTTTTTTGATGTAAGCTTTTAACTCGTCTTTGAATTGAAAAAGGTGACCGCTACTCCAAGTTCTCTACTGACGGCATTTCAGTTCTAGGATTATTTTTCTGTGTGTTTTTAGGTTGAGTATCGAGTTATTTATATAGAATTCTAGTTCAATTATAGCCGTCGGATGAACCTAGGGTTAATCACAGTCACTCAGACTAGATCAGGACCATCCAGAAACCCTAGTGACTCTGCAGCAAGTCATCAGTTGTTCAAAATTCAAATCTGGTCGGGGGCTAGGTCGACCTCTAGGTGGGTAGGTCGACACTAGGGTCGACCCCCTGGTCGACCTGCCTGGGCGGGAATTTTCCCGCCCAGCCCACTTCTGACTTCTGTTTGAATTTTGAAATCGTTTTCGAGCTGTTTGAATTTATTTGAATTTTCTGGAAACTTCTGACAGCCATAATTTCTTCATACGAAGTCCAATTTACGCAAACTCGGACTCTATCTCAACCAGAATTCCGAGACGAACACAATGGCGTAACCCGTTTCCCTTAATTCTCATATTTTAAATTAAGTATTCTTGGATTCATTATTATAATGTTAATAGAAAATACGGGGTGTTACACTAGTGGCCCGAAGATGATTCTGATGATTGAGTACTCGTCATCAGAATTTATGTTCGAGTGACGGAAGTGGGATTTCTATATGATTCCAATTGACTGGTGTGAGAACCAAAATTAGGTAGGTTCTATTATTGTGATATGGCACCAAGAATGTGATTTTTTGACTATGTATCCAAATTATGAATTTGAAACGTTAATCAACTAATTGATTGTTGGTTGTGTTGTTTGATTAATTAAATGTTGAACCTTTAGCCGAATTGAACCAAATAGTGAGTTGTATTGAAAATTTGTCGCATCTGCATACATATACATATACTTATATTGAACAGTTCATAGCATCGAGGCTAGAGCAGAAGAATAAAATTGTTTGCCCGACAAATAGGTACATGTTTACAAATTTATTGGGTTTTTGATGATTTTATGAGCCGATTGGCTAGCGCTTGGCTGTTTCTTTTTTTTTTTTGGATTGGTGAGGGCCATGGGAGGCTATTTGAAATATCCCGAAGCTCCCGGTGCAGGGGAGGTTATGGCGAAATTTTTCGAAAATTTAGGGTGTTAGCCAAATTTTTGAAAAAATTGAAAAGTTCTTAGAAACTGAAAAGTTGAAGAACTTAAGCCGTAATGAAAACAATGGAAGTTGAGTTGGTTTGTAAAACAACTTTCAGCTTTGTTCCTTTTCGGGGACGAAAAGTTTTAAGTGGGGGAGATTGTAATAACCCGGAAATCTGAGCCAATTTAAAATTTTTATTTTGGCAATTTTAGTCAATTTTGGATATTTAAAATGAATTATTTTAAATAAAAATGACGAGAAATTAATTTTGAATAGAATTAGAACGTATACATTTATTTGAATCGTCGTTAGAATATAAATATTTTATTTTAATTATAAAAGGAATTGAAAATGGCGTGGTAGTTTGAAAATTCGATTTCAAATTTCAAATGAATGTACAGGATTCAAAATACACCGGATTTTAGCGAAACCAAAAATATTAAAATCTATTTGAAATTATCTTTCCAACGAATCCGAAAAATTGAAATTTCATAGCGGGGATAAAAAGTTATGTCCAATTAAATATTCAGAATAGTCGCTATGGAATTTTGGCCCTTAAAAATGGAAATTTTGCAAATGACCTCGGTTTTCGACGAAACCACTTTTGTTGGATCTGGGATGTCAAATTATTGCTAAATCCCAAAATTCGTAATTTTCTGAATCAATATGTGAGCATGGCGAAGGAAAACGTGTTTGACCGGTTTCAGTTGATTTTAATCGACTGGAAAATAGCCATTTTTCAAACGGTCTCAGAATTTGATGAAATTAGTTTTGTTAGGACCGTATCGTTAATACGAAGCTAGAAATAATTTTTATGGAATTTTTCGAGTCAGTATGTGACCCCAGTAAATTGAAATGCGCGTTCAAAATCAATATATAGATTTATATTTTGATTTTGATGGAAACTGATCGAAACGGTCGAATGAGCTTACCGGACATATCCCATTGTGTTCGGAATGGGGGTAATTAGCTAGGGCGACAGTCGTTAGGATTCGATTGGAGTTTATGGTGTTAAACAATTAAATAATGAATTAAAATATTATTAAATTATAAAATATAATAAAACCCCCTCCCTTCCCTTCTCCTAAGTCAACCCCCCCCCCTCATTAATCGTTCAAATCAAAAAAGAAGAAATAGAAAGAAAAAAATAAAAAACCGCCGCTCAACGCCAGCCCCTCCACCTTCCTCCGCGACCGCCGCAAGGGCACCCCCCCTCCGGCAAACCCCTTCCGACGTCGAAGCACCCCCCTTCCCTCTAATCAAAACCGCAACTTCCCAAACCCTCCAGCCCCAATTCGATCCCCCCTCACATCGCGACCACCACAGCAGCCAACGCCGCCCCTCAGCCCTCCTCCGACACACACCGACGAACTGCGATCTCTTCCCCCCTCTTTAACGCTGTAAGTTCTTTTTATATTTTATTTTATTTAAAGTATTTGATTTTTATGTAAATAAAAATGAGGGTTTTGTGTAAGTAAAAATCATATTTTTCATGGTGTAAATATTAGGTTTATCCTTGTAAAAGGATTTGATTTTTAACTGGAAGTTTATATTTTTAATATAAGAAAGTTCATATTTTCAAAAAGAGTAAAGTTTATATTTTTAATGAAGCAAAGTTTATATTTTTAATTAAGAAAAGTTGTATTTTTAAAATTAAAATAAAAGGAAGTGAGTTTTAAAATGAAGAAGACAAGATTTTTATAAGCAAAAAGATTTGATTTTATAAATATGGTTTTAGAATAAAGATGATATTTTTATCATCTTGAAAGCGAAGTAAAGATAGGATTTTTATTTACACACTAGCGTAATAAAAATATGATTTTTATATTATAGAGATAATAGAAATATGATTTTTATATTATAGAGATTATAAAAATATGATTTTTATAAGACAAAGAATATAAAAATACGATTTTGATATATGTTGTAGTGAAATAAAAATTCGATTTTAATACGTGTAGCAGATTGAAAATATTTTTTTATATAATATAGAATATAAAAATATATTTTTTATATATGTATTGGAATAAAAATATAATCCTTATAATGAAAACATCGTGTTAAAGATGCTATTTTTATCATCTTGAAAACGAAGTAAAAATATGTGATTTTTATATGTGTAGTCAATACGGATAACGAAAGTGGTAAAAGGCGAGCACGGCGAAGATTTTCTACATAAGAAGAGTCATGGCATTTGGTTTAGCTTCCCTGTGAGAACTCCTCACTTTTAATTTTATTTCTAGTTGAAATATATACTAGGATGTAGACGGTGCTTAGCAGCAGCCGACACCCGTCGTCCACAGACCATGGATGGCTTGTTTGATTGATGTGTTGTGAAAGTTGATTGTGTGAAGTGGAATGAATAAAATATTTTATAGTTAAAAATATAGTTTTTAACGTGTATATAAAATAAATATTCATTTACGAATCGAACGATTTGTTTATGAGCACCCATTTGACTGATATTGATTGGGACGATAAATTTTACACATCGCCCAACTGCACAAATAAAATCTGTGTTTGTTGATTTGAAACCCCACACGGGTATTGGGTTGATATTTGACGTACACTAATCCCGATTTTTTAGTTGTATGTCAATCAATGGGTTGACAGACTGTGTAAGCGTTAATTATTTATATTTAATGCTTATGCAGTTATGTGGTGCACTCTGGATGACGGTTGATGATTTATCATTGTTGTTATATACATGTATTGTAGAAAATCCATATAATTAACATTATATGGTAATTGATTGGGCCTCATTCCAATTTGGAAAATAAGGAATATTACAGAAAGAAAATTCATGTGTTGAATAGAAAGAAAATTCATGTGTTGAATAAAAATATATATATTCATGTGTTGAATAAAAATATATATTCATGTGTTGAATAGAAAGAAAATTCATGTGTTGAATAGAAAGAAAATTCATGTGTTGAATAAAAATATATATTCATGTGTTGACTAAAAATATATATATATTCATGTGTTGAATAAAATAAATATTCATGTGTTGAATAAAATAAATATTCATGGGTTGAATAAAATATATACTCATGAGTTGAATAAAAAAAAAAAAATATATATATTCATGTGTTGAAGAAAATATTCATTTGTTGAATAGAATAACGAAGTTATTGAAATATATAAAGCCGTGTGGGTTAGATATGCGCCATTTTGACGTGAATGATATTTATATCGATTTTATTCATTTTTATAATGAATATAGAATAGGAATTGATTTCAAAATATAACGTTTTGAAAATTTTATCATTTATAGATTAATGATATGGAATAATCAATTTTGTTTTGAAATTGAATGTGAAGTTGAAATCGTTTTGAAAACGAATTTAAAACAATTTATAAAATACGTTTTGAAAGGAAATCGACGAAATATATATAATATATATATATTATATAATGGCCTGAATAGAACGCGCCGCGACAGTTCGCGAATTTCGACCATTGACTTCGAATGGATATTACGGGAGATCCGACCATCGGATTCTCCTAAAACCGGAACTGTTGGGTTCGTATCGAAAAGAGCTTTCTAACGAATATTAGAGATTTGAAATCTAATGGTTGGATTTGGAATTATGTCCAAATCAAATTTGGAAAAGGTCGCTGTAAGTGCAGTTCGATGGCCGTTGATGGAAATGGACAGTACGGGCCTTGATAAAATTATTAAAAATATCAATAATTTGTGTAAAATCATAAGAAATGATTTGTGAAGAATTGGGATGAAAAATCCAAATTTGAAAAGATAAAAATAGATTTTTATCGAAATGAACTAGTTTTGAACTAGAATTATAATCCCATTTATTTTTACAATAAATAAAGTGGATTTGAAATGGTTTTGAAAATAACCAGAATTTCCAATAATTGAATTGGAATGGATTTGAATCGAAATTCTCTTTGGAATATTTCGATGTTGGGTTTCGAGATTATACAGATATTGTTATGGAAATTTGAAAGATATATATATATATATATATCGTTATTTCCAATACGATATTTGTTGGTCGTAGAATTTGATATTGAATATAAGCCGATATATTTTCTATCCAGAGCCTTATATTTAATATCAAATGTGATTTTGGGTTGTCGTGAATGGTATCTTTAATAATACAGTTCTTAGACCCAACGGAGTTAAGAAAATCAGAAACTAACTGGAGATTAGTTAAGTTGAATGGTTTCTTGGGTATTGATCTGATGTTGGTTTCGGCCTTCGGGGTTAATACTTAGGGAATGGTTCACTTGCTAATTTATGGTTAAAGGCTGATAGAATGGAATGTGATTTTGGGGTTTATAGTGGGTCGTGTTTTAAATGACATTGGTTCTTTAACCCAGTTAAAGACAGGATATGATTTCCCAAGTTAAATAATCATTGATAGTGATTATTGGGAAGATTAAAACCAAGTGAAGTTTTAATGAATCTTTAATTAGATTGAAATGATCGAGAATGGAGTATCACCAGTTTTGCTCCAGGCGATAGTTAAATCTTTAATTAGATTTGAATGTGAAAAGGTAATTGAATTTACCGATAACACCGTGGTGTTAGATATGAAGTATTACCAGTTTTACTTCATGGGATGAATAGGTGGGGATTGGGAAATTAAAACAAATGATTACTTCGGTAAGGTTCGTTAATCCCGACTAGTTTGGATAAACCATAATTTGTTTTGAATTGATATTCAAAGGAAGATTAAAGAATAAATTTAAAGAATTTATCTTTGATAAAATTAATGGGAACCTTTCCCAAAGTATAAGTATATTTGAATAAAGGAATATTCTGAATTGGAATGAGGCGTATGTTGTGTTTGTGTAACACTTGTTTATCCCATTCTGAATAACTGATTCGACGATGTGTCGAGGATGAAGACGGTGGTCGAACACCGGAGGTCTTCACATCGTTTGGGTGATTACTAATAATCTTGATTGGGCTGTACACCCAAGAGGAGGGAATCAGATAGGTCAGACCCAGAACGAACTTGTATGGACTGTGTGCCTGACATTGGATTTTGCTCTGTGTTGATTGATCTCTATTAAATATACATCTGCCTGGTGAAGGGGAATTCATTCCCTTACTTCACCCTTCTCTGAGACGTACGGGATCAGAGGTTGTATATCGATAGACATCAGTCGCATGGTGTGAATTGCCTGTGTGGCATGCCTAAGTGGCAATTGATCAAGGCTTCTGTTGAAAAGCAAAGTCTTGTGGTTGATGATCAAAGCATCGCCTGTGTGGCATAGCTTTGTGTAACGTTGATTCGCGAGCCTCACACCCCGGTTGTGAACTAGAAACGGGAGAAAGATCAAGGGAGGACATGCGTTTCTTTCTAGCTAGGGTGGTGTCAGTGACCTACCAGCCCTGACATTTATATTATTTTCACCTGTGTGGTTGTTTCTGTTGCGAGGCGCCTCGGATATATCGGTGACTATGTGGAGCCGATAGAGTCATAGGACTCATTTACGCCCTAAAGTACGGGGAAACCCAGTGTTCAGGCATTTTAATCCACATCGGTGCACCGGCCCTGTGGCTCCTAAGAGTTGACAGAGTACTTGCCTGAGGCTCGGGCTAGAGAGTCTCGAATTCAGTAGAGGACGATCCCTTGCCTCGGTTCACAGATGGAAATCCAACTTCCAATACGTGACTTTGCGGTTTTGATTATAGAGCCTAGTATTGGCGACATGATATATGGTACCCTTGTTGTCTATGATTGATACTTATGATTGAAATTGTTTTGACACTATACACTTATAGTAATAAAATATGAAATTTAGCGTATCAAGCATTCTTTGGCTATTATAAGGTAAAACCCTATCCTCCGGCTTGTGTAGCATTGTGTGATGGGACCTGGGTCGTATAATAGCTTCATTATTCTTTATTTAGCATTGCGTTGTTTGTTTTATGCACTGGTACTCTTTGGAGGAAACCCGTTCCGTGTTATACGACGTGGTCCCTTGATTTACCTAACTTTAAAATAAAGATTAATAACTGTTTTAGTTCTCACACCAGTCACATGACTGACCTGGAGTTTATTGTTTTAACCTAAACTCTGGGTGCCCTTATTTCGACACGGGCAGCTAGTAGTTTTGGTTTTGCAGATTTATATTCACAGGAACCTGGTTTACAGCTGGGATGATATCCGGAAAGCTCTGTATCCGTATATCTCTTTTAGCTGTGTATTGTATTATTTTTCCGCTACTATGTAATGTAATGTAATGTATGGTAATCTCTGATATTTTGTGATGTATATTATTTATTCATACTCTGTATATTCTTGTATTCTGATGTAATTGTTGTAATAAACAATGAAATGTTCTTCTGTTTGCGTTCTGATGTGGCTTGTCCTCAGTACAATCCGTGATTTCCCGTAAGGGGGATTTCGGGTCGCAACATATACACACACACACACCAAGATATACATACAATAAATTTTTTTATTATTGCAGTTTTGATATTTTATACTCTACACCACTTCAAACTTTTCTCTTTAGATGTGATAAAGAGTTTTGAAATAGAAAACAAGTTGAGAAAAGATATGTAAAGTACAGATTCTTTTATTTGCAATTTGCATTGCCAGTCTCCATAATTGAATATAAATTGCTTTTTTCACTCTAATTTGGTGTATGTAAAGGCTGAACAAAATATAAATGATTTAAGTCGTAAGGTTTGTTCCTTATAAATGATGTGTTATTCTACTATATTAATGTTGAATAAGTTTGTAATGTATTTTAATATAAGAGTGAACATGCTAAATGTCTAAGGACATTATTGTAATTCTAATGCTTAAGGAATCTATTTTACTATGTGAATGAATAAAGATGTTTTCTTCTCTTCCTAATGTCTTCTATTCTTATTTTATTTTGTAACAAATTAAATATTGTACCACATAAATAAGTTTTAACTTTAACAAGAATATCATCTATCTTAACTGTTTTGTTACGTACACATCTAAAGCTTCACTTTGGACTATTCTAATTCTACATATTAATCATCCATTAACCATCTCTAGCTATTTCACTTCACACCCTTGAATTCTAAACTGAAGTATATATAAATCTATTATGTATATAATAGATACCTTTTTACATACAATAACATGTCTACTCTATTTCTTTAAAACAACAAACAAGGTATTATGTAATTTGTTTTATAAACTGAATATATACCATTATTTGTTGTACTATCCAAACAGGCGAGATATTTTGGTCTATAATATTTTAGACTTTCTTCCATTGCTTTTGATATAACATTTTGGTCTATAATATTTTAGACTTTATACCATTAATTATTATTTTTATTTGTGGAATCAGGAAGAGGAAAACGGTGTGCCTTTAGCATCACTCTATTTTTTGCCGGTTTTTAGTCTCTCACTCTCACTGAAACCTACAAGATAATGTTTCCTTCTTTTGGCTCATCAATTAAGTGCCATTGATATGCTTAATTTATAGATCTACTGTGATTTTATTGTTGTTGTGGGTTTATATCTGCTATGAAATGAGTATTTCATTTTGTAAAAAGTTGTTTAATGTTATAAAATAAAACAGAACAGATAATAAACACGAAGCCATTAGAGAGAACAGAAAAAGATAGAGGAGATACTTTTATTTCTATTACTTCAATTGTATACAATTTCTATTACATTGGCTCCTTTATATATAGGCCCTGGAGCTGATGTTAGACATATTCCCATGATGTGGGACTAATAGAATATGACAAGAGCATATTCACTCATATATATTACAACACTCCCCTTTGAATATGCGTCTTCAAAATCTTGAATGCTCTACTAACTTGAAGTTGTCCCTTTTAAAACATATATGATGATTGCTTCCCCTTATAATTATCTTGCTTGCATACATCTGTTCAGTTGATACAACTATTGACTGTTGCCTTCAAAACTCTATCAGGAAAACCCAACGGGAAAAACCTTGAACGAGAAAAGTGTACAACGTCCAACATTATGAAAATCATATTAAAATGATATTCGTTAAAAGAGTTTGATGCTTCACGATCAAAACAATGCCTCATTATAAACCTTTTTATAAAAAACCATTAACAAGGAAAAGAATGAAAATTAATTTCATCTTTAGGTAGCATGTTTTACAATGTTACCATAAGGGTTGATACTTCAAGATCAAGATTGTAACAACCCGAAAATCTGGGCCAGTTTAAATTTTTTATTTTGGCAATTTTAGCAAAGTTTGCACATTTAAAATGAATTATTTTAAATAATATTGACGAAAATTTATTTTGAATATATTTAGAACGTATATATAATATACGCGTCGTCGTTAGAATATAAATATTTATATATAATTATAAATAGAATTGAAAATGGCGCGGTAGTTCGATAATTCGATTTCAAACTTCAATTGAACGTACCGGGTGCAAAACAATCCGGATTTTAACGAAACCAAAAATAATAGGATCTAATTGATGATATCTTTCCAACGAACCTGAAAAATTGAAATTTCATAGCGGGAATCAAAAGATATGTCCAGTTGAAAATTCTGAATAGTCGTTGTGGAATTCAGGCCCTTAAAAATGGAAATTTTGCAAACGTCCTCGGATTTCGACGAAACCACTTTTGTTGGGTCCGTGTTGTCAAATTATTGTTAGGTTTCAAATTTCATAATTTTTCGAATCAATACGTGAGCGTAGCAAAGGAAAACGCGTTTGACCAGTTTAAGTTGATTTTAATCGACTGGAAAATGGCCATTTTTCTAACGGTGTCGGAATTCGACGAAACTAGTTTTGTTAGGACCGTATCGTCAATACGAAGCTAGAAAATATTATTCGAGAATTTTTAGAGTTAGTATGCGACTCCGGGTAAATTGAAATGTGCGTTCAAATTCAATATGTAGAGTTATATGTTGATTTTAACGGAAACTGATCGAAACGGTCGAATCAGCTTATGGTACATATCCCATTGTGTTCGGAATGGGGGTAAAACGCTAGGGACGACAGGCGGTGGGCCTCGTTTAGAGGTCGTATGAAAAAGTCAACTTTTTGAAGAAAAAAAATATAAAAATAAAATAAAACTTCTCTCCCTTTCTCCTTACCTCCTCTAAGCCCCCCCCCCGATTCAATTAATTATCAGTTTAAAAAAAAAGGGAGGACGCGCCTGCCCTAGCGCGCCGCCATCGATGGCGACCTCCCCATCGCCGGAGCTCCACCAAGGCCATACCCCTCTTCTCGCCGTCCCTCTCCCCCTACAGCCCCTCCGTTACCCCAAAACGCGAGCCCCCCTCGACTTCATCGGCCGCCGCCACCAAGCCCCACCACGACATCCTTAGCCACCTCCTTTCCCATCTGCGCCGCCTCCTTTCCCATCTTCGCCGCCTCCAGTCCCCTGCCGTTGTCCCTCCACCTCCAATTTCACAGCAACGCCACCGCGCCACCCGTTTGCGAGCACCTCCACCAGGAACACCAGCAGCTCTGCCCCCCTACTACACCGGAAGCCCTAAATATCGATGTAAGTTTCTATTTAATATAAAAATAGATTTTTATAGCTAATTAAAATTAGATTTCTACGCTAATGAAGTTTAGATTTTGTTGATGGAAAAGATTAGATTTTTACATTGTAAAAGAATGATTTTTATTCATATAAGAAGATACGATTTTATATTTAAAAAGATAGGATTTTTATATTTATAAGGTTATGAACTTCGTATTTAAAAAGGTATGATCTCTATATAGAGAAAGGCGAAATTTCATATAGAGGAAGTTTGAATTTTTATAGAGAAAAAGACGATATTTTTAACAATGAAAAGAATGGAATTTTTATACATGAAGTGATAATATAGAAAGGTTAAAAATATAATTTTTATATGTGATTAGCGAAGAAAGGAATAATTTTTATCGCATGTAAAGGTTAAAAATATAATTTTTATATTATATAGATAATAAAAATGTGATCTTTATATGGTAGGATATAAAAAGACGATATTTTTATGAAGTGAAAGACGACATTTTTAAAATTGAAAAGGCGGAATATTTATAAATTGAAAAGGCGAAATCTTTAAATTGAAAAGGCGAAATCTTTAAAATTGAAAAGGCGAAATCTTTAAATTGAAAAGGCGAGATTTTTAAATTGAAAAGGCGAAATCTTTAAAATTGAAAAGGCGAAATCTTTATATGAAGAATAGCATGATAAAAATAGAATTTTTATCTATATAGTAGCGGTATAAAAATAGAATTTTTATCTATATATATTAGTGGTATAAAAATGGAATTTTTATCCATATAGCGAAGTAAAAATTCGATTTTTATATATTGAATAGCAAAGTAAAAATTAGATTTTTATATATTGAATAGCGAAGTAAAAATTCGATTTTTATATATTGAATAGCAATATAAAAATGTGATTTTTATATATGTAGTGGCTACGGGCGACGAAAGTGACAAAAGGCGAGAACGACCAAGATTTCCACATGTGAAGAGTCGTGGAGTTGGAATAGCTATCGGTGAGAACTTCTCGCTCTTCAATTTCTTTTTCTAGTTATATATATATATACTAGGATGCAGACGGTGTTTAGTAGCACCCGACACAATCGTCCACAGACCATGGACTTGTTTGTTTGGCTGTGTAGTTGGTTAGATTATTTGAGTTGAATTGAATTGTTTGGTGAAATGAAATTGATTTGATTGATGTGTGAATGGCGTGGGCCATCACTAGACCGGGGATAAGGCTAGGCCTCGTCCCGTTTCTAGGATCATGCCGTTATGCCGCCGAAATTTTCTAAAATAAGTTAGAAAAATAAAAACATCATTTTTATTTTGTAAATGAACTGAATAGAGATTCATGTGTTAAAATAAAATATTTTATCGTTAAAAATATAATTTTTAACGTGAATGTGAATAAATAAATATTCATTTACAAACCGGACGGTTTGTTTATGTACACCTATTTGAAGGACATTGATTGGGACGATAAATTTTACACATCGCCCAACTGCACAAATAAAATCTGTGTTTGATTGTTTGAAACCCCACACGGGTGTTGGGATAAAATACGGCATACACTAATCCCAATAATTAGTTGTATGTCGATCGATTGATTGACAGGCTGTTATAAGCGTTAGATATCTGTATTTAATGCTTATACAGTGTAGTGCACTTTGGATGATGGTTGATTATTTATCGTTGCTATTATATACATGTGTTGTATGGAATCCATATAGTTAACGCTATATGGTAATTGATTGGGCCTCATTCCAATTTAGAAAATAAAGAATATTATAAAGTAAAGGTTCATGTGTTGACTGTACTCATCCATTGAGATTAGTCATGTGTTGAACGAAATATTTTAACAATAAGATTTACATCTTTATCATATATAAAATATATTAAATAACAAAAAGAGTCACACGTGGACAGTACTCATTCGTTGAGATTAGTCGTGTGTTGACAAAAATATAGATTCACGTATTGAATAGGATAAATATTCATTTATTGAATAGAATAACGGAATTATTGAAATATATAAAGCCGTGTTGATTAGAAATGCGCTATTTTGACGCGAACTATATTTATATCGATTATATTCGTTTTCATATTTGAATTGAATCGAATAGAAAACCAATTTGAATTGAATCGAATAGAAAACCAAGTTGAATTGAATCAAATAGAAAACCAATTTGAATTGAATCGAATAGAAAACCAATTTGAATTGAATCGAATAGAAAACCAATTCGAATTGAATCGAATAGAAAACCAATTCGAATTGAATCGAATAGAAAACCAATTCGAATTGAATCGAATATAAAACGAATTCGAATTGAATCGAATATAAAACGAATTCGAATTGAATCGAATATAAAACGAATTCGAATTGAATCGAATATAAAACGAATTCGAATTGAATCAAATATAAAACGAATTCGAATTGAATCAAATAGAAAACGAATTCGAATTGAATCAAATAGAAAACGAATTTGAATTGAATCAAATAGAAAACGAATTGAATTCAAATTGAATTGGAAACGAATTGAAATAGAAGTAAAATCAATTTGAAATGAATTCAAATTGAATTGGAATTTGAATTGAATTCAAATGAATTTTAAAACGAATTATATGGAATATTCCATTTTGATTCGAAATTGAATAGGAAGTTGAATTTGTTTTGAAAACGAAATTAAAATGATTTATAAAATTCGTTTTAAAAGGCAATCGACGAAATATATATTATATATATTATATATATAATATAATGGCCTGAATAGAACGCGCCGCGCCGCGGCAGTTCGTAAATTTCGACCATTGACTTCGAACGGACATTACGGGAGATCCGACCGTCAGATTCTCCTAAAACCAGAACCGTTGGGTTCGTATCGAAAAGAGCTTTCTAACGAATATTAGAAATTTGAAATCTAACGGTTGGATTTGGAGATACGTCCAAATCAAATTTGAAAAAGGTCGCTGTAAGTGCAGTTCGATGGCCGTTGATGGAAATCGACTGTACGGGCCTTGATAAAATTATTAAAAATAGTAATAATTTGTGTAAAATCATAAGAAATGATTTGGGAAAAATTAGGATGAAAAACTCCATATTTGAAAAGATAAAAATAGATTTTTATCGAAATGAACTAGTTTTGAACTAAAATTAAAACCCATTTCTTTTTAAATAAATAAATTGGATTTGAAATGGGTTGTAAATAAAATTGATTTGTGGGTTTATCGTGAAGGGTGTTTTAAATGACACTTGTTCTTTAACCCGATAAATAAATAGAATGTGATTTGGGTTTGTCGTGAACTGTGTTTTAAATGACATTAGTTCTTTAACCCAGTAAAAGGAGTTTAAAGGAATCTGCAATTAGATTGAAATGTGAATTGATAATCTAAATTATCAAATTTGAAAAATAAGCGAGAATGGAGTATCACCAGTTTTGCTCCAAAGCGATAGTTAAATCTTTAATTAGATTTGAACGTGAAATGGTAATTAATTTTACCGATAACACCATAGTATTAGATATGGAGTATTCCAGTTTTGCTTCATGGGATGAATAGGTTGGGATTGGGAAATAAAATAAATACTTACTTCGGTGTGGTTCGCTAATCTCGACTAGTTTGGAAAACCGTAATTTGGTTTGAAATGACATCCAAAGGAAGATTAAAGAATAAATTTTAAAGAATTTATCTTGGATAAAATTAATGGGAACCTTTCCCTAAGAATTAAGATTTAGAAACTAGCTGTAGGTTAGTTAAGAAGAATGGTTTCCTGGGTATTGACCTGATGTTGGTTTCGGCCTTCAGGGTTAATATTTGGGGAATTGCTCTCTTACTGGTTTACGGTTAGTGACTGATGAATTGGAATGAGGCATATGTTGTGTTTGTGTAACATTTGTTTTTAATATACGCGGGTTGTTCGGGAAGGCCGGGTTTATACCCATTCTGAATAACCGATTCGATGATAAGTCGAAGATGAAGACGGTGGTCGAAGACCGGAAGTCTTCACATTGTTTGGATAATTACTGATGATCCTGATTGGGCTGTACACCCAGGAGGACGGAAATAGTTGGTGGTCGTCCAGACGTACTTGGAGATGGATGGATATGCGAGGAAAGTGCCTCCGGTTTCGTTCAGACCCAGAACGAACTTTTAAATGGATTGTGTGTCTGACATTGGATTTTATTCTGTGTTGATTGATTTCTGTTAAATATATAACTGTTTGGCGGCGGAGAATTTATTCTCTTGCTTAACGCCCATCTCTGAGACGTACGAGTTTAGAGGTTATATATCGATAGATATCAATCGCATGGCATGAATTGCCTGTGTGGCATGCTGAGCTGCATGGATCAAGGCTTCTGTTGAAAAGCAAAGTCTTATGGTTGATGATCAAAGCACGGCCTACGTGGCAGCTTTGTGTATAGCGTGGATTCGCGAGCCTCACACCTCGGTATGAGTTAAAAACGGGATAAGGACTGCAGGGAGAGCACGACGTTTCTTTCTAGCTTTGGTGGTGTTAGTGACTTACCAGCCCTGACATTTATATACTTTTCACCTATGTGGTTGTTAGATGAGGCACCTCGATTTTAGGTCTGTAAGTACCGGGAAACGTGTGTTCAGGCATAATTAATCCTCAAACGTAAGAGAGGACCGACCCTGAAGATCCAGGGGTTACCCAGAGTGTGTAGTCCCGAGGCATTTGCTAGAGTGTCTCGAAGCAGAGAGGAGCTTGCCCCTTGCCTCGACTCATGACGGAAATCCAATTTCCAATACGTGTATTGCGGTTTTAATTGTAGAACTAGTATGGCGACATGATATATGGTACCCATGCCGTCTATGATTTATATTTATGATTGAAATTGTTTTGACACTATACACTTATTATAGTATCAAATGATTTGTTTTAAACGTACCAAGCATGTTTGGCTATTATAAGGGAAAACCCTATCCTCCGGCTTGCGTTTCATTGTGTGATGGGGCCTGGGTCTTATAATAGCTTCATTTTTCGAAAAAGCATTGCGTTGTTTATTATATGCACTGGTATTCTTGGGAGGAAACCTGTTCCGTGTTATACGGCGTGGTCCCTTGAATTACTCTCTTTTAAAGTAAAGTTTTAAATAACTGTTTTAGTTCTCACACCAGTCATATGACTGACCTGGAGTTTATTGTTTTAACCTAAACTCTGGGTGCCCCTATTTTCGACACGGGCAGCTAGTAGTTTTGGTTTTGCAGATTTATATTCACAGGATCCTGATTTACAGCTAGAACGATGCTCGGAAAGCTCTGTATCTGTGCATTACTTCTAGTTGTGCTTTTGTGTTATTTTCCGCTGCGATGTATTTAAATATAATTTAAATCTCTGATATTCTTTGTTGTATAATATTTATTCATACTCTGTATATTCTTGTATCTGATGGAATTGTTGTAATAACAATGAAATGTTCTTCCGTCTGCGTTCATTTGTGTGTTGTTCTCAAAGTATTCGCTCTTTCCTTCACGGGGAAGTTACGGGTTACTACATTTGGTATCAGAGCCTTGGTTTACAGAGCTTGAGAACAAGACACATTAGAACCATTAAAAAGAATTCATCAGATATTGGATTAGTAATATCCAATTAGAATGACTCGTTAGAGATAGGATCAGTAGTATCCTAGAACGGGTGTGAAGAGTGTATTTTTCAAATGAAAACAATTTTGTTTTGAAATTTAAATCGTTTTATACGTATTTGAATAATTTATTTATTTTGAATTTGGACAATCCAATATATAAAGATTTTGCATATACGCGTCATGAACGTACATTCGAAGTTTTAATATATTAGATAGATATAGAATCACACTCTAGTCACACGGACCTGATTCTGATGATTGACGCGTCGTCACTAGTAATTAGTTTCGTGTTTCGAAGGTGTGCTTTCTATATGTTTCCATCGACTGGTGTGAGAACCAAAACTAATATAGATAGGTTTATTGTTGTGAATTGGCATCAAAAACATGATTTTCTGTATATATATCAAAATTTATGAATTTGAAACGTTAATCCACTAATTGATTGATGTTTGTGTTGTTTGTTTATTTGTTTGATAATTTTGAACCATTATGCCTAATTGAACCGAATATTGAACTATATTAAAAATTGGTCACATTTGCATGCATATACATGTACTTACATTGAACAGGTCATAGCAAGGAGGCTAGAGCAGAGAATAAATTTTGTTTGCCCGACAAATAGGTACATGTTTACTATAATTTACTGTTTTGTTTGGGTGATGATGATTTTATGAGCCGCTTGGCTTTTTCTTTTTCTTTTTGAGATCAGAAGGCCTATATGGAAATTTCGGGATTTCCCCGTGCTCCCCGTACAAAGGAGGTTATGGCGAAATTTTTCGAAAATTCCGGGTGTTAGTCAAATTTTTGAAGAATTTGAAAATTCTCAGAAACTGAAAAGTTGGAGAATGGAAGCCAGATCGAACGTAGAGTTGATTAATCAAACCACTTTCGACTTTGTTCCTTTTTGGGGATGAAAAGTTTTAAGTGGGGGAGATTTTAACAACCCGAAAATCTGGGCCAGTTTAAAAATTTTATTTTGGCAATTTTAGCGAAGTTTGCACATTTAAAATGAATTATTTTAAATAATATTGACGAAAATTTATTTTGAATATATTTAGAACGTATATATAATATACGCGTCGTCGTTAGAATATAAATATTTATATATAATTATAAATAGAATTGAAAATGGCGCGGTAGTTCGATAATTCGATTTCAAAATTCAATTGAACGTACCGGGTGCAAAACAATCCGGATTTTAACGAAACCAAAAATAATAGGATCTAATTGATGATATCTTTCCAACGAACGCGAAAAATTGAAATTTCATAGCGGGAATCAAAAGATATGTCCAGTTGAAAATTCTGAATAGTCGCTATGGAATTCTGGCCCTTAAAAATGGAAATTTTGCAAATGACCTCGGATTTCGACGAAACCACTTTTGTTGGGTCCGTGTTGTCAAATTATTGCTAGGTTTCAAATTTCATAATTTTTCGAATCAATACGTGAGCGTGGCAAGGAAAACGCATTTGACCAGTTTTAGTTGATTTTAATCGACTGGAAAATGGCCATTTCTCTAACGGTCTCGGAATTCGACGAAACTAGTTTTGTTAGGACCATATCGTCAATACGAAGCTAGAAAATATTATTCGAGAATTTTTAGAGTTAGTATGCGACCCCGGGTAAATTGAAATGTGCGTTCAAATTCAATATGTAGAGTTATATGTTGATTTTACCGGAAACTGATCGAAACGGTCGAATCAGCTTATGGTACATATCCCATTGTGTTCGGAATGGGGGTAAAACGCTAGGGACGACAGGCGGTGGGCCTCGTTTAGAGGTCGTATGAAAAAGTCAACTTTTTGAAAAATAAATAAATATAAAAATAAAATAAAACTTCTCTCCCTTTCTCCTTACCTCCTCTCAGCCCCCCCCCCCCCGATTCAATTCATTCTCGGTTTTTTTTTTTAAAAAAAGGGAGGATGCGCCTGCCCTAGCGCGCCGCCATCGATGGCGACCTCCCCATCGCCGGAGCTCCACCAAGGCCATCCCCCTCTTCTCGCCGTCCCTCTCCCCCTACAGCCCCTCCGTTACCCCAAAACGCGAGCCCCCCCCTCGACTTCATCGGCCGCCGCCACCAAGCCCCACCACGACATCCTTATCCACCTCCTTGCCCATCTGCGCCGCCTCCAGTCCCCTGCCGTGGTCCCTCCACCTCCAATTTCACAGCAATGTCACCGCGCCACCCGTTTGCGAGCACCTCCACCAGGAACACCAGCAGCTCCGCCCCCCTGCTGCACCGGAAGCCCTAAATATCAATGTAAGTTTTTATTTAATATAAAAATAGATTTTTATAGCTAATTAAAATTAGATTTCTACGCTAATGAAGTTTAAATTTTGTTGATGGAAAAGATTAGATTTTTACATTGTAAAAGAATGATTTTTAGTCATATAAGAAGATATGATTTTATATTTAAAAAGATAGGATTTTTATATTTATAAGGTTATGAACTTCGTATTTAAAAAGGTATGATCTCTATATAGAGAAAGGCGAAATTTCATATAGAGGAAGTTTGAATTTTTATAGAGAAAAAGACGATATTTTTAACAATGAAAAGAATGGGATTTTTATACATGAAGTGATAATATAGAAAGGTTAAAAATATAATTTTTATATGTGATTAGCGAAGAAAGGAATAATTTTTATCGCATGTAAAGGTTAAAAATATAATTTTTATATTATATAGATAATAAAAATGTGATCTTTATATGGTAGGATATAAAAAGACGATATTTTTATGAAGTGAAAGACGACATTTTTAAAATTTAAAAGGCGGGATATTTATAAATTGAAAAGGCGAAATCTTTAAATTGAAAAGGCGAAATCTTTAAAATTGAAAAGGCGAAATCTTTAAATTGAAAAGGCGAGATTTTTAAATTGAAAAGGCGAAATCTTTAAAATTGAAAAGGCGAAATCTTTATATGAAGAATAGCGTGATAAAAATAGAATTTTTATCTATATAGTAGCGGTATAAAAATAGAATTTTTATCTATATATATTAGTGGTATAAAAATGGATTTTTTATCCATATAGCGAAGTAAAAATTCGATTTTTATATATTGAATAGCAAAGTAAAAATTAGATTTTTATATATTGAATAGCGAAGTAAAAATTCGATTTTTATATATTGAATAGCAATATAAAAATGTGATTTTTATATATGTAGTGGCTACGGGCGACGAAAGTGACAAAAGGCGAGAACGACCAAGATTTCCACATGTGAAGAGTCGTGGAGTTGGAATAGCTATCGGTGAGAACTTCTCACTCTTCAATTTCTTTTTCTAGTTATATATATATATACTAGGATGCAGACGGTGTTTAGTAGCACCCGACACAATCGTCCACAGACCATGGACTTGTTTGTTTGGCTGTGTAGTTGGTTAGATTATTTGAGTTGAATTGAATTGTTTGGTGAAATGAAATTGATTTGATTGATGTGTGAATGGCGTGGGCCATCACTAGACCGGGGATAAGGCTAGGCCTCGTCACGTTTCTAGGATCGTGCCGTTATGCCGCCGAAATTTTCTAAAATAAGTTAGAAAAATAAAAACATCATTTTTATTTTGTAAATGAACTGAATAGAGATTCATGTGTTAAAATAAAATATTTTATCGTTAAAAATATAATTTTTAATGTGAATGTGAATAAATAAATATTCATTTACAAACCGGACGGTTTGTTTATGTACACCTATTTGAAGGACATTGATTGGGACGATAAATTTTACACATCGCCCAACTGCACAAATAAAATCTGTGTTTGATTGTTTGAAACCCCACATGGGTGTTGGGATAAAATACGGCATACACTAATCCCAATAATTAGTTGTATGTCGATCGATTGATTGACAGGCTGTTATAAGCGTTAGATATCTGTATTTAATGCTTATACAGTGTAGTGCACTTTGGATGATGGTTGATTATTTATCGTTGCTATTATATACATGTGCTGTATGGAATCCATATAGTTAACGCTATATGGTAATTGATTGGGCCTCATTCCAATTTAGAAAATAAAGAATATTATAAAGTAAAGGTTCATGTGTTGACTGTACTCATCCGTTGAGATTAGTCATGTGTTGAACGAAATATTTTAACAATAAGATTTACATCTTTATCATATATAAAATATATTAAATAACAAAAAGAGTCACACGTGGACAGTACTCATTCGTTGAGATTAGTCGTGTGTTGACAAAAATATAGATTCACGTATTGAATAGGATAAATATTCATTTATTGAATAGAATAACAGAATTATTGAAATATATAAAGCCGTGTTGATTAGAAATGCGCTATTTTGATGCGAACGATATTTATATCGATTATATTCGTTTTTATATTTGAATTGAATCGAATAGAAAACCAATTTGAATTGAATCGAATAGAAAACCAATTTGAATTGAATCGAGTAGAAAACCAATTTGAATTGAATCGAGTAGAAAACCAATTTGAATTGAATCGAATAGAAAACCAATTTGAATTGAATCGAATAGAAAACCAATTCGAATTGAATCGAATAGAAAACCAATTCGAATTGAATCGAATATAAAACGAATTCGAATTGAATCGAATATAAAACGAATTCGAATTGAATCGAATATAAAAAGAATTCGAATTGAATCGAATATAAAACGAATTCGAATTGAATCAAATATAAAACGAATTCGAATTGAATCGAATATAAAACGAATTTGAATTGAATCAAATAGAAAACTAATTTGAATTGAATCAAATAGAAAACGAATTGAATTCAAATTGAATTGAAAACGAATTGAAATAGAAGTAAAATCAATTTGAAATGAATTCAAATTGAATTGAAATTTGAATTGAATTCAAATGAATTTTAAAACGAATTATATGGAATATTCCATTTTGATTCGAAATTGAATAGGAAGTTGAATTTGTTTTGAAAACAAAATTAAAACGATTTATAAAATTCGTTTTAAAAGGCAATCGACGAAATATATATTATATATATTATATATATAATATAATGGCCTGAATAGAACGCGCCGCGCCGCGGAAGTTCGTAAATTTCGACCATTGACTTCGAACGGACATTACGGGAGATCCGACCGTCGGATTCTCCTAAAACCAGAACCGTTGGGTTCGTATCGAAAAGAGCTTTCTAACGAATATTAGAAATTTGAAATCTAACGGTTGGATTTGGAGATACGTCCAAATCAAATTTGAAAAAGGTCGTTGTAAGTGCAGTTCGATGGCCGTTGATGGAAATCGACTGTACGGGCCTTGATAAAATTATTAAAAATAGTAATTATTTGTGTAAAATCATAAGAAATGATTTGGGAAAAATTGGGATGAAAACTCCATATTTGAAAAGATAAAAATAGATTTTTATCGAAATGAACTAGTTTTGAACTAAAATTAATACCCATTTCTTTTTAAATAAATAAATTGAATTTGAAATGGGTTGTAAATAAAATTGATTTGTGGGTTTATCGTGAAGGGTGTTTTAAATGACACTTGTTCTTTAACCCGATAAATAAATAGAATGTGATTTGGGTTTGTCGTGAATTGTGTTTTAAATGACATTAGTTCTTTAACCCAGTAAAAGGAGTTTAAATGAATCTGCAATTAGATTGAAATGTGAATTGATAATCTAAATTATCAAATTTGAAAATAAGCGAGAATGGAGTATCACCAGTTTTGCTCCAAAGCGATAGTTAAATCTTTAATTAGATTTAAACGTGAAATGGTAATTAATTTTACCGATAACACCATAGTATTAGATATGGAGTATTACCAGTTTTGCTTCATGGGATGAATAGGTTGGGATTGGGAAATAAAATAAATACTTACTTCGGTGTGGTTCGCTAATCTCGACTAGTTTGGAAAACCATAATTTGGTTTGAAATGACATCCAAAGGAAGATTAAAGAATAAATTTTAAAGAATTTATCTTGGATAAAATTAATGGGAACCTTTCCCTAAGAATTAAGATTTAGAAACTAGCTGTAGGTTAGTTAAGAAGAATGGTTTCCTGGGTATTGATCTGATGTTGGTTTCGGCCTTCGGGGTTAATATTTGGGGAATTGCTCTCTTACTTATTTACGGTTAGTGACTGATGAATTGGAATGAGGCGTATGTTGTGTTTGTGTAACATTTGTTTTTAATATACGCGGGTTGTTCGGGAAGGCCGGGTTTATACCCATTCTGAATAACCGATTCGACGATAAGTCGAAGATGAAGACGGTGGTCGAAGACCGGAAGTCTTCACATCGTTTGGATAATTACTGATGATCCTGATTGGGCTGTACACCCAGGAGGACGGAAATAGTTGGTGGTCGTCCAGACGTACTTGGAGATGGATGGATATGCGAGGAAAGTGCCTCAGGTTTCGTTCAGACCCAGAACGAACTTGTAAATGGATTGTGTGTCTGACATTGGATTTTATTCTGTGTTGATTGATTTCTGTTAAATATTTATCTGTTTGGCGACGGAGAATTTATTCTCTTGCTTAACGCCCTTCTCTGAGACGTACGAGCTTAGAGGTTATATATCGATAGATATCAATCGCATGGCATGAATTGCCTGTGTGGCATGCTGAGCTGCATGGATCAAGGCTTCTGTTGAAAAGCAAAGTCTTGTGGTTGATGATCAAAGCACGGCCTACGTGGCAGCTTTGTGTATAGCGTGGATTCGCGAGCCTCACACCTCGGTATGAGTTAAAAACGGGATAAGGACTGCAGGGAGAGCACGACGTTTCTTTCTAGCTTTGGTGGTGTCAGTGACTTACCAGCCCTGACATTTATATACTTTTCACCTATGTGGTTATTGGATGAGGCGCCTCGATTTTATGTCTGTAAGGACCGGGAAACGTGTGTTCAGGCATAATTAATCCTCAAACGTAAGAGAGGACCGGCCCTGAAGATCCAGGGGTTACCCAGAGTGTGTAGTGCCGAGGCATTTGCTAAAGTGTCTCGAAGCGGAGAGGAGCTTGCCCCTTGCCTCGACTCATGACAGAAATCCAATTTCCAATACGTGTATTGCGGTTTTAATTGTAGAACTAGTATGGCGACATGATATATGGTACCCATGCCGTCTATGATTTATATTTATGATTGAAATTATTTTGACACTATACACTTATTATAGTATCAAATGATTTCTTTTAAACGTACCAAGCATGTTTGGCTATTATAAGGGAAAACCCTATCCTCCGGCTTGCGTTGCATTGTGTGATGGGACCTGGGTCTTATAATATCTTCATTTTTCGAAAAAGCATTGCGTTGTTTATTCTATGCACTGGTATTCTTGGGAGGAAACCCGTTCCGTGTTATACGGCGTGGTCCCTTGAATTACTCTCTTTTAAAGTAAAGTTTTAAATAACTGTTTTAGTTCTCACACCAGTCATATGACTGACCTGGAGTTTATTGTTTTAACCTAAACTCTGGGTGCCCCTATTTTCGACATGGGCAGCTAGTAGTTTTGGTTTTGCAGATTTATATTCACAGGATCCTGATTTACAACTGGAACGATGCTCGGAAAGCTCTGTATCCGTGCATTACTTCTAGTTGTGCTTTTGTGTTATTTTCCGCTGCGATGTATTTAAATATAATTTAAATCTCTGATATTCTTTGTTGTATAATATTTATTCATACTCTGTATATTCTTGTATCTGATGGAATTGTTGTAATAACAATGAAATGTTCTTCCGTCCACGTTCATTTGTGTGTTGTTCTCAAAGTATTCGCTCTTTCCTTCACGGGGAAGTTACGGGTTACTACAAAGATAATGCCTCATTAAAAACCTTACTAACAAAAACCCAGTGGGAAAAATATTAGTGAAGGAAAAAAGTACATTATAGCATATTTTTATATTCTCCCCCTTACTTATAACTCATTATTCAATTAGTCTATTTATGTAGTCGACGCATGCCAATTTTGTACATCATCTTCTGGAATGTGGATTTGGAAACTACCTTTGAGAACTGATCCAACCGCTTTTCTTGAACTAAAAATGTTTCTCCTCTTTCTTGTTATCCTTTCATTCATGTGTGAAGAGAAATTTAGAAGAAATGTGCTTCATTCTATCACCCTTAATATAATTCTTTTGAATCTGAGCCATGCAAACAATCTTGTCTTCTTCATAAATAATAGTTTACTGCATCAAAAGATGTTTGATGCTTCTGGATCAAAATGTTGCCTCGTCAAAACCTTACTAAGAAAAACCTGATCAGAAAAATCTTAGTGAAGGAAAAAGAGTAAAATATACAATGTCATATTTACTACATCAAAAGTAGTATGATACTTCTGGATCAATGCAATGCCTCGTTAAAATCTTAATAAGAAAAACCCAGTGGGAAAAATCTTAAATAAGGAAAAAGAGTACATTATAACTTATTTTTGTATGTTACTTTTCGGTTAATACTTCTGGATCATGACCCATGCTTCATTAAAAACTTAGTAAGAAAACCTAATGGGAAAAACTTAGTTAAGGAAAAAGAGTACATTATAACAAACTTATGGATGCTCTCCCTGATTTAATAATTTCCTATGAATTTGTATTCTTCTTTCAATAACTCAAATTGCTTATAGATACTTCTTAATGAAGTTTTTCTTTAAAAACTTCAAGTGCATTTCCATGCTTCAAGCATGTTTTCTTATTTAAAACTCCTTCTTTTTGTGATTTGTATGCTACTAATATTCAATTATGAATACACTTCATGTGTTTATAATTTTTTGTTTCGGCCGGACTTGCATGTTGCAATACACATTTGATGAATAAGACAACTTTCATTACAACAACCAAAGCAGGAAGTAATCTACTCATCTTGAAGTATATCAAGATTTTCATTACAACAGTACTTAGAAGAATGCTATAATCTATCATCCATGTTCTTGGTATTCTTTATAATAACAAATGTTATTTATGTTCTTCAGGAACACAACTACCACTTCAATGGATATTAAGAGTTTCATTACAACAATTCTTGAAAGCAGGAATTGATCTACTCATCATGAATTATATCAAGATTTTCATCACAACAATACTTAGAAGAATGACATAATCTACATTTCTTGCTTTTGCATTATTTATCACTACCAAAGTTACTTAAATTCTTTAGGAATTTGTATACTTTCATCGTTTATACCTTCAGGGTATTGTAAGCGTTTTAAACACTTTCACCACTTTAATCAATTCAATTATCTATGAAAATACAATGCTCATGGCACTTGACACTCTATGGTGCTTTAGTAACTTCCATATGCTTTTGTCATTATATATATTTCTTTTTTTATCTTATGAACTACAGGTTCATATCTTATGGACTACAGGTCCATATATCTTATTTTGGAGAATTTCATGATGGCCAATCATGTTTCTCTCTAATACGGGATTTTTAATCCATTTATAAATATAAGCGCTTTATTATTTATTAATTTATCATCGATGATTATTTCTTGTTAGTTCTATACATGACTTATTGAGATCTAAAAAATTATCATGCTTTAGGTACCTAAACCACTTATGGGGTTATTTGGACAATCATGTCATGGATTTCTTTCAAAGCACCCTTAAGTGTTTCTTCCGGAACACTCACCTCCTTTATTTTGCATCTTTATGACTTACTCCAAAGATATTTTGAACTGACTTTTATACCACATTTTCAGCTGTGATTTACATCTTTTGATCATTCGGGGATTCAAATGTATATTGGAGAAAGTCTATTATGGACATAATTGATAATTTATGCTAATTACTTAATACTTTGCATAATTCTATATGTTAGCAAATATTTAACATCGATGATTCCTTTATCCTCCCCCTTAATGTTGACAAACCTTGTCACTTTAAATAATAAACCTACTTTGGATACATTTTTGATCCATTATAGCATTATAGCTAGCAAATACATTAGATGTATTTCAATTATAGGAGGATAATACTCTTATTAGTTGATAAGATGCATTCATATTGTATTGCTTATTCCCTTTCATCGGTCTGATGACTTGGAGGAATTTTCTATCATTTGAATATACACATGACTTCTGGTCATTCAATATTGATGTCGATCGACTTTTTGAATTATTAAATAATATATGCATAATTTATAATACGAGCTCATAACAACTTCAGGTTGTTAATTAAATATTCGCATATATGTGTATATACGTGCGTCCACGTATTACATATGTAATTGATTTACATATTCTTTCTCATTCGAGTTTTCAATCTTAGAACAAATTGTTTATATGGTTCCAATCATTAATGTTTGCTTATCAAGCAATGTCAATGCCAATCTTAAAGATCGTATCATAATATCCAAAACATCTGATTTGGAATTGCATTGAACTTCTGTTCAAATGAAATATATGAACAACTTCAAGTTGTTAATCTATATTGAATTTTTGGTTCAAATAATATATAAACAATTTCAAGTTAGTTAAACTTTATTGAACTTCTGGTTCAATTGTATTGAACTTCTGGTTCCACTGTATTGGATTTCTTGTTCAAATAAAATATATAAACAACTTCAAGTTTATTTTTCAATGCAATATGTAAATATAAATATATAAGCAAGATACAACTCATATTGAAAATTGTGTAATCTTTGGATGCTTTATTATTGTCGCATATGATGTAACTTCTTTAAGAAGTATAATGTTATTATTTCACACAGTTTCAATAAAGCTTCAGGCTTTTAAATTATGAAGTATTTCAAGTTCATTGATTAAGGAACTTCAAGTTCCTATGCATATATACACATATATATGTATATCAAGTTTATTGATTTATTATGAACATCTGGATCTCAATCTTTTAACATACTTTTAATTTAGAAGCTTTTGCATTCTTGCTAATTGTCAAGATTTCAAACTATAAACTTCACCAAAAAAAAAAAAATCTTTTCATAATCCAAAACTTCAGGTCTCAGATCTGATTTATACAACTTCTTCCATTACATTAGATATTAGTTTCCAAATACATCAAATAATAATACATATGTCTATTCTTATTCCAAACACAAACATACATCATTTAACTTACAGTAGCCAATGCTTTTAATGCATTCATAATAATATGGTAATACAATATATATTACCATAACGATACATTGAATGCATTTATTATAAAAAAAACGGAAATAACATACGGTCTAAATATATGAATCAAATAAATAAATTTTACTTAAATCAACATAACAAAATTTGGATCTAGCTAGAGTATTGATCAACATCAAAATTGAAATAAACAACTTATATTTGTACTGCATTCCCAATAATCATATTTTCTAAAATACCATATATGCATAATGTCTAATCGAGAATTGAGTAAAAGTGCATAATTATAGAACCAAAATTTTACATTCTTTAATATGAATAATTCCATAAACTTGTAGATCTATACATAAAATTCACAACATAAAAAATTACAAGTTTTAGGTTCAAATTATACAATCCATATAACAGTCTTTTAGATCTTCCTATTCATATCAAAATTATCTCACACCATTATAGAAACTGCAGGTTCTAAATTTTCCATTTTTAGAACAAAAATTGCTTCTACTTACACTTTAGGTATTTAAGATCAATATTTAAATCTTAGCTTATGATCTTCGAGATGCATATTTTCTTTAGTCATTAAATTTGCATCATTATCTTTCTCATTTGCATATGAACTTCAGGTTCTTCATTTGCATACGAACTTCAGGTTCCTCATTTGCATATGAACTTCGGGTTCCTCATTTGCATATGAACTTCAGGTTCCTTATTTGAAAAAAAAATGTATACGAACTTCATGTCATATGAACTTTTTCTACAAAAAATTTATCACTTTTAATTGTAGAAATATCTTCTGTAGATATTTTATTATTTTCAAATAAACAGATCTCTTCTAAAGATATTTTACCATTTCCAAATATACAAATATCCTCTAAAGATATTTTATTATCACCGCTTCTGGGATGAACTTATCTCCTCCAGAGATAAATATATACAAACTATTGAAATGTCATATTTATATACAAAAATACATATCAAACCTTAAATGCATTAAAAAATTAGGTGTATTAAATAAAAATAAGATTCAAGAGAGAAAAGAAATCACTACTTCTGGAGTGTATGATATTCCTTTAGGGAACATATCTTTTATTTATGTAATTGAAATGCAACAAAAAAAATCTCTAACATATCTTCTAGTATGTTGATTTGCTACATAAAATTAAATCTCTAAAACATCTCTTCAAGAGATTAATATGCATACTATATCTTCAAGATATTCAGTTAATATAAACTATACATGAAAGATATCAGTTAGATGAAACCCGTTTAGATATTTTCTATTGAAACTAATGTTATTGTCACATATTAAAATGTGTGTGTCTCTTTTAACTTCTTCTAGAAGCACAACCTTTTCATGTCACAACATTTAAGAAAGCTTCGGGCTTTTTTTTTTCTTCAACATATGAACTTCATGTTCATACTATTTCAGATTCCAAAGAATTAATATACTTTATGATTCTTCATTTGTTTATTTTTCATAATTCACTTTTGGTGATAGACCAATATTAGATCTGAAATTAATACGATCTTCTAAATACGTATTATATTTACATGTTTCTCTAAGAAACAATACAACATTTCTTCTGGAAATATGAATTATGTAACAAAACCAAATTAAATTCAATGAATTTATTTGAATAGAGAAGAATAAAAATTTGTCGAATCCAAAAAAAATCACTACAATCAACATCAAATTTTTAAATCATGTAGGGATCTCAAATGTATATAATTTGAGTATAATTTTGAGATCAACAATATGATTACATCAAAAAAGAATCAGATCTATAATATAGTGAGATCTGAAATATGATTAACATAATAAGTATCATATCTCAAAGTGTAGATCTATATGAGTTCTACAATTACAAGGCAAAAAAAATCTAGAAGATAGCACAATAGATTTAGATCTAGAATGAGATGATACCTAACAAAAATGGAGATTTGAGAAATCAAATCAATCAGATCAGAAAAATAACCTACTGTTTTGAGATCTGTAATTAGATCGGTTAGAACATCGTGTTGATAACGTGTTATAAAACAAAATAGAACAGATAATAAACAAGAAGCCATTAGAGAGAACAGAAAAAGATAGAGGAGAGACTTTTATTTCTATTGCTTCAAGTGTATACAATTTCTATTACATTGGTTCCTTTATATATAGGCTTTGGAGCTGATGTTAGACTTATTCTCATGATGTGGGACTAAATAGAATATGACAGGAGCATATTCACTCATATATATTACAACATTTAACCCGTTATAATGTAAGTTTGTTTGATGCTTCCAATTCATACTTATCTATCTAATGTAGTGATAATGGAGATAATTGACATGACACTTCACTTGCTTTATATCCTATGGTCCATATGATTGTTAATTATGAACAATCCAACCAATTTCAAAATGTTCAACCCTCACGCGATTATTATATAATACGTTCTGTTAACGAACGAATGGAATTAAATTTCTCGATCGACTATTATACATAATAATAGTTAAATGATCAATTGTTTAATTAGATATGATTTTCAAAGTTGAAAACAAAAATTCTGTGTATCATTTTTTTTCTTTGTAAATATAGTCTTTTGTATTTTTTTTATATTTCACAAAATGGAAAACATCGCTAATCTTGAATTCAAAGCTTAAGATATTTCTGGTGACAACTACTTACCATCGATATTGGATGCTGATATCCATTAATAATCTTAATTGTAACAACCTGAAAAATCAGAACCACCTTAAAAATTCATTTTAAGAAATTTTAAATAGAAAATGCGTCAAATATATATATATATATATATATATCCATCGCTTGATGATTACATCTTTAATGTAAATGAATCATTAAATAAGATTCATTATTTGGAATGAAAATATGTTAACATAAAAAATTACATTTTTATTGTAGATAAAAAAAGATCATTATTTGAAATGAAATTTGTTCTTACATTAAAATTCACATTTTTAATGTAAAGATGAGTTCAATAAAAAGTTTACATTTTTATTGTAAAGGAAAAAATATGAAAAAAAGACCATTTGTTTGAATAGAAAAAGTTAATAAAGTGGTGTTTAAATTAAAATTTACATTTTAATGTATGTATGGATCATATCAAATGATTCATTGTAGGAAATTTGTTGTAACATAAAAATTTACATTTTTATGTAATAATTCATAGCTTGTTTAAAATGATGTAACGTAAAAATTTACATTTTTATGTAATAATGATTCATTAAAATGTTCATAGCTTGATAAATGTTTTAACATAAATGATTACACTTTTATGTAATAAAAGAAAGATTAAAAAAATTATCACAAATTAACATTATATTTCGAATTTTGTCCATTTTAAATAAATATTTAAATAAACCATGCAATTTAATTTAATCTTAAACAAAGATTTTATTTGTATAGTGACATATCATCAAAACTAATTTATCAAATTATAAGTATAAATGGCGCAATAAACGTTAAATTAATTTCAAATGTAAGTTGAAGCTTTAATGGTGATGAATTTTTGTAAAGCAATTAGTCTAAATTTATTACCATATTATTCATAGTACAATTAATGTAATAAAGACATTCTATGTAATTCAAACTTTGAATTGAAGAGAGTAATATAGGAAGAGTTTACCGTTGGCAATTTCAAATTGGAATTTAATATATATATATATATATAGTAATTCATTTCGTTTGAAAGTTAGAATTCAATATTGGTATAAATGGAATGTTTGTCCTATATCATACGTTGGGTAGATAAATGATTATCCTTATGCAATATACAACAATATGACATGTTTTAAATAGCTTATATTATTGGTAAGTTTAATTTTCACAAGACTAAACTAAACACAATTGTTGACATTAATTAATTAAATGTTATATTGTATATTGGAATTTGCATTCCAATATAAGTTTAAAAAAACATGGTTAGAACAATAATAGAAACTGTATAAATGACATTTATTAGTGGTTCACAATATTTATTCAAACGGAGTCTAAGCATTGCATGTAGGGAAATTAATTGATTTGCAATATCCAAGGAGCATAATTGCACTTTCCCTTTTCATATGTCACAATGTATAATTGATCTTTCTCCTTTAATATATCAAAACGTAAGCATATGATAACAATTCTATTGAAATTAAAAGGGGAGTTAAATAATTAAAAAATATTAATATATATATATATATATACATATATACCCTTATATTACAAAACCCTAATTCATAATACATAGCCGCCGCCTCTTATTCTTTCAATGGCCAGCAAGCTCTCTTCTTCTTCCCTCTTTTTCTCCTTCCAAACACAATGAATTAATAGAGTTCCAAAGCAAATTATGAATAGGTCTGGACGGTGAGCATCACATCGGTTTTCGATCGACTTCAGGTGGACTGTGGAGGTGGCAGATTCTAGGCCTAGGTTGGAAGATGGGTTCGGTTTATGTCGTGAAGAGCCTGGAACGATGAATAACAAAGAGGAAGGGAATTAAAAATGTAATTAACTCATTAATCATTTAATTAATTATTTCAATTTTGTAATGAAACGTATGTAATTCAATATCTTTTCCATACGTGATCCGAATTTAGTAATTTCGGGTGTGTTGTGATCGCAGAAACAAGATCTACAATATGGAACAGATCAGATCTGAAACAGAGGCTGTTTGATTTTTGGTAAAATTAAATGCAAGTTTAATTTTATCAAAACCAATTGTTATATAAACAATTCCTGAAACCGGTCAAGGTGAGATCTCTAGTTTAAATCAAATTTAATGGTTGTTTTCGATGTGAAATTTACATGTATTCGCTATTAAAATTCATGTGTGTGATGTAGGAGACTAGATTTGGTTGTTTGTGGTTGAAATGAATTTATTGGATTGAACTGAATTGTGTAAATCTAGAATTTTCTTATATAATTAAAATAATATTTTATTGCATAGATGAAAATAAAATATTCCTTGTTTTAAAATGGAATAAGTTTACAATAAAATTTTATATTTTTATTGTATATAGAAATGATAATAAAATATTCATTGTTTTAAAATGGAATAAGTTTACAATAAAAATATACATTTTTATTGTATATAGAAATGATAATAAAATATTCATTGTTTTAAAATGGAATAAGTTTACAATAAAATTCACATTTTATTTAGAATCTTGTTATGTTAGATAAAAATAACATTTTATTTAGAATCATGTTATGTTAGACAAAAACAACATTTTATTTAGAATCATGTTATGTTAGATAAGAATAACGTTTTATTTAGAATCATGTTATGTTCGATAAAAATAACATTTTATTTAGAATCATGTTATGTTAGATAAAAATAACATTTTATTTAGAATCATGTTATGTTAGATAAAAATATCATTTTATTTAGAATCATGTTATGTTCGATAAAAATAACATTTTATTTAGAATCATGTTATGTTACATAGAAATGTCATATATTTAGAATTTGTTCATGTTAAGTAAAATGTTAGATTAGAATAAAAATGTCATTTTTGTTAGAAATGTTATATTAGAATAAAAATGTCATTTCTGTTAGAAATGTTATATTAGAATAAAAATGTCATTTTTTTAGAAATGTTATATTAGAATAAATATGTCATTCATGTAGAGAACATAGTTTATAAGTAAATATGTCATTTATGTAGAAAACATATTTTATAAATAAATATGTCATTTAGTTAGAATATGTTTTGTCAAACAAAAATATCATTTAGTTAGAATATGTTTTTGTCAAATAAAAATGTCATTTATTTAGAATAATGCCACGTTGAAATGAAAATGTCATTTTATTAAAACATGTCATGTAAATAAATTATCTTTTTATATTGTCATTAGGACATTAAAACATGGCATGTAAATAAATTATCTTTTTATATTTTCATTAGGACATTAAAATAGGCCATGTAAATAAATTATCGTTTTATATTGTCGTTAGAATTAGAACATATGTATGTTGACAAAATTATCTTTTTATTTTGTCACTTGAATTTGAAAACATGTATGTAGACATTTTTTTTTGTCATTAGAAGAATAGAACATGTATGCAAATGAAATACATATTTATTTGACATTAGAAACATGTAGAGAAGATATACATATAAAATGCATCTTTATTTGACATTAGAAAAATAAGAACATGTTTTGTTCGTGATCATCAACATGTTAGTGGAATTAGAATTGGTTAAAATCATTAACCAATGATTTATTTAGTTGAATTGTTGTTGTTTGAAAACCCTATACGGGTATTAGGATGATATTTGACATACACTAATCCCAATATTTAGTTGTATGTCAATTAATGGATTGACAGTCTGTGATAAGCGTTATTTATTTTAAAGCTCACACAGTTGTAAATTTCCACTCTGGATGTGAATGGATTGTTTATTGATTATTTATCATTATTATTGCGATGTATGAAATCCATATAATTGAAATTATATGGTAATTGTTTGAGCCGCATTCCGATTCGGAATATTTTAGAATAAAGAATATTAAAAAAATCTTTTGAAAATAAATAATATTTTTAAATAATGAATATTTTAAGATAATATCCAGTGTAGAATAAAATTATGATTTTGATGTCCGATATTAAATGGACACAAAGATATTGAAATATGAAGCCGAATTAAGTAACAAACGTCATTTTAACCCGAACGGGTTTATCGATCGATTTTATTCATTTTATAATGAATGTCGAAAAGAAGTGATTTCAAAATTTAATATTTTGGAAATATTACCATTTTAATATGATAAAGATATAGGGTATTCAATTTTTTTTTAAAAGTTAAAAACAAAATTAAAATAATTTTAAAATAAATTTATAAATATTTTATGAATACATTTTAATTAGAAATCGATGAAATATTATATATATATATTTAATGGCCTGAATAGAACGCGCCGCGCGGAGACCATTCGCGAATTTCGGCAATTAACTTCAAATTGATGTAACGGGAGATCTGACCGTCATATTCTCCTAAAACCGTAACCGTTGGGTTGTAAAGACCCGAAAATCCCCGCCCTTTTGAATCGACCACATACCACATAGGTCTGATCCAAAAGTTGGAAATCTTCGAATACTTTTGTGACGGCCGGGAATTTCGCTCGATCCGAATCAGTCGTTAAACCGATCTAGACCGTTCGAAACCCCTGATCGTTTGAGAACAGGACAAAACAGAACGCAGACGGAAGAACATTTCATTGCTATTACAACATTCCATCAGATACAAGAATATACAGAGTATAAATGAATAAATTACATTCGATAAATATCAGAGATTACAATAAATTACATAGCAGCGGAAAATAATACAAAGCACAACTGAAGGTGATACACGGATACAGAGCTTTCCGGATATCATTCCAGCTGTAAACCAGGATCCTGTGAATATAAATCTGCAAAACCAAAACTACTAGCTGCCCGTGCGGAAAATAGGGGCACCCAGAGTTTAGGTTAAAACAATAAACTCCAGGTCAGTCATGTGACTGGTGTGAGAACTAAAACAGTTATTTAAAACATTACTTTAAAAGAGAGTAATTCAAGGGACCACGCCGTATAACACGGAACGGGTTTCCTCCCAAGAATACCAGTGCATTGGATAAACAACGCAATGCTTTTTCGAAAAATGAAGCTATTATAAGACCCAGGTCCCATCACACAATGCAACGCAAGCCGGAGGATAGGGTTTTACCTTATAACAGCCAAACATGCTTGGTACGTTTAAAACAAATCATTTGATACTATAATAAGTGTATAGTGTCAAAACAGTTTCAATCATAAATATAAATCATAGGCGGCATGAATGTCCCATACCACTATGTCGCCATACTAGTTCTACATTTAAAACCGCAATATCACGTATTGGAAATTGGATTCCGTCATGAGCCGAGGCAAGGGGCAAGCTCCTCTCCGCGTTCGAGACACTCTAGCAAATGTCTCAGGACTACACACTTGGGCAATCCTGGATCTTCAGGGCCGGTCCTCACTTATGTTAGAGGATTAGTTATTCCTGAACACACGTTTCTCGGTCCTTACAGACCTATAATCGAGGCGCTTCGCATTCCAACAACCACATAGGTGAAAAGTATATAAATGTCAGGGCTGCTAAGTCACTGACACCACCAAAGCTAGAAAGAAACGTTGTGCTCTCCCTGCAGTCTGTATCCCGTTTTTGACTCATACCGAGGTGTGAGGTTCGCGAATTCACGCTATACACAAAGCTACGCTACAAAGGCGGTGCTTTGATCATCAACCACAAGACTTTTCTTTTCAACAGAAGCCTTGATCCATGTAACTCAGTATGCCACACAGGCAATTCATGCCATGCGATTGATATCTATCGATATATAACCTCTAAGCTCGTACGTCTTAGAGAAGGGTGTTAAGCAAGAGAATAAATTCTCCGCCGCCAAACAGATATATATTTAACAGAAATCAATCAACACAGAATAAAATCCAATGTCAGACACACAATCCATTTACAAGTTCGTTCTGGGTCTGAACGAAACCGGAGGCACTTTCCTCGCATATCCATCCATCTCCAAGTACGTCTGGACGACCACCAACTATTTCCATCCTCTTGGGTGTACAACCCAATTAGGATCGTCAGTAATTTTCCAAACGATGTGAAGACTTCCGGTCTTCGACCACCGTCTTCATCCTCGACATATCGTCGAATCGGTTATTCAGAATGGGTATAAACCCGGCCTTTCCGAACAACCCGCGTATATTAAAAACAAATGTTACACAAACACAACATACGCCTCATTCCAATTCAGAATATTCTTTTATTCACAAAATCACATTTTTAGGGAAAGGTTCCCATTAATTTTATCCAAGATAAATTCTTTAAAATTTATCCTTTAATCTTCCTTTGGATGACATTTCAAACCAAATTATGGTTTTTCCCAAACTAGTCGAGATTAGCGAACCGTACCGAAGTAATTATTTATTTTATTTCCCAATCCCAACCTATTCATCCCATGAAGCAAAACTGGTAATACTCCATATTTAACACCACAGTGTTATCGGTAAAATTAATTACCATTTCACGTTCAAATCTAATTAAAGATTTAACTATCGCTTTGGAGCAAAACTGGTGATACTCCACCCTCACTCATTCTCTAAGGTTGATAATTTAAATTATTAATCCACATTTCAATTTAATTGAAGATTCATTAAAACTCCTTTTATTGGGTTAAAGAACTAATGTCTTTTAAAACACAGTTCACGACAAACCCAAATCACATCCTATTTATTTTCGGGTTAAAGAACTGGTGTTATTTGAAACACCGTTCACGATAAACCCATTTCAAATCCAATCAAATATATTAGAAATTTCGATTATTTAAAACCCCTTTTTAAATCTAATTTATTTATTTAAAAATAATTGGGTTTTAAATTTAGTTCAAAACTAGTTCATTTCGATAAAAATCTATTTTTATCTTTTAAAATATGGAGTTTTACATCCCAATTTCTCACAAATCATTTCTTATGATTTTACACAAATTATTGATATTTTTAATAATTTTATCAAGGCCCGTACAGTCGATTTCCATCAACGGCCATCGAACTGCACTTACAGCGACCTTTTTCAAATTTGATTTGGACGTATCTCCAAATCCAACCGTTAGATTTCAAATTTCTAATATTCATTAGAAAGCTCTTTTCGATACGAACCCAAAGGTTCCAGTTTTAGGAGAATCCGTCGGTCGGATCTCCCGTAATGTTCGTTTGAAATAAATGGTCGAAATTCATGAACGGCCGCGGCGCGGCGCATTCTATTCAGGCCATTATATATATAATATATATATTATATATACTTCGTCGATTTCTAATTAAAAACGAATTTTATAAATAGTTTTGAATTCGTTTCAAAAATAATTTCTACCTTTATTTCAAATTCAAATCAAAATTGAATTTCCTATTATAAATCCTTTTTACTTTCATTTCTATTTGATTTCCATTCAAATCGATTTTAATTCGATTCGAATTCGTTTCCTTTTTAAATCAAATCAAATTCGTTTTGTATTCCATTCGAATTCATTTCGTTATCTATTCAGTTCGAATTCATTTCGTTTTCTATTCCAGTTCGAATTCAATTTCTTTTTCTATTCCAGTTCGAATTCAATTTCTTTTTCTATTCAGTTCGAATTCATTTCGTTTTCTATTCGATTCAATTCAAATTGGTTTTCTATTCAAATCAAATCAAATTCGTTATATATTCAATTTAAATCAAATTCGTTATATATTCAATTCATTTCGAAATCGCTTTATATTCAATTCATTTCGAAATCGCTTTATATTCAATTCATTTCAAATCGTTTTATATTCAATTCATTTCGAAATCGCTTTATATTCAATTCATTTCGAAATCGTTTTATATTAAATTCATTTCGAAATCGCTTTATATTCAATTCATTTCGAAATCATTTTATATTCAATTCATTTCGAAATCGTTTTATATTCAATTCATTTCGAAATCGCTTTCAATTCAATTCATTTCGAAATCGTTTTATATTCAATTCATTTCGAAATCGCTTTCAATTCAATTCATTTCGAAATCGTTTTCAATTCAATTCATTTCGAAATGAGTAAAATCGATATAAATATCGTTCACGTCAAAATGGCGTCAATCTAATCAACACGGCTTCATATATTTCTATTTTCAAATATTCCATTCAACAAATGAATATTTATTTTTGTCAACACACGACTAATCTCAACGAATGAGTACTGTCCCCGTGTGACTATTTTTGTTATTTAAAATATTTTATAAAATTTGGGTATCTATCGTTTGATTTTCAATTAGACTCCACCGTGAAGTAGTTCTAATTTTAAATATGATAAAGATGTATATTTTATTACTAAAATATTTCGTTCAACTCATGACTAATCTCAATGGATGAGTACTGTCAACACATGAACCTTTATTTTATAATATTCTTTATTTTCTAAATTGGAATGAGGCCCAATCAATTACCATATAATGTTAATTATATGGATTTTCATACATCACACGTATATAATAGCATTGAAAAATAATCAACCATCAACCAAAGTGCACTACACTGTATAAGCATCAAATATAGATATCTAACGCTTATAACAGCCTGTCAATCAATCGATCGACATATTTAATCAATCAGGATGAGTGAACTTCAAGTTTCATCCCAACACCCGTGTGGGGTTTTCAAACAATCAAACACAGATTTTATTTGTGCAGTTGGGCGATGTGTAAAATCTTATCGTCCCAATCAATGTCATTCAAATAGGTGTACATAAACAAACCGTCCGGTTTGTAAATGAATATTTTATTTTATTCACTTCCACGTTAAAAATTATATTTTTAACGATAAAATATTTTATTTCAATATATGAATTTCTATTCAGTTCATTCTTTAAATAAAATGATATTTTTATTTTTCTAACTTATTTTAGAAAATTTCGGCGGCATAACGGCACGATACGAGAAACGGGACAAGGCCTAGCCTTATCCCCGGTCTAGTGAAGGCCCACGCCATTCACACATCAATCAAATCAATTTCATTTCACCAAACAATTCAATTCAAACCAATTTTTGCAATCAAATAATCTAACTAATTTTTTTGAAATCAAACAAACAAGTCCATGGTCTGTGGACGATTGTGTCGGGTGCTACTAAACACCGTCTCCATCCTAGTATATATTTATATAACTAGAAAATGAAATTGAATGGTGAGAAATTCTCACCGATAGCTATCCAATCATCTTGACTCTTCTTTGATAGAAATCTTCATTGTTATCTCATTTTTGTCATCTTCGTTGCTGTAGCCACTACATATGTAAAAATCGAATTTTTACTTCGCTATTCAATATATAAAAATCGAATTTTTACTTTGTTGTTCAATATATAAAAATAAAATTTTTACTTCGTTGTTCAATATATAAAAATCAAATTTTTACTTCGTTGTTCAATATATAAAAATCAAATTTTTACTTCGTTGTTCAATATATAAAAATCAAATTTTTTTTATTCAAAATCATCTACATAAAAATTGAATTTTTATTTCATAATCCTATATATAAAAAGGGAAATCAGTTTCTATATAATCTAAAAATCATAAAATAAAACAAAATAAAATAAAAGAAAACTTACCGTATTTGTTTTGAGAAAAAGGGGGGGTCTTCGCTGCTGCGCCGGAGTCGGGGTCAGGTGGTGGTGGCCACCGCGAGGCTGACGTGGGGCGGAGCGGGGGGGGGGGGGGGGTTCGGGGTTTGCGTCGGTTCTTCGATGGGGTTCGGTGGTCTTCGATTGCTGAGGGGGGGCAAAGACGGACGGCGACGGAGGATCGCCAGGGTGGCGGAGCAACTGCAAAGGGGGGGCAGATCGGAGGTCGACGGCTGAACGAGGGTGGGGCGTGGCGGTTTCCGTCGACATCGAGTTTTTTTTTTGTTTCTGTTGAAATGATTTTGAACGTGGGGGGGGGGCAACGTGATTTAAGGAGGAGGGAGAGAGAAAGTTTATTTTATTATTTTATTTTAATTATTTATGAAAAAGTTGACTTTTACAAACGAACTCGAAACGAGACCCACCGCCTGTCGTCTATAGCGTTTTACCCCCATTCCAAACACAATGGGATATGTATCGTAGGTTGATTCGAACGTTACGATCAGTTTCCGTTAAATTTACATTTAAATCATTATATTAAATTTTAAACGTACATTTCAATTTACCGAGGTCACATACTAACTAGAAAAATTCCAGAAAAATATTTTCTAACTTCGTATTGACGATACGGTCCTAACAAAACTAATTTCGTCGAATTCTGAGACCGTTTGAAAAATGACCATTTTCCAGCCGATTAAAATCAACTAAAACTGGTCAAACGCGTTTTCCTTTGCCACGCTCACATATTGATTCGAAAAATTATGAAATTTGGAATCTAGCAATAACTTGACATACGGATCCAGCAAAAGTGATTTCGTCGAAATCCGAGATCGTTTGCAAAATTTCCATTTTTAAGGGCCTGAATTCCATAGCGACTATTCAGAATTTTCAACTGGACATATTTTTTGATTCCCACTATGAAATTTTGATTTTTCGGATTCGTTGGAAAGATATTCCCAATTAGATCCTAATGCTTTTGGTTTCATTAAAATCCGGTTTGTTTTGCACCCGGTACATTCAATTGAAGTTAGAAATCGAATTATCGAACTACCGCGCCATTTTCAATTCTATTTATAATTATAGATAATTATTTATATTCTAACGATGACGTATACAATATATACGTTCTAAATATATTCAAAATAAATTTTCTCGTCGATATTATTTAAAATAACCTATTTTAAATATTCAAAATTCGATAAAATTGCCAAAATAAAAAATTTAAACTGGCCCAGATTTTCCGGGTTATTACAATCTCCCCCACTTAAAACTTTTCGTCCCCGAAAAGGAACAAAGTCGAAAGTGGTTTGATTAATCTACTCTACGTTCGATCTGGCTTCCATTCTCTAACTTTTCAGTTTCTGAGAATTTTCAGATTTTCAAAAATTTGGCTAACACCCTAAATTTTCGAAAAATTTCGCCATAACCTCCCCTGCATCGGGAGCCATGGGAAAATCCCGAAATTGCCATATAGGCCTTCTGATCTCAAAAAGAAAAAAGAAAAAGCCAAGCGGCTAGCCAATAGGCTCATAAAATCATCATCACCCAAACAAAATAGGAAATTATAGTAAACATGTACCTATTTGTCGGGCAAACAAATTTTATTCTCTGCTCTAGCCTCCTTGCTATGACCTGTTCAATGTAAGTATATGTATATGCAAGCAAATGCGACCAATTTTCAATATAATTCAATGTTTGGTTCAATTAGGCATAATGCTTCAAAATTATCAAACAAATAAACAAACAACACAAACATCAATCAATTAGTTGAATTAACGTTTCAAATTCATAATTGGATATATATACTGAAAATCTTGTTTATGGTGCCAATTCACAACAAATAAATCTATCTATATAAGTTTTGGTTCTCACACCAGTCTAATGGAAATATATAGATATCACACCTTCGAAACACGAAAATAAATACTGGTGATGGCGCACCATCATCAGAATCATGTCCGGGCGACTAGAGTGTGACTCTATATCTAACTAATATATTAGAACTTCGAATATACGTTCATGACGCGTATATGCAAAATCTTTATATATCAGATTGTCCAAATTCAAAGTAAATAAATATTCAAATACGTAGAATTGATTTAAATTTTCAAAACAAAATGGTTTTCATTTGAAAAATATACTCTTCACACTCGTTCTAGGATACTACTGATCCCATCTCTAACGAGTCATTCTAATTGGATATTACTAATCCAATATCTGATGAATTCTTTCGTATGGTTCTAATGTGTCTTGTTCTCGAGCTCTGTAAACCAAAGTTCTGATACCAAATGTGACGGCCGAGAATTTCGCTCGATCCGAATCAGTCGTTAAACCGATCTAGACCGTTCGAAACCCCTGATCGTTTGAGAACAGGACAAAACAGAACGTTGACGGAAGAACATTTCATTGCTATTACAACAATTCCATCAGATACAAGAATATACAGAGTATAAATGAATAAATTACATTTGATAAATATCAAAGATTACAATAAATTACATAGCAGCGGAAAATAATACAAAGCACAACTGAAGGTGATACACGGATACAGAGCTTTCCGGATATCATTCCAGCTGTAAACCAGGATCCTGTGAATATAAATCTGCAAAACCAAAACTACTAGCTGCCCGTGCGGAAAATAGGGGCACCCAGAGTTTAGGTTAAAACAATAAACTCCAGGTCAGTCATGTGACTGGTGTGAGAACTAAAACAGTTATTTAAAACATTACTTTAAAAGAGAGTAATTCAAGGGACCACGCCGTATAACACGGAACGGGTTTCCTCCCAAGAATACCAGTGCATAGGATAAAAAACGCAATGCTTTTTTGAAAAATGAAGCTATTATAAGACCCAGGTCCCATCACACAATGCAACGCAAGCCGGAGGATAGGGTTTTACCTTATAACAGCCAAACATGCTTGGTACGTTTAAAACAAATCATTTGATACTATAATAAGTGTATAGTGTCAAAACAATTTCAATCATAAATATAAATCATAGGCGGCATGAATGTCCCATACCACTATGTCGCCATACTAGTTCTACAATTAAAACCGCAATATCACGTATTGGAAATTGGATTCCGTCATGAGCCGAGGCAAGGGGCAAGCTCCTCTCCGCGTTCGAGACACTCTAGCAAATGTCTCAGGACTACACACTTGGGCAATCCTGGATCTTCAGGGCCGGTCCTCACTTACGTTAGAGGATTAGTTATTCCTGAACACACGTTTCCCGGTCCTTACAGACCTATAATCAAGGCGCCTCACATTCCAACAACCACATAGGTGAAAAGTATATAAATGTCAGGGCTGGTAAGTCACTGACACCACCAAAGCTAGAAAGAAACGTCGTGCTCTCCCTGCAGTCCGTATCCCGTTTTTGACTCATACCGAGGTGTGAGGTTCGCGAATTCACGCTATACACAAAGCTACGCTACAAAGGCGGTGCTTTGATCATCAACCACAAGACTTTGCTTTTCAACAGAAGCCTTGATCCATGTAACTCAGTATGCCACACAGGCAATTCATGCCATGCGATTGATATCTATCGATATATAACCTCTAAGCTCGTACGTCTCAGAGAAGTGCGTTAAGCAAGAGAATAAATTCTCCGTCGCCAAACAGATATATATTTAACAGAAATCAATCAACACAGAATAAAATCCAATGTCAGACACACAATCCATTTACAAGTTCGTTCTGGGTCTGAACGAAACCGGAGGCACTTTCCTCGCATATCCATCCATCTCCAAGTACGTCTGGACGACCACCAACTATTTCCATCCTCTTGGGTGTACAGCCCAATCAGGATCGTCAGTAATTATCCAAACGATGTGAAGACTTCCGGTCTTCGACCACCGTCTTCATCTTCGACATATCGTCGAATCGGTTATTCAGAATGGGTATAAACCCGGCCTTTCCGAACAACCCGCGTATATTAAAAACAAATGTTACACAAACACAACATACGCCTCATTCCAATTCAGAATATTCTTTTATTCACAAAATCACATTTTTAGGGAAAGGTTCCCATTAATTTTATCTAAGATAAATTCTTTAAAATTTATCCTTTAGTCTTCCTTTGGATGACATTTCAAACCAAATTATGGTTTTTCCCAAACTAGTCGAGATTAGCGAACCGTACCGAAGTAATTATTTATTTTATTTCCCAATCCCAACCTATTCATCCCATGAAGTAAAACTGGTAATACTCCATATTTAACACCACAGTGTTATCGGTAAAATTAATTACCATTTCACGTTCTAATCTAATTAAAGATTTAACTATCGCTTTGGAGCAAAACTGGTGATACTCCATCCTCGCTCATTCTCTAATGTTGATAATTTAAATTATTAATCCACATTTCAATTTAATTGAAGATTCATTAAAACTCCTTTTATTGGGTTAAAGAACTAATGTCTTTTAAAACACAGTTCACGACAAACCCAAATCACATCCTATTTATTATCGGGTTAAAGAACTGGTGTTATTTGAAACACCGTTCACGATAAACCCATTTCAAATCCAATCAAATATATTAGAAATTTCGATTATTTAAAACCCCTTTTTAAATCTAATTTATTTATTTAAAAATAATTGGGTTTTAAATTTAGTTCAAAACTAGTTCATTTCGATAAAAATCTATTTTTATCTTTTCAAATATGGAGTTTTACATCCCAATTTCTCCCAAATCATTTCTTATGATTTTACACAAATTATTGATATTTTTAATAATTTTATCAAGGCCCGTACAGTCGATTTCCATCAACGGCCATCGAACTGCACTTACAGCGACCTTTTTCAAATTTGATTTGGACGTATCTCCAAATCCAACCGTTAGATTTCAAATTTCTAATATTCGTTAGAAAGCTCTTTTCGATACGAACCCAAAGGTTCCGGTTTTAGGAGAATCCGTCGGTCGGATCTCCCGTAATGTTCGTTTGAAATAAATGGTCGAAATTAATGAACGGCCGCGGCGCGGCGCGTTCTATTCAGGCCATTATATATATAATATATATATATATATTATATATACTTCGTCGATTTCTAATTAAAAACGAATTTTATAAATAGTTTTGAATTCGTTTCAAAAACAATTTCTACCTTTATTTCAAATTCAAATCAAAATTGAATTTCCTATTCTAAATCCTTTTTACTTTCATTTCTATTTGATTTCCATTCAAATCGATTTTAATTCGATTCGAATTCGTTTCCTTTTTAAATCAAATCAAATTCGTTTTCTATTCCATTCGAATTCATTTCGTTATCTACTCAGTTCGAATTCATTACGTTTTCTATTCCAGTTCGAATTCAATTTCTTTTTCTATTCCAGTTCGAATTCAATTTCTTTTTCTATTCAGTTCGAATTCATTTCGTTTTCTATTCGATTCAATTCAAATTGGTTTTCTATTCAAATCAAATTCGTTATATATTCAATTTAAATCAAATTCGTTATATATTCAATTCATTTCGAAATCGCTTTATATTCAATTCATTTCGAAATCGCTTTATATTCAATTCATTTCAAATCGTTTTATATTCAATTCATTTCGAAATCGCTTTATATTCAATTCATTTCGAAATCGTTTTATATTCAATTCATTTGGAAATCGCTTTATATTCAATTCATTTCGAAATCGTTTTATATTCAATTCATTTCGAAATCGTTTTATATTCAATTCATTTCGAAATCGCTTTCAATTCAATTCATTTCGAAATCGTTTTATATTCAATTCATTTCGAAATCGCTTTCAATTCAATTCATTTCGAAATCGTTTTCAATTCAATTCATTTCGAAATGAGTAAAATCGATATAAATATCGTTCACGTCAAAATGGCGTCAATCTAATCAACACAGCTTCATATATTTCTATTTTCAAATATTCCATTCAACAAATTAATATTTATTTTTGTCAACACACGACTAATCTCAACGAATGAGTACTGTCCCCGTGTGACTATTTTTGTTATTTAAAATATTTTATAAAATTTGGGTATCTATCGTTTGATTTTCAATTAGACTCCACCGTGAAGTAGTTCTAATTTTAAATATGATAAAGATGTATATTTTATTACTAAAATATTTCGTTCAACTCATGACTAATCTCAATGGATGAGTACTGTCAACACATGAACCTTTATTTTATAATATTCTTTATTTTCTAAATTGGAATGAGGCCCAATCAATTACCATATAATGTTAATTATATGGATTTTCATACATCACACGTATATAATAGCATTGAAAAATAATCAACCATCAACCAAAGTGCACTACACTGTATAAGCATCAAATATAGATATCTAACGCTTATAACAGCCTGTCAATCAATCGATCGACATATTTAATCAATCAGGATGAGTGAACTTCAGGTTTCATCCCAACACCCGTGTGGGGTTTTCAAACAATCAAACACAGATTTTATTTGTGCAGTTGGGCGATGTGTAAAATCTTATCGACCCAATCAATGTCATTCAAATAGGTGTACATAAACAAACCGTCCGGTTTGTAAATGAATATTTTATTTTATTCACTTCCACGTTAAAAATTATATTTTTAACGATAAAATATTTTATTTCAACATATGAATTTCTATTCAGTTCATTCTTTAAATAAAATGATATTTTTATTTTTCTAACTTATTTTAGAAAATTTCAGCGGCATAACGGCACGATACTAGAAACGGGACAAGGCCTAGCCTTATCCCCGGTCTAGTGAAGGCCCACGCCATTCACACATCAATCAAATCAATTTCATTTCACCAAACAATTCAATTCAAACCAATTTTTGCAATCAAATAATCTAACTAATTTTTTTGAAATCAAACAAACAAGTCCATGGTCTGTGGACGATTGTGTCGGGTGCTACTAAACACCGTCTCCATCCTAGTATATATTTATATAACTAGAAAATTAAATTGAAAGGTGAGAAATTCTCACCGATAGCTATCCAATCATTTTGTCTCTTCTTTGATAGAAATCTTCATCGTTATCGCATTTTTGTCATCTTCGTTGCTGTAGTCACTACATATGTAAAAATCGAATTTTTACTTCGCTATTCAATATATAAAAATCGAATTTTTACTTTGTTGTTCAATATATAAAAATCAAATTTTTACTTCGTTGTTCAATATATAAAAATCAAATTTTTACTTCGTTGTTCAATATATAAAAATCAAAATTTTACTTCGTTGTTCAATATATAAAAATTAATTTTTTTTATTCAAAATCATCTACATAAAAATTGAATTTTTATTTCATAATCCTATATATAAAAAGGGAAATCAGTTTTTATATAATCTAAAAATCATAAAATAAAAGAAAATAAAATAAAAGAAAACTTACCGTATTTGTTTTGAGAAAAAGGGGGGTCTTCGCTGCTGCGCCGGAGTCGGGGTCAGGTGGTGGTGGCCACCGCGAGGCTGACGTGGGGCGGAGCAGGGGGGTTCGGGGTTTGCTTCGGTTCTTCGATGGGGTTCGGTGGTCTTCGATTGCTGAGGGGGGGGCATAGAAGGACGGCGACGGAGGATCGCCAGGGTGGCGGAGCAACTGCGAAGGGGGGGCAGATCGGAGGTCGACGACTGAACGAGGGTGGGGCGTGGCGGTTTCCGTCGACATCGAGTTTTTTGTTTCTTTTGTTTCTGTTGAAATGATTTTGAACGTGGGGGGGGGGGGGGCAACGTGATTTAAAGAGGAGGGAGAGAGGAAGTTTATTTTATTATTTTATTTTAATTATTTATGAAAAAGTTGACTTTTACAAACGAACTCGAAACGAGACCCACCGCCTGTCGTCTATAGCGTTTTACCCCCATTTCGAACACAATGAGATATGTATCGTAGGTTGATTCGAACGTTACGATCAGTTTCCGTTAAATTTACATTTAAATCATTATATTAAATTTTAAACGTACATTTCAATTTACTGGGGTCACATACTAACTAGAAAAAATCCAGAAAAATATTTTCTAACTTCGTATTGACGATACGGTCCTAACAAAACTAATTTCGTCGAATTCTGAGACCGTTTGAAAAATGACCATTTTCCAGCCGATTAAAATCAACTGAAACTGGTCAAACGCGTTTTCCTTTGCCATGCTCACATATTGATTCGAAAAATTATGAAATTTGGAATCTAGCAATAACTTGACATCACGGATCCAACAAAAGTGATTTCGTCGAAATCCAAGGTCGTTTGCAAAATTTCCATTTTTAAGGGCCTGAATTCCATAGCGACTATTCAGAATTTTCAACTGGACATATTTTTTGATTCCCGCTATGAAATTTCGATTTTTCGGATTCGTTGGAAAGATATTCCCAATTAGATCCTAATGCTTTTGGTTTCATTAAAATCCGGTTTGTTTTGCACCCGGTACATTCAATTGAAGTTAGAAATCGAATTATCGAACTACCGCGCCATTTTCAATTCTATTTATAATTATAGATAATTATTTATATTCTAACGACGACGTATATAATATATACGTTCTAAATATATTCAAAATAAATTTTCTCGTCGATATTATTTAAAATAACCTATTTTAAATATTCAAAATTCGCTAAAATTGCCAAAATAAAAATTTTAAACTGGCCCAGATTTTCCGGGTTATTACAACTTTAACTTTGGGAATAAAACACATCAGAACAACAACATAAGACTTTTATAAACATTATAATAATGTTACATTAGAGTAAAGAATATCAGAGTACATCGAATATAATAATACAACAGCGGAAGATTAATTTACAATAATTTAATACAGTGCAGCGGAAACAATAAACTGATACAACGGAAGTCTAACAATACTCTGGACACAGCTTTAAGCTTCGATCCAGAATCCTTCTCAATATATCTGCAAAACAAGCTAATCAACTGCCCAGGTGGAAAATATGGGTACCCGAGTTTGCCAGTGAAACAAACTACAGGTCAGTCATGGGACTGGTATGAGAAATATAACAGTTAACTTATCTAATAATTAGGCAAATCACAGGACCACGCCGCTAACGCGGAACGGGTTTACTCCATTGGATTGCCAGTGCATAAATTAAATAAATCGTTAAACAACGCAATGCTTTTTAGAAAAATGAAACCATTATAAGACTCAAGTCCCATCACACAATGCAACGCAAACCGGAGGATAGAGTTTTACCTTATAATGGTCAAAAATGCTTGATACGATAAAAACGGATTTGATATTATTATTAGTGTATATATGTTTCAACAATAATTTCAATCATAATGTATCAATCATAGGCGGCATAGTACCCCATCCTACTATGTCGCCATACTAGTTCTACAATCAAAACCGCATGGTGTCGTATTGGAAATTGGTTTTCCATCATAAGTCGAGGCTAGGGATCGTCCTCTCTGATTCGAGATACTCTAGCAAATGCCTCAGGATTCCCCGCAGTGAACCCTTGGATCTTCAGGGTCGGTCCACAAATAACGTTAGTGGATTAGTTATGCCTGAACACACGCTTGCCAATCCTTTTGAACCTATAATATGACCACTTCCGGCCTATAAAAATCCGAGGTACCTCATAATCAATCATCCACATAAGTAAAAATGTCTAGGCTGGTAAGTCGCTGACACCACTTCTAGCTAGAAAGAAACGTGTGCACTCCCTGCAGTCCTGATCCCGTTTTTGACTCATACTGGGGTGTGAGGTTCGCGAAGTCACGCTATACACAAAGCTATGCCTAAACAGGCTATGCTTTGATCATCAACCACAAAGCCCTGCTTTTCAACAAAAGCCTTGATCATTTGCATCTTGGCGTGCCACATTGACAATCCACGCCATGCGATCAATAACTATCAATATATACCCTCTGAGGGCGTTAAGCAAGAGAATAAATTCTCCCCCACCAAACGGATATATATTAAATAAAAATCAATTTAATTTACATGGAATGAAATCCAATGTCAGACACGCATCCATTTACTAGTCCGTTTTGGGTCTGAACGAAACCGGAGACACCTTATTCCTCGTCCCGTATGTCCAATACGGAAGTGAGGTGCTCGCTTATCCGGACAATCAACAAGTACGTCCGGACAACTACCACTTTAACTCTTTTCAAGGAGCGACCCAATGCCAGGCATCAGTAGTCATCCATTCAATGTGAATATCGCCGGTCTTCAATCACCGTCTTCAATATCTTCGATTTAAATCGTCGTATATTTATTTGAAATGAGATTGGACTCGGTCTTTTCAAATAATTCTCGAATAGTAATAATTTAAATCGTTTCACATCGTTAATAATATTTTATAACGATTTATCGCTATTTTTATTTATATAAAAATAGCTCTAATTAATTTAACGACGCTTCAGGTCGCTATGCAGCCCTGACGCTGTTTTTATCAAAATTTGATTTACACATATCTCGAAATCTAACCGTTGGATTTTGAAAAAAAATTATATCGTTGGAAAGATCTTCCCAAAGCAGTCCTAACGGTTCCAGTTTTGGGAAAATCCGACGGTTTTATCTTTCGGTCTAATCGTTTTAAAGTAACGATTTCGAAATGCGAACTACCGTGCGCGATTCGTTTAATTTTAATTATATATATATATATATATAATTCGCTCGATGACTTCAAAAAACCATTAATCAATCAACTAATTTATTTCCACTATGCATTGTTCTAGCGATTTATATGTAACGACCCGCCATTTTGACTGTGCCGAATCGACAAAATATGTCAACTCGAAACGTCCAAAACAACATATTTATTATTAGCTTCCGAGGTAAATAGAATAAATCATAGAATCACATATCACAGACACAGATACAGAGAAATATAATATCTCGCAGCGGAAAATACAAAATACAATAGTAGTTCATGAAGCTACTAAATAAAATTTTACATCAGAGTTTACATGAATAATATAGCGGAAGTCTAATACAATAAATAATTGATAACAGTCTGAAACAGAATGGAAGAAGTAACTGAATGACTGGAACAACTGATCAATAGGTAGATATAGGTGAGTGAAACCCAACATAAGCTCCAACTCCATGGATGAATCTCGAAACTGGAATACTCGATCTGACCCAAGCAATAATGCAAAACAAAACAACTCGGATCAGGATTAACATTCTCATGGAAGTAAATCAATTCAAATGAAATGTTCGATGAAATGCAATCAGTAACTTAGAGGATGTTTGGGATCACCATCCTCTAAGGATCTGTCAAATTAATACTATTTAGTATAATACGCTATATACAATAGTGTCTACCAGTAAAGTAAAAATATCAAAATAGCGTAAGCGGGATTACCATGATTACCCTTAAACCGTTTATATATTCCCATAGTATATACACTACCGTAATTTCTCCGTAATCTGGAGGGCTATCAGAGGGCACTCCATATAAAACAGTACAAAACAAAATCGTAGTGGGCTCGTATAAGGCATGTGACAAGGCACGCAAGGAATGCCAGGGTGGATCCACCGTTTACATGGTCGGACCGGTGGTAACGCATAACAGCTACTACCGCCCACCTCGATACACACTCCCATAATCAAAAGGGCCCAAATCGAATCTCAACAATAATAGAATAATATCGAAGAAGTGTGCTCGATAGGATGTATGACCTCACTTGGTCCGTTCGTAGCTCCTGTTTTAGCCACATCAAGCTGACTCAAGGTAGTCAGGGTCTTGTAATTAATATGAAATAAAACAAAATGGAGTCATTCGCCAAATCTTCCCCTTCATTCTGGAACTCCACCGCGTACACAATTGTTAAAGTGGTTTTCGGTATTAGCAGAGAGTATGACAATAGCCGATCCCGGTCTCTTTAACAATCAATCGTTTACATTTTTCACACCGTGGTCATTATTTTATAAATTACTTTATAACCATTTATACGAAATCTCATATTAGAATTTGAAATCAAATTTAAATATCTAACTTCGAATATATAAAATTTTGAACGACGACATCCATTGATAACTTCTATTGTCATACTCTCTTTAACAAATTTCTATTGTCATACATTTAATAAAAATGTAATTTTTATTGATTAACTAATTTATTTCAACTATGCATATTTCTCATAATTTCTATATACAATAAAAATGTAAAAAAATTTATTGATAAACTTTTCTATTTCAAACAATGTATATTTGTCATCATTTTTATACACAATAAAAATGTAAAATTTTATTGTAAAACTTTTCTTTTTCAACCAGTGATAATTTTATATGAATCATGCTTTACATTAACAATGTAAATTTCAGTGTCTCCACATTACTATCCAAACTATGAATACTTTACATAATTTCTTCTTTTCATAAAAATTATGAATTTTAATGTTTCAACATTTTAATCCGTACGATGTATATTTTACATAATTCCTTCTTTACATTAAAAGTGTGAATTTTAATGTTTCAACAATGAGTATTTACATATATTTTATCTTTACATTAAAATGTAATTTTTAATGTTTCAAACATTTTATCTATACAATAAATTCTAATATATGCATTTACAATAAAAGTGATATTTTATCCCTGCATATAAATTCTAATATATGCATTTACAATAAAAGTGATATTTTATAATTGCATATAAATTCTAGTATATGCATTTATAATAAAAGTGATATTTATCCCTGCATATAAATTCTAATATATGCATTTACAATAAAAGTGATTCTTTCACTTTTGATGACAATTCTAGTTTATTTTTGTTTAATCCTTTTTAATTGACAAAAATGTATATTCTTGTTTCATTTTTTTTAATGAACAAAAATGTACATTTTGGTTTAATTCTTTTTAATGACCAAAAATGTATATTTTGGTTAAATCCTTTTTAATGACCAAAATGTATACAACAACAACAACAAAGCCATATATCCAAAACAAGTTGGGGTTGGCTAGATATGGAACCCAAAATTAAATTAAAATAAAATTAATAATGATAATAATATATATATAAAGGGTTTAAAATAATCAAACAAATAAAAAGTCGTCTGAAAAAGTTTTTTTTTTAAATAATAATAATAATAATAAGTAAAAAGGTTCAATAAAAGTGAAATAAAATCTGAAATAGTAATAAAAAGTAAAAAGGTTCGGTAAACGTGAAATAAAGTCTAAAAAAATGCACTCCTAAGGTTCTGGTACATGGATTGCCATTTTACATGCACTCCTATCAACTACCAGCTCTTCCGATAAACTCCAGTTACTTAAATCTCTCTTTATTATCTCCTCCCATGTCATTTTAGGTCGACCTCTACCTCTCTTTGGGCCTTCGGCGCGGCCTAGAAATCCAACGCGTACAAGTGCATCGTATGGTCTACGTTGGATATGTCCAAACCATCTCAAGCGGTATTGGACTAACTTCTCTTCAATAGGTGCAACCCTAAGTTTTTCCCGAATATCCTCATTTCTAATACGATTTCGTCTGGTATGCCCACAGCTCCAACGTAGCATCCGCGTCTCTGCTACGCTTATCTTCTGGACGTGTTGCCTCTTAGTAGGCCAACATTCTGCACCATATAACATTGCAGGCCTGATTGCTGTCCTATAGAACTTTCCTTTAAGCTTCTGAGTAATCTTCCGATCACAGAGAATGCCAGATGTTAGTCGCCATTTCACCCATCCTGCTTGAATTCTAAAACTAACATCCTTATCAATCTCTCCATCAAACTGCAACATAGATCCTAAGTATCGAAATGATTCCTTCTTGGGTACTACTCTACCGGCCAGGGTAACATCTCCGTCATCTGACCTGACACTGCTAAACTCGCACTTCATATACTCTGTTTTAGTTCTGCTAAGCCTGAAACCCTTTGATTCCAAGGTCTCCCTCCACAACTCCAGTTGTCGATTAACCCCTATTCTACTTTCATCAATCAGCACAACATCATCGGCAAAGAGCATACACCAGGGAATCTCCCTTTGTATATCTTTTGTGATTTCATCCATCACTAATGCAAAAATATAGCGGCTCAAAGCCAAACCTTGATGTAACCCTATGTTAATTGGATAGTCTCTGGTCTCACCATCGCATGCCCTAACACTAGTCACAACCCCCTAGTGCATATCCTTAATAAGGGTAATATATTTTGATGGCACTCTCTTCCTTTCTAGCGCCCACCACATAACCCTCCTCGGCACTCTGTCATAAGCTTTCTCCAGGTCAATAAAAACCATGTGGAGATCTTTCTTCGTCTCCCTGTATCTCTCCATAAGTTGCCCAACCAAGAAAATCGCCTCAGTGGTTGACCTGCCAGGCATAAAACCAAATTGATTCCTAGAGACACTTGTCAACCTCCTCAAACGCTGCTCGCAAACTCTCTCCCAAAGCTTCATTGTATGACTCATAAGCTTAATTCCTCTATAGTTTGTGCAACTTTGAATAACTCTTTTATTCTGGAAGATTGGAACTAAAATGCTTCTCCTCCACTCATCTAGCATTTTGTTTGATTTGAAAATATTATTGAACAACTTAGTGACCAAAATGTATATTTATGTGTAATCCTATTTAATAAACAAAAATGTATATTTTGGTTAAATCCTTTTTAATAAACAAAATGTACATTTCTGTCTCATTCTTTTTAAATGACAAAAGTGACTATATTTGTCTCATTCCTTTTGAACGGCAGAAATGAATAATTTTGTTTTAGTCTTTTTAAATGACAAAAATGAATATTTTTGTTTCATTACTTTTTAAATGATGAAAATGAATGTTTTGGTTTCATACTTTTAAAATGACAAAAATGAATATATTTGTCTTATTCCTTTTTAAGTGACAAAAATGAATATATTTGTCTTAATCTTTTTAAATGACAAAAGTAAATATATTTTCCCTGGTTTTCAAATCTTACACTAAAAAGTAAACTTTTGATGTAAACATGTTTTAATTCCTAAACATGAATCTTCCCTATATTTTATAACATAAAAAAAAAACATGTTATCCTTCTTATGAAATCATGTTTTAATCTTAAAACATGAATCTTTTCTATTTTTATAACATTACATGAAAATGTTAATTTTTTATATAATCATGTTTTCATTCTTTTATTACATTTAAAAATGTAACCTTTTACTTTCATTATTTTATTACATTATAGGAAAGTGTAATCTTTTATTTCATTGATTATATTCTAGAAAAATGTAACCTTTTATAATCTTTTATTACATTATAGAAAAATGTAAACTTTTCTTTATTTTATTACATTACAGAAAAGTGTAATCTTTTCTATTGTTTTATAAAAGAAATGTAATTTTAATTATTTTATTACATTTAATTTTCTTAATGTAAACATGTTTCATTCTTAAAACATGAACAATTTTCATACATTCTAAATTTACATTAAAAATGGAATATTAAATGTTAAACATGTTTTATTTTCATAACATGATTTCAACATAAAAGACATGTTTTATTTTCATAACATTTCTAACTAAAAATGATGTTTTATATATATTAACAAAACATGCCTAACTAACAATGATGTCTTTATTTATATGACAAAAGCACATTCTAACTAAATGACATATTTAGGTACAAATTATGTTTTTTAACATAAATGATATATTTACTTACAAATATGTTTTCTAACATGAGTGATATACTTATTTACAAACATGTTTTCTAACATAAGTGATATATTTATTTACAAATATGTTTTCTATGTAATCCAATGACAAATAAAATAAAAGTTTATTTGTGTACAATTTTCTATGTATTCTAATAACAAATAAGAGGATATTTTATTTGTTAACAATTTTCTATGTTAACTTAGCAAATTAAAATGGTAATTTTTATTTGTTAACAAATTTCTAATTAACCAAAAATGATATTTTGGTTTCAACAATCTTATCTTAACAAACATGAGATATTGGTTTTCAACAAAACAAACAAGATATTTTTGTTTTCAACTAAACAAACATGATATGTTTATTTTCAACTATTTTATAACAAACATGATATATTTATTTTCAACAATCTTATTTTAACAAACATGATAATTCTAATCCACATATCAACATAATAGTATTATCAACCCAATCAAATCACGTACATAACAAATGGAATTCAACAACAGATTTGATTTCTAACACGATCAGAAATTAATAAATTTTAATTGTTAAAAATAATGAATTTTCACATTGATTTTTTCCAGAATTTTCAACAGTCTTCGTTTCAGATCTGGTTTGTTTCATGTTGTAGATCTCATCATCATGATTCCAACGCTTCTGAAATCATCAAGTTTCGACCTCGTACCAAGAATTTATCGCATTACAAAGTTAATTATACAATTTGAATAATTAAATTATAATTAAATTAAATTTATCACGCTTACACCAAGCGTTATCGTCCATCCATTCTTCATCGTCTTTGTACAGTACACTGTAAATCAAACCCATCAGCGCCCTCGTATCATCACCGTCGCACGTCAATCAGAGGGGCCAAACCCTGATCCGTTATCACCACCGCGAGCGCCTGGGTCCCCTCCCCCATCGCCTGGCCACTGTCTCGAACTCGAGGGCCCCACCTACTAACGATTTGAGTTCAAATATGGCACATTGGCGCTGGAAATTCCCACAATCCAGAATGTGAAAACCCATTATAGCCGTTGATCCCTTAGAACACGACATGCTCTTCAATTTTGTCTTTAGTAGATCCTCGAAATATTGCGTGGATGTGGACAGAAAGAGGGAAGAGCGTTGGAAGATGTCGGCCATTCTTTTTGGTATATGGCGGCTGTATTTCTGAGTTAGGGTATAGCGTATTTAACCCGTATTTATAGAGTATTTTTATTCTATTTATTTATTTAATTCCATTTAAATTCAATATAACTCATGTATCGTAACGAACTCCAAATCGAACCTAACGAGTGCCACCCCTAGCTAAATACCCCCTTACCGGACACAGTGGAACATGTTTCATAACGCAGTTCGGCTGTTACGATATGTTTTTCTTTAAATTAAAATATAAATCATTTAAATATTTAATTTAGTCGTACATTTAAATTTACTAGGGCCACATACTGACTTTAAAAATTCCAGAAAAATTATTTCTAATTATGGTTTGACGATACGGTCCTAACAAAACTAATTTCGTCGAATTCCGAAACCTTTTGAAAAATGGTCATTTTCTAGTCGATCGAATTTGACTGAAATTGACAAAACACGTTTTCTTTTGCTAAGCTCACATATTAATTCTAAAAATTATGAAAATTTAAACCAAGTAATAATTTGACATTCCGGTTCCAATAAAAGTGGTTTTGTCAAAAACAGAGGTCGTTGGCTATTTTTTTAGGGCCATATATTATATTAAAAAATATATATAAATTCTACAACGACTTTTCTAGATTTTAAACTGGACATAACTTTCAGTTTATAAAATTAAATTTCAATTTTTCAGATTCGTTAGAAAGATATAATTAAACAGATTTAATTATTTCTTTTTTCATCCAATTTTGATTTAAAATGAATTCTGCATATTAAATTGAAATTAGAAATCGAATTTTCGAACCGCCGCGCCATTTCAAACCCCTTTTATAATTAAATTAAATTTATTCGTTTTAACTTCGATTAAAATAAATTTTTAGTTGTTATTATTTAAAATAAATTACTTTACATATTAAAAATCCAAAATTTCTAAAATAAAAAATTTAATTGGTCCAAAAATTCCAGGTTGTTACATGGGTTCTTATCGAAAAGAACTTTCCGATGAATATAAAAGTTTTGAAATCTAACGGTTAGATTTGGAATTATGTCCAAATCAATTTCATAAAAGGTCGTTGTAAGTGCAGTTCGGTGGCCGTTATAGGTAACCGACTGTACGGGCCTTAATAAAGTTATTAAAATTATGTAAAATCATAATAAATGATTTGGAAGAATTTTGGATGAAAATTTTCAATTTTGTAAAGATAAAATATATTTTTATCGTAATGAACTAGTTATTAACTAGAATAATTCTTTAAATTAAGATTTAATGAAGCTTTCCAATAAATTATTATTTAATATGAAATAAATAAAATAAATTGGATTTTGGGTCTGTCGTGAATGGTGTCTTAAATAACACTGTTCTTAAAACACTGTGTGAAAATAATAAGTCTTTTAATTAAGATTATTAGAGTTTCCGATTATATTTTGTAATTGGAATAAAAGGAAAAGCGAATTGGGTTTATTGTGAACTGTGTTTTAAACGACATTTGTTCTTTAACCCAATTAACAGTGAAACTATAATTTGGAATTTTTAAATCTTTTATTAAGATTTAAATGGAAAATTTCCAAAGTCAATTTTTCCAATTTAATATATTAAATTGGAATTGAGTGATAATTCGATTTGGTAATAATCGAGATGAGCTTCTGTAAAAGAAGACCATTACTATAAATGGAATTTAAAAGGCTTTGTCGTTATCCCATTTATATTATTAGTCCGATACGGAAATTTATATCGATTATATATTGATTTGATTTCTGTGAAAATTCCATATTTAATGAAGACGATTATGGGTTTATCATGAACAATGTTTTTAAATGACATTAGTTCTTCAACCCAGTTAAAGATAGGATTAATTTCTTAGATTTGGATAATTATAAAGTAATGATTTTTGATATTTAAACCAAATTGGAGTTTTAATGAATTTAAAAAAAAGTAGATTAAAGAATAAATTTAAACAATTTATCTTTGATAAAATTAATGGGAACCTTTCCCTAATAATGTGAATATTTTATTAAAGAATATTCTGAATTGGAATGAGGCGTATGATGTGTTTTAATTGTACTTGATTTTTGATTAAAATACGCGAGTTATTCGGAAAGACTAGGTTCAGCCCATTCTGAATAATTACTACGACGATTAAAAGTCGAAGATGAAGATAGTGATTGAAGACCGGCGATCTTCACATCATATGGAGGGCTACTGATGCTTTTGATTGGAGTTGCTGCCTTGAAAGGGTTAAAGTGGTAATTGTTCAGACGTACTTATGGATTATCCGGATAAGCGAGCACCTCTCTTCCGTATTGGACATACGGGACGAGGAATAAGGTGTCTCGGTTTTGTTCGGACCTAGAACGGACTTGTAAATGGATGTGTGTCTGACATTGGATTTGATTCCATGTAAATTGATTTCTATTTAATATATATCTGTTTGGTAGCGGAAAATTTATTCTCTTGCTTAACACCCTTCTCTGAGACGCACGAGCTCAAAGGTTATATATTGATAGTTATTGATCGCATGGCGTGGATTGTCAATGTGGCATACCAAGATGCAAATGATAAAGTCTTTTGTTGAAAAGCAGGGCCTTGTGGTTGATGATCAAAGCACATCCCATTGGCATAGCTTTGTGTATAGCATAACTTCGCGAACCTCACACCCCGGTAAGAGTCAGAAATGGGACAAGGGACCCAAGGAGTGCATGCGTTTCTTTCTAGCTAGAAGTGGTATCAGGGTTTTGCAAGACCTGACATTTTACTTAGTGGATGATGGATTATGATGCCTCGGTTATATTGGTCGATAGAGACCAATTTATAGGTTCAATAGGACTGGGAAATGTGTGTTCAGGCATAACTAATCCACTAAAGTATTTGTGGACCGGCCTTGGAGGATCCAGGGCTCGCCAGCGTTCGAGTCCTGAGACATTTGCTAGAGTGTCTTGAATCGGTAAGGAGATCATCCCTAGCCTTGACTCATGATGGAAACCCAACTTCCAATACGACACCGTACGGTTTTGAATGTAAAACTAGTATGGCAACATAGTATACGGTAGCTATGCCATCTATGATTGATACATTATGATTGAAATGTTTTTGAAACATATATACACTAATAATAATATCAAATCTGTTTTATCGTATCAAGCATTTTTGACCATTATAAGGTAAAACTCTATCCTCCGGTTTGCGTTGCATTGTACAATGGGACTTGAGTCTTATAATGGTTTCATTTTTCTAAAATGCATTGCGTTGTTTAACGATTTACTTTATTTATGCACTGGCAATCCAATGGAGGAAACCCGTTCTGCGTTAGCGGCGTAGTCCTGTGATTAGCCTTATTATTAGATAAGTTAAGTAAGATTTCTCATACCAGTGCCATAACTAACTCGTAGTTTGTTTCACTTGCAAACTCGGGTGCCCTCTTTTTCACACGGGCAGTCGAGTAGCTTATTTTACAGATATTTTGAGCAGGATTCTGGATTGAAGCTTAAAGCTGTGTCCATAGCATTGTTAGTCTTCCGTTGTGTTAGATTTAGAGTTCCGCTGCATTGTATGAAGTCTATTGTAAATTATCTTCCGCTGTGATTATATTTCGATGTACTCTGATATATTCTGTACTCTGATATATTCTGTACTCTGATGTAACATTATTATGATGTTTATAAAAGTCTGATGTTATTTGTTCTGATGTGATCTATGCCCAGAGTTAGTGCATTCGAGGATTTCCAACTTTTGGATCAGACCTGTGTGGTTTATGGTCGATTCAAAAGGCGGGGACTTTCGGGTCATTGCACGTGGTATCAGAGCTTTGGTTAATTCAAATCTTTGGAGTACAACTCATTAGAACTGAACAAAAGACTCATCAGAGGTAGGATTAGAAATATCCTATAAAAGAATACTCATTAGAGATAGGATCCGTAGCATCGTAGAATGAGATACTCGTTAGAGATGGGGTTAGAAATGCCCTAGAACGAGTTAAGAGTAGCAAGTTTATAATTAACGTATTTGTGATTATATATAATCCGACCTTAGAAAATATGATTTTTGAATACATAAAAGTTATATATATTTGAAAAACTAATCAACTAATTGATTGATGATTATGTTGTGTGATTATTAGTTTAACTAATAAAATTATTGAAACCAATAAAAAAATTAAAATTGAATCAGTTAGTTAAACAATTTTTAGCTTTGTTCCTTTTCGAGGACGAAAAGATTTTAAGTGGGGGAGATTGTAACAACCCGGAAAATCAGAACCAATTTAAAAAATTTATTTCAAGAAATTTTAAATAGAAAATGCATCAAAAAAAATATCCATTGCTTGATGATTACATCTTTAATGTAAATGAATCATTAAATAAGATACATTATTTGGAATGAAAATATGTTAACATAAAATTTACATTTTTATTGTAGATTAAAAAAAGATCATTATTTGAAATGAAATTTGTTCGTACATTAAAATTCACATTTTTAATGTAAAGACGAGTTCAATAAAAAGTTTACATTTTTATTGTAAAGGAGAAAATATATAAAAAAAGAACATTTGTTTGAATAGGAAAAGTTAATAAAGTGGTGTTTACATTAAAATTTACATTTTAATGTATGTATGGATCATATCAAAGGATTCATTGTAGGAAATTTGTTGTAACGTAAAAATTTACATTTTTATGTAATAATTCATAGCTTGTTTAAAATGATGTAACATAAAAATTTACATTTTAATGTAATAATTATTCATTAAAATGTTTATAGCTTGATAAATGTTTTAACATAAAATATTACACTTTTTATGTAAGAAAAGAAAGATTACAAAAGATTTTCACAAATTAACATTATATTTCGAATTTTGTCCATTGTAAATAAATACTTAAATAAACCATCCAATTTAATTTAATCTTAAACAAAGATTTTATTTGTATAGTGACATCATCAAAACTAAATTATCAAATTATAAGTATAAATGGCGCAATAAACGTTAAATTATTTTCAAATGTATGTTGAAGCTTTAATGGTGATTAATTTTTGTAGACCAATAAGTCTAAATTTATTACTATATAATTCATAGTACAATTAATGTAATAAAGACATTCTATGTAATTCAAACTTTGACTTGAAGAGAGTAATATAGGAAGAGTTTATCATTGGCAATTTCAAATTAGAATTTAATATATATAGGAATTCATTTCGTTTGAAAGTTAGAATTCAATATTGGTATAAATGGAATGTCTGTCCTATATCATACGTTGGGTAGCTAAACGATTATCCATATGCAATATACAACCATATGACATGTTTTAAATAGCTTATGTTATTGGTAAGTTTAATTTTCACAAGACTAAACTAAACACAATTGTTGACATTAATTAATTAAATGTTATATTGTACATTGGAATTTGCATTCCAATATAAGTTTAAAAAAACATGGTTAGAACTATAATAGAAACTGTATAAATGACAGTTATTAGTGGTTCACAATATTTATTCAAACGGAGTCTAAACGTTGCATGTAGTGAAATTAATTGATTTGCAATATCCAAGGAGCATAATTGCACTTTCCTTTTTCATATGTCACAATGTATAATTGATCTTTCTCCTTTAATATATCAAAAGATAAGCGTATGATAACAATTCTATTGAAATTAAAAGGGGAATTAAATAATTAAAAAGTATTAATATATATACTCTTATATTACAAAAATCTAATTCATAATACATAGCTGCCGCCTCTTATTCTTTCAATGGCCAGCAAGCTCTCTTCTTCTTCCCTCTTTTTCTCCTTGCACACGCAATGAATTAATATAGTTCCAAAGCAAATTATGAAGAGGTGTAACAACCCGGAAAATCTGAACCAATTTGAAAATTTTAAATTGGCTAAAATAGTGGATTTTAAATATTTAAAATAAATATTTTAAATAATAACAATGAAAAGTGAGTTTGAATCGATGTTTGAAAATAAATATAATTAATTCTAATTATAAACAAGGCCTGAAATGGCGCGGTAGTTTCAAATTTTCAATTCAAACTTTGACTGACTGTACCGGGTGCAAAACAAAACGGATTTGAGTGAAACCAAAAATATTTAAATCTGTTAGTGAATATCTTTCTAACGAATCTGAAAAATCGAAGTTTCATAGCGGGAAGCAAAAGTTCTGGCCAAATGCATTTTCAGAAAGGTCGCTATAGAGTTTATATAGCCCGTGAAAATGGCCATTTTGCAAACGACCTCGGAATTCGACGAAACCACTTTTGTTGGATCCGGAATGTTAAACTTTTACCAGGTTTCAAATTTCATAATTTTTGAAGCTAGTATGTGAGTGTGGCAAAGGAAAATGTCTTTGGTCGATTTCTATTAAATTGGGTCGACCAGAAAATGGCCATTTTGCAAACGACCTCAGAATTCGACGAAACCAATTTTGTTGGATCCGTGACGTCGAATAATTGCTAGGTTTCTAATTTCATAATTTTTGAAGTTAATATGTGAGCGTGGCAAAGGAAAACGTGTTTTGGTCAATTAAAGTTAAATTGGATCGACTAGAAATGGGCCATTTTTCAAACGGTCTCAGAATTCGACGAAACTAGTTTTGTTGGGACCGTATCGTCAAAACATAGCTAGATTTGTTTTTCTGGAATTTTTCGAATCAGTTTGTGGCCCTGACAAATTGAAATGTATGTTCAAATCGAATATTGAATGTTTTATATTTTAATTTGAAGGAAAACTGACTGAAACAGCCGAATGGGCCTACGAAACATATCTCATTGTGTTCGGAATGGGGGTATTCAGCTAGGGATGACAGTCGTTGGGTTTGAATTGGGGTTCGTGGGTGAAAGTGGGTATTTTCGAAAATTAAAAATATATAAATAATTAAAAAATCTCATTGGTCAAACTATCCCCCCCCCCCCCGATCGACGACGGAAACACTTCGAGATCTTCCCGATCATTTTCCGGACGCCAGACCCCGCCACCACCCAAAATCGAAAGCCCTCCTCCTCCCCTTCAAATCCGACCAACCCCTGCCCTCTCTCTCCTCGCCAGCGTCGAGAACGACGCCCAGGAAGTCGACGACTTGAGGGCGTCGCTGCCGCTTCCACAGGCCATCGATCTGGCCAAAACCCCCGGCGCTGCGAAGCCCTTTCCACCCTCTTCGACGTCATACAACCTGATCGGGACGAAGTGCTACGGATTTCATGAATTTTCAAAACCTAGTTTTGAACAACTTTGAAAGGTAACGGCTGAAATTAAATTAAACTATATTATAGCAGTTTAAAGCGCTACGGTTTTTGATTTCACTGTATAAATCATATCTTTTTCGTTTGTTGACGAAATTCAGTGAAACAAGAGATAGTGGACTCGTGTGGATGTCTTCTACATTCTAGAAGAGACCGCATATTTTTCTGAGCCTTCTGCTATTTTTGGTGGAGTGGAACCCAATGTGAGATTTCTAAATTATAAACGATATGGAAAACGATGACGTATAAATTATATAGTCGATGTATGAGTTATATAAGCATTGTACACCTCATGTATAAGCATTGTATAAGTTGTACGTTCGATGTATAAGTTATATATGCGTTGTAAAAATTAAATATGTTTTGAATAGAAGTGAAATATACTTATATAAATATATATATATATATATGCCCCTCGTCCACAAACCATAGACGATATTTATTGGGTGTGATTGGTGTAAAAATTGGTTGATAGCGAATGGTTGATTTGAATTGTTTGTGGTGGAAATTGATTGATTGTGGTTGAAAAATACCCGTTTTTGGTTGAGAATTATTTGGTTGAAACCACATAGGATTAGTTTGTGGAAAAGAAAGAAAAAAATATACATGCCGCCTGCGTGCGAACTAGATGCATGAAATCCCCATTGTCAAAAGCTACGAGGCTTTAAGGTAGAGCGAGGAGCCGTACTAGGGACGGCCCCGTTTTAACTACCCTGTCGTTATGCTACCGAAATTTTGAATAATATTCATGTGTTAGAATTATTTTCATGTGTTGAAACTATATTCGTGTGTTGAATAGAAATTCATGTGTTGAATGGTATTCGTGTTTTAAATAAACTGTTTTAAATATAAAAATCACCTTTTTATTTTATATATACGAACTATAGAAAATCATTCATGTATTGAATAGAAATTCATTCGTTGAATAGAAATTCATGTGTTGAATGGTATTCGTGTTTTAAATAAATTGTTTTAACAATAAAAACCACATTTTTATTATATATACGAACTATAGAAAATCATTCATGTGTTGAATAGAAATTCATTCGTTGAATAGAAATTCATGTGTTGAATGATATTCGTGTTTTAAATAAATTGTTTTAACAATAAAAACCACATTTTTATTTTATATATACGAACTATAGAAAACCTTCATGTGTTGAATAGAAATTCATTCGTTGAATAGAAATTCCTGTGTTGAAGGGTATTCGTGTTCGAAATAAATTGTTTTATAATAAAAATCATATTTTTATCATCTATATGACCTATATGAAATAGTCATGTTTTGAAATAAATAGTTTTACAATAAAAATCACATTTTTATTATATACATGAATTATTAAAAATAGTGAAGTGTTGAAATAGAAGTCAGTTGGATAAAAATATCATTTTTATCAAAGGTATGAAAAGAATATGGTTCTGAAATCGAAGAATAGATTTTATATATATATATATATATATAATTTAAACGAATCGAATAATGAAGCTGCAGTTCGTGTTTTGAAATCGTGATTTCAAACGATTAGTGCGGGAGATCCAACCATCGGATTTTCCCGAAACCGAAACCGTTGGGTTCGCTTTGGAAATATCTTTCCAATGACACCAACTTTGTAAAGATCCAACGGTTGGATTGTCTGGAATGTTTAATTCAAATCTGAAGAAAAACAGCGCCAGAATCGATTTTATATATATATATATATATATATATATATATAAAATTAAATTAAATCGAATAACGACGCTGTAGATCGTATTTTGAAAACGAAACTTCAAACGATTGTACCGGGAGATCCGACCGTCGGATTTCCCCAAAACTGGGATCGTTGGATTCGTTTTGAAAATATCTTTCTAATGATATAAATTTTGTGAAGATCCAACGGTTAGATTTTCAGATATGTGTAAATCAAATCTGAAGAAAAACAGCGCCATGGCCGCGTTATGGCCTGAAGCGTCGTTTGAATAAATTGGCTATTTTTAAATAAATAAAAATAGCGATAAATCGTTATAAAATATTATAAACGATATGGAATGTGAAATTTAGAAACTAACTGAAGGTTAGCTAAGTCGAATGGTTTCCTGGGTTTTGATCTGATGTTGGTTTCGGCCTTTGGGGTTAATATTTGGGATGTCGTTCCCCTACTGATTTACGGTTAGTAACCAATGAATTGGAATAAGGCGTATGTTGTGTTTGTGTAGCACTTGTTTATTATGTACGCGAGTTGCTCAGAAAGACCGAGTTTATCCCATTCTGAATAACTGAATCGACGATAAGAAATCGAAGATGAAGACGGTGGTTGAAGACCGGAAATCTTCACCTCAGTTGGATGATAACTGATGTCCTGATTGGGAGGCATCCCGAAATATGGATAATGAGTGGTGATCGTCCAGACGTACGTGTAGATCGATGGGTATGCAAGGTATATAGTGCCTCCAGTTTCGTTCAGACCCAGAACGGACTTGTAAATGGACTATGTGTCTGACATTGGAATTCATTCTGTGTGATTGATAGCCATCAGTTGCATGGTGTGAATTGCCTGTGTGGCATGCTAAGATGCAGTGATCAGGGCTTCTGTTGAAAAGAAAAGTCTTGTGGTTGATGATCAAAGCACCGCCTGTGTGGCGTAGCTTTGTGTATAACGTGATTTCGCGAGCCTCACACCCCGGTATGAACCAGAAACGGGAGAGGACCTCAGGGAGGGCATGCGTTTCTTTCTAGTTAGAGGTGGTGTCGGTGCTTGAACTGGCTGACATTTATATTATTTTCACCTATGTGGTTGTTGCTGTTGCGAGGCGCCTCGGTTATATCGGTCGATCCGGGACCGATGGAGTCATTCGTTGGCTCATTTACGCCCCAAAAGGCGGGGAAACGTAGTGTTCAGGCATAATAATCCACATCGGTGGACCGGCCCTGACGATCCAAGTGGCAGCTGCGGCTGTTCCTGAGACATGGGCTAGACTGTCTCGAAGTTGGTAAGGACTATCTTTTGCCATGGTTCATGGCGGGAATCCAATTTCCAAATATGACATCGTGCGGTTTTGATTGTAAACCTATATTTGGCGACATAGTGGCATGGGACGCTCATGTCGTCTATGATTGATACTTATGATTTGAAATTGTTTTTTAAACATATAAACACTAGTAATAATATCAAATTCTTTTGTTTTATTCGTATCAAGCATATTTTGGCCATTATAAGGTAAAAACTCTATCCTCCGGTTTGCGTTGCATTGTGTGATGGGAACTGAGTCTTATAATGGCTTCATTTTTATAAAAAGCATTGCGATGTTTAAAAGAATTATTTGTTTTAAAGCACCGACAATCCAATGGAGTAAACCCGTTCCGCGAAAGTGGTGTGGTCCTGTGATTAGCCATATTATAAAATGTGTTAAGTAGATTTCTCATACCAGTCCCTATACTGACTCGTAGTTTGTTTCACTTGCAAACTCGGGTGCCCCTTTTTCTACACGGGCAACCTTGTGTTCAGGTTTTTAGCCGGCTCTTTCTGGATAGCTGGAGCTGAAGACGGATTCTATCATTTATCTCTTTTTATGATGTTCATCTCCTATTGTACATATTATGTTTGTTTTCCGCTATAGACATTTATGTATAGCTGAACTGTATTTGTACTAAGTATGATCCTGTATACTGTGTAACTCTGATGATTACGTTTATCCAGTGTATTATTTGTTCATTATCTGGTGTATTTATTTATTTCTATTCTGCTATTATTTGTTTATGTGTTATATTCCAAAGATTACCCTTAACACCGTCGTACGGGGTTTTGGGGTCGTCACAAGAGGTCTGGACGGTGAGCATCACATCGATTTTGGATTGACTTCAAGTAGACTGTGGAGGTGGCAGATTCTAGGCCTAGGTTGGAAGATGGGTTCGGTTTATGTCGTGAAGAGCCCGAAAAGATGAATAACAAAGAGGAAGGGAATTAGAAATGTAATTAACTCATTAATCATTTAATTAACTATTTCAATTTTGTAATGAAACGTATGTAATTCAATATCTTTTCCATACGTGATCCAAATTCAGTGATTTCGGGTGCGTTGCAATCGCAGAAACAAGATCTACAACATGGAACAGATCAGATCTAAAATAGAGGCTATTGAATTTTTGGTAAAATTAAATGTAAGTTTAATTTTATTAAAACCAATTGTTATATAAACAATTTCTGAAACCGATCAAGGTGAGATCTCTAGTTTAAATCAAATTTAATGGTTGTATTCGATGTGAAATTTACATGTATTCGCTATTAAAATTCAAGTGTGTGATGTAGGAGAGTAGATTTGGTTGAAATGAATTTATTGGATTGAATTGAATTATGTAAATCTAGAATTTGCTTATACAATTAAAATAATATTTTATTGCATAGATGAAAATAAAATATTCCTTATTTTAAAATAGAATAAGTTTACAATAAAAATTTACATTTTTATTGTATATAGAAATAATAATAAAATATTCATTGTTTTAAAATGGAATAAGTTTACAATAAAAATTTATATTTTTATTGTGTATAGAAATGATAATAAAATATTCATTGTTTTAAAATGGAATAAGGTTACAATAAAATTCACATTTTATTTAGAACCACGTTATGTTAGATAAAAATAACATTTTATTTAGAATCATGTTATGTTAGATAAAAGTAACATTTTATTTAGAATCATGTTATGTTAGATAAAAATAACATTTTATTTAGAATCATATAATGTTACATAGAAATGTCATTTATTTAGAATTTGTTCATGTTAAGTAAAATGTTATATTAGAATAAAAATGTCATTTTTGTTAGAAATGTTATATTGGAATAAAAATGTCATTTTTGTTAGAAATGTTATATTAGAATAAATATGTCATTCATGTAGAGAGCATATTTTATAAGTGAATATGTCATTTATGTAGAAAACATATTTTATAAATAAATATGTCATTTAGTTAGAATATGTTTTGTCAAACTAAAATATAATTTAGTTAGAATATATTTTTGTCAAATAAAAATGTCATTTATTTAGAGTAATGCCACGTTGAAATGAAAATGTCATTTTGTTAAAACATGTCATGTAAATAAATTATCTTTTTATATTGTCATTAGGACATTAAAACATGGCATGTAAATAAATTATCTTATTATATTGTCATTAGGACATTAAAACAGGCCATGTAAATAAATTTTTGTTTCTTCTTGTCGTTAGAATTAGAACATATGTATGTTGACAAAATTATCTTTTTATTTTGTCACTTGAATTTGATAACATGTATGTAGACAAAATTATTAAAGCGACCCAAACTTCCCCGGTCTCCGAAGAGAAGAAAAGGAACGGATTGTCTTAAGGATAAGATGAATCAGAACACAAATAGAAGAACATTTCATTTCTTACTACAACAATTTCATCAGAATACAAGAATATACAGAGTATAAATTAATATTACACATTCGATAAATATCAGAGATTTACTATATACAATGCAGCGGAAAAATAATACAAAATACAACTGAAAGAGATAAACGGATACAGAGCTTTTCGAATATCATTCCAGCTGTAAATCAGGATCCTGTGAATATAAATCTGCAAAACCAAAACTACTAGCTGCCCGTGTGGAAAATATGGGCACCCAGAGTTTAGGTTAAAACAATAAACTCCAGGTCAGTCATGTGACTGGTGTGAGAACTAAAACAGTTATTAATCTTCATTTTAAAGTTAGGTAAATCCAGGAATCATGCCGTATAACACGGAACGGGTTTCCTCCCAAGAATACCAGTGCATAAAACAATAGCGCAATGCTAAATAAAGAACAATGAAACTATTATAAGACTCAGGTCCCATCACACAATGCAACGCAAGCCGGAGGATAGAGTTTTTACCTTATAGTAGCCAAAAATGCTTGGTACGTGAAATTTCATCTTTTACTATTACTATAAGTGTATAGTGTCAAAACAATTTCAATCATAAGTATCAATCATAGACGGCATAAGTGCCCCATACCACTATGTCGCCATACTAGGCTCTACAAAACCGCAATTGTCACGTATTGGAAGTTGGATTTCCATCTATGAACCAAGGCAAGGGATCATCCTTACCGCTTCGAGACGCTCTAGCCTGCCCCTCACGATCAGAGCTCGAGTGACCCTTGGATCGTCAGGGCCGGTCCACACGGAGTAGATTAAAATGCCTGAACAATGGGTTTTCCCGCCCTATGGGGCATCATGGTCATATCTCGACCAAACTATCGGCCCGGAATGACCGATATAACCGAGGCGCCTCGCTATCCATTATCCACATATGTAAAATGTCAGGGCATGCAAAATGCTGACACCACTCCTAGCTAGAAGGAAACACATGTCCTCCCTGAAGTCCTTTCCCGTTTTTGGTTCACACTGGGCTGTGAGGCTCGCGAATTAACGCTACAAAAAGCTAGGCTATATTAAAGACGTGCTTTGATCATCAACCACAAGACCCTGCTTTTCAACAGAAGCCTTGATCATTTGCATCTCAGCATGCCACAGAAGCAATTCACGCTATGCAATTGATGTCTATCAATCACACAGAATGAAATCCGAAATCAGACACACATCCATTTACAAGTTCGTTCTGCGTCTGAACGAAACCGGAGGCACCTTATTCCTCCCCCATATGTCCAATACAGGGGAGAGGTCCTCGCATATCCGGTCGATCTCCAAGTACGTCTGGACGATCACCACTTATTACCTTGTCTCGGGTGTACAGCCCAATCAAGACATCAGTAATCATCCAAACGATGTGAAGACCTCCGGTCTTCGACCACCGTCTTTATCCTCTACATATCATCGAATCAATTATTCAGAATGGGATAAACCCGGTCTTTCTGAATAACTCGCGTATATAATAAACAAGTGCTATAAAAACACAATATACGCCTCATTCCAATCCAGAATATTCCTTTATTCAAATATTCTTATACTTTGGGAAATGTTCCCATTAATTTTATCAAAGATAAATTCTTTAAATTTATTCTTTAATCTTCCCTTGAATATCAATTCAAACCAAATTATGGTTTATCCAAACTAGTCGGGATTAGCGCACCTTACTGAAGTAATCATTTGTTTAATTTCCCAATACCAACCTATTCATCCCATGAAGTAAAACTAGTAATACTTCATATCTAACACCACGGTGTTATCGGTAAAATTAATTACCATTCTACGTTCAAATCTAATTAAAGATTTAACTATCTCTTGGAGCAAAACTGGTGATACTCCATTCTCGATCATTTCAATCTAATTAAAAATTCATTAAAACTCCACTTGGTTTTAATCTTCCCAAAAATCAATATTAATGATTGTTTAACTTGGGAAATCAAATCCTTTCTTTAACTGGGTTAAAGAACCAATGTCCTTTAAAAAACAGTTCACTATAAACCAAAAATCCCATTCCATTTTATCAGCCTTTAGCCTTAAATTAGCAAGTGAACAATTCCCTATGTATTAACCCCGAAGGCCGAGACCAACATCAGATCAATACCCAGGAAACCATTCAACTTAACTAATCTCCAGTTAGTTTTTGATTTTCTTAACTCCGTTGGGTCTAAGAACAATATTATTAAAGATACCATTCACGACAACCCAAAATCACATTCCATTAACAATGGAATCTTCATGGAAAACAAATCGATATATATAATCGATATAAACTTCCATATCCAACCGATAATATCAATGGAATAACGACAAGGCCTTTTAAATTCCATATATATTAACCATCTTCCTCTTCAGAAGCTTACTTCGATTATTACCAAATCGAATTCCATTCAATTCCAATTTAATATGTTAAATTGGAAAACTTTACTTTGGAAAATCTCCTTTAAATCTTAACAAAAGATTTATAAATTCTAAATCCCATTTCACTATAAATCAGGTTAAAGAATGAATGTCTCTAAAACACAGTCACAACAAACCCAATTCACATTCCATCAGTCTCTAACCGTAAATTAGTAAGAGAACAATTCCCTAAGTGTTAACCCCGAAGGCCGAAACCAACATCAGATCAATACCCAGGAAACCATTCAACTTAACTAATCTCCAGTCAGTTTCTAATTTTCTTAACTCCATTGGGTTTAAAAACATTATTATTAAAGATACCATTCACGGCAAACCCAAAATCCAATTTGATATTAAATACAAGGCTCTGAATAGAAAATATATTGGCTTATATTCAATATCAAATTCTGAAATCAACAAATATCGTATTGGAATAACGATATATCTATATCTTCCAAATTCCTCCACAATATCCGTATAATCACGGAATCCAATATCGAAATATTTCGAAGATAATTTCGATTTAAATCCATTCCAATTCATATATTGGAAATCCTGGTTATTTTTAAAACCATTTCAAATCCAATTTATTTATTTAAAAATATTGGATTTTTAATTCTAGTTCAAAACTAGTTCATTTCGACAAAAATATATTTTTATCTTTTCAAATATGGGATTTTTCATCCCAATTCTTTCCAAATCATTTATTATGATTTTACAAAAATTATTGATATTTTTAATAATTTTATCAAGGCCTGTACAGTTGATTTCCATAACCGGCCATCGAACTGCACTTACAACGACCGTTTCCAAATTTGATTTGGACATAAATCCAAATCCAGCCGTTAGATTTCAAATCTCTAATATTCTTTAGAAAGCTCTTTTAGATACGAACCCAATGGTTCTAGTTTTAGGAGAATCCAACGGTCGGATCTCCCGTAATGTCCATTCGAAATCAGTGGTCGAAATTCACGAACTACCGCAGCGCGGCACGTTCTATTCAGGCCATTATATTATATATAATATATATAATATATATTTCGTCGATTTCCATTCAAACCATATTTTATAAATCGTTTTAAATTCGTTTTCAAAATGATTTCAACTTCATATTCAATTTCTAATCAAAATTGAATATTCCATATCATCGATATATAAATGATGGTATTTTCAAAACATTATATTTCAAAATCATTTCCTTTTCGATATTCATTATAAAAATGAATAAAATCGATATAAATATCGTTCTCGTCAAAACGGAGTTAATCTAATCAACAAAGCTTTATATATTTAAATATATTCGTGTCCATCCCAAATCAGACATCAAAACCAAATTTTGATCTTTTACTGAATATTATTTTAAAATATTCGTTGTTTTAAAATATTCATTCTTTCTAAACTGGAATCAGACACAGTCAATTACCATGTAATTTGATTTATAGGGATTTCATACACACATGTACACAACAACAATCAAACACAGTCAACCATCATCCAAAGTGCATTCTACACTGCATAAGCATCAAATATAAATATTTAACGCTTATAACAGCTTGTCAATCAATCGATTGACATACATCTAAATATTGGGATTAGTGTATGTCCAATATCATCCCAATACCCGTGTGGGGTTTTCAACCAACAAATAATGAATTTTATTTGTGCAGGTAGGCGATGTGTAAAATTTATCGTCCCAATCAATATCAGTCAAATGTGTGTACATAAACAAATCGTCTGACTTGTTTATAAATATCTATTTTATTCATATACACGTTAAAAATTATATATTTTAACTATAAAATATTTATTTCAATGCATGAATATTTTATTTATTCCATTCCACATCACACAATCAACTTTCACAACAAAATCAAACAAACAAACAAGTCGCCCATGGTCTGTGGACGACGGGTGTCAGGTGCTGCTAAGCACCATCTGCTTCCTAGTATATATTTTAACTAGAAAATAAAATAAAAGTGAGAAGTTCTCACCTTTGGGTTCCACTCCTCCATTCTCTATTTCTAAACGGCTCGGATATGCTAAAATTCCACTGCGTTCTTTTCCAGCTGTCCATAGTAAAAATTGCATTTTTAATATGATGTTTATTTTAAAAATCACATTCTTATAATGGCACTTCATATATAAAAATCATATTCTCTCATAATTCAAAATCATAGCTTTTTATATTTCAAAAATCATAGCCTTTTATATTTTCAAAATCAAAGCTTTACTTTATGAAAAATCAAATCTTTACTTCATTATAAAAATTCAATTAAAAATTCAATCTTTCTTCTTTATAAAAATATAAAAATTAAATCTTTCTTCTTTATAAAAATATAATCTTTCTTCTTTAATATCTTATATAAAAATCCGACCTTTCTTCGCTAATATCATATATAAAAATCCGACCTTTCTTCGCTAATATCATATCTTTAATTTTTCTAAAAATCCAATTCCTTCCATGCTTTCATAACAAAGCTGATTTTGAAAACAAAAATTGATTTTTGTAAAACATAGCATAAAAAAAATAAACTACTCATTGTTTTCGAAGAGGAAGGATGGTTGGGGGAGTCGCGCAGGGGGTGCCACAAGCTGGGGGAGGCGGCGGATGGCCGACGATCTAGGTGGCGGGGGTCTGACCTGCGGTGGCACACGGATCGATGGGGAACTATGGTTTCTTCGAATGGAATGGGGGGTGGAGGTTCTGCGAGTTGGAGAAGGGAAAGGGGAGAGGTTCCGCACGAGCAGGCGGAGGAGGGTGTGGGGGTTGGAGGCTCTCCGGCGAGTGGCGGTGGCGTGACGAACGATGGCGGCTGAAGGAATTGCGGTTGAGAGTTTTTTTTCTTTTCTAATTTAGATCTGAACGGTGAAAGAAGGGAGAAAGTAAGGGGGTGAGGGCTTAAAGTATATATAATATAATTATTTTATTATTTAATTCATTAATTTGTTGACTTTACATTTGAACTCCAAACGAAACCCAATGACTATCGCCCCAAGCTAATTAGCCCTATTCTGAACACAATGGGATATGCTTCGTAAGCCAATTTGGCCATTACGAACAGTTTCCGATAAATTTAAAATATAAATCATTATATTTTAAACTCAAACGCACCTTTTACTTTACCAGAGCCACATACTGATTCTACAAATCCCAGAAAAGTTATTTCTAGCTTCGTATTGACGATACGGTCCTAACAAAACTAATTTTGTCAAATTTGAAGACCGTTTGAAAAATGGCCATTTTCTGGTCAATCCAATTCAACTGAAATATATCAAACATGTTTTCTTTTGCCATGCTCACATATTGATTTCAAAAATTATAAGTTTTGGAATCTAGAAATAACATGACATCACGGATCTAACAAAAGCGGTTTCGTCGAAAACGGAGGCCGTTTACAAAATTTCCATTTTTAAGGGCTATATTTTTCATAACGACTATTCTGACTTTTCAACTGGGCATAACTTTTTATTCCCATTATGAAATGTTGATTTTTCGGATTCTTGGAAAGATATTTTCAATTAGATTCTAATATTTTTGGTTTCGCTAAAATCCGGTTTATTTTGAATCCTGTACACTCATTTTAAATTTGAAATCGAATTTTCAAACTACCGCGCCATTTTCAATTCCATTAATAATTAAAATAAATAATTATATTCTAATGACGATTCAAAAAAATATTTACATTCTAATTCTATTCAAAATAAATTTCTCGTCGTTATTATTTAAAATAAATCATTTTAAATATTCAAAATTCATTCAAATTTCCAAAATAAAATTTTTAAATTGGTTCTGATTTTCCGGGTTGTTACAATCTCCCCCACTTAAAATCTTTTCATCCCCGAAAAGGAACGGAGCTGAAAGTTGTTTTATGAACCAAGTCAACTTTCAGTTTGGCTTTCATTCTTCAACTTTTTAGTTTCTAAGAATTTCTAATTTTTCAAAAATTTGGTTAACACCCTAAATTTTCGAAAAATTTCGCTATAACCTCCTATGTACAGGAGCACCGGGAAAATCCCCAAACCGCCACACAGGCCTCTCCAATCAAAAAGGAAAAGAAACAGCGAAGCGGCTAGCCAATCGACTCATAAAATCATCAAAGACCCCAGGAAATACAATAAACGTGTACCTATTTGTCGGGCAAATAATTTTATTCCTCTGCTCTAGCCTCCTTACTATGACCTGTTCACACATATATATGTACATGCATGCAATTCCAAACAATTTTCAATATAGTTCAAAATTTGATACAATTTGGCTTAATGGTTCAAATTCTAATTAATCAAAACAATAATCAAACAACACAATCAGCAATCAATTAGTTGATTAATGTTTCAAATTTATAATTTTATATATATATATATATATACTCAAAAATCATGTTCTTGATGCCAATTCACAACAATATATTCTAACTATATTTTGGTTCTCACACTAGTCAGTTGGAAATATATAGATATCCCACTTTCGGAGTTCGAACATAAATACTGATGATGACGCGTCAATCATCAAAACTATGCCCGGACGACTAGAGTGTGATTCCATATCTATCTAGTATATTAAAACTTCGAATATACGTTCATGACGCGTACATGCAAAATCTTCATATACTCGATTGTCCAAATCAATATAAAATAAAATATTCAAATACGTATAATTGGGTTTAATTTTCAAAACAAAAATTGTTTTTATAAATAACACTCTTCGGATTCATTCTAGGATACTACTGATCCCATCTCTAACGAGTCATTCCCATTGGATATTACTAATCCAATCTCTGAAGAATTCTTTCGTTTGGTTCTAACGTGTCTCGTTCTTCGAGATCTGTAAACCAAAGCTCTAATACCAAATGAAGCGAACTGAACTTCCCTGGTCCCCAAAGAGAAGAGAAAGAACGGATTGTCTTAAGGACAAGACGAATCAGAACACAAATAAAAGAACATTTCATTGCTTATTACAACAATTTCATCAGAATACAAGAATATATAGGTATGAATTAATATTACACATTCGATAAATATCAGAGATTTACAATTTACAATGCAGCGGAAAAAAATACAAAATACAACTGAAAGAGATAAACGGATACAAAGCTTTCCGAATATCATTCCAGCTGTAAATCAGAATCCTGTGAATATAAATCTGCAAAACCAAAACTACTAGCTGCCCGTGTGGAAAATAGGGGCACCCAGAGTTTAGGTTAAAACAATAAACTCCAGGTCAGTCATGTGACTAGTGTAAGAACTAAAACAGTTATTAATCTTTATTTTAAAGTTAGGTAAATCCAGGACCATGCCGTATAACACGGAACGGGTTTCCTCCCAAGAATACCAATGCATAAAACAACAGCGCAATGATAAATAAAGAACAATGAAGCTATTATAAGACTCAGGTCCCATCACACAATGCAACGCAAGCCGGAGGACAGAGTTTTTACCTTATAATAGCCAAAAATGCTTGGTACGTGAAATTTCCGCTTTTACTATTACTATAAGTGTATAGTGTCTAAACAATTTCAATCATAAGCATCAATCATAGACGGCATAAGTGCCCCATACCACTATGTCGGCATACTTGGCTCTACAATCAAAACCGCAATTGTCACGTATTGGAAGTTGGATTCCATCTATGAACCAAGGCAAGGGATCGTACTTATCGCTTCGAGACGCTCTAGCCCGCCCCTCAGGATCAGAGCTCGAGTGACCCTTGGATCGTCAGGGCCGGTACATACGGAGTGGATTAAAATGCCTAAACAATGCGTTTCCCCCCTCTGGGGCGTCAACCAGTCATATCCCGACCAAACTATCGGCCCCAGAACGACTGATATAACCGAGGTGCCTCGCTATCCATCATCCATACAAGTAAAATGTCAGTGCGTGCAAAACGCTGACACGGCTCCTAGCTAGAAGGAAACGCAGTCCTACCTGAAGTCCTCTCCCGTTTTTGGTTCACACCGGGGTGTGAGGCTCGCGAATTAACGCTACACAAAGCTACGCTATATTAAAGCCATGCTTTGATCATCAACCCCAAGACCCTGCTTTTCAACAGAAGCCTTGATCATTTGCATCTCAGCATGCCACACAGGCAATTCACGCTATGCAACCGACGTCTATCAATCACACAGAATGAAATCCGATGTCAGACACACATCCATTTACAAGTTCGTTCTGGGTCTGAACGAAACCGGAGGCACATTATTCCTCCCCCATATGTCCAATACAGGAGAGAGATCCTCGCATATTCGATCGATCTCCAAGTACGTCTAGACGATCACCACTTATTACCTTAATCATCCAAATGATGTGAAGACCTCCGGTCTTCGACCACTGTCTTCATCCTCGACATATCGTCGAATCAATTATTCAGAATGGGATAAACCCGGTCTTTCTGAATAACTCGCGTATATAATAAACAAGTGTTATAAAAACATAACATACGCCTCATTCCAATCCATAATATTCCTTTATTCAAATATTCTTATACTTTGGGAAATGTTCCCATTAATTTTATAAAAGATAAATTCTTTAAATTTATTATTTAATCTTCCTTTGAATATCAGTTCAAACCAAATTATGGTTTATCCAAACTAGTCGGGATTAGCGCACCTTACCGAAGTAATCATTTGTTTAATTTCCCAATCCCAACCTATTCATCCCATGAAGTAAAACTGGTAATACTTCATATCTAACACCACGGTGTTATCGGTAAAATTAATTACCATTCTACGTTCAAATCTAATTAAAGATTTAACTATCTCTAGGAGGAAAACTGGTGATACTCCATTCTCGATCATTTCAATCTAATTAAAAATTCATTAAAACTCCACTTGGTTTTAATCTTCCCAAAAATCAATATTAATGATTGTTTAACTTGGGAAATCATATCCTTTCTTTAACTGGGTTAAAGAACCAATGTCCTTTAAAAAACAGTTCACTATAAACCAAAAATCCCATTCCATTTTATCAACCTTTAGCCTTAAATTAGCAAGTGAACAATTCCCTATGTATTAACCCCGAAGGCCGAGACCAACATCAGATCAATACCCAGGAAACCATTCAACTTAACTAATCTCCAGTTAGTTTTTGATTTTCTTAACTCCGTTGGGTCTAAGAACAATATTATTAAAGATACCATTCACGACAACCCAAAATCACATTCCATTAACAATGGAATCTTCATGGAAAACAAATCGATATATATAATCGATATAAACTTCCATATCCAACCGATAATATCAATGGAATAACGACAAGGCCTTTTAAATTCCATATATATTAACCATCTTCCTCTTCAGAAGCTTACTTCGATTATTACCAAATCGAATTCCATTCAATTCCAATTTAATATGTTAAATTGGAAAACTTTACTTTGGAAAATCTCCTTTAAATCTTAACAAAAGATTTATAAATTCTAAATCCCATTTCACTATAAATCAGGTTAAAGAATGAATGTCTCTAAAACACAGTCACAACAAACCCAATTCACATCCCATCAGTCTCTAACCGTAAATTAGTAAGAGAACAATTCCCTAAGTGTTAACCCCGAAGGCCGAAACCAACATCAGATCAATACCCAGGAAACCATTCAACTTAACTAATCTCCAGTCAGTTTCTAATTTTCTTTACTCCATTGGGTTAAAGAACATTATTATTAAAGATACCATTCACGGCAAACCCAAAATCCAATTTGATATTAAATACAAGGCTCTGAATAGAAAATATATTGGCTTATATTCAATATCAAATTCTGAAATCAACAAATATCGTATTGGAATAACGATATATCTATATCTTCCAAATTCTTCCACAATATCCGTATAATCACAGAATCCAATATCGAAATATTCCAAAGATAATTTTGATTTAAATCCATTCCAATTTATATATTGGAAATCCTGGATATTTTTAAAAACATTTCAAATCCAATTTATTTATTTAAAAATATTGGATTTTTAACTCTAGTTCAAAACTAGTTCATTTCGACAAAAATATATTTTTATCTTTTCAAATATGGGATTTTTCATCCCAATTATTTTCAAATCATTTATTATGATTTTACATAAATTATTGATATTTTTAATAATTTTATCAAAGCCTGTACACTCGATTTCCATAATCGGCCATCGAACTGCACTTACAACGACCATTTCCTAATTTGATTTGGACATAATTCCAAATCCAACCGTTAGATTTCAAATCTCTAATATTTGTTAGACATCTCTTTTCTATATGAACCCAACGGTTCCGGTTTTAGGAGAATCCAATGGTCGGATCTCCCGTAATGTCCATTCAAAATCAATGGTCGATATTCACGAACTATCGCAGCGCGGCGCATTCTATTCAGGCCATTATATTATATATATTATATATATAATATATATCTCATCGATTTCCATTTAAAATGTATTTTATAAATCGTTTTAAATTCGTTTTCAAAATGATTTCAAGTTCATATTCAATTTCTAATCAAAATTGAATATTCCATATCATCAACATATAAATGATGGTATTTTCAAAACATTATATTTCAAAATCATTTCCTTTTTGATATTCATTATAAAAATGAATAAAATCGATAAAAATATTGTTCTCCTTAAAATGGCGTTAATCTAATCAGCACGACTTTATATATTTAAATATATTCGTGTCCATCCCAAATCGGACATCAAAACCAAATTTTGATCTTTTACTGAATATTATTTTAAAATATTCATTATTTTAAAATATTCGTTATTTTAAAATATTCATTCTTTCTGAACTGGAATCAGACACAGTCAATTACCATATAATTTGATTTATATTGATTTCATACACACATGTACACAACAACAATCAAACACAGTCAACCATCATCCAAAGTGCACTCTACACTACATAAGCATCAAATATAAATGTTTAACGCTTATCGCAGCTTGTCAACCAATCGATTGACATACAACTAAATATTGGGATTAGTGTATGTCCAATATCATCCCAATACCCGTGTGGGGTTTTCAACCAACAAATAATGAGTTTTATTTATGTAGTTAGGCGATATGTAAAATTTGTCGTCCCAATCAATATCAGTCAAATGTGTGTACATAAACAAATCATCCGACTTGTTTATAAATATTTATTTTATTCATATACACGTTAAAAAATTATATTTTTAACTATAAAATATTTATTTCAATACATGAATATTTTATTTATTCCATTCCACATCACACAATCAACTTTCACAACAAAATCAAACAAACAGACAAGTCGCCCATGGTTTGTGGACGACGGGTGTCAGGTGCTGCTAAGCATCGTCTGCATCCTAATATATATTTTAACTAGAAAATAAAATAAAAGTGAGAATTTCTCACCTTTGGGTTCCACTCCTCCATTCTCTATTTCTAAACGGCTCGGATATGCCCAAAATTCCACGCGTTCTTTTCCCGCTGTCCATAGTAAAAATCGCATTTTCAATATGATGTTTATTTTAAAAATCACATTCTTATAATGGCACTTCATTTTTAAAAATTATATTCTCTCGTAATTAAAAATCATATATTTTTATATTTCAAAAATCATAGCCTTTTATATTTCAAAAATCAAAGCTTTACTTTATGAAAAATAAAATCTTTACTTCATTATAAAAATTCAAATCAAAATTCAATCTTTCTTCTTTATAAAATGTAATCTTTCTTCTTTAATATCTTATATAAAAATCCGACCTTTCTTCGCTAATGTCATATATAAAAATCCGATCTTTCTTCGCTAATATCTTATATAAAAATCCGACCTTTCTTTGCTAATATCATATCTTTAATATATTTTTAAATCCAATTCCTTCCATGTTTTCATAACAAAACTGGTTTTGAAAACAAAAATCGATTTTTGTAAAAAATAGCATAAAAAAATAAACTACTCACTGTTTTCGAAGAGGAAGGAGGGTTGGGGGAGTCGTGCAGGAGGTGCTACAGGCTGGGGGAGGCGGCGGATTGCCAGAGATCGAGGTGGCAGGGGTCTGACCTGCGGTGGCGCGCGGATCAATGGGGAGCTAGGGTTTCTTCGAATGGAATGGGGGGTGGCGGTTCTGCGAGTTGGAGAAGGGAAAGGGGAGGGGTTCCACGCGAGTAGGCAGAGGAGGGTGTGGGGGTTGGAGGCTCTTCGGCGAGTGGCGGTGGCGTGACGAATGATGGCGACTGGAGGAATCGCGGTCGAGAGTTTTTTTTCTTTTGTAATTTAGATCTAAACAGTGAACGAAGAGAGAAAGTAAAGGGGGTGAGGACTTAAAGTATATATAATATAATTATTTTATTATTTAATTCATTAATTTGTTGACCTTACGTTTGAACTCCAAACGAAACCCAACGACTATCGCCCCTAGCTAATTACCCTAATCCCGAACACAATGGGATATGTTTTGTAAGCTAGTTTGGCCGTTACGATCAGTTTCTGCTAAATTTAAAATATAAATCATTATATTTTAAATTCAAACGCACCTTTTACTTTACCGGGGCCACATACTGATTCTAAAAATCTCAGAAAATTATTTCTAGCTTCGTATTGACGATATGGTCCTAACAAAACTAATTTCGTCAAATTTGAAGACCGTTTGAAAAATGGCCATTTTCTGGTCGATCCAATTCAACTGAAATATACCAAACACGTTTTCTTTTGCCACGCTCACATATTGGTTTCAAAAATTATGAGTTTTGGAATCTAGCAATAACTTGACATCCCGAATCCAACAAAATTGGTTTCGTTAAAAACGGAGGTCGTTTGCAAAATTTCCATTTTTAAGGGCTATATTTTCCATAGCGACTATTCTGACTTTTCAACTGGGCATAACTTTTTATTCCCGCTATGAAATTTTGATTTTTCGAATTCGTTGGAAAGATATTTTCCGTTAGATTCTAATATTTTTGGTTTCGCTAAAATCCGGTTTATTTTGAATACTGTACATTCATTTGAAATTTTAAATCGAATTTTCAAACTACCGCGCCATTTTCAATTCCATTTATAATTAAAATAAATAATTATATTCTAACGACGTTTCAAATAAATATATACGTTCTAATTCTATTCAAATAAATTTCTCGTCGTTATTATTTAAAATAAATCATTTTAAATATTCAAAATTCATTAAAATTGCCAAAATAAAAATTTTAAATTAGTTCTGATTTTCCGGGTTGTTACTATTATCTTTTATTTTTGTCATTAGAAGAATAGAACATGTTTGCAAACGAAATACATATTTATTTGACATTTGAAGCATGTAGAGAAGATATACATATAAAATGCATCTTTATTTGACATTAGAAATATAATAACATGTTTTGTTCATGATCATCAACATGTTAGTGGAATTAGAATTGGTTAAAATCATTAACCAATGATTTATTTAGATGAACTGTTGTTGTTTGAAAACCCCACACGGGTATTGGGATGATATTTGACATACACTAATCCCAATATTTAGTTGTATGTCAATCGATGGATTGACAGACTGTGATGAGCGTTATTTATTTTAATGCTCACACAGTTGTAAATTTCACTCCGGATGTGAATGAACTGTTTATTGATTATTTATCATTATTGTTGCGATGTACGAAATCCATATAACTGAAATTATATGGTAATTGTTTGAGCCGCATTCCGATTCAGAATATTTTGGAATAAAGAATATTAAAAAAAAGAATCTTTTAAAAATAAAGAATATTTTTAAATAATGGATATTTTAAAATAATATTCAGTGTATAATAAATTTATGATTTTGATGTCCGATTTCAAATGGACACAAAGATATTGAAATGTGAAGCCGAATTAAGTAACAAATGTCATTTTAACCCGAATGGGTTTATCGATGGATTTTATTCATTTTATAATGAATATCGAAAAGAAGTGATTTCAAAATTTAATATTTTGGAAATATTATCATTTTAATATGATAAAGATATAGGGTATTCAATTTTTATTTAAAGTTAAAAACGAAATTAAAATCATTTCAAAATAAATTTATAAATATTTTATGAATATGTTTTAATTAGAAATCGATGAAATATATAATTTATATATATATATATATATATATATATATTTAATGGCCTGAATAGAACGCGCCGCGCAGCGACCGTTCGCGAATTTCGACAATTAACTTCAAATTGATGTAATGGGAGATCTGACCGTCAGATTCTCCTAAAATCAGAACCATTGGGTTCTTATCGAAAAGAGCTTTCCAATGAATATAAGAGTTTTGAAATCTAACGGTTAGATTGGAATTATGTCCAAATCAATTTCAGAAAAGGTCGTTGTAAGTGCGGTTCAGTGGTCGTTATTGGAAACCGACTGTACGGGCCTTAATAAAATTATTAAAATATGGAAAAAATTATGTAAAATCATAATAAATGATTTGGAAGAATTTTGGATGAAAATTTCCAATTTTGTAAAGATAAAATATATTTTTATCGTAATGAACTAGTTATTAACTAGAATAAATCTTTAAATTAAGATTTAATGAAGCTTTCCAATAAATTAATATTTAAGTCAAATTTAACAAAATAAATTGGATTTTGGGTCTGTTGTGAATGGTGTCTTAAATAACGTTGTTCTTAAAACCCCATGTGAAAATAATAAGTCTTTTAACTAAGATTATTAGAGTTTTCGATTATATTTTGTAATTGGAATTAAAAAAATGTGAATTGAGTTTATTGTGAACTGTGTTTTAAACGACATTTGTTCTTTAACCCAATTAACAGTGAAACTATAATTTGGGATTTTTAAATCTTTTATTAAGGTTTAAATAGAAATTTTCCAAAGTCAAGTTTTCCAATTTAATATATTAAATTGGAATTGAATGAAAATTCGATTTGGTAATAATCGAGATGAGCTTCTGTAAAAGAAGACCATTACTATAAATGGAATTTAAAAGGCTTTGCCGTTATCCCATTTATATTATTAGTTTGATACGGAAATTTATATCGATTATATATTGATTTTCTTTCTGTGAAAATTCCATATTTAATGGAAGATGATTTTTGGTTTTATCGTGAACAATGTTTTTAAATGGCATTAGTTCTTCAACCAAGTTAAAGATAGGATTAATTTCTTAGATTTGGATAATCATAAAGTAATGATTTTTGATATTAAAACCAAATTGGAGTTTTAATGAATTTTTTAAAAAAAGTAGATTAAAGAATAAATTTAAAGAATTTATCTTTGATAAAATTAATGGGAACCTTTCCCTAATAATGTGAATATTTTAGTAAAGATTATTCTGAATTGGAATGAGGCGTATGATGTGTTTTTATAGTACTTGATTTTTGATTAAAATACGCGAGTTATTAGGAAAGACCGAGTTTAACCCATTCTGGATAATTACAACGACGATTAAAAGTCGAAGATGAAGACGGTGATTGAAGACCGGCCATCGTCACGTCGAATGGACGGCTACTGATGCCTTTGATTGGATTTGCTGCCTTGAAAGGGTTAAAGTGATAGTTGTCCGGACGTACTTGTTGATTGTCCGGATAAGCGAGCACCTCCCTTCCGTATTGGACATACGGGACGAGGAATAAGGGGTCTCCGGTTTCGTTCAGTCCAAGAACGGACTTGTAAATGGATGTGTGTCTGACATTGGATTTCATTCCATGTAAATTGATTTCTATTTAATATATATCTGTTTGGTGGTGGAAAATTTATTCTCTTGCTTAACACCCTTCTCTGAGATGCACGAGCTCAGAGGTTATATATTGATAATTATTGATCGCATGGCGTGGATTGTCAATGTGGCATGTCAAGATGCAAATGATCAAGGCTTTTATTGAAAAGCAGGGCTTTGTGGTTGATGATCAAAGTACAACCCATTTAGGCATAGCTTTGTGTATAGCATAACTTCGCGAACCTCACACCCCGGTAAGAGTCAGAAACGGAACAAGGGACCCCAGGAGTGCATGCATTTCTTTCTAGCTAGAAGTGGTATCAGGGTTTTGCAAGCCCTGACATTTTACTTATGTGGATGATGGATTACGAGGCCTCGATTATATTGGTCAATAGTGACCAATTTATAGGTTCAATAGGACCGGGAAACGTGTGTTCAGGCATAACTAATCCACTAAAGTATTTATGGACCAGCCTTGGAGGATCCAAGGGCTCGCCGGCATCCGAGTCCCGAGACATTTGCTAGAGTGTCTCGAATCGGTAAGGAGATCGTCCCTAGCCTTGACTCATGGTGGAAACCCAAATTCCAATACGACACGTACGGTTTTGAATGTAAAACTAGTATGGCGACATAGTATACAGTAGCAATGTCGTATATGATCGATACATTATAATTGAAATGTTTTTGAAACATATATACACTAATAATAATATCAAATCCGTTTTATTGTATTAAGTATTTTTGACCATTATAAGGTAAAACTCTATCCTTTGGTTTGCGTTGCATTGTGTAATGGGACTTGAGTCTTATAATGGTTTTATTTTTCTAAAAAGCATTGCGTTGTTTAACGATTTACTTTATTTCATGCACTGGCAATACAATGGAGTAAACCCGTTCCGCATTTGTGGCGTGGTTCTGTGATTAGCCTTATTATTAGATAAGTTATGTAAGATTTCTCATACCAGTCCCATGACTGACTTGTAGTTTATTTCACTTGCAAACTCGGGTGCCCTCTTTTTCACACGGCCAGTCGAGTAGCTTATTTTGCAGATATTTTGCGCAGGCTTCCGGATCAAAGCTTAAAGCTGTGTCCAGAGTATTATTAGTCTTCCTCTGTGCTAGATTTTGAGTTCCGCTGCATTACTGGCAATACAATGGAGTAAACCCGTCCGCATTTGCAGCGTGGTTCTGTGATTAGCCTTATTATTAGATAAGTTATGTAAGATTTCTCATACCAGTCCCATGACTGACTCGTAGTTTATTTCACTTGCAAACTCGGGTGCCCTATTTTTCACACGGGCAATCGAGTAGCTTATTTTGCAGATATTTTGAGCAGGATTTTGGATCAAAGCTTAAAGCTGTGTCCAGAGTATTATTAGTCTTCCTCTGTGCTAGATTTTGAGTTCCGCTGCATTGTATGAAGTCTATTGTAAATTATCTTCCGCTGTGATTATATTTCGATGTATTCTGATATATACTGTAATCTGATGTAACATTATTATGAATTTTATAAAAGTCTGCTGTTATTTGTTCTGATGTGTTGTATGCCCAGAGTTAGTGCATTCGAGGATTTCCAACTTTTGGATCAGACCTGTGTGGTTTATGGTCGATTCAAAGGGCGGGGACTTTCGGGTCATTACATTAATGCTTAGAAAATTCCATTAAAAATGGTAAAACTACTTACAAAAAAGAAAAGGCTCTATGTAAAACCCCTCCCCAAGACCCACCATAATAAAGAGCATTATCGAGTAGTACTGCCTATTAGACAAGAGAATAGGACTGGTTATGAGCGACCATCCGTAATCTTATATTAGACGAGTATCAAATACATTGATTGGTTGTATATTTTTTCTTACCTCAAGTGGATCGACATACTCAATTCATCTAATATAAAATTACTGTGGCTAAGGATCATGTGACGGTCCGCCCGCACCAGCCTGCATTTCCTCTGAAGGTGTGTTGTACACATGCCCGACTAGCACGGAACGGTCGCCAAAGAAAGGAAAGAAGAGAATGAACTAATCGAAAACCTGTAGAATGTCTCACAGCGCATGGAACAAAATATATAATAATAATATAGTCTTGACATAAAACAGGCGAGACAGTGCATAAGCTGAAAACTAAACCAACATAGCAGCGGAAATCCAAATACAGCTTATGATCCAACATCGTTATTACAACTTTAAACTGTCTCTAAAGCAAAAGAAAGCTAAAGTAGAAGGTACACTACTAATGCGCAAGCAGTGATCTCCAACAACACAGGGAGAATACTATATATATATATATCATACGTGGAAGCCTCCTGCTCGTCTCCGGATCAGCTACCCTGTCTCTAGACTGCTCGTGAGAGCACCCAGAGTAATAAGAAGAGACATAAAACTCTGGGTCAGACAAAAAGTCTGGTATGAGCGATAAGCAGCTAAACAGAACAATAACAAGTATACTAAACCATACCTAAACCTGGACCTGCAACCAAAGAGTTAGCACTACATACCGTACAATACTCCAAGGTGCCACTGAACAGATGGTGTAAAGATAACGGGGGTGGGGTGTGCATGTCATAATGATGGCAAACAAATCAAGCATAGCAACCATCCTCACATCTCTCACTCGGTGCGTAAAGCATACGATATCTACCGCTTCGATTCACTAGAACAATTGAAGTAGTGACGGAGTTCAACCTGTACAACTACTGCTACTACCAAGCTTACCACATGGAGTCATGACCAAACCTTTACAAATGACCCCACTTCATTGGTCTATAGCCCTTTTAGTCGTACCTAGGTCATTGTGGCCCTGAATCCGTTCACTTACTCCCTACACATAGTGATCCAAAGTTATAGACATCGACAACTCCTTAGCACACGTCCCGCAGCAAAGCCCAATCATGAAGTTAACTCGTTGGTTCCCAACTGGATCTTGAGCTCTACTTCCTATTTGGACTTCCTTCGCATCTCGGGTTTTGATCGAATTGGAGTTGGTCTTCAGAAGAAGTCATCACAATGAAGTAAAAGTATGCATTGAGTTTGGTTCGATGCTCCCAACCCGGTTCGGTCTGGTGGTCCTAGTCCATGCCTTGATCAGTGCTCCATCCCTCCTCGGTTCGGTCTGCTCACACTTTCCCGGTTCGGTTCGGAAGTATGGTGCCTATCCTCTATTCGGTTCAGTGGTTGCTCCCTTCTAGGTATCCCGATCTGATCCCATCCTTCTCCATCCGCCTGATCCGATCCCCTTTTGGTTTCTCTGATCCGATCCCCTGTCCAACTCCAACTCTAAGTAAATGGCTCTCCTTCTCGCCAAGTCTCCTTTAGTGCGAAGTTTCGATCCGGTTCGGTTTCTCTGCCCAGTCCACCATCCGATCCGAGCCTCCTATCCCGATCCGATCCGAAACCCTGCACATTTTCCTGCAACTTTTCCAGCGACTGTTTTACGCCATTCGACGGCGTTTTCGGCCAATCTATCACTTCTAGACAATCACAAAGCATACCACAAGTCATAGAAACATGTATAATCATTCACGAACACTAAAACAATAATCATAGCATGTAAAATGGATCAAACATACCCAAAACCCCAAATTTTCCCTTAAGCGTGCTTAAACAAAACTAATGATAGGATTAACAAAACTTAACCAAACTAACCCAAATTTCTAACGGAGGTCTAAAACAATATCTCCAAATTTATAACTATTTTTCCAGAATTTATTAATGTATAAATTCACTAATTATCACTAATCACCCTAATTAGCTGTAATTAGTGTCAAAACAATACTAATCACTCACCTTGGCCACAAATAAAATTTTCAAAACTGAAACCTCGCTGATTTAGGTGAATACTGACGTCTAACAGCAGCTCTAATACTGATTCGCTGTAGATCTTCTTTGATTTGATGTTGATTAAGCCAAAACTTGATTAGAAAGTGATTAGAAGTTGATTTGGGTGTTGGAGGCCATTGCTAGGGTTCCAAGAATGAAAGTGGCGGCTGAAAGAAATGTTTTCTAACCCTAATTAGCCCCTATACATCTCTAATCCCGAAATGGGTAATGGGCCCTCTTCTAATCACCCTAATTAGGCCCGGTTAAGCTGTTTTTCACCTTCTAAACCTTTTTTCGGCCATATCTCCCAAACTGTGAGTCCGTTTGGCTAATGTGACCACTCTACGGAAAGGTAAACCATCATCCGGAGCCAATGGAAGTGGTTTCAGGTCAAAATTCCTTTCCAATCAAAAGTTATGGCCAAAACAGTACCAGCTAGGGACAAAATGGTCATTTAAAAATCGGGAAAAATCATGAACATGGGAAATGACCCCAATAGTCATCCTCCAAAATCACATGACCATACGACTACGTATGTGAAAGAAATAAATATTCTATGATCCTGCGATGCGTAGAATGCGGGTCGTTACACTCTCCCCCCTTAAAAAATTTCATCCCCGAAATTCCTTAACCCAAAACATACAAAGGATCCCGCATGCCTACCAGCCATATACAACAATCAATCATGCAAAACAAACAAAACAAACCTATCCTAGCATGCGGAAAGACTAAATCGAAGTTAAAATCTTACCAGGCGAAGAGTTCTGGATACGTCTTGCTAATGCTCTCCTCTGTCTCCCAAGTACAGTCATTCTCATTCTCGCCCAACTGGACTTTGACTAGATTCACCGCTTTCCTTCGAAGTTGCTTCGTATCTTTCCCAACAATACGCATAGGCTTGCGGTTCCCAACTGCCTCGGGTTCAACTTCGATATCATCCAACTGATCAGGTGAAATAGTCACATTTGGGTCATGCACGAACTTCCTTAACTGGGAAACATGAAATACATTGTGAACTCCTGCCATCTTCTCTGGTAATTCAACTTTGTATGCCAAATTCCCAATTTGCTCTAGAACTGGGAATGGACTAACAAATCTCGGTGCTAACTTGCCTCTCCTGCCAAATCGTATCATGCTCTTCAACGGAGAAATCTTGACAAACACCAAGTCGCCAATGGAGAACTTCAATTCTCTTCTCCTTCTATCATCATAACTCTTCTGCCTATCTTGGGCAGCCTTCATTCGCTGTTGGATAATCTTAATCTTAGCTGAAGTTTCTCTTATCATATCGGGTCCAAGCACAAACTTCTCACCAGTCTCTACCCAACATGACGGTGAGTTGCATGGTCTTCCGTACAAAGCTTCAAATGGAGCCATACCAATACTAGATTGATAACTATTATTATATGCAAACTCTAATAGATGCAAATGGTCATCCCATGATCCACCAAAATCCAATACACAGTCTGTCAAGAGATCTTCTAACACTCGATTCACCCTCTCGGTTTGACCGTCGGTTTGAGGATGATACGCGGTACTGAGATGTAATTCTGATCCTAATGGCTCTTGTAAGCTCTTCCAAAGTCCACTAGTGAACAACGGATCTCGGTCACTCACAATGCCTTTGGGTATTCCATGAAATTTCACTACCCACTTTATATACAGTTCCGCTAACTTAGCTGCCATCCTGTTTGACTTGACGGGTATAAATCTTGCACTTTTGATCAATCGATCCACAATCACCCAAATGCTATCATGGCCCAATCTAGTCCTTGGTAACCCATCGATGAAATCCATTGACACTTGTTCCCATTTCCATTCTGGAATTTCTAATGGTTGTAGCAAACCACTAGGCTTCTTTTGCTCAGCTTTAACTAGCTGGCAATTCATGCATTTGGATATAAATTTCCCAACGTATATTTTCATCCCTTCCCAGTAGTAAGTCCACTTCATGTCTCGGTACATCTTGTTACCACCGGGGTGTATAGTCAGTTTTGAGTGATGACCTTCTCTAAGCACTTCATCTCTCAATCCATTGACGTTGGGTACAACTAGTCTTCCATTCTTTCTAAGCCATCCATCTCGATCAAGCCCATACTTATTCATCTCTCTGTCGATTCCTATCTCTAACTTTGAAATGATTTCCAATAGGTTAGGATCGTCCCTCTGACTGGAACCAATCCGCTCAATCAAAGTGGGTCTGATCGTCAAACTTGCTAACATTTCTGGATCCAGTTCGCACTTTGGTCTGAAATCATACCCAGCGATGTACTCCAGTTGCTTCCATTCAAGAAACATAGACCCTAAACTGGCATGTCTCCTACTTAATGCATCAGCCACCGCATTGCCCTTTCCTGGTGTATATGCGATGTCGAAATCATAGGAAGCCAAGAATTCTAACCATCTTTGTTGTCGGAGATTTAGATCCTTTTGGGAGAAGAGATACTTTAACGATTTATGATCGGCAAACAACTCGAATCTTTCTCCCAAGAGATAATGTCTCCACATCTTTAATGCAAACATGATCGCTGCGAATTCCAAATCATGGGTAGGGTATCTTTTCTCGTGCGGTTTCAGTTGCCGACTTGCATAAGCTACAACCCTACCTCCTTGCATTAATACAGCACCTAGTCCGGTACCACATGCATCCGTGTATACCGTCATCTTTTCATTCCCCTTAGGAATGACTAACACTGGTGCACACGTCAACTTTTCCTTTAGACTCTTGAATGCATTCTCGCACCTTTCGTCCCAGACGAAGGCTAGATTCTTCTTGGTCAACTGAGTCAACGGTGCTGCTATCTTGGAGAAGTCTTGGATAAACTTACGATAATATCCAGCTAACCCCAAGAAACTTCTTATGTCCGTTGCATTCTTGGGCGTAGACCAATCTTTCACCGTAGCCACCTTCGCAGGATCCACGGCAATACCATTCTTTGAAACAACATGGCCCAAGAATCTCACTTCCCTCCTCCAGAATTGACACTTAGAAAACTTTTCTTTCAATTGGTGTTTTCTCAACACCTCCATCACTATCCTCAAATGTTCCTTGTGTTCCTCCTCTGACCTCGAATAGACCAAAATGTCATCCACGAACACAAGGACGAATCTATTCAACTGATCTCTGAATACCCTATTCATAAGATCCACAAAATATGCTGGTGCGTTGGTCAACCCAAATGGCATGACCAACCATTCATAAAATCCAGACGGCGTCCGAAATGCTGTTTTAGCTATACTCTCAGCTTCCATTCTAAGATGATGAAAACCTGTCGCGAGATCCAACTTAGAGAATACTCTTGCGCCACTCAACTGATCAAACAAATCATCTATCCGCGATAGAGGATACTTGTTCTTCCTCGTCACTTTATTCAACTCGCGGTAGTCTACACACAAACGAAGGGAACCATCCACCTTGGTAGCAAACACAACTGGTGCTCCCCATTCAGAAACACTGCTTCTGATAAATCCCTTCTTCAAAAGATCGCTGACTTGCACCCCGAGCTCTCGCTGCTCCCTTGGTGCCATACGACGAAGTGGTATCACTATAGGTATGGCATCTTTCACTAAATCAATACGGAACTCAATCTCTCGATGTGGTGGAAGACCGACCACTTCTTCAAAAACATCCGGATACTGGCCAATCACGGGCAAACCTGACAACTCACTATGCGGGATGTCGAGGGAATTTAGAAAACTAGCCATTATCCCATCACCGAGTAGACCACCAAACACTACCCTCTGCCCATCATCCGCTCTTGCTGTCACCAAAAAGCCCTCACAGTTTACCACCACCCCGTATCTTTAGAGCCAATCGACTCCCAAAATAAAGCCAAACCCAGTGAAGCCCAAAACAAAGCAATCATAAACAAACATGCATCCATGACTCGATAAGACTACATTACGACAAATCATGCAAAGGTTAGTCGAACCACCAATCGGGTTCGTCACTACTAAAGGTCTATCGACAATCTCGGGCTCCAATCCCAACCTATCTACCATGTCACTAGATATGAAAGAACTGGAAGCTCCGGTATCAAACAAAACTCTAACAGGAACATCATAAACAGAAAGCATACCTTGAATAACGACATTATTTCCCTTCTCCGCCGCAGTTGGGGCATTCAACGAAGAAGGAATAGCATTAAGAGCATATGCTTTCACCATATGCTTTTCTTTAGGGGTTTGCGGACACTTGTCCTTGTGATGTCCCACTTGGCCACAGTTGAAGCAGTTCCTATCCGCTGGCTTGGCCCGACAATTACTAGCATAATGGCCCTTCTTACCATAGCTGAAGCACTCAACATCTTGCTTATTCTTTTTCTTCTGGCCATACTTAGTCTGATTCTGCTTTCTCTTATTCTGAGAACCATTCTTGTCTCCACCGCTTGCTTGCGGTTTCGGTTCTTCTGCAGATGCAGCCTCAGTCTTGGGCTTAGGGTAAAGACTCTCTGACCTTAATGCTTTTCCCACAATCGATTCAAACGTCTCATCGATGTGGTTAATAAGCCTTTCCCCCAAGTATTGATCCAAGCCAGTTATGAACTTCTCACTCTTCTTCTCGGCAGTATCAATAAGAGATAACCCGTACTTCGACAAAGTGTTGAATTCAGCAATATACTCCGAGACAGCTCTGCCATTCTGCTTGAGCTCCAAGAATTTCTTAAACAACACTGACTTCTGAGCAGCTGGAATTAACTTCTTCCTAAAGCGAACCTTAAACTGCTCCCAAGTAATCTGATCCTCGGGAGTAGCTGCCTTTATAGCATTCCACCAATTCATTGCCCGTCCTTGCAGCTGACGGGATGCTAGCCTTCTCTTCATCGCATCCTCGATACCCAAATCTTTGAAGATACGCTCGCAGCTATCCATCCAATCCTGAACATCCATGGCCGACTCCGTTCCGTGGAACGGCTTCCCAGCGAGACTAGTATAATCCTTATTCAGCTTGGCAAAATCGGCCCTAGGCGCCTGCACTATTGGACCATCACCATTACCACCATTAGGAGCTGCCCTCTGCACATCCCTAAGCATCTCCCTCATGACGTCAGTAAACATCGTCCTCATGTCGGCAGCATTCCCATTATTGGCTCCCCTACCGGCACCTCCTGCATATCGGCTCATCGTTCAATCTGCAAAGAGAAAACGATTAACCATCTCCATAGTGGTGCTAGTGCAGTGCGACTTCACCCTTAGCTATACTAATAATATATATATATATATATAACTTTTGAAAATCAAAATAATCACAAATATGCGGTCTCATATACGTATACTATCTCTCCCTGATAACTTCCCTAGGTTAACTACGCAACCTAGAGCTATGATACCAAGTGTGACGGCCCGCCCGCCCCAGCCTGCATTTCCTCCGAAGGTGCGCTGTACACATGCCCGACTAGCACGTAACGGTCGCCAAAGAAAGGAAAGAAGAAAATGAACTAATCGAAAACCTGTATAATGTCTCACAGCGCATGGAACAAAATATATAACAATAATATAGTCTTGACATAAAACAGGCGAGACAGTGCATAAGCTGAAAACTAAACCAACATAGTAGCGGAAATCCAAATACAACTTATGATCCAACATCATTATTACAACTTTAAACTGTCTCTAAAGCAAAAGAAAGCTAAAGTAGAAGATACACTACTAATGCGCAAGCAGTGATCTCCAACAACACAGGGAGAATATTATATATATATATCATACGTGGAAGCCTCCTGCTCGTCTCCGGATCAGCTACCCGTGCATACCCAACTAACCTGTATTAGTCTGCTTGTGAGAGCACCCAGAGTAATAAGAAGAGACATAAAACTCTGGGTCAGACAAAAAGTCTGGTATGAGCGATAAGCAGCTAAACAGAACAATAACAGGTATACTAAACTATACCTGAACCTGGACCTGCAACCAAAGAGTTAGCACTACATACCGTACAATACTCCAAGGTGCCACTGAACAGATGGTGTAAAGATAACGGGGGTGGGGTGTGCATGTCATAATGATGGCAAACAAATCAAGCATAGCAACCATCCTCACATCTCTCACTCAGTGCGTAAAGCATACGATATCTACCGCTTCGATTCACTAGACCCATCGAAGTAGTGACAGAGTTCAACCTGTAAAACTACTGCTACTACCAAGCTTACCACATGGAGTCATGACCAAACCTTTACAAATGACCCCACTTCATTGGTCTATAGCCCTTTTAGTCGTACCTAGGCCACTGTGGCCTTGAATCCGTTCACTTACTCCCTACAAATAGTGATCCAAAGTTATAGACATCGACAACTCCTTAGCACACGTCCCGCAGCAAAGCCCAATCGTGAAGTTAACTTGTTGGTTCCCAAATGGATCCTGAGCTCTACTTCCTATTTGGACTTCCTTCGCATCTCGGGTTTTGATCGAATTGGAGTTGGTCTTCAGAAGAAGTCTTCACGATGAAGTAAAAGTATGCATTGAGTTCGGTTCGGTGCTCCCAACCCAGTTCGGTTCGGTGGTCCTAGTCCATGCCTTGATCAGTGCTCCATCCCTCCTTGGTTCGGTCTGCTCACACTTTCCCGGTTCGGTTCGGAAGTATGGTGCCTATCCTCTATTCGGTTCGGTGGTTGCTCCCTTCTAGGTATCCCGATCCGATCCCATCCTTCTCCATCCGCCCGATCCGATCCCCTTTTGGTTTCTCCGATCCGATCCCCTGTCTAACTCCAACTCTAAGTAAATGGCCCTCCTTCTCGCCAAGTCTCCTTTAGTGCAAAGTTCCGATCCGGTTCGGTTTCTCTGCCCAGTCCACCATCCGACCCGAGCCTCCTATCCCGATCCGATCCGAAACCTTGCACATTTTCCTGCAACTTTCCAGCGACTGTTTTACGCCATTCGACGGCGTTTTCGGCCAATCTATCACTTCTAGACAATCACAAAGTATACCACACAGTCATAGCAACATGTATAATCATTCACAAACACTAAAACAATAATCATAGCATGTAAAATGGATCAAACATACCCAAAACCCCATATTTTCCCTTAAGCGTGCTTAAACAAAACTAATGATAGGATTAACAAAACTTAACCAAATTAACCCAAATTTCTAACAGAGGTCTAAAACAATATTTCGAAATTTATCACTATTTTTTCAGAATTTATTAATGTATAAATTCGCTAATTATCACTAATCACCCTAATTAGCTGTAATTAGTGTCAAAACAATGCTAATCACTCACCTTGGCCACAAATAAAATTTTCAGAACTAAAACCTCGCTGATTTGGGCGAATACTGACGTCTAACAGCAGCTCTGATACTGATTTGGTGTAGATCTTCTTTGATTTGATGTTGATTAAGCCAAAACTTGATTAGAAAGTGATTAGAAGTTGATTTGGGTGTTGGAGGCCATTGCTAGGGTTCCAAGAATGAAAGTGGCGGCTGAAAGAAATGTTTTCTAACCCTAATCAGCCCCTATACATCTCTAATCCCGAAATGGGTCATGGGCCCTCTTGCTAATCACCGTAATTAGGCCCGATTAAGCTGTTTTTCCCCTTCTAAACCTTGTTTAAGCCATATCTCCCAAACGGTGAGTCCGTTTGGCTAATGTGACCACTCTACGGAAACGTAAACCATCATCCGAGGCCAATGGAAGTGGTTTCAGGTCAAAACTCCTTTCCAATCAAAAGTTATGGCCAAAACAGTACCAGCTAGGGGCAAAATGGTCATTTAAAAATCGGGAAAAATCATGAACATGGGAAATGACCCCAATAGTCGTCTCCCAAAATTACATGACCATACAACTTCGTATGTGAAAGAAATAAATATTCTACGATCCTGCGATGCGTAGACTGCGGGTCGTTACAGATCATATACATAACAAATTACAATACATCACGGAAAGTAGATCACAGAAAATAACACATAGATATAACAACTGATACATGTGCTACATACTTGAATGGTTTCACATAAAACAATATACATACACATCATGTCCCAAAAGAATAAATATATAATGACATGAATACACCATTACACATCTAAAGTAATAACTTCAAGAGATGTCCAAGATGGATTAGCTAACCTCGAATCAACAACAACTATAACCTGAAATAACTCGATCTGGCCCGAGTATAGATACACTTGCCATTCTTGCTTAAACATATCTGTGATAATGTGATAAGTGAAATAAAATGTTAGTAGAAACCAATTCCTTTTCATAAGAAAAGGAATCTCATAATAACAGATTAACTCGAATCACAGATGCGGTAATTCCTTTCCATCAGAAGGGGATATTATACACTCGGGATAATAGTTTTATCTAATGTAAGTTCAAGAAATTAATACACTAGTTACTCGTGAGAAACACGAACACAGGCTTAGATATTTCCATCAACACAGATTACCCCAACTCTACAATTAGGGTAATTAATACTTTGAATTAAATAAATGTAGTATGGAAAACTCTGAAATCTCACAAATCACTTAAGTCGCAAGAATTGCAAAACTCATGGAACTCAGCTAAGAGTTCAAATCACAGAAATCACAAAAATTATGGAACTTAGTTAAGAGTTCAAATCATAGAACTCACTGAACTGATGGAACTCGGTTAAGAGTTCAAAACATAGAAAGGAAATCACAATATATATAATTGTAATAATTTTTATCTCAAATAGTTAAATCACAAAACTCAGAAAATAACTCAGATCAGATCTTAAATGATTACAATGTCCATGACAAGGTCTCTAACACCGTCCCAAGCATTTTTGTCTTAAATGAAAAGATCACCAACACCTCCCAAGCAGTTTCGTCAGCCATGGCAAGGTCGCTAACACCTTCCCAAACAGTTTCCTCTTAACAGATAGGGTCGCTAACACCAACCCTATCAGTTTTTCCATTATGACAAGGTCAATTTCACCTTCCTCAAGCAGTTTCATCTTCAAGGAAAAGGCCGCTGACACCTCCCCGTGCAGTTTTGTCATATGTTGACAATATCTCATGGATATGTCACAACTCTCAGATATGAACCCAAAAAGTGTTAACGTGCATCCCATACCACACGTTCACACTATACAATTTACTAACGGCTAGTTAACTACACATCATAAAATAAATCTCAAATCTCATAAACCTCGGAAAACTCATATATCTTGCTTCATATCATTGACAAGTGGAAATAAGTCCCATAATTGTTTCTCATGAACTAAAATTCCTGAAAAGGGAAAACTCATATCAAGACTCACCTCATCTTATTGGTGAGTATAACGACTCATATAAATGGTTCTCCTCAACTATTACTCATATAATAGGAGGTTTCAAACCTCTCAACTCACCAAATATTAGCTAACTCAGAAAATTATACACAATAATAAATATCGCTTAGAGGATCAAGTCCATCAAAACAATACTAAATATTGCTTCAGAAGTCGTTCAAAAAGCAATTCAATAGAAACTACACAAACTTTGCAAACGAACTCAGAATTGCAGCTTATTTAGCTGGTTCGCCCCTTTTAAAACCATAAGTTGGATGCACACAAAATATGATAGTTAAAGATGATTGCACTAGCTTAAGGTCAGAAATAGGATCACTTAATTCCGACTTATGAATCAAAAGATATGGCCGAAATAGTTTTCAAGTTCAAATGTATTAACTCTGTCTTTCAATGATAGACCAACGACAAAGACGTGACTTTTTCACCATTTAAGCTTCAAAACAAACCAAAACATAAAAGTTATAAAGGACATGCTAAGCTTTTCACAACATCTAGAATTATCAATTTCCAATAATAAACAAAAAATATATGACTAAAATAGTACTCAGATCTAAATTGCATTGCTGCAGTCATTTTAATATCGAGACAACGACACAAAGATACAGTTTTTATCATATAAACCACAAGATATCACAAAACTCAAAATACAAAATTTAGAGAAGATAGTCTGGGCTTTCTGAAACATGGACTCAGGCTATATTTTCAACAGTTTATGATTACAGCAAACAATTTTCATGAAACAAGCTACCCAATCACAACAATGGACATGAATCAAACAATAGGAGTAAAGATACTCAGATTCAAATGCACAAAAATGTTTAAACCAGAAAGAACGAGTGTAAAAACTCATCTTAACATCTCAAAATTGCATGCATCAACACACCAACAATTGCACGAAAAATCTGCATTTTTTCCCTTAGTGCATTAGGGTTTCGATATAGCAAATATATATTTTCCTTTTTTTTTACAAAATGTGTAATTTAAGAACAGTATATCCAAATCTCATATTTTCATGATTTTTCTACAATTACTTATGAATTTTCTATTGACCTTCGTTTTCAACCCAGATCTAACCGAAAACAATTAGGGAAAAGAATACGTTTGATCCACCAAGACTAAACCAAATGCCACAAAATTTGAAGTAGAGATGCTAGAACTTATCAATAACATCATATCGAAACATAAGGATTTTTGGAAATTTATTCGATTTTTTTATTTGAAGAAAAACTAGAGTTTTGATAGACACAGAAACTCCATCAGATTTGAAGTGCCAGAACACTATATCTATAAACAATAGGAAAGGAATTAAGAGTTTCAACTACTATCAAGGACCCAATAGTTAATCCCCGCAAGGGTGGAATAACTAGAGGAATCACTATCACTACCTATAACATTGACATACTCAAAAAAAGTACAACAAGGTTAGGTACAAAACACGGGTTAGGAATGCGAAACTCACACTCCCAAACTATTCTGGAAATTCTTGAATTAAAACTATATAAATTAAAATTTAAACATATATTTTAAATCATAATTAAATAGAAAACAATTTGAAGTTAGAACTTAAATTTTGAAAACTAGAATTTGAAAATAGAATTTGGAAATCAGAACAAAATTTGAAAAATAGAATTTGAATTTGAATTTTAACCTGGAGTCCTATTTAGAGTCTTACACATAAACTACACTCTATTACTATATTTGTCTTGAACTCTTGATACCTTGATTACTCATGAGTCTTGAATCTTCTCTGAATCTTAAATCTCTTGAAACTCTAAAACTGTACAGTCTTTTGTATTAATTACTGTATATAAATCCTGCAAATTCTTGTATATATATTCTAGCCAGAAATGTTAGTATATATTTTATAATCAATAATAATTAAAATAAGGTTGTCATCATCAAAACTCCATTCTCCAACCATCTCCCCCTTTTTGAAGATGACAGCCTTATTGTAACGTCACAGTTTTTGACTGAAATTGTAATACAGATTATTTTAGATTAATTTAGTTATTGATTTAAATATATATAAACTTTAGAATAATATGCTGAGTAGAATTCAAAGGATATTTATATTAATGGTTTATAAATTCTTGACTATTGAATATATTTATATTAAATAAGTAAATAATGTTTGGATAAATTGTTCTACATTTTTATATTTATATAAAAGTAGATAATACTGGATTTGAATACTCGAGGGATTAGTATAATAAATGTCTTATAATATCCTATGTGTATATTTTTTATTTGTTATATTTATACAAACTAGTGAGTGTTGTTTTAACTATTCATTTGCATTCACACTTGTCTTACCATGTAAATGTAAAAACTACATAAAAGTACATAATGAATTGATAAGAATATTTGCAAGAAAATAATCCATTACGTCATACCTAAGTATCAACTAAGGATATTTGCATAGGCAGCCTAGACCCTAAGCATTCATTTCAAACCAAAATGCATGTGCAAGGAAAAGTATTTTAGCACATTCACAGTTCGATCAAAAGACAGCCTACCATTTCCTACCCACTGTTAGATGGCTAGTTTAATGACCTAGGTTGTTTAAGATCAAAGCATTGTATATTTAAACATTTATCACAGAGGAATGATACAAGATACATGTGCAGGCAAGGTAGAATTCAAGCACATTCACATTTTTCAAAAGCCTAGAGTGTACAACCCTATGTTATCAAATCCCCTGCCATTAACATCTTGCATTACATTTGAGCTTAGTATGTTATGTTAAAATCCAATCTGCACATGTGCTTGTATAAAAATGGGTACATAAAATCCTAGTCGACCATGTGAATAGCTGGAGGAATTAAATAGAGCCTAGCACTTCTTTCAATCAGTAAAGACAAAGCATATACACCTTTTAAATCAGTAGGAAGCTAGCCTAAAAACTACTTTGTTCAAAACTATAGCTAAGAGTAGTTTAATACTTCTTTCCATCTACAAATACAGACCAACCCCGTCAACTAATTCATACATAAACCTGAAATAAAACTCAAAACATAAACCTAGAATAAGGGGAAGAAATGGAAGAGAGAAGCAAACCAGGAAACTGGAAGAATGAAAGTGCACATAAACATTGAATGGAACAGAAACATGAAGACAGTAGACATTTTAGGTGAGCAAAATCTATTTTTTCCCTTTGAATCTTTTATTGGTAGTTATGTAATAATGCTAGTATATATAGATGCATGTTGTTTGGTTAATTAAATCTTCATATTGGATTAAAGTAACAAACCTGAACATAAGTGAAAACGGAGAAGGGAAAAGCAATTTATGGTTTTGGTTTTTCGTTCTTGCTGTAGCAATACATTAAGGAGAAAAAGAGTTATTTGTGGAAAACAATGAGCTTCGGCCAGTTTTTGTATAAAAATAATAATAAATAAAAATAAATTATATATATATAAGAAAACTCAGTTTAAAAAAACAGTACCTATTTATATTGTTCATAAGAAATGAATGTATGTGTCGATATAAGCCAACCGTTGGAAATATTAACCTTCCAGCAGATGATCAGGATAGAGTATGGTAATTTAAGTATGCAAGCTTCAAATGTTTAATCATTTTTATCATCTAATATCTTCCTTCTTTGATTTATATGTCAGATAAAAAGTTTTAATGTAAGTATTTGAGTGATGACAAGTGTAATGACTAGGGTCAAACAACGTTGGTGTTAAATACCATAATCAGTTCTAGTATGCTCAGTGTTCTAATCAGTTCGAGCATGCAGAATAAAAAAATTGATATTAAAGAAGTGGATGAATAACACTCATAGTCTACACTTTCTTTATGCATTTTTTCCACTATATGACATAAATAATACAAATACTATTATTACACAAGATTTATGAATATGTTGAATTTTGTGCGTGTTCTCCGTAAATAGTCATAAGTTGGTATTGCTATCCATAAATAGTGTTGATGACTTAAATATCAGTTGAGACTACATTAGAATTTCAATTGGTTGATGATTATAGATCAATAACAATTTTCAATAAATACAGCAAAATTTTGACAAAACAATTAACTGACATTTGGTATTGACATCAGTAAATTACTAAGAACATAAATGTCATTTGTGAGCACGTCAATATTCAATTTGTTGATGAAATAACTGAAACCTTTTCAAATATGTGCTTGGTGAATTAGCTTGATTCAATTGCCTAATGAATTCAGCTAAAACATTCTTAGTAAGCCAATTAGGTGAAAATGTAAACTCACTGACATTTAGTTCAAGTTTCATGATGTCAGCAAAAGTAGGAAGGATCACATATTCGATGATAAGCTTATAACTAATATTGTATCAATATGCTCTTTATGAATAATGGCTGAAGCTCAAGTATCGTCACTATATATGTCTCATCCGCTGAAATTATGTTAAAATAGTATGATCCATGTCCATCAACACTTCGCGAGCAACGTCCATGATTTCAATTCAAGCGGTGATAATCCCTTCATCCAAAGCAGTTTCGGATGGGGTAACCGGTGGTGTCGAAGCGACGAGGAGGTAAAGGCGAGTGTGCGAATGGGTTCAAGTTGTCGTTCGAGGTTGGTGATCGGGTGTGCATATATACATGCACGTGCACGTACAACTGGGAGGAAGGGTGTTCTGTTTCGCTTGGAGCGTGTTCGGCAAAAGGTGAAATAACGCATGTATGTCGGGCATTGAATCGTTTCGTTTGGCTATCCCTTTATAATATAAAATGAGAATAAAAATAAAAAAAATAAAGAGAAGAAACTTGGAGGAGAATGCAAGAAGAGGTATGAGGTAAGTAGCGGTTTGGGGTGCCTCGAAGTGGTTGCTGTAAAAATGCATTGAGGAGACAGGGGGTGCAAGTAGGTTGGTCTGTTGACAATGGGTTATTGTGTGATGCCTAGAACAGAAAATAAAAGTAAAGATGAAAGCAGGTGGCCTGTTGGGCTATGGGTCTGGGCCTTATTCTTTAAATAAAATAAAATAAAAAATAGTATAAAAGAAATAGGGAAAAAGATCGTGTATGAAGTAGGAAAAGAAGAAATTTTTAGTTTAAAATCATAAATTTAATGGTTTATATATATATATATATATATATATAAAGGTGATCGTTTTTATCCTAGTATGTGTAGATCGAGTCGGTCGTGTTAAAGAGATTTCTAGTGTATTTTGGGAATGAAATTTGATGTAGTGAAGAGTTCGATAAAATTCAAATTTATTTTGTAATCGTAAATCCTAAGAATCATTTATATCACAACAAACGTGAATTTAGGCATTGAAATAAATTGACATGTGAACTGTTAATTATTAATCAGTAATGATCTATAAATTCTGAATTGTTTGTTCAATGAATTATTTAATTAATTAAGTTGTGTTTAATTACATTAATCGTAATTACGTATTGACATCTGTTAGTGGAAATAAATATCGTTCCACTATAAATTGAACTGACTGAATTGTTTGGACATACTGCTAGCAGAAATAAACACCGATCTGCTATTATATTGGATGATATATTTTATCAGTAAATATATGTTGAGATATTATATTATAGTTGATTGTGTAAATTGGGTTAGCAACTTGAATGCCTTATACCGTTGGAACTGCTAAGTTATAATTTGTGTAAAGTAAATCAAAAATTAACTCAAATTGTTAATAGTTGAATAATTGTTCTAAGAAACAATAAAAGGTTATTTTTTTATATTAATTGTATTATCAATTAATTTAAAAAGGGAAGATTAATTGTAATCGGTTAATCATATGGTTTTAAGGTTAATTTAAATTAACCGGTTTAAATGGAAATGAGTTATCAAATTAGACTGTTTCCGACTAATTTAATGGAAATAAGCTTTTAACAAATAATTGTTAAACATAGAAATGTTTTATTTAGAGTTAAATAAATAGATTATTATAAATTAATTGTGTAGTTAAATAAAGAAGTTGTAATTTGATAAATCATTTAAGATAGTGGTTTTAAATTAATTAATCTCTTAATTAAGTAAGTTTTATAGATAATTAAATTTTGTTGATTCATTTGATTAAATTCCTTGGTTTCCAATACTTAAGTTAATCAAGGAAACTTGATAAAAGATTGCAAAACAACCATGTTGTTTGAAAATAGTTTAAGATTGAAACTCAAATGGAATCACCCACGTTTGATTTTGTCGAATATTTTGGATATCGAACTTCTATAAACCTTAACGATAAGAATGAATTCGACTCAAGGTCTGAGAGGTAATTATAATACCCCAACTTGAACGGTTTTCCGATTGATAGTATTAGTTTGTGTTTGAAATGAGTATTGTAGTTGAATATCACTTTAAACCGTGAAACGTATATCCAAGAGTGAGATTACAACGTAATGATTAAAGTTAAGCAATACTTATATTTTCAAATAAGTATTTAATTTAATATTTGAATTTAAATAATTAAATGTGTTTTAAAAGAAGCTTAGCAGGTCCAATGGAAACAAATCTGTTATTTTATTTAAATCACCGATTATCAAATCTAGACCATTATTAACGTTATCGTTTCTAAGAGTTCGGAATCTAAATTCCACTTCGATTCGACATATACGTAGTGAGTCAGAGATTATTGAAGATCACTGAAGATGGAGTTTATGCAAGGGTTGTTCGGTCAATCCTAGGTAGAAATTTCCTATGATGGATTTACAGGATAGTGCCTTCGGCCCACCCCAGGGCAAATTGTATGGATGAATGTCTGACAAAGTATGCCTAACAGATCATACGATTGATCCCCTCAAACTATGTTTGGTGGTGGAGGAATTCGTTTCTCTTAGCTTTATACCTATAGTATTGGGGAAATTAATTTATGATACTGGCGAGTTTGATGATGTGGCATTCAAAGTGAATAAAGACGTGCTATATTGAAAGGTAAGTTCAGCCTCAAGTGTAACAACCCGCAAATTCTGAACCAATTTAAAATTTTATTTTAGAAATTTGAATGGATTTTTAATATTTAAAATAATTTATTTTAAATAATAACGATTAAAAATTTATTTAAATCGAAGTTAGAATGAAAAACTTTAATTTTTAAAAAGAGAGTTAGAAATAGCGCGGTTGTTTAAAAATTTGAATTCGAACTTTGACTGACTGTACAGGATTTAAAATAAATCGGATTTTAGTGAAACCAAAAATATTTAAATCTTTTTAAAAATATCTTTCCAACGAATCTGAAAATTTGAAATTTCATAGCGGGAATCAAAAGTTATGCCCAGTTTAAAATTCAGAATAGTCGCTATAGAATTTATATATATATATATATATATATAAATATTAAAAATAACCATTTTTCAAATGTCCTCCATTTTCGACGAAACCACTTTTGTTGGAACCGGAATGTCAAATTATTGCTAGTTTTAAATTTTCATAATTTTTAGAATTAATATGTGAGCGTGGCAAAAGAAAATGTGTTTTGTCAGTTAGTCAAATGGGATCGACCAGAAATGGCCTTTTTTTAAACAGTCTCGGAATTCGATGAAATTAGTTTTGTTAGGACCGTATCATCAAAATATAACTAGAAATAATTTTTCTAGAATTTTTAGAGGCCATATGTGTCCCCAGTAAATTTAAATGTACGTTCAAATTAAATGATTTATACATTAAATTAAAGAAAAACAATCGTAACGGCTGAATTGGTTTACGAAACATATTCCATTGAGTCCAGAGCGGGGGTATTTTGCTAGAGGCGACATTCATTGGGTTTGATTCGGAGTTAGTACCAATGAACAAATATTTTCTTGAATTAAATGATAAAATAATTAAATAATACAAAAATACGATATATATATATATATACCATCGAAATACGGTCCAGCCCTAATACGCAGCCGCCGTATACTGAAAAGAATGGCCAGAAATGAGTGATTTTAGATCTTCAATTCCTCTCAACCTATCTCGAATCAAATCATGGTTCTTAAGGGAAAATGATAGAGATTTTCAAGGTCTCTCAATTGATATGGAAGTGATCAAATTCCACTGTGTATTCCGCTCAATTTCGGGGTTCAAAGTGGCGACTTTTGGGGCAGTTTTCAACCCGCCTGAGACCACTGAGTGGCACGTGGATTAGAGCGATGAAAGGTGGCGCCGAGCTCTTCACGGTGGAGGTAGTCGATCGGATGGTTGTGGCTTTGATGGTGGTGTGTTCTGGAGTTTGAAGGAGCGCATATGGGTTCGGTGCTTGGAGCAGAACTTGAAGAGGAAGAAAAGGGGTTATCCATTAATCTATGTAATTAGATTAGATTAAATTAATTAAATTTAGTTATTAAATTTATGTAATTAAATTTTAAACGTCCATAACTTTGTCATACTGATTCGGAATTCAGCGAAACTAAAAACGTTGGATTCGCAACAGCGAGATCTACAACATGAGTTGAGTGGAACGGATTTGGATCTGACAACAAATTCAGAAGGATAAACACACTATGAGATTTCTCGTTTTAAATTCAAAATAAAAATTATATATTTATATATATATTTAAACTGATTTTGATTGATCTTGGTTGTAATGTTGGATTTAAACATATGTTGATCGTTAAAATATTGTCTATACCATTTTAGTTAGAATAAAAATATCCATTTGTTAATTATCTATTACGTTAATCAAAGTTGGTCATTTTATATAGAATTGTCATGTTATGCCAAAATAACATTTTGGTAAGATCATGTTATGTCAAAATAAAATATCATTTTTGGTTAGAAATGTTCAATAGTATAAAAATGTCATTATCGTTAGAAATGCACATTAGTATAATGATGTCATTATCGTTAGAAATGAACATTTGTATAATGATGTCATTATCGTTAGAAGTGTACACTAGTATAAAATGTCATTTTAGTTATGAATGTACATTAAAATAAAATGTCATTTTAGTTAAAATTGTTGTCAAATACAAATATTCATTTTTATTTATCATTGTTAAATATGGAAATTGTTTTGTAAAAATAGGAATTTGTTTAACAAACAAAAGTATCACTTTTGTTAAAATAGATTCGTAAGAAATCATAGATATCATTTTGGGTAAAATAGATTGGTGTGAAACCACAAATATCATCTTAGTTAAATATAAAATGTTATGTTAGTTATAATTATCATTTAGTTATAAAATGTCATGTTAGTTATAATGATCATTTTAGTTATAAAATGTCATGTTAGTTATAAATATCATTTTAGTTATAAAATGTCATGTTAGTTATAAATATCATTTTAGATATAAAATGTCATGTTAGTTATAATTATCACTTTATATTAAACATGTCACTTTAGTTAGAAATGATACGTTAGAATAAAAATGTCAATTTTGTTAAAAATGTTTATTTAGAATAAAAAGATCATTTTTACTAGAAATGTTTATTTAGAATAAAAAGTTCATTTTTACCAAAAATGTTTATTTAGAATAAAATGTTATTTTCATTAGAAATGTTTATCTAAATTTAAAATGTCATTACATTAGAAATGTGATATTAGATAAGAAACAACATTTCGTATAAAATGTTATATTAGAATAGAAATAACATTTCTTGTTATAAAATGTTACATTAGAAAGAAATAACATTTTTGTTATAAAATGTTACTTTAGAATAGAAATAACACTTCTTGTTATAAATGTTACATTAGGAAAGAAATAACATTTTTAGTATGAAATGTTGTATGAGAATAAAATAGCATTTTGTTATAAAATGTTGCATGAGAATAAAATAACATTTTTGTTATAAATGTTGCATTAGAATAAAATACCATTTTGTTATAAAATGTTATGCTAGGATTAAAATGGTCACTTTTGTTAAATTTAGAATTGGCAATATAAAATTTGTCATTTTTGTTGAAATTAGAATTGATATAAAATTTACATTTTGGTTGAAATAATATAGTTGAAACCAAAATATCATGTTTTGTTGAAATGAAATAGTTAAAAACAAAAATATCATTTTTGTTAAATAGAAATTGTAAACAAATAAAATCTTCATTTTTATTTGTTAAGGTGAAATAGAAATTGTCAACATAAAATTATCATTTTTATTTATTATGTTGAGTTAGAATCGTCAACATAAAAATATCATTTTTATGTGTAATCAGAATTGTCGTCAAACAAAAGTATCATTTTATTTAGTTATGTTGAATTAGATTTGCTGACAAATTTAGATATTCATTTTATTTGTCGAGCTAAACATTGAATTTGTGTACGAGTAAGAATAGTCATTTTTATTTGATCATTAGAATTAAAAACATATATGTAGACAAAATGGTCTTTTTATCTTGTCGCAAGACATTAGAAAACATGTATGTAGACAAAATTGCCTTTTTAATTCTGTCATTAGAAGAATAAAAAATGTATGCGAATAAAAATTCTCTTTATTTGACATTAGGAAACATGTAAATAAGTTATGCAAATAAAACTCCTTTTTATTTGATATTAGAAGACATATTTTGTAAACAAATATATCATTTCATTAGAAAATGTTTTGTTAAAATGGAAATGGCATTTAGTTAAATTATATGTTTTGATAGACGAAGTATAACCCTTATCATGTTAGACAAGGAATTAAATAATTACTTGTTATAATATATATTTATTGAAATTAAATTATAAATATTTATTTATAATCTAATCAGTGAAAATTGGTTAAATAGAAATATTCCAAACTGAATTAGAATTGGTTAAATCTATTAACCAATAATTTATTTATGTAGACTGTTGTTGTTTGAAAACCCCACACGGGTATTGGGATAATATTTGACATACACTAGTCCCAATATTTAATTAATTGTCAATCGATGGATTAACACTCTGTGATGAGCGTTATTTATATATTTTGATGCTCACAGAGTTATAAATTTCACTCTGGATGTGAATGGATTGTTTAATGATTATTTATCATTACTGTTTTATACATATGCAATGTATGAAATCCATATAACTGAATTTATATGGTAATTGATTGAGTCGCATTCCAATTCAGAATATTTTTGATATAACCATATTTTAAAATAAAGAATATCTTTATATAAAGAATCTTGTAAATAAAGGTTATTTTCAAAATAATGAATATTTTAGAATAATATTCAATGAAGAATAAAAATAATGAAATATGAAGCCGTGTTATGTAGGAACGCTATTTTTTTTAACCCGAACGGGTTTATCGATCGATTTATTTCATTTTAAAATGAATATAAAAAGAAGTGTTTTCAAAATATAATATTTTGAAATATTATGATAAAAATATAGAATATTCAATTTTGCTTTAAAATTGAGGAGGAGTTAAAAATTATTTTAAAATGAATTTATAATTATTTTATAAAATACGTTTTAAAAAGGAAATCGACGATATATAATATATTATATATACAATGGCCTAAATAGAACGCACCGCGCAGCGACCGTTCGCGAATTTCGACCATTAACTTCAAAGTGACATTGCGGGAGATCCGACCGTCGGATTCTCCTAAAACAGGAACCATTTAGTTCGTATCGAAAAGAGCTTTCAAATGAATATAAGAGTTTTAAAATCTAACGGTTGGATTTGGATTTGTGTCCAAATCAATTTCAGAAAAGGTCGCTATGGATGTAGTTCGGTGGCTCTTAACTGGAAACCGACTTTAAAGACCTTAATAAAATTTTAAAAATATGGAAAAATTATGTAAAATCATAATAAATGATTTTATTAAAGGTTTTGGATGAGAAATTCCATTTTTAAAAAGATAAAAATATATTTTTATCAAAATGAATTAGTTATTACTAGAATAAATCTTTAAATTTAGATTTAATGGAGTTTTTCAATTAACTAATATTTAATTGGAATTAAATAGAATAAATTGGATTTTTGAGTTTGTCGTGAATGGTGTTTTAAACGACATTTGTTCTTGAACCCCGTATGAAAAGAATAAATCTTTTATTTAAGATTTTATAGTTTTTCAATTATACTTAATAATTGGAATATAATAAAATGTGAATTGGGTTTATTGTGAACTGTGTTTTAAAGGACATTTGTTCTTTAACCCAATTGATAGTGAAAATGTAATGTGGAATTCATAAATCTTTTTATTTAGATTAATGGAAAGTTTCCAAAGTAAAGTTTTCCAATTTAATATATTAAATTGGAATCATATGGAATTCGATTTAATAATAATCGAGATGAGCTTGTGTAAAAGAAGACCGTTAATATATATGGAATTTAAAAGGCTTTGCCGTTATTCCATTTATACTAATGGTCTGATACAGGACTTTATATCAATTAAATATTGATTTGATTTCTGTGAAAATTCCATACTTAATGGAAGATGATTTTGGGGTTTATCATGAACAATGTTTTTAAATGACATTTGTTTTTTAACCCAGTAAAAGATAAGATTTATTTCTTAAATTTGAATAATCATAAAGTAATGATTTTGGATATTAAAACCCAAATTGGAGTTTCAATGAATCTTTAAAATAGAAGATTAAAGAATAAATTTAAAAGAATTTATCTTTGATAAAATTAATGGGAACCTTCCCTTAATAATGTAAATATTTTATTTAAAAGAATATTCTGAGTTGGAATGAGGCGTATGATGTGTTTTATTGCACTTGTTTATTAATTATAAAATACGCTATTTATTCGAAAAGACCGGGTTGAACCCATTCTGAATAATTAATACGACGATCAAGAGTTAAAGATGAAGACGGTGGTTGAAGACCGGAGGTCTTCACATCATTTGGATGATGACTGATGTCTTGATTGGGAGGCATCCCAAGACAAGGTAATAAGTGGTGATCGTCCAGACGTACTTGGAGATCGACCGGATATGCGAGCACCTCACTCCTGTATTGGACATATGGGACGAGGAATAAGGTGTCTCCGGTTTCGTTCAGACCCAGAACGGACTTGTAAATGGATGGTATGTCTGACTTATATTCCTTTATACTGTATTCGTTGATCTGTGCTAAATATATATCTATTTGGTGGCAACGAATTTATTCTCGTGCATAACACCCTTCTCTGAGACGTACGAGCTTAGAGGTTATATATTGGCAGAAATCAATGGTATAGTATGGATTGACAATGTGGCATGCTAAGATGTAAATGATCAAGGCTTTTGTTGAAAAGCAGAGCCTTCTGGTTGATGATCAAAGCGCGGCTTTATTTAGCATAGCTTTGTGTAGCGATACCTCGCGAGCCTCACACCCTGGTATGAACCAGAAACGGGAGAAGGACCCCAGGGAGGACATGCGTTTCTTTCTAGCTAGAAGTGGTGTTAGGGTTTTTACAAGGCCTGGCATTTTTACTTATGTGGATGATGGATTGCGAGGCGCCTCGGTTATTTGAGTCCCTAGTGGCTCTATTTACGCCCCATAGGGCGGGGAAACATATTGTTCAGGCATAACTAATCTACTAACATAGTTGTGAACCGGCCCTGGTGCTCCTAAGGGATCACCTGAGTATAAGTCCTGAGACATAGTCTAGATTGTCTCGAATTCGGTAAGGACGATCCCTTACCTTGGTTCATAATGGAAATCCAACTTCCAATACGACACCATATGGTTTTGATTGTATAACTAGTATGGCGACATAGTATATGGTAGCTATGCCGTCTATGATTGATACATTATGATTGAAATGTTTTTGAAACATATATACACTATAATAAAATCAACTCTGTTTTATCGTATCAAGCATTTTTGACCATTATAAGGTAAAACTCTATCCTCCGGTTTGCGTTGCATTGTGTGATGGGACTTGAGTCTTATAATGTTTTCATTTTTCTAAAAAGCATTGCGTTGTTTAATGATTTACTTTATTTCATGCACTGGCAATCCAATGGAGTAAACTCGTTCCGCGTTAGCGGCGTGGTCCTGTGATTATATGGTAATTGATTTAGTCGCATTCCAATTCAGAATATTTTTGATATAACCATATTTTAAAATAAAGAATATCTTTATATAAAGAATCTTATAAATAAAGGTTATTTTCAAAATAATGAATATTTTAGAATAATATTCAATGAAGAATAAAAATATTGAAATATGAAGCCGTGTTATGTAGGAACGTTATTTTTTTTAACCCGAACGGGTTTATCGATCGATTTATTTCATTTTAAAATGAATATAAAAAGAAGTGTTTTCAAAATATAATATTTTGAAATATTATGATAAAAATATAGAATATTCAATTTTGCTTTAAAATTGAGGAGGAGTTAAAAATCATTTTAAAATGAATTTATAATTATTTTATAAAATACGTTTTAAAAAGGAAATCGACGATATATAATATATTATATATACAATGGCCTGAATAGAACGCACCGCGCAGCGACCGTTCGCGAATTTCGACCATTAACTTCAAAGTGACTTTGCGGGAGATCCGACCGTCGGATTCTCCTAAAACAGGAACCATTTAGTTCGTATCGAAAAGAGCTTTCAAATGAATATAAGAGTTTTAAAATCTAACGGTTGGATTTGGATTTGTATCCAAATCAATTTCATAAAAGGTCGCTATGGATGTAGTTCGGTGGCTCTTAACTGGAAACTGACTTTAAAGACCTTAATAAAATTTTAAAAATATGGAAAAATTATGTAAAATCATAATAAATGATTTTATTAAAGGTTTTGGATGAGAAATTCCATTTTTAAAAAGATAAAAATATATTTTTATCAAAATGAATTAGTAATTACTAGAATAAATCTTTAAATTTAGATTTAATGGAGTTTTTTAATTAACTAATATTTAGTTGGAATTAAATAGAATAAATTGGATTTTTGAGTTTGTCGTGAATGGTGTTTTAAACGACATTTGTTCTTGAACCCCGTATGAAAAGAATAAATCTTTTAATTAAGATTTTATAGTTTTTCAATTATACTTAATAATTGGAATATAATGAAATGTGAATTGGGTTTATTGTGAACTGTGTTTTTAAGGACATTTGTTCTTTAACCCAATTGACAGTGAAAATGTAATGTGGAATTCATAAATCTTTTTATTTAGATTAATGGAAAGTTTCCAAAGTAAAGTTTTCCAATTTAATATATTAAATTGGAATCATATGGAATTCGATTTAATAATAATCGAGATGAGCTTCTGTAAAAGAAGAACGTTAATATATATGGAATTTAAAAGGCTTTTCCGTTATTCCATTTATATTACTGGTCTGATATAGGACTTTATATCAATTAAATATTGATTTGATTTCTGTGAAAATTCCATACTTAATGGAAGATGATTTTGGGGTTTATCATGAATAATGTTTTTAAATGACATTTGTTCTTTAACCCAGTTAAAGATAAGATTTATTTCTTAAATTTGAATAATCATAAAGTAATGATTTTGGATATTAAAACCCAAATTGGAGTTTCAATGAATCTTTAAAATAGAAGATTAAAGAATAAATTTAAAAGAATTTATCTTTGATAAAATTAATGGGAACCTTCCCTTAATAATGTGAATATTTTATTTAAAAGAATATTCTGAGTTGGAATGAGGCGTATGATGTGTTTTATTGCACTTGTTTATTAATTATAAAATACGCTATTTATTCGAAAAGACCGGGTTGAACCCATTCTGAATAATTAATACGACGATCAAGAGTTAAAGATGAAGACGGTGGTTGAAGACCGGAGGTCTTCACATCATTTGGATGATGACTGATGTCTTGATTGGGAGGCATCCCAAGACAAGGTAATAAGTTGTGATTGTCCAGACGTACTTGGAGATCGACCGGATATGCGAGCACCTCACTCCTGTATTGGACATATGGGACGAGGAATAAGGTGTCTCCGGTTTCGTTCAGACCCAGAACGGACTTGTAAATGGATGGTATGTCTAACTTATATTCCTTTATACTGTATTCGCTGATCTCTGCTAAATATATATCTATTTGGTGGCAACGAATTTATTCTCGTGCATAACACCCTTCTCTGAGACGTACGAGCTTAGAGGTTATATATTGGCAGAAATCAATGGTATAGTATGGATTGACAATGTGGCATGCTAAGATGTAAATGATCAAGGCTTTTGTTGAAAAGCAGAGCCTTCTGGTTGATGATCAAAGCGCGGCTTTATTTAGCATAGCTTTGTGTAGCGATACTTCACGAGCCTCACACCCTGGTATGAACCAGAAACGGGAGAAGGACCCCAGGGAGGACATGCGTTTCTTTCTCGCTAGAAGTGGTGTTAGGGTTTTTACAAGGCCTGACATTTTTACTTATGTGGATGATGGATTGCGAGGCGCCTCGGTTATTTGAGTCCCTAGTGGCTCTATTTACGCCCCATAAGGCGGGGAAACATATTGTTCAGGCATAACTAATCTACTAACATATTTGTGGACCAGCCCTGGTGCTCCTAAGGGATCACCTGAGTCTAAGTCCTGAGACATGGGCTAGATTGTCTCGAATTCGGTAAGGACGATCCCTTACCTTGATTCATAATGGAAATCCAACTTCCAATACGACACCATACGGTTTTGATTGTATTACTAGTATGGCGACATAGTATATGGTAGCTATACCGTCTATGATTGATGCATTATGATTGAAATGTTTTTGAAACATATATAAACTATAATAAAATCAACTCTGTTTTATCGTATCAAGCATTTTTGACCATTATAAGGTAAAACTCTATCCTCCGGTTTGCGTTGCATTGTGTGATGGGACTTGAGTCTTATAATGTTTTCATTTTTCTAAAAAGCATTGCGTTGTTTAATGATTTACTTTATTTCATGCACTGACAATCCAATGGAGTAAACTCGTTCCGCGTTAGCGGTGTGGTCCTGTGATTAGCCTTATTATTATTAAATAGGTTAAGTAAGATTTCTCATACCAGTCCCATGACTGACCTATAGTTTGTTTTGCTTGCAAACTCGGGTGCCCTCTTTTCCACACAGGCAGTTGAGTAGGTTCTTTTGCATATATCTATTTATTAGGCAGGATTCTAGATCGAAGCTTAAAGCTGGGGCCAGAGCAATGATAGTCTTCTGCTGCATTGTATCAAGTTTTTTGTAAATTAATCTTCCTCTGTATTATTATTTATTCGATATACTCTGATATTATGTACTCTAATGTAACATTATTATAATGTTTATAAAAGTCTTCTGTTATTAGTTTTGATGTATTGTATTCCCAAAGTTAACGTATGTGGGATTTGAACGGTCTTGGTCGATTTAGTGATCTATTAGGTCCTGGCAAAATCCGTATCGTTACAGTTGGTATCAGAGCTCTGATTAGCTCAAATCTTTGGGGTACAACTCGTTAGAACTGAACAAAAGACTCATCAGAGATTGAATTAGTAATATCCAATAAGAATACTCATTAGAGATAGGATCGGTAGTATCCTAGAATGAGAAACTCATTAGAGATAGGGTTAGTAATGCCTTAGAATGATTTAGAGTGACAAGTTAATAATTAACGTATTTGTGATCATATATATAATCCGATCTTAGAAAATATGTTTTTTGTATATATAAGAGATATATATAAATATATATATATATATATATATATTTGAAAAGCTAATCAACTAATTGATTGATGATTGTGTTGTGTAATTATTAGTTCAACTAATAAAATTATTGAAACCAATAAAAATAATGAAAGTTGAGTTGGTTAATTAAACAACTTTTAGCTCTGTTCCTTTTCGAGGACGAAAAGATTTTAAGTGGGGGAGATTGTAACGACCCGCAAATTCTGAACCAATTTAAAAAATTTATTTTAGAAATTTTAATGGATTTTTAATATTTAAAATAATTTATTTTAAATAATAACGATTAAAAAATTATTTAAATCGAAGTTAGAACGAAAAACTTTAATTTAGTTATAAAGGGAGTTAGAAATAGCGCGGTAGTTTAAAATTTTAAATTCGAACTTTGACTGACTGTACAGGATTCAAAATAAATCGGGTTTTAGTGAAACCAAAAATATTTAAATCTGTTTAAAAATATCTTTCCAACGAATCCGAAAAATTGAAATTTCATAGCGGGAATCAAAAGTTATGCCCAGTTTAAAATTCAGAATAGGCGTTATAGAATTTATATATATTTTTTAATATTAAAAATAGCCATTTTTCAAACGACCTCCGTTTTCGACGAAACCAGTTTTGTTGGAACCAGAATGTCAAATTATTGCTAGGTTTAAATTTTCATAATTTTTATAATCAATATGTGAGCGTGGCAAAAGAAAATGTGTTTTGTCAGTTTCAATCAAATCATATCGACCAGAAAATGGCCATTTTTCAATTGGTCTCGGAATTCAATGAAATTAGATTTGTTAGGACCGTATCATCAAAACATAACTAGAAATGAATTTTCTGGAATTTTTAGAGTCCATATGTGTCCCCGGTAAATTTAAATGTACGTTCAAATTAAATAATTAAATGACTTATACATTAAATTAAAGAAAAGAAAAACATATCGTAACGGCCGAATTGGGTTACGAAACATATTCCATTATATCCGTAGCGGGGGTATTTGGCTAGGGGCGACATTCGTTGGGTTCGATTCGGAGTTAGTATCAACGAACAAATATTTTCTTCAATTAAATGATTAAATAATACAAAAATACGATATATATATATATATATATACGATCGAAATACGGTCCAACCCTAAGACCTAATACGCAGCCGTCGTATACTAAAAAGAATGGCCAGAAATGAGCAGTTTTAGATCTTCAATTCCTCTCAACCTATCTCGAATCAAATCATGGTTCTTAAGGGAAAATGATAGAGATTTTCAAGATCTCACAATTGATATGGAAATGATCAAATTCCACTGTGTATTCCGCTCGATTTCGAGGTTCAAAGTGGCGACTTTTGGGGTTTTCAGCCCGCCTGAGACCACCGAATGGCACGCGGATCGGAGCGATGAAAGGTGCCGCTGAGCTCTTCACGGTGGCAGTAGTCGATCGGATGGTTGTGGCTTTGATGGCGGTGCGTTCTAGAGTTTGGAGGAGCGCATATGGGTTCGGTGCTTGGAACAGATCTTGACGAGGAAGAAAAGGGGTTATCCCTCAATCTATGTAATTAGATTTAATTAATTAAATTTGGTTATTAAATTTATGTAATTAAATTTTAAATGTCCATAACTTTGTCATACTGATTCAGAATTCAATGAAACTGAAAACGTTGGATTCGCAATAGCGAGATCTACAACATGGAGTTGGGTGGAATGGATTTGGATATGGCGACAAATTCAGAAGGATAAACACATTGTGAGATTTCTTGTTTTAAATTCAAAATAAAAATTATATATTTATATCTATACATATGTATATTTAAATTGATTTGATTGTGATGTTGGATTTAAACATATGTTGTTCGTTAAAATATCGTCTGTACCATTTTAGTTAGAATAAAAATATCCATTTTTTAATTATCTGTTACGTTAATCAATGTTGGTCATTTTATATAGAATTGTCATGTTATGTCAAAATAACATTTTGGTTAGATCATGTTATGTCAAAATAAAATATCATTTTTGGTTATAAATGTACATTAGTATAAAAATGTCATTATCGTTAGAAATGTACATTAGTATATTGATGTCATTATCGTTAGAAATGTACACTAGAATAAAATGTTATTTTAGTTACAAATTTACATTAAAATAAAATGTCATTTTAGTTACAACTGTTGTGAAATACAAATATTCATTTTTATTTATCATTGTTAAATATGGAAATTGTTTTGTAAAAATAGGAATTTGTTTAACAAACAAAAGTATCAATTTTGTTAAGATAGATTCGTAAGAAATCATAGATATCATTTTAGGTAAAATAGATTGGTGTGAAACCACAAATATCATCATAGTTAAAGATAAAATGTCATGTTAGTTATAATTATTATTTTAGTTATAAAATGTCATGTTAGTTATAATTATCATTTTAGTTATAAAATGTCATGTTAGTTATAAATATCATTTTAGTTACAAAATGTCATGTTAGTTGTAATTATCATTTTAGATTAAACATGTCACTTTAGTTAAAAATGATACGTTAGAATAAAAATGTCAATTTTGTTAAAAATGTTTATTTAGAATAAAAAGACCATTTTTACTAGAAATGTTTATTTAGAATAAAAAGATAATTTTTACTAAAAATGTTTATTTAGAATAAAATGTCATTTTCATTAGAAATGCTTATCAAAATTTAAAATGTCATTACATTAGAAATGTGATATTAGATAAGAAATAACATTTTGTATAAAATGTTATATTAGAATAGAAATAACATTTCTTGTTCTAAAATGTTACATTAGAAAGAAATAACATTTTTGTTATAAAATGTTACCTTAGAATAGAAATAACATTTTTAGTATGAAATGTTGTATGAGAATAAAATAATATTTTGTTATAAAATGTTGCATGAGAATAAAATAACATTTTTGTTATAAATGTTGCATTAGAAAAAAATACCATTTTGTTATAAAATGTTATGCTAGGATTAAAATGGTCACTTTTGTTAAATTTAGAATTGGCAATATAAAATTTGTCATTTTTGTTGATATTAGAATTGATATAAAATTTACATTTTGGTTGAAATAATATAGTTGAAACCAAAATATCATGTTTTGTTGAAATGAAATAGTTAAAAACAAAAATATTATTTTTGTTAAATAGAAATTGTAAACAAATAAAATCTTCATTTTTATTTGTTAAGGTGAAATAGAAATTGTCAACATAAATTATCATTTTTATTTATTATGTTGAGTTAGAATCGTCAACATAAAAATATCATTTTTATGTGTAATCAGAATTGTCGTCAAACATAAGTATCATTTTATTTAGTTATGTTGAATTAGATTTGCCGACAAATTTAGATATTCATTTTATTTGTCGAGCTAAACATTGAATTTGTGTACGAGTAAGAATAGTCATTTTTATTTGATCATTAAAATTAAAAACATATATGGAGACAAAATGGTCTTTTTATCTTGTCGCAAGACATTAGAAAACATGTGTGTAGACAAAATTGCCTTTTTAATTTTGTCATTAGAAGAATAAAAAATGTATGCGAATAAAAATTCTCTTTATTCGACATTAGGAAACATGTAAATAAGTTACGCAAATAAAACTCCTTTTTATTTGATATTAGAAGACATATTTTGTAAACAAATATATCATTTCATTAGAAAATGTTTTGTTAAAATGGAAATGGCATTTAGTTAAATTATATGTTTTGATAGATGAAGTATAACCCTTATCATGTTAGACAAGGAATTAAATAATTACTTGTTATAATATATATTTATTGAAATTAAATTATAAATATTTATTTATAATCTAATTAGTGAAAATTGGTTAAATAGAAATATTCCAAACTGAATTAGAATTGGTTAAATCTATTAACCAATAATTTATTTATGTAGATTGTTGTTGCTTGAAAACCCCACACGGGTATTGGGATAATATTTGACATACACTAGTCCCAATATTTAATTAATTGTCAATCGATGGATTAACACTCTGTGATGAGCGTTATTTATATATTTTGATGCTCACACAGTTATAAATTTCACTCTGGATGTGAATGGATTGTTTAATGATTATTTATCGTTACTGTCATATACATATGCAATGTATGAAATCCATATAACTGAATTTATATGGTAATTGATTGAGTCTCATTCCAAGTCAGAATACTTTTTATTAAACCATATTTTAAAATAAAGAACATCTTTATATAAAGAATCTTGTAAATAAAGGTTATTTTTAAAATAATGAATATTTTAGAATAATATTCAATGAAGAATAATGAAGCCGTGTTATGAAGGAACACTATTTTTTCTAACCCGAACGGGTTTATCGATCAATTTATTTCATTTTAAAATGAATATAAAAAGAAGAGTTTTCAAAATATAATATTTTGAAATATTATGATAAAAATATAGAATATTCAATTTTGCTTTAAAATTGAAAAGGAGTTAAAAATCATTTTAAATAGAATTTATAATTATTTTATAAAATACGCTTTAAAAAGGAAATCGACGATATATAATATATTATATATACAATGGCCTGAATAGAACGCGCCGCGCAGCGACCGTTCGCGAATTTCGACCATTAACTTCAAAGTGACTTTGCGGGAGATCCGACCGTCGGATTCTCCTAAAACCAGAACCGTTTGGTTCGTATCGAAAAGATCTTTCAAATGAATATAAGAGTTTTAAAATCTAACAGTTGGATTTGGATTTATGTCCAAATCAATTCTAGAAAAGGTCGCTATGGATGCAGTTCAGTGGCCATTATTGGAAACCAATTGTAAAGACCTTAATAAAAAATTAAAAATATGGAAAAATTATGTAAAATCATAATAAATGATTTGGAAAGGTTTTGGATGAGAAATTCCATATTTGAAAAGATAAAAATATATTTTTATCAAAATGAACTAGTTATTAACTAGAATAAATCTTTAAATTAAGATTTAATGGAGTTTTTCAATTAACTAATATTTAACTGGAATTAAATAGAATAAATTGGATTTTTGGGTTTGTCGTGAATGGTGTTTTAAACGACATTTGTTCTTGAACCCCGTATGGAAAGAATAAATCTTTTAATTAAATTTTATAGTTTTTCAATTATACTTAATAATTGTAATATAATGAAATGTGAATTGGGTTTATTGTGAACTGTGTTTTTAAGGACATTTGTTCTTTTACCCAATTGACAGCGAAAATGTAATGTGGAATTCATAAATCTTTTTATTTAGTTAATGGAAAGTTTCCAAAGTAAAGTTTTCCAATTTAATATATTAAATTAGAATTAAATGGAATTCGATTTAATAATAATCGAGATGAGCTTCCGTAAAAGAAGACTGTTAATATATATGGAATTTAAAAGGCTTTGCCGTTATTCCATTTATATTAATGGTCTGATACAGGAATTTATTTCGATTAAATATTGATTTGATTTCTGCGAAAATTCCATATCTAATTGAAGATGATTTTGGGGTTTATCGTGAATAATGTTTTTAAATGACATTTGTTCTTTAACCCAGTTAAAGATAAGATTTATTTCTTAAATTTGAATAATCATAAAGCAATGATTTTGGATGTTAAAACCCAAATTGGAGTTTTAATGAATCTTTAAAATAGAATATTAAAGAATAAATTTAAAAGAAGTTATCTTTGATAAAATTAATGGGAACCTTCCCCTAATAATGTGAATATTTTATTTAAAAGAATATTCTGAGTTGGAATGAGGCGTATGATGTGTTTTATTGTAATGACCCAAAAATCCGTACCAATTTGAGCTGATAATATCATACACATTCAACTCAAAGTGCACGAAAATTCAGATCATTAATAGAAAGAAATAAGAGGATGAGAAAGATAAGATAGGATTAATAGAATAGAAGAAGAAGAAGAAGAAGAAGAACACAACTGAGCAGAATAAGAGCAAACACGAATCTCACAGCGGAAGGAATAAAATGTATTATATAACATAACTTTGAAATACAAACTATATTGTATATACATACCATTATCAGTATACAATACATCATATCCCAGCGGAAATAATCTCTAAATACTAACGGTGAAGCCCTCTGCTTTTAGCTCCTCCAAGTGTATCTGTAAAAGCCTGAAACATTTGACTGTCCGTACAAATTTGGGCACCCAAGAGTTTAGGGAAAACAAACAAAATAAACTCTGGGTCAGTCATGAGACTGCTTTGAGTAAATTCCAACGATACGGTTTAACTTTGAAAATCCTTTTGAAACAAAAGGATAATAGTAAGACCAACCCACACATAAACATGGACGGTTTTTACCTTACTATAACCCAAAATATTTTGATATCAAAATCCAGTGATATTATAATAATGTCTAATCAAGTAAATAACCAAATAGCAGAACGCTTGCATCTCACGCTCTACATACATAGTATAAAATCAAAAAAAAACCGCAGGGCATTTATTGGAGATTGGATTCCAACTATGACAAGGTATGGGATCACCTGCCGATAGTATATCTCTAGAGGGGAATACACTGGGTTCAACAAAAACGTCTTGCAACCCAGGCCACACATGACCGACCACTCATTTCGCTTGAGTGTATCGAATGTATATCACCAACGGTTGGGCTCAAACCACCATTTCCTGAAAAGGGACAGCATCTGAATAGATTAAAGGAGTAAAAGGAATTTCTCTAGATAGGTGATTATACACTCTAATGGGAGCGACCCACATAGCCATGTTGCCTGCCCGATTTTTGGTCATTTCCCGGTTGTGAAGCTTGAGGCTACGTCTAACTTTTAGAACATCTGGCCACCATACACTTTGAATGCCACATCGTCAAACCCATCAAATCACTAGTTGATCTTCCCAAAGATATTACGGGTATTAAAGCTAAGAGAAACGAATTTCCCCGCCACCAGACGTAATATCCTGAAAAGTTCGACTTATGTGACCGTTAGGAATACTCTGTTAGACATTCGTCCATACAACTTGTCCTGGGACTGGACAAACAGAAAACACTATTCTAGAACGACCCTTGCATTTCACTCCGTCTTCAATTATCTTCAGCATAATCTAATTCGCAGTGCTTATGCCTACACGGAGTGGTTTCGGATCATATATCCAACCGGCCTCTCCGTATTGACAGCGATGGTCAAAACACTTCGATAGTCGGTTATTTAACTATCGAAGTAAAAACAAACATTTCATTCAAATGTTCAACTAACATCACACAATCACGGGCACTTTTATTTAAGATTCATCTTTATTATTCAAATTCCCATATCTTACCAGATATTTCTCAAACCCCGTTTTAGCCTTTCATACTTCTTGGAAAAAATTCTCAGTTATTAAAACTCTTATTCTTATATTTTCTTTGGACAAACATCGTTATTAATTACTTCCGAATAAGTGGATTTCGAACCAAACTGTTTGCATTCCCTAGGGAGTAGTGCTATATATAAAAATCACGCTTAAGCTTGGTTAACAACGCTAATTTAATCGTTGTAGTTCAAAAACTTGTCATACGCTGTAATATTCTCCTTTATAACTAATTTGGACGTTACAGTCACGCTTAAGCATAGTCAACAGCGTTATTTTATGACTATAGTTCTAAGACTTGCAATACGCTGCCATATTCCTTTTATACTAATCTTGACATCTCTTTCCGTCACAAACTGATATCGTTCCTCGATAATAGTGAAGCCGTTCAAGTTGGGGGATTTTATTTACCTCTCAGACCTTGATCTTCATCGTTCTTACCTTGGAATAGATATACATCTGTAACTCTAAACTCCTTATTACTCATAATATTCATTAACCGTATTTCTTGCTAAATTTGAATAGGGTTTTACGATGCTATATCCTTATTCTGAAAACTCGGTTGTTTACAACTATTTATAGTAAACATTAACTCTTCGCTTCGTCTTCCTTAAACATTTCTCTTTAAACTTCTTTATCAACAATCGATCTCGTCCTTTGTCTTTTTGGCAAATTTACTTCTTATTCGAATTATTACACCCAATTCAAACTCAATACAAACTTAATACTATCTTAAATGGAATCTCTTTAAGAACCAATTACTTTAATCAAATAGTGATTAACTTGATCATTTGTTGAAGTAAAACATTTTACTTCATTATTAATAAAAATACTAATTACATTAGTTCAATACTATTAAACTTCACTAATTAAAAAGGTAATTAAATCTTATTAATTTTGATTAATTTTTTTCCATTAGATTAAAGATCAATTAATCAAATAGTTATTTTCCCAATAAACATTTGGTTATATTTATTTTATAAAATGACCTATAAAATACAGTTTATAATAGAACTTCTATTATAATTTAAAACTTCGCCTAAATTATAAAAATATAATTTTTATAATTAACTTCGTTGATTTGCCTGACGACCAATCAACTTCCTACAAAACGATGTGTTTATGGTCGACTGTTGCTATTTTCTTAATTGATATCGTCTATTTATTGAATCAACATAACGTTGAATTTCCATTCAACATGGTTCAAACAGTGCATATATAAGTCCAACAGTACATATAAATATTGAGGAATCCGGTTGGATTCCTCCAACCGGTTTCCTACATCCACCGATGTTAGTCAAATCAGTATCAAACCAATGATGTATACATATGCAACGATATATATATTTCAACCAATTTAATTGTAATTTACCTAAACGACCATCACACATCATTCAACCAATATTTTAAAATAGATCAGAGTTAGTGAATTTACTCACCTTTGCGCGTTAACCGTTAAATAACAATTTGCGTCTGTTGATTATACCCGACGCTCAATTCTGCTATAATTTCTAACGACTGCAAATGATCCCGAACTAGCTTCATGACATTGCCTGCCCTTCTAATTTGGCCTAATGCTACATCTCGAACCCACGTCCGCACGCATCTAAACACTTCAGAACAGCAATTCATCTTCTACATTTTAAAACAAAACCTTCTGGACATTTCTTCACCACATACCGTGTCTTCTTTCTTCTGTCGAAGTTCAGTTCATCCCACCCAGAGCTTCACTGACCAACACCGCTGCAACTAAAGCAAGAGCAAGGGTCCTCTTCTGAACACATCTTCCCTTATGCCCCTTTCACCACATGAACACCCAAGTTGTCGCAACCATTCTCCCCCTCCACGAGTACTTCTTGCCAGTATTCAACACTTCACAACTAAACAACCTCAAAAATAAACCCCCTGCAAACTGTGAAGGAAATATCAGTCACGTTTAAGACCTTGTTAAAGAAATAGCCATGCACTTTCATGGTCTTTGGACTGGGCCACGACAGCTGAACCTGGGCTACACTCAATTACAGCGGTCGATCCATCATTTACTCCTCCGATATCACCTTTTGACCGAGATCTGCAAACACACATGCCACTAACACCCTGCCATTTCCACACTTTAGAGTCTAAACCGCAAGTTCCAACCCTTTCCATGTCTTATAGTCAGTTTAAAAGCACCATTATGTTAACTAATTAAAGATAGAACCATTAATACCACGTCATCTTGCTGGACCCGCTGCCTTAAAGCTTCTTTTGTGCAAAGCTTTCACGTAAAACACCAATGGACTCCTTCATCCCTCACATGCAGGCATTACTCCAAGTTTTAAACACCCCACATCAGTTGTCCCATGCTCCCTTTCTAATTTAAAGCATGCGGTCCCTTTACTCCATGATACCATCACATACACTCCTCCGCACCTGAAAATCAAAACGTGGTGAACTCCTCCTACTCCTATTCTCTCCGAGTACGCTTCCATCACCGATTACATGCCAAAACGAAACTCGTGTTTCCAGGGTTCAAACGGATCTAAACACACTTGTTTTCATTTTATATTTTATTTGTTTTGTTTCTTTTCTTTTCTGGTTATTAGCAAAGGGGAGAAAGCACTGCTTTTTTATAGTACTCATGGGCCTTGGCGTGCAAGTAATAGGGTTTTAGGTAGCTGCAATATTTCAGCTTAGGCTTTGAGTTGGATTTTCACTTCACTGTTGATGTGTGTTTGATTTTCAGTCATAGGCTTGCAGACTGATTTTACCACACAAGCTTTTAGTCTTAGTAGCTTCCTACGTGGGATGTAGGTAGTAGTACATTTCAGCAGGGAACGGAACAGTTAACATATATATATATATTCTGCATGTGCTTTCTTTATATAAGTTGTTGTAAATAGGAAGGGGATCGGCAGGCAAGAGAGGCTTCATTTGTTGGAGGCTTGAGCATAAGCAGGGAAGGCGCGAATAGGCTTCAGAATAGAGGGTGACTTGACTGCATATAGACTGCTATGTGAAAAGTGATCCAGGTACTGTTTGATTTGATAAAAGAAGGCTTTGTACCAGCTACGCATACAGTTGCTTAGGTAGGTTGGAGTTTCGAGGTTTGCATGTGCTTTGGAGAAGTATAGCTGTGCACAACTTGGCAGCCAAGGAGAAAGAGACGTATATAGTATTAGACTCCACATTGAGTCTTGACCATATCTAAGTTTTTTATTTAATGTTTTAAAGATTACACTTACATACGGACTGAAGTAGGGATACAGTCGTGCTCAACGAGGTGTCACGATCCCAAAAATATAATAATATCGGTAGGTTAACTCATATTGTGAAACCCCAAAATACTGATTAAGGGTGCAAAATATTCCAAATAAAAAGTTGCATATTAAATTAATTAAAAAATTTAGTAAAATTCTAAAAATTTAATTATCACTACGTCTCAAAAGAACCTTGTCTAAATTCGAAACCGGTGTCTAGTTATATCGAATAAACCGTTACGGTCGATAAACGATTTTACAGCGACTATTTGAAATTTTGATTTGGACATAACTCACAATCTGTAACACGAAATCTTGGTTTTTCACTTCCATTATGTTGACACACTTTTTGGTAAAAGCTGTCACACTGAATATCTAGATAGAATCGCGCTCGGATATGGAGAACATCGTCAGAAAAAAGTCAGCGATTTGGTCAAAGTCGCGTCACAAACAAAGAAGGGCCTGAAACTCCTATCAGACGACCTCTTTTGGGCCCGTGAACAGCAATTACTGAGATGAGCTCTGTAACTCATGTAGATCTCTGAATTAGCTTCAGTTTGAGCTTTGGTTTGGCTTAATCGGACTTACGGTTTGAAAGTTATGCCCGTTTCCGTAAACTGGTGTAATCTGGCAATTTCCTAGATAAAGCAACGAAGCGTCACACGATCGGAGTATGGCTCATGCACCCTCGGATCACCCCTCATCGGATCTCCCCCCTTGGCTTGTGATGCACCTCGTCTCGTGAAGCACCTCGTCTCGCGAAGCACCCTGACTCGTGGAGCACATGGAGACCACGACCCGATCGCCAGCACTTCACTCCAGCTCGCAACCAGACCCGGATCGTGATAGCCATATCACGATCCGACCCACGACCACGACCCGACCCCCAAACCTACTCCTGCGCAGCTTGTTCTGACATATTCTCAAGGCTACTCCTGCTCCTATTTTCCCGGATCGGACGCCACGTACCCCATCACGAACCAGTCTTCCCAGAAGCTCTCATACAGCTATAAATACACCATTTGAAGGCATTTTCAAGGAGTCTTTTGGCTCTAACACCTCACGGCTTCCACCATTGCTCTCTGCAAAACATTTTCAGCAGCAAAGGAGCCAAATTCCACATTATGACACGAGGATTTCGTGTATAATCTTATGATTTCTTACCTCTTTTCATTGTAAACACGAGGATTTCGTGTATAAACCCAGATAATTGTACTTGTAACTTCTTAGGATTTAAGAAGAGATAAAGTGGACGTAGGCTTGGTTTGAGCCGAACCACTATAAAAACTTCGTGTGTCTCCTCTTTATTTACTTTTTTTCTGCATTTTGTGATCTGTGATCTGCATTTGGGTGCTAGGCCCAGATTTTGGTCTAACACATTAGAAAAATACAGTTCAACAGATTCCAACGTTTCTTGTTTTGAAGAAATCCGGATTATAACGAGTCTTGTATACTCAGTTGAAGTTCAGAACGATAAATTACGAACTACCGCGATATTACGAGCTCGATTATATTTAATATATATTTTTATACGCTCAACTTCGTTTTAATTAATATATAAATTCACTTATATTACGAATTCAATATTTAAACTGATTTAAATATTCAAATACAAACCGATAAAAATGCGGGACGTTACATTCCTTCCCCCTTAAAATAATTTCGTCCTCGAAATTGCTAAGGTAGGGTAAATGCTACTATTCGTATTAGTTTGGTTAAAATCACCTATGTACTTCTTAACTCCAGTTTCAACTGAATCGATTAACTTTAATTAAATTATTAATTCCTTCATATTAATGAATAATTTCAGAAATCCTGAAAATTTCCTAACAACTTAAATTTTCAGGGAAAATAAACAGCCAAACGGCTTGCCAAACAGACTCATAAAATCTCATGTCCAATATAACATAAACGTGTACCTTTTCGTTGGCATCCAACTCTTTCTCTTCCATTTGATACTGCTTCACTATATACCCATACATTCCAAATATTGATCCCTACTCAATTCATCCTTAAACAATCATTCGCTTAATGTCTAAGCCAATTTCTTTTCAAAATTAATTTTGAACACTTTATTTTGAAATTACATCAAAATATCCTTTCAAAATGCTTGGAAAAACATTTTTAAATTCCCAGGACTTGAAATTCCACATATAAAAAAAACTCCAATAATATATACTTTCTATGTATTAAAATATATTTTGGGTAAAATTATTTCATTTCCCCGCTTTCAAAACAATACCATGTCAAATTACTCTGTTCAAGAGTTTAGAAACACCTATCGATAAGGTTTGCATTACCGTATCGACCAGAATTCATAAACCACTCGACTGACCAGTCAACACAATATAAAACAGATTTTATATTAATTTACCAATACGCGCTCCTATAGATACGCTCATAATCAATCTAGAGTATTACTAACTCTATCTTTATTGAGTTACGCCATAGAGCCAAGGTAATCACTAATCCTTTAGCTCTGATACCAACTGTAATGACCCGAAAATTCGTACCAATTTGAGCTGATAATATCATACACATTCGACTCAAAGTGCACGAAAATTCAGAACATTCATAGAAAGAAATAAGAGGATGAGAAAGATAAGATAGGATTAATAGAATAGAAGAAGATGAAGAAGAACACAACTGAGCAGAATCAAAGCAAACACGAATCTCACAGCGGAAGGAATAAAATGTATTATACAACATAACTTTGAAATACAAACTGTATTGTATATACATACCATTATTAGAGTACAATACATCATATCACAACGGAAATTATCTCTAAATACTAACGGTGAAGCCCTCTGCTTTTAGCTCCTCCAAGTGTATCTGTAAAAGCCTGAAACGCTTGACTGCCCGTACAAATTTGGGCACCCAAGAGTTTAGGGAAAACAGACAAAATAAACTCTGGGTCAGTCATGGGACTTGTGTGAGTAAATTCCAACCATACGGTTTAACTTTGAAAATCCTTTTGAAACAAAAGGATAACAGTAAGACCAACCCACACATAAACATGGATGGTTTTTACCTTACTATAACCCAAAATATTTTGATATCAAAATCCAGTGATATTATAATAAGGTCTAATCAAGTAAATAACCAAATAGCAGAACGCTTGCATCTCACGCTCTACATACATAGTATAAAATCAAAAAAACCGCTGGGCGTTTATTGCAGATTGGATTCCAACTATGACAAGGTATGGGACCACCTGCCGATAGTGTATCTCTAGAGGGGAATACACTGGGTTCAACAAGAACGTCTTGTAACCCAGCCCACACATGACCGACCACTCATTTCGCTTGAGTGTATCGAATGTATATCACCAACGGTTGGGCTCAAACCACCGTTTCCTGAAAAGGGATAGCATCGGAATAGATTAAAGGAGTAAAAGGAATTTCTCTAGATAGGTGATTATACACTCTAATGGGAGCGACCCACATAGCCATGTTGCCTGCCCGATTTTTTGTCATTTCCCGGTTGTGAAGCTTGAGGCTACGTCTAACTTTTATAACATCTGGACACCATACACTTTGAATGCCACATCATCAAACCCATCAAATCACTAGTTGTTCTTCCCAAAGATATTAAGGGTATAAAAGCTAAGAGAAATGAATTTCCCCGCCACCAGACGTAATATCCTGAAAACTTCGACTTATGTGACCGTTAGGAATACTCTGTTAGACATTCGTCCATACAAGTTGTCCTGGGACTGGACAAACAGAAAACACCATTCTAGAACAACCCTTGCCTTTCACTCCGTCTTCAATTGTCTTCAGCATAATCTAATTTGCAGCGCTTATGCCTACATGGAGTGGTTTCGGATCATATATCCAAACGGCCTCTCCGTATTGACAGCGATGGTCAAAACACTTCGATAGTCGGTTATTTAACTATCGAAGTAAAAACAAACATTTCATTCAAATGTTCAACTAACATCACACAATCACGGGCACTTTTATTTAAGATTCATATTTATTATTCAAATTCCCATATCTTACCAGATATTTCTCAAACCCCGTTTTAGCCATTCATACTTCTTGGAAATCATTCTCAGTTATTAAAATTCTTATTCTTGTATTTTCTTTGGACAAACATCGTTATTTATTACTTCCGAATAAGTGGATTTCGAACCAAACTGTTTACATTCCCTAGGGAGTAATGCTATATATAAAAATCACGCTTAAACTTGGTTAACAGCGCTAATTTAATCGTTGTAGTTCAAAAACTTGTCATATGCTATAATATTCTCCTTTATAACTAATCTGGACGTAACAGTCACGCTTAAACCTAGTCAACAGCGTTATTTTATTGCTATAGTTCTAAGACTTGTAATACGCTGCCATATTCCTTTTATACTAATCTTGACATCTCTTTCCATCACAAACTGATATCGTTCCTCGATAATAGTGAAGCCGTTCAAGCTGTGGTATTTTATTTACCTCTCAGACCATGATCGACATCGTTCTTATCTTAGAATAGATATACGTCTGTAACTCTAAACTCCTTATTACTCATAATATTCATTAACCGTATTTCTTGCTAAATTTGAACAGGGTTTTACGACGCCATATCCTTATTCTGAAAACTCAGTTGTTTACAACTATTTATAGTAAACATTAACTCTTCGCTTTGTCTTCCTTAAATATTTCTCTTTAAACTTCTCTTATTGACAATCGATCCCGTCCTTTGTCTTTTTTGCAAATTTACTTCTTATTCGAATTATTATACCCAATTCAAATTCAATACAAACTTAATACTATCTTAAATGGAATCTCTTTAAAAACCAATTACTTTAATCAAATAGTGATTAACTTGATCATTTGTTGAAGTAAAACATTTTACTTCATTATTAATAAAAATACTAATTACATTAGTTCAATGCTATTAAACTTCACTAATTAAAAAGGTAATTAAATCTTATTAATTTTGATTAATTTATTTCCATTAGACTGAAGACCAATTAATCAAATAATTATTTTCCCAATAAACATTTGCTTATATTTATTTTATAAAGTGACCTATAAAATACAGTTTATAATAGAACTTCTATTATAATTTAAAACTTCGCTTAAATTATAAAAATATAATTTTTATAATTAACTTCGTTGATTTGCCTGTCGACCAATCAACTTCTTACAAAACGATGTGTTTATGGTCGACTGTTGCTATTTTCTTAATTGATATCGTTTATTTATTGAATCAACATAACGTTGAATTTCCATTCAACATGGTTCAAACAGTGCATATATAAGTCCAACAGTACATATAAATATTGAGGAATCCGGTTGGATTCCTCCAACCGGTTTCCTACATCCACCGATGTTAGTCAAATCAGTATCAAACCAATGATGTATACATATGCAACGATATATATTTCAACCAATTTAACTGTAATTTACCTAAACGACCATCACACAGCATTCAACCAATATTTTAAAATAGATCAGAGTTAGAGAATTTACTCACCTTTGCGCGTTAACCGTTAAATAACAATTTGTGTCTGTTGATTATACCCTATGCTCAATTCTGCTATAATTTCTAACGACCTTCAAATGATCCCGAACTGGCTTCATGACATTGCCTGCCCTTCTAATTTGGCCCAATGCTACATCTCGAACCCACGCCCGCACGCATCTGAACACTTCAGAACAGCAATTCATCTTCTATGTTTTAAAACTAAACCGTTTGGACATTTCTTCACCACATACCGTGTCTTCTTTCATCTGTCGAAGTTCAGTTCATCCCACCTAGAGCTTCACTGACCAACGCCGCTACAACTAAAGAAAGAGCAAGGGTCCTCTTCTGAACACATCTTCCCTTATGCCCCTTTCACCACACGAACACCCAAGTTGTCGCAACCATTCTCCCCCTCCATGTAACAACCCGAAAATCTGGGCCAGTTTAAAATTTTTATTTTAGCAATTTTAGCGAATTTTAATTATTTAAAATGAATTATTTTAAATAATATCGACGTGAAATTTATTTTCAATATAGAATTCGACGTATATATTATACGCGTCGTCGTTAGAATATAAATATTTATATATAATTATAAATAGAATTGAAAATGGCGCGGTAGTTCGATAATTCGATTTCAAACTTCAATTGAATGTACCGGGTGCAAAACAATCCGGATTTTAGTGAAACCAAAAACATTAGGATCTAATTTGTGATATCTTTCCAACGAAGTTAACAAACTGAGATTTCACTTTATAAATGATAAGATATGTCCAGTTGAAAATTCTGAATAGTCGCTATGGAATTCAGGCCCTTAAAAATGGACATTTTGCAAACGACCTCGGATTTCGACGAAACCACTTTTGTTGGGTCCGTGATGTCGAATTATTGCTAGGTTCCAAATTTCATAATTTTTCGAATCAATATGTGAGCGTGGCAAAGGAAAACGCGTTTGACCAGTTTCAGTTGATTTTAATCGACTGGAAATTGGCCATTTTTCAAACGGTCTTAGAATTCGACGAAACTAGTTTTGTTAGGACCGTATCGTCAATACGAAGCTAGAAAATATTTTTCTGGAATTTTTAGTGTTAGTATGTGACCCCGGTAATTTGAAATGTACGTTTAAAATTCAATATAGTGTTTTAAATGTAAATTCAACGGAAACTGATTGTAACGATCAAATCAGCTTGCGGTACATATCCCATTGTGTTCGGAATGGGGGTGAAACGCTATGGGCGACAGGCGGTGGGCCTCGTTCAGAGGTCGTATGTGGAAGTCAACTTTTTAATAATTAAATAATAATAAAATAAATAAAAAAAAAAAACCCCTTTCCCCTTATCTCTGGCCCCCCTTCTTCGAATTCATTCAGAATAAAAAAGAAAAAAAAAAAAAAAAAAACTCGAATCGATCGAGCCGTTCCCCCCCCCTCCTCGACGTCGATCGACGCCAGCACCACCGCCCCACCGCTACTGCCGCCGCCGATCCTCCAGGCGCCCCCTTCCTCTCGCGACGCGCAACCCTTACCCCCCCCCCCCTCGCCGACTTCACCGTAGCCCCTTTTTCTTTCCCGCCCAGTCGACCCCGATACCTCGCCGACCCCTCCTCTAGCCTCCGACGCCCTGTCTCCTCTTCCCCCCCCTTCGAAGTTCAACAGTGGAAACCGCTGTAAGTTATTTTTATTTTTGCTTTTTGATTTATTTTAATTTAATTAACTGATTTCTTATCTTAATTTTATAAACTGATTTTCTTTTTAGCAAAGTATTAAAAACTGATTTTTAAAAGTATTAAAAACTGATTTTTAAAAGTATTAAAAACTGATTTTTAAAAGTATTAAAAACTGATTTTTAAAAGTATTAAAAACTGATTTTTAAAAGTATTAAAAACTGATTTTTAAAAGTATTAAAAACTGATTTTTAAAAGTATTAAAAACTGATTTTTAAAAGTATTAAAAACTGATTTTTAAAGGTATTAAAAACTGATTTACATTTTAAAGTTAAAAACTGTTTTACATTTTAAAGTTAAAAACCGATTTATATTTTAAAGTTTGAAAACTGATTTTTATTTTAAAATTTTAAAGGAAAGAAGATTTGAAACTTTAAAATAGAAAAGATTTAAACTTAAAAAGTAAAAGAAAAGATTTGATCTTTACTATGAAAAAGGTTCGATATTTGATATGAAAAGGATTTGGTCTTTAGTTTAGAAAAGATTATATTTTTAAATATAAAAAAATTCGATTTTTATTTATTGAACTTCGAACTAAAAATTCGATTTTTATTTATTGAACTTCGAACTAAAAATTCGATTTTTATATATTAAACTTTGAAATAAAAATTCGATTTTTATATATTAAACTTTGAAATAAAAATTCGATTTTTATATATTAAACTTCGAAATAAAAATTCGATTTTTATATATTAAACTTCGAACTAAAAATTCGATTTTTATATATTAAACTTCGAACTAAAAATTCGATTTTTATATATTAAACTTTGAACTAAAAATTCGATTTTTATATATTAAACTTTGAAATAAAAATTCGATTTTTATATATATAGTGACTACGGGCAACGAAGATGACGAAGAGGCGATAACGAGGAAGACTTCTGCAAATGAAGAGCCGTGGAGCTGGATAGCTATAAAGTGAGAACTTCTCACTCTTAATTCTATTTTTCTAGTTATATATATATATACTAGGATGCAGACGGTGCTTATTAGAAGCACCCGACACCCGTCCACATACCATGGACTTGTTTGTTTGGATGTTTGGTGATTGATTGAGATATTGGTTTGAATGTGATTTGTGGTATGAAAAATCGAATCGATGAATTGGTTAGGATTAGACGTGCGCCGTTATAAGGCGAAGGAGTAAGGCTAGGTTAGACCCTTACTCCAAATTTTGTGGTTTGCATAACGAAAGTGAATTTGATTGATGTGTGAATGGCGTGGGCCTTCACTAGACCGGGGATTAGGCTAGGCCTTGTCCCGTTTCTAGTATCGTGCTGTTATGCCGCCGAAATTTTCTAAAATATGTTAGAAAAATAAAAATATCATTTTATTTAATAAATGAATTGAATAGAAATTCATAGGTTAAAATAAAATGTTTTATCGTTAAAAATATAATTTTTAACGTGAAGTGAATAAAATAAAATATTCATTTATAAACCGGACGGTTTGTTTATGTACACCTATTTGAATGACATTGATTGGGACGATAAATTTTACACATCGCCCAACTGCACGAATAAAATTCTGTGTTTGATTGTTTGAAACCCCACACGGGTGTTGGGATGAAATTTGAAGTTCACTCATCCTGATTGATTAAATATGTCGATCGATCGATTGACAGGCTGTTATAAGCGTTGAATATCTATATTTGATGCTTATCCAGTGTAGTGCACTTTGGTTGATGGTTGATTATTTTTCAATGCTATGATATACATGTGCTGTATGAAAATCCATATAATTAACTTTATATGGTAATTGATTGGGCCTCATTCCAGTTTTAAAATAGAAATATTTGAAAAAGAAATATTTGAAATAGAATATTTGAAAATAGAACTTTATGAAGCCGTGTTGATTAGATTGACGCCATTTTGACGTGAACGATATTTATATCGATTTTATCGATTTCGAATTGAATTGAAAACGATTTCGAAATAAATTGAATTGAAAACGATTTCGAAATGAATTGAATTGAAAACGATTTCGAAATGAATTGAATTGAAAACGATTTTGAAATGAATTGAATTTATAACGATTTCGAAATGAATTGAATTGAAAACGATTTCGAAATGAATTGAATTGAAAACGATTTCGAAATGAATTGAATTGAAAACGATTCGAAATGAATGGAATTGAAATGAATTCAAATTGAATTGAAATTCGAATTGAATAGAAATGAATTTTAAAACGAATTTATAAAGAAGAATTCAATTTTGATTTGAATTGAAAAGAAAGTTGAAATAGCTTTTGAAACGATTTTAAAACTATTTATATAATTCGTTTTAAATAGAAATCGACGAAATATATATTATATATATAATATAATGGCCTGAATAGAACGCGCCGCGCCGCGGCAGTTCGTGAATTTCGACCATTTATTTCAAACGGACATTGCGGGAGATCCGACCGTCGGATTCTCCTAAAACCGGAACCGTTGGGTTCGTATCGAAAAGAGCTTTCTAATGAATGTTAGAAATTTGAAATCTAACGGTTGGATTTGGAGATACGTCCAAATCAAATTCGAAAAAGGTCGCTGTAAGTGCAGTTCGATGGCCATTGTTGGAAATCGACTGTACGGGCCTTGATAAAATTATTAAAAATAGTAATAATTTGTGTAAAATCATAAGAAATGATTTAGAAAGAATTGGGATGAAAAACTCCCTATTTGAAAAGATAAAAATAGATTTTTATCGAAATGAACTAGTTTGAACTAGAATTATAATTCTATTTATTTTTATAAATAAATTGAATTTGAAAAGGGTTTTGAAAATAACCAAAGTTTCCAATGATTGCATTGGAGTGGATTTGAATCGAAATTGTCTTCGGAATATTTCGATGTTGGAATTTGTGATTATACGGATGTTGTTACGGAAATTTGAAAGATATATATGTATATCGTTATTTCCAATACGACATTTGTTAATCGTAGAATTTGATATTGAATATAAGCCGATATATTTTCTATTCAGAGCCTTATATTGAATATCAAATGTGATTTGGGTTTGTCGTGAATGGTGTCTTCACTAACACTGTTCTTGAACCCAAGTGAGAAAAGATTAAATCTTTTTATTCAGATTTAATAAAGTGTACCAATTAAATAATATTTAATTGGAATTGAATTGATATTGATTTTTGGGTTTATCGTGAACAGTGTTTTAAATAACACTTGTTCTTTAACCCGATAATTAATGAATGTGATTTGGGTTTGTCGTGAATGGTGTCTTCACTAACACTGTTCTTGAACCCAGTTGAGAAATGATTAAATCTTTTTATTTAGATTTAATGAAGTGTACCAATTAAATAATATTTAATTGGAATTGAATGGATATTGATTTTTGGGTTTATCGTGAACAGTGTTTTAAATAACACTTGTTCTTTAACCCGATAATTAATGAATGTGATTTGGGTTTGTCGTGAATGGTGTCTTCACTAACACTGTTCTTGAACCCAGCTGAGAAAAGATTAAATCTTTTGATTTAGATCTAATGAAGTGTACCAATTAAATAATATTTAATTGGAATTGAATGGATATTGATTTTTGGGTTTATCGTGAACAGTGTTTTAAATAACACTTGTTCTTTAACCCGATAATTAATGGGATGTGACTTTGGGTTTATCGTGAACCGTGTTTTAAATGACACTGATTCTTTAACCCAGTCACAGATTAAAACTAAGTGGAGTTTTAATGAATCTTTAATTAGATTGAAAAGATCGAGAATGGAGTATCACCAGTTTTGCTCCAGGCGATAGTTAAATCTTTAATTAGATTTGAACGTGAAATTTAGAAATTAACTGTCGGTTAGCTAAGTAGAATGGTTTTCTGGATATTGATCTGATGTTGGTTTCGGCCTTCGGGGTTAATATTTGGGGAATTATTCTCTTGATTAATTTACGGTTAATGACTAATGAGTTGGAATGAGGCGTATGTTGTGTTTGTGTAACACTTTTATAATATATACGCGAGTTATTCGGAAAGACCGGGTTTATCCCATTCTGAATAACTGATACGACGATAAGTCGAAGATGAAGACGATGGTCGAAGACCGGAGGTCTTCACGTCGTTTGGGTGATAACTGATGATCTTGATTGGGCTGTACACCCAAGAAGATGGAAACAGTTAGTGATCGTCCAGACGTACTTGGAGATCGATGGATATGCGGGGTACTAGGTGCCTCCGGTTTCGTTCAGACCCAGAACGGACTTGTAAATGGACTGTGTGTCTGACATTGGATTTCATTCTGTGTGACTGATATCGGTTGCATAGAGTGGTTTGCCTGTGTGGCATGCTAAGATGCAAATGATCAAGGCTTTTGTTGAAAAGCAAAGTCTTGTGGGGATGATCAAAGCACGGCCTTTGTGGCGTAGCTTTGTGTAACGTTTACCTCGCGAGTTTCACACCCGGTATGAACCAAAAACGGGAGACGGAAGTCAGGGAGGGCATGCGTTTCTTTCTAGCTAGAAGTGGCGTCAGTGGTTTTACACGCCCTGACGAGTTTGACTTATGTGGTTGTTGCTGTTGCGAGGCGCCTCGGATTGATCGGTCGTTCTCGAACCGATGGAGTCATTTAGTTGGCTCGTTTACGCCCCATAGGGCGGGGAAACGCATGTTCAGGCATTTTAATCCACTCCGTGTGGACCGGCCCTGAGGATCCAAAGGCTTGACAGAGTACTTGCCTGAGGCTCGGGCTAGACAGTCTCGAACCGGTTGAGGATCTTGCCCCTAGCCTCGGTTCATAGACGGAAATCCAATTTCCAAATACGTGACATTTGCGGTTTTAATTGTAAACCTATATATGGCGACATGATATATGGTACCCATGCCGCCTATGATTGATACTTATGATTTGAAGTGTTTTATGCACTATGCACTTATAGTAGTATCAAATGATTTGTTTTAAAACGTATCAAGCATTCTTTGGCTGTTATAAGGGAAAACCCTATCCCCCGGCTTGCGTTTGCATTGTGTGATAGGACCTGGGTCTTATAACAGCTTCATTTTCCTTTATTTAGCATTGCGCTGTTTGTTTTATGCACTGGTATTCTTGGGAGGAAACCCGTTCCGTGTTATACGGCGTGGTCCCTTGATTTACCTAATGATTTAAAATAAAGATTAATAACTGTTTTTAGTTCTCACACCAGTCACATGACTGACCTGGAGTTTATTGTTTTAACCTAAACTCTGGGTGCCCCTATTTTGACACGGGCAGCTAGTAGTTTCGGTTTTGCAGATTTATATTCACAGGATCCTGGTTCACAGCTGGAACGATATCCGGAAAGCTTTGTATCCGTATATCTCATTCTAGTTATGTATTGTATTATTTTTCCGCTGCTATGTATTTAAATGTAATTTAAATCTCTGATATTTCTGTGTAATATTCTTTTATACTCTGTATATTCTTGTAATCTGATGCATTGTTGTTATATACAGTGAAACGTTCTTCTGTATGCGTTCTGTTGTGGTTTGTTCTCGAACTATCCGACGCTTCCCTTTACGGGGAGTTGCGGGTCTTTACACGTGGTATCAGAGCTTTGGTTTACAAAGCTCAGAGAACAAGGCACATTAGAAACATACGAAAGAATTCATCAGATATTGGATTAGTAATATCCAATTGGAATGACTCGTTAGAGATGAGATCAGTAGTATCCTAGAACGAGTGTGAAGAGTATAGTTTTAAAGTGAAAACAAATTTTGTTTTGAAAATTTAAATCAATTATTCGTATTTGATTATTTATATGGATGTGGACAATCGAGTATATATAGATTTCGCGTATACGCGTCATGAACGTATATTCGAAGTTTTAATATATTGGATAGATATAGCATCACACTCTAGTCGCCCGGAGATATTATTGATGATAGCGATCGCATCATCAACATTTATGTTCGTGTTTCGAAGGTGTGATTTTCTATATATTTCCATTAGGCTGGTGTGAGAACCAAAACTTATATATAGCTAGAATACCTTGTTGTGATTTGGCATCAAAAACATGATTTTTGTATATGTATCAAAATTATGAATTTGAAAACTCTAATTCACTAATTGATTGATGTTTGTGTTGTTTGTTTAGTTGTTTGCTAATTTTTAGCCATTTATGCCTAATTGAATCAAATACTGAACTATATTGAAATTTGGTCGCATTTGCTTGCATATACATATACTTATATTGAACAGGTCATAGCAAGGAGGCTAGAGCAGAGAATAAAATTTGTTTGCCCGACAAATAGGTACATGTTTACTACATAATTTACTGTTTTGTTTGGGTGATGATGATTTTATGAGCCTATTGGCTAGCCGCTTGGCTTTTTCTTTTTCTTTTTGAGATCTGAAGGACCGGGGAAGCTATTTGAAATTCCCCGATGCTCCCGGTGCAGGGGAGGTTATGGCGAAATTTTTCAAAAATTTAGGGTGTTAGCCAAATTTTTGAAATTTTAGAAATTCTCAGAAACTGAAAAGTTGGAGAATGGAAGCCAGGTCGAGCGTAGAGTTGATTAATCAAACCACTTTCGACTTTGTTCCTTTTCGGGGACGAAAAGTTTTAAGTGGGGGAGATTGTAACAACCCGAAAATCTGGGCCAGTTTAAAATTTTTATTTTAGCAATTTTAGCGAATTTTAATTATTTAAAATGAATTATTTTAAATAATATCGACGTGAAATTTATTTTCAATATAGAATTCGACGTATATATTATACGCGTCGTCGTTAGAATATAAATATTTATATATAATTATAAATAGAATTGAAAATGGCGCGGTAGTTCGATAATTCGATTTCAAACTTCAATTGAATGTACCGGGTGCAAAACAATCCGGATTTTAGTGAAACCAAAAACATTAGGATCTAATTTGTGATATCTTTCCAACGAAGTTAACAAACTGAGATTTCACTTTATAAATGATAAGATATGTCCAGTTGAAAATTCTGAATAGTCGCTATGGAATTCAGGCCCTTAAAAATGGACATTTTGCAAACGACCTCGGATTTCGACGAAACCACTTTTGTTGGGTCCGTGATGTCGAATTATTGCTAGGTTCCAAATTTCATAATTTTTCGAATCAATATGTGAGCGTGGCAAAGGAAAACGCGTTTGACCAGTTTCAGTTGATTTTAATCGACTGGAAATTGGCCATTTTTCAAACGGTCTTAGAATTCGACGAAACTAGTTTTGTTAGGACCGTATCGTCAATACGAAGCTAGAAAATATTTTTCTGGAATTTTTAGTGTTAGTATGTGACCCCGGTAATTTGAAATGTACGTTTAAAATTCAATATAGTGTTTTAAATGTAAATTCAACGGAAACTGATTGTAACGATCAAATCAGCTTGCGGTACATATCCCATTGTGTTCGGAATGGGGGTGAAACGCTATGGGCGACAGGCGGTGGGCCTCGTTCAGAGGTCGTATGTGGAAGTCAACTTTTTAATAATTAAATAATAATAAAATAAATAAATAAAAAAAAAACCCTTTCCCCTTATCTCTGGCCCCCCCTTCTTCGAATTCATTCAGAATAAAAAAGAAAAAAAAAAAAAAAAACTCGAATCGATCGAGCCGTTCCCCCCCCCTCCTCGACGTCGATCGACGCCAGCACCACCGCCCCACCGCTACTGCCGCCGCCGATCCTCCAGGCGCCCCCTTCCTCTCGCGACGCGCAACCCTTACCCCCCCCCTCGCCGACTTCACCGTAGCCCCTTTTTCTTTCCCGCCCAGTCGACCCCGATACCTCGCCGACCCCTCCTCTAGCCTCCGACGCCCTGTCTCCTCTTCCCCCCCCTTCGAAGTTCAACAGTGGAAACCGCTGTAAGTTATTTTTATTTTTGCTTTTTGATTTATTTTAATTTAATTAACTGATTTCTTATCTTAATTTTATAAACTGATTTTCTTTTTAGCAAAGTATTAAAAACTGATTTTTAAAAGTATTAAAAACTGATTTTTAAAAGTATTAAAAACTGATTTTTAAAAGTATTAAAAACTGATTTTTAAAAGTATTAAAAACTGATTTTTAAAAGTATTAAAAACTGATTTTTAAAAGTATTAAAAACTGATTTTTAAAAGTATTAAAAACTGATTTTTAAAGGTATTAAAAACTGATTTACATTTTAAAGTTAAAAACTGTTTTACATTTTAAAGTTAAAAACCGATTTATATTTTAAAGTTTGAAAACTGATTTTTATTTTAAAATTTTAAAGGAAAGAAGATTTGAAACTTTAAAATAGAAAAGATTTAAACTTAAAAAGTAAAAGAAAAGATTTGATCTTTACTATGAAAAAGGTTCGATATTTGATATGAAAAGGATTTGGTCTTTAGTTTAGAAAAGATTATATTTTTAAATATAAAAAAATTCGATTTTTATTTATTGAACTTCGAACTAAAAATTCGATTTTTATTTATTGAACTTCGAACTAAAAATTCGATTTTTATATATTAAACTTTGAAATAAAAATTCGATTTTTATATATTAAACTTTGAAATAAAAATTCGATTTTTATATATTAAACTTCGAAATAAAAATTCGATTTTTATATATTAAACTTCGAACTAAAAATTCGATTTTTATATATTAAACTTCGAACTAAAAATTCGATTTTTATATATTAAACTTTGAACTAAAAATTCGATTTTTATATATTAAACTTTGAAATAAAAATTCGATTTTTATATATATAGTGACTACGGGCAACGAAGATGACGAAGAGGCGATAACGAGGAAGACTTCTGCAAATGAAGAGCCGTGGAGCTGGATAGCTATAAAGTGAGAACTTCTCACTCTTAATTCTATTTTTCTAGTTATATATATATATACTAGGATGCAGACGGTGCTTATTAGAAGCACCCGACACCCGTCCACATACCATGGACTTGTTTGTTTGGATGTTTGGTGATTGATTGAGATATTGGTTTGAATGTGATTTGTGGTATGAAAAATCGAATCGATGAATTGGTTAGGATTAGACGTGCGCCGTTATAAGGCGAAGGAGTAAGGCTAGGTTAGACCCTTACTCCAAATTTTGTGGTTTGCATAACGAAAGTGAATTTGATTGATGTGTGAATGGCGTGGGCCTTCACTAGACCGGGGATTAGGCTAGGCCTTGTCCCGTTTCTAGTATCGTGCTGTTATGCCGCCGAAATTTTCTAAAATATGTTAGAAAAATAAAAATATCATTTTATTTAATAAATGAATTGAATAGAAATTCATAGGTTAAAATAAAATGTTTTATCGTTAAAAATATAATTTTTAACGTGAAGTGAATAAAATAAAATATTCATTTATAAACCGGACGGTTTGTTTATGTACACCTATTTGAATGACATTGATTGGGACGATAAATTTTACACATCGCCCAACTGCACGAATAAAATTCTGTGTTTGATTGTTTGAAACCCCACACGGGTGTTGGGATGAAATTTGAAGTTCACTCATCCTGATTGATTAAATATGTCGATCGATCGATTGACAGGCTGTTATAAGCGTTGAATATCTATATTTGATGCTTATCCAGTGTAGTGCACTTTGGTTGATGGTTGATTATTTTTCAATGCTATGATATACATGTGCTGTATGAAAATCCATATAATTAACTTTACATGGTAATTGATTGGGCCTCATTCCAGTTTTAAAATAGAAATATTTGAAAAAGAAATATTTGAAATAGAATATTTGAAAATAGAATATTTGAAAATAGAACTTTATGAAGCCGTGTTGATTAGATTGACGCCATTTTGACGTGAACGATATTTATATCGATTTTATCGATTTCGAATTGAATTGAAAACGATTTCGAAATAAATTGAATTGAAAACGATTTCGAAATGAATTGAATTGAAAACGATTTCGAAATGAATTGAATTGAAAACGATTTTGAAATGAATTGAATTTATAACGATTTCGAAATGAATTGAATTGAAAACGATTTCGAAATGAATTGAATTGAAAACGATTTCGAAATGAATTGAATTGAAAACGATTCGAAATGAATGGAATTGAAATGAATTCAAATTGAATTGAAATTCGAATTGAATAGAAATGAATTTTAAAACGAATTTATAAAGAAGAATTCAATTTTGATTTGAATTGAAAAGAAAGTTGAAATAGCTTTTGAAACGATTTTAAAACTATTTATATAATTCGTTTTAAATAGAAATCGACGAAATATATATTATATATATTATATATATAATATAATGGCCTGAATAGAACGCGCCGCGCCGCGGCAGTTCGTGAATTTCGACCATTTATTTCAAACGGACATTGCGGGAGATCCGACCGTCGGATTCTCCTAAAACCGGAACCGTTGGGTTCGTATCGAAAAGAGCTTTCTAATGAATGTTAGAAATTTGAAATCTAACGGTTGGATTTGGAGATACGTCCAAATCAAATTCGAAAAAGGTCGGTGTAAGTGCAGTTCGATGGCCATTGTTGGAAATCGACTGTACGGGCCTTGATAAAATTATTAAAAATAGTAATAATTTGTGTAAAATCATAAGAAATGATTTAGAAAGAATTGGGATGAAAAACTCCCTATTTGAAAAGATAAAAATAGATTTTTATCGAAATGAACTAGTTTGAACTAGAATTATAATTCTATTTATTTTTATAAATAAATTGAATTTGAAAAGGGTTTTGAAAATAACCAAAGTTTCCAATGATTGCATTGGAGTGGATTTGAATCGAAATTGTCTTCGGAATATTTCGATGTTGGAATTTGTGATTATACGGATGTTGTTACGGAAATTTGAAAGATATATATGTATATCGTTATTTCCAATACGACATTTGTTAATCGTAGAATTTGATATTGAATATAAGCCGATATATTTTCTATTCAGAGCCTTATATTGAATATCAAATGTGATTTGGGTTTGTCGTGAATGGTGTCTTCACTAACACTGTTCTTGAACCCAAGTGAGAAAAGATTAAATCTTTTTATTCAGATTTAATGAAGTGTACCAATTAAATAATATTTAATTGGAATTGAATTGATATTGATTTTTGGGTTTATCGTGAACAGTGTTTTAAATAACACTTGTTCTTTAACCCGATAATTAATGAATGTGATTTGGGTTTGTCGTGAATGGTGTCTTCACTAACACTGTTCTTGAACCCAGTTGAGAAATGATTAAATCTTTTTATTTAGATTTAATGAAGTGTACCAATTAAATAATATTTAATTGGAATTGAATGGATATTGATTTTTGGGTTTATCGTGAACAGTGTTTTAAATAACACTTGTTCTTTAACCCGATAATTAATGAATGTGATTTGGGTTTGTCGTGAATGGTGTCTTCACTAACACTGTTCTTGAACCCAGCTGAGAAAAGATTAAATCTTTTGATTTAGATCTAATGAAGTGTACCAATTAAATAATATTTAATTGGAATTGAATGGATATTGATTTTTGGGTTTATCGTGAACAGTGTTTTAAATAACACTTGTTCTTTAACCCGATAATTAATGGGATGTGACTTTGGGTTTATCGTGAACCGTGTTTTAAATGACACTGATTCTTTAACCCAGTCACAGATTAAAACTAAGTGGAGTTTTAATGAATCTTTAATTAGATTGAAAAGATCGAGAATGGAGTATCACCAGTTTTGCTCCAGGCGATAGTTAAATCTTTAATTAGATTTGAACGTGAAATTTAGAAATTAACTGTCGGTTAGCTAAGTAGAATGGTTTTCTGGATATTGATCTGATGTTGGTTTCGGCCTTCGGGGTTAATATTTGGGGAATTATTCTCTTGATTAATTTACGGTTAATGACTAATGAGTTGGAATGAGGCGTATGTTGTGTTTGTGTAACACTTTTATAATATATACGCGAGTTATTCGGAAAGACCGGGTTTATCCCATTCTGAATAACTGATACGACGATAAGTCGAAGATGAAGACGATGGTCGAAGACCGGAGGTCTTCACGTCGTTTGGGTGATAACTGATGATCTTGATTGGGCTGTACACCCAAGAAGATGGAAACAGTTAGTGATCGTCCAGACGTACTTGGAGATCGATGGATATGCGGGGTACTAGGTGCCTCCGGTTTCGTTCAGACCCAGAACGGACTTGTAAATGGACTGTGTGTCTGACATTGGATTTCATTCTGTGTGACTGATATCGGTTGCATAGAGTGGTTTGCCTGTGTGGCATGCTAAGATGCAAATGATCAAGGCTTCTGTTGAAAAGCAAAGTCTTGTGGGGATGATCAAAGCACGGCCTTTGTGGCGTAGCTTTGTGTAACGTTTACCTCGCGAGTTTCACACCCGGTATGAACCAAAAACGGGAGACGGAAGTCAGGGAGGGCATGCGTTTCTTTCTAGCTAGAAGTGGCGTCAGTGGTTTTACACGCCCTGACGAGTTTGACTTATGTGGTTGTTGCTGTTGCGAGGCGCCTCGGATTGATCGGTCGTTCTCGAACCGATGGAGTCATTTAGTTGGCTCGTTTACGCCCCATAGGGCGGGGAAACGCATGTTCAGGCATTTTAATCCACTCCGTGTGGACCGGCCCTGAGGATCCAAAGGCTTGACAGAGTACTTGCCTGAGGCTCGGGCTAGACAGTCTCGAACCGGTTGAGGATCTTGCCCCTAGCCTCGGTTCATAGACGGAAATCCAATTTCCAAATACGTGACATTTGCGGTTTTAATTGTAAACCTATATATGGCGACATGATATATGGTACCCATGCCGCCTATGATTGATACTTATGATTTGAAGTGTTTTATGCACTATGCACTTATAGTAGTATCAAATGATTTGTTTTAAAACGTATCAAGCATTCTTTGGCTGTTATAAGGGAAAACCCTATCCCCCGGCTTGCGTTTGCATTGTGTGATAGGACCTGGGTCTTATAACAGCTTCATTTTCCTTTATTTAGCATTGCGCTGTTTGTTTTATGCACTGGTATTCTTGGGAGGAAACCCGTTCCGTGTTATACGGCGTGGTCCCTTGATTTACCTAATGATTTAAAATAAAGATTAATAACTGTTTTTAGTTCTCACACCAGTCACATGACTGACCTGGAGTTTATTGTTTTAACCTAAACTCTGGGTGCCCCTATTTTGACACGGGCAGCTAGTAGTTTCGGTTTTGCAGATTTATATTCACAGGATCCTGGTTCACAGCTGGAACGATATCCGGAAAGCTTTGTATCCGTATATCTCATTCTAGTTATGTATTGTATTATTTTTCCGCTGCTATGTATTTAAATGTAATTTAAATCTCTGATATTTCTGTGTAATATTCTTTTATACTCTGTATATTCTTGTAATCTGATGCATTGTTGTTATATACAGTGAAACGTTCTTCTGTATGCGTTCTGTTGTGGTTTGTTCTCGAACTATCCGACGCTTCCCTTTACGGGGAGTTGCGGGTCTTTACACTCCACGAGTACTCATTGCCAGTATTCAACACTTCACAACTACACAACCTCAAAAATAAACCCCCAGCAAACTGTGAAGGAAATATAAGTCATGTTTAAGACCTCGTTAAAGAAATAGACATGCACTTTCATGGTCTTTGGACTGCGCCACGACAGCTGAACCTAGGCTACACTCAATTACAGTGGTCGATTCATCATTTACTCCTCCGATCTCACCTTTTGACCAAGATCTGCAAACACACATGCCACTAACAGCCTGCCATTTCCACACTTTAGAGTTTAAACCGTAAGTTCCAACCCATTCCACGTCTTATAGTCAGTTTAGAAGCACCATTATGTTAACTAATTAAAGATAGAATCATTAATACCACGTCATCTTGCTGAACCCACTGCCTTAAAGCTTCTTTTGTACAAGGCTTTCACGTAAAACACCAATGGACTCCTTCATCCCTTACATGCAGGCCACGCTCCAAGTTTTAAACACCCCATGTCAGTTGTCCCATGCTCCCTTTCTAATTTAAAGCATGCGGCCCCTTTACTCCATGATACCATCACATACACTCCTCCGCACCTGAAAATCAAAACGTGGTGAACTCCTCATGCTCCTATTCTCTCCTAGTACGCTTCCATCACCGATCGCATGCCAAAACGAAACTCGTGTTTCTAGGATTCAAACGGATCTAAACACACTTGTTTTCGTTTTATATTTTATTTGTTTTCTTTCTTTTCTTTTCTTGTTTTTAGCAAAGGGGAGAAAGCACTGCTCTTTTATAGTACTCATGGGCCTTGGCGTGTTAAGTAATAGGGTTTTAGGTAGCTGCAATATTTCAGCTTAGGCTTTGAGTTGGATTTTCACTTCACTGTTGATGTGTGTTTGATTTTCAGTCATAGGCTTGCAGACTGATTTTACCACACAATCTTTTAGTTTAGTAACTTTCTACGTGGGATGTAGGTAGCAGTACATTTCAGCAGGGAAGGGAACAATTAACATATATATATTTTCTGCATGTGCTTTCTTTCTCTAAGCTATTGTAAATAGGAAGGGGATCGGCAGGCAAGAGAGGCTTCATTTGGTGGAGGCTTGAGCATAAGCAGGGAAGGTGTGAATAGGCTTTAGAATAGAAGGTGACTTGACTGCATATAGACTGCTATGTAAAAAGTGATCCAGGTACTGTTTGATTTGATAAAAGAAGGCTTTGTACCGGCTACGCATACAGTTGCTTAGGTAGGTTGGAGTTTCGAGGTTTGCATGTGCTTTGGAGAAGTATAGTTGTGCACAACTTGGCAGCCAAGGAGAAAGAGACGTATAGTATTAGACTCCACATTGAGTCTTGACCGTATCTAAGTTGTTTATTTAATGTTTTAAATATTACACTTACGTATGGACAGAATTAAGGATACAGTCGTGCTCAACGAGGTGTCACGATCCCAAAAATATAATAATATCGGTAGGTTAACTCATATTGTGAAACCCTAAAATACTGATTAAGGGTGGAAAATATTCCAAATAAAAAGTTGCGTATTAAACTAATTAAAATTTTCAATAAATTCTAAAAATTTAATTATCACTACGTCTCAAAAGAACCTTGTCTAAATTCGAAACCGATGTCTAGTTATATCGAATAAACCGTTACGGTCGATAAACGATTTTACAGCGACTATTTGAAAATTTGATTTGGGCATAACTCACAATTTGTAATACGAAATCTTGGTTTTTCACTTCCATTAGAAAAATACAGTTCAACAGATTCCAACGTTTCTTGTTTCGAAGAAATCTGGTTTATAACGAGTCTTGTATACTCAGTTGAAGTTCAGAACGTTAAATTACGAACTACCGCGATATTATGGGCTCGATTATATTTAATATATATTTTTATATGCTCAACTTCATTTTAATTAATATATAAATTCACTTATATTATGAATTCAATATTTAAACTGATTTAAATATTCAAGTACAAACCGATAAAAATGCGGGACATTACATTTATAGCACTTGTTTATTGATTATAAAATACGATAGTTATTCGGAAAGCCCGTGTTCAACCCATTCTGAATAATTAATACGACGATCAAGAGTTAAATATGAAGATGGTGGTTGAAGACCAGAGGTCTTCACATCGTTTGGATGATTACCGATGTCTTGATTGGGAGGCATCCCAAGAAAGGTAATAAGTGGTGATCGTCCAGACGTACTTGGAGATCGACCGAATATGCGAGCACCTCACTCTTGTATTGGACATACGGGACGAGGAATAAGGTGTCTCCGGTTTCGTTCAAACCCAAAACGTACTTGTAAATAGATGGTATGTCTGACGTTGTATTCCTTTATACTGTATTCGTTGATCTCTGCTAAATATATATCTGTTTGGTAGTGGAGAATTTATTCTCTCGCATAACACCCTTCTCTGAGATGTACGAGCTTAGAGGTTATATATTGGCCGAAATCAATGGTATAGTATGGATTGACAATGTGGCATGCTAAGATGCAAATGATCAAGGCTTTTATTGAAAAATAGAGCCTTGTGGTTGATGATCAAAGCACAACTTTATTTAGCATAGCTTTATGTAGCGATACTTCATGAGCCTCACACCCTGGTATGAACCAGAAACGGGAGAAGGACCCCAGGGAGGACATGCGTTTCTTTCTAGCTAGAAGTGGTGTCAGGGTTTTTACAAGGCCCGACATTTTTACTTATGTGGATGATGGATTGCGAGGCGCCTCGGTTATTTGAGTCCCTAGTGGCTCTATTTATGTCCCATAGGGCGGGGAAACGTATTGTTCAGGCATAACTAATCCGCTAACATATTTGTGGACCGGCCCTAGCGCTCCTAAGGGCTCAGCTGAGTCTGAGTCCTGAGACATGGGCTAGATTATCTCGAATTCGGTAAGGACGATCCCTTGCCTTGGTTCATGATGGAAATCCAACTTCCAATACGACACCATACGATTTTGATTGTATTACTAGTATGGCGACATAGTATATGGTAGCTATGCCGTCTATGATTGATACATTATGATTGAAATGTTTTTGAAACATATATACACTATAATAATATCAACTCCGCTTTATCGTATCAAGCATTTTTTACCATTATAAGGTAAAACTCTATCCTCCGGTTTGCGTTGCATTGTGTGATGGGACTTGAGTCTTATAATGGTTTCATTTTTCTAAAAAGCATTGCGTTGTTTAACGATTTACTTTATTTCATGCACTGGCAATCCAATGGAGTAAACCCGTTCCGCATTAGCGGCGTGGTCCTGTGATTAGCCTTATTATTATTAAATAGGTTAAGTAAGATTTCGCATACTAGTCCCATGACTGATCTGTAGTTTGTTTCACTTGCAAACTCGGGTGCCTTCTTTTCCACACAGGCAGTCGAGTAGATTCTTTTGCAGATATCTATTTATTAGGCAGGATACTGGATCGAAGCTTAAAGCTGGGCCAAAGCAATGATAGTCTTCCGCTGCATTGTATCAATTTTTTTTAAATTAATCTTCCGTTGTATTATTATTTATTCGATATATTCTAATATTCTGTACTCTGATGTAACATTATTATAATGTTTATAAAAGCCTTCTGTTATTTATTTTGATGTATTTTATTCCCAAATTTAACGTATGCGGGATTTGAATGGTCTTGGTCGATTTAGCGATCGATTAGGTCCGAGCAAAGTCCATATCGTTAAATCAAGCCTCACAACCGGGAAATGACAAAAATCGGGAAAGCAGCATGGCTAAGTGGGTCGCTCCCAAGTAGGGTGTATTGCCACCTATCTAGAGAAATTCCATTTCGATTCTTTATTCTATTCGATGTTGTCCCTTTCGGGAAACGGTGGGTTGCTCCCAACCGTTGGTGGCGATATATCCAATACACACAAGCGAAATGAGTGGTCGGCCATGTGTGGCCGGGTTGCAAGATGTTCTTGTTGAACGTAGTGTATTCCCTTCTAGAGATACACCCGCGGTTTTGATTGTATACATGTATGTAGAGCGTGAGATGTAAGCGTTCTGCTAGATGATTATTTATTTGTGGTTGATAGACACTATTATAATATCAGAAGAGTTTTGATATAAAGATTGTTTTGGGTTATCGTAAGGTAAAAACCATCCATGTTTATGTGTAGGTTGGTCTTACGATTATCTTTTCTTTCAAAACGTTTTTGAAAAGTTAAACCAATTATTCCGGATTCTCATAAGGGAAAAATCCATTCCGTGTTATACGGCGTGGTCTTATGAGATATCCTTTATTAATCAAGTTATTTTAAAATAGTTTGCTCATACCAGTCCCATGGCTGACCCAGAGTTTATTTCTCTATGTTTTACCTAAACTCTTGGGTGCCTAAATTTGTACGGGTAGTCCAATAGTTCAGGATTTTACAAATTTATCTGGAGAAGCTTGGAGCTGGAGGCTTCAATGTTAGGTATTTAGATTCTGTTTTCACTGTATTGTATGTGATGTACTCTGAATATGTATGCAACTAAAAATATAGTTTGTATTTCAAAGTGATTATTTATATATTATATTTTATTCCGCTGCGATTGTGAGATTCTGTGTTATTGTTCAGTTCTATCTTCTATCTATTTTCTTCTATTCTAATTTTCTATCTTTCTATTTCTCATCCTCTAGATTCTTACTATTAATGATTCGTATTTTCGTGCAATTTGGGTTGGACGTGAGTTGTATTCAGTTGACTCGAATGGTACGAATTTGCGAGTCGTTACACTTGGTATCAGAGCTAAAGGTTGAGTAGTAACCTTGGCTCTGTGCGTAACTCGATAGAGATGGGGTAGAAATACCCTAGATTGAGTTTGAGAGTATATAAACGAGCATATATTTGTTAATTGATATAAAAACTATTTTTATATCATGTTGACTGGTTTGTCGAGTGGTTTAAAAAATTCTGGTTGATACAAGGTGCACACTGTATCGAAAAGTGTTTATAAACTCTTGAACAAAGAAATTCGACAGAGTATTGTTTCAAAAGCTGGGTAAATGTAATAATTTTACCTAAAATTATATTTTTGGTATAAAAAGAATAATTTTATGAAATTATTATTATATATGGATGTGTCGATGGTTGTTATTATAATCAAACAGATTATGAAACTGAAATAGGTATATATAAAAGCGAATTAAATTTGTATGAGAATAAAATATACAAATAAAGACAAACTGGGAATTGTTTGAGTAAAACAAAATGTTTTAAGGAAATTCAAAGGTATTGAATTTAAAATGGAATTGAGATATACGAGTTTAAACCGGTTTGGGAATAAAACTGGAAATTTGGGATTCTGAAATTTGAAAATTTAACCGGAGTTAAAGAATTGGAACCTAATTGGAGATTGGTTGAGTTAAATGATTTTTTGATTATTGATCTGATGTTGATTTCGGTCTTCGGAGTTGATACTTAGAGGATTATTCTCTTATCAAGTTATAGCCAAGGGCCGATGAATGTTGTATTATTTGTATTGCTTGTTATGAAATATTTTGATAAATAACCTGTGTGTTTAGTATGCCTTGTTTGTTATGATTATTAGGTGATGACCCATGTATGTGTTTTTTTTATAAGTCTCAACTTTGAATATAATGGGAATCTACTCATTACCTTAATTTCAGGGACGAAATTCTTTTAAGGTGGGTAGATTGTAATGTCCCAGTTTTTGAATTAAATTGTAATATAGTATTCTAGTTATTGATTTAAATATATAAACTTTAGAATAATATGCTGAGTAGAATTCCAAGGATATGTATATTAATGGTTTATAAATTCTTGACTATTGAATATATTTATATTAAATAAGTAAATAATGTTTGGATAAATTGTTTTATATTTATATAAAAGTAGATAATACTGGATTTGAATATTCGAGGGAAATAGTATAATAAATTAATTATAATATCCTATGTATATATTTATAATTTGTTATATTTATACAAACTAGTGAGTGTTGTTTAAACTATTCATTTGCATTCACACTTGTCTTACTTCATGTAAATGTAAAAACTACATAAAAGTACATAATGAATTGATTAGAATACTTGCAAGAAAATAATCCATTACTTCATACCTAAGTAACAACTAAGGATATTTGCATAGACAGCATAGACCCTAAGCATTTATTTCAAACCAAAATGCATGTGCAAGGCAAAGTATTTAAGCACATTCACACTTCAATCAAAAGACAGCCTACCATTTCCTACCCACTGCTAGATGCCTAGAAATTTAATGACCTAGGTTGCTTAAGATTGAAGCATTGTATATTTAAACATTTATCACAGAGGAATGGTACAAGATACATGTGCAGGCATGGTAGAATTCGAGGACATTCACATTTTTCAAAATCCTAGAGTGTGTACAGCCCTATGTTATTAAATCCCCTGCCATTAACATCTTGCATTACTTGTGAGCTAAGTATGTTATGTTAAAATCCAATCTGCACATGTGCTTATATAAAAATGGGTACATAAAATCCTGGACGACCATGTGAATAGCTGGAGGAATTAAACAGAGCCTAGCACTTCTTTAATTCAGTAAAGACAAAGCATATACACCTTTTAAATCATTAGGAAGCTACCCTAAAAACTGCTCTTTTCAAACTTATAGCTAAGAATAGTTTAATACTTCTTTCCACCTATAAATACAGACCAACCCCATCAACTAATTCATACACAAACCTGAAATAAAACTCAAAACATAAACCTAGAATAAGGGTGAGAAATGGAAGAGATAAGCAAACCAGGAAACTGGAAGAATGAAAGTGCATATAAACAATGACGGGAACCAAAACATGAAGACAGTGGACACTTTAGGTGAGTAAACTCTGTTTTTTCCCTTTGAATCTTCTATTGGTAGTTATATAATAATGCTAGTGTGTGTGTGTGTGTATATATGCATGTTTGGATATATTGTTTGGTTAATAAAATCTTCATATTGGATTAAAGTAATAAACCTGGACATAAGTAAAAACAGAGAAGGGAAAAGCAAGTTGCGGTTTGGGTACGCCTGTCCTGCTGTAGCAATACATTGAGGAGAAAGGAGTTATTTATGGAGAACAATGGGCTTTGGCCAGTTTTTATTTAAAAATAATAATAAATATAAATAAATTTTACATATATAAGAAAGCTCGGTGTAAAAAAATAGTACCTGTTCATATTGGTCATAAAAAATGAATGTATGTGTCGATATAAGCCAACCATTGGAAATATTAACCTTTCAGCAGATGATCACGATAGAGTATGGTAATTTAAGTATGCAAGCTTCAAGTGTTTAACCAGTTTAATCAATTGATATCTTCCTTCTTTGATTTATATATCATACAAAAAGTTTTAATGTTATTATTTGAGTGATGAGAAGTATAATGACTAGGGTCAAACAACGTTTGTGTTAAATACCATAATCAATTCTAGTCAGTTCTAGTATGCTCAGTGTTCTAGTCAGTTCTAGCATGTAGGAGAAAAAATATTGATATTAAAGAAGTGGATGAATAGCACTCTTAGTCTACACTTTCTTTATGAATTTTGTTCACTGTATGACATAAATAGTACAAACACTATTATTACACAATATGTATGAATATGTTGAATTTTTTACGTGTTCTCTGTAAATAGTCATAAGTTGGTATTGTTATCCATAAATAGTGTTGATGAGTTAATTATCAGTTGAGACTACGTTAGAATTTCAATTGGTTGATGATTATAGATCGATAACAATTTCCAATAAATACAGCAAAATTTTGACAAAACAATTTACTGGCATTTGGCATTGACATCAATAAATTATTTAGAACATAAATGTCTGTTGGGAGCACGTAAATATTCAATATTTTTATGAAATAACTGAAACCTTTTCAAATATGTTATTGGTGAATTAGCTTGATTCAATTGCCTAATGAATTCAACTAAAACATTCTCAGTAAGCCAATTAGGTGAAAATGTAAACTCATTGACATTTAGTTCAAGTTTCATTATGTCAGCAAAAGTAGGAAGGATCACATATTCGATGATAAGCTTAAAACTAATATTGTATTAATATGCTCTTTATGAATAATGGCTCAAGCCTAAGCATCGTCACTATATATGTCTGATCCACTGAAATTATGCTAAAATAGTATGATCTGTGTCCATCAACACTTCGCGAGCAACGTCCATGATTTCAAATTCATGCGGTGACGATCCCTTCATCCAAAGCAGTTTCGTATGGGGTAACCGGTGGTGTCGAATTGATGAGGAGGTGAAGGCGTGTAACGACCCGCATTCTACGCATCGCAGGATCGTGGAATATTTATTTCTTTCACATACGAAGTCGTATGGTCATGTAACTTTGGGAGACGACTATTGGGGTCATTTCCCATGTTCATGATTTTTGCCGATTTTTAAATGACCGTTTTGCCCCTAGCTAATATTGTTATGGCCATAACTTTTGATTGGAAAGGAATTTTGACCTGAAACCACTTCCATTAGCTCCGGATGATGGTTTACAATTCCGTAGAGTGGTCACATTAGCCAAACGGACTTACCGTTTGGGAGGTATGGCTGAAACAAGTTTCAGATGGTGAAAAACAGCTTAACCGGGCCTAATTTGGGTGATTAGTGGGTGGGCCCATAACCCATTTCGGGATTAGGATTATGGGGAGGCTGATAGGGTTAGGTAATTCAGTTTCTATCATTTTCTAGCCGCCACTCTTTGTTCCTTCAAGTTTATCCATGGCCTCCACTTTCTAAAACACCCCAAATCACCTTCTAATCACTAATTAAGCCAAATCAACATCAAATTAAGTGGGAATCGCACCAAAGCAAGGTTAGAGCTGCTGTGTTACATTGGGAACAGCGCCAAATAGAGAATCATTCCAGTTTTAAGGTTTTATTTGTCGCTAAGGTGAGTGATTTGCATAGTTTTGCACTAATTGCGGTTAATTAAGAGTAATTAGTGAAGATTAGCGAATTTATACACTAATAAATTCTGGAAAAATATCTATAAATTCGAAAATTATATTTTATGCCTCCGTTAGAAATTTGGTTTGATTTGGTTAAGTTTTGTTAACCCTATGATTAGTTTTGCTTAAACATGCTTAAGGGAAAATATGGGATTTTGAGTATGTTTGATCCATTTTACATGCTATAGTTATTGTTTTGATGCTTGTGGTTGATGTTACATGTTGTTATGACTGTATGACATGATTTGTGATTGTCTAGAAGTGTTAGATTGGTTGAAACGCCGTCGAATGGCGTAAACAGTCGCTGGAATGAGTTGCAGGAATTTGGCCGATCCGGATCGCATCGGAGGGAGGAGCCCGAACTGAACCGACCAGGAGACCTCCCCACGAACCGATGTTCTGGAGTCAGGTAGCCTCACGAGCTGAACTGAAGGAGTATATCCGAACCGAACCGACCTGGTGCTATGGAGCTAGAATCCCGAGCCGACCTGATGGAGAAGCTAGAGAGACCCAACCCAATCCGATTGCTTGGGAAGAAGGACCGAACCAGAGGAGTTTTTCCCATGAAGCCAGGCGGTGTGGACTCCGATCCGAATTGCTGGAGGAAGATCACCCCGATCCGACCCGAAGCAGTGAGGAAGATTGAGCTGGAGATTCCGAACCGATCCGATTGCTTACGGAGGAGTATTCCGATCCGAACCGAGGAGCTGATGACCATGACCTGAAGTAAAGTAAAGTGAAGAAATGAAGACCGGTTCGGAGAAGAAGGTGATGACCAGAACCCGAGATGCAAAGGAAGTCCAAATGGGGAACTTTGACTCAGGATCCAGTTGGGAACCAACGAGTGAGCTCCGTGATTGGACTTTGCTACGGGACATGTGCAAAGGGGTTGTCAATGTCTGTAGCTTTGAATCACTATGTGTGGGGAGTACGTGAACGGATTCAGGGCCACAGTGGCCTAGGTACGACTAAAGGGGCTATAGACTAATGAAGTGGGGTCATTCGTAAAGATTTGGTCATGACTCCATGTGGTAAGCTTGGTAGTAGCAGTAGTTGTACAAGTCGAACTCCGTCACTACTTCGATGGGTCTAGTGATTGACAGTGGTGGACATCGTAAGCTTTACGCACTGAGTGAGAGACGTGAGGATGGTTGCAATGCTTGATTTGTTTGCCATCATTATGACGTGCACACCCCCACCCCCGTATTCTTTACACCGTTTGCTATGGCACCTTAGAGTATTGTACGATATGTAGTGCTAACTCTTTGGTTGCAGGTCCAGGTTCAGGTATGGTTTAGTATACCTGTTGTTGTTCTGTTTAGTTGTTTATCGCTCATACCAGACTTTTTGTCTGACCCAGAGTTTTATGTATCTTCTTATTACTCTGGGTGCTCTCACGAGCAGACCAGAGACAGGTTAGCTGGGTATGCACGAGTAGCTGATTCGGAGACGAGCAGGAGGCTTCCACGTATGATGCATATAGTATTCTCCCTGTGCTGTTGAAGATCACTGCTTGGGCATTAGTAGTGCATCTTCTACTTTAACTTTCTTTTGTTTTAGAGACAGTAATTTGGAGAGTTGTAATAAGCTGTACTTAGACTTCCGCTACTCTGATGTTGATGTTGGTTTTATTTAGCAGCTTATGCACTGTCTCGCCTGTTTTATGTCAAGTACATTATTATTATATTTTGTTCCATGCGCTGTGAGACATTCTACAGGTTTTCGGTTAGTTCATTCTCTTCTTTCTTTTCTTCTGACGACCGTTTTGTGCTAGTTGGGCATGTGTACAGCGCACTTTCGGAGGAAATGTCGGCTGGTGCGGGGCGGGCTGTCACACTTGGTATCAAAGCTCCTGGTTGCGTAGCTCACCTAGGGAAGTCATCAGGGAGAGATAGTATACGTATATGAGAGAGCGTATTTGTGATTATTTTGGTTTTCAAAAGCTATATATATATACTATTAGTATAGCTAAGGATGAAGTCGCACTGCATTAGCACCACCATAGAAATGGTTAATCGTTTCTCTTTACAGATTGAACGATGAGCCGATACGCAAGAGGTGCCGGTAGAGGAGCCAATAATGGGAATGCTGCTGACATGAGGACGATGTTTACTGACCTCATGAGAGAGATGCTTAGGGATGTGCAGAGGCCAGCTCCCAATGGTGATAATGGTGGTGGTCCAATAGTGCAGGCGCCTAGGGCCGATTTCGCCAAGCTGAATAAGGATTATACTAGTCTTGGTGGGAAGCCGTTCCACGGAACGGAGTCGGCCACGGATGTTCAGGATTGGTTGGATAGCTGCGAGCGTATCTTTGAAGATTTGGGTATCAAGGATGCAATGAAGAGAAGGCTAGCATCCCGTCAGCTGCAAGGACGTGCAATGAATTGGTGGAATTCTATAAAGGCAGCTACTCCCAAGGATCAGATTACCTGGGAGCAGTTTAAGGTTCGCTTTAGCGAGAAGTTCATTCCAGCTGCTCATAAGTCAGTGTTGTTTAAGAAATTCTTGGAGCTCAAGCAGAATGGAAGAGCTGTCTCGGAGTATATTGTAGAATTAGACACTTTGTCGAAGTATGGGTTATCTCTTATTGATATTGCCGAGAAGAAGAACGAGAAATTCATAACTGGTTTGGATCAGTATTTGGGGGAAAGACTTATTAACCACATCGATGAGACGTTTGAATCGATCGTGGGGAAAGCATTAAGGTCAGGGAGTCTTTACCCTAAGCCGAAGACTGAAGCTGCATCTGCAGAGGAACCGAAACCGCAAGCAAGCGGTGGAGGTAAGAATGGTTCTCAGAATAAGAGAAAGCAGAATCAAAAAAAGGATGGCCAGAAGAAAAGGAATAAGCAAGATGTTGAGTGCTTCAGCTGTGGTAAGAAGGGCCATTATGCTAGTAATTGTCGGGCCAAGCCAGCGGATAGGAAGTGCTTCAATTGTAGCCAAGTAGGACATCACAAGGACAAGTGTCTGCAACCCCCTAAAGAAAAGCAGATGGTGAAAGCATATGCCCTTAATGTTATTCCTTCTTCGTCGAATGCCCCAACTGCGGCGGAGAAGGGAAAGAATGTCGTCATCCAAGGTATGCTTTCTGCTTATGATGTTCCTGTTAGAGTTTTGTTTGATACCGGAGCTTCCAGTTCTTTCATATCTAGTGACCTGGTAGATAGGTTGGGATTGGAGCCCGAGATTGTCGATAGACCTTTAGTAGTGACGAATCCGATTGGTGGTTCGACTAACCTTAGCATGATTTGTCGTAATGTGGTCTTATCGAGTCATGGATGCATGTTTGTTTGTGATTGCTTTGTTTTGGGCTTTACTGGGTTTGGCATTATTTTGGGAGTCGATTGGCTCCAAAGATACGGGGTGGTGGTAGACTGTGAGGGCTTTTTGGTGACAGCTAGAGAGGATGATGGGTGGAGGGTAGTGTTTGGTGGTCTACCCGGTGATGGGGTAATGGCTAGTTTTCTAAATTCCCTCAACATCCCGCATAGTGAGTTGTCAGGATTGCCCGTGGTTGGCCAGTATCCGGACGTTTTCAAAGAAGTGACCGGGCTTCCACCATACCGAGAGATTGAGTTTCGTATTGATTTAGTGAAAGATGTCAGACCTATAGTGATGCCACTTCGTCGTATGGCACCATGGGAGCAGCGAGAGCTCGAGGTGCAAGTCAGCGATCTTTTGAAGAAGGGATTTATCAGAAGGAGTGTTTCTTAATTGGGAGCACCAGTTGTGTTTGCTACCAAGGTGGATGGTTCCCTTCATTTGTGTGTAGACTACCGCGAGTTGAATAAAGTGACGAGGAAGAATAAGTATCCTCTACCGCGGATAGATGATTTGTTTGATCAGTTGAGTGGCGCGAGAGTATTTTCTCAGTTGGATCTCGCGACAGGTTTTCATCAGCTTAGAGTGGAAGCTGAGAGTATAGCTAAAACGGCATTTCGGACGCCGTCTGGATTTTATGAGTCGTTGGTCATGCCATTAGGGTTGACCAATGCCCCAGCATATTTTGTGGATCTTATGAATAGGGTATTCAGAGATCAGTTGAATAAGTTTGTCCTTGTGTTCGTGGATGATATTTTGGTCTACTCCAAGACAGAGGAAGAGCACAAGGAACATTTGAGGATAGTAATGGAGGTGTTGAGAAAACACCAATTAAAAGCAAAGTTTTCTAAGTGTCACTTCTAGAGGAGGGAAGTGAGATTCTTAGGCCATGTTGTTTCAGAAAATGGTATTGCCGTGGATCCTGCGAAGGCGGCTACGGTACAAGATTGGTCAACGTCTAAGAATGCAACGGACATAAGAAGTTTCTTTGGATTAGCTGGATATTATGGTAAGTTTATCCAAAATTTCTCCAAGATAGCAGCACCGTTGACTCTGTTGACCAAGAAGAATCAAGCTTTTGTCTGGGACGAAAGGTGCGAGAATGCATTCAAGAGTCTAAAGGAAAAGTTGACGCGCGCACCAGTGTTAGTCATTCCTAAGGGGAATGAAGAGATGACGGTATACACGGATGCCTGTGGTACCGGACTAGGTGCTGTATTGATGCAAGGTGGTAGGGTTGTAGCTTATGCAAGTCGGCAATTGAAACCGCACGAGAGAAGATACCCTAACCATGATTTGGAATTGGCAGCGATCGTGTTCGCGTTGAAGATGTGGAGACACTATCTCTTGGGAGAAAGATTTGAGTTGTTTACAGATCATAAGTCGTTGAAGTATCTTTTCTCTCAGAAGGATCTAAATCTCCGACAGCAAAGATGGTTAGAATTCTTGGCTTCCTATGATTTCGACATCGCATATACACCGGGAAAGGGCAATGCGGTGGCTGATGCATTAAGTAGGAGACATGCCAGTTTAGGGGCTATGTTTCTAGAATGGAAGAAACTGGAGTACATCGCTGAGTATGATTTCATACCAAAGTGCGAATTGGATCCAGAAATGTTAGCAAGTTTGACGATCAGACCCACTTTGATTGAGCGGCTTGGTTCCAGTCAGAGGAACGATCCTAACCTATTGGAAATCATCTCCAAGTTAGAGATAGGAATCGACGGAGAGATGAACAAGTATGGGCTTGATCGAGATGGATGGCTTAGAAGGAATGGAAGGCTAGTTGTACCCAATGTCAATGGATTGAGAGATGAAGTGCTTAGAGAGTGTCATCACTCAAAACTGACTATACACCCCGGTGGTAACAAGATGTACCGAGACATGAAGCAGACCTACTACAGGGAAGGGATGAAAAGAGACATTGGGAAGTTTATATCCAAATGCATGAATTGCCAGCTAGTTAAAGCTGAGCAAAACAAGCCTAGTGGTTTGCTACAACCATTAGAAATTCCAGAATGGAAGTGGGAAAAAGTCTCAATGGATTTCATCGATGGCTTACCAAGGACTAGATCGGGCCATGATAGCATTTGGGTGATTGTGGACCAATTGACTAAGAGTGCGAGGTTTATACCCGTTCAGTCAAACATGACGGCAGCTAAGCTAGCTGAACTATATGTAAAGTAAGTAGTGAGATTTCATGGAATACCCAAGGGCATTGTGAGTGACTGAGATCCATTGTTCACTAGTGGATTTTGGAAGAGCTTACAAGAGGCGTTAGGATGTGAAAACCCGTAACTTCCCTGTAAAGGAAAGTGGCGGATAGTTCGAGAACAAACCACAACAGAACACATACAGAAGAACATTTCATTGTATATTACAACAATGCATCAGATTACAAGAATATACAGAGTATGAATGAATATTACACAGAAATATCGGAGATTTAAATTACATTTAAATGCATAGCAGCGGAAAATAATACAATACACAACTAGAAAGAGATATACGGATACAAAGCTTTTCGGATATCGTTCCAGCTGTAAACCAGGATCCTGTGAATATAAATCTGCAAAACCAAAACTACTAGCTGCCCGTGTCAAAATAAGGGCACCCAGAGTTTAGGTTAAAACAATAAACTCCAGGTCAGTCATGTGACTGGTGTGAGAACTAAAACAGTTATTAATCTTTATTTTAAATCATTAGGTAAATCAAGGGACCACGCCGTATAACACGGAACGGGTTTCCTCCCAAGAATACCAGTGCATAAAACAAACAGCGCAATGCTAAATAAAGAAAAATGAAGCTGTTATAAGACCCAGGTCCCATCACACAATGCAACGCAGCCGAGGATAGGGTTTTCCCTTATAACAGCCAAAGAATGCTTGATACGTTTAAAACAAACCATTTGATACTACAATAAGTGCATAGTGTATAAAACAACTTCAAATCATAAGTATCAATCATAGGCGGCATGAATGGCCCATAACACTATGTCGCCATATATAAGTTTACAATCAAAACCGCAAGACGACGTATTGGAAGTTGGGTTATCATTTATGGTATGAACCGAGGCTAGGGGCAAGATCCTCAACCGATTCGAGACAATCTAGCCCATGTCTCCGGAACAGCCGCAACTGCCCCTTGGATCGTCAGGGCCGGTCCACCGATGTGGATTATTATGCCTGAACACTACGTTTCTCCGCCCTTTGGGGCGTAAATCTGGCCCGTCAGCCGACCAGAAGCATCGGCCGAAACCGATATCACGAGGCGCCTCGCTTTTCAGCAAGTAATAATAAGTAACATCCACATGAGTCAAACTCGTCAGCCAGTTCAAGCACTGACGCCACTCCTAACTAGAAAGAAACGCATGTCCTCCCTGAGGTCCGTCTCCCGTTTTTAGTTCATACCGGATGTGATACTCGCGAATCAACGTTACACAAAGCTACGCAACAAAGGCCTTGCTTTGATCATCACCACAAGGCTTTGCTTTTCAACAGAAGCCTCGATCAATTGCCACTTAGGCATGCCACACAGGCAATTCACTCCATGCGTTTGATATCCATCAATATATAACCCTTGAGTTCGTACGTCTCAGAGAAGGGCGTTAAGCAAGAGAATAAATTCTCCGCCGCCAAACAGATATATATTTAATAGAGATCAATCACACGGACTAAAATCCAATGTCAGACACACAGTCCATTTACAAGTCCGTTCTGGGGCTGAACGAAACCGGAGGCACTTTCCTCGCATATCCATCCATCTCCAAGTACGTCTGGACGATCACCAACTGTTTCCATCTTCTTGGGTGTACAGCCCAATCAAGATCATCAGTAATCACTCAAACGACGTGAAGACTTCCGGTCTTCGACCATCGTCTTCATCTTCGACTTATCGTCGTATCAGTTATTCAGAATGGGATAAACCCGGTCTTTCCGAATAACTCGCGTATATTTTAAATAAGTGTTACACAAACACAACATACGCCTCATTCCGATTCATTAGTCACTAACCGTAAATTAATCAAGAGAATAATTCCCCAAATATTAACCCCGAAGGCCGAAACCAACATCAGATCAATATCCAGAAAACCATTCTGCTTGGCTAACCGACAGTTAGTTTCTAAATTTCACATTCATAGGGAAAGGTTCCCATTAATTTTATCTAAGATAAATTCCTTGAATTTATTCTTTATTCTATTTTTGAATCTCAATTCAAACTAGTCGGGATTAGCGAACCTTACCAAAGTAATTATTTATTTTAATTTCCCCATCCCAACCTATTCATCCCATGAAGTAAAACTGGTAATACTTCATATCTAACACCACAGTGTTATCGGTAAATTCAATTACCATTTCACGTTCAAATCTAATTAAAGATTTAACTATCGCCTGGAGCAAAACTGGTGATACTCCATTCTCGACCATTTCAATCTAATTAAAGATTCATTAAAACTCCACTTAGTTTTAATCGTTAACTGGGTTAAAGAATCAGTGTCATTTAAAACACGGTTCACGATAAACCCAAAATCACGTTCATTAATTATCGGGTTAAAGAACGAGTGTTATTTAAAACACTGTCCACGATAAACCCAAAAATCAATATCAATTCAATTCCAATTAAATATTATTTAATTGGTACACTTCATTAAATCTAAATAAAAAGATTTAATCTTTTCTCAACTGGGTTCAAGAACAGTGTTAGTGAAGACACCATTCACGACAAACCCAAATCACATTCGATATTCAATACAAGGCTCTGAATAGAAAATATATCGGCTTATATTCAATATCAAATTCTACGATTAACAAATGTCGTATTAGAAATAACGATATAAATATATATATCTTTCAAATTTCCATAACAACACCTGTATAATCACGAATTCCAACATCGAAATATTCCGAAGACAATTTCGATTCAAATCCATTCCAATGCAATCATTGGAAATTTTGGTTATTTTTAAAACCCTTTTTCAAACCCAATTTATTTATTTAAAAATAAATAGAATTATAATTCTAGTTCAAAACTAGTTCATTTCGATAAAAATTTATTTTTATCTTTTCAAATATGGAGTTTTTCATCCCAGTTTTTCCCAAATCATTTCTTATGATTTTACACAAATTATTACTATTTTTAATAATTTTATCAAGGCCCGTATAGTCGATTTCCATCAACGGTCATCGAACTGCACTTACAGCGACCTTTTTCAAATTTGATTTGGACATAATTCCAAATCCAACCGTTAGATTTCTAATTTCTAATATTCTTTAGAAAGCTCTTTTCAATACGAACCCAACGGTTCCGGTTTTAGGAGAATCCGACGGTCGGATCTCCCGTAATGTCCGTTTGAAATAAATGGTCGAAATTCACGAACTGCCGCGGCGCGGCGCGTTCTATTCAGGCCATTATATTATATATATAATATATATAATATATATTTCGTCGATTGCTATTTAAAACGAATTATATAAATAGTTTTAAAATCGTTTCAAAAGCGATTTCAACTTCCTTTTCAATTCAAATCAAAATTGAATTCTTCTTTATAAATTCGTTTCAAAGTTCATTTCTATTCAATTCAAATTTCAATTCAATTTGAATTCATTTCCATTTTCTTTCAATTCAATTTGAATTCGTTTTCAATTCATTTCGAAATCGTTTTCAATTCAATTCATTTCGAAATCGTTTTCAATTCAATTCATTTCGAAATCGCTTTCAATTCAATTCATTTCGAAATCGTTTTCAATTCAATTCATTTCGAAATCGTTTTCAATTCAATTCATTTCGAAATCGTTTTCAATTCAATTCATTTCGAAATCGTTTTCAATTCAATTCATTTCGAAATCGTTTTCAATTCAATTCATTTCGAAATCGTTTTCAATTCAATTCATTTCGAAATCGTTTTCAATTCAATTCATTTCGAAATCGTTTTCAATTCAATTCATTTCGAAATCGTTTTCAATTCAATTCATTTCGAAATCGTTCACGTCAAAATGGCGTCAATCTAATCAACACGGCTTCATATATTGATATTTTCAAATATTCCATTTCGAATATTTCTATTTCAAATATTTCTATTTCAAATATTTCTATTTCAAATATTTCTATTTTAAAACTGGAATGAGGCCCAATCAATTACCATATAAAGTTAATTATATGGATTTTCATACAACACATGTATATAATAGCATGGAAAAATAATCAACCATCAACCAAAGTGCACTACACGGTATAAGCATCAAATATAGATATCCAACGCTTAAAACAGCCTGTCAATCAACCGATCGACATATTCAATCAATCAGGATGAGTGAACTTCAAATTTCATCCCAACACCCGTGTGGGGTTTCAAACAATCAAACAAATATTTTATTTGTGCTGTTGGGCGATGTGTAAAATTTATCGTCCCAATCAATGTCATTCAAATAGGTGTACATAAACAAACCGTTCGGTTTATAAATGAATATTTTATTTTACTCACTTCACGTTAAAAATTATATTTTTAACGATAAAACATTTTATTCCAACCTATGAATTTCTATTCAATTCATTTATTCAATAAAATGATATTTTTATTTTTCTAACTTATTTTAGAAAATTTCGGCGGCATAACGGCACGATACTAGAAACGGGACAAGGCCTAGCCTTATCCCCGGTCTAGTGAAGGCCCACGCCATTCACACATCAATCAAATCAATTCATTTCACCACACAATTCAATTTCAATCAAATAATCTAACTAATTTTTGCAATCAAACAAACAAGTCCATGGTCTGTGGACGATTGTGTCGGGTGCTACTAAGCACCGTCTGCATCCTAGTATATATATATAACTAGAAAAAGAAATTGAAAGGTGAGAAATTCTCACATATAGCTATCCAAACATCTTGAATCTTCTTTGATAAAAATCTTCTTCGTTCTCGCCTTTTTGTCACTTTCGTTCCCGTAGCCACTACATATATAAGAATCGAATTTTTTACTATGTTATTCAATATATAAAAATCACATTTTTATTTCGAAGTTCAATATATAAAAATCCTATTTTTATTTCGAAGTTCAATATATAAAAATTCTATTTTTATTTCGAAGTTCAATATATAAAAATCCTATTTTTATTTCGAAGTTCAATATATAAAAATCCTATTTTTATTTCGAAGTTCAATATATAAAAATCCTATTTTTATTTCGAAGTTCAATATATAAAAATCCTATTTTTATTTCGAAGTTCAATATATAAAAATCCTATTTTTATTTCGAAGTTCAATATATAAAAATCCTATTTTTATTTCGAAGTTCAATATATAAAAATCCTATTTTTATTAATGATAAAAACTCATGCCTTTCATCTTTTTAAAACTAAGCCATTTATATATTTTTGAATATGAAAATAATTATGCCATTTCATAATTTAAAACATCATCATTTATATATTGATGTATTAAAAATAGAAGTCACATTTTTATCCTAAAACAAATGCAAAATTCCTTTCTTTCTTTTTTATACCGCCATTCATATCTTATTTTTAATTTAAAAATATTTCATAATAAAAAGACTACATTTTTAATATTACGAAATATATTTGAAACCAGATTTACATACGCTGTTAAATATAAAGAAAAACATATTTTAAAAACAATTTTATTTATAATAAAAATCACCTTTTTCTGTTTTGGAACCCACTGTCGATTTGGGAATCGACCGTCGCTGCCTCCCAGAAGTGACCGGAGTCCGATCAACTAGGTCCATCTGAAGCGGCGTCGTCTGAGCTTTCTCCACCTCCCCGCAGCGTCGAGTTCGACGCACCCATGGCCACCAGAAAACGCATCGAACGGCGTGAGTTCTTGCTCGAAATTCGAGCTCGTTTCTTCATGTTTTTCGCTCATTCCAGTGGGGATTGAAAGCTCGTGCTTCCCTCTTGAGCTTCCCCCTTTGGAGTTCTTCAATTAATTGCGTGAATTGATCGTAATTTTTGGAGAGAGTTTCGAGCTATTCCGCTCGTTGAAAACGAGATGGCGGCGCCCTTTTCTGAAGTTAGGGTTAGGTTTTACCCTTTTATACAAATTAAATATTAATATTTTATTTATATTCTTGTTTTAAATGTGACATTCCACGTTCGAACTTCAAATCAAACCCAACGACTGTCGCCCCTAGCTAAATACCCCCATTCCGGACACAATGGGATATGTTTCATAACCTAACTCGGCTGTTACGATCAGTTTCGTTAAATTTAAAATATAACTCATTATATTGAATTTTAAACGTACATTTCAATTTACGGGGGCCACATACGAACTTTAAAAATTCTAGGAAAATATTTTCTAGCTTCGTATTGACGATACGGTCCTAACAAAACTAGTTTCGTCGAATTCTGAGACCGTTGGAAAAATGGCCAATTTCCCGTCGATTAAAATCAAATGAAACTGGTCAAACGCGTTTTCCTTCGCCACGCTCACATATTGATTCGAAAAATTATGAAATTTGAAACCTAGCAATAACTTTACATCCCGGACCCAACAAAACTGGTTTCATCGAAATCCGAGGTCGTTTGCAAAATGTCCATTTTTAAGGGCCTGAATTCCATAGCGACTATTCAGAATTTTCAACTGGACATATCTTTTGATTCCCGCTACGAACTTTTGATTTTTCGGATTCGTTGGAAAGATATTCACTATTAGATTCCATTATTTTTGGTTTCACTAAAATCCGGATTGTTTTGCACCCGGTACATTCAATTGAAGTTTGAAATCGAATTATCGAACTACCGCGCCATTTTCAATTCTATTTATAATTATATATAATTATTTATATTCTAACGACGACGTATATAATATATACGATCGAATTATATTCAAAATAAATTTCCCGGTCGATATTATTTAAAATAATTCATTTTAAATAATTAAAATTCGCTAAAATTGCCGAAATAAAAATTTTAAACTGGCCCAGATTTTCGGGTTGTTACAATCTCCCCCACTTAAAACTTTTCGTCCCCGAAAAGGAACAAAGTCGAAAGTGGTTTGATTAATCAGCCCTACGTTCGATCTGGCTTCCCTTCTCTAACTTTTCAGTTTCTGAGAATTTTCCAATTCTTCAAAAATTTGGCTAACACCCTAAATTTTCGAAAAATTTCGCCATAACCTCCCCTGCAATGGGAGCATCGGGGAATTTCAAATAGCTTCCCCGGTCCTTCAGATCTCAAAAAGAAAAAGAAAAAGCCAAGCGGCTAGCCAATAGGCTCATAAAATCATCATCACCCAAACAAAACAGTAAATTATGTAATAAACATGTACCTATTTGTCGGGAAAACAAATTTTATTCTCAGCTCTAGCCTCCTTGCTATGACCTGTTCAATGTAAGTATATGTATATGCAAGCAAATGCGACCGATTTTCAATACAATTCAATATTTGATTCAGTTAGGCATAATGGTTCAAAATTATCAAACAATTAAACAAACAACACAAACATCAATCAATTAGTGAGTTAGAGTTTCAAATTCATAATTTTGATACATATACAAAAATCAAATTTTTGATGCCAAATCACAACAATAGGCCCTATCTAATTTTGGTTCTCACACCAGTCAATAGGAAATATATAGATATCACACCTTCGAAACACGAATACCAATTCTGATGATGTTCGAACTATCATCAGAATCATCTTCGGGCGACTAGAGTGTGATTCTATATCTATCCAGTATATTAAAATTTCAAATACACGTGGATCAGACGTATACGCAAAATATTTATATACTGGACTGTCCATATCAATATAAATAAATAATCAAATACGAATAATTGATTTAAATTTTCAAAACAAAATTGTTTTCATTTTCAAAAATATACTCTTCACACTCGTTCTAGGATACTACTGATCCCATCTCTAACGAGTCACTCTCATTGGATATTGTTAATCCAATATCTGATGAATTCTTTCGTACGGTTCTAATGTGTCTTGTTCTCTAAGCTTTGCAAACCAAAGCTCTGATACCAACTGTGAAAACCCGTAACTTCCCTATAAAGGAAAGTGGCGGATAGTTCGAGAACAAACCACAACAGAACACATACAGAAGAACATTTCATTGTATATTACAACAATGCATCAGATTACAAGAATATACAGAGTATGAATGAATATTACACAGAAATATCAGAGATTTAAATTACATTTAAATGCATAGCAGCGGAAAATAATACAATACACAACTAGAAAGAGATATACGGATACAAAGCTTTCCGGATATCGTTCCAGCTGTAAACCAGGATCCTGTGAATATAAATCTGCAAAACCAAAACTACTAGCTGCCCGTGTCAAAATAAGGGCACCCAGAGTTTAGGTTAAAACAATAAACTCCAGGTCAGTCATGTGACTGGTGTGAGAACTAAAACAGTTATTAATCTTTATTTTAAATCATTAGGTAAATCAAGGGACCACGCCGTATAACACGGAACGGGTTTCCTCCCAAGAATACCAGTGCATAAAACAAACAGCGCAATGCTAAATAAAGAAAAATGAAGCTGTTATAAGACCCAGGTCCCATCACACAATGCAACGCAGCCGAGGATAGGGTTTTCCCTTATAACAGCCAAAGAATGCTTGATACGTTTAAAACAAACCATTTGATACTACAATAAGTGCATAGTGTATAAAACAACTTCAAATCATAAGTATCAATCATAGGCGGCATGAATGGCCCATAACACTATGTCGCCATATATAAGTTTACAATCAAAACCGCAAGACGACGTATTGGAAGTTGGGTTATCATTTATGGTATGAACCGAGGCTAGGGGCAAGATCCTCAACCGATTCGAGACAATCTAGCCCATGTCTCCGGAACAGCCGCAACTGCCCCTTGGATCGTCAGGGCCGGTCCACCGATGTGGATTATTATGCCTGAACACTACGTTTCTCCGCCCTTTGGGGTGTAAATCTGGCCCGTCAGCCGACCAGAAGCATCGGCCGAAACCGATATCACGAGGCGCCTCGCTTTTCAGCAAGTAATAATAAGTAACATCCACATGAGTCAAACTCGTCAGCCAGTTCAAGCACTGACGCCACTCCTAACTAGAAAGAAACGCATGTCCTCCCTGAGGTCCGTCTCCCGTTTTTAGTTCATACCGGATGTGATACTCGCGAATCAACGTTACACAAAGCTACGCCACAAAGGCCTTGCTTTGATCATCACCACAAGGCTTTGCTTTTCAACAGAAGCCTCGATCAATTGCCACTTAGGCATGCCACACAGGCAATTCACTCCATGCGTTTGATATCCATCAATATATAACCCCTGAGTTCGTACGTCTCAGAGAAGGGCGTTAAGCAAGAGAATAAATTCTCCGCCGCCAAACAGATATATATTTAATAGAGATCAATCACACGGACTAAAATCCAATGTCAGACACACAGTCCATTTACAAGTCCGTTCTGGGGCTGAACGAAACCGGAGGCACTTTCCTCGCATATCCATCCATCTCCAAGTACGTCTGGACGATCACCAACTGTTTCCATCTTCTTGGGTGTACAGCCCAATCAAGATCATCAGTAATCACTCAAACGACGTGAAGACTTCCGGTCTTCGACCATCGTCTTCATCTTCGACTTATCGTCGTATCAGTTATTCAGAATGGGATAAACCCGGTCTTTCCGAATAACTCGCGTATATTTTAAACAAGTGTAACACAAACACAACATACGCCTCATTCCGATTCATTAGTCACTAACCGTAAATTAATCAAGAGAATAATTCCCCAAATATTAACCCCGAAGGCCGAAACCAACATCAGATCAATATCCAGAAAACCATTCTGCTTGGCTAACCGACAGTTAGTTTCTAAATTTCACATTCATAGGGAAAGGTTCCCATTAATTTTATCTAAGATAAATTCCTTGAATTTATTCTTTATTCTATTTTTGAATCTCAATTCAAACTAGTCGGGATTAGCGAACCTTACCGAAGTAATTATTTATTTTAATTTCCCCATCCCAACCTATTCATCCCATGAAGTAAAACTGGTAATACTTCATATCTAACACCACAGTGTTATCGGTAAATTCAATTACCATTTCACGTTCAAATCTAATTAAAGATTTAACTATCGCCTGGAGCAAAACTGGTGATACTCCATTCTCGACCACTTCAATCTAATTAATGATTCATTAAAACTCCACTTAGTTTTAATCGTTAACTGGGTTAAAGAATCAGTGTCATTTAAAACACGGTTCACGATAAACCCAAAATCACGTTCATTAATTATCGGGTTAAAGAACGAGTGTTATTTAAAACACTGTCCACGATAAACCCAAAAATCAATATCAATTCAATTCCAATTAAATATTATTTAATTGGTACACTTCATTAAATCTAAATAAAAAGATTTAATCTTTTCTCAACTGGGTTCAAGAACAGTGTTAGTGAAGACACCATTCACGACAAACCCAAATCACATTCGATATTCAATACAAGGCTCTGAATAGAAAATATATCGGCTTATATTCAATATCAAATTCTACGATTAACAAATGTCGTATTAGAAATAACGATATAAATATATATATCTTTCAAATTTCCATAACAACAGCTGTATAATCACGAATTCCAACATCGAAATATTCCGAAGACAATTTCGATTCAAATCCATTCCAATGCAATCATTGGAAATTTTGGTTATTTTTAAAACCCTTTTTCAAACCCAATTTATTTATTTAAAAATAAATAGAATTATAATTCTAGTTCAAAACTAGTTCATTTCGATAAAAATTTATTTTTATCTTTTCAAATATGGAGTTTTTCTTCCCAGTTTTTCCCAAATCATTTCTTATGATTTTACACAAATTATTACTATTTTTAATAATTTTATCAAGGCACGTATAGTCGATTTCCATCAACGGTCATCGAACTGCACTTACAGTGACCTTTTTCAAATTTGATTTGGACATAATTCCAAATCCAACAGTTAGATTTCTAATTTCTAATATTCTTTAGAAAGCTCTTTTCGATACGAACCCAACGGTTCCGGTTTTAGGAGAATCCGACGGTCGGATCTCCCGTAATGTCCGTTTGAAATAAATGGTCGAAATTCACGAACTGCCGCGGCGTGGCGCGTTCTATTCAGGCCATTATATTATATATATATAATATATATAATATATATTTCGTCGATTGCTATTTAAAACGAATTATATAAATAGTTTTAAAATCGTTTCAAAAGCGATTTCAACTTCCTTTTCAATTCAAATCAAAATTGAATTCTTCTTTATAAATTCGTTTCAAAGTTCATTTCTATTCAATTCAAATTTCAATTCAATTTGAATTCATTTCCATTTGCTTTCAATTCAATTTGAATTCGTTTTCAATTCATTTCGAAATCGTTTTCAATTCAATTCATTTCGAAATCGTTTTCAATTCAATTCATTTTGAAATCGTTTTCAATTCAATTAATTTCGAAATCGTTTTCAATTCAATTCATTTCGAAATCGTTTTCAATTCAATTCATTTCGAAATCGTTTTCAATTCAATTCATTTCGAAATCGTTTTCAATTCAATTCATTTCGAAATCGTTTTCAATTCAATTCATTTCGAAATCGTTTTCAATTCAATTCATTTCGAAATCGTTCACGTCAAAATGGCGTCAATCTAATCAACACGGCTTCATATATTGATATTTTCAAATATTCCATTTCGAATATTTCTATTTCAAATATTTCTATTTCAAATATTTCTATTTTAAAACTGGAATGAGGCCCAATCAATTACCATATAAAGTTAATTATATGGATTTTCATACAACACATGTATATAATAGCATGGAAAAATAATCAACCATCAACCAAAGTGCACTACACTGTATAAGCATCAAATATAGATATCCAACGCTTAAAACAGCCTGTCAATCAACCGATCGACATATTCAATCAATCAGGATGAGTGAACTTCAAATTTCATCCCAACACCCGTGTGGGGTTTCAAACAATCAAACACATATTTTATTTGTGTTGTTGGGCGATGTGTAAAATTTATCGTCCCAATCAATGTCATTCAAATAGGTGTACATAAACAAACCGTTCGGTTTATAAATGAATATTTTATTTTACTCACTTCACGTTAAAAATTATATTTTTAACGATAAAACATTTTATTCCAACCTATGAATTTCTATTCAATTCATTTATTCAATAAAATGATATTTTTATTTTTCTAACTTATTTTAGAAAATTTCGGCGGCATAACGGCACGATACTAGAAACGGGACAAGGCCTAGCCTTATCCCCGGTCTAGTGAAGGCCCACGCCATTCACACATCAATCAAATCAATTCATTTCACCACACAATTCAATTTCAATCAAATAATCTAACTAATTTTTGCAATCAAACAAACAAGTCCATGGTCTGTGGACGATTGTGTCGGGTGCTACTAAGCACCGTCTGCATCCTAGTATATATATATAACTAGAAAAAGAAATTGAAAGGTGAGAAATTCTCACATATAGCTATCCAAACATCTTGAATCTTCTTTGATAAAAATCTTCTTCGTTCTCGCCTTTTTGTCACTTTCGTTCCCGTAGCCACTACATATATAAGAATCGAATTTTTTACTATGTTATTCAATATATAAAAATCACATTTTTATTTCGAAGTTCAATATATAAAAATCCTATTTTTATTTCGAAGTTCAATATATAAAAATTCTATTTTTATTTCGAAGTTCAATATATAAAAATCCTATTTTTATTTCGAAGTTCAATATATAAAAATCCTATTTTTATTTCGAAGTTCAATATATAAAAATCCTATTTTTATTTCGAAGTTCAATATATAAAAATCCTATTTTTATTTCGAAGTTCAATATATAAAAATCCTATTTTTATTTCGAAGTTCAATATATAAAAATCCTATTTTTATTTCGAAGTTCAATATATAAAAATCCTATTTTTATTAATGATAAAAACTCATGCCTTTCATCTTTTTAAAACTAAGCCATTTATATATTTTTAAATATGAAAATAATTATGCCATTTCATAATTTAAAACATCATCATTTATATATTGATGTATTAAAAATAGAAGTCACATTTTTATCCTAAAACAAATGCAAAATTCCTTTTTTTTTTATTTATACCGCCATTCATATCTTATTTTTAATTTAAAAATATTTCATAATAAAAAGACTACATTTTTAATATTACGAAATATATTTAAAACCAGATTTACATACGCTGTTAAATATAAAGAAAAACATATTTTAAAAACAATTTTATTTATAATAAAAATCACCTTTTTCTGTTCTGGAACCCACTGTCGATTTGGGAATCGACCGTCGCTGCCTCCCAGAAGTGACCGGAGTCCGATCAACTAGGTCCACCTGAAGCGGCGTCGTCTGAGCTTTCTCCACCTCCCCGCAGCGTCGAGTTCGACGCACCCATGGCCACCAGAAAACGCCTCGAACGGTGTGAGTTCTTGCTCGAAATTCGAGCTCGTTTCTTCATGTTTTTCGCTCATTCCAGTGGGGATTGAAAGCTCGTGCTTCCCTCTTGAGCTTCCCCCTTTGGAGTTCTTCAATTAATTGCGTGAATTGATCGTAATTTTTGGAGAGAGTTTCGAGCTATTCCGCTCGTTGAAAACGAGATGGCGGCGCCCTTTTCTGAAGTTAGGGTTAGGTTTTACCCTTTTATACAAATTAAATGTTAATATTTTATTTATATTCTTGTTTTAAATGTGACATTCCACGTTCGAACTTCAAATCAAACCCAATGACTGTCGCCCCTAGCTAAATACCCCCATTCCGGACACAATGGGATATGTTTCATAACCTAACTCGGCTGTTACGATCAGTTTTCGTTAAATTTAAAATATAACTCATTATATTGAATTTTAAACGTACATTTCAATTTACCGGGGCAACATACGAACTTTAAAAATTCTAGAAAAATATTTTCTAGCTTCGTATTGACGATACGGTCCTAACAAAACTAGTTTCGTCGAATTCTGAGACCGTTGGAAAAATGGCCAATTTCCCGTCGATTAAAATCAACTAAAACTGGTCAAACGCGTTTTCCTTCGCCACGCTCACATATTGATTCGAAAAATTATGAAATTTGAAACCTAGCAATAACTTTACATCCCGGACCCAACAAAACTGGTTTCATCGAAATCCGAGGTCGTTTGCAAAATGTCCATTTTTAAGGGCCTGAATTCCATAGCGACTATTCAGAATTTTCAACTATACATATCTTTTGATTCCCGCTACGAACTTTTGATTTTTCGGATTCGTTGGAAAGATATTCACTATTAGATTCCATTATTTTTGGTTTCACTAAAATCCGGATTGTTTTGCACCCGGTACATTCAATTGAAGTTTGAAATCGAATTATCGAACTACCGCGCCATTTTCAATTCTATTTATAATTATATATAATTATTTATATTCTAACGACGACGTATATAATATATACGATCGAATTATATTCAAAATAAATTTCCTGGTCGATATTACTTAAAATAATTCATTTTAAATAATTAAAATTCGCTAAAATTGCCGAAATAAAAATTTTAAACTGGCCCAGATTTTCGGGTTGTTACATAGGATCAGAATTACATCTCAGTACCGCGTATCATCCTCAAACCGATGGTCAAACAAAGAGGGTGAATCGTATATTAGAAGGCCTCTTGAGAGCCTGTGTATTGGATTTTGGTGGATCATGGGATGACCATTTGCATCTAGTAGAGTTTGCATATAATAATAGTTACCAATCCAGTATTGGTATGGCTCCGTTTGAAGCTTTGTACGGAAGACCGTGCAACTCACCGTCATGTTGGGTAGAAACTGGTGAGAAGTTTATGCTTGGACCCGATGTGATAAGAGAAACTTCAGACAAGATCAAGATCATTCAACAGCGAATGAAGGCTGCCCAAGATAGGCAGAAGAGTTATGCTGATAAGAGGAGAAGAGAATTAAAATTCTCCATTGGCGACTTGGTGTTTGTCAAGATTTCTCCGTTGAAGAGCGTGATACGATTTGGCAGGAGAGGCAAATTAGCACCAAGATTTGTTGGTCCATTCCCCGTTCTTGAGCAAATTGGGAATTTGGCATATAAAGTTGAATTACCAGAGAGGATGGCAGGAATTCACAACGTATTTCATGTTTCCCAGTTGAGGAAATTCTTACACGACCCAGATGTGACTATTTCACCTGATCAGTTGGATGATGTCGAAGTTGAACCCGAGGCGGTTGGGAACCGCAAGCCTATGCGTATTGTTAGGAACGATACGAAGCAGCTTCGAAGGAAGGCGGTGAAATTAGTCAAAGTTCAGTGGGGCGAGAATGAGAATGACTGTACTTGGGAGACAGAGGAGAGCATTAGGAAGACGTATCCAGAGCTCTTCGCCTGGTAAGATTTCAATTTCGATTTAGTCTTTCTGCATGTTAGGATAGGCTTGTTTTGTTTGTTTTGCATGATTGATTGTTGTATATGGTTGGTAGGCATGTGGAATCCTTTGTTTGTTTTGGGTTAAGGAATTTCGGGGACGAAATTTCTTAAGGGGGGGGGGGGGAGAGTGTAACGACCCGCATTCTACGCATCGCAGGATCGTGGAATATTTATTTCTTTCACATACGAAGTTGTATGGTCATGTAACTTTGGGAGACGACTATTGGGGTCATTTCCCATGTTCATGATTTTTGCCGATTTTTAAATGACCGTTTTGCCCCTAGCTAATACTGTTTTGGCCATAACTTTTGACTGGAAAGGAATTTTGATCTGAAACCACTTCCATTGGCTCCGGATGATGGTTTACAATTCCGTAGAGTGGTCACATTAGCCAAACGGACTTACCGTTTGGGAGGTATGGCTGAAACAAGTTCCAGATGGTGAAAAACAGCTTAACCGGGCCTAATTTGGGTGATTAGTGAGTGGGCCCATAACCCATTTCGGGATTAGGGTTATGGGGAGGCTGATTGGGTTAGGGAATTCAGTTTCTATCATTTTCTAGCCGCCACTCTTTGTTCCTTCAAGTTTAGCCATGGCCTCCACTTTCTAAAACACCCCAAATCACCTTCTAATCGCTAATTAAGCCAAATCAACATCAAATTAAGGGGGAATAGCACCAAAGCAAGGTTAGAGTTGTTGTGTTACATTGGGAACAGCGCCAAACAGAGAATCATTTTAGTTTTAAGGTTTTATTTGTGGCTAAGGTGAGTGATTTGCATAGTTTTGCACTAATTACGGTTAATTAAGGGTAATTAGTGAAGATTAGCGAATTTATACACTAATAAATTCTGGAAAAATATCTATAAATTCGAAAATAATATTTTATGCCTCCGTTAGAAATTTGGTTTGATTTGGTTAAGTTTTGTTAACACTATGATTAGTTTTGCTTAAACATGCTTAAGGGAAAATATGGGATTTTGAGTATGTTTGATCCATTTTACATGCTATAGTTATTGTTTTGATGTTTGTGGTTGATGTTACATGTTGCTATGACTGTATGACATGATTTGTGATTGTCTAGAAGTGTTAGATTGGTCGAAATGCCGTCGAATGGCGTAAACCGTCGCTGGAATGAGTTGTAGGAATTTGGCCGATCCGGATCGGATCGGAGGGAGGAGCCCGAACCGAACCGACCAGGAGACCTCCCCACGAACTGATGTTCTGGAGTCAGGTAGCCTCACGAGCTGAACTGAAGGAGTATATTCGAACCGAACCGACCTGGTGCTATGGAGCTAGAATCCCGAGCCGACCTGATGGAGAAGCTTGAGAGACCCGACCCGATCCGATTGCTTGGGAAGAAGGACCGAACCAGAGGAGTTTTTCCCATGAAGTCAGGAGGTGTGGACTCCGATCCGAACCGCTGGAGGAAAATCACCCCGATCCGACCCGAAGCAGGGAGGAAGATTGAGCTGGAGATTCCGAACCGATCTGATTGCTTACGGAAGAGTATTCCGATCCGATTGCTTACGGAGGAGTATTCCGATCCGAACCGAGGAGCTGATGACCATGACCTGAAGTAAAGTAAAGTGAAGAAATGAAGACCGGTCCGGAGAAGAAGGTGATGACCAGAACCCGAGATGCAAAGGAAGTCCAAATGGGGAACTTTGACTCAGGATCCAGTTGGGAACCAACGAGTGAGCTCCGTGATTGGACTTTGCTGCGGGACGTGTGCAAAGGGGTTGTCGATGTGTGTAGCTTTGAATCACTATGTGTAGGGAGTACGTAAACGGATTCAGGGCCACAGTGGCCCAGGTACGACTAAAGGGGCTATAGATCAATGAAGTGGGGTCATTTGTAAAGATTTGGTCATGACTCCATGTGGTAAGCTTGGTAGTAGCAATAGTTGTACAAGTCGAACTCCGTCACTACTTCAAATTGTCTAGTGATTGACAGTGGTGGACATCGTAAGCTTTACACACTGAGTGAGAGACGTGAGGATGGTTGCTATGCTAGATTTGTTTGCCATCATTATGACATGCACACCCCCACCCCCGTATTCTTTACACCATTTGCTATGGCACCTTAGAGTATTGTACGATATGTAGTGCTAACTCTTTGGTTGCAGGTCCAGGTTCAGGTATGGTTTAGTATACCTGTTTTTGTTCTGTTTAGTTGCTTATCGCTCATACCATACTTTTTGTCTGACCCAGAGTTTTATGTCTCTTCTTATTACTCTGGGTGCTCTCACGAGCAGACTAGAGACAGGTTAGCCGGGTATGCACGAGTAGCTGATTCGGAGACGAGGAGGAGGCTTCCACGTATGATGCATATAGTATTCTCCCTGTGCTGTTGAAGATCACTGCTTGGGCATTAGTAATGCATCTTCTACTTTAACTTTCTTTTGTTTTAGAGACAGTAATTTGGAGAGTTGTAATAAGCTGTATTTAGACTTCCGCTACTCTGATGTTGATGTTGGTTTTATTTAGCAGCTTATGCACTGTCTCGCCTGTTTTATGTCAAGTACATTATTATTATATTTTGTTCCATGCACTGTGAGACATTCTACAGGTTTTCAGTTAGTTCATTCTCTTCTTTCTTTTCTTCTGACGACCGTTCTATGCTAGTTGGGCATGTGTACAGCGCACTTTCGGAGGAAATGTCGGCTGGTGCGGGGCGGGCTGTCACAAGGCGAGTCCACGGGTGGGTTTAGGTTGTTGTTTGGGGTTGGGGGTTGGGTGTGCACGTATACATGCACGCGCGCGTACAGTTGGGAGGAAGGGTGTTTTGTTTTGCCTGGAGCGTGTTCAGAAGAAGATGAAATAACACATGTATGTCGGGTCTTGACTCATTTCATTTGGCTATCCTTTTATAATGTAAAATAAAAATAAAAAAAAGTAAAGAGAAGAAACATGGAAGAGAAAGGAAGAAGAGGTACGGGGTAAGCAGCGGTTTGGGGTGCCTCGAAGTGGTTGTTGTAAAAATGTGTTGAGGAGACGGGGGGTGCAAGTAGGTTGATCTGTTGGCAATGGGTTATCGTGTGATGCCTGGAACAGAAAATAAAAGTGAAGATGGAAGAGATAGTGGGCACGCTGGTATTTTGGTGCATTTTGGTACGTGAACGAAAGCAGGTGGCATGTTGGGCTACGGGTCTGGGCCTTATTCTTTAAATAAAATAAAATAAAAAATAGTATAAAAGAAATAGGGAAACGGATAATGTATGAAGCAGGAAAGAATATATTTTTAGTTTAAAATCATAAGTTATAATTGTTTATATATATATATATATTGGTGATCGTATTTGTCCTAGTATGTGTAGATCGAGCTGGTCGTGTTAAAGAGATTTCTAGTGTATTTTGGGAATGAAATTCGATGTAGTGAAGAGTTTGTTTAAATTCAAATTTAAATTTATTTTGCAATTGAATAAATTAACACGTGAACTGTAAATTTAGGCATTGAATAAATTAACACGTGAACTGTTAATTATTGATCAATAATGGTCTATAAATTCCGAATTGTTTGTGCAATAAATTATTTATATAATTAAGCCGTGTTTAATTATATTAATCGTAATTACGTATTGACATCTGTTAGTGGAAATAAATATCGTTCCATTATGAATCGAATTGAGTGAATTGTTTGGTCATACTGCTAGCAGAAATAAACCTCGATCTGCTATTATATTGGATGATATATTTTATCAGTAAATATATGTTGAGGTATTATATTATGGTTTATTTTTTTAAATCGGGTTAACAAATTGAATGCCTTATACTGTTGTAACTGCTAAGTTATAATTTCTATAAAGTAAATCAAAAATTAAATCAATTTGTTAATAGTTGAATAATTGTTCTAAGGAACAATAAAAGGTAATTTTTTTAAATTAATTATAGTATCAATTAATTTAAAAAGGGAAGATTAATCGTAATCGGTTAATCAGATGGTTTTAAGGTTAATTTAAATTAACCGGTTTAAATGGAAATGAGTTATTTAGTTAATTTGTTTCCGACTAATTTAATGGAAAATAGCTTTTAACAAATAATTTTTAAACGTAGAAATGTTTTATATAGAGTTAAATAAATAGATTTTTGTAAATTAATTTTGTAGTTAAATAAAGAAGTTGAAATTTGATAAATCATTTAAGATAGTGTTTTTAACTTAATTAATCTCTTAATTAAGTAAGTTTTATAGATAATTAAATTATGTTGATTCATTTGATTAAGTTCCTTGGTTTCCAATATTTAAGTTAATCAGGGAAACTTGATAAAAGTTTGCAAAACAACCATGTTGTTTGAAAATAGTTTAAGATTGAAACTCAAATGGAATCACCCATGTTTGGTTTTTTCGAATATTTTGGATATCGAACTTCTACAAATCTTAACGATAAGAATGAATTCAACTCATGGTCTGAGCAGTAATTATAATACCCCAACTTGAACGGTTTCACGATTTTCCGATAGATAGTATTAGTTTGTGTTCGAAATGAGTATTGTAGTTGAATATCACTTTAAACTGTGAAACGTATATCCAAGAGTGAGATTACAACGTAATGATTAAAGTTAAGTAATACTTATATTTTCAAATAAGTATATAAGTTTAAGGAGTTAAATATGATTTAAAAGAAGCTTAGTAGGTCCAATGGAAACAAATCTGTTTAATTTATTTAAATCACCGACTATCAAATCTACACCATTATTATCGTTATCGTTTCGAAGAGTCCAGAATCTAAATTCCACTTCGATTTGACATGTATGTTGTGAGTTAGAGATTATTGAAGACCATTGAGGATGGAGTTTATGCAAGGGCTGTTCTATCAATCCTAGGTAGAAATTTCCGAAGATGGATTTATAGGATAGTGCCTTTGGTTTGTCTAGCCCCAGGAAAACTTGTATGGATGAATGTCCGACAGAGTATGCCTAACAGATCATACAATTGATCTCTTCAAACTATGTTTGGTGACGGAGGAATTCGTTTCTCTTAGCTTTATACCTGTAGTATTGGGGAAATCAGTTTGTGATATTGGCGAGTTTGACGATAAGGCATTCAAAGTGAATGAAGACGTGCTATATTGAAAGGTAAGCTCGGCCTCAAGCCTCACAACCGGGAAATGACAAAAATCGGGCAAGTAGCATGGCTAAGTGGGTCGCTCCCAAGTAGGGTGTACTGTCACCTATCTAGAGAAATTCCATTTTGCTTCTTTATTCTATTCGATGTTGTCCCTTTCAGGAAATGGTGGGTAGCTCCCAACCGTTGGTTGCAATATATTCGATACACTCAAGCAAAATGAGTGGTCAATCATGTGTGGTCGGGTTGCAAGATATTCTTATTGAACCCAGTGTATTCCCCTCTAGAGATACACTATCGGAAGGTGGTTCCATACCTTTTATATTCATAATCCAATCTCCAATAAGCGCCCGCGGTTTTGATTTTATACTATGTATGTAGAGCGTGAGATGCAAGCGTTCTGCTAGATGATTATTTATTTTTGGTTGATAGACACTATTATAATATCAGAATAGTTTTGATATAAAGATTGTTTTGGGTTATCGTAAGGTGAAAACCATCCATGTTTATGTGTGGGTCGGTCTTATGATTATCTTTACTTTCAAAATGTTTTTGAAAAGTTAAACCAATTATTCTGGATTCTCATAAGGGAAAAAACCCGTTCTGTGTCATACGACGTGGTCTTATGAGATATTCTTTATTAATCAAGTTGTTTTAAAATCGTTTCTCATACCAGTCCCATGACTGACCCAGAGTTTATTTTTCTATTTTTCACTAAACTCTTGGGTACCCAAATTTGTACGGGCAGTCCAATAGTTCATGATTTTACATATTTATGTGGAGGAGTTCGGAGCAGGAGGCTTCAACATTAGATATTTCAAGTTTATTTCCGTTGTATTGTATGTGATGTACTCTGATTATGTAAGTTAGTGAAAATATAGTTTGTATTTCAAAGTGATTATTTATATATTATATTTTATTCTGCTGCGATTGTGAGATTCTGTGTTATTGTTCAGTTCTATCTTCTATCTATTTTCTTCTATTCTAATTTTCTATCTTTCTATTTCTCATCCTCTAGGTTCTTACTATGAATGATTTGTATTTTTGTGTAATTTGGGTTGGACAGGAGTTGTATTCAGTTGACCCGAATGGTACAGATTTGAGGGTCGTTACACTTATTTTATAAAATATTCATACTTGTTGATTCCGATCCTTCTGTTACTCCACCTGTCAATATGAATCCTATATATTCTCCCTTAAACTAAGTCTAACTAATCCTTATTTTATAATTTCTCCCTCTTTGTCGTTATCAAAAAGAAATTCTAAAAATACTCCCCCTAAATCCTATATCTACATATCCTGTACTAAAGTACTAATATACATGACTTCCCCCCTAAATTTATGCTTGTATTATACTAAAGTAAATTACTCCCCCAATATTCATGACGCTAAAAATAATTAATACCAAGTATTTAATATTTACAAGTGTATCAATCCATATGCATACAAGTTTTTTCGAATCCTAGCAAACCAGTCAATATTTATAATCAATTCAAATAAGCAAATCAATCCAAACAAGCTATTCAAACAAACAAGCAATTCAAACAGTCAAGCAAAAATACATGTCTATTCAAAAACACTTCTTGAACCTTCAACTAATCCTTAAAAACTCTAAAACTCCCAGTTAATCCAATACAAGACTAATCCTATCCTAAACTCTAATTCCCTTAAAACTATAATAAGACTAATCTAGACTAAGAAATAGCTCTGATAAGATATCCTTAAAATTACGATATAAGTTAGGTAAAGCAGTTTAATCCAAACAATCAATCAATGTTGTCACAAAACATCTATTCAAACATAAAGCTAAACATTTCTTATAACTTCTGTTTATCCTAAAAAACCTGTAAAACTCCTATTGACCAAAAATGCATAAGTATATTTCTTAACACGCCTATCAACCACTGATGAAATTTAACCATGTTAAACAAGTCAATCAAGTCATTCATGTCAAACAAATCAGATAAGTCAATTAAGTCAAAACAATTCAAACAAGTCAACCAAATCAATCAAGCCAAACAAGTCAAAGTACATATGTTATGTGTTTAATTAATAATCCTATATATATATATATCCCTAATAATTCCCATATAGTATACATGTTATGAGGAGTTAAAAGTTAATATGTAATGTAGTGTGTGAAGTATGTTGGTTATAATGCAGTATGAACTAGATGTCACATGTAAAGCAATATGAGATGATATATTGAATGATATGCAACTGGTGATGTGAATGATTTTATTTTGACATGCAATGTAATAAATGAGGTATGATATGAAATAAGATGTGTAATGATATTATGGTACTAAAGATTTGATGATGATATGTATTTCTGTAAAAGATATTTAAAGTAATATCTAACTATTATGCATATACATATATATTATAAATTATTTGAATCAAACAAAGATAATGTTAATTTTTAGACTTAGGTTAATTATGCTAATGAAAGTGATTGAAAGAATAATAAAGATAAAATATTCATGATAAGTAGTAAAATATTCAGAATTATTTTATGAGAAATATGAAATTAAATAATCTTAGTAGGGTAAATATAGTAAAAATTGAAGATATTTTTAAGGAGAATATAAAATTGTATCATATAAAGTAAACTATAAACATATATTCATAATAGTATATGTAAAAACTGATTTTAAAAGAACTTAAAAGTCAATTTATTATGAAATATACATTAATCTTTTTGATACAAATCAATTTTAAATTTAAGCTTTAGAAATCCAAACAAATTAATTTGCTAAAGAACCATTTATATGTTAAAACTTTAAAAGAAATCTATATTAATAAAAATATGTTTTATTGAAATCTGGTAATTTATAAAGCTATAACTTCTTATATTAAACTACATATTTAAGACATGTAAATTATATATATATATATATATCTTTATACCAAAATATAAATATACAAGTTTTATAAAGTTTAATTAAAATAAGAAATCAAAATTAGTATTAAGCTACAAATAGTATTTATGATAACGTAACCCAAAATTGTTATGAAATTATATGTAGGAAAAATTGTATAAGTTAAACTATGTATGTTTAAACTATTTATAAAAGATATATAAACTTATATTTTATAACAATATCAAATGTTCGAAAATTTTAAATTATTTCAAGCATATTAACATATCTATGTACTATAGTTTCAATATATAGTTTTGAAACATAATATATGAAACATAGGTAGATAAACAAAATTGATAATTAGAATTTAAACCGACATTTTCATATTGAAAAGATGTCCTTTCAATTTTTCTAAACCAAATTAAAGAGTAATGTAATTTAAATTTAGAATAAGAAAACATTTAATTAAATTGGTGTATCGATATATGAACCAAAATGTCTAAAATTATAAAAAGAGATAAATTTATATACCTAACTATGTACATAGATGTATATTCCTAACTGTAATGATAATTATGAAAATATTGTAAGGCATACCTCTTTTTGTTGTCCTTTATTGTTATGAACCACACGTCCACATGTTTTAGAATTCGACAATGAGATCTACTCGACGGACTCATTTTTTTTTATCAGCATAGTATATTCATTTGCTGAATTTGAAGACCGTATGAGAAAGATATTGATGATTTAGTGGTTTATCCATCTTGGCGCCAAAATTTTGAATTTAAATAATGGACACTTCAACTACTATAAATAGGCCCAAAAATCATGTCTCTTCATAAAGTTTCTTCTTCTTCTCGTTTTTTACTTTCAATTAAACTTCTGGAGGGCATAACTTCTTCATTTCTTAACGGAATGGACAAAACCAGCGGCAAATCAAAGAGAAATTCAAGGGCTACGAACTAGTAACAGTTTGGGGATGAATTTGGATGGTATTAGGGTGTGGCAAATAGAAACAGTAGGAGAGATGTAAGAAATCCGATACATAGATTTTAGCTTTGCATAGCCAACTTCAAATAGTTATATCTCACTCAATTTTGATCGGATTTGACGATCTACCCATAACGACCGCGAGAACATGAACTACAATCTAAAATAGGATTTGGGACAAATTATTCTAACATGTGGATGTAGTTTCCAGATAATTCATGACAGTTTTGGTTTCCTTCTCTCTTTATTCACCAAAACTTCATTTGATCATTACTTGGTCAATTTTTGACGGATTCACATGAAACCAGGGGTATTACGAAGAAAATGAAGGGAATTACAATATGAAATTAAGTTGTAGATGAAAATCCAAAGTTGTAATTGATCTGGTACCCATTTCTTTGTTGATTTACATTATATATACCCATTTCTTCCTCTTGATGTCTTTTCACCAACCGTCATTACTCTTCTCTTGCAAAATAAAAAAACTTTTCAAATAATCAAATAACTTTACAAATAATAAAATGACTTTTAAAAATAACAAACTACAATTTTAAACAATAATTTCATGAAGATTTTGTAACATATCCATATATATAAATTTCAAATTTTTTAAAAAAAAATTTAAAAATCAAATTTCAAAAATCAGATTATGAGTTTAAACTAGTGCTATAAATTATTTCAAAAGTTTCCATTTAATATTTCCAAAACTCAGATCATGAACTTTTTTAGAAACTTGCTCTGATACCAATTGTTAGGGAAAGTGAAATGCAGATCTTACGGCAAAACTAACACTAGAGGGGGGTGAATAGTATTTTCAAGGAATTTTTGAAAATCTAAAACTTATATGATCTACTATATGAATCACAAATGACATAGATGATCACAGACACAGAATCAAACATAGAAATAAACAAAAATAAAATGCAGAAAAGGAAAGAACACACTTGATTTTATACTGGTTCAGATTACTCCTACGTCCAGTGCCACGCAACGCTGGATTACGTAGAGTTTTATTACTATATCAATATCCAAGTACAATACCCTTGATTTCACGGCTACAAGGTTAACACCAATTCCACCACCCTTAATTTCATGGCTACAAGGTTAACACCGCTCCAAACACCCTTGATCAAGTACAATCCGCTAGATTTCATGGCTATAAGGTTAACACCGCTCTGTTTCCTTGATTTCATGGCTATAAGGAGCACACCCTTTCCCAAACACTTCCCAAATTATTACAACCGCCCTATAACTCTTCAATATCACTTCAATTCGGAGAATAGTAGATAGAGAGTGATAAAAGTAGAAGTTTAATGTAATTAGAATAGAAATCGACATAGTAGAAGTGTGGAAATCAATAAAAATAAGAAATATAAATAGAGGATGAAGAAGGGTGAAGATGGAGAAGAAGAATGATTAAAAAATTCGAATTCAACCCCTATTTATAAGATTTATTTGAAAGGTTGCAATGCTTCTGGAACATTACAAATAATGGAAAGACACTTCCTTTGAAGATTGAAAAAGTAACAGTTGTATGTCGGAATAGACTATTATGTATGTCGACATAGCCTAGTGTAAAATTTGAAATTTGATCATTTCCAAGCGTTTAAATATATACTATTCTGGTAATTCTTGAATTAAAACTTAGTGATATAAAAGAGTATTATAAAGTTTAAAATTATATGAAAACATAAATATATATTATATAAATATATTTATAAATAACTAACAAATCATGTGACTAAGAGATTTTCAGCACTTTGAAGGATTGAAGCCTTCGAATGGGAAAAACAATGGCGGAAGTAAGGTTCTTGCTTATTTTCTTCTTCGTTCAATATCCATCATTCTTGTTCTCGTTTTCCTATCTTTAAAAATCCGATCCCCCTTTCTGGTCATTCTAGATCGTTTGCAAAGGTGGTTAGGTCATCTTATCCATATAATCGTGTTCAGTCAAAGAATGGTCCTCAGAAGAAGATCGTGTTTGGTCGTTCCAGAGGGATTCGCAAATGTTTTAGGTGTGGTGGTCTTGATCATTTTGCGAGGTTTTGTAGATAATTGATTCATTGTTTCCATTGCAATAAATTCGTACATCGCAAATTCCATTGTCCAGTTCTTTTTAGAGGGAAATCACGTTTTGAGTTAGTGCAGTTTAACTGTTTGATGTTATGCCGCAAATTGAGTATGTTCATCGAAATTTTCGATCAGGTGGCTTCTAACCAGAAAAAATGGTGATTATTATATGCTGGTTTTGGGATGGCATTTGGAAGGATTGGTAGATGGTGTTTTATGGGGAAAAAAAAGAACATTCCCAATTCAAGATTGGAGAGAGTGTTCCCTCCTTTACCGGCGCCATTAGATAGAAAGGAAAACGCTGTTTCTTTCTATGTTGCTTATCTGAGATTAAATCCATTTTCTTTGATTCTATAACCGTGAAGAAGGATAGAGGCTTCTATCTGTTGAGTGAAATTTTGTCTCACTTTGATGTTATTAATTCGGCAATTAATTGTGATCCTAGATTGGATACAATGGAGGTGCGGAATGCTACAATTGGACATAATTTAGTTGTGATTAATGGTGATACTAAGGGGTTTGATGATGTATCTTTGTTGATTGAATCTGATGAGGTTGTTGAGGTTCTTGATGGGGCTACTGTCGATTCCAATGAGGGTTCTATTGATACTGGAGGTTTGATTAAAGATTCTTCTACGCTCTTTAAATCGTTTGGGCCTGTTGTAGATAAGAGTACAGTTTTTGGGGTTTCTAATAGGAATGATGTGGATTGCATGCTATTAGATCCTTTTGTTTTGAATTGTTTGACTCAATCTAATCCATGCTTGGCTGTGTTTTTGAGGGATAAGAGGGTTAAATTGTCAGAGGAGGTGATGACAATAGACGACATGATTGATTGCAATGTAGAGGAATTCGTTTCAAGTTTTGTATCGAACATCTTGGTTGAGTATGATCCTATTGTTGAAGCAGATGTTTTGGAAGTAGGTGGTGGTCTGGATAAAGACGGTTGGATGGTGGCTGAGTATATTTTATTGTTTAATAATTTTGAGATCTTAAATCAATTAGGTGACAAAGAAATTTTGAGTGGGAGTGAGATAGCTCCATCTGGTTCGGGGATTGGTCATGTGGAGGATGATAATTCATGTAAGATTCATGGTAAAGTTTCTCATGTTTCTGTTAATGATAAGGTGCTTCGGCGGCCATGGTTGCATGGGGAAGTAGACTCTTCTGCCAGTTTTGGAAGTTTGTCATGCGAGAGAGTGGCTAGGAGGGGTTGTCGTTTTGCTGCTTCTGGTTTGAATTCAATTAACCACAGGGGTTTGAATGGTAATGTGGATGGGTCTGTTGTTGGTATGAAGAAGGGTAGAGAGGATTGTCTTTGTTTGAGTGATAGAGGTGTTGTAGCTTTCGCTAGGGTTGTTCTGGTGGAAGGACAGGTTTTCTCGGATGGAGGTTTTGATAGTTGGATGGATAATAACTAGAAAGGACGTGAGAGGTCTGGAGCAAATTGGTTGGTTGAAGTTGCTATGTGTGGCTTTAAAGTCCTCTTTGATGGTTGCCCTTGTTCGTTGCTTGGAAGTGAATCAGGTATGAGTTTTTTTCCTTGTGTTTAAGTCCGGAGTTTTGTGTTTATCGTGGGGAGAGTGGGTGGTCTGGTTCAGCGCTTGTGTCTTATGTCCAGTTTGATGGTTCGGATAGTGGTAGCTTGCTTGAGGATGGTAGCGGGGTTTCTACAGATAGGGTTGTTTCATGTAGGAGAGGGAGGCGCAAGAGAGCAACACCCATTTCTGGATTGGTTCGTCGCAGCGCTAGGATTAGATCCTACTCTTCGACATCTCATGGTAGGTCCCCAAACTTGAGTGCTAGTAGTAGCACTTCGAGTTTGGGCTCAAGTATGGTTCCTATTTATGGTAGCGATTATTCACCTTTTGCTTTAAGTAGCCTTTCGTCTTGTCAGTTATTTCAGCTTGCTAATGATACTTCTTTTATCTTTACTGATGCTGAGTTAGATACGGATTACATTAGAAGCAGGGAATTAGAGCGTGTGGATTCTTTGAGATGATGAGGATTGTCAGTTGTAATATTAGGGTCTGAACGATCCTAAAAAATGTGTTAAGGTTAGGACCTTTTTTAAAGATTTGCATGTTGATATTGTTTTGCTTTAGGAAACTAAAATTGAGAACCCCGACCTTGGTTTTTATTCGAGGTTAGGTGGGTCTCTTTTCCGTAATTGGGCTTGTCTCTCGGCCAATGGTAGTGCCGGGGGACTTATTATTGGTTGGAAGGATAATCAATTTAGGCTCATTCAGGTATTTCCTAAATTATTTTCTCTTCACATTATGCTGGCCTCTCTTACTGATAATTCTTTGTTAGGCATTTCTAATGTTTATGGTCCTCATACTAAAGTAGAGAGGAGGCTCTTGTTGGTTGAATGTTCTAAGTTCAGGGATCTTATCCCTAATCAATGGATTGCAGGGAGGGATTTTAATGTCACTAGGTTTCTAGAGGAGAGATCACCTCGAGAAGGTGATTTCTCTAACATGGAGGAATTCAATGATTTCATTTTAGATAATAATTTGATTGATATTCCTCTAAACAATAGATTTTTACTTGGTATAACGTCAAAGATTGTCCTTCTTTTGCTTTATTAGATAGATTTTTTATTAGTTCTGAGGTGAAGGATAGATTTTCTATTTGTAGAGTTAAGGGTTTGCCTTTTTAATTTTCTGATCATTGTCTCATCGTTCTATCGTGTGATTCGAATATTTCTATTAGAAACAGTTTCAGATTTGAGAAGATGTGGTTATTGGATTCTAGTTTTATTAATCTTGTTTCTGTTAAGTGGAATTCGTTGTTTTATTTTAATGATTTATATAGGGGTAATTCTGCGAAGATTTTTGTTGCGAAGCTAGGTAAGTTAATATTTTTTTCTCAAGCGTTGGAATAAGTATATTTTTGGTAGCGTTAGAATTAGGAAAGATAAGACTATGTGTGAGATGTTTGATTTAGACAAGATTAGTGAGTCCATAATTCTTAACTCTTATGAGAGGGATAGACTTTGTTACCTCAGAAATGATCTAAAGTTGATTTTAGAACAAGAAGAGATCATATGGAAACAATGGGCCCATGTTCAATGGATTAAGGAGGGGGATAATAACACGAAGTTCTTTCATAGTATGGCTGATAAGAGGAGGCGTGAAAATTCAATTCATTCAATTTTTATTAATGATGTGGAGGTGACCGTTCAGAGGGATTTAAATGAGGCTTTTACTAGGTATTATAAGCAGATTTTTGGGGCTAGGACTAAGAGAAGGATTAATGTTAGATGGAATGACATTTATCCAACCAATACTAAGGTTGAGTTAGTGGATTTAGATAGGTCTTTCTCTGAACGGGAGATTTGGAAGGCTATTTTTGATATGCCTAGTGACAAAGCTCTTGGGCCTGATGGTTTTTCTGTTCTTTTTTATAAGCAGTTTTGGGAGGTACTAAAATTTGATATTATTAACCTTTTTAATGATTTTTATAGTGGTGATTTACGTTTAGGTAGTTTTAACTTTGCTAATGTTATCCTTATTCATAAGAGAGAGGGTGCTAATTCTCTTAAGGATTTTAGGCCTATTTCCTAAATTAATTGTTCAGTCAAGATTATTTCCAAAGTCCTAGCTAATAGGCTTAATATTAAGATAAACAATCTTATTGATTGTCCTCAAACATCCTTTATTAAGAGCAGAAACATAACGGGAGGTGTGGCCGCTGAGCAGGAGTATATTAATGTTTGTTGTAAAAATAATTTTTCTTGTGCTATTTTGAAGTTAGATTTTGAGAAGGTCTTTGATTCTGTTGACTGAGATTTTATGTGTGAGTTATGTCTTGCTGGGGTTTTAGTGTTAAATGGGTTAACTGGATCATGCTCTTACTTAGGTCTGGTTGCTCTAATATTGTTGTTAATGGGGTTGTGGGCAAGAAGATTCAATCTAAGAGAGATCTTAGGCAAGGTGCTCCCCTATCACCTCTTCTCTTTAATTTAGCGGCTGATGTTTTTACTAGAATTATTAAGAGAGCTGTTAGATTAGGTGTTTTAGGTTATATTAGTAATGAGGAATTTAATAATGAATCATCTATTCTCCAATTTGCAGATGATACATTATTATTTTCCTCTCACTTACCTAAGCACATTATTGCTCTGAAGTTTATTCTCTATTGTTTTGAGATGTTATCTGGTCTCAGAATCAATTTTGATAAGAGTGCTTTAATGGTTCTTAATGATCGTTATAATGTCAAGTCTCTGGTTGCAGGCACTTTGAACAGTTCGGTTATGAAATTTCCTTTTGATTATCTGGGTTTTAAGATTAGGCCTTCGAAACTTAAAAAGGACGATTGTTAGTTATTATTGATAAGATCAATAATAGATTATCGAGTTGGAATAATAGATTTTTGTCTAGAGCAGGTAGATTAGTTCTTGTTAATTCGGTGTTGTCTGCTATTCCTACTTATTGGATGGTCGTTCATCGATTTCCTAAATGGGTTATTGAGAAAATTGACAGAATTAGGCGCAATTTTCTTTGGAGTGGTGGTCCAATTTGTAGAGGTTATAAATGTTTAGTCAACTGGGAGGTTCGTTTTAAACCCAAGAACGATGGGGGCCTAGGGATCATTAATTTATATAACTTTAATTCATCCTTGTTAGCCAAATGGTTATGGAGATTTAGGTGCCTAGACATGTTGGCTACTTGGAAGATTATTGTTTCCAAATTTTATTATTCTGGGGGAGAGTTTATTTTTGGTACTAGTTCGAGTTGGATTAATAGATTATATTTTTTTTAAGTCTGTTTTAAATTGTTTTGATTTTTTTAATTTAGGTTGTAAGTTGACTTTTTATTTGGGAAACATAACTTTCTTTTGGCATGATGCTTGGATTTCTCGTTTGCCATTTAAATTCAAATTTAATGGGCTTTATAATAATTGTTGCTTTAAGAATGCTTTGATTATTGATGTTTATAGAGGGGATTTAGATCCTCCGTGGGAGTTTTCCTTTGATAATATTTTAGAAGGGTGTATGTTAAGGCAATTAGCCTTACTAAAAGCCAAGTTAGCTTTGTATCATTTGGATGAGAATGTTGATTGTATCAGTTGGGGTTTTGATAAGAGTTTAGTGTATTCAGTTAAGCCTATGTATTATTTTATTAATTTCTCTGGTGTTTCTTTGAACCCTTTTAAGTTTCTTTGAAATTCTAATTCTTCTCCTAAATTTGAGTTTCTTATGTGGTTGATTATTCATAAGAAGATCAATACGGTTGAGCTTTTTAAAAAGAAGAATATTATTTTTGATGTTAAGTGTTGTTTTTTTGGTATATTGGATGAAGATGTTGATCATTTATTTTTCTCTTGCATTTTTACCAATTATATTTTAAATATGGTGTTAAGGATTTTTATTTTTGGTGGTTTTAATTCTTTTAGTAGCTGTGTTGATTATTGGGTTTGTAGTAGATTTGTTTTTAATTCTAGACAGAGATATGTGTTGGATTCTTTAGTTTCGATCATTTGTTGGCTCTTATGGTCGGAGAGGAATCAGATATTTTTTCATTCTATTTCGGTTTCTAATGATAATTTAATCATTAGGATTGTTAATTTATGGTTGGATTGGATGTCATGCTCGCACTTTAAGTTTTTTGGTGAATCGAGTTTTGAGATTTTTTTGACTAAGGTTAGATCTAATAGGAGTTTATTTATTAGAATCAATAGTTATTTTAGATGTAATAGATCTCGCATTTGTTGTTAATTTCTGTTTTTTGGTATTGCGTTTTTGTCTCTTTTCTTTTTTCTTCTTCTTCACATATATGTATGGGTATATAATATATTATTATTATATATATAAATATATATATACACACACACATACATATATATATATATATGTGATGGTTACTAATGGTTTGCTTAGTTTCTTTCTGTTTTCAGGTTGTTGATTATAGCTATGGAGCTTTTTGGAAGCTGTCTGGATTGGTGCTTGGTATTTGCTTTGGAGATTTTATTATGTGCGTCCCGGAGAATTTTTGGGGGTTGTTATGTTTTTATTCTAGTTGTTTTTATCTTGGAGTGACTAATTTTGTATCGGGGTAGATTTACTTCACTATCAGGTGGTGGCTTATCCGGAATTCGATATTGAGGTATGATGGGCGGTGGTTTATCCAGAGCTCATCTATCTACTTTCCTTTACATTCTTATGGTCATGAGTTGTATTGCTCTTATCTCTTTTTGGTTGTGTAGTCGGATATTGTAGCATTCTTATTTTTTTTATTATATATGTGTGCTCTCTTCTTTTTTGAAGATCACACATTTTTGTTCTAAAAAGAAAAACATATTTATAAATTTATAAAGTTAAAAACTTTATAGTTATAAAAATATAAAAGTATATAAATATAAAACTATGTAAATTGAAATTTAAGCTTATATTTGAAATCATAAGTAAACTAGAAAACAATTTGAAATTAGAACTTAAAATTTGAAAAACCGAATTTGAATTTGAAAATCAGAGTTTGAAAAATAGAATTTGAAAAACATAATTTGATTTGAACCTGAAGTGCTATTTAGAGTCTTACATATAAAATAGACTCTATTACTATATTTATCTTGAACTCTTGATATCTTGATTACTCATGAGTCTTGAATCTTCTCTGAATCTTGAATCTCTTGAAACTCTAAAACTGTACAGTCTTCAGTTTTAATTCCTATATATAAATCCTGCATATTCATGTATATATTTTCTAGATAGAAATGTTAGTATACATTTTATAATCAATGATAATTAAAATAAGGTTGTTGTCATCAAAACTCCATTCTCCAACATCCTCCTCTTTGTCTTTCTAGTGTTCTTACTGTCAAATAAATTGGGAGAAAGAAGAAAAAAAATCTTCCTAAAAAAGTGTTGTACCCTCTTAGTAACCCTTTCCAAATAATTTTAAAAGAGTTTTGGGCTTTTCTTTGCATCCAAACCAACCCATTAACTTAAGTATGGATAAATTCTCATAATAAACCATGTAACATGAAATTAACACATATTTAAGGTTCTAATGCACCCTGTAACACTATCTTTCTCCCTTTCATGATCATAAGATTTTACATGTAAATACTGATTCTCAATCAATATTTTATATTTCTAATATTCATTTTGGAAATCAAAAGGTCGTTTAGCAATGAATTGCAAAATTATTGCTTTTGATAAAATAATAGGTATTATAAGATTTTCGATCAACAATTCACTTTTACATTTTAGTTACACTCAATTAAGTCCAAAGACACATTTTTCCAATCAAATTTATTGTTAGCAATAATTTGTAAAATTACTGAATTTATCACAAATAAAATCTTTTATCACATGTATTGACTCCAAAATACACATTATAAAGTTTTTAAGACTTTGTTTTCTTTATATAATCAATTTAGATGATTATACAAGTTCTTACTTTTTTTGAGCTCGTATTTTGTTTTCTTTAATCTCACTTCACAACTTTCATTAAAATCTATTTACCTTGTTAACCCTAAACCCAGGTTGTTACAGGCCCCCTTAAAGAAATTACATCCTTGCGATTTTAATATGATAACACATTTATATTTCAAAACCCATCTCAAATTTATTTACTTAGAATTTTTTGGCTTTATAAACTTGTTTCTCAAAATTTTCAAAGTGTCAAAATTTTTTAGAAAAATCGGTAGAGTTTCCTTTGTATGGAGGCCCATTTATAACATTAAAAAGATGATTTATATAATATACATTGACCATATGGTCGAAAACACAATATATGTCAACATTTAACACTTAAAAATTTAATCCCTGAATATACCTTTCTTTTTAGCATTTAAAAGAAAGGTAGATTCTTACATATATAAATCTTTGCTCAAAATAAAGTCCAATCATACAGTTTTTCGTATATTTAACTCAAATAAATCATATTACGTGACATTTATAAAATATAAAGCACTACATTTGACCATTGATGCAACAATTCATTTTTATGTTTATTTCAAACCTACTGTAAAGTACTCAGTTTTTTACATAGCAAACCTCAATATCTAAGAATACATATAAAAAGAAAGATATTATACTAAGTCTAAGCTTTCCAGCAATATAAAGATAGTCAAAATCAGACTTACAGTTTTGAAAGTTGTAACGACCCGCATTCTACGCATCGAAGGATCATAGAATGTTTATTTCTTTCACATACGAAGTCATATGATCATGTAACTTTGGGAGACGACTATTGGGGTCATTTCCCATGTTCATGATTTTTCCCGATTTTTAAATGACCGTTTTTGCCCCTAGCTGATCTTGTTTTGGCCATAACTTTTGATTGGAAAGAAATTTTGACCTAAAACTACTTCCATTGGATCCGGATGATGGTTTACAATTCCGTAGAGTGGTCACATTAGCCAAACAGACTCACCATTTGGGAGATATGGCTGAAACAAGTTTCAGGTGGTGAAAAACAGCTTAATTAGGCTTAATTGGGTGATTAACAGCTAGGCCCAAAGGGGAATTTCGGGATTAGGAGTTTAAAAGGGCTGTTAGGGTTTAGAGAATACCTTTTCCTCATTTTTCAGCCATCACTATTCATTCTTCTCAACCTAGCCATGGCCTCCAACATCTAAAACACCTCTAAACCACTTTCTAATTGAAGATTAGGCTTAGCAACGTCAAATTAAGGAGAGATAGCACCAAAGCAAGGTTAGAGATGCTGTTAGACATCAGTATCCGTGCCAAACAGAGATTCATTTCAGATCTGAGTTTTATTTGTAGCAAAGGTGAGTGATTTGCATAGTTTTGCACTAATTACGGTTAATTAAGGGTAATTAGTGTTGATTAACGAAATTAGACATGATAAAATTCCGGAAAAATATTTATAAATTCTGAAATATTATTTTATACCTCTGTTAGAAATTTGGGTTGATTTGGTTAAGTTTTGTTAATCCTATGACTATTCTTGCTTAAACATGCTTAAGGGAAATATAGGATTTTGGCTATGTTTGATCCGTTTTAACTTATCAAATTAATGTTTTAGTGTTTACGGTCGTTTCTACATGTTGCTATACTGTATGATATGCTTTGTGATTGATTAGAATAGTTAGATTGGTCGAAAACGCCGTCGAATGGCGTGAAACAGGTTGCTGGAAGTCGTAGGAAAACTGTGCAGGAAACCAGATCGGATCGCACCCCCGAATCGACCCGATCGTGACAACCACCCACGAGCCGCTCTGAAGTGCTATGCCATGAGCTAGTGCATCGATCCCGTACTGCTTGGAGATCCCGATCCGACCAGGAGTCCCGGCCCGATCAGCACACAACGATCCGAGCTGGTGAGAAAGGCCCGACCCGATCCGGAGCTCTCCACGATCCGAAATGCTTGGAGATGTGGATCCCGACCCGAACTGCTGGAGGAAGGACACCACGACTCGATCCGATGCAGGTGGCACGAACCGATCCGAAGGAGGAGGATGACCACGAACCGAACTCAGGAGTTCTGAATGCGAGGTATGGGTTGCGAACTAAATGAAGACCGATCCGGAGGAGAGGACCAAAATCCAGAGATGCAAAGGTAGTCCAAGTGGGAAGTTTGTACTCAGGATCCAGTTGGGAACCAATGAGTTAACTTCATGAGTTGGGCTTTGCTGCGGGACGTGTGCTAAGGGGTTGTCAATGTCTGTAACTTTGGATCACTATGTGTAGGGGGTACGTTAACGGATTCAGGGCCACAATGGCCTAGGTACGACTAAAGAGCTATAGACCAATGAAGTGGGGTCATTTGTAAAGATTTGGTCATGACTCCATGGGGTAAGCTTGGTAGTAGCAGTAGTTGTACAAGTCGAACGTCGTCACTACTTCGATGGGTCTAGTGATTGATAGTGGTGGACATCGTATGCTTTACGCACTGAGTGAGAGATGTGAGGATGGTTGTTATGTTTGATTTGTTTGCCATCATTATGACATGCACACCCCCACCCCCGTATTCTTTACACCATATGTTAGTGGCACCTTAAAGTATTGTACGGTATGTAGTGCTAACTCTTTGGTTGCAGGTCCAGGTTCAGGTATGGTTTAGTATACCTGTTATTGTTCTGTTTAGCTGCTTATCGCTCATACCATACTTTTTGTCTGACCCAGAGTTTTATTTCTCTTTTTATTACTCTGGGTGCTCTCACGAGCAGACTAGAGATAGATTAGGTGGTATGCACGAGTAGCTGTACCGGAGACGAGCAGGAGGCTTCCACATTTGATATAAATAGATATTCTCCCAGTGTCGCTGCTGGTCACTACTTTGGGCATTAGTAGTGCACCCTTCCTTTCTTTTGCTTTAGAGACAGTTTTAAAGTTGTAATAATGATGATGTGGAGTATAAGATATATTTGGACTTTCCGTTGCTATGATTTTTAGTTTTAGCTTATGCACTGTCTCGCCTGTTTTATGTCAAGTATGTTATTATTATATTTTATTCCTTGGGCTGTGAGACATTCTACAGGTTTTCGATTAGTTCATTCTCTTCTTTCCTTTCTTTGGCGACCGTTCCGTGCTAGTCGGGCATTTGTACAGCGCACTTTCGGAGGAAATGCCGGCTGATGCGGGGCGGGCCGTCACACTTGGTGTCAGAGCTCTAGGTTGCATAGTTAACCTAGGGAAAGACACCAGGGAGAGATAATACGTATATGAGAGCACGTATTTGTGATTATTTTGGTTTTCAAAAGCTATATATATACTATTAGTATAGCTAAGGATGAAGTCGCACTGCACCGACACCACTATAGAGATGGTTAATCGTTTTCTCTTTACAGATTGAACGATGAGCCGATACGCAAGAGGTGCCGGTAGAGGAGCCAATAATGGGAATGCTACTGACATGAGGATAATGTTTACTGACCTCATGAGGTAGATGCTTAGGGATGTGCAGAGGGCAGCTCCAAATGTTGGTAATGGTGGTGGTCCAATAGTGCAGGCGCCTAGGGCCGATTTCGCCAAGCTGAACAAGGACTATACTAGTCTTGGTGGGAAGTCGTTCCACGAAACGGAATCGGCTACGGATGTTCAGGTTGGATAGCTGCGAGCGTATCTTCGAAGACTTGGATATCGAGGATGCGATGAAGAGAAGGCTAGCATCCCGTCAGCTGCAAGGACGGGCAATGAATTGGTGGAATGCTATAAAGGCAACTACTCCCGAGGATCAGATTACTTGGGAGCAGTTTAAGGCTCGTTTTAGCGATAAGTTCATTCTAGCTGCTCAAAAGTCAGTGCTGTTTAAGAAATTCTTGGAACTCAAGCAGAATGGCAGAGCTGTCTCGGAGTATATTGCCGAATTCGACACTTTGTCGAAATATGGGCTATCCCTAATATATACTGCCGAGAAGAAGAACGAGAAGTTCATAACTGGCTTGGATGGATACTTGGGGGAAAGGCTTATTAACCACATCGATGAGACGTTTGAATCAATTATGGGGAAAGCTTTAAGATCGGAATGTCTTTACCCTAAGTCGAAGACTGAGGTCGCATCTGTAGAGGAACTAAAACCGCAAGCAAGCGGTGGAGGCCAGAGTGGTTCTCAGAATAAGAGGAAGAAGAACCAGAATAAGGATGGCCAGAAGAAGAAGAAAGATGTTGAGTTCTTTAGTTGTGGCAAGAAGGGCCACTATGCTAGTAATTGTCGAGCAAAGCTAGCAGATAGGAAGTGCTTCAACTGTGGCCAAGTGGGACATCACAAGGACAAGTGTCCGCAACCCCCTAAAGAAAAGCAGATGGTGAAAGCATATGCCCTTAATCCTATTCCTTCTTCGTCGAATGCCCCAACTGCGGCGGAGAAGGGAAAGAATGTCGTTATTCAAGGTATGCTTTCTGTTTATGATATTCCTGTTAGAGTTTTGTTTGATACCGGAGCTTCCAATTCTTTCATATCTAGTGACCTGGTAGATAGGTTGGGATTGGAACCCGAGATAGTCGATAGTCCTTTAGTAGTGACGAACCCGATTGGTGGTTCGACTAGCCTTAGCATGATTTGCCGTAATGTGGTCTTATCGAGTCATGGATGCATGTTTGTTTGTGATTTCTTTGTTTTGGGCTTTACTGGGTTCGGCATTATTTTGGGAGTCGATTGGCTCCAAAGATACGGGGTGGTGGTTGACTGTGAGGGCTTTTTGGTGACAGCTAGTGCGGATGATGGGCAGAGGGTAGTGTTTGGTGGTCTACCTAGTAATGGGGTAATGGCTACTTTTCTAAATTCCCTCGACATCCCACATGGTGAGTTGTCAGGTTTGCCCGTGGTTGGCCAATATCCGGACGTCTTCGAGGAAGTGACCGGGCTTCCACCACACCGAGAGATTGAGTTCCGTATTGATTTGGTGAAAGATGCCAGACCTATAGTGATGCCACTTAGTCGTATGGCACCAAGGGAGCAGCGAGAGCTCGGGGTGCAAGTAAGCGATCTTTTGAAGAAGGGATTTATCAGAAGAAGTGTTTCTGAGTAGGGAGCACCAGTTGTGTTTGCTACCAAGACCGATGGTTCCCTTCGATTGTGTGTAGACTACCGCGAGTTGAATAAAGTGACGAGGAAGAATAAATATCCTCTACCGTGGATAGATGATTTGTTTGATCAGTTGAGTGGCGCGAGAGTATTCTCTTAGTTGGATCTCGCGACAGGTTTTCATCAGCTTAGAGTAGAAGCTGAGAGTATAGCTAAAACGGCATTTCGGATGCCGTCTAGATTTTATGAGTGGTTGGTCATGCCATTCGGGCTGACCAATGCACCAACATATGTTGTGGATCTTATGAATAGGGTATTCAGAGATCAGTTGAATAAGTTTGTCCTTGTGTTCATGGATGATATTTTGGTCTACTCGAGGACAGAGGAAGAACACAAGGAACATTTGAAGATAGCGATGGAGGTGTTGAGAAAACACTAATTGATAGCAAAGTTTTCTAAGTATCACTTCTGGAGGAGGGAAGTGAGATTCTTGGGCCATGTTGTTTCAGAGAATGGTATTGCTGTGGGCCCTGCGAAGGTGGCTACAGTACAAGATTGGTCTACGCCCAAGAATGCAACGGACATAAGAAGTTTCTTGGGATTAGCTGGATATTATCGTAAGTTTATCCAAGACTTCTCCAAGATAGCAGCACCGTTGACTCAGTTGGCCAAGAAGAATCAAGCTTTCGTCTGGTACGAAGAGTGTGAGAATGCATTCAAGAGTCTAAAGGACAAGTTGACACGTGCACCAGTGTTAGTCATTCCTAAGGGGAATGAAGAGATCACGGTATACACAGATGCATGTGGTACCGGAGTAGGTGCTGTATTGATGCAAGGAGATAGGGTTGTAGCTTATGCAAGTCGGCAACTGAAACTGCACGAGAAAAGATACCCTACCCATGACTTGGAATTGGCTGCGATCGTATTCGCGTTGAAGATGTGGAGACACTATCTCTTGGGAGAAAGATTCGAGTTGTTTACTAATCATAAATCGTTAAAGTATCTCTTCTCTTAGAAGGATCTAAGTCTCTGATAGCAAAGATGGTTAGAATTCTTGGCTTCCTATGATTTCGATATCACATACACACCAGGAAAGGGCAATGAGGTGGCTGATGCATTGAGTAGAAGACATGCCAGTTTAGGGGCTATGTTTCTAGAATGGAAGCAACTGGAGTACATCGCTGGGTATGATTTCAGACCGAAGTGTGAATTGGATCCAGAAATGTTAGCAAATTTGACGATCAGACCCACTTTGATTGTGCGGATTGGTTCCAGTCAGAGGAACGATCCTAACCTATTGGAAATCATCTCAAAGTTGGAGATGAGAATCGACGAAGAGTTGGGCAAGTATGGGCTTGATCGAGATGGATGGCTTAGGAAGAATGGAAGACTAGTTGCACCCAATGTCAATGGATTGAGTGATGAAGTGCTTAGAGAATGTCATCACTCAAAACTAACTATACACCCCGGTGGTAACAAGATGTATCGAGACATGAAGCAGACCTACTACTAGGAAGGGATGAAAAGAGACATTGGGAAGTTTATATCCAAATGCATGAATTGTCAGCTGGTTAAAGCTGAGCAAAAGAAGCCTAGTGGTTTGTTACAACCATTAGAAATTCCAGAATGGAAATGGGAACAAGTCTCGATGGATTTCATTGATGGATTACCAAGGACTAGATCGAACCAAGATAGCATTTGGGTGATTGTGGACCGATTGACAAAGAGTGCAAGGTTTATACCCGTCAAGTCAAACAAGACGACAACTAAGTTAGCTGAACTATATGTAAAGTGGGTAGTGAGATTTCATGGAATACCCAAAGGCATTGTGAGTAACCGAGACCCGTTGTTCACTAGTGGATTTTGGAAGAGCTTACAAGAGGCGTTTGGATCAGAATTACATCTTAGTACCGCGTATCATCCTCAAACCAACGGACAGACAGAGAGGGTGAATCGAGTGTTAGAAGAACTCTTGAGAACTTGCATATTGGATTTTGGTGGATCATGGGATGACCATTTGCATCTAGTAGAGTTTGCATATAATAATAGTTACCAATCCAGTATTGGTATGGCTCCGTTTGAAGCTTTGTACGGAAGACCGTGCAACTCACCGTCATGTTGGGTAGAAACTGGTGAGAAGTTTATGCTTGGACCCGATGTGATAAGAGAAACTTCAGACAAGATCAAGATCATTCAACAGCGAATGAAGGCTGCCCAAGATAGGCAGAAGAGTTATGCTGATAAGAGGAGAAGAGAATTAAAATTCTCCATTGGCGACTTGGTGTTTGTCAAGATTTCTCCGTTGAAGAGCGTGATACGATTTGGCAGGAGAGGCAAGTTAACACCAATATTTGTTGGTCCATTCCCAGTTCTTGAGCAAATTGGGAATTTGGCATATAAAGTTGAATTACCAGAGAAGATGGCAGGAGTTCACAACGTATTTCATGTTTCCCAGTTAAGAAAGTTCGTACACGACCCAGATGTGACTATTTCACCTTATCAGTTGGATGATATCGAAGTTGAACCCGAGGCGGTTGGGAACCGCAGGCCTATACGTATTGTTGGGAACGATACGAAGCAGCTTCGAAGGAAGGCGGTGAAATTAGTCAAAGATCAGTGGGGCGAGAATGAGAATGACTGTACTTGGGAGACAGAGGAGAGCATTAGGAAGACGTATCCAGAACTCTTTGCCTGGTAAGATTTCAGTTTCAATTTAGTTTTTCTGCATGCTAGGATAGGTTTGTTTTATTTGTTTTGCATGTTTGATTGTTGTCTATGGCTGGTAGGCATGCGGGATCCTTTGTATGTTTTGAGTTAAGGAATTTCGGGGACGAAATTTCTTAAGGGGGGGGAGAGTGTAACGACCCGTATTCTACGCATCGAAGGATCGTAGAATATTTATTTCTTTCACATACGAAGTCGTATGGTCATGTAACTTTGGGAGACGGCTATTGGGGACATTTCCCATGTTCATGATTTTTCTCGATTTTTAAATGACCATTTTTGCCCCTAGCTGATCTTGTTTTGGCCAAAACTTTTGACCGGAAAGGAATTTTGACCTGAAACCACTTCCATTGGACCCGGATGATGGTTTACAATTCCGTAGAGTGGTCACATTAGCCAAACGGACTCACCATTTGGGAGATATGGCTGAAACAAGTTTCAGGTGGTGAAAAACAGTTTAATTCGGATTAACCGGGTGATTAACAGCTAGGCCCAAAGGGGAATTTCGGGATTAGGAGTTTAAAAGGGCTGTTTAGGTTTAGAGAATACCTTTTCCTCATTTTTCAGCCGTCACTATTCATTCCTCTCAACCTAGCCATGGCCTCCAACATCTAAAACACCTCTAAACCACTTTCTAATTGAAGATTAGGCTTAGCAACATCAAATTAAGGAGAGATAACAACAAAGCAAGGTTAGAGCTGCTGTTAGACATCAGTATTCGTGCCAAACAGAGATTCATTTCAGACCTGAGTTTTATTTGTAGCAAAGGTGAGTGATTTGCATAGTTTTGCACTAATTACGGTTAATTAAGGGTAATTAGTGTTGATTAACGAAATTAGACATGATAAAATTCCGGAAAAATATTTATAAATTCTGAAATATTGTTTTATACCTCTGTTAGAAATTTGGGTTGATTTGGTTAAGTTTTGTTAATCCTATGATTAGTCTTCCTTAAACATGCTTAAGGGAAAATATAGGATTTTGGCTATGTTTGATCCGTTTTAACTTATCAAATTGATGTTTTGGTGTTTACGGTCGTTTCTACATGTTGCTATGACTGTATGGTATGCTTTGTGATTGATTAGAATAGTTAGATTGGTCGAAAACGCCGTCGAATGGCGTGAAACATGTTGCTGGAAGACGCAGGAAAATTATGTAGGAAACCGGATCGGATTGCACCCCCGAACCGACCCGATCGTAACAACCACCCACGAGCCGCTCCTCTGAACTACTGCGCCATGAGCTAGTGCATCGATCCCGTACCGCTTGGAGATCCCGATCCGACCAGGAGTCCCGACCCGATCAGCACACAACGATCCGAGCTGGTGAGGAAGGCTTGACCCGATCCGGAGCTCTCCACGATCCGAACCGCTTGGAGATGTGGACCCCGACCTGAACTGTTGGAGGAAGGACACCAAGACTCGATCCAATGCAGGTGGCTCGAACCGATCCGCAGGAGGAGGATGACCACGAACCGAACTCAGGAGTTCTGAACGCGAGGTATGGGTTGCGAACCAAATGAAGACCGATCCGGAGGAGAAGACCAAAAACCCGAGATGCAAAGGTAGTCCAAGTGGGAAGTTTGTACTCAGGATCCAGTTGGGAACCAACGAGTTAACTTCATGAGTTGGGCTTTGCTGCGGGACGTGTGCTAAGGGGTTGTCGATGTCTGTAACTTTGGATCACTATGTGTAGGGGGTACGTGAACGGATTCAGGGCCACAGTGGCCTAGGTACGACTAAAGAGCTATAGACCAATGAAGTGGGGTCATTTGTAAAGATTTGGTCATGACTCCATGGAGTAAGCTTGGTAGTAGCATTAGTTGTACAAGTCGAACTCTTTCATTACTTCGATGGGTCTAGTGATTGACAGTGGTGGACATCGTATGCTTTACGCACTGAGTGAGAGATGTGAGGATGGTTGCTATGTTTGATTTGTTTGCCATCATTATGACATACACACACACACCCCCGTATTCTTTACACCATATGTTAGTGGCACCTTAGAGTGTTGTACGGTATGTAGTGCTAACTCTTTGGTTGCAGATCCAGGTTCAAGTATGGTTTAGTATACGTGTTATTGTTCTGTTTAGCTGCTTATCGCTCATACCAGACTTTTTGTCTGACCCAGAGTTTTATGTCTCTTCTTATTACTCTGGGTGCTCTCACGAGCAGACTAGAGATAGGTTAGGTGGTATGCACGAGTAGCTGTACCAGAGACGAGCAGGAGGCTTCCACGTATGATACATATAGATATTCTCCATGTGTCGCTGCTGGTCACTACTTTGGGCATTAGTAGTGCACCCTTCCTTTCTTTTGCTTTAGAGACAGTTTTAAAGTTGTAATAATGATGATGTGGAGTATAAGCTATATTTGGATTTTCCGCTGCTATGATGTTTAGTTTTAGCTTATGCACTGTCTTACCTGTTTTATGTCAAGTATGTTATTATTATATTTTATTCCTTGCGCTGTGAGACATTCTACAGGTTTTCGATTAGTTCATTCTTTTCTTTCCTTTCTTTGGCGATCATTCCGTGCTAGTCGGGCATGTGTACATCGCATTTTTGGAGGAAATGTCGGATGATGCGGGGCGGGCCGTCACAAAAGTTATGCTAAATTTACTTTCAGGTTAAATTTGAGAAATTTTACAATAGGAAAAATATGTCCACCGATTAAAAAACCTCATTTTTGGCTGAATAAAATGCCATAAAGGATATTTGTATCTTACAGAAACTATTTCCATTTGCAAGAATACTGAGTTCATTTAGACCTACAAATCTCAAGTTATTGTTGTTTTTGTACAACACTTTTTCAAATGAAATCTTTACCCCTTAAATTTAATTAAGAGTTTGGAATTCCCAAACTATTCTAATTTCAAACCACATTTTCTAAACAAGGTTTTGATATTAAAACATTTATTATAGGATCTTCGTTTCCAGAAAGCTAAGACATTCAAAATTATAATTAACTTAAACTTGTTTTCAAATGAATTTTTACAAATTCACACTAAAAAAACTATGATTTAAATTTTTTATTTCATGGTTCACAAAAAAATAAACTCTTATCCTGAATAACATATATTATAAGGTTTACGTTATAATAACTTATTTTTCACATAGCACATAATTAGAATACACACTTAGATCACTAGTTGACGCTGCATTGCCATTCAATTTATGCTATTCATCCAAATTATAGCAGCTATTTTGATTATAGAATCAAATAGTCTCACCATTTACATGTTATTATTCACATCTTTATGGTCGCAATCATCTTTTAAACTCAAATATGAGAGTGTATTTCTAAAATATTGTCATACTCATGAAAGTTAATTATTTGAAACAATTTTTTATTCTAAAAAATACTTTATATATACTTTCCAGATCTTTTCAAAACACATATTTCGCTTAACAATTCAATGATTCATTTCGAATAATATTGAACCATAAAATTCATAATGATTCTCCTCGTTATGTGGCTACGAAATCGATGCAACATCGCTATTGCCTCGCTGTCTTTTCTATTATTCATAACTCATATAGTGGCTTAACATTATTCTCACCCTAATATTTTTCAATCTCTCTTTCAAAATTTATTATATTACTCAAAATTATGTGCTTGATCATCTCATATAAGTCTTTAAGAAATTCCTATCCATAAAGTTGATCATACATATGGATAAGAACTCTTAAAGTACCCAATAGACAATTCAGTACAATAGATAATCACAGGTTTTTGGTTCACCCATAGTTGTATTTATTACTTAATTATCACAAATACTCATGCTTGATTTTAATTAAGTACAACCAAACTCAAAGCCTCACGAATTGATCATTGCTTTAAATTCACTCCTCAAATGGCTCTTAATCAAAAATAAATTAATTATTTACCATCCCTTGATTCCACATATAAATTCATTAAATCTAGCGTAGTCAGAACAATTCACTTGTTTCCACTACATACAATTTATCTTAAGTTATTCCTCTTTTATCTCAATATGGACTTCACTTTTATTATCTTGAATTTAATTTATTTATCCATCCCATTTTACTTTATTTAACTCAACCATCAACTATACACAAGAGGATAGGATTTAAATTTTATCAAAATCTTGAACCCAATATTTAAACACTGAAGGAATCAAACGGGACGAAGATTCCTACCAGGATAAACTATAGATGATAGAATTCAACTCATGAAATACTACGGAATGAAATACATTCCTAAATGTATTCCTGAAGTTACGGTTTACATAGGACTCAAATGATCAAGGACACGAATTAAGGGTAACAATGGAAAGTAACAAAAGTAGACACAAGTGTTATCCTTCTGTGTTGTAACACATGTACAATAACGGTTGTGTTCTATGTTTATCGTACTTTGTTCTGAATTTTTTTCTGTTACCATGTTGTAACGTCCTACCTGAGACCCGCCCGAATAAAGAGCATTATTGAGTAATACTGCCTATTAGAGCGGAGAATAAGGCTAGTTAGGAGTGACCATCCACAATCTCATACTAGATGAGTACCTAATGTGTTTGTTGAGTGTACTTTTTCTTACCTCAAGTGGATCGACATACTCAATTCATCTAATATAAAATTATGATGGCCAGGGATCATATTAAAAACAAATTAAAACACATCATAGAAAGCATATCACAAAATAGAATACATATAGATACAACAATGGAATAAAACCAATACATGTGCAACATACTCAAATGGTTTCACAAAAACTATATACATACACATCATATCACAAAAGAACTAATATATAATGACATGAGTGCACTACACATTTAAGGTACTAGCTTTACGAGATGGCCAAAAGATGGATCAGCTAACCTCGAATCAACAACAAGTTATAACCTGAAACAACCCAGTCTAACCTGTAACACCCCGTAATTTTAACAACACTAAAGATAATAAATTAAAGAATTCTTAATTAAATATTTAGAATTAAGTGAATCAGACTATGCCATTGCGTTAGTCATAGAATTCTTCTTGAGATAGACTCCGAGTTTGCGTAAAACGGACATCGTATAAAGAAGATATTAAGGTTTGAAGTTTGCGTATATATAAGCTAATTATATATACATATATATATAATCATTTCAGAAATTCAAAAATCAGTCTGAAAAGGGAGGCGAACAATGCGGGAGCTAGGCCCGTTGGGGGTCGACCCCAGCCCTAGGGATGTCGACCCTGTTGTATATAACGGTGTTGTATACACAATTATATGATTTTTTTGTTTGATGATAACAACCAAATATATATTATTATATATGTGTTTGTTACTGTACTGTTTCAATATATACAACACAGACAGGAATATAATATTTATATTTAATAGAATACGACTGTACACAATTTCATACGTTCACACAGTATTTTATTTAAATAAAATATTATATTTCAAACATTCAAACAGTACAACTATTTGTAACCCCACTATTTAAACACTTCACATGAATTTGTACTTGTAAATAAACAGTATACAATAGACAAATTTGTTTGAATACAATGAAATAATATTTTATTTCAATCAAATTTGTTTATTACAATTATCAGTACAATTTTCTATTTTCATATACACAACTCCTCACTACAGTTCGCTCAACACTCATGTACATTTTCATTTTCATTTACACTCATATACAGATATACGTTTGTATATTTTTCACTGTTCTTGTCTTCAATCTTCTGTCTTCACAGCTTTCAGTCAGTCCAGTCTTCATACCTGTCACATACAGAAACACAAACACTGTATATGGAACAGAAATAATGTTCTAAATTCTAGCGAATAAACTTTAATTTTAAAATTTTATTTACCTCGGTTTTCTGGTGTGTTTTCTCATCATTTTTCTGACTTGATCTGATTTTCATATTCATCCGGCTGTGTCTAGACATCTTGTGATATTCACAGTGATACACTGTAAATACCACAAGGTAGACAACATATATATATGTACATCAATGTAGGGACAGGAAAACGTGTCTGGATGGCTGCATATACACACGTGTATATGTATACACGTGTGCACTGCCTCGCCAATACAGTGTGCAACTGAGGAGTAGCCACGTGGACCATCTCGACTCAGTGCAGCATGGTCAACATAGTCAACTCAAGTCAAAGTGGTCAAGGCAGCTCAACATCAATGGGGCCAAGCACAGTGGCACAACAAATAAATCAGTTGAAAGAGAAATGGGTCGAGGGGTAATACCAAAGCTAATACAGTGCATAGTGCAACATGCATGATGAACATTCGCAAGCTCAAGTAATCATGATCGAGCACAAGGTGTACATTCATATTCAAGGCAGAGTGTACTACGTAGGATGATCAAGACAGTGTACAAAAATGGTGAATGGTTCAGCATGGATGAAAGCTATAGCAAAATAATGTATGCAAGTACCAAATAAAGCTGGCACCAAGTGTAACACCCCACCTCCATTAAGGTCACTCGCAAAGGGAATGCTTTAACTTTAGTGGAGCGTTTTTGGTAAACAGACACAGAATATCACAAGGCAGATATAAAAATTTTGCATCGGAAAATAAATAACTTTATTAAATCACCAAAATACTTTGTTACATAATACCATGAGTCATAAAAATATTACAACAAAACACTTCTGTCTTATATCATCAGAGTACATAGGTATTTAAAAGAAAGCATCATTCCCCATATTAAAGAGCAAGCCATATAAGAGACAGAGACTCGAGCCATACTTCAGAAATAGCTCCTAGAAGATGATATCCAAATCCTGACTAAACCTGGGTGTTTCCTCCCTGAGAACCTGGGGGGGAACGGAAGAAAAGAGGCGAAACAAACTAGGTCAGACATACGTCTGGTGAGTCCAGTAACTTTTAGCCAGTAAATAAATAAAGGTAAACATGATAGGCATATAAAGTGGATAAGAGGATTCATGGTACAGATGACAGGTATGACAGGACAAATAAGGTAAGGTGTATGCATGATTCACTACTAACTACTCTGCACTATTACTAGTAAAATCAAGATGGGGTGATCCCTTCTGCTAATGATAACGATGGTGGTAGTTTCGTGTATTCCTAGCTGTTGTCATAGGTGCCGCCTACTCCTATCTCAATTGGTCGTACCCACTACCCTCTCTACTATAAATTGGTAGACTTAGGGCATACGTCTGGGTATACCCTAACCACTACCCTAATCGATCGGCTCCCTACTCTGTAGATACCCTGTGCTGGTCCCACAACTAGGGGGTATCACTTCCCTAAAGTGGCAACCTAAGGTGTGCACAGTTATACCTACTGGTGTCACGGTCGTCTTGTCCCCCTCTGCCCGGCCCATGCACGCACATGTCCCCGGTCGGTTTGCACCGCCCACACCATCCATCTCGTTTTGGATCTCTTACAATCAATCAGTAGGCGTGCCCCTTCTCCGCCTAGTACGGAGTTCTTTACTTTGATACCCCTCCGGGTTACTGACTGAAATGGGTCCCACACAACATGATACAAGCTCTCCCATATGTCTTGTATCCCCACTAGGTTTTCTACTGACTATGTATACCCTAAGGTGTCTTTAATTATATAGCCCTCAATCAGTTATGCGTACCTATAGGTGTCTTTAATACATAACTCTATCTATTCCCATTAGTTATGCGTACCCCTAAGGGTGTCTTTAATACATAACTTTACTATTCTGCCCCGGTTATGTATACCATTAGGTGTCTTTAATTACATAACCCCTTTTTAATGGTTAAGTTTGTGGGCCTATATATATTAATATTACCCACCTACCCTTCAGTTTTACTTAACCCTCCCACTGATTTAATCCTATTTATTTAATGGTTAAGTTTGTGGGCCTATATATATTAATATTACCCACCTACCCATCAATTGTACTTAACCCACCCACAATCCAACTCATTTTACTTAACCCTAACTTATGTCTATCATCATACAGTCCACATGTATTAAGTTAGGTTAAGTAGTCTTTTCTTATTACCATGTCCAATTATGGTTATATTGGTTAAGCTGGTTTTAACCCTTTCACTTAGTTTATGATTAGGTTCTTCTTAGTCCACAAATACATTGGTTAAGAGAATAACTCCCTAAGTACCAACCCCAAAGACCGAGATCAACATCGGATCGTTACCCAGAGAATCACCCACTCAATCAAATTTCTGTTTATCATCCATATTTGTCTTAAATCAGCATTAATTAATTATTGAGACACCTAATCGTATTTCACATGCCACCCAAGGCACCCACTTAATTCCACATGCCACCCAAGGCACCCACTTAACCCCTCATGTCCCACTGCATGTTTATCTGGTTAAGTGTTTCTTAATTCATTAAGACCGTAACCTTATAAAGACCTCTCATATTAGACTGGCATTTGTGGCAGCTGGATTTGACGGGCGGGTCCGGGCAGTCTTACACCACAAAAGAGCCTAACCTCGTGTCTTTACAAATGTCACGCATTTAATTTATGCCTAAGACCTTCCACATTGGACTAGCATTTGTGGCAGCTGGATTTGTCGGGCGGGTCCGGACAGTCTTACACCACAAAAGAGCCTAACCTCGTGTCTTAGACGATTAATTACTCCTAATTAATCATTCCCCAATTTGAATTAATTTCCCTATTCAAATTATCAATTAATTCCAAATTTAACTATGGCCATAATTGACTCAATTATGTCCATCTATTTATGGTATGTAAAATTATACCAATTATCACCACAAATTTATTTTATGACATTTAAGGCATTTATGCCAAATCTCAATATTAAATCTTCAGACTTTAATTGCTTAAACATTCCTCTTTTGATTAATTAAGTTAATTAATTAATCCCTTCCTTTTTATAGGTGTCAATACCTATCTTATTAACAATTTGAATTTCCTATCCATAAATGGTCATATTCAAATTATACCATTTTTACCCAATTTTACCTATGTCATAATAGGTAATTATTTATATAATCATGTGTCCAATTTACATAATCACTATGTAAATTATGCCTATTACAAATTCCCCTTTTCCCCGTTTCTTAACTAGCGTAACCGTTTGCGTTTTTGGCGTCATCGAGGCTACAAGGTAGCCTCGCCATAACAATAAAATAAAGGGAATGACAAGGTGATTGTCTTTAGTACAATTTTTGGCATAAGCATGACAACTAGGGAAAATGACATGATAACTTCGCATATAATTATGATTCACCACATAATTAACAACTTCCATAGATTCAGGATTTTGCAACACAACAACTTGCATAGGTTCATGATTCTCAACATAATTAACAACTTATATAGGTTCATGATTCACAACATAACAACTTGCATGATTCCTAACATAACCTCTTGCATAGGTGACTTACATAGGTTCATGATTCATAACATAACAACTAGCATAGATTCATGAATTAACAACGTAACAACTTGCATAGGTAACTTGCATAAGTTCATGAATTCATCACACAATAACTTGCATAGGTAACTTGCATAGGTTCATAGTTTCTCAACATAATAACTTGCATAATTTCATGATTCACAATAATAAGGAACTTGCATCATTTCATGATTCACAACAATAAACTTGCATAACTACAAACAACATATACCCAAATCATAGTCTACCACGATTCACTTTTATTTATTTAAACCTAAAAGTGACTAGAACTCACCGAATAAGGGGTCTTGAGTTCTGGGATCTGAATTCTGTAATTGATTAGCGTTCCCTTATTGTAGACAATTACGTTGTTGTAGTTTTAGGCTTGATTTGAATTGAATTGTTGTCTTTAATTTGCTTTTAGTTGGTGGTGGCTACTCTAGGGTTTGGAGTGAAAACATGACGACCACTGATCTAATTTTGATTTGATTCTAGGGTTTGAGTCTAAACATGTTTATATAGAATTTCAATTTAATTATAGCCGTCGGATGACCCTAGAGTTAACCACAACCATTCAGTCCAGATAAGAACTATCCAGAAACCCTAATGACTCATTAACTAGTCAGAAATGACTCAGCACTGACTCACTGTTCGAACCAGAGCCTCAGAAATCTGTGCAGATTTTTACCTCGACCTGGGCGCACCTGCCAAGTGCGCCAGTGCAATATTGCATGGGCGCACTTCCCAAGTGCGCCACTGCAATTTCTTTCTATCGCACTTCCCAAGTGCGCCAGTGCATTCTGGCCCGTTTCTGGTTTTTCTGCCTAACTTCGTTCGTCCATATCTTCTTCATACGATATCTGTTTTACGCAAACTCGGACTCTATCTCAAGCAGAATTCCGAGACGAACGCAATGGCATGACCTATTTCCCTTAATTCCCACATTTGAAATTAAGTATTCTTAAATTTAGTTAATATGATTATTCGTAAATTCGGGGTGTTACATTCTCCCCTACTTAAAGGATTTCGTCCCCGAAATCTTCAAGTTAAGAAGAATGTGTCCTACCATCCAATCACCCATCTACTCAACCATCATTCACAAGCATCCATTGTCCTTATAAAACTCCTAATGTTGTATGAACATATGCAAAAAGCGTGTGTATATGTTCCTTATCTAATGCAAAATCAGGCGGTCTACTGATTCAGTTGACCTCCTTAATGCAAACCATGATAGTGCCATGCGTCCATTATGTATGCGAAAGAATCCTATCGATACATATTATTTCTACATGTGTGCTCAACCATTCATCAAAATGCAACATCCATATGATAACACAACCATTGTTCATCCATTAACCTAAATATGCACACACATTTATATGCAATATGAAAGTGATTTGAGCCGATCTAGTGCCTAATGTGTGTGTAAATGCATCCACAAGAAACCACTAGCAAACACTTGCATCCACTTGCAACCATCAAACATAACTTGTCCCAAGCACATGTTTACATCCATGGATTTCCTATCTAAAGGTCGAAGATTCGGTTGATGGGGTACAAACAAATGATATAACTAAAAAAAGCTCTGTTCCCATTTGACATCGATTAAGAGAATAATTCCCTAAGTCTCAGCCCCGAAGACCGAAATCAACATCAGATTGACACCCAAAGAATTACCCCCATTAAACAATGTCAAAACTGGAGATCTACTCCATGCTTCGAGTAGAAACCTGTATCCTTCAGAAATATCCAGATACTTACAGACTACTGGTACAGATCAGATTACAGAATGATTCTCAGAAAGCTAAGCATAAAACACCCTTGCAGGTCACAAGAAACTTTGGGGTCTTCCCATGACAAGTTAGAAACTTAACGACCCTCCTCTCAAAATCTAGAACGACCCTCTACATAGAAAGCTGGTCCATTTAGATCCAACCCATAGCTCACAAACTTGAGCACACAAATGTCACATTCAAATTTTTTGATGCCTAACACAGACAATTTCAACCCCTTACAAATCACTAATAAATGAGCCGAACCACCAAAGGGGTTTGAAACAACTACGGGATCGGAAACAAGACTAGTACTAAAGTGCAGAGTCCCAATGCCGGAATCCAAAAGAGTCTTAACTTCATAATCAGATAAGGAAATTAAACCTTCTACATAAATTTTTCTATCCCTATCCTATCCCTTCGCCGCGAGAGCATTCGCCAATCCTATCAAAGGAAGAGATTTTAGACAAAGGAACGAAGGATACTACATATGGCTTTTCGGGGAATGTTTTTCAAAACAGGCTTTCCTTTTTGAAAATACTTTCTTTTAAAACATTTTTGAAAAATATTTTCAAAACTTGTATCTAATTTGGTAACCTTCAGCTCTGATACCAAGTGTAACACCACACCTCCATTAAGGTCACTCACAAAGGGAATGCCTTAACTTCAGTGGAGCATTTTTGGTAAACAGACACAGAATATCACAAGATAGATATAAAAATTTTGCAGCGGAAAATAAATAACTTTATTAAATCACCAAAATACTTTGTTACATAATACCATGAGTCATAAAAATATTACAACAAAACACTTCTGTCTTATATCATCAGAGTGCATAGGTATTTAAAAGAAATCATCATTCCCCATATTAAAGAGCAAGCCATATAAGAGACAGAGACTCGAGCTATACTTCAGAAGTAGCTCCTAGAAGATGATATCCAAATCCTGACTAAACCTGGGTGTTCCCTCCCTGAGAACCTGGGGGGAAACGGAAGAAAAGAGGCGAAACAAACTAGGTCAGACATACGTCTGGTGAGTCCAGTAACTTTTAGCCAGTAAATAAATAAAGGTAAACATGATAGGCATACAAAGTGGATAAGAGGATTCACGGTACAGATGACAGGTATGACAGGGCAAATAAGGTAAGGTGTATGCATGATTCACTACTAACTACTCTGCATTATTACTAGTAAAATCAAGATGGGGTGATCCCTTCCACTAATGATAACGATGGTGGTAGTTTCGTGTATTCCTAGCTGCTGTCATAGGTGTCGCCTGCTCCTATCTCAACTAGTCTTACCCACTACCCTCTCTACTATAAATTGGTAGGCTTAGGGCATACGTCCGGGTATACCCGAAACACTACCCTAATCGATCGGCTCCCAACTCTGTAGATACCCTGTGCTAGTCCCACAACTAGGGGGTATCACTTCCCTAAAGTGGCAACCCAAGGTGTGCACAGTTATACCTACTGGTGTCATGGTCGTCTTGTCCCCCTCTGCCCGGCCCATGCACGCACATGTCCCCGGTCGGTTTACGCCACCCACACCATCCATCTCGTTTTGGATCTCTTACAATCAATCAGTAACCGTGCCCCTTCTCCGCCTAGTACGGAGTTCTTTACTTTGACACCCCTCTGGGTTACTGACTGAAACGGGTCCCACACAACATGATACAAGCTCTCCCCTATGTCTTGTATCCCCACTAGGTTTTCTACTGACTATGTATACCCTAAGGTGTCTTTAATTACATAGCCCTCAATCAGTTATGCGTACCTATAGGTGTCTTTAATACATAACTCTATCTATTCCCATTAGTTATGCGTACCCCTAAGGGTGTCTTTAATACATAACTTGACTATTTTGCCCCGGTTATGTATACCATTAGGTGTCTTTAATTACATAACCCTTTTTTAATGGTTAAGTTTGTGAGCCTATATATATTAATATTACCCACCTACCCTTCAGTTTTACTTAACCCTCCCACTGATTTAATCCTATTTATTTAATGGTTAAGTTTGTGGGCCTATATATATTAATATTACCCACCTACCCATCAATTGTACTTAACCCACCCACAATCCAACTCATTTTACTTAACCCTAACTTATGTCTATCATCATACAGTCCACATGTATTAAGTTAGGTTAAGTAGTCTTTTCTTATTACCATGTCCAATTATGGTTATATTGGTTAAGCTGGTTTTAACCCTTTCACTTAGTTTATGATTAGGTTCTTCTTAGTCCACAAATACATTGGTTAAGAGAATAACTCCCTAAGTACCAACCCCGAAGACCGAGATCAACATCGGATCGTTACCCAGAGAATCACTCACTCAACCAAACTTCTGTTTATCATCCATATTTGTCTTTAATCAGCATTACTTAATTATTGAGACACCTAATCGTATTTCACATGCCACCCAAGGCACCCACTTAATTCCACATGCCACCCAAGGCACCCACTTAACCCCTCATGTCCCACTACATGTTTATCTGGTTAAGTGTTTCTTAATTCATTAAGACCGTAACCTTATAAAGACCTCTCACATTAGACTGACATTTGTGGCAGCTGGATTTGTCGGGCGGGTCCGGGCAGTCTTACACCACAAAAGAGCCTAACCTCGTGTCTTTACAACTGTCACGCATTTAATTTATGCCTAAGACCTCCCACATTAGACTGGCATTTGTGGCAGCTGGATTTGTCGGGCGGGTCCGGGCAGTCTTACACCACAAAAGAGCCTAACCTCGTGTCTTAGACGATTAATTACTCCTAATTAATCAATCCCCAATTTGAATTAATTTCCCTATTCAAATTATCAATTAATTCCAAATTTAACTATGGCCATAATTGACGCAATTATGTCCATTTATTTATGGTATGTAAAATTATACCAATTATCACCACAAATTTATTTTATGCCATTTAAGGCATTTATGCCAATCTCAATATTAAATCTTTAGACTTTAATTGCTTAAACATTCCTCTTTTGATTAATTAAGTTAATTAATTAATCCATTCCTTTTTATAGGTGTCAATACCTATCTTATTAACAATTTGAATTTCCTATCCATAAATGGTCATATTCAAATTATACCATTTTTACCCAATTTTACCCATGTCATAATGGGTAATTATTTATATAATCACGCGTCCAATTTACATAATCACTATGTAAATTATGCCTATTACAAAATTCCCCTTTTTCCCCGTTTCTTAACTATCGTAACCGTTTGCGTTTTTGGCGTCATCGAGGCTACAAGGTAGCCTCGCCATAACAATAAAATAAAGGGAATGACAAGGTGATCGTCTTTAGTACAATTTTTGGCATAAGCATGACAAATAGGGAAAATGACATGATAACTTCACATATAATTATGATTCACCACATAATTAACAACTTGCATAGATTCAAGATTTTGCAACATAACAACTTGCATAGGTTCATGATTCTCAACATAATTAACAACTTATATAGGTTCATGTTTCACAACATAACAACTTGCATGATTCCTAACATAACCTCTTGCATAGGTGACTTACATAGGTTCTTGATTCATAACATAACAACTAGCATAGATTCATGAATTAACAACGTAACAACTTGCATAGGTTCATGAATTCATCACACAATAACTTGCATAGGTTCATAGTTTCTCAACATAATAACTTGCATAATTTCATGATTCACAATAATAAGAAACTTGCATCATTTCATGATTCACAACAATAAACTTGCATAACTACAAACAACATATACCCAAATCATAGTCTACCACGATTCACTTTTATTTATTTAAACCTAAAAGTGACTAGAACTCACCGAATAAGGGGTCTTGAGTTCTGGGATCTGAATTCTGTAATTGAATAGCGTTCCCTTGTTGTAGACAATTACGTTGTTGTAGTTTTAGGCTTGATTTGAATTGAATTGTTGTCTTTAATTTGCTTCTAGTTGGTGGCGGCTACTCTAGGGTTTAGAGTGACAACATGACGACCACTGATCTAATTTTGATTTGATTCTAGGGTTTGAGTCTACACATGTTTATATAGAATTTCAATTTAATTATAGCCGTCGGATGACCCTAGAGTTAACCACAACCATTCAGTCCAGATTAGAACTATCCAGAAACCCTAATGACTCATTAACTAGTCAGAAATGACTCAGCACTGACTCACTGTTCGAACCAGAGCCTCAGAAATCTGTGCAGATTTTTACCTCAGCCTGGGCGCACCTGCCAAGTGCGCCAGTGCAATATTGCATGGGCGCACTTCCCAAGTGCACCAGTGCAATTTTGTTTTGGTGCATTTCCCAAGTGTGCCAGTGCATTCTGGCCCGTTTCTGGTTTTTCTGCCTAACTTCGTTCGTCCATATCTTCTTCATACGGTATCTGTTTTACGCAAACTCGGACTCTATCTCAAGCAGAATTCCGAGATGAATGCAATGGAATGACCCGTTTCCCTTAATTCCCGCATTTGAAATTAAGTATTCTTAAATTTAGTTAATCTGATTATTCGAAAATTCGGGGTGTTACACCAAGTCACACAGCAATGTCAAGTAAAAAGGTGCAAACTTTTACAAGATCAAAAGCATAGTTGTATGTGTAACACCCCATAATTTTAAAATGGGACATAAGAGATAATTAAAGAATAATAATCTTTAAAAGAAGAATGGGTGAAACGGGTTACGCCATTGCGTTCATCTCAGAATTCTTCTTGAGATAGAGTCCGAGTTTGCGTGAATCGGACTCCGTATGAAGAACTTATGGAGGTTAGAAGTTTTCAAGTTTATGTAGAAATTAAATTAAATTAATAATTAAATAAATCGAGTTCGAAATTCAAATCTGCAGAGAAGGTTGGGCGGGAAAAGTCCCGCCATAGGGTGCCAACCACCCTAGGGGTGTCAACACAGGTGTCGACCCCCCATAGGGGTGTTGACATAGGTGTCGACCCCCTCCTCTTGTAAGGGTCGACTCCAGCGAACTAATCTGGATAGTGATGATTTTCTGAGGTGTTAGGGCATATGTGTCTTGTTCTAATTGGCTCTCTTAGGTTTGGATGGCTTTGATGACTCCTAGGTTGATCTAAAGGCCCATATTAATCCTAAGCTTCTATATAATCACCCCAAACCTCAACCCTAGACCTCACAGCCCTAAACTATGATGCCGTCATGTTGTTCACCTACAAACTAACGTAGCCGCCAACATAACAAATCAAATTCTAGATTAAAGATAAACGATAAGAGATAAAGATTCAAAGCCTAGGAATTGCGAAAAGGAATTCTAGAACAACAACGAACGAATCAACGCCTACATCAACGGATTATCTTAGCAATTTCAAAAATCAGATCCAAGAATTCAAGATCCGTTTTCTGTGAGTGCAGTTACTTTCACAAGATAATTGTTTAAACGTAATTGTGAGGAGCGATGAATTGGACTGTATGAAAATGATGGTAAATCATATAAAGTTTATGTCGTTGCAAACTATGTTTTGATTTATGCTTGATTTGATTTATTATATACAAGTTATGTTTTATGTTAATTCATATGCCTAATTACATATGCAAGTTATGTATGCAAGTTTGCTCGATCTATGCAAGTTATGAAAGATTATATGCAAGTCATGTTCATATATGTAAGATCATATTCTATATGTTTATATGTTTAGATCTACATGTTTATATGATTAGATCCATATCATTCCATATGTTTAGATCTACATGTGCATCTTGAATCGTGTAGTATACACTGTGGAGTGGAGCCTAATTGCGAGCCTAATGGAGTGGAAAAAGCAGGCACTGGGCATCAGTAGTATACACTGTGCATCTTGAATCGTGTCGGGTTGCCATCATGAGAATTGATACACCCCATGATGGGGATAACACAGGTATCTACGTACAAGCGGGGCCGAATGACACAATTAATGAATACATACAAGCGAGGTCGAATGACACAAGTAATAAATACATGCGAGTTAGGGAGCCGATCGAACGAGGAAGGTAGTGGGTACAACTCGTGGGGGTAGTAGCAAAAAGGGGCACCTACGATAGCAGCTAGGAGTACACGAAACTACCATTATCATGATTAGTAAGAGGTATCAACTTTTAGTATGGGACTAGTAAGGGTGTGGTGTAACTAGTAATGATACGGTGTTACTAGAATTGGTGCAGTGTAGTAATTATCCTGTAGTGATTAGAAGCGCAATCAATGTTATATCTTGTTCATCTTGTCTGCTTTGTCATGCCTGTTTATTCTACAGTCATTTCTTGCTTTCCAGTTTATGTTCTTGTCATGTTACTTTAATGAATATATTGTTAAAGTCACTGGACTCACCAGACTTATGTCTGACTTTGTTTTGCCTCTTTTCTTCCGTTCCCCCCCCCCCCCCCCAAGGTTCTTAGGGAGGAAATACTCAAGCTTAGTTCAGATATCTCTTTCTTCCAGCTTGAAGTGAAAGGTATATTGCTTGGCTTTGATTCTACGTATGGCATTTTTCTGTTGTGGATTATGACTTTAAAATTATGTACTCTGAAGGTTTTGTACAAGACTGATATTATGTACTTGATTTTGGTATTTGGAAATGTAATCAAACTTATTTCTGTTTCCCCTGCAATAAAATTACAAAATTTTCAAGTACTACTTTTCCTGTCTTGTAAAATTCCGTTCTGTTTACTTATAATGCTCCACGAAACTTAATGCATTCCCTTTGTGAGTGACATTAACGGACGTGGGGTGTTACAGTATGGAGCAGCACGAACCATATTTAAACAAACAAGGAGAAAGTTTTTTTTTTCAAAGTGAAGCTCAAACAAAGGCAGTAGCATGAATGACCAAGTTCATACATATGAACTAAAGACACAAATTTACAGGTTCATGCAAGCATATACACATGGCAATACATCAGGTTTGCATAAATGTTATATTCGCAAGGTCAAATATAATGCAAAGAAGCAACACAGTGAAGCAAATGCTTATCAAAGAAAAAGCTCAAGTGGATGCATGAATAAATAACTTGCTAACTATTTCAACATATTTCGAGCATTCTCAAGTTCATGGTTCAGAATTCATGATGCAATCGTATAAGCAGGTGGACAATTACAAGTAGGCATGTACATGTGATGCAAATGGACAGTACAACAGTACTCATGGCAACTTGCAACAAATTGGAAACTTTTAAAATGGTGCAAAGAATAGCATGGTTAAGATAGAGCAGCTCTCATTCATATATATATATATATATATATACATGATTTTTGCATGTGTGTGTATGCATTGATATGCAAAGCCATTTTACTATGTATATTGGAGTAGAAGCAAGAAAATTGGTGCAACAGTTTTTACAAGGCGCAGTGTACACATGGACTTGCCAAGTATGAATAGAAGTAGCAAGTCAAGGTGATAATGTGCAGCAGCTTGTGCATGAAGTAATATCAGTGAAGCAAGGGCCAAGGAATTTATCCAGAAATCAGTGCTTCCAGTTTTTAACAATAATGGGAAAGTTATTAATTTTAACATTTCCAGAAAATACTAAAAATCAGCAAGGATGTTTTAAGGATCTGCATGTAGGAAAAAATCAATGCAAAGTTTCCTGAAGTCATAAATTGAAACTTGGAAATTCAGATGAGCAATCAAAGTCATGTTTTGGTAAGATTTCAATTTTTGTTTCCTATTTTTCCATCCTCAATTTCGAATTATAATCCTTCCAATTATTTCCAAGAATCAAAAAAGCATTTAAAGAATTCTCTGAAATAAAATATATCACGAAACATGGTTGTGGCAAGGTCAATATGTGTTTCTAGATTTGGAAATCAATTTACAAATCCTAGGAGTCTGTTTCCATTTTTGAACAACACATTCTTAGTAATTCACCAATCATGCCAAAGGAAATCAATATCATTTCAAAAAAAACATTCCAGGTTTGCCCATTTTTTTAAGGGACAGACAATCGATTTTCTAAGGGCCACTAGCATTTCACAAATTCACGCACAAGCCAAAAGGGGAAATCAAAAAAATCAGATCAAATCATTCACGTGAAATCAGAGAAATGAATAGGATTTGATTATCCTATTTAAACCAATTTCATCACAGGCAAGAGTTGATTGGAAATCAAGGCGATATTTCACAGAGCAAACACTGAAAATCAAGTTCAAAGAACTCACAATTTTAAGAGGTTTTCGATCGATCCAGAAACCAAAGCAATCGACTAAAGCAAATCAATCGGAGCTTCAAATAAACCAAGAAGAATCACTATGACGTTGAGATTTGGGATCTTCTACAAAACCCTAGTCTTTGTTCTTTTTTCATCGGTCGCCATTTCTATTTGAAGAAACAAAAGAGTTCAGGTGAAATATTCTCAAATGGGCCGAACGAATTATGAAATGGGTTGAGTAGTTTTAAATTGAAAAGGGAGAATTATTTTCTTTTTAAAACTAGGGTTTTGCTTTTATTTTCGTATTGTTTTTGTATTTGATTTGTAAATTGTCCAAACAGTTTTCTAGAGTCTGTAAAATTCTAGGGGATTCAGTTAGGGGTTAACAGACAGTTTACTAGTGTCTATAAAACTAGGGGAAAATCTGGTCTAGTGGATATAGACTAGTCTAGGTTTTTTAGTGTAGGGTTAGTACAGGAGCAGGGAGTGCGAGTTTACATGGTCTTGTAAGCGGGATATGTTCTATCACCTAGTAGAAACCTTAGGAATGCAGCAGTAGGTAGGATTTTGCCGAAGCTGGCTGTATCTTGTGTCATTTACTTTCTACATTTTTATTTCTGCTGCATTCTGTGTTCTGTGATTTTTTAATATCCCGTAAAAACTGTGATAAACACTATTCACCCCCTCTAGGGTTAATCTAGATCCAATAGACCATTGGTCGACACCATAAGGGGGTGTGGACACCCATGTCAACACCTAGGTCGACACCCCCAGATCCGGGCCTGATACATTTCAGTGTACATGGGTTGAATTCTTGACCAGATTCGTAGAACCTATGCTATAAATAGGGGCCCATTCTCATTTTTTATTCACACAAAAAAATGGAGAACTAGATGCTACCTTTGCCCAAATTAAAGTAATGCTTTTCTTCTTCGACAATCAAGTTGTTCAAGTTTAGAGATCTATGATTCAACATATGCAATCCCTCTTCTATTTCTTAGATCTAATTATAGTGAGTCTATGTTAATTTTAGATCTAAATACACAAAAGTCAATCTTGATATGACTATAACTTGGATCCAAGCCTGTGACTATTTGAATCATATCAGATTTGCTATAACCTGTGTATTTAAGTTATTTTGACATGACTATGAACTAGATCTAAGCCTATACCTATTTATCATGTTAGACCTACCATTGCTAGTTAATCTAATTTATTTCTTAGATCTCATCATGCCTGTTTATGATGTCCCTACTATGTAAGAATCAGTTCTACTATCACATATTCGTCAAATTTGTTCCTATATGCCTATCTTGTCATTATGCCCAACTTTGTCACTATATGTTTATTAGTTGTTATGCCTATTTCTACCGCTATATGTCAATCTTGTTATTATGATCATTTCTGTCCTCTTCCCTTCTTCTTTTCCTTTTTTATTTTATAGTCAGGCTACCTTCGAGCCTATGCATGCCACTGAAATATGCGAACGCGTTAAATTGGGAATGAGAAGAAAATGTTAAAATTGGGGCATAACTTATATTGGGAAATTTGGGCATAAATTAAATGAAATACATGAATATGAATTTTGGGAATAAACCAAACTTTGATAAAAGATCTGAATTTAGGGCATACGATACATGATGAATATGACTTGGGAAAAAGGGGCATGAAAACCTATAATGACATAGGAAAAATTGGTTAATAATGGAAATGCCTAGAATAACAGTAATTAGAAACTGTAACCGCGCTTAGACACGAGGTTAGATTACACTTATGGTGGAAGTCTGTCCGAAACCGACCGGCATATCCAGCGATCACAAGTGGTGAATCTAATGTGAGGGGTCTAAGTGCAAAAACACGTGACATGCTAAGACACGAGGTTAAGCCCAACCTGTAGAAGAAGTCTACCTGGACCCGCTCGGCATATCCAGCATCCACAAATTGTAGATTTAATGTGGGAGGTCAAGTACATTATAACCATAAATGAATATGGTAATAAACTAGAATACTTAATCTAGTTGAATCCATAAGGATTGTATATGTTAACTTGAGTAGGGGTTAAGTAAAATTGTATAAAACAGTGGGGGGGTTAAGTATATCATGGGTTGATGGTTTTTTTTTTTTTTTGGAAAATGGGTAAATTTTTATTAAGGCTTATACAGCCCAAAAAGACAAGCCTTGTAGCATCCTACAAAGCTTCAAACAAATCCACACGTCGGCCCAAGGCCTACATACACATTTACACACTGCATAAGAAATCAAAACGCACTTTTCTTCTGCCACATTCTCCACATTTCAGAGAAAGGCGAATACCAAAAGTTAGGTCATGGCGGTTGGTAGCTACTTCCCTCAAATCGGCTTCCTCCCCTTAGATTCCTCCGATCCACTACTTGCGTCGCATCTCTTGCTTCTTCCTGGCTATCAGTAAGAGTTCTCCTTCTGGTTCTCTTATCTGTTAATTTAATGTCGATCCAATTCAGATAACTAACTTTACTTGTTGCATGTGTTGCTTGGTTGAACACTCTGGTGTTTCTCTCCCTCCAAATTGCCCAAATCGAAGAGGTGACGGCAATTTTATACATTTTGGCTTCCTCGTATTTCAGCTGCCTTAGAATGTTCAGGTAATTGACACATTGGCTTAATTGATACTCTCCATCTGGTATGTTAAGTTTATCTAAACAATTTTTCCACACCTTTTTAGTAAACTCGCACTCGAAAAATAAATGTTGATGGGATTTAGGTTCTTTGTTGCATAGAACACATACATTATTGTCAATATTACCCCATGCGTGTAGTCTATCTTTTGTGGGGAGTCTTCCTTGAACTGCTGTGTATGCTGTAGCAACCATTTTAGGGAAACTGACCCTGTCCCAAATAAATTCATGCCAAGCTTTTACCTGATGTTTCTTACGCGTAACTTCCCAAGCAGATCGTGTAGAAAATTCCTTATCGTGTTTCCAAGCCCAAATGTCTTCGTTTCTACTGAGAAACAAAGGCATGTACTTAATTTTGTTTTTGTTCACCTCATTACATGGCAAATTGGAACAGTTCCACCCACTTTCGTCAATAATGTCTGTGACTTTTTTCTAGACAACCGAAAGCCGAGTAGGTTCGCCAACCAACTAAGTCAATCAACGATTTACCATCAATCCAAGGGTCCTTCCACAAGTCAGTTGTGCTCCCATTAGCTATTTCTCTGTTGCAATTAGTGGCCAGTGTATATCTAACCTTCATGATTGGTTTCCATGTTGGGGATGAATTATTATCTGTGGCCATTTTCCAAAAATTGCCTCTAATGTATCTAGATCTCATCCACTTGGTTCATAAACCACAGGCTGTTATAATTTTCCAGCCTTATTTTAGTGTAAACGGGTCTCTCATTTCTCGTAAGTTGCGAAGCCCTACTCCACCTTCTTCTTCGGTTCGACATAAGTCCCCATAACTTATGTTGTGTAAGCTGCCTTTCCAAATAAACTCAGCACAGACTTTTCCTATTTTGTCAATTGATGCATCCGGTAACTGGAAGGTCTGAAACCAAAAATTCACCTTCGCTTGAATAACTATGTGCACTAATTTCACACGCCCCGCAAAAGATAGCAACTTTGAGCTCCAACCCTGCAGCCTATCCCTAATCTTCGTGATAAGATCTGCACACTCAGTGTTAGTAATTTTATTTGAAGATAGGGGCACACCAAGGTACTTGACTGGTAGGGACCCTTCCTGCACCTTCAAATTTGCTAAAATATCATCCTTCTTCGAGTTGAACTTGTTGAAATAGCATTTTGTTTTCATCTCATTCACTTTAAGCCCAACATACCTTTTCAGAGACTCAAAAATTCTTGTAATCACACGTGCAGCTTCATTGTTAGATTTAATACAAATGACAAGGTCATCTGCATATACTAAGTGGCTGATAATAGGCTGGAAATCAAAAATTGGTCTAATCTCTTTATTAAAGCACGCTATTTCCATTTGCAATGAGAAATATTCCATTGCGATTGCAAATAGGTAAGGGGAGAGCGGATCTCCTTGTCTAATCCCTCTAGTGCTACTCAAATGTCCTCTTGGCACATCATTTATAAGTATCGAGAAAGTGGGGGTAGTGCTGCATTCTTCTATCAATTCAGTAATTTTGTTAGGGAACCCCATACTTTTTAGCATATGAATAATAAATATTCGATTGATTTTATCATACGCTTTATGCAATTCCACTTTGAGGCAAAATTTATCTGTGCCCTTCTTATTAAAATTTCCGATTAATTCATGTGCCAACAAAGAATTATCAGAGATACTCCTACCTTTAATAAATGCACTTTGGCACTTTGCTATGAAATCCGGAAGAATGTAATTAATTCTATTGCAGATCACGTTCGTCAGAATTTTATATATTACATTGCAACATGCAATAGGCCTGTAGTCTTCAATTCTAGAAGGAGTTTCTTTTTTAGGAATGAGGCAAATAAAAGTGTGGTTTATTTCTATAAGAATTTTACCAGTGATGAAATCTTCCTGAATTGCATCTAACACATACTGTTTCAGGTCTTCCCAATGAACTTTGAAGAAAGCAGCACTCAGACCGTCGGGGCCGGGGCTGGCATCGTTGTGGATGTTGTCCAGAGCATCCCAGACTTCAGTAACAGTCACTGGATGATGCAGTTTCCTGCAGCCAGCAGAGTTCAGCAATCTTCGGCAGTGGACAATGGGTAATCCACTCTCGCTTTGATCATTGTATAAATATGAATAGTATTTAATGGCTTCTGCTTCCATCAATTGGTTATTATCTCTCGCTGTCCCATCCTGTTCAAAACATTGAAAATTAGCATTCAAATTTTTTATAATAGACATTTTTGTGTAAAAAAAAAATGGTGCATTCGTATCCTTCAGTAATCCATCTCTCCTTGGCCTTCTGCTTGAGTTCAATTGCTTTAATCTTCAAAGCATCCTTCAATTGCCCTTGTATATTGTAGTATGCTCTCCAACTATCGTCCTCCTCATTTTCTTCATCCAGTTTGTGCAGCATCTCTTCACATTGGTTTCGTAGCTGCGTATATTATTCTGCTCTTTTGGTCTGAGTCTATTCCACTCCTTCAAATTTGCCTTGGCCAATTTGAGGATGTGTATTAACTTGAAAAAGCAAGTCCCAGTCACCGGCAAAATTGCATTAAAATTCACTGCCTCCCCATATCCTTGAATCTGCGGCCATGAATTACAAAATCTAAACGGCTTTCCTTTAATACTTTCTTGTTTTTCAGTTAACATAATATGTAGAGGGCTATGATCACTTGTCGAATTAGTTCGAATTGTAACTGAAATGTCAGAAAACATGTTGATGCACTTAGAGTTCACAAGTACTCTATCAAGTTTACAAGAAATTTTCTTACATTCTCTACTTCTCCATGTATATTTCAGGCCTTTATGGACAGGTTCAAGCAGCCCTAAAGCAACAACACATGCATTGAACTCAACAAGCTGGGATACTTTAAGGGTAAGGCAACCCTTTTTTCATGATTTTTGAGAACTGCGTTAAAGTCCCCTATAGCCAACCATGGACCCTGTATGTTAGAACTAATACTCTTTATCTTGTTCCATAAATTGATGCGTTGTGATGCTAAGTTGCTCGCGTAAACAACAGTTACCATCATTAACAATCCCCCATGATTAGTCACTTTGATTATGATTTGTTGTTCGTCCTTATCTATGATTTGGGTAGACCAAATGTGTTTATTCCAAAGCAATAGGATCCTGCCTTTTTCACCCAAATCATTGTTGTTGAACGATTCCCAATCGTCACCCATACTGATTTCAAAGTATTTTACATTATCATCGTTAAACTTGTTCTCCAATATGCCCAGAATAGAAGGGGGTAATTCCCTCCTAAGATTAATGAGGTCTAATTTACGGGCATCGTTATTTAGACCTCTTACGTTCCAGCTGACTATAGACATTTGGAAGATTGGGAGTTGCTCCTCGTCTTCCTAGAGGTGGTTGCCTGCACGCTTGCAGCTGTGCCTCTTTCTTTACTTTTGAACTACTCATCATATTTTTCATTAGGTTTTGAGTATTTGTTTGTCATTGCCTTTTCTGCTGATGATTTCAATTCTACTTGCGACTGTTCATTTGCAGGTGGTACCTTTTCTGGTGATGTTGTACTTGCTTGGCCATCATCCTGCTTTTCTTAGGCCACAAGAGCTAGGCCCATCTTCCCAAGATTCGTCTGCTGGGCAGTAAACGGGCTTCTGTGTACTGGGATTGTTGTTTGTAAATTAATAGTAGTAGGGGCCCACAACATGTGACGTGGAAGCTACATGTTCCACCATTTTCTGTGTATAAGTGTCACTGGCTGTTGTTTTGTCTTTCGTTTGCCACACTTGCACGTGCTGCACAGGTTTAGCCACAACCACACACTGGTCATCAGAGTGCCCAAAGCACACACAATTACTGCACTTAGGAGGCATAGATTCATATTCTATCTCTTGTACATACACATTTCCTTTCCCATCTTTAGCACGCACTTGTCTCTTCAGTACATCACTTGCCTTGATGTCCACCAACACTCGAGCATAATTGAGTCTGGTGACCTTTCTAGTATTGTCGTCCATAGCCAACGGAGTACCCACTAGACTAGCAAGCTTACTAATACCTCTGGCATTCCAAAGTGTAAGATCCAGGTTTAGCATTTTTATCCACACTGGATGTGTCTCCAACATATCCCTCTCTAACCTCAGATTTGGTTCCCATTTTTTTATAAACACCAATTTACTGGCCATGAACCAGGGTCCTCCCTCTAACACTTTCGTACAATCCTCCGCATTATCAAATTTAATCAAGTAAAACCCATTTTCTCTTGCAAACACATTCCAGTTTCCTACTGGTTTCCATTCTCTTCTAATGAAGGCATTTAAGTGAACATAACAAGGGCGTTTACCCACCAAGTGTACATAAATCGCATTACCCCACAGGTTTTCAGCCTGCCTAAAGACCTCTTCATCCAGAACCGCGTATTCTCCATCTGCATCTTTTTTAGCTTCAAATCTCTCAACCCCTCCATTAATTTGAGTATTTCCAGTGATTGCATCGACCCATGTCCTTGCTTCAGTGTTAAAAAGTTTCTTGGGCCTTGTGGGCTTAGGGGTTTGGCAAAACCCTAGTCCAGATTTGGGATTAGCTGTTGGCGCATGCTGTCCACATTTCCTTCTCACTTTCGTCCATCCATCTTCATCATCCAGTTGTTTAGAAGTTCTAGGGTTCTCAACCCTATTGGGGACAACTGCCATTAATTCTTTTTTCCTTGGGGTTGGTGGGTAATATATATATATATATAAGGAGGGTTCCACTAAAACTCTTGTATTGCATGTGAACTCTCTCCCTTAATCTCCACCACCCATTTCCCCACTCATTCTCTCTCTTCCTACTAAGAAATAATATTGAAATGGGAAGAGAGAGAATGAGTGGGGAAATGGGTGGTGGAGATTAAGGGGGAGAGTTCACGTGCAATATAAAAGGTGTAGCGGAACCCTCCTCTCTCTCTCTCTTTATATATATATATATATATATATATATATATATGCCCACAAACTTAACATATGGGGTTGTGCAATCTTTTACTCTGGTATGGCATAACCTATGGAAAACCTAGTGGGATGCAAGCATAGGGGAAAGCTTGTATCATCTTGTGTGTGGGACCTGTTTCGGTCAGTAACCCATATATAGGTATCAAACGAGTACTCCGTACTAGGTCGGAGTCAGGGGACGCTTACCGGGCTGATTGTAAGAGATCCAAATGTGGGGGACGGTGTTGGCGGTGCATTCTAATGGGGCCATGTGCGTGCATGGGTCCGGTAGAGGAGGTTTAGACGCCGTGACACCTGTAGATATGGTTGTGCACATCCTGAAAACGAAGGGTTGCCACTTTAGGAAGTGATACATCCTACTGTGGGGCCAGCACAGGGTATCCATGGAGTAGGGAGCCGATCGATTGGGGTTCTAATTAGGGTACATCTAGACTTTGGTATGTTTAGGAGCTTGTTATTATCCTTAAGGGTAACTCCGGTATGTTGGGTTGCCTGTTGATTGTATGGGGTTAAACCTCTTAGTAGAAGTACGCCTAAGTTTACCATCTTATAGTTGTTGGGATCATCTCATTCTAGTTATACTAGTATTGGTGTAGAGAAAGAGAAAGTGCTAGAGAAGCGTAATACATTCTATCATGTTTATCCAGTTTACCATGTCATACCTGCCTTTTTATGGTGTTTTCTCTCTTATCCACTTTATACGCCTATCATGACACTTTTACTTGTTTATATGCTAAAAGTACCTAGACTCGCCAGACTTTATGTCTGACCTATTTTGTTTCCTCTTCTTTCTCTTCCGTTCCCCTCAGGTTCTTAGGGTGGGAATACTCAAGCTTGATCAGGACTCCGCTTTCATCTTGCTTGGAGCTGTTTTAGATATATGGCTTGATTTCATATCTCTCTACTATGGTTATGTTTTGGGGATTATGCTTCTTTTATTATTGTACTCTGATGTTCTAAGTACAAGACAGAAGTTTTAATGACGTCATGGGTTTTATGCATTTTAGACATATATGTAACCATGTTTTGAACAACGATGTTTTTTGCTTAGTAAAATTTTAAATTCCGCTCTATTTTATATCTGTCTTGTAATGTTTTTGTTTCTGTTTAACTATAACGCTTCACGAAACTTAATGCATTCTCTTAATGAGTGACATTAACAGACGTCGTCAAACGGTTTCTGTTTGACCAAAGGTGGTGTGGTTCTTCACACCATGATAGTTCACAATGCAAATGGTGGAAAGTCTGACAACGACGGTTTACCGCACTGCTTCTTTTCCACCACCGCTTAAAAATTAGGGTTTTTCCTTGTGTGCTTTGGGACCATTGATGTAAAAGGGGATAATCTCATCCACACAGTCTTCTCTTAAGTTATGAACTGGGGAGCAGGAAATTCATTATCCTATTTCTTACGCTCTAGTCATCTTTCTAAATTCTTTCCGATCATGTTCAACACTCATCACCGTAGTCTAACCCACTTGAAGATCCTTTCGTTCAAGTGCAATCTAAAATTTTTGTATTTTGGATTTCTATTGCACCATGCGTTTTAGGCTTACAAAATCATATGATGATAATTGCAAATTGCTACTTGGGCTTCGTTACAGAATAGTCTGTTCATGCTCTATGAAAGTGAAGTCTATGGACTGTACTTCAAGTTTGGTGTGTTGAAACTCATGAAAGACGAATGGCTGCACAACAACTCTACACAAATTGAAAAAGAATTAGTGTGATGTATAATGAAACGAGTAAGACTGAATTTTGTAATATATGAACTCTACAGGTTATGTTCTTGAATCTATGTGTTCTAGTCTTCTGTTATAAAATTTGACTTGGTGCAAAAAAAAGGACATTAACGGACGTGGGCTGTCACACTTGGTATTAAAGCTGAAGGTTACCAGATCGGATAAAAGATTTCGATAATTATTTTCAAAAAGGTTTTAAAAGAAAGCATTTCCAAAAGAAAAGTTTGTTTTGAAAAACATATGCCCCAAAGTCGTATGTAATATCTTTTTGATTCTCTATTTGAATACCTTTTCTTTTCAGCATGTCTGGGGAACTTAATATTCCTAAGGGCATTGCCATACCCAGCTGGTTCCGTAAGTATCTTGAGGCCACGATGCCCGTCGGTGGATAAGCAGACGTTCCTTCCCCAGCTGCACCTATTGTTCCTCATCCTCCTCCTCCACGAGCATATAATTTCTCTAAGATCTACAAAGATTTCTATGCTATGGGTGGAAAGCCATTCTGAGGAACCAAAACTTTCGTAGAATCAAGGAATTGGCTTAAATAGACGGAGGACGTGTTTGGAATTTTTGAAGTTGACGATCATAGGAAGATTCAGTTAGTCGCTCGGTTGTTGAAAGACGAGGCTTCATTCTGGTGGGAATTGATGCAAGCAGGGCGTCCAATGGAGACTTGGGATGATTTTCGGCAGAGGTTTGAAATGAAGTTTCTTTCTCAAGCCGAGAAAAGCATGCAAATGGAAAGGTTTCTAGCACTCAAACAAGGAGGCATGACTATCAAAGAGTATGTTAACAAATTCAACCGGTTGGCTAGGGTTAGGTTGGATCTAGTGGATACCCCGCATAAGAAAGCTTTGTGGTTTGCTAAAGGACTGAATGAACCCCGCCATAGGTTAGCTATATCCCATATTCCGATGGGAGCAAATTTTGAAAGGCTCGTTGATATGACATTGATGCATGAGGAAGATAAAGTTGAAAAAAAGAAGCTAATGTGAAGGAACACAAAACAATAAAGTATGGCCCAAGAAAGGACAGTAACAATAACAACAACAAAAGAAGGGCAGAAAGAATGACAAGGCTAAGGATCGCGAGGGTCATTTGATCAAGGATTGCAAAAGAAGGAAGTATGCTTGTTTCAGTTGTGGAGAGGTCGGACACCTTTTGAAGGAGTGCCCGAAAAAGCAAGGACAAGGTCAAAGGGCATGAGCTTCTGAAGGGCAGGTGCATGCTCTCGCGACCAGTGCTCCAGATCGAGGTAGGAAAGTTTTCATGGAAGGTCCGATTTCTCTTTCCAATCATCCTATTAGAACTCTTTTTGATTCTGGCGCTTCGCATTCTTTTATATATGATTTTGTGGTTGAGTCTTTGCACCTTAATACGAGTATGGTAGTAGATCCCGTTGTTGTCTCAAAACACATTGGTGGTATGACTCACTTGTCCATGATTTGTTGGGGCTTGAAAATAGTTAGGCGTCGAGATTGAGTGCAACGCATATGTGCTTGGTTTCATGGGTTATGGATTGATTCTAGGGATGGATTGGCTAGCCATGTATGGTGCCATTCTGGATGGTGAGAGGAGGGCCGTTATACTTTTGACTTGCCTTGTGAGGATCCTCGAGATTTTTTGTGACCCAAAAGGGTCTGTCATGCTTAGTTTCCTAGAGTCACTTTATGCATCTATCGATGATCTGCGGTCTGTACTATTAGTTCGTGAGTATTCTGATGTTTTTGATGAGGCTCGGGGATTACCTCCGAGGCACGAGATCGATTTTCGTATATACTTGGTGGATAATGCAAATCCAGTTGCATTGCTTGTGCGCCATATGGCTCCAAGGGAAAGGAGGGAGCTTAGCAAGCAAGTAGGGGAGCTACTTGGAAAAGGGTTTATTAGGCGAAGCATATCTGAATGGGGTATTCCGATGGTATTTGCAACTAAGTCGGATGGTTCGCTTCACTTATGTGTAGATTATAGAGAGTTGAATAAACTCACTAAGAAGAACAGGCACCCACTCCCGAGGATAGATGATCTGTTTGACCAGCTTGTTGGTGCATTAGTTTTTTCCCAGTTAGACTTGGCCATGGGGTTTCATTAGTTGAGTGTGGCTGAGGACAGTATAGACAAGACTGCTCTTAGGACTCCAGATGGTTTCTTTGAATGGCTTGTGATGCCTTTTGTGTTGACGAATGCACCCGCCTGTTTTGTTGATCTGATGAGTAGAGTGTTTCAGGAGTTTCTAAATAAATTTGTTGTGGTCTTTGTTGATGACATCGTAATTTTCTCAAAGATCATGGAAGAGCATGCCTTACATATAAAGGAGGTTTTGAAATCTCTACATGCGCATCAGCTTAAGGCGAAATTCTCCAAATGCTATTTTTAGAGAAAAGAGGTGAGATTTCTAGGGCGTGTGGTCTCTAAAGACGGGATAGCAGTAGATGTCGTGATGGTAGTTGCCATTCAAGATTGGTAAATCCCAAAGAATGCAACGGAGGTGAGAAGCTTTCTTGGATTGGCAGGCTATTATAGGAAGTTCATTAAGGACTTTACAAAGGTATCAGCCCCACTCACCAGGCTGACGAAGAAGAATCAGACGTTTTCGTGGGATATAGATTGTGATGTTGCTTTCCAACGATTGAAGAGGTCTCTGACAACAGCCCCAGTCTTGACCTTGCCCAATGGGAATAAAGTGTTTACAGTATACAATGATGCATATGGTACAAGGCTTGGTGCGGTTCTGATGCAAGAGGGAAGGGTAGTGTAACGACCCGGAATTTTGGGGCCAATTTAAAATTTTTATTTTAGAAATTTTAATGGATTTTAATGTTTAGAAATAATTTATTTTAAATAAGAATGACTAAAAATTTATTTTAAAACGAATAAATTTAATTTAATTATAAAAGGAGTTTAAAACAGCGCTGCAGTTTGAAAATTTGAATTTGAACTTTGACTGACTGTACAGGATTCATTTTAAGTCAGAATTGAACGAAATCAGAAATATTTAAATCTATTTAATCATATCTTTCCAACGAATCTGAAAAACTGAAATTCCGTTTTAAAAATCAAAAGTTATGGCCAATTCAATTTTTAGAAAAGTCGTTGTAGAATTTATATATATATTATCTAGGGCTCGAAAGACTACTTTTCACATATGAAGGAATTTCGACTCGAAACCACTTCCATTGAGTTCGGAATGACATTTCTGCATTGAAAAACAGTAAACACTTATATATTTTGAGTTTCGGGATTTATTTGTTTAAAAGTGTATTTTTAATGTAAAATATATTAGCCTTAAAAATAGTCATTTTTCAAACGACCTCGGTTTTCGACGAAACCACTTCCATTGGAACCGGAATGTCAAATTATTGCTAGATTTCAATTTTCATAATTTTTCGAATTAATATGTGAGCGTGGCAAAGGAAAACGTGTTTTGACTGTTTCAGTCAAATTTAATCGACTTGAAAATGACCATTTTTCCAACAGTCTCAGAATTCAACGAAATTAGTCTTGTTAGAACCGTATCATTGAAACATAGCTAGAAATAATTTTTCTGTAATTTTCTGAGTTAGTATGCATCCCCGGTAATTTAAAATGTACGTTTGAATTTAATAATTAAATGATTTATAATTGAATTTAAAGAAAAACATATCGTAACAGCCGAACTGGGTTACGAAACATATTCCATTGGGTCCGGGACGGGGTTTTTTAGCTAGGGCCAACACTCGTTGGGTTTGATTTGAAGTTCGTGATGATAAATTAGTATTTTAAAGTGAAAATTAAATTAAATATACTATTTAAAAGGGTATAAATACCATTGGTATACGCTACAGTAAAACCCTAACCCCATTCAAATGTTCAGAGCCGCTGCCCTAGTTTCTTCAATGGCCAGTATCATCCGAAAATTTTTCACTAATTAATTCCATCCTATCTCGAATCAATCCCTGAAACCAAAACAAACATTGAAGAGGAACTCATGATCTTCATTTCTATGCGGTTAAGATCGGGAATCGTGCTGTGTGGTTGGAGAAAATGGAGCACCAAGGCCCGTCATTTGAAGGTGTTTTCCCCGAGCCAGGGTCCACCGAGTTGCTTCGGGTTGGGGGCGAATGGGCGGCTTCCATTGGCGGTTCGACTGGGGTTAGGCAATGGGGGTCACGATGACCAGGGTGGCGACGGTGGTCAACTTTTCTGGTCGAGATTTTGGGTTCGGCTACAGGTCTAAACAATGTAGAAGAAACAGAAGGGGCGGTAGCGTTTCTGTTAAACGTTATAAAATGGTGATGGAAGAACTTAATTAATTATTTAATTTTCTTAATCTTACAATTAAAATTTAAAGCTGTGTAACTCATTCAAATCGAAACGAAATTGAACGGTTTCAGAAGCGATGGAATCGTGTAGAAGAACACTACAACATGAAGCTGACCAGCTCTGAAACAGAGCAAACCAGAATTTGGGAAAATATCCAATCTGAACTGTACCGAATCAAAAAGCGAGGTGAGATTTCTTCTTTTAAATAATTAATTAATTATTTAATTTATTTTCCATGAGACGATGAGATGTGTATAATTTAGATCTGTTATGTGATGATATTGTGGATGATTGTCTGTTTGTTTGTGATGTACGAACATAGATTTGTTCGTCAAAATATAGATCTGTATGCGTTGGTTAAAATAAATCATGTTTGTTCATATTTTGTTCAACAATATATATTAAACAAAAATGGATTTTCATATTTGTTGAATTGAATTATATTGTCAATTCAACATAAATAAAATAGAAATCACATATTTTTTATCAAACTTGAATTACAGAAATAAATATACATTTTTGGTCAAATTTGAATTAGAGAAATAAACATCCATTTTGGTCTGATTAAAAATTGGTTAGAAATATAAAGACAACATTTTATTTGAAATGTGTTATGCAAATAATAAGGGACATTCTTGATTAGAAGTTTGTTATGTGAAAAAAAATAAAAATAAAGAAACATATTTGTCAAAATATGCTTATAGAAATAAAAAGACCCATTTTTGGTCAAAACTAGATTAATGAAAGAAAATCGCATTTTTGGTTAAAATGTTTACATAGAATAAATTCAGCATCTTTGGTTAAAATGGTTGCATATAATAAAATCAGCATTTTTGGTTAAAATGTTTACATAGGATAAAAACATCATTCTTGGGTTAAAAGGTTTGCATAAAATAAAAACAGCATTTTTGGTTAGAAGGTTTACATAGATTAAAAATCACATTTTTGGCTGAGAAGGTTCATTTAAAATAAAATATCACATTTTGTAGAAAATGTACATTAGAATTAAAATCTCATTTTTAGTGTAAAATGTACATTAGAATAAATTGTCAATTTTGTAAAACATGATTAGTGAAAAATAAAATAACATTTTTGTTCATTTCATTGTAAAGAATATACATATGATTAAAAGGACATTTCTTTGTAAAGAATATACATATGATTAAAAGGACATTTCATTGTAAAGAATATACATATGATTAAAAGGACATTTAATTGTAAAGAATATACATATGGTAAAAAGGACATTTCATTGTAAAGAATATACATATGATAAAAAGGCATTTTATTGTAAAGAATATACATATGATTAAAAGGACATTTCATGTTAAAGAATATACATCAGGTTAAAGTAGCACTGTTGATTAAGAAATGTATATTAGACAGAAATAACATTTTCATATAAATGTTACATTAGAAAAAGAAGGAACATTTTCATATAAATGCTGCATTAGATTGGAAATGCCATTTGAGACAAAATGTGTGTTAGTATGAAAATCAAATTTTAATAGAAATGTTCATTTGGTCTAAAAACACCATTTTTATTTAGAATGTGAATATAGAATAAAAAGGCCATTTTTTTATAATGTAATAAAAGAGAAGAGAAAAGTTGCATTTATCATAATGTAATTAAAGGAGATAAAGTTACATTTTTAATAATGAATAAAGGAGAATAGAAAGGTTACATTTTTCATAATGTAATAAAAGAGATAGAAAATTACATTTTTTTTTATAATGTAATAAGAGGATAGAAAAGACTACACTTTAATAAGAATGATAATAGAAATAAAAGATCACATTTTTGTGAAAGAATGATTATAGGAATAAAGATATCATTTTTGTGAAAACATGATTATAGTAAGAATTCATTCAATTTGTCACTTTAGAAAAATGAATAAGAATGCAGTAAAGATGGACATTTTTGTCACTTCACAAGAATGAAAATAAAGATGTACATTTTTGTTAATTTGAATATAGAATACATTTTTTTTAGAAAAATGTAATTTGAATATAGAATACATTTTTTTTAGAAAAATGTAATTTGAATATAGAATACATTTTTGTTAGAAAAATGTAATTTGAAAAAAGAATACATTTTTGTTAGAAAAATGTAATTTGAATAAAGAATACATTTTTGTTAGAAAAATGTAATTTGAATATAGAATACATTTTTGTTAGAAAAATGTAATTAGAATATAGAATACATTGTTGTTAGAAAATGTAATTAGAATAAAGAATACATTTTTGTTAGAAAATGAAATTAGAATTAAAAAGTACATTTTTGTTAGAAAATGTAAATTAGAATAAAAGTGGACATTTTTGTCACACTTAAAAGAATGTGACTAAAATATTCACTTTTGGTCACTTAAAGGATTTCACCAAAATATCCATTTATACTGTTGGTCATTGAAAAAGGATTACACAAAGATAGGAAAGTTAATATTTTTATTTGTCGATTAGTCACAATAAAAAGATCATGTGTTAAAAATATGATGTTAGGGATGGCTTGGAATATATGTATGTGTTGATGAAGTGTTTGATTTATTTAATATAATGTTAGTGTATTCAAAACTGAATATACACTTCCATTTACAAGTCATCCGACTTATTTTTGTGATTGGGTCGATAATTTTACACATCGCCCAAGTGCACAAATAACTTGTTATTTGTTTGTTGGATGAAACCCCACACGGGTATTGGGATGATATTGGATACACACTAATCCTGATGTTAGATTATCTGTCAATCGATGGATTGACAGTCTGTGATGAGCGTCAGTTATTTACTTTAATGCTCACACAGTTATAGATTCCACTTTGGTCGTCATTTGGATGTTTGATAATTATTTATCATGATTGTCGATTCCATACAAAATATATGGTTGTTGGCTGAGTCACATTCCAATAAAGAATATTCTAGGAAAAGAATATTTTAGAAAAAGAATATATTTTTAGAAAATATATTTTTATTGAAATAAGCTAGGTATTAAATTTAGATTTAATGAGTTTTCCAATTTTTTAAGATTTAATTGAAGTTAAATTAAATAAATTAGATTTTGGGTTGTGTGAATAGCGTCTTAAATAACACTGTTCTTAAACCCCATAAGAAAAGAATAATCTTTTAATTTAGATTATTAAAGTTTTCATTTAGTAATTGAAATAAGATGAAGTGTGAGTAAGGTTTATTGTGAACCATGTATTTAAGTGACATGTGTTATTTAACCCGACTAACGATGAAAATATGATTTTGAATTTATTAATCTTTTATTAAGATTCAAATGGGGATTTTCACAAAGGTAAAGTTTTCCAATTTAATACATTAAATGGGAATTGAATAGAATTCGAATAAATTATAACTGAGATAAGCTTCTGTAAAAGAAGACCGATACTACATATGGAATTTAAGAGGCCTTGCCGTTATTCCATTTATATTATTGGTTGGATACAGAAATTTATAACGATTATATATCGATTTGATTTCTGTGAAGATTCCATATTTTATGGAAGGCGATTTTGGGTTTACCGTGAACTATGTTTTTAAATGACATTAGTTCTTTAACCCAGTTAAGAATAAGATTTATCTCTTGAATCTAAAGAATCATTTAATAATGATTTTTGATATTTAAAACCAAATGGTGTTTTGAATAAATCTTTAAAAGAAAGATTAAGAGTAAATATAAGGAATTTATCTTTGATAGAATAATTGGAATATTTTATTTAAAGGAATATTCTGAATTGGAATGAGACGTTAGACTTGCTTTTATAGTACTTGATTTTTAATTATAAAATACGTGAGTTATTCGGAAAGACCGGATTTAACCCATTCTGAATAATCTCTATGACGATGAAGAGTCGAAGATGAAGACGGTGGTTGAAGACCGACGATCTTCACATCGAATGGATGTGTTGCTACAGAGACCCTGATGGGAGTAGCTACCTTGAAGGGGCTTCAGTGGTGGCCGTCCGGACTATTGTTGATTGTTTGGATTTGGTTTTCGCTCAGACCCAGAGCATAAGCTAATAAATGGATGCGTGTCTGACATTGGATTTCGTTCCATGTGAATTAAATCGATTTCTGTTAATGTATGTCTGTTTGGTGGTGGAGGATTTATTCTCTACTTAACACCCTGGTATATATTAATAGTGATTGATCGCATGGCGTGAATTGTCAATGTGGCACGCCAAGATGCAATTGATCAAGGCTTTTGTTGAAAAGCAGGGCCTTGTGGGATGATCAAAGCATAGCCTATTACAGCATAGCTTTGTGTATATCATGACTTCGCGAGCCTCACACCCCGGTATGAGTCAAAAACGGGATATGGACCGTAGGGAGTGCACACGTTTCTTTCTAGCTAGGGGTAGTGTCAGTGCTTTAACACGGCCTGGCATTTTACTTATGTGGATGATGGATTTTGAGGCGCCTCGGATTTTTATAGGCCGATAGTGGTCATATTATAGGTTCAAAGGTACCGGGAAACGTGTGTTCAGGCATAACCAATCCACTGCCGATAGGCGGGGACCGGCCCTACCGGTCTAAGGGTTCACTGCGGGGGATCCTGAGGCATTTGCTAGAGTGTCTCGAATCGGAGAGGAGCTTGCCCCTAGCCTCGACTCATGATGGAAAACCAACTTCCAACACGACCTTGCGGTTTTGATTGTAGAACTAGTATGGCGACATGATATATGGTACCCATGCTGTCTAGGATTGATACATTATGATAGAAATGTTTTATTTAAAACATATACACACTAATATTAAATCCGCTTTATCGTATCAAGCGTCTTTTGACCATTATAAGGTAAAACCCTATCCTCCGGTTTGCGTTGCATTGTGTGATGGGTCTTGGGTCTTATAATGTTTTCATTTTTCTAAAAAAAAAAACCATTGCGTTGTTTAACGATTTACTTTATTTTATGCACTGGCAATCCAATGGAGTAAACCCGTTCCGCGTTAGCGGCATGGTCCTATGATTAGCCTTATTATTAGATAGTTAAGTTAAGATTTCTCATACCAATCCCATGACTGACCTGTAGTTTGTTTCACTGGCAAACTCGGGTGCCCTTATTTTCCATACGGGCAGTCGAGTAGCTTTTTGCAGATATTTACGGGATCCTGGCTTACAGCTGAAGCGGTATTCAGAAAGCTCTGTATCCGTGTATTCCTTTCAGTTGTATATTTGTAATATTTTTCCGTTGCTATTTAAGTGTAATTTACATCTCTGATATTATTGTATTTTTATTGTGTAATAAGTATTCGTACTCTATAATATTCTTGTACTCTGATGTAATTGTTGTAATCAGCAATAAAATGTTCTTCAGTTTACGTTCTGATGTGTGTTGTTCTCAAAGCAATCCATGCTTTCCTTTACTGGGAAGTTTGGGTCGTCACAGGTAGTATGTTATGGGGATAGACAGCTAAGAGTCCATGAGAAGAACTACCCTACCCATGATTTAGAGCTAGCTGCCATAGTATACGCGCTTAAGTCTTGGCGCCATTATTTTCTTAGAGAGAATTTTGAGTTGTACACCGATCATAAATCTCTCAAGTACTTATTCTCGCACAAGGATCTTAATTTAAGGCAACCAAGGTGGATGGAGTTCCTAGCATCCTATGACTTCGAGATTGCTTACACCCCTGGTAAGGGTAATGTGGTGGCAGACGCATGAGTAGGCAGAGGATGGCCTTAAGTCCTCTGTTCGTGGAGAGGAAAAGCTTGGAGTTTATATCGACTTTTGACTTTAGACCCTCCACCGAGTTTTTTCCTGACTTATTAGCATCACTGGATGTGCGACCTACTCTTATGGATTAGATAGGAGCCTCGCAGCGAGAGGATCCATAGATTTTAGACATCTTGGATAGGCTCAGTAAAGGGGAGACTTCTAGTCATCTCAGTAGATATTCCACAGAAAATAGTGGGTGGTTGCGACGAGATGGAAGGCTTTGTGTTCCCCAAGTAGGGAGTTTGTTGAAAACATTCCTTGAGGAAGCCCATCATTCTAAGATGACTATTCATCCAGGTGTTGATAAGATATATAAAGATATGAAGAGGGTTTTCTTTTGGGCTCGGATGAAGAAAGATGTGGCGGAGTTTGTTTCTCAATGTTTGATTTGCCAGTAAGTCAAAGTTGAGCAAAAGAAGCCCGGTGGTTTACTTCATCCTTTGGAGGTCCCACAATGGAAGTGGGAGAGCGTTTCTATGGATTTCATATATGGTTTGCCTAGATCAAAGAAAGGCAACACCAATATTTGGGTGGTAGTAGACAGACTTACTAATAGCGCTCATTTCATTCCAGTTAAGAGTAAGAGGACGACAGCATGGTTGGCAGCATTTATGTTCGTGAGATAGTCCGTCTTCATGGAGTACCTTCCAGTATCGTAAGTGATCGTGATTCCATTTTCACCAGTGAATTTTGGAGGAGAATGCAAGAAGCATTAGGTACACAGTTGTGCTTGAGCACCACTTATCACCCTCAGACCGATGAACAGACGGAAAGGGTAAATAGAGTTCCTAAGGATCTTTTAAGATTGTATATCCTAGACTTTGGAGGGACTTGGGAAGAACATCTTCCTTTAGTAGAGTTCCCCTACAACAACAGTTATCAAGCTAGCATTGGCATGGCACCCTCCGAAGCATTATACGGATGACCCTATAGATCACTGACTTTTTGGTGGGAGTCTACAGAAAGACTTCTACTTGGACCAGATATGGTTAAAGAAACTTTCGAAATGGTTGATCTTAGTAGACATTGAATGAAGACAGCTCAGTATAGGCAGAAATCCTACGTAGATAGGAGAAGGACCAACATTGAATTTGAGGTGGGAGACATGGTTTTCATTAAGATATCACCATTAAGAAATGTGGTTCGCTTTGGATTTGTAGGGAAATTGGCACCAAGATTTGTAGGGCCATTTCCCATAATAGAAAGGATTGGCCAAATGGCCTATAGAGTAAAGCTACCAGAAAGACTATCCGGTGTTCACGATGTTTTCCACGTTTCTCATTTGCGGAAGTGCTTGCATGATACCGCAGAAGTAGTTGAGCCAAGTATATTGGAAAAAGTAGAGGTGGAACGGGAGGCGACAGATAGACAAGTTCCTACCCGGGTTCTTGGATCAGAAGTTAATAAGCTACGCAACCGAGAAGTCAATTTGATGAAAGTTCAGTAGGGAGATAACCCAGAGGATGCAACTTGGGAGACCGAAGACAAGATTCGCGCTTCGTACCCTTTCCTTTTCAAGGGTATGTCCTTAACTTCTTTTCCAAAGCTTTTGTTTATGCTTGTTTCTATCATTTAAGTATATCTTATCAATCGAATTTTTGACCTTTAGGTAGGAATCCCATGAATATGAACATGTGTTTGAGACATGTTGTAATGACCCGCATTTCTGACCGTTGAATAATTAATTTATTTAATTATTTAAATATCGTTTTGGCGATATCGATAACTGGAATTAAAACAATGTTGAATATTTAATTGATAATTATAATATAATAATATATTATAATGTCGAAATAGTCAAAATAGCTAAATTCACAATATAGTGTGAATTGGATTATATATAAGGTATAATTTAGTTTGGAATTGAATTTGAATAACGAATATATTTTATAAACAGCAGTTTGAACGTGGAATTTTAATATAATTGAAATAGAGCTCGAAATGGCGCTGTAGTTCGCTATTTGGCGATTTGAACTTCAACGGAATGTACAGGATTCGTTTTAAGCCGGATTTCTGTGAAACGAGAAACGTGTGGAGCTGGTGGAGTATATCTTTCTAGTGGAAGAGAAAAATCGGGATTTCGTCGTGTAGATTTTGAGATATGCCCAAATCAAATTTTGAAATAGTCGCTATAGAATCGTTTATCGACCGTAACAGTTTATTCGATATAACTAGATATCGGGTTTGAATTTAGACAAGGTTCTTTTGGGAAGTAGTGATAATTTAATTTTTAGAATTTTACTGTAATTTTTAATTAATTTAATAAGCAACTTTTTATTTGGAGTATTTTGCACCCTGTATCAGCGATTTTGGGATTTCACAGAATAAGTCAATCTACCGGTATTATTATATTTTTGGAACGGAGGCACCGAGCTCGATACGACCGTATACTCATTTCTGTCTATAGCTGTCGGACATGAATAAAATCTTACGTAAGACGGTATACTAGAACTTAAACAAATATGTGTTTATAGGTGGAGAGCATTTGTTACACATCAACATACACCCAGATAAATGTAAAACGTGGACTCACAAATAGCCTAAGCTAAGCTAAAAACGTGGACATCTATATATCATAAAAAAAGGACAAACGTGGACAACTATATATCATAAAAGGGGGGGGGGAACGTGGACATCTCAGGGAACACAAAACCAAACTTTAAAATAAATAAAACTCAACCTGCTATCCATTTAAAACGTGAAAAAGGATCCAAGAGACAAGAGAACCGCAAACAAAACTAAAACAAAAGGTTCGAAATGTTTTCGTTGTTCTATTTTTACAGCGCCGCCTAAGACCGAGTTCACTTCTATGCTGCAGGCGGGTGGACGAACTCGTGGAGGAGTGGGGTATTGGTGAAGCAGCAGGACGTTGGTGTGTCTATTGTGCGGGTTTCAGTACGTGGAAAGGAGAAACATGGGGTAGAGGAAGTGAAGAGGGTGAGTTCGGTGATGGTGTTAGGTATTTCCGTGAAGGACAATGGAGTTTGGGAAGTCACAGTATGGAGTTGAGGAGGAATACTTGTCTGTTGGTGGCGGAAGATGGTGAGGAAATGTTTAACGCAACCTGATCATGTTTTAAAGCATGATTTAAGAAGATTTGAGGGTTAATTATTAATTTGGGTTATTTCCTATTTAGTTTAAATGATGGAGAATCAAACTGCAGGATCAAGTTATAGGGAGCAGGTATGAGGATTTGTAATACTGTGAGTGATATAGCAGTGCGAGTTTCATATGAATAGTTAGAGCAGTTCCTGTATGTGGAAGGAGTGGTGGGTTTTATCTGAGTTTTGTTGAAGGATAGAGGAGCGGTGGAGGTTTAATACGTCGGCTATAGTGTTAGATGAAATACTGGAGCGTTGGAGTGAACTGTCGATTGGGGAAGAAGGAACTTAAACCGGGTTTATGATGGGCCGGGAGAGGAAAGGGAATCAGACGAAACAAGATCCGACAGGATCATATGGACAGACATTCCACACTGGAACTGATTTGGAATGTAATTGAGCTGGTTACAATTTATGGCGAACTAAATTGTCCGACTGAGTCGAATAACGCAAACCGTTATTCAACGGTTAACGCGCAATGTGAGTAAAACTCACTAACTCTCCTCAATTTATATTTTTATATAAATTGTACTTTATTTATTGACTGCTGTATATTGATTGTTAAACTGGACTGTTAAATAGATTTGATTGAAAACGTAGTTATAGTTAATCTATGTACTGTTAATCAAATATGGTTCTGTATTACAGGATATTTCATTTCAAAATGAAATATGATATATATTATATTAGGTAACATCTGTGGATACAGGGAGACAGGTTGGAGGAATCCGACTGGATTCCTCAACAATTATTTTACTGTTTTCATATATAGTGTTATATGGTGTGTTATATAATCTGTTCTGGATTATGTGTGTTAGAATGATATTAATCATTGTTATTCGATATTTTACATATCATAAGAAACCCTGAGTTGTGAAATGGAATATTTCAATGTATTTTGAAATAAAGGAATTTTATAAAATCAACCGATTTTATAAAAGGAAACAATTTGAAAATAGAGTATTTATAAAACGAACACGGTTTTATAAAAGGAAATTATATATAAAACAAATAGAAGTTATAAATAGGAAATATTTGTAACGGTAAATAGAAGTTGTAAATAGGAAATATTTGTAACGGTAAATAGAAGTTGTAAATAGGAAATATTTGTAACGGTAAATAGAAGTTGTAAATAGAGAATATTTGTAACGGTAAGTAAACGTTATAAAAAGGAAATAGTTGTAACGGAAAACGTAGTTTATCAAAAGGGGTTAATCAAACGTAGTTTATCAAAAGGGGTTAATCAAACGTAGTTTATCAAAAGGGGTTAATCAAACGTAGTTTATCAAAAGGGGTTAATCAAACGTAGTTTATCAAAAGGGGTTAATCAAACGTAGTTTATCAAAAGGAGTTAATCAAACGTAGTTTATCAAAAGGGGTTAATCAAACGTAGTTTATCAAAAGGGGTTAATCAAACGTAGTTTATCAAAAGGAGTTAATCAAACGTAGTTTATCAAAAGGAGTTAATCAAACGTAGTTTATCAAAAGGAGTTAATCAAACGTAGTTTATCAAAAGGGGTTAATCAAATGTAGTTTATCAAAAGGAGTTAATCAAATGTAGTTTATCAAAAAGGGGTTAATCAAACGTAGTTTATCAAAAGGAGTTAATCAAACGTAGTTTATGAAAAGGGGTTAATCGGATATAGAAATTAAGAAGTGAAGTTAAACAATATTAGAAACTGACTAGAGATTGGTAAGTTGAATAGTTTTCTGAGTGTTGATCTGATGTTGGTTTCGGCCTTCGGGGTTTATACTTAGAGAATTGTTCTCTTACTAGTTTACAGTTAGGGACTAATAGTTGTGGAATGATAGTGATGCGCAAATGAGGATTGGAAATGTTTTCCAATGTTGAAAATGTATTTTTTCTAGTTTTAGAAAATAAGGAAATATGAATATATATATATATATGTGATTGATGATTGGATCGATAATTCCATTTGGAATTAAGATCGTTGTTTGTACACCGACATATTTTCATTTGATAGTTAAATCACAGACTATCGAAGTTTTGACCATTTTACGTTGTCAATATGGAGAGACCGGTTGGATTATTATCCGAAGAACTACTCCGTATCGCATAAGCGTTGTGATCAAATACGATGAAGAAATTGAAGACGGAGTAAAGTGCAAGGGCTGTCCTGTTTACAGAATAGTGCCTTCGGTTTCGTTCAGTCCCAGAACGAACGTATATGGACGAATGTCTGACAGAGTATTTCCAATGATCGAATGGGTTGGACTGTACAAATATATATGGTGGCCAACGGATTTATTCCCTTCGCATAATATCCAGAATCTATTTGTGCAGATCCAACTAAATGATTTACGGATCTGATAATGTGGCATTCAAAGTGATCGTGTTATAAATGAATGGAAAGTAAGCGTAGCTTCTAGCCTCATCAACCGATAAATGACAGAAATCGGGCAGGCAGCATGGCTAAGTCGGTCGCACCGAAGTAGGGTGTATAATCACCTATCTAGAGAATATTCATTTGCTTCTTAAATCTATCAATGCTGTCCCATATATATATATACGGGAACGGTTGCTGATCCCAACCGTTGGTGATGTACATTCGATACACTCAAGCGAAATGAGTGGTCGGTCATGTGTGGCTGAGTTGCAAGATGTTCTTGTTGAACTCCAGTGTATAGTTCCTAGAGTACACTGATCGGAAGGTGGATCCATACCTTGTCATAGTTGGAAATCCATTACCCAATACATGCTTGCGGTTTTGATTGTATACTATATATGTAGAACGTGAGATGAAAGCGTTTCTACTAGTTGATATCTATTTGTACATAGACATTATTATAATATCAAAAGGTTTTTGATATAAAGATATTTTGGATTCTCATAAGGGAAAAACCCGTTCCGTTATGCGGCGTGGTCTTATGAGATATCGTTTACTTGTTCAAACTGTTTTAAAATGTTTTACTCATACCAGTCCCATGATTGACCCGGAGTTTACTTTGTTGTTTTCCCTAAACTCTTGGGTGCCTAAATTTGTACGGGCAGTCAAGTAGTCGGGATTTACAGATGCACTTGGAGAGCTTGGAGCAGGAGGCTTCAGCAGTCGATAGCTATTATTTATTCCGTTGTGATGTTATATGTTGTACTCTGAAAATGGTATGTATAACCAGTTATAACTTTGTATTTCAAAAGTTATGTTATATTTTATTCGTTCCGCTGTGAGATTCGTGTTACTCTGATGTTGTTGTTGTTGTCTTCTTCTTCTTCTATTCTAAGTTTCTATCTTATCTATCCTCACCCTCTATCTTCTTTCTATTAGTTTCTTGAATTTCTAGTGCAATTTGGGGTTGGACTTGTGTTATTTAGTCAGCTCAAATTGGACTGGATTTTCGGGTCACTACATTTGGTATCAGAGCATTGGTTTAGTTAATACCTTGGCTCTGTGGCGTGATTCAGTAGAGATGGGATTAGTAATATCCTAGACTGAGTTTGAGTGTATATATACGAGTGAACGTATTTGTTAGTTAATATAAAATGATTTTATATTGTGGAGACTCATTGGTTGAGTGGCTTATAAATTCTGGTCGATCAGTTTGATCCACTGTATCGGTAGGAGTTTTATAAACACTTGAACACGATGAACCGACATGGTATGTTTTGAAATTAACATAGTATAATTGGTTGTGATGGTTGTTATTATAATCGAGTAAGATTATAAAAGTGAATAGTTATAAATAACCAATCAGAATTCATATAAGTAAGTATATGAAATAAGTTGAATTAAATCTGAATTTAAATCAGAATTGGAATTAAAATAAGGAAATTTTAAGTTCCTGGGAGATTTTGAAATGTTTTCAAAATGAAAGTGTTTAGAAATGATTTTCGAAAGTGATATAGTATTGAACTCACTTCGATCGCTGGAAAATAATTCTGATGAGTGCGGCCGCATCATCAGTGTCATTTTCGAGTTTCTAAAGTGACGGATTACTACCAAAGATTTTGTTTTGACATTGTTTTGCAAAAACAAGTTATTCAGGAATTCGAAGGATTTTGAATTGTTATTGTGATTTCAAGTGATTTGAATAAACACAGGGATTTGAAATTTGAAATCTAAATTTAAATTATGAAGTTAAATGGGTTAAAATAGTGAAAGTGAATAATAAATTTGAATTTAACTTGAACTAAGTTAAATTAAAACTAGATTGGATTATAGAAATTAAAACTGGATTGAACTAATCTGAATGAAATTAAGTTGATAAACCAAAAGTTTGAAATTTGATATTGGAGTTTAAATGAAATTCGACTTAAGTATAAGCGAATGGTTTGAGTTGAGGATATAAACTAATCGAAGTTAGATTAGTATGACATTGGTATATGCAGGGTGTTAATCGATGGAAATGATATAATGGTAGGCCCGACAAAAAGGTACAAGTTTATATTTCATATGAGTTTGAGATTTTGATGAGTCGAATTGGCAAGCCGCTTGGCTGTTTGATTTTCTTTTGGGTTGGAGAAGGCCTAGAGAGGCGAGTTGAAGTTTTACCGATAGGGCTATACAAAGGAGGTTATGGCGAAATTTTCCGAAAAGTTAAGGTGTTAGAAAATTTTCAGAATTTTTGAAAATTTAGCTAGTCGGAATGAATTAATATTTTAGTCGATATTAATTGGTTCAATTGAAACCGAAGATAAGAGGTAAACAGATATATTTTTACCCAGTAGATAGGGTCGTCCACTACCTTAGCAATTTCGAGGACGAAATTATTTTAAGGGGGAAAGATTGTAATGACCCGCATTTCTGACCGTTGAATAATTAATTTATTTAATTATTTAAATATCGTTTTGGCGATATCGATAACTGGAATTAAAACAATGTTGAATATTTAATTGATAATTATAATATAATAATATATTATAATGTCGAAATAGTCAAAATAGCTAAATTCACAATATAGTGTGAATTGGATTATATATAAGGTATAATTTAGTTTGGAATTGAATTTGAATAACGAATATATTTTATAAACAGCAGTTTGAACGTGGAATTTTAATATAATTGAAATAGAGCTCGAAATGGCGCTGTAGTTCGCTATTTGGCGATTTGAACTTCAACGGAATGTACAGGATTCGTTTTAAGCCGGATTTCTGTGAAACGAGAAACGTGTGGAGCTGGTGGAGTATATCTTTCTAGTGGAAGAGAAAAATCGGGATTTCGTCGTGTAGATTTTGAGATATGCCCAAATCAAATTTTGAAATAGTCGCTATAGAATCGTTTATCGACCGTAACAGTTTATTCGATATAACTAGATATCGGGTTTGAATTTAGACAAGGTTCTTTTGGGAAGTAGTGATAATTTAATTTTTAGAATTTTACTGTAATTTTTAATTAATTTAATAAGCAACTTTTTATTTGGAGTATTTTGCACCCTGTATCAGCGATTTTGGGATTTCACAGAATAAGTCAATCTACCGGTATTATTATATTTTTGGAACGGAGGCACCGAGCTCGATACGACCGTATACTCATTTCTGTCTATAGCTGTCGGACATGAATAAAATCTTACGTAAGACGGTATACTAGAACTTAAACAAATATGTGTTTATAGGTGGAGAGCATTTGTTACACATCAACATACACCCAGATAAATGTAAAACGTGGACTCACAAATAGCCTAAGCTAAGCTAAAAACGTGGACATCTATATATCATAAAAAAAGGACAAACGTGGACAACTATATATCATAAAAGGGGGGGGAACGTGGACATCTCAGGGAACACAAAACCAAACTTTAAAATAAATAAAACTCAACCTGCTATCCATTTAAAACGTGAAAAAGGATCCGAGAGACAAGAGAACCGCAAACAAAACTAAAACAAAAGGTTCGAAATGTTTTCGCTGTTCTATTTTTACAGCGCCGCCTAAGACCGAGTTCACTTCTATGCTGCCGGCGGGTGGACGAACTCGTGGAGGAGTGGGGTATTGGTGAAGCAGCAGGACGTTGGTGTGTCTATTGTGCGGGTTTCAGTAAGTGGAAAGGAGAAACATGGGGTAGAGGAAGTGAAGAGGGTGAGTTCGGTGATGGTGTTAGGTATTTCCGTGAAGGACAATGGAGTTTGGGAAGTCACAGTATGGAGTTGAGGAGGAATACTTGTCTGTTGGTGGCGGAAGATGGTGAGGAAATGTTTAACGCAACCTGATCATGTTTTAAAGCATGATTTAAGAAGATTTGAGGGTTAATTATTAATTTGGGTTATTTCCTATTTAGTTTAAATGATGGAGAATCAAACTGCGGGATCAAGTTATAGGGAGCAGGTATGAGGATTTGTAATACTGTGAGTGATATAGCAGTGCGAGTTTCATATGAATAGTTAGAGCAGTTCCTGTATGTGGAAGGAGTGGTGGGTTTTATCTGAGTTTTGTTGAAGGATAGAGGAGCGGTGGAGGTTTAATACGTCGGCTATAGTGTTAGATGAAATACTGGAGCGTTGGAGTGAACTGTCGATTGGGGAAGAAGGAACTTAAACCGGGTTTATGATGGGCCGGGAGAGGAAAGAGAATCAGACGAAACAAGATCCGACAGGATCATATGGACGGACATTCCACACTGGAACTGATTTGGAATGTAATTGAGCTGGTTACAATTTATGGCGAACTAAATTGTCCGACTGAGTCGAATAACGCAAACCGTTATTCAACGGTTAACGCGCAATGTGAGTAAAACTCACTAACTCTCCTCAATTTATATTTTTATATAAATTGTACTTTATTTATTGACTGCTGTATATTGATTGTTAAACTGGACTGTTAAATAGATTTGATTGAAAACGTAGTTATAGTTAATCTATGTACTGTTAATCAAATATGGTTCTGTATTACAGGATATTTCATTTCAAAATGAAATATGATATATATTATATTAGGTAACATCTGTGGATACAGGGAGACAGGTTGGAGGAATCCGACTGGATTCCTCAACAATTATTTTACTGTTTTCATATATAGTGTTATATGATGTGTTATATAATCTGTTCTGGATTATGTGTGTTAGAATGATATTAATCATTGTTATTCGATATTTACATATCATAAGAAACCCTGAGTTGTGAAATGGAATATTTCAATGTATTTTGAAATAAAGGAATTTTATAAAATCAACCGATTTTATAAAAGGAAACAATTTGAAAATAGAGTATTTATAAAACGAACACGGTTTTATAAAAGGAAATTATATATAAAACAAATAGAAGTTATAAATAGGAAATATTTGTAACGGTAAATAGAAGTTGTAAATAGGAAATATTTGTAACGGTAAATAGAAGTTGTAAATAGGAAATATTTGTAACGGTAAATAGAAGTTGTAAATAGAGAATATTTGTAACGGTAAGTAAACGTTATAAAAAGGAAATAGTTGTAACGGAAAACGTAGTTTATCAAAAGGGGTTAATCAAACGTAGTTTATCAAAAGGGGTTAATCAAACGTAGTTTATCAAAAGGGGTTAATCAAACGTAGTTTATCAAAAGGGGTTAATCAAACGTAGTTTATCAAAAGGAGTTAATCAAACGTAGTTTATCAAAAGGGGTTAATCAAACGTAGTTTATCAAAAGGGGTTAATCAAACGTAGTTTATCAAAAGGAGTTAATCAAACGTAGTTCATCAAAAGGGGTTAATCAAACGTAGTTTATCAAAAGGGGTTAATCAAACGTAGTTTATCAAAAGGAGTTAATCAAACGTAGTTTATCAAAAGGAGTTAATCAAACGTAGTTTATCAAAAGGAGTTAATCAAACGTAGTTTATCAAAAGGGGTTAATCAAATGTAGTTTATCAAAAGGAGTTAATCAAACGTAGTTTATCAAAAAGGGGTTAATCAAACGTAGTTTATCAAAAGGAGTTAATCAAACGTAGTTTATGAAAAGGGGTTAATCGGATATAGAAATTAAGAAGTGAAGTTAAACAATATTAGAAACTGACTAGAGATTGGTAAGTTGAATAGTTTTCTGAGTGTTGATCTGATGTTGGTTTCGGCCTTCGGGGTTTATACTTAGAGAATTGTTCTCTTACTAGTTTACAGTTAGGGACTAATAGTTGTGGAATGATAGTGATGCGTAAATGAGGATTGGAAATGTTTTTCCAATGTTGAAAATGTATATTTTCTAGTTTTAGAAAATAAGGAAATATGAATGTATATATATATATATATGTGATTGATGATTGGATCGATAATTCCATTTGGAATTAAGATCGTTGTTTGTACACCGACATATTTTCATTTGATAGTTAAATCACAGACTATCGAAGTTTTGACCATTTTACGTTGTCAATATGGAGAGACCGGTTGGATTATTATCCGAAGAACCACTCCGTATCGCATAAGCGTTGTGATCAAATACGATGAAGAATTTGAAGACGGAGTAAAGTGCAAGGGCTGTCCTGTTTACAGAATAGTGCCTTCGGTTTCGTTTAGTCCCAGAACGAACGTATATGGACGAATGTCTGACAGAGTATTTCCAATGATCGAATGGGTTGGACTGTACAAATATATATGGTGGCCAACGGATTTATTCCCTTCGCATAATATCCAGAATCTATTTGTGCAGATCCAACTAAATGATTTACGGATCTGATAATGTGGCATTCAAAGTGATCGTGTTATAAATGAATGGAAAGTAAGCGTAGCTTCTAGCCTCATCAACCGATAAATGACAGAAATCGGGCAGGCAGCATGGCTAAGTCGGTCGCACCGAAGTAGGGTGTATAATCACCTATCTAGAGAATATTCATTTGCTTCTTAAATCTATCAATGCTGTCCCATATATATATATATATATATATATATATACGGGAACGGTTGCTGATCCCAACCGTTGGTGATGTACATTCGATACACTCAAGCGAAATGAGTGGTCGGTCATGTGTGGCTGAGTTGCAAGATGTTCTTGTTGAACTCCAGTGTATAGTTCCTAGAGTACACTGATCGGAAGGTGGATCCATACCTTGTCGTAGTTGGAAATCCATTATCCAATACATGCTTGCAGTTTTGATTGTATACTATATATGTAGAACGTGAGATGAAAGCGTTTCTGCTAGTTGATATCTATTTGTACATAGACATTATTATAATATCAAAAGGTTTTTGATATAAAGATATTTTGGATTCTCATAAGGGAAAAACCCGTTCCGTTATGCGGCGTGGTCTTATGAGATATCGTTTACTTGTTCAAACTGTTTTAAAATGTTTTACTCATACCAGTCCCATGACTGACCCGGAGTTTACTTTGTTGTTTTCCCTAAACTCTTGGGTGCCTAAATTTGTACGGGCAGTCAAGTAGTCGGGATTTACAGATGCACTTGGAGAGCTTGGAGCAGGAGGCTTCAGCAGTCGATAGCTATTATTTATTCCGCTGTGATGTTATATGTTGTACTCTGAAAATGGTATGTATAAACAGTTATAACTTTGTATTTCAAAAGTTATGTTATATTTTATTCGTTCCGCTGTGAGATTCGTGTTACTCTGATGTTGTTGTTGTTGTCTTCTTCTTCTTCTATTCTAAGTTTCTATCTTATCTATCCTCACCCTCTATCTTCTTTCTATTAGTTTCTTGAATTTCTAGTGCAATTTGGGGTTGGACTTGTGTTATTTAGTCAGCTCAAATTGGACTGGATTTTCGGGTCACTACACATGTTATGTTTGATGGATGCAAGTGTTTGCTAGTGGTTTCTTGTGGATGCATATACACACACATTGGGCACTAGATTGGCTCAATCACTCTCATACTGCATATGGATGTGTGTTGAATTTTCTTTTCTTCTTTTTATGGATGGAAATGGATGTATCATCATATGGATGTTGCATTTGGATGAATGATTGTGCACACATATAGAACTTACATGTTATAATAGGATTATTTGCATACATGTTGGATTTATGGCACTAACATACATTGCATTAAGGAGGTCAACTGAATCAGTAGACCGCCTGATCTTCCGCATTAGTATAAGGACATATACATACACTTTTGCCTATGTTCATAAGCATTAGAAAATTTTAAGGACATTGGATGCCTGTGATTGGTGGATGAGTAGATGGATGATGGATGTTAGGATAAACATTCTTCTTAACTTAGAGATCTCGGGGACGAAATCCTTTGAGTAGGGGAGAATGTAACACCCCATAATTTTAACAATACTAAAGATGATAAATTAAAGAATACTTAATTAAATATTCAAAATTAAGTGAAATGACCTACGCCATTGCGTTCATCTTGGAATTCAGCTTGAGATATACTCCGAGTTTGCGTAAAACGGACATCGTATGAAGTAGATATTAAGGTTTGAAGTTCGCATATATATAACCTAATTATATATATAAATAATCATTTCAGAAATTCAAAAATCAGTCTGGAAAAATAAGGCGGGACAACGTGGGAACCAGGCCCGTTGGGGGTCGACCCCTGTCCTAAGGGTGTCGACCCATGGGTCGACACCATAAGGGGGGCGTCGACACCCAGGTCGATACCCCCAGTTCCGGGCATGATACATTTTAGTGTATGTGGATTGAAATTTTGACCAAATTCGTAGACCCTATGCTATAAATAGGGCCCTATTCTCATTGTTTTATTCACACAAAAACAACGGAGAACTAGATGTTGCCTCTGCCCAGATTAAATTAAGCTTTTCTTCTTTAACAATCAAGTTATTCAAGTTTAGAGATCTGTGATTCAACATCTGCAATCCCTCTTCTATTTATTAGATCCAATCATAATGAGTCTATGTTAATTTTAGATCTAAATACTTAAAAGTTAATCTTGACATGACTATAACTTGGATCTAAGCCTGTGACGATTTGAATCATATCAGAACTGCTATAACCTATGTATTTAATTTATTCTGACATGACTATGAACTAGATCTAAGCCTATACCTATATATCATGTCAGATCTGCCATTGTTAGTTGATCTAATTCATTGCTTAGATCTCATCATTCAAGTTTATGATGTCCTTATTATGTTAGAACCAGTTCTACTATCACATGTTCATCGAATATGTTCCTATATGCCTATCTTATCATTATGCCCAACTTTGTCACTGTATGTTTATTAGTCGCTATGCCTATTTCTACCATTATATGTCAATCTTGTTATTATGATCATTTATGTCCTCTTCCCTTCTTCTTTCCCCTTTTTATTTTATATCTAGGCTACCTTCGAGCCTAGGCATGCCGCTGAAATATGAGAACGCGTTAAATTGGAAACGAGGGGGAAAACGTTAAAATTGGGGCATAACTATTATTGGGAAATTTGGGCATAAATTGAATGAAATACATGAATATGAATTTGGGGCATAAACCAAACTTTGATAAAAGATCTGAGTTTGGGGCATACGATACATGATGAATATGACTTGGGAAAAAGGGGCATGAAATCCTATAATGACATAGGAAAAATTGGTTAATAATGGAAATACCTAAAAATACAGTAATTAGAAACTGTAACCGCGCTTAGACACGAGGTTAGATTACACTTATGGTGGAAGTCTGTCCAGAACCGACCGACATATCCAGCGACCACAAGTGGTGAATCTAATGTGAGGGGTCTAAGTGCATAAACATGTGACATGCTAAGACATGAGGTTAAGCCCGACTTGTGGAAGAAGTTTACCCGGAACCGCCTGACATATCCAACATCCACAAATTGTAGGTTTAATGTGGGAGGTCTAGTACATTATAACCATAAATGAATATGGTAATAAACTAGAATACTTAACCTAGTTGAATCCATAGGGATTGTATATGTTAACTTGAGTAGGGGATAAGTAAAATTGTATGAAACAGTGGGAGGGTGATTGACATAAAAATGTGATTATTTTATGCTCTTATATATTATCTTTTGTATATAAATAAATATTACGCTGGGTATTATTTTGATGTTTTTACAGATGAGTTGTTCAAGCCTTATACAGCCTTTAAAGTGAAGAATTGATGCCATATACATGAAGGTTGCATAAGAAGTGGTCATTGAAGGCTAATTATGTTCATATTGGGCTAGCATATTTGCTTTTGGAAGGAGATTTGTAGAAAAGATTTCTTAAAATCTTCTGATTGACACATGGCAAGGAGGGATAAGAAGAGGATCTATCATAATCTTGATGGAATAAAAAAGCCCATATATCAATAGATTTGATTAGGGTTTAGCAGTTCAGCTATAAAAGCACATGTATACCCATTGTAATATGCTATCTCATCTCATCTCTTATTCCATTGTTCTAATAAAAGTTCTTCTTTCTCTTTTATTTTCTGCATTTTTTTGTTTTCTTAGCAACTAGTGTTGTCTATACGATTAGATTCGGTAGAACACTATTTGTATTTTGCACTTATTTGCATTAGTGATTTACCGTCTGATTAGATTCAGCGGAAATCCTAATTTTAATTCTTGTTTGTTATTTCATTTTCTGCAATTTCAATTTCTGCTTTTTATTATTTTCTTAGGTCAAATTGGGTTTGATTAGATTCAAATCTAATTCATAGTTTTATTTCTTTTCCATTGAAATTGTGATTTGATCGTCGGTTCAGTTAGATCTGTTCTGAATCAAATTACAGTTTTAATTTTGTTTTGTTTTGCAAAATCAACCTCCAAAGTTCGTCTAACACGCCCACGAAACATATAAATAATAAAATTTAACTTTCCTCCCTGTGTTCGACCTGTATGCTACACACCTGTATGCTTGCAGAATTTATTACAAATGTCGCGCTTTTCTAATTCATAGACTAGCGACGATCAAGTTTTTGGCGCCGTTGCCGGGGAGGCAAACATTAAATTTTATTATTTATTTAATTTCTGATTCGTGTTAATTTTTGTTTATATTTTCCTGTCGTTTTCTTGTGTATAGATATATGTATATATATAAAAAAAAGAGACTTCAATTTTCCTTTATTTCTTTCCACTTTCTTCCCAATTTCTACATTCTTTTCCTTCTTGAATAATAAAAAAAAAAAAAAAGCAAATCATGTTTCTTTCCTTCTCTTTTGATTTCTTCTGATCTCTTTCCTCTTACCCAATCAATCCCTTCTTTTACAAATTCCTCTCTTCTTTTTATTTAATAAAAAAAAATAAAAAAAAATATACAACTTTCTTCCTGTCTGCTCTTTTCTTTTTCTTCTGTCTTGAACATAGCATCGCACCAAATCCACCACCTACAACAATCACCAACAACAAACAGCCCTCCACCGTCCTCACAAAACATTCCGCACCGTTCAACCCAAGTCCACACAGCACCACTTTTCCCTTCACAAATCAACAACTTCCACCGCAAAAACCATCTCCTTAGCAATCCCTTACCAAATTTCTTCCATCCCTTCAACTCTTCAATCTCCTACTGCACAAACCCACAACTGCCACACATCCATCATACTCCACGACTCCAAACCCACAAACCGCAAAACTGTCCCAAATACCCATCATCGCGGCAACATCCACCTACAAAAATCTCCACAACCAATCACTTCCAGACTGTCCCTACTATTACAGACTCCATCCACAAATCAACGCATCATCGTTCATCATCATCGGTTCACGTTCATTCCTTTCTGACCACCCTACAGCCGCACAAATCACACCATAATACCACCAGAAAAACAATCCTTTTCACAAATCACACCAAATCACAGTCATACGCCCATCCTTCAATCCTCATCCACAAAACATCCCCTTCCCAATCTCCACTGCAAGCCTCACGCAACTACAAACATCCCTTCATCTTCATCGCAGTTCGAACCTCAAAAAAAAAAAAAAAAAAAAAAAAAAAAAAAAAAACGATTTAGAACCCAATTTGCGATTTTTGTTTTGAGTACCAGGTCCGCGATTTTGCCCTGGGGATGCGCGTGAATTATTTGCGTTCGAGAACTTAAAAGGGGTACTTGATTTATGTGAGATTAGTTTCTAAATTCTAAGCACATAAGAGGGGCGAGAATCTTGCTTCGTTTTTTTTTTTTTACTACTGTGTTGAGAAATTGAAAGAGATAAGGATTAGACGTGGTTTTATGGTTGAGTGTGTGGTCCTTAGTTTGTGCGTGAGTAATTTTCTTCTTCTTTTTTTGATCAAGCTAGCTTTTGATCTTTTGTTGAGTTAGTCTTTGTTTGGGCGTTCTGGTTTTCTGTTTTATTGGGTCAGTCTCTGGTTCCACAAACTTTTGAATTTCAGTGGTCGCACTTTGTGTCTAATTTTTCGTATCATTAGTTATTTGTTAAAAGGAAAAAAAAGAATTCAAGGAAATCTCCAAAAACAAATCAAATGCCAAAGTCGAGGAACATAGTGAAGTCAAGCAAAGCAAGCTCGAAATTCAGCCGTCAAGCAATTTTACAAACAGTAAAGTCAAATTCTCTGGATGGACAGCCATACCCCACTGTTTCCCTTGTTTTCAACTTAAAAAAAAGAAAAAAAAAAGGGAGAATTTTTCAAAAACAGGTACAGCTGAAATTTAAAAAAAAAGGGGACGATTCAGATGAACCCGTGCCGCAGCGCAGTCAAGCAATTAATAGAAGGGGACAACAACAGAAAGCAGCGGACGATTCAGATGGGTTGGAGCGGTTGCACACCAAGTGGGGTGTGAACGCGCTAGCGCTTCCCAAATTCACTGGAGGACTGCCGATCAAGGTGAAAACTTTTAAAACTCTACAGGTGCTCTGCTGCAAAAAGAAAAAGAAAAAAATATATAGACAATTGTTGTAAAAAATTTCTGCAGGGGCGGCGGCTTGAATGTAAATTTTAATTCTGCAATTTATATTTCTGTGTCTGTTCTGTGACTGATATTTCTGAAATTGTGGTGAGGAACGGTTTTCCATAACTAATCACTCTCATCGACTTTCAATTTTAACACGTGATTTTGATTTTCAAAATAATATAACTGAAAAGTGGTGCTTTGTGAAATTGACTGTCTCATACAATTGGATCGCGGATATATATTAGTTCAATTTATTGAACTTTTAGCAAAAGAGGTTGCATACTACCCGTAAAACATTGGTCGTATCCCTTAGTTTTATACTATACGTGAACGGCCATAAGACCCTCTTCCCCCTTCCAATTGAGTCAGTTAATTAATAGAGCACAACTCATTCTTTTATATTATTTTGAAATAGGAATAATTTATGTCTTACCCTGACTTCATTCAAATGTCTAATTCAAAAAAATCCTTGAGAGAAATGTGGGATAATAATCGAAGTAGACGTCCTCTGGAAGAGTATGAATACGAATTACAACTCATGAGGCAGAATTTTCCAAAATTTCGTGAGCCTAACGCAAATTTTCAAAATTTTCCAATTGACCAACATTTTCAAAGTCATAGAAACGATCGAAATTGCGATTTCAATTCAAATTTCAATAATTTCGATTATGGACCACACCCACATCAAAACGATTTTGAATCCCAATATAGCTTTGATCCACAACAATATGGGGTTGGAAACCATTTCGAAAATAATTTTGAAAATGATTTTCAAATCGATCAAAATTTTCAAAATTACAACCCATATCAACATCTTGAAAATAACCAAAATTTCAATTTTCCATCGAATTTCAACAGTTTTGGTTATGACCCTAATTTTCAAAATCAAAATGATTTCCGAAATCATTGTCATTTTTCTGAAGATTCAAACAACCACCACATTGGGAATGATATTGATCGTGAAATTGATGTGGACTATAATTTTGAGAATCAAGAAATCCAAAATGAGAGCTTTCAAATCAACGATTCTGAAGAATATCATCTTAACATTCTCAGAGAGAGGGTAGAAAACCAAGATAGAAAGCTTGATGAACTCCTTTGCTTAATGAAATCTTTTAAAAAACAACAAGAGCAACAAAATCAAATGAGCATTGAATCAGAAAACAATCCAATTTCTACTGACATTGAAAATTTTCAAATAACGACTTTTGAAATTGAGAATAATCATCTTGATGAAGCTTTTCAAAATTCAACAAATGATTTGGACTTCAACTCTTTTCAGGAAAAATATTTAAGCTCAGATTTTGATCTTCCCCTTTCAGGCTATGAGAAAGTTGAAATTTTTGAAAATGAACAAAACGAAAATGTTGAATTTTTCAATTCAAATTTGGAAAAGGATTTTAATGAACATGAATTTTTTGGATTGTATGAGGATGAGTTGTCAAATGAGGATGAAGTAGATTCACGTCATGAATTTGAAATTGATTTTGAGGTTTCAAACGAACTTGAAATTGTCAGTGTCGGAAATACGTTGTCAAATAATAAAGTAGAGAAATGTGATCACATAGTCTTGAACAACACTCATGATTCAAATTTCACTGAATTTATATATGATCACAAATTTTTGAACAATTACACTGATAAATTTGTTGAGCACATGAATCATTTTTGGAATGTTTTCTTGGTTGAAAAACTTCGGATTAGGATGACCTTGGACATTCATTTACTGAACTACAAATCTAGGTATAAAGATGAGATGGTTTTCAAAAACCTTTGCTTACTTGAAAACATGCCTAGACATAGTGCGAATGGGATTCATTGGGCTAGAACCAAGTGTGGGGGGAGAAGATGGTGGTATTCTTTACATCGCATGCATCGCAAACACATATATCGTTGTAACTACGATCCATTCCTACATATAGTTAGACTGCATTTCATTCTACAAATAATTTTGCAGCTCATTCACCTGTGGGTACGATCTTTCAAATTTAGGAAACGTTCACAGTGTGGACACTGTTAGTTCTAGTGTGGGGGGGAGTCTGCATTTCATCCATTTTCATTTTTCTTTGTTTTTATTTCTTTTTATTTTCAGCCATTTAAGTAGGACCATCATACATTTTAGACTGTAGTAACATGCCATTTTTTTTGAAATACGACTCATTTTCAATTGATACAGCAAAATAAGTTTACAATTTTTAGCCAGTTGATAGTATTTTTCTCTCTCAACTTAGATCGAATAGGAAATATAATGAAAAGTTTAATTTTGAGGGATAATAGTGTAACCGGTACATAGGGAGATTCTTAGGTGATGGCCATGAAATCTATTCTATATTGTAGACTTTGTTTAAATAAGTGGAGGACTTAAAATACTTATACTGGCTTTTCAAATCTTTAAAACTAAGTTGTGTTAAGTTGAATTCGCGTAACTCTCTTTTGTGCTTATATTTTCGATAATAATAATAATAATAGTATTCCAAGGGTATCCAACATTGCTTGTATATCGAGCGTTGGTGTGCAAACCCGCCAAGCTCTATCCGACACGTTGTTGACAAAGTCAAAGTTGGAATATCTTGGTCTCATTTTATGGGATTGGACACCTAAGGATTACCGACACGTTGTTGACAAAGTCAAAGTCGGCCTGCACAATCCGCCAAGCTCTTTACCTACTCTCCGTTAGTCCGCGAGGCAGTGCATGGGTGGTAAACCTTGGTCTTTTTAGTTAGGTGTATGTACTTAATCATAAATCTTAAAATTTTATAGAATAAAGAATAAGCGATGATACCCAAACACTTCTTGACCTTATTGATTTGACTAGCCATACGTGAGAAAATTAGAATACCACTTTGCAAACTGTGCCAAGCAAACTAAGAATTTATTTCATGGCTGCACTATGTTATCGACCGAACTAACTGGCCAAACTGGAATTTAACATTTGAAAACTTGATTTATATTGAAAATTTGTGACAAGTCGAGGTATCTAAAATAAAATCAACTGACTAGAAATTGTTAATTTAATTTGTTGTATCACTTCAGAAACAAGTCGTGTTTTCATTTTTCGTTTTTATTTTTTTTGCATATGTCCATTGCATTCATGTAGTTTCATTAGAATCATAGCATACTGCATTTGGATTTTGTGGGTAGTATCCGCTGAAAACCCTCACGAGACACCACTCGTCCTACTAGGGACACCTAGAGGTTTAACGGCTTGTTGCATACGCTCAATGCAATCGTGTTTCCTACGAAAGTGTGACCTATCTAGTCTAGCTTTTCATTTTCTTTGTTTTCTTTCTTTTTACTCGAGGACGAGTAAAAGATAAGTGTGGGGGCATTTGATTGACATAAAAATGTGATTATTTTATGCTCTTATATATTATCTTTTGTATATAAATAAATATTACGCTGGGTATTATTTTGATGTTTTTACAGATGAGTTGTTCAAGCCTTATACAGCCTTTAAAGTGAAGAATTGATGCCATATACATGAAGGTTGCATAAGAAGTGGTCATTGAAGGCTAATTATGTTCATATTGGGCTAGCATATTTGCTTTTGGAAGGAGATTTGTAGAAAAGATTTCTTAAAATCTTCTGATTGACACATGGCAAGGAGGGATAAGAAGAGGATCTATCATAATCTTGATGGAATAAAAAAGCCCATATATCAATAGATTTGATTAGGGTTTAGCAGTTCAGCTATAAAAGCACATGTATACCCATTGTAATATGCTATCTCATCTCATCTCTTATTCCATTGTTCTAATAAAAGTTCTTCTTTCTCTTTTATTTTCTGCATTTTTTTGTTTTCTTAGCAACTAGTGTTGTCTATACGATTAGATTCGGTAGAACACTATTTGTATTTTGCACTTATTTGCATTAGTGATTTACCGTCTGATTAGATTCAGCGGAAATCCTAATTTTAATTCTTGTTTGTTATTTCAATTTCTGCAATTTCAATTTCTGCTTTTTATTATTTTCTTAGGTCAAATTGGGTTTGATTAGATTCAAATCTAATTCATAGTTTCATTTGCTTTCCATTGAAATTGTGATTTGATCGTCGGTTCAGTTAGATCTGTTCTGAATCAAATTACAGTTTTAATTTTGTTTTGTTTTGCAAAATCAACCTCCAAAGTTCGTCTAACACGCCCACGAAACATATAAATAATAAAATTTAACTTTCCTCCTTGTGTTCGACCTGTATGCTACACACCTGTATGCTTGCAGAATTTATTACAAATGTCGCGCTTTTCTAATTCATAGACTAGCGACGATCAGAGGGTTAAGTATATCTTGGGTTGGTGGGTTATATATATATATACATATATATATATATATATGTGTGTGTGTGTGTGTGTGTGTATGGGGTTAAGTAAAATTGTATGAAAGAGTGGGAGGGCTAAGTATATCTTGTATCATCTTGTGTGTGGGACTCGTTTCAGTCAGTAACCCATTTATAGGTATCAAACGAGTACTCCGAACTAGGTCGAAGTTGGGGCACGTTTACTGGGCTGATTGTAAGATATCCAAATGTGGGGGACTGTGTGGGCGACGCATTCCAACGGGGTCATGTGCATGCATGGGTCCGACAGAGGAGGTTTAGATGCCGTGACACATGTAGATACGGTTGTGCACATCCTGAAAACGAAGGGTTGCCACTTTAGGAAGTGATACATCCTACTGTAGGGCTAGCACAGGGTATCCACGGAGTAGGGAGCCGATTGATTGGGGTAGTAATTAGGGTACATCTAGACTCTATTAATTTTAGGAGCCCGTTATTGTCCTTAGGGTTAACTCTGATATGTTGGGCTATCTGATGATTGTATGGGGTTAAACCTCTCACTAGAAGTACGCCTAAGTCTACCATCTTATAGTTGTTGGGATCATCTCGTTTTGGTTATACTAGTATTGGTGCAGAGAAAGAGAAAGTACTGAGAAGCGTAATACATTCTATCATGTTTATCCGGTTTACCTTGTCATACCTGCCTTTTTATGATGTTATCTCTCTTATCCATTTTATATGCCTGTCATGACACTTTTACTTATTTATATGCTAAAAGTAACTGGACTCGCCAAACTTTATGTCTGACCTATTTTGTTTCCTCTTCTTTCTCTTCCGTTTCCCCCAAGTTCTCAGGGTGGGAATACTCAAGCTTGATCAGGACTCTGCTTTCATCTTGCTTTGAGTTGTTTTAGATGTACGACTTGATTTCGTGTCTCTCTTCTATGGCTATGTTTTGGGGATTATGCTTCTTTTATTATTGTACTCTGATGTTTTAAGTATAAGACATAAGTTTTAATGATGTACTGGGTTTATGCATTTCAGACAAATGATGTAACCTTGTTTTAAGCTAATGATGTTTTATGCTTAATAAAATTTTAAATTCCGCTGCTATTTTATATACGTCTTGTAATGTTTCTGTTTCTATTTACCTATAACGCTTCATGAAACTTAATGCATTCTCTTAGTGGGTGACATTAACGTACGTCGGGTGTCACATGACCTGAGTATAAATACCAAGTTCAGTATAGCTTAATCATATCAGTGATAACATAATAAGTGAAATAAAATGTCAATAGACACTAATTCCTTTACATAAGAAAAGAAAACTCATAATCACAATTTACTCGAATCATAGGTGCGATAATTCCTGTCCATTAGAAAGAATTACTATACACTCTGGATAATATATTTCTCTAATGTTAGTTCATGAAATTAATATACTAGTTACTCGTGAGAAGCACGAATTCAGACTCATATATTTCCATCAACACAAGTTACCCTAACTCTACAATTAAGTTAATTAATAATTTGAATCACATAAATGTGGGATGGAAAACTCAAAAATCACAAGAATCGTAGAACTCATGAAACTCGGTTAAGAGTTCAAATCACAAAATTTATGGAACTCAGTTAAGGGCTCAATTAAAGAAATCATAGAATTCATGGAACTCGGTAAAGAGTTCAAAACATAGAAACGAAATCACCATATATATATATAAAATAACAATCATCTCAAATAGTTAAATGATAAAGAAAACTTAGAACTTAGAAAATAACTTAGATCAGAGCCGAAAAGATTATAATGACCACGACAGGGTCACTGACACCTTCCTAACTAGTTCCGTCTTAAATGGAAAGGTCGCTAATACCTCCCAAGCAGTTTTGTCAGCAATGGCAAGCTCGCTAACACCTTACCAAACAGTTTCATCTTAACAAACAAGGTCGCAAACACCTCCCGAAGTAGTTTTGCCATCATGATAGGTTCGCTTACACCTTCTCCAAGCAGTTTCGTCTTCATGGACAATGTAACGACCTGTCTTTTTTGCCTGATTCTCGCCGGTAATTAAATCAACTTAAATCATTCATAAAGATGGATAGTTATGGGTAAAACACATTTAAACACAAAGAACGGAACTTTTTATTTCATTATAAATTTTTTACATCAGAGTTGCAGTAAATTAGAGTGCATAAATGCTCAACGGAAAAAAAATGCTCACAGCGGAAGAAGTACGACCAAAACAAAACTCTAGCTCCAATTGAATCTAGCTCTGAAACTAAGCCTGCAAACTAAACTACTAGCTGCCCGTGCAAAATTAAGGGCACCTAGAGTTTAGGTGGGGAAACAATAAACTCCAGGTCAGTCGTGGGATTGGTATGAGAACTCAAAATAATTATTATTTCGGGTTTATTTTAAAATTGGGGAAAATCACCGGACCATGCCGCTAACGCAGAACAAGTTTACTCCATGTGGATTCCTATGCATAGAAAATCACAATGACTTTGGAAAATGAAGCTATCATAATTTCGTCCCATATCACACAATGCAAGCGCACACTAGATGGGCGAGTTTTGTCTTATGATAACAAATAATGCTTTAACATGTGAATATCCTCTTTTAATATAATTATTAGGGCATAGTGTTGAAAACCATTTCACAAATAAATATATTAATCTTAGCGAGCATAGTAGCTATGCCCACGTACATATTTTATAAACAAATCGAACGACTCGTATTGGTTATTGGGTTTTCCAATATGATGGTTCCTAGCACGAAAGATCAATCGAGGACACAAAGATAAGTATCTCCCGGTTAACATCCAGACACAGACACCGAATACAGAGTGCGAAGCTTATATCCCGGTTAACATCTAGACATTGGACACCGTACATACTTTATTTCCTCAGGTTTCAAGGTAGATCAACCACCGCAGCTTTCGATTTTCACTAGGGATTATGTATACAACCTAACCGCCAGTTTACCATCAATCCGGGGTGTGAGGTTCGTCGATGTCACGATATACACAAATCTACACTTCAATAAACCATGCTTTGATCATCACTAGCTCGTTTCATAACTCGAGTGTGCCATATTGACAATTCACGACATGTCACTGATTTCTATCAATACATAACCTTTAAGTTCAGATGTCTTAGAGACAAGAATAATTTATTGCCACAAATCCGATATATATTAATAGAAATCATTGCTTCGCAGTCAATTTCAATGTCAGACACACAATCCATACAAGTTCGTTCTGAGTCTTAACGGAACAACAATCTGAAAATATTTAAATATATTCAGATCTCATGCCACTTATAACCTCGTATAGGGTGATCGGCCTAAACGAGACATCAGCCGTCAATCCGAATAAATCTCGGTCTTCGCTTATCGATTTCCAAGTGTTCGGTTTCTTTATAACGTGGTATTATTGCTTGGAATGGTTTTCGAGCATATATACGATCCCGGTCTTTCCAAGTAATAAGTGAATTTTAAAACAATAGTTATGGATCATTTCGGATTCTGAATTTAAATCTCCTTTCAAATCGTTATTAATTTATTTACAAGACAATTCGTTATTAGTTTATTTACAAGACAAAGTTGGATTCATTCAAATTCCATAAAATCATGTACCGTTTTAACTATTCTTTGAAATTCAATATTCATTTCCAATCTCATATTTCAAACATAATCTGATATCCTTTTCATAAGTTTCCAAAGTTTCCAAAGTTTAATTTGGTTTAAATTCCATTCAAGACAATTTGAACCACTGATATTTCAAATAGAGTGTAGTTACCTTATTCGACATCAATTTACAAACCCAAGCAAAAATTAGATTTCCATAACAATTGGTAATTCTTCTTCTCATCTCGAATATTCGATTAATACTAAACAAATTCCTTACTTTTTCATTTCAAACTTCAAATATTTTACTTAAAATCGGTAATATTTAAATAATTTTCATACGAAAGATTTTAAGCTTTTCAAATCCTTTAAAAATATTTAACGACTCTTTCCATAATATAAACAATAATTCTTGGTTTAAAATCTTTAAAACCAAACCATTTCAAGGAAAAATTATAATAACGTTAAAAGCATTACCGGAAGCACTGAAAATAGCTATTAGATCAAATAGCTTCAAATTTATTCAAATTTCAAATGTTTCGAGTCCTATCACTTTTAGATATTAAAATATGATTTATCATAAATTTCCCAAAATTTTAATACTTTATATACGTCCGTTTTATCCGATTTTACTTTATAGTTGTCGAACTGCCCATATAGCGACCTTTTCAAATTTTGTTTTAACCGTAACTTGAAAAACATACATTAGAATTTGAAAATTTCTTTTCTATTCAAAACTATTATTAATAGAATTCTGATGTTTCTTGTTTCACGTCAATCCGATTTAAAACGCTCAAGTTATAGACATTTGAAAATTATAATTGATATTAATGAACTACCGTTACGCGACGCGTTTAATTCAAGATATATAATTGTTTAAAAATAAAACGTCGAAATCCTTTCCAAAATAACTTAAATTTTCACAACTTAAATTTTAAAACCATTTTTCAAATAATATTTTATATATACATTTTAGTTCCAAAAGCAGTTTACCTCAAAAATTATCATTTCAAACCTTTAAATATTCGTTTCAAATTAAATCAAAATCTTAAGATAATATTTCAAATTTCGTTTAGTCATTTACACTTAATGGCTAAAAAAATTTTGCACAACCAAATGCTGAATACATATTTCAGATAATTATCCGATCTAAAATTCAAAAATCATTTTTACGAATATCGGTTGATTATTTTAGATTGAAATCTGGTTCAAAATTTAATTTATTTGCATAGCAACCAACCAAATTTAACATAAATTATTGAAATACTTTCAAAACTGCTTTGTCTTCTACGAATGTCATTTTATTATTTAACTTAGAAATTCAAACCATTTGAAATCTAATTCAACTACATCTTCGATTATTATTTTAATATTAAAAACATCGTTTGTGGAAAGGAGAATTAAATAATTTAACTGCATAATTCCATAACTACACTGTGTGATGCAACCATAAACAAATCAATAAATCAACCATATAAATCAGATGGACATGCATGAATTTTTATCCATTATAGTCACAACAATTAGATAAACATTTCAACTGTGCACAACTGTTACGGCCAATAACGCTTATCAGTGTTCAGTGTGTTTATAACTACACGAACAACCATTCAAACATTGCATACAACAAATCCATTCCGAAACAAATTTCATTAACCAATTATAACTATTCACCACTGATTAAAATGATCCAATTACAACGAATTAAATAAAAATTTAAACTAGAAGTTCTCATCTTGTAACAACCCGGATTCCGACAGACCGAATTTTTTTCAAAAACCCAGTCTATCGAAACCCGAGTTGGGCGCTCTGGTATCCTGCAGAAAAAGAAAGAGATAAAGAAAACATGTCAGAATTCGTAAGCATCTTACAGCAGAAGGAATTCAAAGTATAATATACTTTAAATATAGCTTTACCTTATAAAACATACTGCCTAACCAGTATCCAAAGCTTATACCATCTCTGTCATGAACCTAACCTGAAAGTATGTAATGAGGAGGGGGTCAGAACATAAGTTCTGTGTGAGTGGACTTAGAATAAACTTCTATATAATCCTACATATACCGTTCAGTTATATTTTCTTGCTTATTAGGTTTTTCGCGATATTAGATCTCTAGGCTATACTCATGTCTCACTAGTAGATTAACCTAATACAACGTATATGTAGATACCCCAACTCGTATAATCCTTTCCATGTATATATACAGTCCCTTGCCGTATGTCGTACGGGCTTCATCATGAAATCTATACTACTTTAGTGTAGTTCCACCATTTTCGAAATCGTTTGGACTACCACTCTTGATCTTGCTAGATTACGTTTATTACCTAGATCTAATCTAGGGTTTTCTATCCAGCGCTTCCTAGATTCAACCAGGGTTTACGCTACCCAGGGCCACTGGGGTTTATGCTACCTATTGAACGCTTTCTAGATCCGACCAGAGTTTATGCTACTTAGGTCCACTAGGGTTTATGCTACCTATCGAACAATGCCCACTAGTTTAGGACACACAACCCAGAGAGATATATGTTCCTAGACTTTACGTCCCAATCGTGTCGTTAAACGTGCTAGATATCTAGTTGCACATGTCCTCTATATGTGCGGCCTGAGTCTCGTGGCAGGGCTAATCAAGAAACATGGAACTCGGTCAGGAGTTTTAAGTTATCTGCCGATGCAGATGCCAAGGTATGTTTTATCTGTATGTGGCTATGGTCCCACTTGACCCTTCCCTCAACTAATGAAAGACACCCAAGAAAATCAAGAGTGAGAACTGTATGCAGGCCCTCTATGCCCCCACAAACCTATTGGCCACCCTCACTCATAACTAGATAGCAAAGTATATGGTCTTTTGGAGTTCTCCGCCTTTCCGCTTGCATATCACGATTGACTCAAGATGGTAGGTAGACGACGACATGCTATCACAGGGCTAAACAAGATATCGCCGCCTCACGCTGACCCATCCTAGTCTTTAGGTTGCTTATATTGCAACCAAGGCATACCCTTGGCTCTTCTAACGCAGACCTTAACCTCTGTGAGCCCAGGAGGATCATCTGCAACCTCACAGAGGGATACCAAGAGTACCCTCATGTCCCCACGAAGCCGCGTGCTTCGTAACCCAGTTCGTTGGAGCCTTCTTCATGATCAGATGGACATTCGCTCCTCCTCGTGTTCTACTTGGCTTTCTTGACTAAGGTTTACTACTAAGTTCTCTTAACTAAGGTTTACTACTTAGTTTCCTAAATCGTTAGCTTTCTTAACTAAGGTTTACTACTTAGTCCTCTTAACTAAGGTTTACTACTTAGTTCTCTTAATCGTTCGTTTTCTTAACTAAGGTTTACAATTTAGTCCTCTTAACAAGGTTTATTACTTGGTTCTCTTAACCAAGGTTTGATACTTAGTTTCTGTTACTTAGTTCTCTTTAACTAAGGTTTGTTACTTAGTTCCTTTTAACTAAGGTTTACCAATGAATTCAAGCATGACTTAAGTTCTCTTTATCAAATGATAGCGTATGGGTGTTTTCCCACATTTTCAGCTTAGATTAACTTATTTCATGGTATAAGTCGTCCCACCCTTCGAGTCTTGTATTACATCTTAAGTCATATTCATTTCTTATCCCTAGGATAAGTTTATCTATTATTTAATCTTATCATTCCCCACTTTTCCTTGCTTTGATATTGTTATATTGGTTAAGTTTGCCTATGTGTCCAAGATGACTTAACCCCCCAATCACGTATTTAATTCAACCCACGTACCATGCTAAATTGGTTAAGTGTTCTCTATCAGTTCATGTTGACTTAACTCACCCATATATCATGTCAAATTGGTTAAGTGTTATCTAGCAGTTCACATTGACTTAACCCAGCCATATATCATGTCAAATTGGTTAAGTGTTGCCTAGTGTTTCATGTTGACTTAACCTTACCATACTAGCATGTGTCATTAGCATTAATTATTTATTAATTCCCAACCTCTCACATTAGACCTATTGTTGCGGTCACTGGATGTGCCGGTTGGTTCCGGGCAGGATTACACCACAACTCAATCTAACCTCGGGTTTCAAGCACGTTATGACTAACTTCTCACATTAGAAACTATTGTTTGTGGTCACTGGATGTGTCGGGCGGTTCCGGGCAGGATTACACCGCAAACTCATTCTAACCTTGAGTTAGCCATGTTTCATGTTTAGCCAATTAACAATTCATGTCTATTCTAGGTGTCAGTGGCCAATTATAAATTTACAAGCAAGTTCATGTTCATTCTAGATATCAAATATCAATTACCAATTCACAAGCATGTTCATGTTCAAGTTATGCCACTATTGTCAATTTCATGTTATGTGTCGAGTTCCATAATTACATAAAAACATGGTTTGTCCAACATATTCCATTTTTAATTATGTTTCTAGGATCTTAATGGCATATCCAATTTTCAAGTCTCAAATTCAAGCTTTACCCAAAAACCCCAATTTATGTTCATGCTTATAATCCCGTTAATAGGCTATATCTATTATTCCAGTTTCCCATACATGTGTTCCTAACAGGTTGCTATCATTCCTCATATGTTGGTTAAGCTTATTCATATGTCATGTGCTACTTAACCCATTTCTACTTTGCTTACACAACCATTCGTGTAATAATCTTTTTACCCAAATTGCCTAATTCATCGATTAAATCTCAAGCTCTTCCCAAATAACTATAATTTACGCGTTGTTGACCTTGGCTCGAAGGTAGCCAAAGTTTCAAAAATAAAAAGGAAGAATAGGGAAGAGGAATAGATTAAGCATACAAAGATTATTTTAAATTGCAACATGAATTTTAACTGAGGAATGACGAACGATAATAATACTATTATGCATGAAGTGTATTGTAATCCCACTCACTGATTTAAGAACGGATCTTGAATTCTGGTATCTGATTTCTGAAACTGAAAAGCTATCCCTTGACGTAGATTATCGATCCTCTAATTTAGATTTGATTCTTAGAAAATAGTTGTTGAAGTCGTTGAATTAGCCTTTGATTCTCTACTTGAATTCTAACGAAGAACTTGAGCAGCATAACCCCGTCTTTGATTTATTTTGATATGAATTAGGGAAGAGTATAGGCATAATGAAGATATGTAGAGAAAACTATAGCCTTAGGGGTGTTTATATAGGTGCTCAAGACCTTATCGTGCACGCAGCGCTGAGTTAGCATTGAACCCAATTAAGGAAATAGTCCAGGTTCGCAGATGAATCTAGCCAAATCTTATCGTACACGCAGCACTGAGTCAGCACTGGGTCCCGCAAGCTGTTTTGGCGCAGAAATTAAAATTTCAAATGTTTGGCGTAGAAATTTGATTTTTGAACTTTTGAATTTCTAGAATTTATTTAACTGTTTTGTTCACATGAAATATTCTTATATGTATACAATTACTCTACCGACCATTTTACGTGTATATATATATGCACAATTTTCGTTTTATTTTCAAAATTCAAACGATGTTGCACCATTATTTGATTCTTGCCATATTTCATTGACTGTAGCCTTATCTTGAATTTTATCTTTTGTATACATATATTTATGCATATATATGTATATATATATATGTGTGTATATATATATATATTCTCATATATATATATATACATATATTTTCTTTATTTCCTTATATGTACGTTCTTATCCTTTCAAATTTTGAATTTGTATATGTACATATATTTGCATGTTCAGTTGGCCCTCTCTAAAACAAAGATAAAAATTATGCCACTGCCGGGGTTCAAACCCCCGACCTCCATGTTACAAATCCAATGTCTTATCCAACTGAGCTATGAAGTCTTTTTTTAATAAGTCTTATAACAATGATAATTATTGTTCTCTCCTTAGTTCTCTTTTTCATGTTAGTTACAATACTTAAATTAAACCATTGCATGAATCTTTTTCTTTTAATGTTAATGCATTATGTTTGCAAATCAGTGCATGCAACATATTTACATTGCATGCAACCAATCCTTTCTTTCTTTTAATGCATGCACTACATTTTTTTTAGTGCATGTATTTATTACATGCAATCCTTATTTTATTCTTTATTTTATATTTTAATTTGTTTGTATATATATATATATATATATATATATATATATATATGCATATATATACATTTCTCTTGTGCGTATACAAACTTCTAGGCTTAATAACTTCTTCATATGATGTCCGTTTTACGCAAACCAGGTGTCTATCTTAACCAGAATTTCGAGACGGACGCAATGGTGATGTCCATTTACTTAATTCCTGATATTTAAATTAAGTATTTTTATTTTCTCATCTCTTCGATTACGCACATTGTTATCGCATTAATTTCCTTACTCTTCAATGTATGAATTAATTTTTCATTATACATCACCATTATTTACCTATCTATGCATATATACATATTTGTACATTTTTAATTATATTAAAAATGTGGTGTGTTACATACTCCCACCCTTAAAGAATTTCGTCCCCGAAATTCGATAAGAGTAAAATAGATAATCCCTCGCAATATCCATCCATCCAGTGTGCATCCAATTGTTGCAAACATTGTGCACATGTGCAAAGTGAGATACATCATAGTAAAGTATGTATGCCTAATTTGGATCCACCTATATGTATGCAAATTTTAAAAACCCTTTCAAAACATGATGCTCACATCCTAAATATACTTGCAGTTCTATAAGAATGCAATATTCTTGAAAAATCAAAATATTTTTCTTCTAAGTTTTCTCATACTCTTATAGAATAAGAGCATGGTTCACCGAATTGTCGCATCCCAAACCCTACCAACCATCATTAAATTCGAAATTTAGAAAAATCTAATTTTCAAAATTCGATTTCTTATGTTACAAAAAGATATAAAACGGAAGAATTTACATTTTCCGCTGTACCTTTTATAATTGCACTTGGATTTTTATATAACTATTCTATAAAAACTTCCTACTTTCCTATCCAAGCACAACCACATAAGAAAACTTTCCTTTCTCTTTCATCTTATCTTGGAATAATTTCATATTTATTCGTCTTTTTCTTAAGATTTCCATTTTCTTTTCCCATCACATTTGTTGCCTTATTGAATTTATTGTCTCTTGTTAGCTTAGGTTTTTCTCTTTAGCTTATTTGACTTAATCCAATTACTTAAGTTTATTATTTCAAATAAGTTTTTTTCTGTTTTCAACTCAAACAACATCCTACATAGCTACTACTATGGGCCAAGAATCTTAGGACTTTGTCATCTCAGAAAATTGCGAGTCCATACAATAAGATCTACCCACTTACTTGCCCTTTACTACTTAGTAGTCACTACTAGTCCTTGTTGTGCATTACTAGCCTATACTTTTTCTCTCTTTCTCAAGCAACAAACCTAGGTTTCTCAATGCTTATGCATTCTACGGGAATTTTCCATTAGTTTAATATTAGCTAATCCTTGACTGTAAATTAGCAAGAGAGTAACTCCCTAAATATCAACCCCGAAGACCGAAATCAACATCAGATTGACACCCAGGGAATCACTCAACTCAACCAATCTCTAGTTGGTTCCAATTGTTTAATTCATAGATTTAACTTTCTCTCGTCCTTTTCTAGGCACTAATCCTTACCTACTCCATTCTTTTTAAAACAAGGTTTGGCCTCCTTTCTTTTCATTACATTTTTCTTTCAAAAATTAAAAGTGTTAAAACTTTGTTTTCTTCTCCAAAACTTGTTTTCGCCAAACCATAAAAGCATGTTATAGAATAAAATGCAAAACATTTTTTTTTTCAAATCACAAAACTGGAGTAGACAAGGACAACTATCGGGCTTACATTGTTTCTAATTACAATGTTAATTTAACTACTCACTATAAGGTGCAGACATCTATTCTATTCCTCCCAACAAAATTTCTTCGTAAATCAATAATCAAAATTTATTGTCAACAGAATAGAAATTTCTTATACAAAACGCAACACTTTCTTTTCAATCCTTTCATATATTATAATATGAAAACTAGCGAGCTATATATGCTCTATATTATGCACTTTTTAATGAGAGAGTTCTTTTAGAACAAGAAATCACTGTTTTACCAAAGTATACACCACTTTACTTTAAAAACCCAACATGCACTTAATATGTCCTTTACGTATTTTTCTTAAACATCAAAAATACTTTTAAGATTAAAACTTGAAAAACACCACAAACACTTTTACAAATTCAAGTTCTTAAAATTTTATTATTGGGTTAGACTCAAAGTGGGTCTTTCAACTTAACTAGGCTTTCCTAAGCACTTTCCAAACCAATTCTCTCAGCTATATATATTCCTAATCTATTTTCCACATTTTAACCTTTTTCTAACTTATAAGGTTTCACTTCTAAACCCACTACTCTGAAATAACAACATTTCAGTTTTAATTCTTATGGGATACTTTCTTTCTCCAATACCAAATCATATTGTACACCTTCCAACCAAACCACCTAAGGGTCTTAAATTTTCTAGGTTAATTCCTTTAGTGTACAAAATAGCTATCCCAACTCTTTCCATTCCTAGTGGGCTACTTTATTGATTACAGTTTATATATATAATGTATTTATATTTTAGAAAATACAAATACGTTCACTCATTATCTCCCTAAGATCACTATACCGAAGCTTTGATACAAGATGTAACAACCCGGATTCCGACCGACCGAATTTTTTTCAAAAACCCAGTCTATCGAAACCCGAGTTGGGTGCTTTGGTATCCTACAGAAAAAGAAAGAGATAAATAAAACATGTCAGAATTCGTAAGCATCTTACAGCAGAAGGAATTCAAAGTATAATATACTTTAAATATAGCTTTACCTTATAAAACATACTGCCTAACCAGTATCCAAAGCTTATACCATCTCTTTCATGAACCTAACCTGAAAGTATGTAATGAGGAAGGGGTCAGAACATAAGTTCTGTGTGAGTGGAATTAGAATAAACTTATGTATAATCCTACATATACCGTTCGGTTATATTTTCTTGCTTATTAGGTTTTTTGCGATATTAGCTCTCTAGGCTATACTCATGTCCCACTAGTTGATTAACCTAATACAACGTCTATGTAGATACCCCCAACTCGTATAATCCTTTCCATGTATATATACAGTCCCTTACCGTATGTCGTACGGGCTTCATCATGTAAATCTATACTACTTTAGTGTAGTGCCACCATTCTCGAAATCGTTTGGACTACCACTCTTGATCTTGCTAGATTCCGTTTATTACCTAGATCTAATTTAGGGTTTTCTATCCAGCGCTTCCAAGATTCAACCAGGGTTTACGCTACCCAAGGCCACTGGGGTTTATGCTACCTATTGAACGCTTTCTAGATCCGACCAGAGTTTATGCTACTTAGGTCCACTAGGGTTTATGCTACCTATCGAACAATGCCCACTAGTTTAGGACACACAACCCAGAGCGATATATGTTCCTAGACTTTACGTCCCAATCGTGTCGTTAAACGTGCTAGATATCTAGTTGCACATGTCCTCTATATGTGCGGCCTGAGTCTCGTGGCACGGCTAATCAAGAAACACGGAACTCGGTCAGGAGCTTTAAGTTATCTGCCGATGCAGATGCCAAGGTCTGTTTTATCTGTATGTGGCTATGGTTCCACTTGACCTGTAACGACCCAGATTTTTGAACCGTTTATTTTAAATATTTAGTATGGTTTTAAATATTGAATTCATAATATAAATGGTATTTTATTGGGTTATCGATTAAATAATCGAAATACGATTTATTTTGATAATTATCGAAATACGAGAAGTTTGAAATAATTCAATTCGAAGATAAAACTGAATCGAAACAGTTCAATCGATTTATATAAATTCAATTTGGATTAGAACAATAATAATTATTTGAGATCGATTTATATTTTTAATCGATTTAAATTAACTTGTTAATTTAATAATGTTAGTCTGGATATACAACTTAATTAAAACCTACAATCGGTCCTGCTGAGTCTAGAGTCACGTTATAACTTTGTATTGCTGGTTGTTACGTTGAATAATGGTTCGGGATTTCAAATTAAGAACAACGAAATATTTTGATATACTTTATTATAAAATCTAATAGAATTGTATGTTAATTTAATTAATACATAAGCTGACCTAGGTTCAAACCTTTCGCAGACCTAAGAAATAAAATCACGCAACAGTTCCTTCTCGAGCAAACAACTTTGCCTCCAAGTTTCACGATCAGGCAGACAGAATTTTTAATGGCAAAGTACTTTATGTTCCCTGCGCACTTATAAATTCAATTCGATAGCTTTGTTTTTCCTCATTTTCAAACCCACGAAATAGTTCAAGCCTTCTCTCTTTTCTTCCTCACAGTGAAAATAAATTGAAACTTCAGTTTTCCCCAATCCGAAGAAATCAAAAAAAAAAAACCAAAAGAGAATCGCTATCTCGTGAAGCAGGGGACACCGCGAATCCCTGAAAGCTGTGAGATGCTCGCGAATTACGAGTGATGGAGGGGTGCGATTGGGTACTCAGGAGGGGTTACGGGTTCTGTCGAAGTCGCGATTTGGGTATGAAAGGAGGCGTTGGTTCTGGTATGCGGATTTGTGTACTCCCGATGTCAGAAGGGGGTAGGGTTGTTGCGATGGGAGCTGGGAACCGAGGGGTTAAAGGGTTGATGGCGTGATGTTGCGAAGGTCGAGGTGCCTAAATCTTTCGGTCAACTGTAGCATTCAAACAGTGAACCGCGATTGGGAACGTGATGTCGAGTGACAAGTATGTTGATGTCCGAATGGCATTGGTGAGGAGTCGACCTTCTTGTTGTTTCTGTAAGTGGATGATGGTGCGAGGGAGGGTATGGAACAGCAGGGGTGTCGGGTCTGTGGTGTTTTGTGAATTAAGTCCGGGTAGTTGGAAGTACAACAGTGGTATGACACTGTTGAAAAGGAGGTGCAGATTGATGCCTGCAAAGTGTTCGACAAAATGTCAAAGAAGCGATATACAGAAATTTTAAGGGCTTATGGCGGGTTCGGGGATTGTTTGGAAATCGGGTTCATTGATTAGTCGAGCGGTTGGCGGAAATAGTAAGGCAAGGATAAATCGGCTTGAATCATTCGTGTAGAGTTAACGCCTCGGAAAAGGACAAAAAGGAATGGGTACAAGTGCAAACGAAAATACAATGTGAGTAAATCTCACTCACCTTTGATTAAAATTACTTTTATTTCGTTAAAAATAATTGTTGTTGCTTGTTTGGATTTTTCTGCTGGTTTTATATATATTAGTTATTTAGGTTATATATATATATATATTGGGTTGATTGATTGGTTGGATTCCCGCAGTCTCATTAGCGGATGCCCGCAGTTTCATAGCGGATGATTACCCTATACGCCCCACGCTATGATTAGTGGATGACCTTCTATACCGCGATATTCTGCCACGAAGCAGAATGGGTATTATTTATGTGCTAACATCTGTGGATGCAGGAAAACAGGTTAGAGGAATCCAACTGGATTCCTCAAAAATATATTATCTGTTTGTTTATTTGTTTGCATATATATTGTTATATATGACGTGTTAGAAAAATAAATAATTCGTTGCTTTGTGTGTTTAAATATCACTGGGCCAATTAAAAGGATATTTGAGATTTAAAAAGGAAAAATTCTATTTTTAAATAGAATTTGAATTTTAGATGGAAATAAAAATATAACCTTGTTTTGAAAAATAAAACAAGTAGTTCTTTATAAACGAAGTTTATAAATAGTTCTTTTATAACGAAGTTATAAATGAAGTGAAAAGAATTATCATTTGATAATTCAGAAATAGAAATACCAGTGTGAAATTGGAATTTGAAATGAAATTTCAAAAAGGGTTTTAAAATGGAATTTTTAAATATATAACTCAAATGAAATTTGAGTATAACATTTGAATAGTAGAATTAGAAAAGGAATTTAAATATTTGAATATTAAGGAGAGATTTGAATATAGAAATTCAAATGAAGTTTTGAAAAGAGATTTGAATATAGAAATTCAAATGAAGTTTTGAATATAGAAATTCAAATGAAGTTTTGAAAAGAGATTTGAATATAGAAATTCAAATGAAGTTTTGAAAAGAGATTTGGATATAGAAATTCAAATGAAGTTTTGAAACTAGATTTGAAATAGAATTCAAATAAGAGGATTTGAATGATAGAATTAAAAAGGGGTTGAATATTTGAAATTTCAAATTAGAATTGAATTGGAGTTTGGATATTTGAAATTCTAATAGAATGAAAATAGATTTAAGTATAGAAATTTAAATGGAGATTGGAAATGGGATTTGAATAAGGAAATTCAAATGTAAAATTTCAAAGTAGAACTTGAATTAAAACTTTGAAAATAGAATTTCAAATAGAACTCGAAATAGAATTAACTATGGGATTTGAACATGGAATTCAAATGGAATTGAAACTATGGATTTGAATATATTAAAATCAGAATGGAATTGAATTTCATTCAAACGAAGTTTAAAAGTTTATATATAAATATAATTAAAACGAACTCGCCGCAGCGCTGCAGTTCGTAAAATAGCGATTCGAACTTCAATCAAGTATACAGAACCCAATTGAAGTCGAAATTCTTTGAAACAAGAAACGTCAGGGCCGATTTGATAATAGTTTTCTAATGAAGGAGAAAAATCTGAATTTCGTCGTATAGATTTTGAGTTATGTCAAAATCAAATTTTTAGAAAAGCAGCGCCATAAACCATTATAAACCATAATGGATTTTATATAAAAATATTGGGATTTTTAAGCAAATAAAAATCCGGATTGCCATTTAAAAATCTAGACTTGAGTTAGAAAATAAATGTGAACTCAAGTGAAGTAAAGAAGATGATTTTTGAAACAATAATCCTATTTTTGATTATTGAATAGAATTAACTAAATCAAAGGAGAATTAGTTAATCGAGTTTGAACTAAAGTCGAACTTTGAAAAGTGAAATTTGGAATTGTAAATATATATTCGAAATCGAATATAGAACTTAAATTGAAATTTGAATTCAATTGATTGATAAGTAAGTGGAAATATATTCGAAACGTGTTATATTCAAATATACAAGCGAGATAGGCAGAGAGTTAGTTAAAGAATTACTTTAACGAATTGAGTCAAACGAGTGTACGAAGTTGAAATAAATGGGACAGGTATAGACATACAGGAGACAGGTATGGGGCAAGGATAATGCAGGTATATAAATAATGTGCTCGACAAAAGGTACATGTTTAATTCATATATGAGGTTTTATGCACCGTATCGGCAAGCCGCTTGGCTTTTTCTTTTTCTTTTTGAGATTGGAAGATACCGGGATGCTATTTGAAATTTCCCGATGCTCCCGATACAGGGGAGGTTATGGCGAAATTTTCCGGGAATTTAAGGAGATAGAATATTTTTAAGAAATTTGACAATTAGAAATCTATATATCGATATATATATAGAATTCGATAAGGAAACGAAATCAAATATGGCATAAAAGGCAAGATGATTATTGAAAATATTTGGATAACAAATGTTGATAAGGAAATGGAGAAGAGATTTAATTAATGAAATATTAATTAAAGAGCCCAGTGATTTGTTTGATATGTTTGGATGAACACTTGTTTTTATTCGATAGTTAAATCACAGACTATCGAAGTTTTTGACCATCGTTGTCAATATGGAGAGACCGGTTGGATTATTATCCGAAGAACCACTCCGTATCGGCATAAGCGTTGCGAACCAAGTATGCTGGATATATTGAAGACGGAGTAAAGTGCAAGGGCTTTTCTATTTATAGAAATGGTGCCTTCGGTTTCGTTCAATCCCAGAACGAACGTAAATGGACGAATGTCTGACAGAGTATTTCCAATGATCAAATGGGTTGGTCTGTATGAATATATATGGTTGCAACGGATTTATCCCTTAGCATAACATCCAGAATATTTGTGCAAACTCAACTAGTGATTAACGGATCTGACAATGTGGCATTCAAAGTGATTGTGCTATCAATGAATGGTAAGTATGCGTAGCCTCAGGCCTCAACAACCGGGAAAGGACAAAAATCGGGCAGGCAGCATGGCTATGTGGGTCGCACCCATTAGGGTGTATAATCACCTATCTAGAGAAATTCCTTTTGTTTCTAAATCTATCGATTCTGCCCATTCGGGAAACGGTGGTTTGAGTCCAACCGTTGGTGATATACATTCGATACACTCAAGCGAAATGAGTGGTCGGTCATGTGTGGGCCGGGTTGCAAGATGTTCTTGTTGAACCCAGGTGTATTTGCCTCTAGAGATACATCATCGGAAGGTGGTCCCATACCTTGTCATGTTGGAAATCCAATCTCCAATAAGCGCCATGCGGTTTTTGATTATATGCTATATATGTGGAGCGTGAGATGCAAGCGTTCTGCTATTTGGTTATTTACTTGATGTAGACATTATTATAATATCATTTGATTTGATATCAAAGTGTTTTGGGTTATAGTAAGGTAAAAACCTTCCGTGTTTATGTGTGGGCTGGTCTTACTATTATCTTTTCTTTTGAAAGGATTTTTAAAGTTAAACAAGTGGTTGGAGTTTACTCACACCAGTCCCATGACTGACCCAGAGTTTATTTTGTTTTGTTTTCCCTAAACTCTTGGGTGTCCAAATTTGTACGGGCAGTCAAGTGTTTCAGGCTTTTACAGATACACTTGGAGGAGCTTGAAGCAGGAGGCTTCAACGTTAGTTATTTAGAGTTACTTCCGCTGGATCAAATGTTATGTGTACTCTGATGATGGTATGTATGTATGTACAAAACAGATTTGTATTTCGAAGCTTATGTTATATAATATATTTTATTCGTTCCGCTGTGAGTTGTGATCTTCGTTTTTCTTCTATTCTAAGTTTTCTATCTTATCTATTCCCACCCTCTAATTTCTTTCTATAAATGATCAGGTATTTCCGATGTTCGAATAGTCAACACGGCAGTTATGTGTTGATTTTCGGGGTCGAAAATTCTGGTTCGTTACAGTGGTATCAGAGCTTAGGTTAAGCGAACACCTAGGCTTGTGTAGTATGCGCTCATTAGAGATAGGGTCAGTAGTACCCTAGAATGAGTTGAGCGTATATATACGAGAGAGCGTATTTGTAAATTGATATAAAATTGTTTTATATTGTGTTGGCTTGTCTGTTGAGTAGTTTATGAATTCTGGTCGAATCGTGGGACGCCACGACGTCGATAGGAGTTTGTAAACACTTGGACAGAAGAATCGACATAATATTGTTTCAAGTGGGTAAATGAAATAATTTTACCCAAAATTTCTATTTTTGATATAGAAAGAATAATTTTCTAGAATTATTATTATATGGATGTGTTGGATGTTGACTTTATAATCAAATGAGATTATAAACTTAGAATGGTTATTTATAACCAAATAGAATTTGTATAGAGATTAAATATACAAATGAGGTGAATTAGAATTAAATTCAAACCAGAATTAAGAATTCAAAATCCGGGGAAGTTGAAATTTATTTTTCAAAGTATATTAAAATAATACAGCTTTGTTTTAAAAGGATTTGAAAGAAAATCATTTTAGATGGATTTAGAAATAATAAAGCACTGAACTCACTTCAGTGGCTGGGAAATAATTCTGATGATGATTGCAACATCATCAGTGTTCATTTCCGAGTTTCTAAGTGATGGATTGCTACCTTAGAAAAGTTTTAATGGGAATTTGTTTGGAAGAAAACAAATAGTTTGGGAATATTCAAATGTTTTGAATTAAAATGAAAATAAATATATGTATATATTTATGGAATTTCAAAAGAATTTGAAAAGAAAAACCCAGGGATTTGAATTCTGGAATTTAAATTTAACTTAAACAAATTAAATGGATCGAAGTGAATGAATTGATTAGAATCAATTTGAATAGGTTTGATGGAATATAGATTGGATATAAATGGATTGATCGTAGATCATTCGAATCAAATATGCGAAGACCAAAAGTTTTGGTTGAAGTTAATTTGTTGAAATATGAGGAGTTGAGTTTCAACATAAGTGAGATTTTGAAAAGAAATGAGTTTGTACCATTTTCCTACCTTAGCAATTTCGAGGACGAAATTATTTTAAGGGGGGAAGAATGTAACGACCCAGATTTTTGAACCGTTTATTTTAAATATTTAGTATGGTTTTAAATATTGAATTCATAATATAAATGGTATTTTATTGGGTTATCGATTAAATAATCGAAATACGATTTATTTTGATAATTATCGAAATACGAGAAGTTTGAAATAATTCAATTCGAAGATAAAACTGAATCGAAACAGTTCAATCGATTTATATAAATTCAATTTGGATTAGAACAATAATAATTGTTTGAGATCGATTTATATTTTTAATCGATTTAAATTAACTTGTTAATTTAATAATGTTAGTCTGGATATACAACTTAATTAAAACCTACAATCGGTCCTGCTGAGTCTAGAGTCACGTTATAACTTTGTATTGCTGGTTGTTACGTTGAATAATGGTTCGGGATTTCAAATTAAGAACAACGAAATATTTTGATATACTTTATTATAAAATCTAATAGAATTGTATGTTAATTTAATTAATACATAAGCTGACCTAGGTTCAAACCTTTCGCAGACCTAAGAAATAAAATCACGCAACAGTTCCTTCTCGAGCAAACAACTTTGCCTCCAAGTTTCACGATCAGGCAGACAGAATTTTTAATGGCAAAGTACTTTATGTTCCCTGCGCACTTATAAATTCAATTCGATAGCTTTATTTTTCCTCATTTTCAAACCCACGAAATAGTTCAAGCCTTCTCTCTTTTCTTCCTCACAGTGAAAATAAATTGAAACTTCAGTTTTCCCCAATCCGAAGAAATCAAAAAAAAAAACCAAAAGAGAATCGCTATCTCGTGAAGCAGGGGACACCGCGAATCCCTGAAAGCTGTGAGATGCTCGCGAATTACGAGTGATGGAGGGGTGCGATTGGGTACTCAGGAGGGGTTACGGGTTCTGTCGAAGTCGCGATTTGGGTATGAAAGGAGGCGTTGGTTCTGGTATGCGGATTTGTGTACTCCCGATGTCAGAAGGGGGTAGGGTTGTTGCGATGGGAGCTGGGAACCGAGGGGTTAAAGGGTTGATGGCGTGATGTTGCGAAGGTCGAGGTGCCTAAATCTTTCGGTCAACTGTAGCATTCAAACAGTGAACCGCGATTGGGAACGTGATGTCGAGTGACAAGTATGTTGATGTCCGAATGGCATTGGTGAGGAGTCGACCTTCTTGTTGTTTCTGTAAGTGGATGATGGTGCGAGGGAGGGTATGGAACAGCAGGGGTGTCGGGTCTGTGGTGTTTTGTGAATTAAGTCCGGGTAGTTGGAAGTACAACAGTGGTATGACACTGTTGAAAAGGAGGTGCAGATTGATGCCTGCAAAGTGTTCGACAAAATGTCAAAGAAGCGATATACAGAAATTTTAAGGGCTTATGGCGGGTTCGGGGATTGTTTGGAAATCGGGTTCATTGATTAGTCGAGCGGTTGGCGGAAATAGTAAGGCAAGGATAAATCGGCTTGAATCATTCGTGTAGAGTTAACGCCTCGGAAAAGGACAAAAAGGAATGGGTACAAGTGCAAACGAAAATACAATGTGAGTAAATCTCACTCACCTTTGATTAAAATTACTTTTATTTCGTTAAAAATAATTGTTGTTGCTTGTTTGGATTTTTCTGCTGGTTTTATATATATTAGTTATTTAGGTTATATATATATATATATTGGGTTGATTGATTGGTTGGATTCCCGCAGTCTCATTAGCGGATGCCCGCAGTTTCATAGCGGATGATTACCCTATACGCCCCACGCTATGATTAGTGGATGACCTTCTATACCGCGATATTCTGCCACGAAGCAGAATGGGTATTATTTATGTGCTAACATCTGTGGATGCAGGAAAACAGGTTGGAGGAATCCAACTGGATTCCTCAAAAATATATTATCTGTTTGTTTATTTGTTTGCATATATATTGTTATATATGACGTGTTAGAAAAATAAATAATTCGTTGCTTTGTGTGTTTAAATATCACTGGGCCAATTAAAAGGATATTTGAGATTTAAAAAGGAAAAATTCTATTTTTAAATAGAATTTGAATTTTAGATGGAAATAAAAATATAACCTTGTTTTGAAAAATAAAACAAGTAGTTCTTTATAAACGAAGTTTATAAATAGTTCTTTTATAACGAAGTTATAAATGAAGTGAAAAGAATTATCATTTGATAATTCAGAAATAGAAATACCAGTGTGAAATTGGAATTTGAAATGAAATTTCAAAAAGGGTTTTAAAATGGAATTTTTAAATATATAACTCAAATGAAATTTGAGTATAACATTTGAATAGTAGAATTAGAAAAGGAATTTAAATATTTGAATATTAAGGAGAGATTTGAATATAGAAATTCAAATGAAGTTTTGAAAAGAGATTTGAATATAGAAATTCAAATGAAGTTTTGAATATAGAAATTCAAATGAAGTTTTGAAAAGAGATTTGAATATAGAAATTCAAATGAAGTTTTGAAAAGAGATTTGGATATAGAAATTCAAATGAAGTTTTGAAACTAGATTTGAAATAGAATTCAAATAAGAGGATTTGAATGATAGAATTAAAAAGGGGTTGAATATTTGAAATTTCAAATTAGAATTGAATTGGAGTTTGGATATTTGAAATTCTAATAGAATGAAAATAGATTTAAGTATAGAAATTTAAATGGAGATTGGAAATGGGATTTGAATAAGGAAATTCAAATGTAAAATTTCAAAGTAGAACTTGAATTAAAACTTTGAAAATAGAATTTCAAATAGAACTCGAAATAGAATTAACTATGGGATTTGAACATGGAATTCAAATGGAATTGAAACTATGGATTTGAATATATTAAAATCAGAATGGAATTGAATTTCATTCAAACGAAGTTTAAAAGTTTATATATAAATATAATTAAAACGAACTCGCCGCAGCGCTGCAGTTCGTAAAATAGCGATTCGAACTTCAATCAAGTATACAGAACCCAATTGAAGTCGAAATTCTTTGAAACAAGAAACGTCAGGGCCGATTTGATAATAGTTTTCTAATGAAGGAGAAAAATCTAAATTTCGTCGTATAGATTTTGAGTTATGTCAAAATCAAATTTTTAGAAAAGCAGCGCCATAAACCATTATAAACCATAATGGATTTTATATAAAAATATTGGGATTTTTAAGCAAATAAAAATCCGGATTGCCATTTAAAAATCTAGACTTGAGTTAGAAAATAAATGTGAACTCAAGTGAAGTAAAGAAGATGATTTTTGAAACAATAATCCTATTTTTGATTATTGAATAGAATTAACTAAATCAAAGGAGAATTAGTTAATCGAGTTTGAACTAAAGTCGAACTTTGAAAAGTGAAATTTGGAATTGTAAATATATATTCGAAATCGAATATAGAACTTAAATTGAAATTTGAATTCAATTGATTGATAAGTAAGTGGAAATATATTCGAAACGTGTTATATTCAAATATACAAGCGAGATAGGCAGAGAGTTAGTTAAAGAATTACTTTAACGAATTGAGTCAAACGAGTGTACGAAGTTGAAATAAATGGGACAGGTATAGACATACAGGAGACAGGTATGGGGCAAGGATAATGCAGGTATATAAATAATGTGCTCGACAAAAGGTACATGTTTAATTCATATATGAGGTTTTATGCACCGTATCGGCAAGCCGCTTGGCTTTTTCTTTTTCTTTTTGAGATTGGAAGATACCGGGATGCTATTTGAAATTTCCCGATGCTCCCGATACAGGGGAGGTTATGGCGAAATTTTCCGGGAATTTAAGGAGATAGAATATTTTTAAGAAATTTGACAATTAGAAATCTATATATCGATATATATATAGAATTCGATAAGGAAACGAAATCAAATATGGCATAAAAGGCAAGATGATTATTGAAAATATTTGGATAACAAATGTTGATAAGGAAATGGAGAAGAGATTTAATTAATGAAATATTAATTAAAGAGCCCAGTGATTTGTTTGATATGTTTGGATGAACACTTGTTTTTATTCGATAGTTAAATCACAGACTATCGAAGTTTTTGACCATCGTTGTCAATATGGAGAGACCGGTTGGATTATTATCCGAAGAACCACTCCGTATCGGCATAAGCGTTGCGAACCAAGTATGCTGGATATATTGAAGACGGAGTAAAGTGCAAGGGCTTTTCTATTTATAGAAATGGTGCCTTCGGTTTCGTTCAATCCCAGAACGAACGTAAATGGACGAATGTCTGACAGAGTATTTCCAATGATCAAATGGGTTGGTCTGTATGAATATATATGGTTGCAACGGATTTATCCCTTAGCATAACATCCAGAATATTTGTGCAAACTCAACTAGTGATTAACGGATCTGACAATGTGGCATTCAAAGTGATTGTGCTATCAATGAATGGTAAGTATGCGTAGCCTCAGGCCTCAACAACCGGGAAAGGACAAAAATCGGGCAGGCAGCATGGCTATGTGGGTCGCACCCATTAGGGTGTATAATCACCTATCTAGAGAAATTCCTTTTGTTTCTAAATCTATCGATTCTGCCCATTCGGGAAACGGTGGTTTGAGTCCAACCGTTGGTGATATACATTCGATACACTCAAGCGAAATGAGTGGTCGGTCATGTGTGGGCCGGGTTGCAAGATGTTCTTGTTGAACCCAGGTGTATTTGCCTCTAGAGATACATCATCGGAAGGTGGTCCCATACCTTGTCATGTTGGAAATCCAATCTCCAATAAGCGCCATGCGGTTTTTGATTATATGCTATATATGTGGAGCGTGAGATGCAAGCGTTCTGCTATTTGGTTATTTACTTGATGTAGACATTATTATAATATCATTTGATTTGATATCAAAGTGTTTTGGGTTATAGTAAGGTAAAAACCTTCCGTGTTTGTGTGTGGGCTGGTCTTACTATTATCTTTTCTTTTGAAAGGATTTTTAAAGTTAAACAAGTGGTTGGAGTTTACTCACACCAGTCCCATGACTGACCCAGAGTTTATTTTGTTTTGTTTTCCCTAAACTCTTGGGTGTCCAAATTTGTACGGGCAGTCAAGTGTTTCAGGCTTTTACAGATACACTTGGAGGAGCTTGAAGCAGGAGGCTTCAACGTTAGTTATTTAGAGTTACTTCCGCTGGATCAAATGTTATGTGTACTCTGATGATGGTATGTATGTATGTACAAAACAGATTTGTATTTCGAAGCTTATGTTATATAATATATTTTATTCGTTCCGCTGTGAGTTGTGATCTTCGATTTTCTTCTATTCTAAGTTTTCTATCTTATCTATTCCCACCCTCTAATTTCTTTCTATAAATGATCAGGTATTTCCGATGTTCGAATAGTCAACACGGCAGTTATGTGTTGATTTTCGGGGTCGAAAATTCTGGTTCGTTACATCTCACTCACCTTTAGAATTATTCTTATTTCATTAAAAATAATTGTTTGTTGCTTGTGTGAATGCTTTCTGGTTGTTTTATATATATTAGTTATTTAGGCTATATATATATATATTGGGTTGATTGATTGGTTGGATTCCCGCAGTCTCATTAGCGGATGCCCGCAGTTTCATAGCGGATGATTACCCTATACGCCCCACGCTATGATTAGTGGATGACCTTCTATACCGCGATATTCTGCCACGAAGCAGAATGGGTATTATTTATGTGCTAACATCTGTGGATGCAGGAAACAGGTTGGAGGAATCCAACAGGATTCCTCAAAAATATATTATCTGTTTGTTTATTTGTTTGCATATATATTGTTGTATATGATGTGTTAGAAAAATAAATAATTGGTTGCTTTGTGTGTTTAAATATCACTGGGCATAAGTAATGATATTTAAAAATATCGTGGAAGGATAGTGGAGATTAAAAAAAGGGGAAAATTCTATTTTTAAATAGAATTTGAATTTTAAATGGAAATAAATATAAACTTGTTTTGAAAAATATAAACAAGTAGTTCTTTATAAACGAAGTTTATAAATAGTTCTTTTATAACGAAGTTATAAATGAAGTGAAAAGAATTATCATTTGATAATTCAGAAATAGAAATACAAGTGTGAAATTGGAATTGGAAATGGAATTTCAAAATAGGATTTCAAAATAGAAAATCCAAATGGTTTTGAAATAGAATTTGAATACAAGGGAATTTAATGGATTTGAATGATGAAATTCAAATGGTGTTGAAAATGAATTTGAATATTAGAAATTCAAATGGGGTCGAAAATGAAAAATGAAATTTGAATATAAGGGATTCAAATTGAATTCAAATAGGATTTAATCTATGGATTTGAATATGAAATTCAAATGAGTTTTAAATTATGGAAATTCTGAATATAGAATTTAAAAAGGAGTTTGAATATTTGAATCTCAATAGAATTCAAATATAGAAATTGGAATATAGAAGTTCAAATGGAATTTAAGTATAAAGTTTGAATAAGAGAATTCAAATGAATTCAAGTATCGAATTTGAATATAGGGAATTCAAAATAGAAATTCAAGTATTGAATTTGAATATCAAATAGAAAAGGAATTGGAATTTGAATTTAGAATTCAAATAAAAGTGAGATTTGAAATTGAATCAAGCAGAGTTAAATGGAGTTGAATTAATTTAAAGAAGTTTAGAAGTTTAAAAGTTTATATATTTATAAATATAATTAAAACGAACTCGCCGCAGCGCTGCAGTTCGTAAAATAGCGATTCGAACTTCAATCGAGTATACAGGACTCAATTGAAGTCGAAATTCTTCGAAACAAGAAACGTCAGGACCGGTTTGATAATAGTTTTCAAATGAAAGAGAAAAATCTGGATTTCGTCGTATAGATTTTGAGTTATGTCAAAATCAAATTTTCAGAAAAACAGCGCCAAAACCATTTAAAAACCCTAACGGTTTATTTCACTTTATAAAAGGATTTTAAGCGAATAAAATCCGAAATTCTATTTAGAAAATTTCAGATTTTGAGTTATAAAATATATGTGAACTCGGGTGGGGTAATGAATTGATTTTTGAAACAGAAATCAGATTTTTGATTATTGAATAGAATTAACTAATTCGAATAGAAATTAGTTAATGAGATTTCGAATTAATATTGGGCTTTGAATAAGAAAATTCGATTTGAAAATGTATATTCGAAATAGGAAAAAGAACTAGAATTGAAATTGAAATTCAATTTAGTTATGAACGAGTTAAACATTTTGTTTGAACATGTTATGTTCAACAAAGAAGTGAAATAGGAAAAACGACTAATTAAAGAATAAATGGGCGAAACTGAATTCAAACGATTAGATGGTATTGAATTGAATTGAAAACAGGTGAACAGGTGTTGGACAGGTATGGAATGCAGTATATAAAGTATATAATTTATGTGCCCGACAAAAAGGTACATGTTTAATTCATATATGAGATTTTATGCGCCGTATCGGCAAGCCGCTTGGCTTTTCCTTTTTCTTTTTGATTGAGGAAGATACCGGGAAGCTATTTGAAATTTCCCGATGCTCCCGATACAGGGGAGGTTATGGCGAAATTTTCCGGGAATTTAAGGAGTTAGAATATTTTTAAGAAATTTGACAATTAGAAATCTATATATCGATATATATAGAATTCGATAAGGAAACGAAATCAAAAATAGCGTAAAGGGCCAAGATTTGTTATGGAAAATATTTGGTTAACAAATATTGATAAGGAAATGGATAAGTGATTTAATTAATGAAATATTAATTAAAGAGCCCAGTGATTTGTTTGATATGTTGGATGTACACTTGTTTTTATTCGATAGTTAAATCACAGACTATCGAAGTTTTGACCATCGTTGTCAATATGGAGAGACCGGTTGGATTATTATCCGAAGAACCACTCCGTATTGGCATAAGCGTTGCGAACCAAGTATGCTGAATATATTGAAGACGGAGTGAAGTGCAAGGGCTTTTCTAGTAATAGAAATAGTGCCTTCGGTTTCGTTCAGTCGCAGAACGAACGTATATGGACGAATGTCTGACAGAGTATTTCCAATGATCAAATGGGTTGGTCTGTATGAATGTATATGGTTGCAACGGATTTATCCCTTAGCATAATATCCAGAATATTTGTGCAAACTCAACTAGTGATTAACGGATCTGACAATGTGGCATTCAAAGTAATTGTGCTATCAATGAATGGTAAGTATTCGTAGCCTCAGGCCTCAACAACCGGGAAAGGACAAAAATCGGGCAGGCAGCATGGCTATGTGGGTCGCACCCATTAGGGTGTATAATCACCTATCTAGAGAAATTCCTTTTGTTTCTAAATCTATCGATTCTGCCCATTCGGGAAACGGTGGTTTGAGTCCAACCGTTGGTGATATACATTCGATACACTCAAGCGAAATGAGTGGTCGGTCATGTGTGGGCCGGGTTACAAGATGTTCTTGGTGAACCCAGGTGTATTCGCCTCTAGAGATACATCATCGGAAGGTAGTCCCATACCTTGTCATGTTGGAAATCCAATCTCCAATAAGCGCCATGCGGGTTTTGATTTTATACTATGTATGTGGAGCGTGAGATGCAAGCGTTCTGCTATTTGATTATTTACTTGATGTAGACATTATTATAATATCACTGGATTTTCGTATCAAAGTGTTTTGGGTTATAGTAAGGTAAAAACCGTCCATGTTTATGTGTGGGCTAGTCTTACTATTATCTTTTCTTTTGAAAGGATTTGAAAAGTTAAACAAGTGGTTGGAGTTTACTCACACCAGTCCCATGACTGACCCAGAGTTTATTTTGTTTTGTTTTCCCTAAACTCTTGGGTGCCCAAATTTGTACGGGCAGTCAAGTGTTTCAGGCTTTTACAGATGCCATTGGAGGAGCTTGGAGCAGGAGGCTTCAGCGTTAGTTATCTAGTGTTTATCTTCCGCTGTATTGTAAGTGTTGAACTCTGATTCTGAATGTACATGTATACAGAAATTTTGTACTACAAAAGTATATGGTATAATCTATTTTATCCGTTCCGCTGTGAGTTGTGATCTTCATTTTCTTCTATTCTAATATTTCTTTCTTTCTATTTCTCATCCTCTAACTTCTTTCTAATAATGAGTCGTATTTCTGTGTTATTTGAGTTGGACGTGTGGTGTTTTTAGTCAACTCAGATAGCACGGATTTGCGGGCCGTTACAGTGGCTATGGTTCCACTTGACCCCTCCCTCAACTAATGAAAGACACCCAAGAAAATCAAGAATGAGAACTGACGCAGGCCCTCTATGCCCCCACAAACCTATTGTCCACCCTCACCCATAACTAGATAGCAAAGTATATGGTCTTTTAGAGTTCTCCGCCTTTCCGCTTGCGTATCACGATTGACTCAAGATGGTAGGTAGACGACGACGTGCTTAACAGGGCTAAACAAGATATCGCCACCTCACGCTGACCCATCCTAGTCTTTAGGTTGCTTATATTGCAACCAAGGCATACCCTTGGCTCTTTTAACGCAGACCTTAACCTCTGTGAGCCCAGGAGGATCATCTGCAACCTCACAGAGGGATACCAAGAGTACCCTCACGTCCCCTCGAAGCCGCGTGCTTCGTAACCCAGTTCGTTGGAGTCTTCTTCATGATCAGATGGACGTTCGCTCCTCCTCGTGTTCTACTTGGCTTTCTTGACTAAAGTTTACTACTAATTTCTCTTAACTAAGGTTTACTACTTAGTTTCCTAAATCGTTAGCTTTCTTAACTAAGGTTTACTACTTAGTCCTCTTAACTAAGGTTTACTACTTAGTTCTCTTAATCGTTCATTTTCTTAACTAAGGTTTACAACTTAGTCCTCTTAACTAAGGTTTATTACTTGGTTCTCTTAACCAAGGTTTGATACTTAGTTTCTGTTACTTAGTTCTATTTAACTAAGGTTTGTTACATAGTTCCTTTTAACAAAGGTTTACCATTGAATTCAAGCATGAATTAAGTTCTCTTTATCAAATGATAGCATATGGGTGTTTTCCCGCATTTTCATCTTAGATTAACTTATTTCATGGTATAAGTCGTCCCACCCTTCGAGTCTTGTATTACATCTTAAGTCATATTCATTTCTTATCCCTAGGATAAGTTTATCTATTATTTAATCTTGTCATTCCCCACTTTTCCTTGCTTTGATACTGTTATATTGGTTAAGTTAGCCCATGTGTCCAAGTTGACTTAACCCCCAATCACGTATTTAATTCAACCCACGTACCATGCTAAATTGGTTAAGTGTTCTCTATCAGTTCATGTTGACTTAACTCGCCCATATATCATGTCAAATTGGCTAAGTGTTATCTAGCGGTTCACGTTGACTTAACCCACCCATATATCATGTCAAATTGGTTAAGTGTTGTCTAGTTTTCATGTTGACTTAACCTTACCATACTAGCATGTGTCATTAGCATTAATTAATTATTAATGTCCAACCTCTCACATTAGACCTATTGTTGCGGTCACTGGATGTGCCGGTTTGTTCCGGGCAGGATTACACCACAACTCAATCTAACCTCGAGTTTCAAGCACGTTATGAGTAACTTCTCACATTAGAAACTATTGTTTGCGATCACTGGATGAGTCGGGCGGTTCCAAGCAGGATTATACCGCAAACTCATTCTAACCTTGAGTTAGCCATGTTTTATGTTTAGCCAATTAACAATTCATGTCTATTCTAGGTGAAATAGGCCAATTATAAATTTACAAGCATGTTCATGTTCACTCTAGATATCAAATATCAAATGTCAATTACCAATTCACAAGCATGTTCATGTTCAAGTTATGCCACTATTGTCAATTTCATGTTATGTGTCGAGTTCCATAATTACATAAAAACATGGTTTGTCCAACATATTCCATTTTTAATTATGTTTCTAGGATCTTAACGGCATATCCAATTTTCAAGTCTCAAATTCAAGCTTTACCCAAAAACCCCAATTTATGTTCATGCTTATAATCCCTTTAATAGGCTATACCTACTATTCCAGTTTCCCATACATGTGTTCCTAACAGGTTGCTATCATTCCTCATATGTTGGTTAAGCTTATTCATATGTCAAGTGCTACTTAACCCATTTCTACTTTTCTTACACAACCATTCGTGTAATAATCTTTTTACCCAAATTGCCTAATTCATCGGTTAAATCTCAAGCTCTTCCCAAATAACTATAATTTACGCGCTGTTGACCTTGGCTCGAAGGTAGCCAAAGTTTCAAAAATAAAAAAAAGAATAGGGAAGAGGAATAGATTAAGAATACAAAGATTATTTTAAATTGCAACATGAATTTTAACTGAGGAATGACGAACGATAATAATACTATTATGCATGAAGTGTATTGTAATCCCGCTCACTGATTTAAGAACGGATCTTGAATTCTGGGATCTGATTTCTGAAACTGAAAAGTTATCCCTTGACGTAGATTATCGATCCTCTAATTTATATTTGATTCTTAGAAAATAGTTGTTGAAGTCGTTGAATTAGCCTTTGATTCTCTACTTGAATTCTAACGAAGAACTTGAGCAGCATAACCCCGTCTTTGATTTATTTTGATATGAATTAGGGAAGAGTATAGGCATAATGAAGTTGTGTAGAGAAAACTGTAGCCTTAGGGGTGTTTATATAGGTGCTCAAAATCTTATCGTACACGCAGCGCTGAGTCAGCATTGAACCCAGTTAAGAAAATAGTCCAGGTTCGCAGATGAATCTAGCCAAATCTTATCGTACACGCAGCGCTGAGTCAGCATTGGGTCCCGCAAGCTGTTTTGGCGTAGAAATTCGAATTTCGAAAGTTTGAATTGTTTTGGCGTAGAAATTTGATTTTTGAACTTTTAAATTTCTGAAATTTATTTAACTGTTTTGTTCACATGAAATATTCTTATATGTACACAATTACTCTACCGACCATTTTACGTGTTTATATATATGCACAATTTTTGTTTTATTTTCAAAATTCAAACGATGTTGCACCGTTATTTGATTCTTGCCATATTTCATTGACTGTAGTCTTATCTTGAATTTTATCTTTTGTATACATATATTTATGCATATATATATATATATTCTAGCCTTATCTTGAATTTTATCTTTTGTATACATATATTTATGCATATATATATATATATTCTCATTTATATACATATATTTTCTTTATTTCCTTATATTTACGTTCTTATCCTTTCAAATTTTGAATTTGTATACGTACATATGTTTGCATGTTCAGTTGGCCCTCTCTAAAACAAAGATAAAAAATTATGTCGCCACCGAGGTTCGAACCCCCGACCTCCATGTTACAAATCCAATGTCTTAACCAATTGAGCTATGAAATCTTTTGTTAATAAATCTTATAACAATGATAATTATTGTTCTCCCCTTACTTCTCTTTTCCATGTTAGTTACAATACTTAAATTAAACCATTGCATGAATCTTTTTCTTTTAATGTTAATGCATTATGTTTGCAAATTAGTGCATGCAACATATTTACATTGCATGCAACCAATCCTTTCTTTCTTTTAATACATGCATTACATTTTTTTTCCAGTGCATGTATTTATTACATGCAATCCTTATTTTATTCTTTATTTTATATTAATTTGTTTGTATATATATATATAGGTGAGCGTTCAATGGCACCCCAAATAGTGCAGCACCCCAAAAGCTCACTGATTTCTACCACAAGTTTCCCCCTCTCTCTCCTTCCACTCATTCTCTCTCCCTCCACTACATTATTCTAATATAAATGAGTGGCTATAAATGGGGTTCAAATGGGAGGCTAGAAAATAGGGGTGCCATTGAACCTGCCTCATATATATATATATATATATATATATATACATACATACATACACACACATGTATATTTCTCTTGTGCGTATACAAACTTCTAGGCTTAATAACTTCTTCATATGATGTCCGTTTTACGCAAACCATGTGTCTATCTTGAACAGAATTCCGAGACGGACGCAATGGTGATGTCCATTTTACTTAATTCCTGATATTTAAATTAAGTATTTTTATTTTCTCATCTCTTCGATTACACACATTGTTATCGCATTAATTTCCTTACTCTTCAATGTATGAATTGATTTTTTATTATACATCACCATTATTTACCTATCTATGCATATATACATATTTGTATATTTTTAATTATATTAAAAATGTGGGGTGTTACACACCTCCAAAATCTTTACAATAAGAACTTCTTTAATGCTACCGCAACAGTTATATTTTGCATTTAAGAAGTTGACCGAATCAAACTTAATTAAATAACTTGACAAGAATAAAAAGAAACCAACTAATTACCTATAATAGTTTTAGTTTTTTTTTCTTTCTTCGGCACTGCACAAGCCAAATCCAAGACACGGGCTTCCAAATTCAAATGAGACACGAATCTCACAACCTTGCTTCAGCAAACAAAAACTCCAACATGTACGCCCACCTTGGCACACCAACATCAGACCTCAAGACTCCCCTTACTTCTTTTTCCCTTCTTCCAAGGAATAGAAGAAGCATGCAAAATTCCACCGAGCCCAACATTTCAACAAAAGAACAAACATTCCCGGCCAACGAGTGTCTCATGACCAGTTAGAGGGGATGCGTCAGACCCCTTTTTTTACTTTGGGTTTGAATAACAAAGGGGATGGAAGGAATCATTAATGAAGACAAGGGAGGCGGTTGTGAATATCAAGACTGGAGAGTCGAAGGGTTCGGCTGCCCTTCGAGTGGCAGAAAAAAAATGAAGCAGGTGAAAATGGTGAGGAGAAGAAATGCGAGCGAGGATTCTTAATGCGTGTGGGGAAGCAGTGCTTGTGGAGAGGAACTCACGTGTGAAATGATGGGGGTAAAGGAGACTGGCCAAGCGGGGAGGAAGAAGAGAAAGGTGGTGGCCCGAGCTTGATGCCTTTCAGGTAGGTAAGTGGTGGTATTTGCAGCTGACTTTTGCTGTTATGTGAGGACAACGGTTTTACGTGTTGCGTGGAGGAGGAGAGGGTGACAAACGCGGCTTGTTGAGGCTTGAAAGGAGGTGGCCGACGAACAAGCGTGGGTGGCGATGATGCGAGGTGGAGACTGCTGTCAAACCTAGAAGAGAGAAAGAGAAGCTAAGGTAGAGGGTGGAGGGTGGGGGTGATGGGAAGTTCAGCGGTGCGTGAGAAAATGGGTAAGGGAAGTCTCACTGGAAGTAGAGAAGAAAAACAACAGCCTTTCCTTTTCTTATTAGTTTAAGTTATAAACGTTGTATTGGTAGAACAGAACTATGCATCATGTCATTAAATTCATGAAAAAACAAATAGGTGTTGGTTCAAATGTGAACTATGTTACAAGTGGAAAGTTTCAGATATATTAAATCAAACATGTGCATTTTCCATTCTTACATGAACATTGCAAATGTTAAGAATTTATCACCTTAATGTCGAACGAGAACACAAAACAAGTTACACCGTCCAATATTGTTTTCCACTTCCATTTGTTTTTAATTATTGATAGCAAATGATATCAACTAGCACTATCATCACGAACGCTAATGTGCCACGATCCCAAAACAATAAAAAAAATAGACCAATCGATTAGTTCTATAAAGTGTCAACAGGACCACGGTTGTCAAAAATACGTTAGAGAAATATATGCTTATTTCCAAATTTAAAATTTACAATAAAATTCTATAAAATATTTTAAGACTGTGCATTTCGAAGCTGAAACTATTATCTAAACCGGTTGTTTAATTATAATTTATATTTGAACACCGAACGTTTCAGCAATTATATTGTACGTCGTTTACCGCTTTTCCAAAACGAACATTGTTTTAAACTACATTAATTTAGCAAAAAGTGCTAAATCAATCCTTATAAAATTTCATAAGTTTTCAAAATATATATTACCAAAATACCTGATGTTATCCAAAATAATATTTCAAAAAATATATATATACAAATATCTTACTCAATATTTATCAAAATAAAATAAAGTTTTAAATATTTATAAATTCATATCTTTATAATATAATTATTCTTAATATCCGAAATATCTGCACAATCTTGTTTATATATCTTTACAAAATCCTATTATTTTAATCCTTTTAATTACTTATAAATATTGAAATTTATTTATTTATATCTTATGCCATTAAATCACATCTAAATAGATCATGTCCTACAAAATCCATATATCATAAAAATTAAATAATATCATTACCTATAAAAATCTTATAAATCAAATATATCCTTAAAATTTCAACTAATATTTATTATAAAATATCATTAAATCAGTATTTGTAATTAAAATGTTTAAATTAAATTTATATTCAGAAAATCCAAATTAATTTCATGTATTAAAAGGTTGAAAATCTTGGATCATTACAGACAAGGTCGCTGACACCTCTCTGGACAGTTTTGTCATATGCTAATAATATCTCGTGGATGTGTCATAGCTCTCAAATAGGAACCCGAAAAGAGTTAACATATGTCCCATACCACACATTCACACTAAACAGTTTACTAACTACTAGTTTACTCCACATCAAAAAATAAATCTCATGAACCGTAGGAAACTCATATATCTTGCTTCATATCATCAACAAGGGTAAGTAAATCCTATAACAATTTCCTATGAATCATAATTCCTAAAAAGGGAAAACTCATCTCAAGACTCGCCTCGTCTCATCTGCGAGTAACACAACTCATATGAATGATTCTCCTCGACTATTACTCCTATAATAGGAGGTCTCGAACCTCTCAACTCGCCAAATCTTGGCTAACTCATAAAGTTCCACACTAAACAACAAAAATAGCTTTAATCGATGAGTCTGGAATTTACCGTTATAATTAACCTACATGTCCCCCGCCATGAGGCGTACTACATCATTTAACTCGCTTCCTCATTCTCTTGGAATGTGCAAAAACATGTATTTTTATATATAAAAACATACACTTTAAAAATTGGGTTTTGTAAACAATTTTGGAAAATATTTGAAAATCACTTATGTGGCAAAATCTCTTTATATAATAATAAATGAAAATATGTTAATGATCCAATAATATTGAGTATTATTTTCTTAATTCTTCTTTTAAAACGGTTTATAAAACACGTGCATGTGTAAACAAATTCATAAAATCAACATATGAAATTCACATAAAATCTCATCAATTCGGAATACGAATTGATAATAATATTGGTTTTTCCCTTAGAAGATCAAGCCCATCAAAACAATACTAATCATCATTTCAGAAGTCATTAAAGAAACAATTCAACATAAACTGCACAGACTTTGCAAATGGACTCAGTAATGCGGCTTATTTTGCAGGTTCGCCCCTTTTAAACCCATAATTTGGAGAAATGCAAAACATGAAAGTTAAATATGATTGCAATAGCTTAAAGTCGAAAAAATATCACTTAATTCTAACTTTGAATCAAAAGATATGACCGAAATAGTTTTTAGGTTCAGATGTTTCAACTTTATCCTTCAATGAAAGGCCAACGACAATGATGTGGCTTTTTCGCAATTTTAACTACAAAACTAAAGGAAACTCAAAATACAAAAGTTGTAGAGGACATCGTATGCTTTCCAAAACATCTTGAATTATTGAATTTCGATTAGTAACAAAAAAGATATTATTAAAAAAAATCTCAGATCTAAGTTGCACTACTGTTATCGTCTTGATCTCGGGACACAACACAATGATACATTTTTGACCATATAAACCATAAGGTATCACGAAACTCAAAATATGAAAGTTAGAGAAGACAATGTAGGATTTTCAAAATGTCCAGAATTATTGAATTTTGATAAGTATTGAATGGGATATACAGACTCAAATATAGACTCAGGCCATGTTTGTAGCGGTTTATTGAAATCAAGTTTATAGTAAACGATTTTAACAAATCAAGTTACCAAAGTCACCACAACAGATATGAATCAAAGTATAAGAAGTGAAGATACTTAGATTCAAGTGCACAATAAAAATAGTTTAAAGCAGAAAGAGTGAGTGTAACAACTCATCTAAACATCTCAAAGTTGCATGCATTAGCACACCAACAATTCCATGAAAAGTCTGCATTTTTGCTTTCAGTAATGCTGGGGCTTGGCATAGAAAAATATATGTATTTTGCTGTGAAATTTTAGCAAATTATGTATTCATAAGTTAAGAAAAATATATCCAATTATAATTTTTTTATTTATAATTTTTCTACAATTAGTTACGAATTTTCTACTGGCCTTCGTTTTCAGCCAGATCTAACACAAAGACCATTAGAGAAAATAAGACGTCTGACCCATTAAACTAAACCAAATGCCCTGAAATTTGGAGTAGAGGTGCTAAAACTTATTAAAAGCATTATATAAAAATTTGAGGATTTTTGGAAATTTATTTGATTTGTTTTGAATTTTAGCACAACTAGGGTTTTGATTTTGAGGAGGAAGAGAAACCGTTCGTTTTCTTCCTAGTGTTCTTACTGTCAAATGAATTAGGATAAGAAAAAGAAGATCTTTAAAAGCATCGCACCCTGTTTCTACTCCTTTCTAGAGAATTTTAAAAAGGTTTTGGGCTTTTATTTGTATCTGAACCAACCCACTAACTTAAGTTAGGTAAATTCTCTTAATCAAGCCATGTAACTTGTAATTAACACATATTTAAGATTCTGATGCACCCTTTAACACTATCTTTCTCCTTTTAAATATTTTACGATTTTACATGTAAATATTGATTCTCAATCAATATTTAATATTTTTAGTATTCATTTTGGCAACCAAAAGTTTGTAAATCTTTGCATTAGGTAAAATAACGCATATTATATGAGTCCAATCAATAATTCATTTTTATATTTAAATTACACTCAATTAAATTCGAAGTTATATTTTTCCAATCAAAATTCATTATTATCAATAATTTGCAAAATTATTACATTTATCACAAATAAAATCTTTTGTCGCATGTATTGACTCCAAAATACATTTTATAAAGTTTTTCAAACTTTCTTTTTTTATATAATCAACTTAGATAATTATACGAGTTCCTCCTTTTTTAAGCTTGTATTTTGTTTTCTCTAATAACAAAACACAAGTTTCGTTAAAATTTGTTTACGCAGGTACCCTAAACCTAGGTTGTTGCACTCTAGTATTTTTAAGATGTCATATCCATGACTATCAGAAAATAGAATATTTAACGAAAAATGAACCTCTCCATTTATGTAACCCTCTGAAGGAGCGTTATGACCACCAGAAGACGGTCACCTATCCAAACACTAGACATGAGTAGATGAACCTAAGGTTTTATATTTTACGTCTGTAAGGGAATACAATTCCGCATGATAAACTGAAATTATATGGTAAAAAGTAGATAATGCTCAAATGATTGAAAATACTATTTCAACATTTCATACCTTAAATATATTCTTGCTGTAGCAATATCGAGAGCATTATTTTATAAAAGATTTTGGACTCATAAAATGTCTGTTAATGACTGAAATAATGCTATGCTTATTAAAAATCACTCCTTAAGACTAACGGGTTCAGCTGCATTACAAAAGAATGCTAATTTCATCCACTTTGGAAGAGGTCAATGTAGAGGTAAAGGACATAGTCGTGGACGTAGAAATAACTCTAACAGAGATGACTATGTGGCTTTCGGTGTAACAAAACTATCAACAGTTGAAAATCACAGAAAAAATGAGCTTGGAAAAAACAACGATACAACTTCAAAAAATAGAAAGCATTATGAAGCAGTCTGTTATAGATATGGATGCTCTGATCATTGGTCAGGTATAAGCATATCATCAAAGTAAATAGCCGAAGAATATCAATGCTTGAAGAATGCTGAGGTAAAAAATGTCGAACGACTGCCTAACCAGAAGTTATACAAAGAAGAATAAAAAAAGGTGCAAAGCATTCGATCTCATTTTACTACGATAAAATGTATTTATACAATACCCGATACGCATGGGATGAACACACACTATTCTGAACTAATGGGTAAAAACAACAAATACAAGAATTATATATACTCTTAATAACACACACACACCCCCCCCCCTCAAGTTTGAACATGTATATTTATCATGCCCAACTTGTTACACAAATACTTAACTCTGCCACCATTGAATGACTTCGTGAACAAATCTGCCAGCTGCTCCTCCGACTGCACATAGCTTGTAGTCACCATTACTTTTTGTATTTTCTCACGAAGAAAATGACAATATACTTCTATATGTTTTGTTCACTCATGGAATACAGAGTTTGATGCTATATGATTTGTTGCTTGATTGTCACACCACAATTTCATTGGTACCTCTGGTTTTATTCCAACTTCAATCATAATGTGATCAATCCAGATTAATTCACATACAGCATTTTCCATAGCCCTAAACTTGGATTCAACACTTGATCTTGACACCACATGTTGTTTCTTACTCTTCTAAGAAACTAGATTGCCTCCAACAAAGATAGAAAAACCTGAAGTTGATCTCCTCTCAACTCTTGAACTAGCCTAATCTGCATCTGAAAAGCTCTCTACTTCATTTTGTCCATGATTTGTATAAGCAATACCTAATCCAACAATACCCTTCAAGTAACACAGAATCTGTTTTAATGCAATCCAATATTGACTTGTTGGACATGAATTGACTAATGACACTAACAGAATATGCAATATCTGGCCTAGTCGCTGTCAAATAGTTTAATTTTCCAACCAGCATTTTATATCTTTCAAGATCGTCCAATTCATCACCATATTTTTTGAGTGAACTATTAATCATCATAGGTGAACTGCATGGTTTTGCTCTCGGTTTCCTGGTTTCTTTCAATAGATCAAGAACATACTTTCTGTGAGAAAGAAATATTTTCCCATCATTCCTTATAACCTCAACTCCTAAAAAATATTTCAATTCACCCAGGTCGTTTGTACAAAACCATGTATGTATAAAGTTTTTATGCTTTGAAATCCCTTCTTTATCATCTCCAGTAATTACAATATCATTAACATATACAACCAAAAGAATTAAAGTACCTTTTGACCTTTTATAGAAATTGAGTGATCAAGCTTACTTTGTGATAAACCAAACTTCTCCACTACCTTGCTAAATTTGCCAAACCAATCCCTTGGACTCTGTTTCAAGCCATACAAGCTCTTTTTCAATCTACATACCATTCCATTCTCCTCCAAAGCAATAAAACTAGGTGGTTGCTCCATATATACCTCGTCAACAAGATCTCCATGAAGATGTGCATTTTTAATGTTAAGTTGATGTAGCTTCCAATCATGCCTTACTGCCAAAGAAATGATTAATCTGATTGATGTCATTTTAGCAACTAGAGAGAAGGTTTCTGAATAATCTGTTCCATATGTTTGCGCATATCCCTTTGCAACCAAACGAGCTTTAAACCTGGCAACTGATCCATTTGGATTCATTTTTACAGAGAATACCCATTTGCATACTATCACTTTTCTATTCTTTGGTAATAGAACCAAGTTCCAAGTATTATTCGGATCTAAAGCATTAGTCTTCTATATTATTGCTTCTTTTCATTTTAGTTTTGATAAAGCTTCTTCAACAGTCTTAGGTGTAGAAATAGAATCAAGTGATGAGTAAGTATCTGCTGAACACCTATTTATAAACAAAAGATGAAATAGGATAAGTACACCATCCTTTTCTTCTGCGAAGTGCAATGGGTAAATAAATATTTGAATCTGGTGTTAGCATATCGCCCTGATCAAGTGTTTATGGATTTGCTCCTTGTTCTTAAGTTGATTCAGTATTTGCATTATGATCCATTTCTTGTGTTAGTACTGTAGGATATATCAGGTTAAAATCTCATTGTTCTCTATAGACTCTTGAGACTTGTTAATTGATGAAAAGAATGCTTCATCATCTATGAAAATTGCATCAACAGATACCAGATACTTGAGCAAACTGGTATAGAAAACACTTATAACCTTTATGAAGTCTTAAAAACCAACAAATACACATTTCAATGATTTTGGATTAGTAAGTTGCGGATTCACATCTCTGACATAACAAGTGCAACCAAAAACTCGAGGCTTGACTGGATGCAAATATTTGTTGGGAAATAATACTTGGAAGGGTATCTTGTATTCTAGAACTGTAGAAGGCATTCTATTAATTAAGTTATACGCTGTAGCCATAACATCTGCCCGGAATATTTTAGGTACCTTCATTTGAAATAATAAAGCTTGAGTAGTGTCAATTAAATGCCTATTTTTCCTCTCTGCTACCTCATTCTGTGATGTAGTGTCCACACATGGTGTTTTATGTAGAATAACATTTTGTGCCATATAAGAATTGTACCGTCGAGATGTATATTATTTCGCATTATCACTTCTCAAAATTTGAAGAGATGTATTAAACTGAATATTTATCTCAGCACAAAAATTACAAAATATAGAAAACAACTTCGATCTATGTTTCATTGGAAATAGCCAAGTTACACGTGAATAGTCATCAACAAAGGTAACAAAATATCTAAATCCTTGTTTAGGTACAGCTGTAGATGGTCCCTATATATCAGATTGTACAATTTCAAAGGCTGAACTAGCACTTTTATTCAACATAGGATATAAATCACACGGTGCTACAATGTAATATAGATAATAAACTATACCGTGGACATAATTTCTTAAGTAATGTGAGTGAAGGATGACCCAGATGATAATGAGTTTTGAGTACAGAAGTTACACTTGAGCAAATAATATGTTTAAAAGGATCAGTAGTTAAAGTGTATAAACCTCCAGATTCTTTACCTCTACCAATAATCATCTTCGTCACAAGGTCCTGAAGCACATAATGATCGGGAAAGAGGGATATGCAACAATTAAGACTACGAGTAATTTGAATTACTGATATCAAATTAAAGGAGAAGTTTGGTAGATATAATACCGAGTGTAATAGGAGTAAAGTATGTGAATTAACATTTCCAGTTCCTTGAACATAAGTTTGTGAACCATCAGCTAAAGTTATTGCATGACTTGATTTACTTAAATGAATACCTAAGACCAAATGATCATTAATTGTCATATGATCTGTAGCTCTAGAATCTATGATTCAGTTTGATGATTGTTTCCCTGAATTAGTAATAATTGAAATAGAAGAAAAGGACACCTGATTGATGATGTATTCTTCAAGATCCCTTGATACTTTGTGAACTTATCAATTTCCTTAGATGACACAAGGACTGTTTTAGTAGCATTGAAGAACTATTAGCCTGTGAATTCTTATACTGCAGTTTTCTACATTCTAATTTTATATGGTCTAGTTTCTTGCAGTATGTACAAAATTTATTCTGGTTCCATGGTTTGAAAGCTTGATTTTTCTGAAATTGCACACTTGATTGTGATGTATTAGTACATAGTGGCTTATTCTCTGATTGAGAACCCTGTTTCCATGTAGCATGATTTTTATTATTACTGATGAAGGCATTATCATTCACTGTACTTGAAACTTAAACAATTTCTATACATAGAATTCTGCTGAAATTTTCTTGAAATGATTAGATACCGAATCCGGATAATATTTGTGATCTTGCTAATTCAAATTCAGATGTTATACCAGCTAAGAAACTCATTATAGCAATTCGTTCTCTTTGCTGCTATTGAATCTTTACATCTGGGGTTATTGGAAGTATTAAACTGAACTCTTCATAAGTCTTCTTAAAATTCATAAAGTAATTCATCAATGTTTGCTCTTGTTTTTTTGTATTATAAATGATTAACAAACATCATGCATTTTGTAAGATTTCCTTTTCTTAAATACAAAAATTCCAATTATTCCATAAGCTCTTTCACAAACTCACAGTGATTTACCAGACCAATGACTTCATTATCAATTGAATTTCTGATTTGAAGAAATAGATGAGCATCATCTCTAAGCCACATTAGATCTTTACCCTCCTTCGAATCAGGTTCAGTGGACTTTCAACTAGATGATTGTCTTTATCTATACTCTAAAGATAAAGACAAATTGTCTTGCTCCAATTCAAGTGATTCAGATTCTTCAATTTGTGATCTATAATCTTGGGTATCAATTGCATCAAATCCGCCATATCTTTGTTCCCACTCATCTTGTTCGAGATCTAAATGAAGAAATAAATATAGATCTGGAATTTTATCAGGAATGGAAACGATAAGAAATTCTGATTTTAAAATCGTGTGGCTCCGATACCATGTTATCACAAAGAAGAGGAACAAATGGTGCAAGTCATTCTATCTCATTTCACTACAATAAAATGTATTTATTCAGCACCCAATACGCATGGACTGAACGCACACTATTTTGAACTAATGGGCCGAAACAACAAATACAAAAATTACACCACAACAAACAACACACTACACATATTTACATACTCTTCATAACACTCCCCCTCAAGTTGGAGCATATATATTTATCATGCCCAACTTGTCACACAAATACTTAACTCTGCCACCATTCAATGACTTCGTGAACAAATCTGCCAGCTGTTCCTCCGAGTTCACATAGCTTTTAGTCACCATAACCTATTGTATTTTCTAATGAAGAAAATAACAATATACTTCTATATCTTTTATTCCCTCATGGAATACCGGGTTTGATGCTATATGATTTATTGCTTGATTTTCACATTACAATTTAATTGGTACCTCTGGTCTCATTCCAACTTCTGTCATAATGTGATCAATCCACATTAATTCACATACAACATTTTCCATATCCCTATATTTGGATTGAGCACTTGATCTTGACACCACATATTGTTTCTTACTCTTCCAAGAAATTAGATTACCTCTAACAAAGATACAAAAACCTAAAGTTGATCTTCTGTCAACTCTTGAACCAGCCCAATCTACATCTGAAAAGCTCTCTATTTTATTATGTCCATGATTTTTATAAGCAATATATAATCCTACTGTACCCTTAAAGTAACACAGAATCTGTTTTAATGCCATCCAATATTGAGTTGTTGGTAAAGACACGAATTGACTAATGACACTAACATAATATGCAATATCTGGCCTAGTCACTGTCAAATAGTTTAATTGGCCAACCATTCTTCTATATCTTTAAGGATCCTCCAATTCATCACCGTCTTTTGTGAGTGAACCATTAATCATCATAGGTGAACTGCATGGTTTTGCTCCTGTTTTCCCGGTTTCTTTCAATGGATCAAGAACATACTTTCTTTGAGAAAGAAACATTTTCCCATTATTCCTTATAACCTCAACTCCTAAAAAATATTTCAATTCACCCAAGTCTTTTGTACAAAACAATGCATTTATAATAATGATAACTAAAGAAATTTAAGGTGGGCGTACAATTATAAATATTTGTATGTAGAATGCTGGTAAATCATTTTAGAATTTAAATTTTGTATTTATGTTAAAGAGGAAAAAAGATTGAAGAGTTCATGCTAATTTCGATCGCAAAAGGGACGTTAAATTACCAATTTGAATTTTGATGACTATGTATTCATCGAAAATTCGTCGCTAAATCAATATTAATAATGGATTTTTCGACTGTAAAATCAACATTGTTTTGTAGTGTAAATAAAAAGAGAATTAGCCGGATGTTTATTTTTGTTACAAGTTTGATTTTCAAACTCACCTTAACTCATTTTGGCCATGATTAATTATTATTCTCTTCGTTAAGTTATATCATACATTTAACTTTTGTTACTTTTATTTAAGCTTGAGTAATCTCATTTCGAGTTTTATGTTTTTTTTTTTCCAACACGCATTCAAGGATATAAGGAGAGGAAAAAAGAAAACTCTAAACTTGAAGACATTCAGACAACAAACAATGATGAATTGTTTTACGTTCTTTTGCAGCTAACCTAATTTCCCTTATTGATTGTTCATTTGCACTTTTGTCTTGCTTGGATAAAATCATAAAACAAAAAGGAGTAAACCTAAAACTAAAAGCGGGTGAGCTGCTTCGTTAAGGTCAGTTGATTGGAAGGTACTGGACGAAACTTTCCTACGGGCCATGAAAATATATAGAAGGCCTTGTATGTTATGTCGGAATCCTAATTAAGCTTGTGAAAAGGGTACTTCGGAATATCAGTTTTACATCTACTTCTTCATTTGAAATTATTTTGAATATCGAATATTTGCATTTGCAGCTACGAATACGAATGAATTTTAAATAATTATCTTATCATCCAATCATAAATAAGTCGAGAAATATAAATGTAAGATATTGGTTTTGCATAAATTTTAAAATCTCATTTATCATAAATCCGTAAAAATAAATAAATAAATATAACGATGATAAATAGGTTTGCGCGGTTAATATGCATTAATTAATATATACTTGAAATAATATATGTCGCTAATCGCTTGCAACCTAGTAAGAGTTTGTCGTTGTCGTTACATATACATATATATATATATATATTTGAAAAATATATATGTCCGTAAAATGCAGGTAAATTATTTTAAAATTTTAATTTTGTATTTAGGTTAAAGAGGGAAAAAGGTCGAAGAGTTCACATTAATTTTGATCGCAAAATGGACGTTAAATTACCAACTTGAATTTTGTCGTCTGCATGTATCCACCGGAAATCCATTACTAAATCAACGTTAATGACACTATAAGATGCATCTGCAGGGTGCATTTTTGTTTTGTTTGGATAAAATATAAAACTAAAAGGAGTAAACCTTAAACTAAAATCGGGTGAACTGCTTCGTTAACTTGAAGGATATTCCTTTTTCATGCTCAAAATGTAACAATATACATTTATTTATAGTAGGTAGGGACAGATTGATGTAGTTTTGAGCCCAGGGCCAGCTGATTAGGAGGTATTAGACCCAACATCCCTACAGTCCAGGAAAATAGGCGGAAGGAAGAACATCGGTCAAATTTTAGATTTAAAGACACGACTTTGTTTTTTACATCAGAAGGACGCGCAACATATTTTTTGGCTGAAGGAAATTTTTTCTGAAAAAAATTAAATCATGCGTCTCCCTCGATTATCAACAGCCAAGTCATCACCTTCCAAGCCGCCGCCGCCTCTCCAAGCTGTCGTCGCGTCTCCAAGCCCTAGCCGTCATCCGATCGATTAATGCCTGAAATTGTGTATTTTCTATCAAATCGTGTATTTTATGTCAAATTTGATCGATCCGTCTCAAGTCGTGTATTTTCTGTCAAATCAAACGAGTTTTTCATTCTTATTGTGATTTGTGATTTTTGTTTCTGCCGATTTGTGATCAACGCCTGAAATTGTGATTTGTTTCAACTGATTTTGGTTTCTGCCCAGGATAATGATATATGAAACTATCATTCTTGCGTGTGCTCTGGATTTTGCTCTATTATATGCGCAGTTTAGTTTGATGTCCTTGCATTTTATGTTGATTTGCTTTTTTGTTAGTTTCAGGCTGTTTGGTGAATTTGCTTAAGTGTTATGCAAATATTGTCTGAATTTTATTCTATTTGATTTTCTCTATTGATTGTGTTTGTTGAATGATACGATGAATGATATCTGAATATAGCATTACATTTTTAAAGTGGTAAATGATAGTTGAATTTAACATTGCATTTTTAAGTTGAGCTGGTAAGCATAAAATATTGATGAATGATAGTCGTTGAATTTAGCATTGCATCTATTAAAGTGAGCCAGCATTATAATAATTGTATATGATTATATTAAAAAAAGAACTAGCATGTATATAGCATTATAATGTAAAATTGAATAGTGCATCATGTATAGTAAGGTAAATAATGGTTGAATATAGCATTATTTAAAAAATGAAATAACATGTGTAAAGTATATAGTAAATGATAGTTGAATTTAGCATTGTATTTTTTAAATTGAAATAACATGTGTAGAATACGTTGCATGACAGTTAAATATATCATTATATTTTTAAAGTGAATTACATGTATAAAATATGAAAAATGTTAGTTGTATATAATATTATATCTGTAAAGTGAACTAGCGCATGTATAAAATATGATAAATGATAGTTGAATTTAGCACTGTATTTTTTAAAGTGAAATAACATATGTACAACATGTTAAATGATAGTTCAATATAGCACTGTATTTTTTAAAGTGAAATAACATATGTACAATATGCTAAATGATTGTTGAATATAACATTGTTTTTAAAGTGAGATGCCATGTATAAAATATAATAAATGATAGTTGAATTTATTATTTGTATCATTGAAGTGAGTTAGCACGTGCATGTTTGAAAAATAATGTTTGAATATAGCATTTGTTAGTAAAATGAACTAGCATGTATAAAATATAATAAATGATAGTTGAATTTAACATTATATTTTTCAAAAGGAACCTAAACGTTTAAATATGCTAAATGATAGTTGAATATAGCATTAAGTGTTTTTTTTTCAAATACAATAGCAGATTGGCATCGTCGACTTGAACGATGACGGCTAGGGTTGGAGTGAACGATGATAGCAGTTGAATCTTCGACGGCGGTGGCAATAAAGCAGTGGCTAGGGTTTGGTTCGACGACAATGGCGACAACCATGCTGCCTTAGGGCAGCGATTGCTAGGTTTGGGACAGCGGTGGCTGGGGGCGACGACTTGGAAGGCGACAGCCACGGTTGAAGCGGCGGTGCCTTGGAGCGGCAGCTACGAAGGGAATGGAGGCTGCAATGGCGTTGATGAGACGATTGATTTGGCGGGAACAAATCGCGCATGTCTTTCCGCCTAATTTCTGAAACTTACGCCCCTGATTTAAAAGTCGCTTTTAAGTTTTTCCTTAAAACTAATTTACTCAATTATAAATCCCATTATTATAAAACTGTATTAAAAAAAAGCAAATGCAATGATAATAAATTGTTTTAAGAAATTAATATGTGTTAATTTGTATAATACAAATAGTTAGGTTAACTAAAAAATACACACATCATGCTAAAGATGCACAAAATATAAGCTATACTTTTGACAAAAATCGATCTAAATGGTTTTGATATATGGATTCTTTCAGTCATAACCTTTTTTTTGGTATATTATATTAGATATTTATCTTCTTCCTTTTTATACAAATGATGGGGACAATTTTGAAATTTTTGGGCAATCTCTTGTAATAACTTTATCGCTGACGAGTTCCGTTATAAATATTTTTTGGATGATGCCGCGTGGTTTACAGACTACAGAGAGATCCAGCTAAGGAAGATTAAGTTCTGCAAAAGTAGGGAACCCTCTTCTGGGCCATCTTCTGGGCCCTGGATCAGGCTAAAATACCTTTTAATTAACTAATAAAATGCGCAAAGAGACATGCCTCCAGTTTACCAGCTGAAGGACGAAAAGGCCCAACCTGACCCAAACTTCTATTAGTGGTTCAAACGCCTCTACAAAATTGTTAAAATCAGCCATCCACCTTTATTCTCAGATTTCTCCATTTTTTGAACTGGTTTCTCAAATCACTTCTCTAATACTCCACTATATATTTACATTTCTTGTGCAAATACTTACATCTAAAAATGCAAATATATGCAATAATTAACTTCTGCACTGCACTGTTCCAAACTTTAATGAGCATGTTACATACATGATTGTTTCCTGGTATTATTATTTTTCCATCAATGCAAAGGAAACAAAAGGATTTACTTCTAACTGTTCATCAGAGATTTCGTACGTCAGAAAATAATGGAGTTTATTCCTTGCATGCCAAGTATACTAATACTCCACTCCATACAATACAACGGCAATCATTAAATACCAATTTCCATACCTACCAAATGTCGATTGTGTACTGTTAATAATCTTTGTTGTACTATATATAGCTGGGGACATATAGTAATATAAGTTGGTGATGGTGGTTATTAGTTGTATCCGTGGAGAACGTCTCCCTTTACTCTCTAACTTCCAACCGTATCCATCTTAACTAATTAATTAAAGCCAAACTATTATCTTCGTCATTAAGATAGTTCCTTCATACTATATGCTTAGTACCTAAGAATGTTATTCAATACTTGATCACGACTGTTGTGGTTTGTCTACGAGTTTTAGTCATCCGTCTTTTCTCATTATGACTTACTTGACCAATTCTTCTGCCCTCATTTTCCCGATTTTCCCATGTTCTTTTAATCAAATCTCCTCATTTCTGTTTTTTTTTTTTTTTTTTCATTTAAATCTTCCGGCAATTGAGACATTTAACTGCAAAAGATGAAAATTAGAGGACTGTGATTGGGTGAAACACGAGGGACATGGTGAATTAACACACTTTTTAATTAAATCTTTTATATTTTAACATATGAAAAAAAAAGTGTTAGAAAAAGAAATTAATTTGGAACAACTTAACCTAATTAAACTAGATACAATACAAATGTAGATGGATATATAGGTTTTTATTTTATTGATTTGTACATGCAGTAGTAGCTAGCTTTGTCCAATCAAATGGAGTGGCTGTAGGATTTTGACGGAAGAAATAAACAGATACTCCTTGGTACTTATTTCAACATACTAACAGTTATTAGATACTGTTCTGGACATGCAGCATAAATGCGCATAAGACACAAGTTTGAATGAGCGTCCATTGTATTCATGGACTAGCCGTGTAATTAAAGTCATGGAACACATGCATCTACATGTTGTATTCATGCACGCAGCCATCGATTAATGACTTATCTATATTTTTTGCATCAATTAAGTATGATCAAAATGCACAACAAGACGCTACAAAAACTAAGGGTCGGAAAAATAAAAAAATGAACGCAATTCATAAAGAGCGGTTGAATTCAAAAAGTGGAGAAAACAACAATTATTAAATCAATTTTCTAACATTTTAACTAACTAACTAACTAACTAACTAACTAACTATATATATATATATATATATATATATATATATATATATATATATATATATAACAGCCCCTTAGAACACTCTCTGGTAACCCTTCTTGTGATTGTTTGTGATTACATGATATGAACTAATTACATGATTCATGGTTGTTTTTTAACCTTTTTGTCATTGTTTCTGATCGCTTTTTATCATGATATGAGGACCACATCATTCATTCAGCATGCAGTTATTTTCATTGTTTGACTGCACTACATTTTGTTTTGCGACGGCAAGATGAATGTAAAAATTGGAATGTCACTCATTTCCCTGACTGAAAGATGACAAAATGTTACTACTATTAAGTTTTAGCGCAATGAATAGAAATTATTTTAAAAAAAAATTGAATAAATATTATTTTTTAAGAGCATCTACAACATGTGTTTGGATTTACAAAATTTGTAAAACTACATCCAAAAAGCTTTCCAACAGGTTGTTGAAACTATTGAGGTGTTTATTGAACAAACGCCCAAAATCAAACGTTTATTCAACAAACGTATGATTAATTCCTTGCAATAATTAAAATAGCTACTTCGTGCAGGGCCCACGGTAATCTTCAATAATATAGCTACAAACAATTAAGGCACCTGAACAAATGCCTAAAATTAGGAGTTTGTTCAACAAACGCCTCATTAAATGGTAGGCCCACATTTCTCTCCAATAAACTAGTTGCTCCATATTTCTTTCCAATAAAATAGTTGCCCCACATTTCTCTCCAATAAAATAGCTGCACTTTTTTAACATCTTCAGGCACACCAAATCACTAGGCATTTGTTCAACAAACGACTGTTTTCAAAAACTGTTGGAGATTTCAGCGTTACTATTCGGGTTGCGGAAAATCGAAAATCTGCACCCTAAACAGTTGGAGATGCTCTAAGACTAAGTGACGACCCGAAATCTCGACCGGCTGAAACTAAACAGGAAGACAGATTGCTTTGAGAACACGACTCATCAGAACACAAAACAAGAAAATATTTCAATGTTATTACAACAATTTACATCATAGTACAAGATATCAGAGCATGAATAAATAATATACAGCGTAAAAATATCAGAGAATGATAAATTACAAAGCAGCGGAAATATAATACATAAATACAAAGTACAGCGGAAAACATCAACAACCACAGCTGAAAAAAATACACGGATACAAAGAATTCCAGAGTAAAGTTCCAACCGTAATCTAGGATCATGTGAAAAGAAATATCTGCAAATCCAAAACTACTAGCTGCCCCTGTGAGAAATATGAGCACCCAGAGTTTAGTTGGAAAACAATAAATTCCGAGTCAGTCATGAGGCTGGTGTGAGAACAAAAACAGTTATTAAATTTATTTTAATGTTGGGTAAATCATGGGACCACGCCATATGACACGAAACGAATTTTCTCCCAAGAATACCATAAAACAAACAATGCAATGCTAAAAAGGAAAAATGAAGCTATTATAAGACCAAGGTCTCATCACACAATGCAAGCAAGCCAAACGATAGAGTTTTACCTTGTAACGGCCAAACATGCATGATACGCGAAATTTATCTTTTATTATTATTATGAGTGCAGAAATCAATTTCAAATATAAATATATCAGTCTTAAATGACATAATACCCCATCCGACTATGTCGCCATATAGGTTTACAACTGAAATCGAAAGTCGTGTATTGGAAATTTGATTTCCATTTATGAACCACGGTAAGGGATCTTCCTCAACCGAATTTGACACAATCAAGCACCATGCCTTAGGGACAAAACGCATCGACCCTAAGATCATGAAGAGTGGGCCGCCATCGCTATTAGGATTACTCCCCAATAATACGTTTCCCGGTCCCTTTGGGACCTAAAATTCTAGTCAGTACGTCGACCATCTTGGTCAGCATGTCGACCATCTAGGGCCTTGTGCAGCCAAATCTGATGTACCTCGCTATCCATCATCCATATAAGTAAATGTCTGGGCTCCATACCATGACATCACTCATGAGTAGAAAGAAACGCATGTCTTGTATTTCTCTATTGTCCTTCATCCCGTTTTTGGTTCATACCGGGCTGTGAAGCTCACAAATTAATGCTACAAAGTTGTGCTACATTAAAGCAGTGTTTTGATCATCAACCACAAAGCTCTGCTTTTCAACAAAAGCTTTGATCTATGCATCTCAGCATGTCACATTGTCAATTCATACCATACAACTGATGTCTACCGATATACAACCTCTGAGCTCGTACGTCTCAGAGAAGGGTGTTAAGAAAAGAAAATAAATTCTCCACCACCAAACAGAGATATATTTAGTAGAGATCAATTTATACAGCATAAAATACAATGTCATACCTACAATCCATTTGCAAGTTCGTTTTGGGTCTGAACGAAACCGAAGGCAACTTATTCCTCGTCCTATATGTCCAATGCAGGAGAGAGACCCTCACATATCTGGTGGATCTCCAAGTACGTCTGGACGACCACCACTTATTACCTCATCTCAGGTGTACAACCCAATTGAGTCACCAGTAACCATCCCAACGATGTGAAGATCTCTGATCTTTAACCATCGTCTTTAAATCTTCGACTTTTAATTGTCGTATCAGTTATTCAGAATGAGTTAAACCCAGTCTTTCTGAATAACTCGCGTATCTTACAATCAAGTGGTATAAAAACACATCATACGCCTCATTCCAATTCAAAATAATCTTTTATTAAAATATTCTAATCTTTTGGGACAGATTCCCATTAATTTTATCAAAAATTATCTCTTTTAAACATATTGTTTAATCCATTCCTTGGAAATCATTTCAAAGATTTTATAATATATTTTCTCAACTTAAACCAGATTAAATTTTATCAAATTAGTCGGGATTTACGAGCCTTACCGAAGTAATCATTCATTTTATTATCCTAATCCAAACCTATTCATCCCATGGAGCAAAACTGGTAGTACTCCATATCTAACACCCATTGTGTTATCGGTAAAGTTAATTACCACTTAACATTTCAAATCTAATTAAAGATTAAACTATCGCATGGAGTAAAACTGGTAGCACTCCATTTCGAACACTTCTCGAATTTGGTAAATTTAACTACCCCTTTCCCATTTCAATCTAATTAATGATTCATTGAAACTCCAACTTAGTTTTAATCTTCAAAATCATCATTTAATGATTATTCAACTTTAGAAAATAAATCATGTCTTTAACTGGTTTAAAGAACGAATTTCGTCTAAAATATTGCTCACGATAAACCCCAAATCATCTTCCATTAAGATGGAACCTTCACGGAAATCAGATCAGTCGTAATTGATATAAATTTCCGTGCTAGACTAATATTATAAGTGGAATAACGGCAAAGCCTTTTATATTCCGTAAATAGTAATGGTCTTCCTTTACAGAAGCTCATCTCACTTTTTATTAAATCGAATTCCAGCCAATTCCAATTTAGTTTATTAAATTGGAGAACTTCTCGTTGGAAATTTTCATTAAATCTTAATCAAAAATTTATTTGTTCCAAATCACAATTTCACTGTTAATTGCGTTTAAGAACTAATGTTATTTTAAAATATCGTTCACAATGAACCCGAAATCAATTTCCATTTAATTCTAATTGTATTTATTGATTGGGAAACTTCAATAATCTTAATTAAAAGATTTATTCTTTTCCCAACTGGGTTTAAGAACGGTGTTATTAAATATCCCATTCACGACAAATCCAAAATCTAATTTTATATTAAATACAAGTCTCTAAATAGAAATCATGTCGGCTTATATTCAATATCAAATTCTGAAACCAACAGATATCGTATTGGGAATAACGATATATATGTCTTCAAAATTCCTCAACGATATCCATATAATCACGGAATCCAATACCGAAATATCCGAAGATAATTTCCATTTCAAATCCAATCCAATTTATACATTGGAAAATTCTGGTTATTTTAAAACCATTTCAATTCCTTTCAGTTCTTTACTCAAGTTGATAAACAACTAATTAAAATAAAAATATCTTTTATCTTTTGAAAATTGCAATATTTCATCCAAAAAATCCTTTCAAATCATTTGTTATGATTTTACATACTTTATTAATATTTTTAATAATTATGTTAAGGCGCTTACAGTCGGTTTCCAATATCGGTCAACGAACTGCATCCAAAGCGACCCTTTCCAAGACTGATTTGGACATATTTTAAAATCTCACTGTTGGATTTTAAATCTCTTATATTTATTTGAAAGATCTTTTTGATACAAACCCAATGGGTCTGGTTTCAGAAGAATCCGACGGTCGGATCTCCTGTAACGTCAATTCGAAGTTACACATTGACGTTCAAGAACTGTCGCTGCATGACGCGTTCTATTCAAGTCCGAAATCGATTTATAAATTAAAATAAAATCGAAAACATTTCTAAAATAATTTATAAATATTATAAATTATGTTCAACTACCATTTGAAATTTCATTTCAATCATTTTCTTCAAAATCAAACATCTTCATATTAAACCATTATACTATATATAATAGATTTAATTGATTTCCACTCAAAACGTATTTTATAAAACATTTATAATCTCTTTTAAAAACGATTTCAACTTTCACTTCAGTTTTAAATCAAAATTGAACATCCCATATTATTGTAATATTAAAATAATAATATTTTCTAAATATCAGATTTTAAAATCAAATCTTCTTGATATTCCTTATAATTTTATAATCTTTGTGTCCATTCAAAATCACCAGCAGATGGTCCGACGATATAGGTTGCCAGATCGGAATTATTAGGACCATACAAACTATTCAGGCCACCACAAGTCACTAGATGATCCAACCTGTACAAGTAAGATTTCCTAGCTATCCGGTCTAGACGATTGTTAATTATCCTAATTTCAGCCTTGTTAAACAGAAGGATTGAATGTGAAGAAGAAGGCGTTGAAGAAAAAGGCGACGAAAGGTTGAATGTAGTAACGTCGCCACCTGTTGTACATTCTCCACTAGGTTAGAATCTTCATCAGATTGATGATCATGCACTGCTAGGAGGAACAGACCACCAAGGGGATTACGGAAAAAGGCAACAGGTGGTCGAAGATGAAGGTCACTAACTAGCGAACCTCCAAGATCGATCTCCGCCCCCACCCGAGCTGCCACACACAATATCACATCGATAGTGACCGTATAGCTATCAACAAGACTGGTAACTATACGCCCACACTCGACTCCCAAAACCGGGAATGACCAAAACTATAGAAACCAACACTTGCAACCGACCACCAAAATACTCTTTCACAAACAAACCATGAGCTGGTCTAAAGTGAAAGAAAAACCCGAAGAGACCGCTAGGATCGAAATGCCCCATAGCAAAAAAAAAACTCACAATGGGACAATCATCGAAAAACAGAGTCCTCGAAAAACAGAAAAATGGGAACCAGCCAAAGAAAAAACCTAAAATTGGGCCAACGGTAAGCACAACCAACCAAATAGCACAACAACACACAGAAAGAAAAAAATGCAAGGCCCCCCATAAATAAAAGAGACAGCGCTAAAAGCCCATCCTTACAACTAATATGAATTAGGGAAAGACACCACTACTGAGACTGCAGGGGAAACACCAAACATGGAAGACACATCCCCTAACAACAATGTAACACAACAATTGCCCGACAAAACAAGCATTGAGGGAGAAGTTCCCCTTACAATCACCAACTCACAACTGACCCACATATAGGCCAATCCCTAATAAGAACAGAAATGGAAAAATAAGAAAAAGGAAGGGTAAACCATACCTGTCTCAAAAGCCGCAACATGAAATCCCATGTGAGAAACACCAACAGCTAAGAAAGCATCGACCGCCGAAGGAGAAGTCTCGGATGCCACGCCATATGCTAAGCAGACTGGCTGCATCGTTAAGCTAGAAACATAAATAAAAGTTGAATTCTTCAATTGATTTTGATAACGAAATAGCAAACGACAAATTAGCAATTTGTAAGCACAACTGGAGAATAGCCAGGCAACCAACAAATTTTTAGAATTTTTGTAACAACCCGCCCGGAATGGGCCTAAATTTCGACCCAGAAAAGGCCCATCGAAACTTAGAGCCATTCTAAATAGGTCGTTGGTTCCTGTAAGGATTACGTTTGCACAGATAACAATAACATATACTTCGAATGGAATTCTCACACAGTGGAAAGAGAAAATATAATACCAAAAATAAGATGTACCATTTATTTCAAAATCACAGAAATACATAGTCGCAGTTACATTTATTCAATAGGTACATTAAATAGTTCATTTTGATAAAATAAGCAAAGCAATAACTACCAATAATATCATAATAACTTCATCTTCTTCATCGGCTTCAATCCTGACTTCATCCATGGTTTTACCCCATCTACTGTCATGTTTGATGTTAAGGAGAGGGGGTCAGAACATAAAATTCTGTGTGACTGGAATATAGTGTTACTTAATGTCCATACCTTATATTTCTAGCAGGTTACATATGTCAAGGTATGTCTATGCGACACATAAGATTTCACACATACATAAATATCTAACCAATGGGGTGGACATCCAAGTCAATCGCCCATTAGTGTCTTTAGGGTAAAGACCCAACAAGGTGGCATTCTCGGTCACTTATGGCTCTATTAAAGGTGAATTTTTATAATCTCTTATAACCCTGAGGCGGACCCCTAGCCCTTTAAGAACCCCGTCCTAGTATGTTAACGTTCTTAAGTCTAATCTCTCATTTGCAATATGAGAAGTAGTTTTCCGAACGTGACTACTTAACTGATATTACACGATAGGACATCTATGTCACTTAAGACTTCCCTTAGACAGTTGGTGAGCATGTGATGGCCACATATCCTTCAATTACCAATTTGTCCCTAGTTGAGCCCTTACAAGCTTCTAGAGGAAGTGGACATCCCCCGTGAACTACCGTACTCCGTTAACCATTTTATGTCTAACCACTTTTAAAGAAGGAGGACCCAAAGACTTACCTTAATACTAATAAGGGTGGGTCCCATGACTTGGGTTCCTCTCCAAGGAATAAACCTTCGGAGGGATCCTAGTTTTAACCACTTAAGACCCAAATTAGATAAAAGGCGAGTCATCCGCTTAAGACCTTCTTAAGGCATAGTAAGACTATTTGTTTTCAACAACAACTTATATATATATATAGTTATATATATACACTAGAACTCTCACATTAACCTATATACTTGTAGAAGCTGGATATGCCGATCGGTTCAGGGCAGGCTTCTATTACAAGTCAGTTTGACCTCGTGTCTAGTGTACTAAGTTTATGAATGGCCCATGGCACCTACACATCTCACATTAGTTGGGCCCACTTGTGGTTGATGGATATGCCGGTCGGTTCCGGGCAGGCTTCTACCATAAATGGCAACTAACGTCGTGTCTATGTGTCATTTATTTTTATATATATACAAGCCATTCTATATATATACACACACAAGCAAACAAATATGTATGTATATTTGCTAAGGGGACATTTCAAATTCTAACCTAATTGTATTTGTTACGCTAATATAATGTTAATTACGTTATTTACGTTCAAATAATTAATATAATAAGAGCGCCTAATTAATTTAACATTTGTATAAACAGGAAACGTTCTACTGGGATGGTAGTTATCATTTTTCAAAATTAAGGCATACAATTCTAAGTCTTTCCATATTTTACCGCTACAACATAACATGATGGCATAATGAACAGATAGCAAATAGCAGTAATGGAAAACATACACATACACAATTACAACTTGTATCCTAGGCATGTAGAAAAAGGTTTCAATATTAAATTAAAAGTAGAGTATTTCATACATTTAATCTATATTTTGCCCAATCCACCGTTTTTGTGGTGTTATACACCCAAAAATGTTCGCATTTGACTTATTCCAAATTATGAATGCGTTTACACCCAAACTAGGGTCCAAACCCAATTAAATTATGAAACAACTCAAATCCCAACCTTTTTAGGCTAAATCAAATGATAATAGCGGCGAATTGCATAAAATATAGATAATAATACAATACTCATGTTTACCTTCAATTCAATACAAAACCCACAATTCTACAAAACCAATATTACATGACAATTTCCTACGTGATTACATAATAGAAGATTTGGGAATTTTTCATGTTTTAATATCACATAACAATATCTTCATAGGCATAACAATTCATATTGCAAACTGATAATAATATGAATACGCCTTTAAGAAAAACTAGATTCCACTCACAAATCAAGTGGATATGTGATAGAAATATCTAAATCTACGACGGTTCTCAACGTTCAAGCGGGATCTGATTGATCTACTAACAATATAAATATAAGAAACATATAATTAGATTCTTATATATATTATTTGTGCTAAATTCCAACGTCCTAAACTTATATAAATTGAAATAGAGAGATATCGGAATTGAGGTAGAGAAGTAGAAGAACCTTCACCCTTTTTCTCTTTATTTTTCTATGGAATTCAACAGTATGGAGGCAGAGGTTTAGAATAATTAGGGTTTCTAATGTGTTGTTTGATGGGTTATTTATACTTGTTCGTGTGAGCAGGAGCCGTCGGATTTACAAAAAAAAAAATTTTAATCCAAACCATCCATATAAACATAACCTCTTTAGAAAGCTCTAATTACATAGCCTTATTGGGTTGTTCATTTTTATCAATTACATTCTTTATTTGCTTAATTTCTCACCTTTTATTACCAATCCTTTTCCTTATGTAACACATCCTTTGTCCCCTTGTCTTTATCTATTTATTTGGATTTCAAATCTACCTAAGGGAATGTTATTGTTGTTCAAACATGTAGTTTATCCATTAGATATTATCAATTCAAACACATACAATAACGCAAGTAATTCTAATTACATCTTTCCATATATCCAATATTCTCTGTCCCCTTGATATGATCGTGTCATCTGCGCTAATCGCTAATGAATATGAGTATGTCTTTAACGAGGTCAAAGGTTTGCTGCCGCATCGTGAGATCAAGTTTAGGATCAATTTGGTAGAGGGTGCTAGACCAATCGTTATGCATCTTAGGCGGATGGCGCCTAAGGAACAGCGAGAGTTAGAGTTGTAAGTTCGTGACCTTTTGGGAAAAGGATTCATTCGGAGAAGTGTTTCCGAATGGGGCGCACCAGTCGTGTTTGCAACCAAGGTAGATGGCTTGTTAAGATTATGTATGGACTATCGTAAGCTGAATAAGGTGATCAAGAGCCGTTGCCTAGGATAGATGACTTGTTCGATCAGCTTCACGAAGCCAAAGTGTTTTCTCAGATGGATCTGGCAACGGGATTTCACCAGTTGAGGGTGGCAAAGGATAGTGTGCTAAAGACTGCTTTTAGGACACCATCTGGTTTCTTCAAATGGTTGGCGATGCCATTCAGGTTGACTAACGCGCCAGCGTATTTTGTGGATCTTATGAATAGGGTTTTCAGAGATTAGTTGAATAAGTTCGTGCTTGTGTTCATGGATGACATTCTAGTTTACTCACGGAATGAGGAAGATCACAAGACGCACTTGAGGGTGGTGTTAGAAATCTTGCAAAAGCATCAGCTAAGAGCCAAGTTTTCAAAGTGTCCTTCTGAAATAGTAAAGTGAGGTTCTTAGGCCATGCGGTTTCTGGAAATGGGATAGCGGCTGACCCCGCTAAAGTGGCAGCAATCCAGGACTGGGATAGACCTAAGAATGCGACGGATGTGAGAAATTTCCTTGGATCAGCTAGTTATTACTGATGGTTTATCAAGGATTTCTCCAAGATACTTGCACTGTTGACAAGATTAACAAAGAAAAACCAAGTGTTCAAATGGGATGCAAAGTGTGAGCAAACTTTTGGAATTTTGAAGGAGAGACTAACAAGTAATCCTGTGTTGACCATTACAAATGGGAATGAAGAGATGGTGGTGTACACCGATGCATGTGGTATTGGGCTTGGAGCAGTGCTAATGCAGAAGGATAAGGTTATGGCCTACGCGAGTCGACAGATGAAGCAGTATGTGAGGAACTATCCAACTCATGATTTGGAGTTGGCGACGATTGTGTTTGGTCTGAAGATGTGGAGACATTACCTATTGGGAGTTCGATTCGAGTTGTTTACGGATCACAAGTCGTTGAAGTATCTTTTCCCCCAATAGGATCTGAATCTTCAGCAGCAACGATGGTTAGAGTTTCTGGTATCATATGATTTTAGTATAGCTATACTCCTGGCAGTTGCAGATGCGTTGAATCGAAGACACGCAAGTGTAGGAGCGATGTTTTATGAATGGAAGAGCCTTGAGTATTTGGCAAGCTTTGATTTTAGTCCAAGGTGTGAGTTGGAACCTGAAATGTTGTCAAGCTTATCGATAAGACCTACTCTTATCATAAGAATTGGCAAGGGACAAAAGCGAGATGTAAAGCTTGTCAAGTTTATCCAGAAGCTGGAACCAAAGAATAAAGAGTTCGAAGTCGATCAAGAAGGTGGCTTCAAAAACAAGGGCGATTAGTTGTTCCTGATATTGACGGATTGAGAGATGAGGTTATAAGAGAATGTCATCACTCGAAGTTGACGATTCATTTCAGTGGTAATAAGATGTATCAGGACATGAAGCGAGTCTACTACTGGGAAGGGATGAAGCAAGATATTGGAAATTTCATTTCCAAGTGCATGAACTGTCAATTGGTGAAAGCTGAATAGATGAAGCCGAGTGGATTGCTTCAGCTATTGGAAGTTCCTACGTGGAAGTGGGAGTAGATATCAATGGATTTTATCGATGGACTACCTAGAACCAGGGTAGGAAATGAAGGGATTTGGGTCATCGTGGATCGATTAACCAAAAGTGCATGGTTCATTCCTGTCAAGTCGACTAGGATGACATCAAAATTGGATGAACTTATGTGAAATGGATAGTTCGATTCCATGGTATCCCGAAGAGCATAATAATCGATCGAGATCCATTGTTCACAAGTGGGTTTTGGAAGATTCTACAAGAAGCTTTAGGAACCGAGTTATGTTTAAGTATGGCTTACCATCCCCAAAATGATGGTCAAACCGAGAGAGTCAATCGAGTTTTGGAAGATCTCATGTGGGCTTGTGTGTTAGACTTCGGAGGATCATGGGAAGACCATCTACATCTAGTTGAGTTTACTTATAACAAAAACTACCAATTGAGTATTGGGATGGCACCATACGAGGCGTTGCATGGGAGGACGTGTAATTCTCCAGCATGTTGGTTACAAACTGGAGATAAGTCGATACTTGGGCCAGATATGATTAGAGACACATCGGATTGTATCGACATCGTTCGACAACGAATGAAGGCAGCCCAAGATCGTCAGAAGAGTTACACCAATAAACGTCGTAAGGATTTGGAATTCGATGTAGGCAAAATGGTTTTCATGAAGATTTCACTATTGAAGCATGTGGTTCGATTCGGGAACAAAGGAAAGTTATCTCCAAGGTTTGTTAGACCATTTCCGATAGTCGAGCGAATTGGAAAGCTCGCATATATATTGGAGTTACCCGAGAAGATGTCGAGTGTGCATAATATTTTCCATGTGTCGTTTCTACGGAAATTCGTGCATGATTTGAATATGATGTTATCTCCAGAGCAGTACGAAGATCTAGAAGTAGAGACCGTAGTTGCAAGATCTCGTAAGCCACTTCGTATTGTGGGGAATGACATGAAATAACTTAGGAGGAAGACAGTTAAGCTAGTCAAGGTACAATAGAGTGAGGATGGAGACGATTGTACATGGGAGACGGAAGAGAGCATGAAGGCGACCCATCCAGAACTCTTCGTTGGTATGACCCGTTAGTACCGTGTCACCTTACGTCATTGTAACTTGTGCTATAGTTGCTTTAGAGTTCCCGTGCTAGGATAGGGCTATGGATGTATGGTTTAATGGCTGCTAGTTTGGATTGTGGCATTGGTTGCTCATGAGTAATAAGCATGAGGAATTGTTCCGATTGCTTATTTTTGCTGGAATTTCGAGGGCGAAATTCCTAAGGAGGGGAGAATGTAACAGTCCGCATTTTACGTATCAGAAGATCGTAAAATATTTTTATTTTATTCGCTGAGGGTTGGATCATTCTCATATTTTGATATGTTGCTTATTGGGATGTGAGACATGTCCATAATTTTTACCAATTTTGTTTGTTACCATTTTGCTCATGTCAGTCTTGTATAGGGCATAACTATTGACTAAGATCGAATCAGGTGTTGAGACTTGTGCCATTGAAAAGGAAATGATGATTGCCTTTCCGTAGAGTAGTTACATTAAAGATTTGGCTCAACAATTTGGGAGGAATCACTGTTTTAAGGTTTAACAGTTGGTTGTCTAGGTTTATAAAGCCATAATGGGCTGATTTGGAGAGGCCCATTAGTGGGCTAGTGGAAGGCTATAAATAGGGAGTGGGAGGTATGAGAAATAGTTTACTTTCCCCATTCTCTCATTTGGAAGAGCCAAGGGATCCTCCATTCCTTCATCCTTTCCCCCATTAAAGCTTAGAGAATTGAAGATCTACACCTTTTGAGGCTAGATCTACGCAAATCAAAGAGAGAGAGAGCATCGAATTGAAGAGTTTGGATTGAATTCTTTGCTGTTCGGAATCATATTTCATTACTTTTAGCTTGTTTTGGAGAATTAGTGAGTGATATACATCTCTCAAACGGATTCAATCAAGTATATGAATGTTTGATCATGTTTTTCATCAAATTCAAGTGTTTTCTCATAGATCTACACCATGGTAAATCCATTTTCATATAAATTACCATAGGACCTAATTTAGCGAGTTTTAAACCGGTAATTTCTACGCCATTTAATAAGATTGTGCAAGTTAGATCCATAATTTGGTTCATATGTTCATTTATCATTATTTTTGGTGAATTTGCATAATTTTAGTGATAATCATCATATTCATGTTGTTAGTGATTTCGTAACATGCCTATGATCATGTTTGGTAAATTGGATGAGTTAGTTTCGTCGAATACGTGGCTTAGCGAAGTTTTGGTCGAAATCGGAGTTGGATTGGGGTAGCATAGGCTTTGTATCGGTCGGCATGGAAGTGATCGGTCGATTGTGGAGTTGCTTTGGAGAACAAGCCAGGAGATGCAATCGGTGGGTGCTCCAGGGGGAACGATCGGTGTGTGCTCCAGGGCGACCGATCGGTGGGTGCTCCAGGGGGCCGATCGGTCGGTGCTCCAGGGGGGCCGATCGATCGGTGTTCTGCGGAAGGGTCGGTCAGTCAATGTCTCTAAAAGTACGGATCGAACAGTCATTTCTAAAGAAAAAAATATTTTTCGGGTACGATCCAGGTTTGAACAAAAGGTGTAATTTGGCTCAGTGGTGTAATTTGGCTCAGTGATGGTGTGACTTCGAAGTAAATTCAAATAGGAAGGTTCGAAATGTTGAAAGATGTTCGTTGATCGGTGTAGAACAGCGAATGAGGTGACAACTCAAAGTCATGAGTCAGTGGATAATGGTTTCTTGAGAAGGTTGCTTGAGCTATGAAAAGTCGTCAGATTGGATGACTCGAGATGTGAAGACCGAGGGATTATCGATGTTGTAAGTTCTAGCAGGCTTGAAGCAGGGGTACACTAGAGATGTCTAAAAGATCGGTTGTAGGTCGAGTACTGGGTATCGTTGAAAGGAGTATGGAGTTTATGCTAGAACTGGGGTTACAATTAGCCCTTGACATATGGCAAGATTTGTCGTCATACGATTAACGATGGTTTCAAAGCAGGATTGGCGGTGATAGCCAAAGTCGGTTATGGATGATTGGTTTGCTCTGTTTGTACAATCTCAGATTGTCCAATGTCGAAGGAAATGTTCCTTGAGTGCTTGTCTGATATTGGTTTCGGTCTCCGGGGCTTGTGCTTGAGGGATGCTGAGTTCGATTAGGATGGTTTACATGAGATATATATAATTTGGATGTAATAGTTACTTTGCCATGATTAAATGGGTGTTCTGGTTTCCATGGATGTATGGTTGAAATGTTATTGTAAAGGTTATCACTGTCCGATGTGGGGAAGATGGGGTTGAGTTCTTCTCTAGAGTTGTGGGTAGATTAGTATGATTATCTATTCGTTCTGATATACTTTATTGATGATGTTTGTTAGCTGTTTTATCGCTCACTAAGACTGTTGTCTGACTCAAGGTTTTATGTTTCCCTCTTATTACCTTGGGTTGTTCATCCGGTTGTGGATGGGCATACTAGGTGGCAGGTGATGGGTGATAGCTTAGTGAGGACGATGTTGCAGTTCGGAGGCGAGCTGAAGGCTTACGTACCAGTTTTATTACTATCTAGTATTTTGTTTCCACTGTTTGAGTTGCTCTATGAGTGTTGTAGTGAGGCTTTATGTCCAGACTTTGATATTTCCGATGATGTTTGGATTATCTTTCAGGATGTGAAAGTTTCAAAAGTTTATTATATGATGCTTCACTATTATTACCTGTTGTATATTTTCTACTATATTTTATCCTAGCGCTGTGAGTTCTACTACAGGTACCGATGTTGTTATTTACCTATGATGATCGTCCACAACTGCCTGACACGTCTTTCAGCGCGTTGTTCCTCTTATTTAGTGCAGGGGTTGTGGGCGGTCGTCACATTTGGTATCGCCCATAAGTTAAAACTAGAGATATATTTCCTTCAAAAGCATAATGCTGGGTCAGAAAGAGGAAATTAATATTCTCCCAAAAATGAATAGAGCTTATGATTGTGCACTCAAGGCTCAAGTTTCATCTGTTAGCAATGCTGATGATATTAGGAAGAAAAAATAAGCTTCAAGAAATATTTTTATTGCTATTTTTCATATTACGGATCTTGTAATCTCCAAAAACTTATATGAAACGGCTTAACATCTTTAGAATCTATTCTTACTTTGTTATATTTTGAACATAAGTATGTATATCATTGTAAATAATTTTGTAAATTATGTCGATATCATCTGGATGAGAGCTTTCACTTTCTCCTGATATGATATGTCTGAATCTATATTGCCTATAGCTTTATATTTGCTTATTTTATCTTCATATAAGCTTGTATGCCCTCATAATAATAATGTTATTCGTGAATTCATATTAACGTAAAATTTGAAACCATATTCAGGTATTTAATGATAAAATTTATAAACCATAAATTGAATAGAATTTAATTGCCCATAATAAAAGTTTCTAGACCCAGATTAGGGTATTAACAAGAAATTTGGAAATAATCCCTATAAAAGGTCAAAATCCTTGTTTGGCAATGAAAATGAATGTCCCGAAAGCCAGGTTCAAGTTTTTAATAAGTAGTCCAGAATTTTCTTCTAACTAATAGCTGACCAAATACTTTGTCTGGTAATAACAGTACATGACCCAAAACTTAGATTCGGGAATTTAGTAAGAAGTCCAGAAATCATCTTCTGGAGATCATATAAGATTGGAATCTTTATCTAATAATAAGAATAGAATACCCAAAACCTAGACACATGTATTTAATAAAAAGTCCAGAAATCCTCTTTTGGAGATAATAGAAAACTAGAATCATTATCTGGTAATAAGAATAGAGGAACCGAAACCCAGATTTGGGTATTTAAAAGAAATCCTCTTTTGGAGATAACAGAAGACCAAAATATTTATTGTGTAATAAGAATAGAAGACCCGGAACCCTAATTTTCGTATTTAATAAGAAGTATAGAAGTCCTCTTTCAATGATAATAGAAGACCAGAATTTTTATTTAGTAATAAGAATAGAAGACCTAAAACCTAAATTCAGATTTCAAGAAGTTCAGATTTTTTTTCTTTGCTTTATATTTCCACTCAAGCTTTGATTATCTATTTAGCATACCCTTTTAGGGCATAGGAATCCCTAAAATTTTGCACTCTTTTTAGGGTAAAGGCATTGCATTCCCATTTCAGGAAAAAGGCGTATGACATCTTAATATGATATTTGGCGTACCCTCCTTAAGGTAGAGGAATTACGTACCAATCTTAGGGTAGAGACATTAGACATCTTAGTTCGATATTTAGCATACCCTCGTCAAGGTAGTGCGGATGTGTTGGACGTCTTACTTTGATATTTGGCGTACTCTTCTTATATTAAAGGCATTGCATACATATCTTAGGGTATATGCATTGGACATCGTAGTCCGATTAGGTGCGCTTGGTTAGCTTACTTATGAAGGACTTAAAGACACACTCAACCCCATGCAACGGTGCTTTAGCCAAGCTATAGAGACGAGACTAAAGACTTTCTTCTCCCTCTAGGAGATGCTTCATCCATGCCTTACAGGCAGGCACTAAAGGCTAGTCATTGTCTTGTACTAGCCTTAGCATGATGCGTACACGGGTATATTGACCTGTCCATAACGTGGCGTGGAAAAGGGATTGAGGTGTTTCAGCTTGGCCTTATAGGAGGGATAGAAGGCTTACCTTCTTCCCTCCAAGATGCGCTTTGACCATGCCATCTCCATGGGGAAAAGGGCTTTGATTCCTTCAGGTGTACTCAAAGGCTGCTATTTTGTTAAGATGTTGAGAGGTGAGTCCTTCGAAGAGGTATGCCTTTTTCGAAAGATAGCTCTTATTCCTTTCGACTTCTTCAAAAGCATAATATGTATGTGGTCATACCCCTTCGACCCCTTCAAAAGCTTCATCCCTTCACTGGAGCTTCCCCTTCGACATAGCTAAAGTAACTTTGGTAATGGTAGAAAACACTCAATAAAATCGACTTTGATGAAGAAATGACACCTAACAAGTCGATATGATGGTGTTGAAATCCATTCGTTTCCTGATAGTTGTTGGTGACATTGATGTGGCATGATTCGAACAAGAGTGGTGTCTATGGTGTTAATTTTGATAAGTGTCGACGTCCTCTTTTTTCCAGTAGGATGCTAGCTACACTAAAATGGATTTACATCAATGAATATCGACTTGGAGTAGTGTCGATAACATGTGACAGAGACTTGGAGCAATGTTGACAGTATGTGATGGCTTATGGGACCGATAATCCTTAGAATTTTGTCTTCTTTGGAAACTGACAGTGTTTGTAAAGATCGGCATTAGATGTAGGAAATATGTGCAAAGGTCTATATGATTAGGTGCTTTTAGTATATATGATGGATAGCGATGCTCATCAGAGGCGACATCATTTCTCAAGTGTCAAAATTAATGAAAGACGATACCATCTCACTTTTGATTCTTTACTGGAAAGGTTGATGCATTGTTGCTTGATAAGGAGTGATAAATTTCCTTAAATAGCGATACCGATTAAAAGGTGATATTACGGCCTTACTCTGAGTCGGCATGGTGGTCAACATGGTCGATAAAATTACAGCGGGGAAATTGGTTATATCACTTCGCAATTGTAATGCAAGTATGCAGAATCCTCGACTGCTAAACAATATGTATTTATTAGAGATATTAATAAACATTGGTTAATTGATTCTTTTTTTAATTAGTTTAAATTATAAACTATTTAATTAACCTTAATATATGGTCTTGAATACAAAATGGTTAGTAAGAAATTAGTGAACTACTTATAAATAATTAATGCACGAACCAAAATGTAAAGCGATATAAATGTGTGTGTGTGTGTGTGTATGAAGAATTGAAAATACAATATCAATAGAGAATAAAAGACATGAGGGAAGACTCCTACAATTAATAAGAAAGCTAGAAATTCTACCATCGTACTATTATTAAATATATTTATATTTATATAACATATATATATATATGTATATATGTATCAAATATACATATACGTGTGTGGTGTATGTGTTGTACACATAAGTATTCATGTTTCAATGTGTTTGTATATAATAGCTAGGATACATCGAAACAAACATATTTATTATTTATACAATGTATTTTACGAAACATCTTTGTGATTTAAATGTCAAATACATTTGAAATCATGATATAAATTCTGCAAGTATGTATTAATTTTGAATCTAATTTGGATTCATTATAGTTCTGCTCGATTTAATTTAATTTTAATTTTATCATCTAATCATTAGTAATTAATGTAATTTTATTCTTTTTAACATGTTAAAATTGAATATATGCACAGTATACCATTTATATCGATATACATAAATATATAGTTATACATGTACTATTTTTTTATTTATTAACGATCATTTAATATATTTATTTGAATAAAATAATATTATTAAATTTAATTTATTAACCGGCCTTTTGGTCTGGTTCCCAAAAGTACACAAGACACGCTCGACTTAACACATCGCATGGAACTAAAGCCGAAAGGGACGCTTAGAGGCGAAGGAAACAGGATGAAGAGGGATCGCGCCAGCAGAGACCTTGCGGCACCCCAAACTCCCATTCGTGCAGCCTTCGAGGTATGGAGTCTCGCACCCTCGAGTGCGAAATTTCGCACCTGCGAGGAGCGAAATTTCGTACCTACGAGGTGCGAATTTCCCGTAGGCGTAGGCTCCAGGTGCGAATTTCTACATGTGGTCCCCTATTTCTACCTACTCCTACCTAACCCCTACCTACTCCCTTCCTATAAATATCCCATGACTTCACACTTGAAAGTGGTTGGAATTTGAGAACTTGGGACCTCTAGAGAGCTCCATTAATGGCATCTCCCATTTGAGGAAGAAGAAGGATAAAAATGTCCCTTTTTTGAGATATTTAATATATGATAATTATGACATCATATATGAGGATGGTGACATCATGCCTTAGAGAAGACATCATATAGCCCTAAGGATAACATCATATAGCTTAATTATAACATCATCTAGCATAAAGATGAATGTAATGAGATGTCATGAGAGGGTCTCAACCTTGTAACTTTTTGTGATTAATAGTATTCCAACAACGCTTCAAAGTGGACATAGGCCCCTCACGAGACCGAACCACTATAAATCTCTTGTGTTGTTTACAACTTTTCTACTCTTGTCTGTGCGACCAAATTAACTATTCCTCGTAATTGGAATCTTTGGTGTTTACGGCACTTTTTGCCGTCAACATTTGGTGCTTTCATTGAGAGAACTTGGATTTTGCGCTTTTGTCGCACGTTGTCATCTCAGCCCCCAACGAGCTTGAGGTTCCTTGCTAAACCTATCGTCGAGTCCGCTCATGATGGCAAAGTGACCAAAGAACGCAATGGTCGGCTCTTCAGCCGCAGCCGAGGCCGGTATGTCCCAACAACCTCAAACAATGGACATCCCGGCCACTAATGAAACCGTCCCTCCTACTGTGGACCCCGAAGCGTTCGCGACACAAACTCAAATCCGTGCGCTTAATGAAAAATATGAGAGCACGACGGTCGAGCTTAACCAAGCATTAAGGAATAACACCGACCTTATGCGACAACTTCAAGAAAGTCAGCGCATCGTCACTCGACTTCAACTAACTCGGAACAATGCTCGAACCCGACCAATCATATCAGAAACTTCCTCTTCAGAGTCAAGGGGCCCGCATCAAAGGAGGAGGTTTAGCCTCATCAAAAACATCGCCGCCCACACCAATGCCCTCGACAACGGTAATGGCAATAGCTACGCCAACGGCAATGGGAACAGGAACGTCGACTGAACTACCGTTACACATAGCGAGGGGGCACAATATCGAGACCGCTCTCGCTTGATCATCAATGACGGACCAGGTCCTACAAACCAATCTCTTCCTGGACACAACCCGACGGTCGCTAATCAGGACGATGGGCCCACTATTCCAACGACCCGTGTTCCTTCAGAATAGGAACCACATCACCTTGATCCACCTCACCAAGACCCAATCATAGATGTCGAGGGCATAGAGGAAGACGATACGGACGTCCAACATAGGAGACGCCCTCGCAACAGAACTCCCGAACCTCACCAAAACCCGTGGGTCCCAATGGAAGATCCCCATCCAACTTACCTACCCGACATGGTTCGAAGAATCATGAGGAAAATGCGAGGAAATGTGCACGATTCATGGGAAGTGCACATTAGGCGTAACCCCTTCACAAGAAGGGTAAACAAAGCTGAATAGCCGCGATGCTTCAGCATTCAGCAAATGCCGCTCTACGATGGCACCACTGACTCATGTGTCTTCCTAAATCGATATGTATGGCAAATGGACTCGAGTCGGGGCAACGATCCGGTCAAATGCAAATGTTTCCCAGTCTTCTTATCAGGGACCGCTCTGTTATGGTTCTCTCGCCTCCCACTCGATTCCATTAACAACTTCAGTCAGTTAGCGACATAGTTGGTCAAGCAATTCAGGATGCACATACCAACTCCAAAGAATGCTCTCACCCATTCTAACTTATACCAAGGGCTCGCTGAGTCGCTCAAAAGCTACCTCTCCAGGTTCAATATTGCCCTCGCCGAGGTCGAGGATCCGGACCCTCGCACCATACTCTTTCAGTTAGCCAAAGATGTCCTCCCTACTTCCGAATTCGGGGCGTGAATCGATCAGAAGTAACCAAAAAGCCTCGACGCCTTCTATGAGAAGGCGGATCAGTACTTATGCCAAGAGGGGGCAAGGCGCAACCGACTCTCAGCCACTGGTCGCCCCAGTGGCCATCAAGCAGGCGCTGCAAATAACAACCTCAGAAGAAACCAAGTAGGAGACCCCTTTGATCAGAACAAGGGGATAGATCCTAACAGGCAAAGACCGAACAATGGTAGGTAAGATGGCCGGAACAACGATCAGACCTCGACCGAGCCAAGAAAGCCCGACCCTTACCGAGCCTTCGAGACATACACCCCGCTAAACGAGGATCTAGAAACAATCTACTTGGAGACATGCAACACTTTGTCATATAAGAAGCCACGCATCAGTGAATCAATCGATCTTGAGAAAAATACTGGGAGGTAGTGCCGATACCATAACGTATACGTCCACAATACCAATGAATGTCACCAGCTCAGGGATGCAATTGAAAAGCTTATCTGCGAAAAGCGACTTGAGTAATACGTCCAAGAACCTTTTCCTCCCGAAACAAATGCAAAGCCTCAGGCACCAGCCAAAGCAGATCTAGGTCCATCCAACCCAAGGCGTGGGATCGTAATCAACACCATATGTGGCCGATCTTATCCCACACATGATAGCTTCCGAAAAATGGAAGAGTATGTTAGTTCGATAATACAATGCTATTTATGGAACTTGCTCCGCACTCAACGAACCCGTCCCAGCCAAGCTCCAAAAGACCATGCAGGACAACATCGTCTTTCGCGAAAGAGATTCTACTGGGGTGGAAATCCCAACCACTGATCCACTGGTTAACACTGTTCAGATCGGTGTCGCTTCTGTATGAAAGGTATTGATCAATTCCGGAAGCTCAGTCAACATCATTTTCAAAGATGCTTACGGCCAGATGAAGTTACAAACAAAGGACTTAAAGCCATGTCGCGCCACGATCCACGGATTCAATGGGGCTTTTAGTTCACCAGTAGGATTGATCGACTTACCTATGGAGCTAAGCGAGGGGGATCGGAGCCGGGTCCGAATCCTCACTTTCGTGGTTATAGACATTGATTCCCCCTACAACGCTTTCCTTGGGCGCACTTTTCTCACAGAGTTTCGGGTTTGCATATCGCCATGGTCTCTCTTAATGAAATTTCGGACAGAAAACGGGATTGGAACCGTCAGAGGCGATCATGTAAGCGCAAGAGAATGTTATGCAATAGTATGGAAGAACGCGCGCAATAAGGACAAGGGAAAAGCAGCGCTCACACCTTCTTGCGCCAAAACTATTTCATCATAGCAATCAGCGGCGTCTGGGCCTTGGCTTAGGCGCCACTGCCGTCTTTCCGAAGACCTCGACCCACGGAAGGACGAAGAGCTTGAGTACGAAAGGGCTACCCCGGTCGAATCTACAATAGATATTCCCGTTAATCCCGATGATCCATCCAGAGTTCTAAAGATAGGATCGCAACTCCATCCCGCAATAAAAGAAGATCTTGTAGATTTCTTGAAGGCTAACCTAGACGTGTTTGTATGGACTCATTCCGATATGAAAGGCATCGACCTTGCGATCGCTTGCCATTGTCTAAGTATCGATCCTACGACAATTCCAGTTAAGCAGAAGCGTCGCTTCTTGGGACCCAAGAGGTCCAAAGCACTTGAGGAAGAGGTAGAACGTCTACACAACAAAAATTTCATTCGTGAAGCCAACTACCCCGAGTGGGTCTCCAATCTCGTTCGGGTCAAGAAGGCCAACGGTAAATGGAGAACGTGTGTTGACTTCTCCGACTTAAACAAAGCATGTCCCAAGGACAGCTTCCCATATCCAAAGATCGACCGACTTGTTGACTCAACCGCCGGATACCAGCTACTATCTTTCATGGACGCCTATTCAGGCTACAATCAAATCCCAATGAACCTTCGCGACCAGGATCACACCTCTTTCATAACAGACCTCGAACTTTACTGCTATCGCGCCATGCCCTTCGGCCTCAAGAATGCTGGTGCCACTTATCAACCAATGGTTAATCGACTCTTTAAAAACCAAATCGGAAAGTTCTTGGAGGTGTACGCGGACGACATGTTGGTAAAATATAAAGCATCAAGCGGTCACGTCCACTACCTCTTTGAAATGTTCGATATCCTTCGCCGGTACGACATGAAACTCAACCCCTTCAAATGCTCCTTCGGGGTCGCTTCAGGAAAGTTCTTGGGTTTCATCGTCAACTCCCGGGGAATCAAAGTTAACCCATAAAAAATCCTAGCTATTCAAGATATCCAAATACCCAAAAACACCAAGGATGTCCAAAGTTTAAATCCAAAGGTCGCGCGCCGCTTTAAGTCGGTTCATATCCAAAGCCACCGACAAGTGCATTCCTTTCTTCGATTTACTACAAAAAGGGAAACGCAATTTCGAGTGGACCCCCGAATGCATTTCTACGTTCAAAGAACTTCTGGATCACTTAGAGCGACCACCTATCCTATCCAAGCCCATAGACCATGAGAACTTATACATTTATTTGGTTGTTTCTACGCAGGCAATCAGATCTGCATTAATCCGCCTTGAGTACCGCGTTAAGCGGCCCGTCTACTACATAAGCAAGCGATTAACAGGGGAAGAGAAGAATTACCTGAAGCTGGAAAAGCTAGCATTCTGCTTGCTCATCTCCTCTCTGAAGCTTCGACCATACTTCCAGTCTCATCCTATAAAGGTTTTCACCAATCAGCCACTACGTCCGGTCCTGCAGCGACCCGAAGCGTCTGGACAGCTATGGAAGTGGAGTATGGAGCTGAGCCAATTTGAGATAACCTTCATTCCTGGTCGATCCATCATCGGACAAGCTCTCGCTGACTTCATAGTAGAGTTTACTATCCCTGAGGAGACTCCGGCAGAGAACATGGAAGCTCCCGAGGTTCAATGGAAATTGTTCGTGGACGAGTCCTCCAACAACAGGTGCTCTAGGGCCGGAGTCGTGTTCGTCACCCCCGAGGAACGCCTGATATGCTACGCGCTAAGACTAAATTTCCATGCGCAACAACGACGCGAAATATGTGGCCTTGATAGCCGGACTCAGAATCGCGATCGAGCTTAAACCGAAGACAATCCAAATATTCTCCGACTCACAACTCATCGTGCGTCAAGTAAAAAGGGAATATCAAACTAAGGGGGAACAACTCGCCCCTCTACTTAAACAAGGTTCAGGAACTACTCACTCACCTCGACTACTTCGTCATCACTCACATACCTTGAGAACAAAACGAAAAAGAAGATTCGCTATCCTAGCAAGCTCCGAGGATTTGCAACTTTTGGGGTTCGCCCTCGTCGAAGTGCTTAGCTCCCCTAGTATCAAGTAAATTCAGACTGAGGCAGTCATGAGCACCGAACCCGAACCTGAATCTTGGATGACACCAATCAGGAATTACCTACAGCACAGGACCCTTCCGGGGAGCTACAAGGAAAGACGAGCACTCACCCACCAACCGGCTTGCTATCTTCTTGTGGATGGGATTCTCTACCGCAGAGGTTTCTTCGTCCCATTGCTCAAATGTGTAGCCCATCATGACACCATCAAAGTCCTAAACGATGTGCATGAGGGGGAGGGCAACGACCATACTGAAGGGAAAACCCTAACCAGAAAAATACTTAGGCATGGTTATTACTGGCTCACACTCGATCAAGACGCCGCAGACTATGCTCGCAAGTGCGATAAATGCCAGTGTTTCTCAAAGATCCCGAGAGCCCCGCCTACTGAGTTAACACAAATGATCAGCCCATAGCCATTTGCCATGTGGGGAATCGACATCATTGGAACTCTTCCAATGGCCAGAGGCGGGCCACGATACGCCATCGTCGCAGTTGATTATTTTACCAAATGGGAAGAGGCCGAAGCCCTCGCCACAATCACCACCAAGAAGATGATCAATTTCTGATAATGGAACTCAATTCGAGAGCGCCAAATTCAAAGCCTTCTGTCAGCGGCACATCATCGAAAAGAGATTCTTGGCAATGGTTCATCCTCAAGCCAATAGGCAGGTCGAAGCGGTCGACAAAGTTATTATGTCTGTCATCAAGAAGCGCCTGGAAAAGGCTGGGGGCATGTGGGAAGACAAACTTCCTCTAGCGCTATGGGCATACTAAACTACACACAAGATAGCACCCGGACATACTCCCTTCACCCTCGCCTACGAATCAGAAGTCGTCATTCCTATTGAACTCAAGCTTCCATCTCACCCAATCACCTATTTCGATCCAAGGACAAACGAAGATTTACTTCTAGGATCACTTGACTTGTTGGAAGAAAAAAGGAAAGCAGCTGATCTCCGAGTTGCCGCCCAGTGGAAACGAGTCGCCCGATACTTCAATTCTAGGGTCCGCCATAAGGACCTCAACGTCGGTGAACTCGTTCTAAAATGGGTCTTCCCTCCACCAACAGGCCTCACACCTCGTTGGGAAGGTCCGTACTCCAGACAACGGAAGCTCTGCAATGGATCTTTCAAACTCGCAACCGTAGACGAAGCTGAACTCCCAAGGGCCTGGAATAGTGAACATCTCCGCTGCTACTTTACATAACTTAGTACACGGTTGTTTACGCTTCCCAACAATGTTTTGATTTTTGACAATTCAAGGCATTGTAAAGGCTGTTACTGCCAAAGTTATTAGTGGAAATGATGTTCAACTTCCCATCTCTTCTTGTTTGTGTTTACTCCGCACATGACACGTTTGACTAATCCTGACAACTAGCTTACGCCCAAACGGTCGGTTATCATATCAACCTTTGAACCTTGAATCGGTACCACCGTCCGAATCTCGAGCCAACCTCGAAAATCAAAACACAATGGCTACGCCCGGCACCCTGAGCACGGGAGCTGGCAACGCCACTCGAGTCGTCGGCCCGCGGCACAACCAAGTATAAATAGCCACGAACTCGAATCTCATCCCCGTGCCGAGACCAAGGATAAATCGTTCCGCGCCCAAGTCTCAAGCGACTTGGGGACACCCGACAGCCAGGCGGAAGTGATGTAAACCCCCCCCCCCCCGACTTCGGGTACCAGTCGAATCTTGGAGCAGCACTGAGACCAACCCTTAAATCGTTTCTTTCTCGAAGCTCTCGAGGCTGAAGGGTAGCCCATGGCCACGATCGGACCCTACGGGCTGATGATCCGGGCTTCTCTTCTCAGGTGAATAAACGACACCTGCGTCTCTCCGCAACCGGATGAACGATGGGAGAGCCATACACCGAACGGATCGCATAACGCGACGTCATACGCCTTCTCTAAACTTGGGATTAACCCCGGGAAACCCAAACACAGCAGGCACTCAGCCTGGCTTCGCAAACTATGGGTTTCCTGAGCTGAGGGAAACTTACTAGAAGCCTGCGCTTTATCACACCCCCTGAAATAATTGACCCTGGGCGCGGTACACAATCACACCCCTTTGGAATAATTGACCCAAAGTGCGGTACACAATCACATTTTTGTCTAATGTGACGATAAGTATGCTTATGCAAGTACGAGACGCCCGAAAACATAAGAAGAACATCCAAACACTTAACACAAATTGCGATCTTTACAAATTCATATTTCCATTTCAACACACGCACATTAAGACGTACTACATGACTAACATATTTCTTTCTAATGACAGGGTGTACATGAGAACCACACCAAGTCTTGAAAAACCAAAAGCGAGGGTCATACTCGCGTAAACTATCGGCCTACACTACCAAAATAAACGGTAACTTCTACTTAAGTTGCTAACACTAATCGTGTCTTTTCTTCTTTTGCTTGTGCTTTTTTGCAGATTCAGCGCTCGACAGTTCATCCTTTGCATCGGGCCTCTTCTTACTAGACCCGCTTTTTCCTTCTAGGACCTTCCGAGAAGTGGTCGATTCATGAGAGGCCAAAAGGCGCTTCTCACCCACACCCTGGCCGCTAGAGATCTCAGTGATGTCAACAAGGGCGGTATGCAGCGTAGGCACGGGGGCACTTCCGGCAGCAAGACCTACTACAACGCCGCTCTTCTCTGGTACCTCCTTGCCTTCCCGTTCAGCCCGTTCCTTGGCTTCTCTGGCAGCCCGACGCTCAGCAAGCGTTTGGGACTTATGCGGCATGACAGCACCAGCCTTGGCTCTCTCAAGAGACTCGGTAGCCCTCTGTTGGGTTTCCTCGTCCTCCCTTTTCCTCCTGGCCTCATCATCAGCCTCTACTAGGCCCCGGGTAGCCGCACTTTGCCCATCATCCACCTCTCCTTCCTCCATAAGGGTATCAACCATGCTGGGAGTTAGCCTTATATCCGAGTAGGTATCCAGTTGGTCATCTCCCTCTCCAAATTGCGCTACTATGGGTCCTAGCCCAGATTCAGTTGTTCGTGGGACCATGGGGGCAGGGCCCGATGCCATGGTCGGTCCAGAAAGGGCTATACATTGAAAACACAACCTTTTAGTCCGCAAATTCGGTAATTACATCATCCTCGGGGATGTATAGCAAAAGAAATTTACCTTCGGATAGGGATGGTGTAGAAATGTCAAGAGGGGTACTGGTGGTGGTAGGTAAAATGAATCCGGTCTCTCCTAGCTCCGGATGCTCAGGGTCATATTCGGTCGGAACCCGAATCGAAGCTGCGGGATCACTCGCTATAACCGATTCAGGGGCTGATGGCCGATAGGAGCTTGCTTCGGAAAATGTCTCCACTACCACAACACTCTCAGTCAGGATAGACTTCCCTTGCTCAGCAGTGAGACTCTCCAGCCTCTATCTCTCTCGGCATCCTCATGCAACAACCTCCTACCCTCCTCCAGCTTCTCTCGCTCTTCAATAGTCAGGAGATTAATCGCGAGTTGACGTTCGTCTAAAGTTCGCACATCCACTTGGCGTAGAAAGGCCTCATACGGAACCAACCTCTCCCAAGTCTGGGCTAGTTCCCAGGCATAATCGTCAACCCACGAGAGTCCATGGAATCTCAGAACTTTGACATACATGTTCTAGATATCCTCCACCACAGACGATTGTACTCGGAACTTTGTGTCCTCCAGCTCCTCTCTCAGGTGCTCTACCTCTCTCAGATGGGACGCTCTTAGTCCGTCCATTATGCTCAACACATCCTGATTGTCGGCTTCCGCGCCCTCCTTGACCTTTCTCATTTCCTCGAGCTGCCTCTTCAAGCTGTCATTCTCCGCTCTTAAGGCATTATTATCATTTTGGAGTTCAAAGACTCTGGCGTTCTCCCTTTCCAACTCGATGCATCTCTTATCCACCTCATCCTTGTCTCTCTTAAGGGCCGTGTTTTCGATGGTCAAATCAGCTATGGTTTCCTTCAAAGAAGAACGTGAGTGATCAGTCTCTCACTTGAGTTCCTCGTACGCTTTCTTCATCTCCGCTGCAACAATGAGACCCACAATTCATTATTTAAAGGCACGTGAATGAGAAGCGGCGCGTGCATAATACAAATAGTTAACTCACCAATGTAGTATTCAAATTGTCGACGGTGACCCGCTCAACCTCTGTGGCCGAACCCCGATTCATGAGCTCCAGGTTTTTCTTTCTAATCAGTTCGGAGAGTTAGCGGGAGTACCTCAGAAGTTGGTCGGCCTGGCGGTATTCGGCCCTCACACGCATCCAGACGTCCCCGGATTCCCTGATAGAGGACAGCTGGAGATCGGGGATGAACTTTATCTCATCGAAATAATGTTGGGGAAAGTTTTGCCTCAGTAACGCTTTCTTTTCGTCTAAGGAAAGCTCTTTCCCCTCGGGCTCTGCAAGATCTTGCCTCCCAACTGCGGTAGCCCTCTCCGGCCTTGGTTGGCCGAGTGGCGGCTCCCTCCCTTTAACAATCAGAGCTGGGGCCAAAAGCATTGTATGTAATGGAACAGTCAAGGACGGACGTCGGGAACCCCCCAAGTTAAGTCGAGTGTCTCCCTCGGACACCCGAATCAGAGGAGGAGGAAGAGGAGTAGGAGATCGTTGAGATCGATCCCCGTCCAAGTGTTCACCGTCGCGACCAATCGGGGGTGGAGTGCCATATAAGTTGGTCCCCTTCTAAATCCCTCGAAGAAAGAATTCCTAGGGTGTGGGCGGCCTCCACGACCATATCCTCGTCCTCCGTGTCCTCTAGCCATGTCACATATCAAAGAAATGAAACGAAATCAATTACATCACACGCTCAGATAAGCCATTATGTTATGTAGTGTTAATGAGTGTATGCCCTAAGTGTTCTCTCAATAAACCAGAGTTGGGTCCGCTCGAAGGAGTTAACTCCTCCGCAACAAGAGCTAATTCTTCCATGACAGCCGGAGTCAGCCGCAGAGATACATCAAGATCAAGTTTATTTAGGTCATTAAACTGACGCTCGTCCTCGAGCGGGGTGGCAACCCCAAGAGAAGCCACCGGAGACAATGGCCTGGTCGACTCTCCCTCCCCCGTCCCTCCATTCGGGGGCGGAACGGGAGCACTCAATGGGCCCTCATCTCCGGCTGCAACCTCGTCACCACGAGCCCCGTCTCTACCGACGTCTCCTTGGAACTTGACGACCTTTTTTGGTCGGGGCCCAATAGAGGGCATCTTTCTTTTCTGACCAGAGGTCACAGGGTCTTTCGCCACCACCTTCTTTAGTACACTGCTAGCCACTGCGGGTCTAATTACTGCCCGATCGTCAGGAGGCAACCCCGCACGGCGAAGGCGCTCTTGGCTTGTCACGGTTTCCGTTTTGCAGAATTCCTCAGAGATCGCCCGTAAGGCATTAAGTCGTTGCCTATACTCGTCACTGATGGGTGCCTCTGGATTCCCTATCGCAATCAAAAAAGGATAATGATAAGACACGAAATCCAAGAATTTTATAATTAGAAACAAAGTCCGAAAGCACTTACTTCCTTCAATCCACCTCCTTGCAAACCCAGGAGGGCAGCGCCCAAAGACCCAGTCTTGTTTGAACACCGACGGCATGAGCCACATCTCGCTAAAGAATTTAGTGGCGGTTGTCACTTCCAGGAACCATTGGGAAGGAGATCTATTAGACATCCATCTCAGGCTGAAGAAATACTGAATGTCCTCTCCGGTGGGTTCCATGTTCAAATACTCTCGGTATAGAACATAAGTACCTAGGAGCGACAAATAAGCCTTTGGATGCAGTTGCGAAGGCGGAAGTAAGACAACATGTCTTGAATAAAATCATTGGCTGGGGGCACGCACCCAACAAAACAAGCTTGCATGTTCCAGGCAGTTAAACCCTCAGGCGGTGCGTGAGGCCTTCCACCTTCTCCCGGCGCATGAGCGTCACCCGCGAGTATATTAAACCGCTGCGCCATTTTCCTAACTGCTGTAGCATCCAGGCGCGATGGCACCGAGTCCATTGGATTTTCCAAGATAACGGCATCAGGTAGCATATCCGGGGCTACTGGTCCCGCTGGTGCATCTTCGTTTATAATGTCCACATTCTCGACCTCTTTGTGTATGACCGGGGAATGTGGCCTCTCAATTTGTTCCCCGTGATCGGATATTTCGGGCGAACTGGCCGACTGAGAAGGAACAGATTCTTCAGTAGTCTCAAGCTCGCTGCCACTCGAGCTACCGCTATTGGTAGAATCGGATGAAGGTGACGATAACGGGGAAGCCTTGGCTTCCAGGATTTTTCCCGTCTTTGATCTTGTTTACATGGTTAACTAAACTTTAAGACACCAGTATCAGACATCGCATTGGAATAACCTGTACCCCTCGTGTTGGTGAAACAAGCATGTGTGTGCGGTGTCGTGGAAGACTAAGGTATACATAGGAAAGTCAAACAGTCTAATAGTTCATTCATAGTTCGGATATGCGCTATCATATGTGAAAGATTCATGTCCTTGTCCACACAAATACCACCATATGCATTCGTACAATCACGTAAAGCAAGTATGTAATGTGTAAACTTAAGGGCGGGCAGTCAGGAGATCGAAGTAACCCAAAAAATGACACTCCACCGAGGCGTGGCACAAAGTAGTGGGGCTAGCAGACAATCAAAGGACTGCGATAGGCAAGAGTGGCTCCAAGAAGCTTCGAATTTTGAAATATTCGAACCCCACTGGGCTCGAAAATTCGAACCCCAGAGGATCAAAACTTCGAACCATGGGCTTGAAGATCTGAAACCCCCCTCCCCTCGTTTCGAAACTTCGCGCCACGCGTTCATGAACACGTATTCCTTGCGTATACTGGCCTCGCGGGCACATGGGGGCAATACCTTGCGAATACTTAGCAATGTGAGCACGGCGCCATACCCACTACAGCTCGCTCGCAAACCTACAGCGAACGAGCCCGTCGGCTAACGTGTGTTTTCCTTTAAACTTACAGGACAAACCAGCCACTCAATTACTACTTCAACCAATCCATAGCACATCATGTCAACACAAGACGTACTTTGGGGGGCAAATGTTAACCGACCTTTTGGTCTGGTTCCCAAAAGTACACAAGACACACTCGACTTAACACATCGCGTGTAACTAAAGCCGTAAGGGACACTTAGAGGCGAAGAAAACAGGATAAAGAGGGATCGCGCCAGTAGAGACCTCACGGCACCCCAAACTCCCATTCGTGCAGCCTTCGAGGTGTGGAGCCTCGCACCCCCGAGGTGAGAAAACTCGCACCCTTGAGGTGCGAAATCTTGCATCCTCGAGGTGCGAAATTTCGCACCTGCGAGGAGCGAAATTTTGTACCTACGAGGTGCGAAATTTTGCGCCCCGGGCCTAGGTGCGAATTTCCCATAGGCGCAAGCTCCAGGTGCGAATTTCTGCATGTGGTTCCCTATTTCTACCTACTCCTACCTAACCCCTACCTACTCCCTTCCTATAAATACCCCATGACTTCATACTTGAAAGTGGTTGGATTTTGAGACCTTGGAACCTCTAGAGAGCTCCATTAATGGCATCTCCCATTTGAGGAAGAAGAAGGACAAAAGTGTCCCTTTCTTGAGATATTTAATATACAATAATTATGACATCATATATGAGGATGATGACATCATTCCTTAGAGATGACATCATATAGTCCTAAGGATGACATCATATAGCTTACTTATGACATCATCTAGCATAAAGATGAATGTAATAAATGTAATGAGATGTCAATAGAGGGTCTCAACCTTGTAACTTTTTGTGATTAATAATATTCCAACAACGCTTCAAAGTTTACGTAGGCCCCTCACGAGGCCGAACCACTATAAATCTCTTGTGTTGTTTACAGCTTTTCTACTTTTGTCTGTGCGACCAAATTAACTATTCCTAGTAATTGGAATCTTTGGTATTTACGACATTTTTTGCCGTCAACATAATTATTTTGGAAAATTTAATTGTTAGTTATCCTAAACATTTTTGAAAGGCAAGTGAAAATTTTATTATTCACAAAAACAAGAGTTACATCGACTTAAAATGCAAAAGCAATACAGACTCTTGAATGTCTAGCCTTGAAATTACAATACTGATTACAAAAATAAACATGAAGCAAACTTATTGCAACATCATTCATATCAAGGTGAAGATACTACGTCACACGAGAATCACAGCAGCAACACCAAGTAGAAAATTCCTATATCCAAATTGCAAAGAAAGAAACAGGCAATGAATCATCCCCATAAACCAATTCCAAACCGCAAAGGTTCTCGTCACAGTTTACCAATAACTGTGTAAAGCTGTCACTAAAAACTCAATTTAAGACAGGATCAAACATGGGACCAGGATTCTTCCTGGTATGTCATTTCATCTTGTTGGTAAGCGGTATCACATCCTCTGGCAAGAAGTCATTACCATCATCTAAATCAGAGTCGTCCCCGAATTTCCCTTTCAGCTTCTTGGGTTTAGATGAAAAAGGAAGAGAACACGTAGGAATTGCAGAAGATAGAGAAGCTAAAGAGGTATTAAGTTGTGGAAAAGTTAAACCACAACAGGTAACCATTGTAGGAGGTAAAGTAAGATCTTGAGGAGGCTTCATGTTAGCATAAGGAGAGACCGGTGACCGTGAAGGATTATGAGCTGACGGGGTAAGCTTCAAACCTTTATTGACAGGAGAAATAGATGTATTTGGCCTAGATAAGTCTGGTGAGGAATCTGAAGAACTTGAAGTGCTATTACCAGATAAAGACTTTGGTGTTTGCACAGTTTCAATGCTATGGTCTTCTAATATGTTACCCTGTAGAGCCGCGTCTTCAGCAAACTGAGCAACATGGTTAATCACATTATTAAGAACCTCTTTATCAATATTATTTCTTTCTGATGTATCAGAATCTAATGCAACTTCAAGGGCATTATCCTTGTTAACATCTATATGATCAGCATCATTACCATTATTAACATTATTCACGTCAGCAGTTTCATGACTATTGTTACCATCTGCTTCTGATTCCAGAACATTAAAGGGATTATCATTAACATTTGTCACATCTTTTTCAATTGTCTTACTACTATTCTGAACCCCTTTCTTTCTCCAATACTTAGCATTTCTTGTATTAGCAGATTTCCAATTACCTTGATTAGCATTTGTAGTATCTTTCCTATTAAATTGTCGATGATGATCAATAAGATCCTCAACATGCTTATCCTATTTATTGTGACGGCCCGCCCCGCACCAGCCGACATTTCTTCCGAAAGTGCGCTGTACACATGCCCGACTAGCACGGAACGATCGCCAAAGAAAGGAAGGAAGAGAATGAACTAATCGAAAACCTGTAGAATGTCTCACAACACATGGAACAAAATATAATAATAATGTACTTGACATAAAACAGGCGAGACAGTGCATAAGATGATAACTAAAACCAACATCAACATCAGAGTAGCGGAAGTCTAAATACAGCTTATTACAACTTTTCAAATTACTGTCTCTAAACCAAAGAAAGGAAGGGTGCACTACTAATGCCCAAAGTAGTGACCAGCAGCGACACAGGGAGAATATCTATATATGTATCATACGTGGAAGCCTCCTACTCGTCTCCGGTACGTCTACTCGTGCATCAGCAGCTAACCTGTCTCTAGTCTGCTCGTGAGAGCACCCAGAGTAATAAGAAGAGACATAAAACTCTGGGTCAGACAAAAGTCTGGTATGAGAGATAAGCAGCTAAACAGAACAATAATAGGTATACTAAACCATACCTGAACCTGGACCTACAACCAAAGAGTTAGCACTACATACTGTACAATACTCTAAGGTGCCACTGAATAGATGTGTAAAGATAACGGGGGTGGGGGTGTGCATGTCATAATGATGGAAAACAAATCAATCATAGCAACCGTCCTCACTTCTCTCACTCAGTGCATAAAGCATACGATGTCCACCACTGTCAATCACTAGACACATCGAAGTAGTGACGGAGTTCAATTGTACAACTACTGCTACTACCAAGCCTACCCATGGAGTCATGACCAAATCTTTACAAATGACCCCACTTCATTGGTCTATAGCTCTTTAGTCGTACCTAGGCCACCGTGGCCCTGATCCGTTCACGTACCTCCCCTACATAGTGATCCAAAGTCATAGACATCGACAACCCCTTAGCACACGTCCCGCAGCAAAGTCCAATCATGAAGTTAACTCGTTGGTTCCCAACTGGATCCTGAGTACAAACTTCCCATTTGGACTACCTTTTCATCTCGGGTTATTGGTCTTCTCCGGATCAGTTCTTCACTTCAGTTTATACTTCAAATTCGGATCGTGATTCACGCCTCAAGTCCAAGCCTCTCGGTTCGGATCGGTCAAGCTACCTCCATCGGATCGGGTCGGAGTCCACATCTCCTGGCAGTTCGGCCCTCCTTCCCAAACACTTCGGATCGGGTCGAGTCTCTCAAGTCCATTCATGGTGCATCGGTTTGGGTCGGGTGCCTTCGGGTCGTGCCACCATGCTCAGGTCGGATCGTGGAGTTCAGGCTGAAGAGGCTCGGGTCGGGCTCCTTCTCTCGAGCGGTTCATGGAACATCAGATCGTGGTGCATCGGAGTCTCCACGTGGCGGTTCGGATCGGGTATCATGATCGGGTCGGGTTCGGAGGGGCGATCTGATCCGGTCCTCTGCATTTTCCTACACTTTGTCCAGCGAGCTGTTTACGCCATTCGACGGTGTTTTCGACCAATCTAACACTTCTAGACAATCACAAAGCATACCATACAGCCATAGCAACACGTATAATCAACCATAAACACCAAAACAACAATTTCAATAAGTTAAAATGGATCAAACCTACCAAAAACCCATATTTTCCCCTTAATCATGTTTAAGCACAACTAATGATAGGATTAAAAAAAACTTAACCAAATTAACCCAAATTTCTAACAGAGGCATAAAATGATGTTTTAGAATTTTACAAATTTTTCCGAGCCATAATTTCGCTAATTATCACTAATCACCCCTAATTAGCCGTAATTAGTGTAAAAACAATGCTAATCACTCATATTTGCCACAATTAAACTTTAGAACTGAAATAATCTACTGTATGGGTCGAATTCCAATGTCTAACAGCAGCTCCAACTCTGATTTGGTGCTATTTCTCCTTGATTTGATGTTGATTAAGCCAAAACTTGATTAGGAAGTGATTAGGGACGATTCTAGATGTTGGAGGCCATTGTTAGGGTTTTCTAAGATGTATATGGCGGCTGGGAAATGAGAAAAACCGAAATCCCTAACCCTAACAGCCCTTAAATACCTCAAATCCCGAAATCCCCCATTAGGCCTAGCTGTTAATCACCCGGTTAAGCCCAATTAAGCTGTTTTTCACCATTTGAAACTTGTTTCATCCATATCTCCCAAACGGTAAGTCCGTTTGGCTAATATGACCACTCTACGGAATTGTAAACCATCATCCAGAGCCAATGGAAGTGGTTTCAAGTCAAAACTCCTTTCCAATCAAAAGTTATGTCCAAAACAAGATCAGCTAAGGGAAAACGGTCATTTAAAAATCGGGAAAAATCATGAACATAAGAAATGACCTCAATAGTCGTCTCCCAAAGTTACATGACCATACGACTTTGTATGTGAAAGAAATAAATATTCTACGATCCTGTGATGCGTAGAATGCGGGTCGTTACACTCTCCCCCCCCCCCTTAAGAAATTTTGTCCCCGAAATTCCTTAACCCAAAACATATAAAGGATCCCGCATGCCTACCATCCACATACAACAATCAAACATGCAAAACAAACAAAACAAGCCTATCCTAGCATGCGGAAAAACTAAACCAAAACTGAAATCTTACCAGGCGAAGAGTTCTGGATACGTTTTTCTAATGCTCTCCTCTGTCTCCCAAGTACAATCACTTTCATTCTCGCCCCACTGAACTTTGACTAAATTCACCGCTTTCCTTCGAAGTTGGTTCGTATTGTTCCCAACAATACGCATAGGCTTGCGGTTCCCAACCGCCTCGGGTTCAACTTCGATATCATCCAACTGATCAGGTGAAATAGTCACATCTGGGTCATACACGAACTTCCTTAACTGGGAAACATGAAATACGTTGTGAACTCCTGTCATCTTCTCTGGTAATTCAACTTTGTATGCCAAATTCCCAATTTGCTCAAGAACTGGGAATGGACCCACAAATCTTGGTGCTAACTTGCCTCTCCTGCCAAATTGTATCACGCTCTTCAACGGAGAAATCTTGACAAACACCAAGTCGCCAATGGAGAACTTTAATTCTCTTCTCCTTTTATCAGCATAACTCTTCTGCCTATCTTGGGCAGCCTTCATTCTCTGTTGGATAACCTTAATCTTAGCTGAAGTTTCTCTTATCACATCGGGTCCAAGTACAAACTTCTCACCGGTTTCTACCCAACATGACGGTGAGTTGCACGGTCTTCCGTACAAAGCTTCAAATGGAGCCATACCGATACTGGATTGATAGCTATTATCATATGCAAACTCTACTAGATGCAAATGGTCATCCCATGATCCACCAAAATCCAGTACACAAGCTCTCAAGAGGTCTTCTAGCACTCGATTCACCCTCTCTGTCTGTCCATCAGTTTGAGGATGATACGCGGTACTGAGATGTAATTCTGATCCTAACGCCTCTTGTAAGCTCTTCCAAAATCCACTAGTGAACAACGGATCTCGGTCACTCACAATGCCTTTGGGTATTCCATGAAATCTCACTACCCACTTTATATATAGTTCAGCTAACTTAGTTGCTGTCCTGTTCGATTTGACTGCTACAAATCTTGCACTCTTAGTCAATCGGTCCACAATCACCCAAATGCTATCAGGGCCCGATCTAGTCCTTGGTAACCCATCAATGAAATCCACTGAGACTTGTTCCCATTTCCATTCTGGAATTTCTAATGGTTGTAGCAAACCACTAGGCTTCTTTTGCTCAGCTTTAACTACTTGGCAGTTCATGCATTTGGATATAAATTTCCCAATATCTCTTTTCATCCCTTTCCAGTAGTAGGTCTGCTTCATGTCTCGGTACATCTTGTTACCACCGGGATGTATAGTCAGTTTTGAGCGATGACATTCTCTAAGTAATTCATCTCTCAATCCATTGACATTGGGTACAACTAGTCTTCCATTCTTTCTAAGCCATCCATCTCGATCAAGCCCATACTTGTTCATCCCTCTGTCGATTCCCATCTCTAACTTTGAGATGATTTCCAACAGGTTAGGATCGTTCCTTTGACTGGAACCAATCCGCTCAATCAAAGTGGGTCTGATCGTTAAACTTGCTAACATTTCTGGATCCAATTCGCACTTTGGTCTGAAATCATACCCAGCGATGTACTCCAGTTGCTTCCATTCTAGAAACATAGCCCCTAAACTGGCATGTCTTCTACTCAATGCATCAGCCACCGCATTGCCCTTTCCCGGTGTATATGCGATGTCGAAATCATAGGAAGCTAAGAATTCTAACCATCTTTGTTGTCGGAGATTTAGATCCTTTTGAGAGAAAAGATACTTTAACGATTTATGATCGGTAAACAACTCGAATCTTTCTCCCAGGAGATAATGTCTCCACATCTTCAGTGCAAACACGATCGCTGCCAATTCCAAATCATGGGTAGGGTATCTTTTCTAATGCGGTTTCAGTTGCCGACTTGCATAAGCTACAACCCTACCTCCTTGCATCAACACAACACCTAGTCTGGTACCACATGCATCCGTATATACCGTCATCTCTTCATTCCCCTTTGGAATGACTAACACTGGTGCACATGTCAACTTTTCCTTTAGACTCTTGAATGCATTCTCGCACTTTTCGTCCCAGACGAAAGCTTGATTCTTCTTGGTCAACTAAGTCAACGGTGCTGCTATCCTGGAGAAGTCTTGGATAAACTTACGATAATATCCGGCTAACCCCAAGAAACTTCTTATGTCCATTGCATTCTTGGGCGTAGACCAATCTTGTATCGTAGCCACCTTCGCAGGATCCACGGCAATACCATTTTCTGAAAAAACATGGCCCAAGAATCTCACTTCCCTCCTCCAGAAGTGACACTTAGAAAACTTTGCTTTCAATTGGTGTTTTCTCAACACCTCCATCACTATCCTCAAATGTTCCTTGTGTTCTTCCTCTGTCCTTGAGTAGACCAAAATATCATCCATGAACACAAGGACAAACTTATTCAACTGATCTCTGAATACCCTATTCATAAGATCCACAAAATATGCTGGGGCATTGGTCAGCCCGAATGGCATGACTAACCACTCATAAAATCCAGACGGCGCTCGAAATGTCGTTTTAGTTATACTCTCAGCTTCCACTCTAAGCTGATGAAAACCTATCGCGAGATCCAACTGAGAGAATACTCTCGCGCCCCTCAACTGATCAAACAAATCATCTATCCGCGGTAGAGAATACTTATTCTTCCTCGTCACTTTATTCAACTCGCGGTAGTCTACACACAAACGAAGGGAACCTTCCGCCTTGGTAGCAAACACAACTGGTGCCCCCCATTCAGAAACACTCCTTCTGATAAATCCCTTCTTCAAAAGATCGCTGACTTGCACCCCGAGCTCTCGCTGCTCCCATGGTGCTATATGACGAAGTGGCATCACTATAGGTCTGAAATCTTTCACTAAATCAATACGGAACTCAATCTCTCGGTGTGGTGGAAGCCCGGTCACTTCCTCGAAGACGTCCGGATACTGGCCAACCACGGGCAACCCAGACAACTCACTATGCGGGATGTCAAGGGAATTTAGAAAACTAGCCATTACCCCATCACCGGGTAGACCACCAAACACTACCCTCCTCCCATCATCCGCTCTAGCTGTCACCAAAAATCCCTCACAGTCTACCACCACCCCGTATCTTTGGAGCCAATCGACTCCCAAAATAATGCCAAACCCAGTAAAGCCCAAAACAAAGCAATCACAACCAAACATGCATCCATGACTCGATGAGACCACATTACGAAAAATCATGCTAAGGTTAGTTGAACCACCAATCGGGTTCGTCACTGCTAAAGGCCTATCGACAATCTCGGGCTCCAATCCCAACCTATCTACCGGGTCACTAGATATGAAAGAACTGGAAGCCCTGGTATCAAACAAAACTCTAATAGAAACATCATAAACAGAAAGCATACCTTGAATAATGACATTCTTTCCCTTCTCCGCCGCAGTTGGGGCATTCGACGAAGAAGGAATAGCATTAAGGGCATATGCTTTCACCATCTGCTTTTCCTTAGGGGGTTGCGGACACTTGTCCTTGTGATGTCCCACTTGGCCACAGTTGAAGCACTTCCTATCCGCTGGCTTGGCCCGACACTCTTTGGCATAGTGGCCCTTCTTACCTCAGCTGAAGCACTCAACATCTTGCTTATTCTTTTTCTTCTGGCCATCCTTGGTCTGATTCTGCTTTCTCTTATTTTGAGAACCATTCTTGCTTCCACCGCTCGCTTGCGGCTTTGGCTCCTCCGCAGATGCAACCTCAGTCTTTGACTTAGGGTAAAGACTCTCTGACCTCAATGCTTTCCCCACAATCGATTCAAACGTCTCATCGATGTGGTTAATACGCCTTTCCCCCAAGTATCCATCTAAACCAGTTATGAACTTCTCGTTCTTCTTCTCGGCAGTATCAATAAGAGATAACCCATATTTCGATAAGGTATCGAACTCAGCAATATACTCCGAGACAGCTCTGCCATTTTGCTTAAGCTCCAAGAATTTCTTAAACAGCACTGACTTCTGAGCAGCCGGAATGAACTTATCACTAAAGCGAACTTAAACTGATCCCAAGTAATCTGATCTTCGGGAGTAGCTGCCTTTATAGCATTCCACCAATTCATTGCCCGTCCTTGCAGCTGACGAGATGCTAACCTTCTTTTCATCGCATCCTCGATACCCAAATCTTCGAAGATTCGCTCGCAGCTATCCAACCAATCCTGAACATCCGTAGCCGATTCCGTTCCATGGAACGGCTTCCCGCCAAGACTAGTATAATCCTTATTCAGCTGGGCGAAATCGGCCCTAGGCGCCTGCACTATTGGAGCACCACCATTTCCATTATTGGGAGCTGCCCTCTGCACATCCCTCAGCATCTCTCTCATGAGGTCAGTAAACATCGTCCTCATGTCAGCAGCATTCCCATTATTGGATCCTCTACCGGCACCTCTTGCGTATCGACTCATCGTTCAATCTGTAAAGAGAAAACGATTAACCATCTCCATAGTGGTGCTATTGCATTGCGATCTCATCCTTAGCTATACTAATAGTATATATATATATATATATCTTTTGAAAACCAAAATAATCACAAATACGCGCTCTTATATACGTATACTATCTCTCCCTAATGACTTCCCTAGGTTAACTACGCAACCTAGAGCTCTGATACCAAGTGTGACGGCCCACCCCGCACCAGCCGGCATTTCTTCCGAAAGTGCGCTGTACACATGCCCGACTAGCACGGAACGGTCGCCAAAGAAAGGAAGGAAGAGAATGAACTAATCGAAAACCTGTAGAATGTCTCACAGCGCATGGAACAAAATATAATAATAATGTACTTGACATAAAACAGGTGAGACAGTGCATAAGCTGATAACTAAAACCAACATCAACATCAGAGTAGCGGAAGTCTAAATACAGCTTATTACAACTTTTCAAGTTACTGTCTCTAAACAAAAGAAAGGAAGGGTGCACTACTAATGCCCAAAGTAGTGACCAGCAGCGACACAAGGAGAATATCTATATATGTATCATACGTGGAAGCCTCCTACTCGTCTCCGGTACGTCTACTCGTGCATCAGCAGCTAACCTGTCTCTAGTCTGCTCGTGAGAGCACCCAGAGTAATAAGAAGAGACATAAAACTCTGGGTCAGACAAAAGTCTGGTATGAGCGATAAGCAGCTAAACAGAACAATAACAGGTATACTAAACCATACCTGAACCTGGACCTGCAACCAAAGAGTTAGCACTACATACTGTACAATACTCTAAGGTGCCACTGAACAGATGTGGAAAGATAACGGGGTGGGGGTGTGCATGTCATAATGATGGCAAACAAATCAATCATAGCAACCATCCTCACATCTCTCACTCAGTGCATAAAGCATACGATGTCCACCACTGTCAATCACTAGACCCATCGAAGTAATGACGGAGTTCGACTTGTACAACTACTGCTACTACTAAGCCTACACCATGGAGTCATGGCCAAATCGTTACAAATGACCCCACTTCATTGGTCTATAGATCTTTAGTCGTACCTAGGCCACTGTGGCCTTGAATCCGTTCACGTACCTCCCCTACATAGTGATCCAAAGTCATAGACATCGACAAACCCTTAGCACACGTCCCGCAGCAAAGTCCAATCATGAAGTTAACTCGTTGGTTCCCAACTGGATCCTGAGTACAAACTTCCCATTTGGACTACCTTTGCATCTCGGTTTATTGGTCTTCTTCGGATCGGTTCTTCACTTCAGTTTATACTTCAAATTCGGATCGTGATTCACGCCTCAAGTCCAAGCATCTCGGTTCGGATCGGTCGAGCTACCTCCATCGGATCGGGTCGGAGTCCACATCTCCTGGCGGTTCGGTCCTCCTTCCCAAACACTCCGGATCGGGTCGAGTCTCTCAAGTCCATCCATGGTGCATCGGTTCGGGTCGGGTGCCTTCGGGTCGTGCCACCATGCTCAGGTCGGATCGTGGAGTTCAGGCTGAAGCGGCTCGGGTCGGGCTCCTTCTCTCGAGCGGTTCATGGAACATCAGATCATGGTGCATCGGAGTCTCCACGTGGTGGTTCGGATCGGGTATCACGATCGGGTCGGGTTCGGAGGGGCGATCCGATCCTCTGCATTTTCCTACACTTTGTCCAGCGGGCTGTTTACGCCATTCGATGGCGTTTTCGACCAATCTAACACTTCTAGACAATCACAAAGCATACCATACAGTCATAGCAACATGTATAATCAACCATAAACACCAAAACAACAATTTCAATAAGTTAAAATGGATCAAACCTACCCAAAACCCATATTTTCCCCTTAATCATGTTTAAGCACAACTAATGATAGGATTAAAAAAAACTTAACCAAGTTAAACCAAATTTCTAACAGAGGCATAAAATGATGTTTTAGAATTTTACAAATTTTTCCAGATTTTTCTGAGCCATAATTTCGCTAATTATCACTAATCACCCCTAATTAGCCGTAATTAGTGTAAAAACAATGCAAATCACTCACCTTTGCCACAATTAAACTTTAGAACTGAAATAATCTACTGTATGGGTCGAATTCCAATGTCTAACAGCAGCTCCAACTCTGATTTGGTGCTATTTCTCCTTGATTTGATGTTGATTAAGCCAAAACTTGATTAGGAAGTGATTAGGGACGATTCTAGATGTTGGAGGCCATTGTTAGGGTTTTCTAAGATGTATATGGCGGCTGGGAAATGAGGAAAACCGAAATCCCTAACCCTAACAGCCCTTAAATACCTCAAATCCCGAAATTCCCTATTGGGCCTAGCTGTTAATCACCTGGTTAAGCCCAATTAAGCTGTTTTTCACCATCTGAAACTTGTTTCAGCCATATCTCTCAAACGGTAAGTCCGTTTGGCTAATGTGACCACTCTACGGAATTGTAAACCATCATCCGGAGCCAATGGAAGTGGTTTCAGGTCAAAACTCCTTTCCAATCAAAAGTTATGGCCAAAACAAGATCAGCTAGGGGCAAAACGGTCATTTAAAAATCGGGAAAAATCATGAACATAGGAAACGACCTCAATAGTCGTCTCCCAAAGTTACATGATCATACGACTTCGTATGTGAAATAAATAAATATTCTACGATCCTGTCATGCGTAGAATGCGGGTCGTTACATTTATCTTTTGCATGGATATTAAACTCACAACTGCTAGTTGTATGACCAAATACCCTACAAACAGTGCATATTTTGGGTCTCCAATCATAGGATAATTTCACTGAAGGGCAATCTTTACCAAAACCTCCTACCACTATCTTATCAGGAAGATCAAAATCCGAGGAAATCTCAATTAATGCTTTGGCATACCTAAATCTTTGAAGCTTTTCTGTGCTAGTGTCAAAGCATATCAATCTCCCGACATGACAAGCTAACCAATTTATACCCAATAAAGTCCAAAGAATTGCCGAAATACAATAAAAATGAACCCAAACCGGAACTTTTTTGATCTATGCCTGTGAATTTCCTATTGTTGGATCCCATCTAATTATGATGAACATACGTCCTTTAATGAAAAGAGGATCAGATTTCAAAAAAAATTCCCTATCTGAATCTGGAAAATTTGAAAAAATAGTGCATACCATCCAATCTAATACTAACTTCCCCATCTAATTTCCAAAAACGATTTAAGAAATTTACCACCTTGGAGTATGAAGAATTACCATCTAGGAAAAAGCCCACCAAAAAATTGTTCCAGTATTGCATACCTTCAGATCTGTCCGACTCTGGAATCTGCTGTGGAATGTCATCCCTCGGAATGTCGAAGTGCTTGGGCTGATAGGCTCCTGCGTTGCGAGGGAGTGAATTAAAAAGGGATGCGTAGTTTTCTTAATGAACGCCGGAAAGGAGGCGCCAGATGATGAAGGATTTGCAGATCTAATAGGGGTAGGTTGCAGATCTGAAGGATTAGATCTGAAATTCAAATGAGAGGGTTTATCAAAAGAGGGGTTTGCAATTAGAGGTGGTGGATCGGGGGGAATAGGCGGAGATGAACGGGAGGGTAGGGGAGGGAAGGCGGTGTCAAAGGAGAAGGAGGTGGAAGAAGAAGAGGGATTTACTTGAGAGGTAACCATTAACAAAACATTTTTAATACCCCATTTTCAAACATATTTTCAACTTAACCTTTATAAATTTAAAATACTATTTACATCTAAAAAATAAATTTTGAACCCAAGGGTAAAATCAATTTGGATCTTTATATTATGATAAATTTGTGTTTTTCTTTGCAAAACATATTTTACCATATTTTGAACCCAAGGGTAGAATCAATTTACTTAATTTTCGAAACATTTTTAATGCCATTTTTTTTTTGAAAGAAAGGGGTACTTATATTACAAAATGGAAAGTACAAAGAGCGGGAAGAGCTGGTTACAAAATACAACGCACACACACAAACAAATACTATACAAACTTAAACAAACCAGCTAACCTAAGACACATATCACTGTAGTTACACACAAACTCTGCACACACCAAACTCCTAGCAATAGTCCAACAACGGAAGGCTGAATCAGCATCTACAAAAAAACTTCCAAAGCAACAGCACATGATAACCTTCAAAAACCAGCCAGAGATCCGAAAACTTGTCAGAAGATGATAAACAAGAGCACTTCAGACCAAACTTAACAGAGATCAAAATCAAACTAGTTCAATATCACTAGGCATAGAAGCCATGCTTCAAAATATAACTCTAACGTAGAACTCACTTTTTAGAGATTCCACCATGAATGATTCTTCCAGGGGAGTTGCCATCTTCTTTAACTTTCTTGGACTTCGATCTATTTTGGAATTGAGATACTAATTTCACTCACCCTAGATTTTCAACTACCAAAGGTTCGCCACCCATGATCTTATTAATACTCTTGTATTTGCCACGTTTTTCAGTTTTGATCTTTTACTGCTAAAACTACAAACAGAATTATCAGAATCATCAATCGAGAAATCCTCACTTCTTATATCTTCATTAGACTGAAATGCATTAAAACTTTCACTATCCAACATCTCAACAAGTTCAGTATTAATTTCAGCCTTTTCATTATCAATTTTTTCCTTAACTTCTTCTTATTTTCCCTCAACTTAGCAGTAGATCCTAAAGATTTAGATATCTCTCAAATTTTCTTGACAATCACCTGAGATGAGGTCAGGATGTGTTTTATGATTCTCAACACTATTATAATTCACAACTTCCATATTTTCTTGCATGCAAATATTATCATCAGCAGGTACTTTAAAAGGATTATCTATGCTTATCTTTTCACCAGGAGATAAGGATATAACATCATTATGCATATTTTTATCATCGCTATTCTTATCCGTTTTAATGGCATCATTTCTCCTATCAGAAACCTCCCCATTTATAATGTCTCTTGATTAATAAGACCAGTCTCTATATCCATATTATTTGCTACTTCTGAGTTTTCTTTTAGAATCCATAATTTAATAGCTTTACACACTACAACATTATGCCCAAATATTTTGCAAAATGAATACACAGTCAGTTTCCATTCATAATCTACCTTCTGCCATATTATCCCTCCATTATAACATTTAATAGGAATTGCCTCAGGGAAAGAAAAGTCACTACTAACTTCTATTAAGATTCGAGCATAAGAAACTCTTATTAGGTCCTCAGTGTAATTGTCCAATTTAAGGGGGTGACTTAATAAAGATGCAATCCTACTTAAAGCTTCAACTGATCAGAAATCAAGTTCTAATTAGGGAGTTTGATCCAAATTGGAATCGAATGTAGAAATTCACGAGTCAATTTCATCCCTGGCTTCCATTTTTTTCATGTATATCAACCGTCTATTATAATAATGAGGTCCCAAAGCCAAAATTCTTTCACAATACTCTATATTTTCACACTTGATTATAAAAAAAATCGTTTTCACGCGTATATAATTGATAACTTCCTTGCATGCACCAATTTCTATCGATGTAATTTTTTAGAAACTTATATTAGAGGCGACTTCCATACACATAAAAGACTACTGAATTTACCCACTTTTCTCTAGCCTTATTAACCATATCTTCATCAATAACAACTAATTTAAGATTACCTTCTATGACCGATTCTTGATAATTAAGTTGAATTGATTGCAGATGAGCCTTTTCTTCTGTAACGACATCAACCCAAGCCTTTGACTGAATTACGCTCGTTTTATTAGTAGTCCCCTGAGAGTTTGAAATTAGATCTGGAAACTGAAATCTCGAACTCAGATCTGAAGAAGGTGCTTTACTATTCAGCGGCTTTCTTTGATTTGCATGTTGTGGATGTTGTCTCAGATCTGGAGGTTGAGATGAACGGAAATCAGAATCTTGATAGAAGGCGGTTTTAGAACGAGAAAAAGAAATTGGAGAGTCGGTGGTCGTCATTAGCGCTGATTTCGTTTTTTTCTTCAAAAATGAAAACGAAAATTTTTAATGTCATTTTATAAAGATTTTTTAAACTTAACCTTTTTAAATTTAAAGCATTATTACAATTTTAAAATACATTGAACCCTGAGCTAAAATCAATTTTAATCTTTATGTTATGATAAATTTGTTTTTTGTTTTTTTGGTCAGAGAGAACAGTACTTGATTTTTCAAATCAGATCTTTCACTCAATCATTAGGATAAGGTTTTATTTTTAATTCTAAAATTCATTTTCAATCACTACTCAAACGCTTCTATCCCCATATCTTGAACATACGTAGTCACCGTAACTACATGTTCCAACCAACCATCATTTATTACTCGCCATTCCAACGTCATTTTATTTTGTCCTCAACTTCACCATTAAATATCCACGTACACTTGTCGTTCCACTTGCTTTATATATTTACTACATACGCAAATTCTGAAGTTAAACCCTCCAGAAAAAACCGAGTCAACAGCCGTAATTCCCACCTCGGAAGTTTCCGTTTTCCCAGCATCATTAACCGAATAAGATTTTGTTCACGTCCTTTTTAGGGATGTTAACAAAACACTCCACCCTGATTGGTGGAAATCAGAGATCCATATGAACCCCCTGATTTCCACCAATAGGGACCGACTGTTTTGTTCACATCCCTTAAAAATGTGAACAAAATCGCACTCTCATTAACTAACACATGAACAAGAACTTAATACTTTTGCTTTTTTCTAACTATGGTTAGTGTTACTATGAGTAGTTCACTTTTGATTTTCCCTATTCCTTGTGCCTCTCAAATCAAATCTTCTGATTTTCGCTTTTTTACATTTAAGTTTTCTAACAATCGAGGGATTTAAATGCAAAAAGGTGAAAATCAGGGGATTTAATTGGGTGGAACATGAAAAAATAGGAGAAATGAAAATAGAACGACATAGGTGTGTGCATAACTCTTCTATTTGAATGGTGAAAATAGAGGAACCTATATGAACTCCTCTCAGATTTTTCAACGAGAGAATAGTTATGTTCACAGTTGTTTCATGGTGAACAAACTCATACTCGACTAGTAGCAATGTTGCTCAATAGATTTCTTATCCTTATCTTACTCGCATACTGAAAATTTAAGAAAAAAACATTAAACAACACAGCACATTTTTATTTCGAATTAATAGTATAACTTAAACATTACATCGGACTATTCACTTGAAGATACTTTGTAGCTGTAGTATAATTCAAAGGTAAAATCACAAACAAAATGATACGAAGTAACCAATCTTAACCACCCAATATTCCCAAGTTTTCAGCCTCTCTTCTACTTCCTCTTCCCTTTGCTCCCCAGCAACAGACTGAAGTAAAACAAAATCCTGAAAAAGAACCCCCAAGCAACGGTGACCCACAAACAGTCCCACTTACTCAGCTGCGTAATGCCCTGCTGCTTCAGAATATCAGCCCCGGTCGTTATACAGCTCGTGTTTGTCAACGCCACACCCAATGACTTACTTATCGCCTTCAACACGTTCAACTTCACTACCTCCGGCAATGCCCCCAGTGGCGAGTTATCGAACATTTGCACTCCCCTTACATAACATACATTGGGATCGTCGAACTCGTTCTGCATTACTGCCTCGTACGGGTACTTAACCAAAGACAGGTAATGGAACCATATCCAGTAGTCCGGTATCCTATCCCTGTTTATGAAAAACCCGCTGAACAGCAGAAAGTAGGCCAGCACCGCCACCACGATCGTGTACCCGTACATGACATGGGTCACCACACCGGATAAGAACGTCACGAACCCGCTACCCGCCCAAAAGGAAGCAAGCACTATCAAAAAGAAGAAGATGAATCCCTTTATGCCCCCGGTGAGGCCGACGGCGAAGAAGGTGGTAGCAGTGAAGGAGATTGACAGAAAAATCAGCGGTGGAAATCCGACCATCGCGTGGGATAGGACGTAAGACGATCGACGGTAGGCGTTGTAGGCGGTTTCGCGCATGAAGATATAGCGCTCCTGAAGGAAGACTGGCAAAGCATCCGCACAGGTGTAGAACATTGTCGACATGGCGATGGCAAAGAAGCCGAGGCGTTCCATGACGCCCCGGGGAGACCTGTCTAGCCTCCAGAATATTGTAGCGAGGATGAAGCCCGTGACAAGTACGGCACCGAGGCGGATCAGGAAAAATTCTGGTTGCCTCCGGCTGTTCGTTGCCATGCGTTTCGCCAGCACCGCTGTTTCTATCCACATCGGGTTAGCGAACGTAGGCACGGATGATGCGGAGGTGCTTATGCCGTCCGTTGCACCGGACACCAGCTTCCCTTTTGAGATGCTCGCACTGATCGCCTCTTTCAGTGACAGCGGAGACTTGTATGAATGTGGATCGGTTGGATTGTTCTTCATCTGCCATGACTTGCTGAACGCTACAAGGGATTTGGTGCCCTCAGGCGTGGCCTCGAGCTCACGGATCAAGTCGAGAGCGAACTCGGTTCGGTTCTCATTTTCAGGAATCGGTTGTCCAAACTCTGCGAAGAAACGAGGGATGCCATCTGGGGTTCCGCTGTAGACCGTTTCTCCTCTTGATAAAAAGAGCATTCGATCGATGAGTCCAATGATCCTTGAGCTCGGCTGATGGACAGACATGATGACGATGCTGCCACTGTGGGCGATCCTCTGTAGGACTTTGACTACCATAAAAGCAGAAGTTGAATCAAGACCCGAAGTGGGTTCATCTAAGAAGAGGACTATTGGGTCGTGGATGATATCGATCCCGATAGAGACCCTTCTTCTTTCACCCCCTGAGACACCGCGGTGGCCTTCGTCTCCGATAATGGTGTTTGCCGCTCTGCGTAGGCCTAACTGATCGATCAGGGCTTGGACTCTGGCTTTCTTTTTAGACTTGGACAGGGATCGAGGTAGACGAAATTCGGCAGAGAACATTAGGGTTTCCTTCACGGTGAGCATGGGGTAGAGCAAATCGTCTTGCATTACGTAGGCGGAGATGATTTTCATCAGTTTGGTGTCTAGGCTTTCGCCGTTGAGGGTTATGGAGCCTTTCAAGCTTTCCTTTTTGATGCGGTTAGCTAAGGCGTCGATCAAGGTCGATTTGCCGCTGCCGCTGGCGCCGAGAACGGCTAAGATTTCGCCTTCTCGGGCTTCGCCGGAGATGTTGTTCAGAACCATTTTCATGTTCGATTCGGTGGTGTTGGATTCGCCGGTGGTGATAGGATCGGTGCGGTGCTTTTTACGAGGGAAGGGGAGGATTTTTTTGGAGGTTTGGACGCTGTAGCTGAGGTCGGAGAAGGAGAGGACGAAGGGATTGGGGCGGGAGGCGACGGGTTCGACCGGACCGAGCTCGAGGATCTGGTGGTCCGGCGAGGATGCGGTGCCGAAGAGCTCGCTTAAGGTGGGGGAGGTGGGGGTGAAGTTACCGCGGTGGTTCGAGAGGATGTCTTCCGACTCTTCGGTTTTCTTCATTTTTTTTGAAGTGAGTTTGTCGATAATGGTAGACATTTTTATTTATGGAGAGTGGTGCGGTCACCTCCAGGTGAGAGTAAAGACGGTTATTTGGAGTAATTCTGGAGCTGATGTCTGCATTTATGAGGGCGATGAGGTTTTGAAATCTGGTAAGCTACGCCTCCTAATTTCACTGTCTATGGGTTTCTCCACGAAAAGGGTATACACACGTGGATTTACGGAAGGAGAACACGTGGATTGGGTAATTAGGTGAGGGTGTTTATCTGTAATCTACTGGTGGTTTTATTTTTGGTTTGTTTTCTGTTGAAGGGTGGGAGGGATGGATGAGTGTGATTAGAGCTCTTTGATTTTAGTTTTTCTAATATATTAAATGAGTGGTTGGTTTAATGTATGCATCTAACTATAAATTTAGTTTACATCTCTTTTGGTTCATAGTTTTAATAATGCCAATCAATGGAGTAGCAAGAAAATGTACACGAGGGAGCAAAATATAAATTTAGTTTACACCACTTTTCCATGTCGACCATTTGTTTCGGATCATAAAACAAATACAACTAAAAATAAGTATACGATTATAATAGATTACAAAACCTTTCAAACAAAAAAAAAAAAAAAAAAAAAAAAAAAAAAAAAAAAACATGCATACATGACACAACTTTGAATTTGTCTTGGATCTCCAATTCAATTTTGTAGGTCATTTCTTACTATATTCATGGCAGAAAATGCTCTCTCTAGGGCTGTCAACGGATACTTTCGGATACGGATAGTGCCATATCCGTATCCGCATCCGGAACCATTTTCGGATATCGGATATCCGTATCCGCGGATACGGACGGATATCGGATAATTATCCGCTCCGCCAACAATCGATAAATCAATGAACATAACTGAACTTTTTAGCTTAATATTAATCTTTGTCAACTTAATTGATTACTAAAGTGCTAAAAATAAATAAATACGATGATAATATATAATTTTGATCAATTAACTTGCGTTTAGTAGACTTTTAATTTTGCAAATTAATAAATTAGTATATTCAATTATGTTAAAATACACATAATTTAAGCTATAATCGACAAAAAAAGCGGACGGATAATTTTCGGATGCGGATATGCCTATATTCGCATCCGCATCCGCTTTCCCGGATATCGGATATTTATCCGCTTTTCGGATACGGATGCGGACGGATTTCAGATTTTTCGGGTATCCATTGACAGCCCTAGCTCTCTCCACAGTTGCAGTTGAAACCAGTAAAATAAATGATAATATTATGAGCTTATAAACCAAATTATACACAATATTTTTTTTATCAACACCATCTTCCTAACCAAATCACTGATCGCTTCCCCATTTTTAAACATATAATAGGATTTCATAACAATTTCATAAATCTTCAATTGATTACTGTAAAAGCACACTGTCAGCAAATTGGAAGCAAATCGAAATCCACTTAAATTGAACTCCTAAATTAATAATGGACGCAACATGGAAATCCAAACTTTCAGCAAAATGGGAGCCCCATAGATTTAGCAACAGTTGCTTTCAGCAAAACTGAAATAAAAGTTTCAGCAAATTAGAATCAAACTTTCAGAAAAATTTGATCCAAGCTTTCAACTAGAAAATTTGAAACTATGTTCATGTCGTTTAATAAAATCGCATATATCAATCCATCCGATCGAAATCACTTACCATCCATGGTTGTATGTGTTAGGTGTGGCTCGCATTGGAATGGAGTGGGTGCGTGGATTGAACGGGAGAATTGTTCCACATCGCAAGAAATTAAGAAAGATCATGGTATATATATGGTGTTGGTGGCATGTAACATTGGGGATTCCTTTTATTACAATAAGTGATTGCCAGTACCAAATTATATGCTCGATGGGTGGCGATGAGTATGTTCAATCGGGACGCCGACATATGGGACTTCGACCGTTGACCCCGGATAGACACGGTGAAGCGCGTACGGTACGCAGGGAATGCTGAAACTCAACATTGTATCAGAGCTACGACGTTGACTGAGAAAGAGTGTTAGGCATTATGGCAGCAGATGAGGAGAATTCAGCAATTGTATCAACGCCATATGTCAGAGGGACGTATATGGCAGTAGGATCTCAGTTAGCAATAGAAAGATGGAATGGGGATAAAAACTTCGAGAAGTGGCAATGGAGGATGAAAGCTATTCTAATGAGGAACAATGTTCATCCTGTGGTGTTTGCTCCTGAGGAGTTGACGAATGATATTTCAACCGTGGAAAGAAAGGAGATGGAACAATGGGAATTCACTACTTTATAATTAGCAATGGGAGAAAATGTCATTTCAGAGATTAGCGGTAAGACCATTGCTAAGGACATTTGGACCAAGCTGGAAAAACTCTATTTAAAGAAGTCACTAACCAACCGTCTGATTTTGCTGAAGACGTTTTTCACCATGCAGATGAGAGAGGGTACCTCAGTGAAGGCACATCTAAGATTCTTCGATGACCTCGTGATGAAGATGAAAACTTGAAAGTGGATGAGGAGCAAATAACAATGATTCTTTTGTGTTCTCTTCCGGAGCGATACACAGGTTTCGCTAACAGTCTTATCTATGCCAAAGATACACTAACAGGAGATGATGTGAAGGCGGGACTTCTATCTAAGGTGTAAAACCCGGAATTTTTGGGGCCAATTTAATTTTTTTATTTTAGAAATTTTAATGGGATTTTAATTAGTTAAAATGATTTATTTTAAATAATAACGATTAAAAATTTATTTTAATTGAAGTTAGAACGAATAAATTTATTTTAATTATAAATAGAGTTTAAAGTAGCGCGGTAGTTTGAAAATTTGAATTTGAACTTTGACCGACCGTACAGGATGCAAAATAGAACGAATTTTAGTGAAACCAAAAATATGTAAATCTGTTTAAGAATATCTTCCAAACGAATCTGAAAAATTGAAATTTCATAGCAAGAATCAAAAGTTATGCCCAGTTTAATTTTCAGAATAGTCGCTGTAGAATTTATATATATTTTAATATTAAAAATAGCCATTTTGCAAACGACCTCTGTTTTCGACGAAACCACTTTTGTTGGAACCGGAATGTCAAATTATTGCTAGGTTTCAATTTTCATAAATTTTCGAACTAATATGTGAGCGTAGCAAAAGAAAATGTGTTTTGTCAGATTCAGTTAAATCAGATCGACCAGGAAAAGGCCATTTTTCAAAGGGTCTTGGAAGTCGACGAAATTAGTCTTGTTAGGACCGTATCGTCAAAACATAACTAGAAATAATTTTTTGAGAATTTTTAGAGTCCGTATGTAGCCCCGGTAATTTAAAATGTACATTTGAATTTAATTTAAATTGATTTATATTTAAATTTTGTAGAAAAACATATCGTAACAGCCGAATTAAGTTACGAAACATATTCCAGAGTGTCCGGGATGGGGGTTATTAGCTAGGGGCAACACTCGTTGGGTTTGGTTAGGAGATCGTATGGATAAACATGAATTTTTGAAATAAATGAATTAAATAAAAAGGAAAATACACGTATAAATACATCGTACTATAACCTAACCCTAGAAACCATATACGCAAACGCCGTATGTTTCAATTCAATGGCCATGGCATTCCCAAATTCAAACCAACTTTTCTCCAAATTCGTGAAATGATTTCAGAAACTTCCAAAGCAAAATCAAAGTACTAGGAGTGCTCTATAATACCAACGGTCGTGATTGAGTTTAGTAAAGCAGGATGGCAGAATTATGGCCACAAAGGCGCTGCATGTGGAGCGGTTTCAAGGGTGGTGGGGACCACCGAGCTCGCTCTCGGTGCTTGTGAAGGAGGAGGACGCCGAGGCCTTGCGTGTGGTCATCTCCGATCGACGGTCCGGTGAACGTAGTGGCGGCGCGAGTTAACCCTAAGGCAACAGGTTTGGGTTTCACGAGGGCTTCTGGTTCTAGGAAGAAGATTAGGAAGTAATTAGCTAATCTAATTATTAATTAATTATTCCATAATATAACTGATCTTTAAAACATCATATCTCTTTCATATGAGCTCAGAAATTCGCAAATTCAGTCTCGTTGGAATCGTGAAATCCGGGTCTACAATATGAAACAGACCAGAGAGCAAACGGAGCATGTTGAAAATTCAGACAAAAACCACTGTGAGATTTCTATTTTATAATTTAAAAATAAATTATTACTGAAATGAGAAATTATATTTATTTCGTATAAAGTTCATGTTGATGTGGTGTATATATTTATTCAGTGTTCATTGTTTTCTGATTGTGATGAATTATTGAATTGATTGGTGTGTCTCATATTTGTTAGAATGTGATTGTTGAAATTAATTGTATCATATTTGTTAAATTTTGATTAACGATAAAATTTCACTTTTATCGTTAACATGAAGCTATTGTTTGTCATTAGAATTGTAAAACAGTTAGGTGGACAAAAATGTCTTTTTTTTATATTGTCATTATAATTATAGGAAATGACATGTGAAAGAAAAATATAAAATAATTCTCTTATTTATCATTAGAAATTGTATGCGAATAAAATACTCTTTTATTGGTGATATAATAACATCACTTGGCTATAGATGTTGCGTTAGAATGAAAATGTCAATTTTGTGAAAAATGTTTAGTTATATTTAAAATGTCATTTCATTAGAAATGTGATATTAGATAAGAAATAACATTTTGTATAAAATGTTGCCTTAGAATAGGGATAACACTTCTTGTTATAAAATGTTGCACTATAAAAGAGGAAACCATTTTTTGTTATGAAATGAACATTAGAAATAGAAATTACATTTTTATGTAAAATGCGATACTGGATTAGAAATTACATTTTTATGTAAAACGTTACATTAGATTTGAAATCACATTTTCATATAAAATGTTGCATTAGAAAAAGAGATAACATTTTCATATAAATGTGGCATTAGCAAAATAAATAACAATTTTATTCTAAAATGTTGTATTAGAGAAAAATAACATTTTTATAAAATGTAGCATGAGATTTAAAATAACATTTTTGTTAAAGAATGTACATTGGATTAAAATAACACTTTGTTATCAAATGTGACATTAGATTAAAATAACACCTTGTTATAAAAAGTGACATTAGAAAGAAATAACATTTTTAGTTTTAAAATGTTACATAAGTAAGAAATATAACATTTTCATTTTAAATGTTGCATTTCTCTTGTAAATTAAACCTGTAAATAGAAATTAAACCTGTAAATAGAAAAGTGTGAAAAACAAAAATTTCATTTTGTTTAAATAGAAAAGTGTGAGAAACAAAATATTCATTTTGTTAAATAGGAAAGTGTTAAGATTGATGAAAATAACATTGTAGTTGTAAAATGTTAAGATGGATGAAAATACCATTTCAGGTATAAAAGGATAAGATTGATAAGATAACATTTTAGTTATAAAATGTTAGGATTGATTAAGATACCATTTAGTTATAAAATGCTAAGTTAGACAAAATATCACCTTTATTTGTTTTGTTGAATTAGAGTTGTCGATAAAACAAATATATTACTTTTGTATGTCATTAGAATTCACAGAAAAATGTCAGTATATAAAATATACTTTTATATGTCATTAGAACACTTAGAAAAATATTAATATATAAAATTTACTTTTATATGTCATGAGAATACATTGAAAATGTAAACAAATAAATCATTCTTTATTTGTAATTGAAACACATAGGGTAATGTTTGTAAACAAATATGTCATTCATATAGAAAACATATGTTAAGATAAAATGTCACTTTATTTAGAATTGTCTTGTGAAAATGAAAAATGCCATTTGATTTAGAAATGAATCATTAAATATGATTCATTGTTTTGAAATGTAATTACATTAAAATCCATTCTTTAATGTAAATGAATCATAAAATATGATTCATTGTTTTGAAATGTATTTACATTAAAACATGTCTTTTTTGTCTAAATTAAAAGAATGAAATAAAAACATAGAAATGAAACATAGAAAAAGAATTATACTTTTTATTTGCACTTTTAGATGCAAATGAAACATAGGATTGGGGAGTGTTTATTTTATTTACATTTTTGTTGTAAATAAAACATAGAATTAAAAAGCACCATTTTATTTACATTTTTGTTGTAAATAAAACATAGAATTAAAAAGGGCTTATTTTCTTTTATTTACACTTTTGATGTAAATAAAAAGAAACACATGAAATGGAGGAAAAGTATATTTTTATTCGCAAATTAGTTGTAATGAAAGACATGAATATAAAAGTACATTTTTATTTGCAAATTGGTAGCAAATAAAAGTCATGGATTAAAAAGAGAAATTTTTACTTACATTTTATTTACATTGCAAAAAGTAAATAAAACCATAGGATGAAAGGTTATATGTTTATTTACATTTTAGATGTAAATAGGATCATGAACTAGAAAAGGCATATTTTTATTTACATTTTAGATGTAAATAAAAACATAGAAATCAAAGTGAACCTTGTATTTACATGTTAGTTGTAAATGGAACCATGGATTTAAAAAGTGACATTTGAAGTGACGTTTTTGATGTAAATAAATAAGTTACATTTTTGGTGAAAATAAGAAGAAATAAAGCGACATCTTTATTTACATTTTAGATGTAAATAAAAAGAATAAATTTAAAGTAACATCTTTATTTACAATTTAGATGTAAATAAAGAATAGAATCAAAGTTACATTTTTATTTACATTCTAGGTGTAAATAAAAAGATTAGATTAAGAGAGGCATTTTAAATTTACATTGTAGATGTAATCAAAGGATAGAATTTAATGTTAATTTTTTATTGTCAGAATAGAGAAAATAAAAAGAATAGTATAAAAAGACATATTTTTATGGTTATTCTAGGGACAATGAAAATAGTAGAAATAAAAGTGATATTTTATCGTCATTTTAGATGCGGTAAAAAGGGTAGGAGTAAAAGTGATATTCTTATCGTCATTTTAGATGCGATAAAAAGAATCTATCTTAGTAGTTGAAATCGCTAAATGATTTATATTTATATTTTTATATAAATATAAATTAAAATTAAACGAATTGCGCTGCTGCAGTTCGCGATTTGAAATCGGAACTTTAAACAATTATACCGTAAGATCCGATCGTCGGATTTTCCCAAAACTGAAACCGTTAGAACCGCTTTGGGAAGATCTTTCCAACGATATAAACTTTGTTAAAATCCAACGGTTAGATTTCGAGAAATGTATAAATCAAATTTTGGTAAAAACAGCGCCAAGGCCGCCCATTGACCCGAAGCGTCGTTTAATTATAATTAAGCTATTTTAAATAAATAAAAATAGCGCTAGATCGTTATAAATAAATTTGAACGATATGAAATGATTAAAATGATAAGTAGTAGAGGATTATTTGAAAAGACCGAGTTCAACTCATTTCAAATAATTACTACGACGATTTAAGTCGAAGATTTGAAGACGGTGATTGAAGACCGACAATCTTCACATCGAATGGATGAGGACTACTGACGCCCGTGATTGGAGTAGCTACCTTGAAGGGGCTGCAGTGGTAGTTGTCCGGACGTATTTGTTGATTGTTCGGATATGCGAGGAATAAGGTGCCTCCGGTTTCGTTCAGACCCAGTAAGGACTTGTAAATGGATGGTATGTATGACGTTGTATTCCTTTATGCTGTATTCGTTGATATCTGCTAAATATATATCTGTTTGGTGTTTAACACCCTTCTCTGAGACGTACGAGCTTAGAGGTTATATATTGGTAGGAATCAATGGCATGGTATGGATTGACAATGTGGCATGCTAAGATGCATGGATCAAGGCTTTTGTTGAAAAGCAGGGCCTTGTGGTTGATGATCAAAGCATAGCCTGTTTAGGCATAGCTTTGTATATAGCATGACTTCACAAGCCTCACACCCCGGTAGAGTCTAAAACGGGACAAGAGAACGTAGAGAGTGCACACGTTTCTTTCTAGCTAGAGTGATGTCAGCGACCTACCAGCCCTGACATTTTACTTATGTGGATGATGGATTATGAGGTACCCCGATTTTATAGGTATTTAGTGGCCATATTGAGGTCCAAAGGGACCAGGAAACGTGTGTTCATACATAACTAATCCACTAACGTAGGTGTGGACCGACCCTGCAGGATCCAAGGGTTGCCCATAGGCGTGATCCTGAGGCATTTGCTAGAGTGTCTCGAATCGGTAAGGAGACCGTCTCTAGCCTTGACTCTTGATGGAAACCCAATCTCCAATACGACACCATGCAGTTTTGATTGTAGAACTAGTATGGCGACATGATACATGGTACCCATGTCGTCTATGATTGATACATTATGATTGAAATTGTTTGTTTGAAAACATATATACACTAATAATAATATCAAATCCGTTTTTATACGTATAAAGTCATGTTTGACCATTATAAGGTAAAACTCTATCCTCCGGTTTGCGTTGCATTGTGTGATGGGACTTGAGTCTTATAATGATTTCATTTTTCTAAAAAGCATTGCGTTGTTTAAACGATTTACTTTATGCTATGCACTGGCAATCCAATGGAGTAAACCCGTTCCGCGTTAGCGGCGTGATCCTGTGATTAGCCTTATTATTGGATTAGTTAAGTCAAGATTTCTCATACCAGTCCCATGACTGACCTGTAGTTTGTTTCACCGGCAAACTCGGGTGCCCATATTTTCCACACAGGCAGTCGAGTAGCTTTTTGTAGATATTTATCTCTTTAGCAGGATCCTGGATCGAAGCTTAAAGCTGTGTCCAGAGCATTGATAGCCTTCCGCTGTATCAGTTTAAGTCTTCCGCTGTGTATTGTATTAATTTATTGTAATAAGTCTTCCGCTGTATTTTATGTATCTATGCACTCTAATATTCTGTACTCTGATGTAACATTATTGTAATGTTTATAAAAGTCTGCTGTTATTATTCTAATGTATTGTATTCCCAAAGTTAATGTATGCGGGTTTTGAACGATTTTAATCGATCTAGCGATCAATTAAGGTCGGGAAAAATGTGTATCGTTACATAAGGGCTTGAGGGATCAGATGAAGGGGTTGAGTGAAGGTAGAGGAGAAAGTATAATGGAAGCCTTATTACCTGGTATAGAGGAAGGGGAGAAGAAGAAGAAAATAAAGTCAAGAGATGAGAAGTGCTACATTTGCAAGAAACCAGGCCATTGGAAGAGAGATTACTCGGACTCAAAGGAAAAAATTAAAGCTGGAAATTCATTAGTTGCGGGGGAGAAATTTTTGTCTGATGACTTGTTGATAGCGGTAGTATCGGATGTATCAGACCATTGGATGCTAAATACGGGTATGTAATTTCATATGACAACTAATAAGAATTATTTTAGTTTTTTTAAAAGAAAAAGATGGAAACTGATTCCTATGGGAAATGATGCTAGTTGTAGAGTCATGGGCGAAGGTACTGTGCAGATTCGCATGTATGACGGGGTAATACGCACCTTGAAAGGTGTCTGTTATGTTCTATGTCTTCAGAATTCAATGATATCTCTTGGGCAGTTGGCATCCAAAGGATGTGAGGTAATTATTGATAAGGATAGTCTAGGGGTTTCTAAGGGTGCATTTGTAGTGATGAAGGGAGATATGTTTCATAATTTGTATCTCTTGAAGGGAAGCATTGTACTTGGATAGTCAAGGGTTGGAGTCTATAGTTCTCGTGGAAAAGATGCAAAGCTAGACATACAAGAAGGGACTTTGAGTTTCTGCATATACAGAATATGATCAAAGAGGAAAGCTTCAACAAGGTAGGATTTTGCCAAGAGGATGTGCTTGATAAGCGGAAGAAGGGATCGTCTGAAGTTGGTTAGAGATCAAAGGAGAAAGCAGTGGATATGCATAAGTCTTTGCAGACTGCTAAGTTCGGGTGTTGCTTGAGATGGAATCGCTTATCGAAATGCTAGGTGTCACGCCTTGCCACAGTGTGAGGAGAGAGTTGAGATGGTTTATGGATACATTTGTTTTCATGGTGAAGATTGATAGGTCTTACATAAAGGGTGTACTTGAACACTTTGTTAGCAGGCGGTGGCGTTGCCGGAGTTTGTTGACAAAATGCAATAGGTGATGGCCATGCCGAAGCTCATTGGAGAAAGTAACCATGGTGTCTTGTCCGAGAAGATGCTTAGAGTAAGAGGATGTAGCTGGAGTTGGTATGCTTTCAAGGAAACATAGTATCAAGGTGGAGATTGTTAGAATTTATGATACAATATTTCCATTTGCAGAAGATTTGGAAGATATTACTGATTTTGGTGATACAATATTTCCATTTAGAGAAGATTTGGAAAACATTGTTAATTTGAGTAATATAATATTTCCAACTGCAGAAGATTTGGAAGATATCAGAAAATTTATTGCCTCTTTTTTGTAAAATTAGACAGGGCAATAAATTACCTACATAAGTGGAAGAATGTAAAGAAGTTTTTTTTTTTTTGCGATATTGAAGTAAGGAATTAATTCTCTGATTGGAGAATTAATTTTTCATTGATTTATAACCATAAATCAATTACTTCAACCCCAAGTATTAATCCTTATATAAGGACAGAGATTAGGTAATCGTATGGCACATCTCTCAAAGTTGTATTTCTTCTTCTTCTTCTCTGTTATCAGTCTTGTAATGTTTTTTTATTCAGAAAAGTAATAAAATCTCCTCTCCCCAAGTGGACATACACTAACAAGACGTTAGTGTAACCACTATAAATCTCCTGTGTTCTTTCTTTTATTGCTTGATCCGCGATTGTTTTGCAGGTGATTATCTGTTGTTTGTTTCGTCTCACCATCAATCCGTTCCTATTTGTTTTTCCACATGGTTGAGTTTTATTCTCAAGGCGTTTTTGGGAATCTTTTACCCAACAGTATGTTGATAAAGGCAAAGGAAGAGCATTGCGTGCCCAACCTGCGGTGGAGAAGACAGTGACCAGCATTACTACGGAGGTCCTGTGGAGCAGCGGTCCGGTGTAGGCTAAATCTTCAATTGACTAGGGTTATTAATTAATTTATTTTGTATGCGATTTGATTTCGATTTTTATTCTTCATGATTTAAGATGTTGAGAGGGTGTAACGAACCAGCATTTTCGGCATTTAAAAATTTATAGTTAATTTAATTTGACGTTGAACATTTATTTTATACTTGATATTTGATTTTAAATTTGAAACCTAATCTATTTTCTTTTGGTTTTAAATCAATCTTGTAAGTATAATTTAAAATTTTCTTTTATATTCGATTTAAATATTTTGTTATATTAAACATTAGTGATATTTTAAACCAATTTATATATGTATCGTTTGAGAATTCATTCAAATAAATTTTGGATGCTTTAAAATTTTGTTTGAATCTGAATGGTTTTATTTAAATCAAGCGTTATTAGTATTTTAATCTATTTGTTTTATATTTGTAAACTTTGATTTTATTCTATTTGGCAAGTTATAAACTAATTTATTTACGTGTTTTGAGTTTTGAATTCATTTAACTTGAGATTTATTTTAATTTATGAAGATTTAATTAATTTTACACAGGTTTAAGAATTTTGCTTTGGAATTAAACTTATATTATGGAATCATTTATAGTTTAGATTTAGTCTATTTTAAACTTGGTTTTTGAATTAGTTATATATGTGTAAGTTTAGAAATTGAATATTTAATCTAAATTTGTTTTGTTAAATGTTACGATATTAATATTATCGAAAAATTGAATATGTTGTCAGAGAAATCTTATATTTGGTTTTCTTTTGACTTGCGAATTCTATTTTAATTTTAGACAAATTTTTTAGTTGCATTTGGTTTTTAATTTAGATGTACATTTGAAATATATAAATACGTATTTAATTTAAATCTAGTCTATTTTATTTTGGTATAAATAAATTTTATATGTGTTCCTCTTATATGTGAATTTATATTTTAATATGGGAGTTGAATGGTTTATTAAAAAATTGAAATTTAAAACATGAGTTTATTTATTTGATTTATTTAGTTTGAATTTTGGTTTAAAAATTTATTTAAGTTGAATTTGAAATATAGCTATTTAACTTTGTTTTGATTTGATTTTTTTTATAAGTGAGAATTCAAATTCTAGGAAAATATTTGTTTAATGTAGAGTTTCCCACTTGTTTAAATTGAAAAAAATAAACAAACACTTGTCCTTGATATAAACGATCGTTCGCAACACGTGTGTCCTTTGTTCTGAGTTTGAACACGCGTGCCCTTTTCTGTCTTCATCGTGTTTTCTTTTATCAGTCGTTCCCTTCTCCTCATTTGTCTCACCCAAGGTTTCTTCCCCAAAAATCCTATTTTTCTCCAATTCGATTTGATGGCCACCGCACACCTCAATATCAACATGCTCCAATCGACGCTGTGCCCTCGCTGAACTTCACCCACCACCTAACTAAAACCGTCACATAGTCCGCGCCTTAAAACCGCAACCACTCCAGATCCGTTTTTCCCGAGCAACACAAAACCCGAATCGAGGAATAAGGCCGCCACGCCTTGACTTGGTCGCCTCCAGTTCTGTTCAATTACAAAACCTTCGCCGTTCTTTTGTCGCCTGCACCTCAGCGTTGCTGCTGTCCATCTCCACCCATATCGTTGCGGTTTTACAGTGAGTATTAGATCACGATTGATTTTGTTTAAGTTTTTTAATATCAGTATTAAACTGAAATATTGTAGATAGGATTGATTTGTTATTTATGGTCCATTCCTTGTTTTCGTTGGGTATTGTGTCCTTATGGTACATTTCTTGGTTGTTGTAAGCCATACCCACCTTCTAAATACATGTTTTGGGATAGTTTGCTAATGAATTTGTTGAAGATGTACTAAATAGAAAAGGCCTTTTTGGTATGTGAACCTTTTTTTTTGTGATATTTGAATATCCAATATACTAACAGACATGTTTGAAAATAACGTAGTAGGCCCAAACGCAGGTTTCACTATAGTCGATGTTTTATTTGGGAGGAGTTGCTGCATTAAGAGGGGACGCTAGCTAGGCTACTATTTTAACATCTCTGCTAGTATGATATGTTATCATGATATGGATAATAACTTGTTTGGCATACCTCATGATTTAATCCATAACTGAAAAGAGTTCAAACTATTAATAAAGATGTCAGTAAGACAAAGTATTAAAAGCAGTTCACTAAGCTACATGTTATGAATTACGATACCATACGCTGTTATGATCTAAAATGGTATATATTGTGATGTAAATGTGTGTGTGTGTGTGTGTGTGTGTGTATCTGTACACCTATTTCTGAATGAGTTTCACTAAATCGACTCAACCTTTGTATCATAAACTAGAATAGTTTAAGAGACTGAAAACTTAAGAAAGAACAAATTTCCTTCTTTTCTTGTCATGTTGTAGTTGCTATGGACCTTAGTGCGGTGATATGCCAAATCTTGTAGTATAGCAATTGTCTTATGGTATATAGTTTGGTGGTCGATCTTATTTACTGGGTTGAGTACCGCCATGTATGTATACTAATTTACAATATGTTTTTTAATTTTATTAAGCAATTAAAATTTACATTTAATTTCATATTTTGCATATAATTTATACGCCAATAAAACTACAAATAACATGGGTATTTGCATGTTTGGAAATGTTTATAAATGTAAACATATGTAGATATACTTAACAAAATGTAGTTTGCTTAAATGGAGCTACTACTATGCATACGCATGCTCTTGTATATAAGTCATGTACATTTGCATGTGAGCGCTACAAATACAAATTGTCCATTGCACTGTGATTTCTCTCCATTTAAGTTTTCATGAGAACCACATATTTAAGCTCTTAATAGAAGATAATCATGCATTTTTCGTCACACCTCGTGCTATGTTGTTGGTTATCATAACCTGATAATGATATTGCATGCATGGCCTCAAATAGTACCATAAGCGGAAATCAGTTGTTCGTTGTATGGGAAATTTGTCTTGTTCTTTCCCACGTGCTGCGTATGATATAGAACTGATACGAACGGATGTCACGCTTGATCTCGTCATTGATGTAGAACTGATACGGGTAGATAATACACAACTTCATTTTGTGTATACTTCGATGCTAGAATTAACTATTGTATTTCAGTTTCTATTGAAATTATTTTACTTGAACTATGACTAATCCTGACTCGAGTGTTTTGTGTTTTGCATGGAACGCTTGGATCAGGTCCTAAGTGTTCCAGATTTAGAGATGTCATCGTACAACGAAGTGGAGAGGCGAAGAGACGCATATGCGTGCAAGACGACAAAGCCGTAAAACTTTATTTTATAAATTCATGTACATATCTTATCTTTTGCTTCCGCCGTACTAATAAATTTGTAAAACTCTGATAAATTTTGTGTATAATATTCTGTTTGTAAGATATACTGTCGTCTTTCGTTATGTGATTCTATGTTTATTCCGTTTAAACCCTGTAAGCTAATAACTACCTGCCGTTTTGAACGTTCTGAGTTGGTTTAATTGCTGACTTAGAGCGATCAAAAAGGCAGGTCGTTACACGTGGTATCAGAGCTTTGGTTTGACGAAGCTTAGCTTATCGGGTTTAAAAACTCATTAGAGATAGAGTAGCAATACTCTAGAATGAGTGTAATAATCACTCGAATTACTGTAGAGAGAGCGTATTTTGGAATTATAAATTATTTCTAAATTTAATAAATTGTTTTGAAAAGCATAATTGTTTTGAAATATAATTTATGATAAGTGTTTTGAGTATACTATTGGACGTCGAGATCGGACTGTCGTGGATGTGGGGATTTTGCATATATATCTGATCAGCGTATATATGAATCCCAATATATACTAGATGGATATAGAATCACATTCTAGTCGCTTGAAAATAATTCTGGGGATGATCCGACATCATCAGATATTTATTTTCGAGTTTTGAATATGGGATGACTGTATGATTCTGATTTAAACGCCAAGAAATACTTGAAACCGTTTAGATAAGCATTTGAAAATGTTTGAATAATTTCAAATAAAACGTTGTGATAAATTAGCGTGAACTAAAATAGATAAGTGAAATTTAAACAAACGACATTTTCCTTATTCGTAAAGAAAAATTGAATTCGCAAATGAATTAAGATGATTGGGTATAACTTAAATAAAATTTAAAAAATAGTGAATGTTCTGAAAATATAATTATGAATCTTTGCTAGTTGTTGTGTTTGCTATTCCTTGGCATGTCATCATCTTTTGCTTATCATTATCGAATTCGAACCATTCATGCTTGAATTTTTGAAGTCGTCCAATCTTGATCCCATTCAAAATCCATCGATGAGTTGTCATCGCTTGTTGAGGTATATGAATGTGATTCTAGTAAATTAATAAAAATTAGTTATTCACTAATTGAACTTGAATCAAGGATATGGAAAATACTTGTTGTAAGGACAGGGTGTTGAATTTGGGAAATGATAACTTACAATGAATGGGTGAGTAAATATAGGAATGTCGAACTATTAAATAAAATAAGTAGTGCATTCTAAGTTAAGATAAATTGTGGAATAAAATTAATTTAGTCTTACATAACAACAGATATTGTTTCGACTAAAATTTGAGAATCGCTTTCGGAAAATTTTAACACCGATTTCTAAAGTTTTGAAAAACTAGTGGTATATACTGGTATTTCCGAAAATTTTGAAGTAACTTTCCAAAATATTTTCAAAAAGGAGAATACGAATGGAAAACCCACTTTTATTGCTAGAAAATAATTTCAATGATCAATGGAATTTATTTTCAAGTCTCAAAGTGGGGGAGACCACTTTGGTAGCTTTGTTCAAACAAAGTTTGTTTTGTGAAACATGGTGTGATATGTAAATATGTATATTTTTGAATAATAGGAAAAAAACCGGAATTGAATCTCAAGTCTGAGTTGAGCGATATCCATCTTATTGTATTAAGATAATATAATATGTATACCTCGAATGAATATCTCGAAGGAAACTACCAAATATAAATCTCCAATGAAGTGAGTAAAAGTTCGATTTCCGACTTTTTGAATAAATTTGGTTATTTTAAGCGAGATTTGAATTAAGTTGTATCTTTATAAGCTCAAAGGAATTTGGATGTAAATTCGAACAACTAATTCAATTTGGAGTATAATTGATATAAGGATTTAAGTTTTGAACTGATTGAAATTGAAAATGCAAATGGAAACTCAAGTATTGAGATAATTTGAATCTCGGGTCCGACTAGAAATATAAATGAATTGAATTTGAGGTTAAATTGAGTTTAATCTCGAAATTGGAACCGACTATAGTTAATATTGAATTTTGGATAATTGATTTGGATTGGATTATTTTGGAAGTTTTATTCATTATAAAAGTATTTTATTTGAAATTATGTTATTAGATTTATTTAAATTACTTTGTTACAAGCCTAATTATCCTTGCTTTCAAACTTACTTTTCCGAAGCCTATTTATTTATTTCAAACCATTTGCAAAACTTATATACTCATTTAACTTATTTTCCAAAACCATCTTTTTATTTAAAACCATTGTATATCAAGCTAGTTATTTTACAAAGTATATCTATTTATTTCAAACCCGTTTTAAAAGTCTATCTATTTATTCAAGTTAATTTTATACTAAGCTATTATTTTTCCAAAATTACTTTTATGCAACTTAGTTATTTTGATAAACATATACATCCAATCTGAACCAATTAAGATCCAAAATGATTGAACGTAAAGACTCGATTAAATATTGATAATCGTAATGAGAAATCCAAACTGAGTATGAATGTTGATAAAGAATAAAATTTGTAAATGTGGATTTAAAATTCTAAAATGATATTGAATACGGAATCATTTTGAAATTAATTTAATTTGATCTTGAAAGGAAATTTTGAAGATTATCGATACATGAATATTTTGATATGAAATTTGAAGCTTATATATATATATGAATTATATAAGTATGAGATTTGAAAATTATTGATTTAGAATATAATTGATGTGAAACTGATGATCTTATACAATAGATTTATATGAGAATGACATACTTGAAATGAGATTTGAGAAATTTATGTAAATGGATATTTATATAAATGTGATTCGGAATGAAAAACTATATGAACTAGATTTGAAATGATACTAAAATTCAAATCGATTTTGAAATGAAAGAAAATTGACCATGTATATGATGGTAAGTGAAGGTAATAAGAATGAATCAATATCTAAATGGTTGTACGACAATCTTCTGATGTAAGCGCATGTGTGAAATTGAAATAAATGATGATAATGAAGTTGTTTAAAACAAAAATGAAACGAGTTGTATTTAAATGGACCATTGGCTTTTGTAAATAAATCTTGTTTCATGCATACCGAAATTTACATACCATGCTTGTTCATGCTCTGTATATTAAGTTTTGTTATATATATATATATGATTCTCATATATATATATATAATCAATATCCAAACGGTTTTCCTTCTTTAGTGGCGGAATCCACCAAAGAAAATTTGTCTCATCTCCACCATAATCAAACTACTTTTCCCTCCTCAAATTCCAATCCAATTCACGGATCGACTTCCGATTATCATCCTCCTTCATCTAATCTGAATCCTCCTGTGAAAACATCATCGTCTTCAATCGGATCTAGGAGTCGAGATCTGGAGTATGTGAAGCCATCATCAAAGTTTGTTTTCATTCCTGAACAAGTATTCAATGAATTAAATCAAGCATGGATTTATACTTTAGCTTTAATTCCTATTAATTTCAAACTCTCTATTATAAAACTCAAAGACTACATTCAAAAAGTATGGAAACCTTTTGTGTCGATTCAATGTTCATATTACTCCCTAATATGATTTTGCTGATCAGTTTGAATCTCTAGAAGATTTTTCTCATATTTTAGAAGGATCTACTTATTTATATTTTGGCTGACTACTTCTGGTGGATGAATGGTCCTCAGGTATTGATTTCTCGAACAAGCAGAGTAATTTCATTAAGATCTGGGTTAGATTGCATAGATTACCAATGGAGTTGTGGACTAAAATTGCCATCCAAATGATTGCTAGTTTTATCTCAGTTCCAATACTTATCGATTCTAATTCAGCTGAAAAGCGATTTACAAAATATGCTAGAGTATTAATCTCTATTGATACTCAAATAGATCTGATAAATGTTATTCCTATTACACTGCATACTGGTCAAAAATTAGAAATTTCAGTTGAATATGAATTTGTTCCTATTAAATGTTTAAAGTGCAAACTATTTGGTCATGATGATGATGAACATGATGGAGCTTCTGAAGCTAGATGGATGCAAAATGAAAATGATATTGATGATGGTAATCCAGATCCAGGTCAAGATTGTAATGAAAATCAGATCTCAATTCCAGTTCAACAAAATGATTTTGTATCTTCTTCAATAAATCCAGATGATTTGGATTTTCTCAATAAAAAATTGCCTGAAGAAATATTACCAGTTGTTTTAAATAATGTATGTAACAACCCAGAAAATTGGAACCAATTTAAATATTTTAAATTGGCAATTTTAGTGGATTTTAAATATTTAAAATAAATATTTTAAATAATAACAAGGAAAGGTAAGTTTGAATCGACATTTGAAAATGAATATAATTAATTCTAATTATAAACAAGGCCTAAAATAGCGCGGTAGTTTCAAAATTTGAATTCAAACTTTGACTGACTGTACCGGGTGCAAAACAAAACGGATTTTAGTGAAACCAAATATATTTAAATCTGTTAGTGAATATCTTCCTAACGAATCTGAAAAATCGAAGTTTCATAGCGGGAACCAAAAGTTATGACCAAATGAATTTTCAGAAAGGTCGCTATAGAGTTTATATAGCCCGTGAAAATGGCCATTTTGCAAACGACCTCAGAATTCGATGAAACCACTTTTGTTGGATCAGGGATGTCAAATTATTGCTAGGTTTCAAATTTCATAATTTTTGAAGCTAGTATGTGAGCATGGCAAAGGAAAATGTGTTTGGTCGATTTCTATTAAATTGGATCGACCATAAAAGGGCCATTTTTCAAACGATCTCAGAATTCGATGAAACTAGTTTATTTGGGACCGTATCGTCAAAACATAGCTAGATTTATTTTTCGGGAATTTTTAAAATCAGTATGTGGCCCCGGCAAATTGAAATGTACGTTCAAATTAAATATTGAATGTTTTATATTTTAATTTGAAGAAAAACTGACTGAAACAGTCGAATGGGCCTTCGAAACATATCCCATTGTGTTCGGAATGGGGGTATTTAGCTAGGGACGACAGTCGTTGGGTTTGGATTGGAGTTCGTATGAGATAAAGGGTATTTTTGGATTTTTAAAATTTATAAATATAAAAAAAATCTCATTGGCCAGAAACATTTTCTCTCTCCCCGTCTGACTCGCGATCGAAGGCGGAAAGCAGTTCAATCCTTCCGATCCATTTTCTGGCCAAATCATTTCGATTCAGACCTCCATCCTGTTGGGGATTTTGTAGAGCTCGTCAAGATCTTCAAATCCATACCAAGTTTGGATTTTTTTCATTGAGTGATTTGTGAGAACCGACGTCACGAATTCGAAAAGTTCATCGCGCTGCCGCTGCCGCCTGGTCAGCTCTAGTTCGCCGCCTCCTCCATCGATCCACGCGCCTCTCCTCCCTCTTCCTCGCGGTGAAGACCGATCGTCGTATCGTGCAACGGATTTCACGAAAAATCAAAACCTAGTTTTGAACAGATTTTGAGCGGTACGACTGATAATTAATTTAACTATATTATAGCACTTTAAAGCGCTACAGTTTTTGATTTCACTATAAAAAACATATCCTTTTCGTTTCTTGACGAAATTCAGTGAAACAAGAGACAGTGGACTCGTGTGGACGTCTTCTACATTCTAGAAGAGACTGGATATTTTTCTGAGCCTTCTGCTATTTTTGGTGGAGTGGAACCCAATGTGAGATTTCTGAATTATAAACGATATGGAAAACGACGATGTATAAATTATATAGTTGATGTATGAGTTATATAAGCATTGTACACCTAATGTATAAGCGTTGTATAAGTTGTACGTTCGATGTATAAGTTATATATGCGTTGTAAAAATTATATATGTGTTGAAATATAAGTGAAATACTTATATATATATATATATATATATATATATATATATATACGCCCCTCGTCCACAAACCACGGACGATATTTATTGGTTGTGATTCGTGTGAAAATTGGTTGATAGCGAATGGTTGATTAGAAATGTTTGGGGTTGAAATTGATGGATTGTGGTTGAAAAATACCCGTTTGTGGTTGAGAATTATTTGGTTGAAACCACATAGGATTAGTTTGTGGAAAAGAAAAAATATAAACATGCCGCCTGCGTGCGAACTAGATGCATGAAATCCCCATTATCAAAAGCTGCGAGGCTTTAAGGTAGAGCGAGGAGCCGTACTAGGGACGACCCCGGTTTTAACTACCCTGCCGTTATGCTGCCGAAATTTTGAATAATATTCATGTGTTAGAATTATTTTCATGTGTTGAAACTATATTCGTGTGTTGAATAGAAATTCATGTGTTGAATGGTATTCGTGTTTTAAATAAATTGTTTTAACAACAAAAATCATATTTTTATTTTATATATACGAACTATAGAAAACATTCATGTGTTGAATAGAAATTCATGTGTTGAATGGTATTCGTGTTTTAAATAAATTGTTTTAACAATAAAAATCACAATTTTATTTTATATATACGAACTATAGAAAACATTCATGTGTTGAATAGAAATTCATTCGTTGAACCGAAATTCATGTGTTGAATGGTATTCGTGTTTTGAAATAAATTTTTATAAAAAAAATCAAATTTTTATCATCTATATGAACTATATAAAATAGTCATGTTTTGAAATAAATTGTTTTACATTAAAAATCACATTTTTATTATATACATGAATTGTGAAAAATACTGAAGTGTTGAAATAAATGTTTGTTGGATAAAAATATCATTTTTATCAAATGTATGAAAAGAATATGGTTTTGAAATCGAAGAATAAATTATATATATAATCAAAATAAATCGAATAACGAAGCTGCACTTCTTGTTTTGAAACCATGATTTCAAACGATTAGTGCAGGAGATCCGACCATCGGATTTTCCTGAAACTGAAACCGTTGGGTTCGCTTTGGAAATGTCTTTCCAACGACACCAACTTTGTGAAAATCCAACGGTTGGATTGTCTGGAATGTTTACTTCAAATCTGAAGAAAAACAACGCCAGAATCGATTATATATATATATATAATTATAATTAAATTAAATCGAATAACGATGCTGCAGTTCGTATTTTGAAATCGAAACTTCAAACGAGTATACCGGGAGATCCGGCCGTTGGATTTTCCCAAAACTGAAACCGCTGGATTCATTTTGAAAAGACCTTTCTAATGATATAAAATTTGTGAAGATCCAACGGTTAGATTTTCAGATATGTGTAAATCAAATTTGAAGAAAACAGCGCCACGGCCGCGTTATGGCCTGAAGCGTCGTTTGAATAAATTGGCTATTTTTAAATAAATAAAAATAGCGATAAATTGTTATAAAATATTATAAACGATATGGAATGTGAAATTTAGAGACTAACTGAAGGTTAGCTAAGCCGAATGGTTTCCTGGGTTTTGATCTGATTTTAGTTTCTGTAATAACCCGGAAATCCGAGCTAATTTAAAATTTTTATTTTGGCAATTTTAGTGATTTTTGATTATTTAAAATGAATTATTTTAAATAATAAGGATGAGAAATTTATTTAGAATAGAATTCGAATGTATATATTTATTTGAATCGTCGTTAGATTTTAAATATTTATTTATATATATATAAAAGGAATTGAAAATGGCGTGGTAGTTCGATAATTCGATTTCAAATTTCAGTTGAACATACCGGGTGCAAAATAAACCGGATTTTAGTGAAACCAAAAATATTTGAATCTAATTGATGGTATCTTTCCAACGAATCCGAAAAATTGAAATTTCACAGCGGGGATAAAAAGTTATGCCCAGTTGAAAATTCAGAATAGTCGCTATGGAATTTCGGCCCTTAAAAATAGTCATTTTGCAAACGACCTCGGATTTCGACGAAACCACTTTTGTTGGATCCGTGATGTCAAGTTATTGCTAGGTTTCAAATTTCATAATTTTTCGAATCAATATGTGAGCGTGGCAAAGAAAAACGCGTTTGACCAGTTTCAGTTGATTTTAACAGACTGGAAAATGGCCATTTTTCAAACGGTCTCAGAATTCGACGAAACTAGTTTTGTTAGGACCGTATCGCCAATACGAAGCTAGAAAATATTTTTTGGGAATTTTTAGAGTTCGTATGTGGCCCCAGTAAATTGAAATCTGCGTTCAAATTCAATATATAGGGTTATATTTGGATTTTGACGAAAACTGATCGAAACGATCGAATCAGCTTATGATACATATCCCATTGTGTTTGAAATGGGGGTAATTAGCTATGGGAGATAGTCGTTGGGCTTGAATCCGGGTTCGAAAATAAAAGTTACTTTTTGAAAGAATAAAAATTAATTAAATAAAATTATATATCCTTAGCCCCCCCCCTAAATGGTTCAAATCGATTTTCAGAATAAAAAAAAAGCGAGGAAGAGCAGCGACGGGGGGAGAATCCCGCCACCGTCGACGTCGAGCTCCAACCGCCAACCCCCCAGGCGGCGGTGCAACCCCCCTCGCCGATCCCCTCCCCTCCAGCCTCCTCGTTCCTCCCTCCTCTCCCCATACGACGCACGCTCCCCCATAAACCCTTAACAGCCGTCGCCCCCCTCTTGCACCACCGCGCCCCAACGCCGACAACGACCGACGCCAGCACCAAGACCTCGACTCCGGCGAACTAAACCCCCTTCCCCCTCGCTGATAAAAACCATAAGCCTCCTGCGGTGGAGGATCTAGAAGTGGAGCAAAATGGGTTTCTCCGGTCCAGGATTAAAACGAGGAAGAAGAAGATTGCAGTGAGTTTTTCTAGTTTAATTATTTTAATTCGATTACTTAGTTTAAAATCGGTTGTTCCTATTTATAAAGTATTTTTTAAAATCAGTTTTCTTTTTTTAAAGTAAACAAGTAGATAAGAATTTTGAAAACAAGAAGATATGAATTTTAAAACTAAAAAGAATTGATTTTTAATATGATAAAGTAGTGATTTTTAACATGAAGATGAAGTTATAAAAATAAGATCTTTAAAAATGAAAAGGCGAGTTCTTTAAAAGTGAAAGGAGGAGTTTTTTTTTAAATTGAAAGACAAAAATTTTATAGTGGAGAGTTTAGATTTTGTTGTAGAGAATTTGGACTTTTATAAAATAAAAAGATCGAATTTTTATAAAGTAAAAAGATTGAAAATTTTAAAACGAAGAAAAGTTTGAAAATTTTAAAGCGAAGAAAGGTTGGATTTTTAATGAAGTAAAGATTTGATTTTTAAAGATGTAAAAATATAATTTTTAGCGTAATAAAAATATGATTTTTATATAGTAGAGATTATAAAAATATAATTTTAGTAAGGTAGAGAATGTAAAAATACGATTTTTATATATGCAGCATAATAAAAATCTGATTTTATTATATATATAATGGAATAAAAATGTGATTTTTACAGCGTTGAAATTGAAATGTGATTTTTACAGCGTTGAAATAAAAATGTGATTTTTATTATGAACAGTGTGAATAAAAGTGCGATGGAATTGACCGGCAGCAAAATCCAAATATTCAGATATTCAGAAATAAAACTGGAGGAGTGGAACCCTCGGTGAGAACTTCTCACTTTTAATTTAATTTTCTAGTTAAAATATATACTAGGATGCGGACGGTGTTTAGTAGCACCCGACACCCGTCGTCCACAGACCATGGACGACTTGTATGCTTGTTTGTTTGATTTTGATGTGTAATTGATTGTGTGATGTGATGTGAAATGAACTAAAATATTTATATAGTTAAAAATATTTTATAGTTGAAAATAGAATTTTTAACGTGTATATAAAATAAATATTTATAAACAAATCAGAGATTTGTTTATATACACTGATTTGATTGATATTGATTGGGACAATAAATTTTACACATCGCCCAACTGCACAAATAAAATCTGTGTTTGATTGTTTGAAACCCCACACGGGTATTAGGATGATATTTGGCGTACACTAATCCCAATTATTTAGTTGTATGTCGATCGATTGATGGACAGACTGTTATGAGCGTTAAATATTTATATTTGATGCTTATAAAGTGTAGAATGCACTTTGGATGATGGTTGATTATTCATCGTTGTTATTGTACACATGTGTTGTAGAAAATCCATATAATTAACATTATATGGTAATTGATTGGGCCTCATTCCAGTTTTGAAAAAGAAATATTTGAAATAGAATATTTGAAAATAGAAATATATGAAGCCGTGTTGATTAGATTGACGCCATTTTGACGTGAACGATATTTATATCAATTTTATTCATTTTATAATGAATATCGAAAGTGATTTCAAATTTTGATATTTTAAAAAGAATTGAAATTCGAATTAAACTGAATAGAAATGAATTCGAATTAAACTGAATATAAATGAATTCGAATTGAAATTGAATAGAAAGGAATTCAAAATGAAAATGAATTAAATTGAAAACGAACTAAAATTGAAATAAAAATCGATTTGAATTGAAATCAATTTGAAATGAATTTAAATCGAATTTATAAGGAAAAATTCAATTTTGATTTGAATTTGAAAAGAAGTTGAAATCGTTTTGAAATGAATTTAAAACGATTTATATAATATGTTTTGAAAAGGAAATCGACGAAGTATATATTATATATATTATATAATGGCCTGAATAGAACGCGCTGCGCTGCAGTAGTTCGTTAATTTCGACCATTGACTTCGAATGGATATTACGGGAGATCCGACCGTCGGATTCTCCTAAAACCGGAACCGTTGGGTTCGTATCGAAAAGAGCTTTCTAACGAATATTAGAAATTTGAAATCTAACGGTTGGATTTTGAATTATGTCCAAATCAAATTTGGAAACGGTCGCTGTAAGTGCAGTCCGATGACCGTTGATGGAAATTGACTGTACGGGCCTTGATAAAATTATTAAAAATAGTAATAATTTTTGTAAAATCATAAGAAATGATTTGTGAAGAATTGGGATGAAAAACTCCATATTTGAAAAGATAAAAATAGTTTTTTATCGAAATGAACTAGTTTTGAACTAGAATTAAAATTCTACTTAATTTTAAATAAATAAATTGGATTTGAAAAGGGTTTTAAAAGTAACCAGAATTTCCAATAATTGAATTGGAATGGAATTGAATCGAAATTGTCTTTGGATTATTTCGATGTTTGATTTCGTGATTACACAGATATTGTTATGGAAATTTGAAAGATATATTTATACCGTTATTTCTAATACGATATTTGTTGGTCGTAGAATTTGATATTGAATATAAGCCAATATATTTTCTATTCAGAGCCTTGTATTTAATATCAAATGTGATTTGGGTTTGTCGTGAATGGTGTCTTCATTAACACTGTCCTTGAACCCATTTGAGAAAAAGATTAAATATTTTTACTTAGATTTAATGAAGTGTACCAATTAAATAATATTTAATTGGAATTGAATTGGTATTGATTTTTGGGTTTATCGTGAACAGTGTTTTAAATAACACTTATTCTTTAACCCGATAATTAATGAAATGTGATTTTGGGTTGTCGTGAACGGTATCTTCAATGATACTGTTCTTAGACCCAACGAAGTTAAGAAAATCATAAACTAACTGGAGATTAGTTAAGTCGAATGGTTTCTTGGGTATTGATCTGATGTTGGTTTCGGCATTCAGGGTTAATACTTAGGGAATTGCTCACTTGCTAATTTAAGGTTAGGGACTGATTGAAATGTGGTGTGATTTTGGGGTTTATCGTGAACCCTGTTTTAAATGACACTGATTCTTTAACCCAGTCAAAGATTAAAACTAAGTGGAGTTTTAATGAATCTTTAATTAGATTGAAAAGATCGAGAATGGAGTATCACCAGTTTTGCTCCAGGCGATACTTAAATCTATAATTAGATTTGAACGTGAAATGGTAATTGAATTTACCGATAATACCGTGGTGTTAGATATGAAGTATGACCAGTTCTACTTCATGGGATGAATAGGTTGGGATTGGGGAAATAAAATAAATGATTACTTCGGTGTGTTTCGTTAATCCCGACTAGTTTGAAGTGATATTCAAAGGAAGATTAAAGAATAAATTTAAATGAATTTATCTTTGATAAAATTAATGGGAACTTTTCCCTAAGAATGTGAAATTTAGAAACTAACTGTCGGTTAGCTAAGCAGAATGGTTTTCTGGATATTGATCTGATGTTGGTTTCGGCCTTCGGGGTTAATATTTGGGGAATTATTCTCTTGATTAATTTACGGTTAGTGACTGATGAATTGGAATGAGGCGTATGTTGTGTTTGTGTAACACATGTTTATTATATACGCGAGTTATTCAGAAAGACTGGGTTCATCCCATTCTGAATAACTGATTCGACGTGGTGTCGAAGATGAAGACGGTGGTTGAAGACCGGAGGTTTTCACGTCGTTTGGAATATTACTGATGATCTTGATTGGGCCGTACACCCAAGAGGAGAGAATCAGTTGGTGATCGTCCAGACGTACTTGGAGATCAATGGATATGCGGGGTACTAGGTGCCTCCGGTTTTGTTCAGACCCAGAACGGACTTGTAAATGGACTGTGTGTCTGACATCGGATTTCATTCTGTGTGTCTGATATCGGTTGCATAGAGTGGTTTGCCTGTGTGGCATGCTAAGATGCAAATGATCAAGGCTTCTGTTGAAAAGCAGAGTCTTGTGGTTGATGATCAAAGCACGGCCCGTGTGGCATAGCTTTCTGTAGCGTTGATTCGCGAGCCTCACACCCCGGTTGTGAACCAGAAACGGGAGAAGGACCTCAGGGAGGACATGCATTTCTTTCTAGCTAGAAGTGGCGTCAGTGGTTTTACACGCCCTGACGAGTTTGACTTATGTGGTTGTTGCTGTTTCGAGGCGCCTCGGTTTGATCGGACGATCCGGGTCCGATGGAGTCATTCGTTGGCTCACTTACGCCCCAAAGGGCGGGGAAACGCAGTGTTCAGGAATTTTAATCCACATCGGTGGACCGGCCCTGTCGCTCCAAAGGCTTGACTGAGTACTTGCCTGAGGCTCGGGCTAGAGAGTCTCGAAATCGGTAGAGGACTATCTTTTGCCTCGGTTCACAGACGAAAATCCAATTTCCAAATACGTGACATTTGCGGTTTTGATTGTAGAGCCTAGTATGGCGACATGATATATGGTACCCATGCCGTCTATGATTGATACTTATGATTTGAAGATTGTTTTATACACTCTGCACTTATAATAGTATCAAATGATTTGCTTTAAACGTACTAAGCATGTTTGGCTATTATAAGGGAAAACCCTATCCCCCGGCTTGCGTTGCATTGTGTGATAGGACCTGGGTCTTATAATAGCTTCATTTTTCTTTATTTTAGCATTGCGCTGTTTGTTTTATGCACTGGTACTCTTTGGAGGAAACCCGTTCCGCGTTAGCGGCGTGGTCCCTTGATTTACCGAACTTTAAAATAAAGATTAATAACTGTTTTAGTTCTCACACCAGTCACATGACTGACCTGGAGTTTATTGTTTTAACCTAAATTCTGGGTGCCCTTATTTTGACACGGGCAGCTAGTAGTTTTGGTTTTGCAGATTTATATTCACATGATCCTGGTTTACAGCTGGAACGATATCCGTAAAGCTTTGTATCTGTATATCTCCTTCAGTTGTGTATTGTATTATTTTCCGCTGCTTTGTAATTTATTGTAATCTCTGATATTTTTCTGTTGTGTAATATTTATTCATACTCTGTTTATTCTTGTATTCTGATGGAATTGTTGTAATAAACAATGAAATGTTCTTCCGTCTGCGTTCTATTTTGTCGTGTTCTCGAAACAATCAAGCGTTTCGAACGGTCTGGGTCGGTTTAGCGACTGATTCAGATCGAGCGAAATTCAAGGTCGTGACATCGTGGTATCAGATCTTTGGTTTACAAAGCTCAGAGAACAAGACACGTTAGAACCATACGAAAGAATTCATCAGATATTGGATTAGTAATATCCAATGGGAATGACTCGTTAGAGATGGGATCAGTAGTATCCTAGAACGAGTGTGAAGAGTATATTTTTAAAATGAAAACAATTTTGTTTTGAAAATTTAAATCAATTATTCGTATTTGATTATTTATTTTATATTGAATTGATATAATCCAATATTTTTTTTTGCATATATGTCTTGCAAACGTGCATTCAAAGTTTTAATGTACTGGATAGTTATAGAATTACACTCTAGTTGCCCGGGGATAATTCTGGTGGCGGGGCACCATCGCCAGTATTTATTTTCGAGTTTCGAAAGTGAGATTTCTATATATTTCCAATTGACTAGTGGGAGAACCGAAACTAGATAGGGCTTATTGTTATGATTTGGCATCAAAAATCTGATTTTTGACTATGTATCAAAGTTATGAATTTCAAAAGCTAATCAACTAATTGATTGATGGTTGTGTTGTTGATTATTGGTTAATTAATTAAAATTTGTACCATATAGCCAAATTGAATCAAATAGTGAATTGTATTGGAAATTTTTCGCATTTGCATGCATGTACATGTACTTCCATTGAACAGGTCATAGCAAGGAGGCTAGAGCAGAAGAATAAAATTGTTTGCCCGACAAATAGGTACATGTTTACCAAAATTTACTGTTTTGTTTGGGTGATGATGATTTTATGAGCCGATTGGCTAGCCGCTTGGCGTTTTCTTTTTGAGATCAGAGGGCCTGTATGGCAATTTCGGGATTTTCCCGATGCACGGGAGGTTATGGCAAAAATTTACGAAAATTTAGGGTGTTAGCCAAATTTTTGAAAAATTTGAAAAGTTCTTAGAAACTGAAAAGTTGAAGAACTTAAGCAGTAATAAAAATAATGGAAGTTGAGTTGGTTTGTTGAACAACTTTCAGCTTCGTTCCTTTTCGGGGATGAAAAGTTTTAAGTCGAGGAGATTGTAATAATCCGGAAATCCGAGACAATTTAAAATTTTTATTTTGGCAATTTTAGTGAATTTTGATTATTTAAAATGAATTATTTTAAATAATAAAGACGAGAAATTTATTTAGAATAGAATTCGAACGTATATATTTATTCGAATCGTCGTTAGATTTTAAATATTTATTTATATATATAAAAGGAATTGAAAATGGCGCGGTAGTTCGATAATTCGATTTCAAATTTTAGTTGAACATACCGGGTGCAAAATAAACCGGATTTTAGTGAAACCAAAAATATTTGAATCTAATTGATGGTATCTTTCCAACGAATCCGAAAAATTGAAATTTCACAGCGGGGATAAAAAGTTATACCCAGTTGAAAATTCAGAATAGTCGCTATGGAATTTCGACCCTTAAAAATAGCCATTTCGCAAACGACCTCAGATTTCGACGAAACCACATTTGTTGGACCCGTGATGTCAAGTTATTGCTAGGTTTCAAATTTCATAATTTTTCGAACAAATATGTGAGCATGGCAAAGGAAAACGTGTTTGACCAGTTTAAGTTGATTTTAATCGACTGGAAAATGGCCATTTTTCAAACGGTCTCAGAATTCGACGAAACTAGTTTTGTTAGGACCGTATCGCCAATACGAAGCTAGAAAATATTTTTCGGGAATTTTTAGAGTTCGTATGTGGCCCCGGTAAATTGAAATCTGCGTTCGAATTCAATATATAGAGTTATATTTTGATTTTGACGAAAACTGATCGAATCAGCTTACGATACATATCCAATTGTTTTTGAAATAGGGGTAATTAGCTATGGGAGATAGTCATTGGGCTTGAATCCGGGTTCAAAAATAAAAGTTACTTTTTGAAAGAATAAAAATTAATTAAATAAAATTATATTTCCTTAGGCCCCCCCTAAATGGTTCAAATCGATTTTCAGAATAAAAAAAGAGAGGAAGAGCAGCGACGGGGGGAGAATCCCGCCACCGTCGACGTCGAGCTCTTACCGCCACCCCCCAGGCGGCGGCGCAACCCCCCTCGTCGATCCCCTCCCCTCCAGCCTCCTCGTTCCTCCCTCCTCTCCCCATACGACGCGCGCTCCCCCGTAAACCCTAAACAGTCGTCGCCCCCCTCTTGCACCACCGCGCCCCAACGTCGACAGCGACCGACGCCAGCACCAAGACCCCGACTCCGACGAACTAAACCCCTTCCCCCCTCGCTGATAAAAACCATAAGCCTCCTGCGGTGGAGGATCTAGAAGTGGAGCAAAATGGATTTCTCCGGTCCAGGATTAAAACGAGGAAGAAGATTGCAGTGAGTTTTTCTAGTTTAATTAATTTAATTCGATTACTTAGTTTAAAATCGGTTTTTCCTATTTATAAAGTATTATTTAAAATCAGTTTTCTATTTTTAAAGTAAACAAGTAGATAAGAATTTTGAAAACAAGAAGATATGAATTTTAAAACAAAAAAGAATTGATTTTTAATATGATAAAGTAGTGATTTTTAACATGAAGATGAAGTTATAAAAATAAGATCTTTAAAAATGAAAAGGCGAGTTCTTTAAAAGTGAAAGGAGGAGTTTTTTAAAAAAAATAGAAAGACAAAATTTTTATAGTGGAGAGTTTAGATTTTGTTGTAGAGAATTTGGATTTTTATAAAATAAAAAGATCGAATTTTTATAAAGTAAAAAGATTGAAATTTTTAAAACAAAGAAAAGTTTGAAAATTTTAAAGCGAAGAAAGGTTGGATTTTTAATGAAGTAAAGATTTGATTTTTAAAGATTTAAAAATATAATTTTTTGCATAATAAAAATATTAATTTTATATAGTAGAGATTATAAAAATATAATTTTTATAAGGTAGAGAATATAAAAATACGATTTTTATATATGCAGCGTAATAAAAATCTGATTTTATTATATATATAGTGGAATAAAAATGTGATTTTTACAGCATTGAAATAAAAATGTGATTTTTACAGCGTTGAAAAAAAATGTGATTTTTATTATGAATAGCGTGAATAAAAGTGCGATGGAATTGACTGGCAGCAAAATCCAAATATTCAGATATTCAGAAATAAAACTGGAGGAGTGGAACCCTCGGTGAGAACTTCTCACTTTTAATTTAATTTTCTAGTTAAAATATATACTAGGATGTAGACGGTGTTTAGTAGCACCTGACACCCGTCGTCCACAGACCATGGACGGCTTGTATGCTTGTTTGTTTGATTTTGATGTGTAATTGATTGTGTGATGTGATGTGAAATAAAATAAAATATTTATATAGTTAAAAATATTTTATAGATGAAAATAGAATTTTTAACGTGTATATAAAATAAATATTTATAAACAAATAGGAGATTTGTTTATATACACTGATTTGATTGATATTGATTGGGGCGATAAATTTTACACATCGCCCAACTGCACAAATAAAATCCGTGTTTGATTGTTTGAAACCCCACACGGGTATTGGGATGATATTTGGCGTACACTAATCCCAATTATTTAGCTGTATGTCGATCGATTGATGGACAGACTGTTATGAGCGTTAAATATTTATCTTTGATGCTTATACAGTGTAGAATGCACTTTGGATGATGGTTGATTATTCATCATTGTTATTGCATACATGTGTTGTAGAAAATCCATATAATTAACATTATATGGTAATTGATTGGGCCTCATTCCAGTTTTGAAAAAGAAATATTTGAAAAAGAAATATTTGAAATAGAATATTTGAAAATAGAAATATATGAAGCCGTGTTGATTAGATTAACGCCATTTTGACGTGAATGATATTTATATCGATTTTATTCATTTTATAATGAATATCGAAAGTAATTTTAAAATCTGATATTTTGAAAAGAATTGAAATTCGAATTAAACTGAATAGAAATGAATTCGAATTAAACTGAATAGAAATGAATTCGAATTGAAATTGAAATTGTATAGAAAGGAATTCGAATTGAAATTAAATTGAATTGAAAACGAACTGAAATTGAAATAAAAATCGATTTGAATTGAAATCAATTTGAAATGAATTTAAATCGAATTTATAAGGAAAAATTCAATTTTGATTTGAATTTGAAAAGAAGTTGAAATCGTTTTGAAACGAATTTAAAACGATTTATACAATACGTTTTGATAAGGAAATCGATGAAGTATATATTATATATATTATATATATAATATATTGTCCTGAATAGAACGCGCCGCGCTGCGGTAGTTCGTGAATTTCGACCATTGACTTCAAATGGATATTACGGGAGATCCGACCGTCGGATTCTCCTAAAACCGGAACCGTTGGGTTCGTATCGAAAAGAGCTTTCTAATGAATATTAGAAATTTGAAATCTAACGGTTGGATTTGGAATTATGTCCAAATCAAATTTGGAAAAGGTCGGTGTAAGTGCAGTTCGATGGCCGTTGATGGAAATCGACTGTACGGGCCTTGATAAAATTATTAAAAATAGTAATATTTTCTGTAAAATCATAAGAAATGATTTGTGAAGAATTGGGATGAAAAACTCCATATTTGAAAAAATAAAAATAGATTTTTATCGAAATGAACTAGTTTTGAACTAGAATTAAAATTCTATTTATTTTTAAATAAATAAATTGGATTTGAAAAGGTTTTAAAAGTAACCAGAATTTCCAATAATTGAATTGGAATGGATTTGAATCGAAATTGTCTTTGGATTATTTCGATGTTGGATTTCGTGATTACACAGATATTGTTATGGAAATTTGAAAGATATATTTATACCGTTATTTCCAATACGATATTTGTTGGTCGTAGAATTTGATATTGAATATAAGCCGATATATTTTCTATTCAGAGCCTTGTATTTAATATCAAATGTGATTTGGGTTTGTCATGAATGGTGTCTTCATTAACACTGTCCTTGAACCCAGTTGAGAAAAAGATTAAATTTTTTTACTTAGATTTAATGAAGTGTACCAATTAAATAATATTTAATTGGAATTGAATTGGTATTGATTTTTGGGTTTATCGTGAACAGTGTTTTAAATAACACTTATTCTTTTAGCCGATAATTAATGAAATGTGATTTTGGGTTGTCGTGAATGGTATCTTCAATGATACTGTTCTTAGACCCAACGAAGTTAAGAAAATCAGAAACTAACTGGTGATTAGTTAAGTCGAATGGTTTCTTGGGTATTGATTTGATGTTGGTTTCGGCCTTCAGGGTTAATACATAGGGAATTGCTCACTTGCTAATTTACGATTAGGGACTGATTGAAATTTGGTGTGATTTTGGGGTTTATCGTGAACCGTGTTTTAAATCACTGATTCTTTAACCCAGTCAAAGATTAAAACTAAGTGGAGTTTTAATGAATCTTTAATTAGATTGAAAAGATCGAGAATGGAGTATCACCAGTTTTGCTCCAGGCGATAGTTAAATCTACAATTAGATTTGAACGTGAAATGGTAATTGAATTTACAGATAACACCGTGGTGTTAGATATGAAGTATGACCAGTTCTACTTCATGGGATGAATAGGTTGGGATTGGGGAAATAAAATAAATGATTACTTCGGTGTGTTTCGTTAATCCCGACTAGTTTGAAGTGATATTCAAAGGAAGATTAAAGAATAAATTTAAATGAATTTATCTTTGATAAAATTAATGGAACTTTTCCCTAAGAATGTGAAATTTAGAAACTAACTGTCGGTTAGCTAAGCAGAATGGTTTTCTGGATATTGATCTGATGTTGGTTTCGGCCTTCGGGGTTAATATTTGGGGAATTATTCTCTTGATTAATTTACGGTTAGTGACTGATGAATTGGAATGAGGCGTATGTTGTGTTAGTGTAACACATGTTTATTATATACGCGAGTTATTCAGAAAGACCGGGTTCATCCTATTCTGAATAACTGATTCGACGTGGTGTCGAAGATGAAGACGGTGGTTGAAGACCGGAGGTCTTCACGTCGTTTGGATAATTACTGATGATCTTGATTGGGCCGTACACCCAAGAGGAGAGAATCAGTTGGTGATCGTCCAGACGTACTTGGAGATCGATGGATATGCGGGGTACTAGGTGCCTCCGATTTCGTTCAGACCCAGAACAGACTTGTAAATGGACTGTGTGTCTGACATCGGATTTCATTCTGTGTGACTGATATCGGTTGCATAGAGTGGTTTGCCTGTGTGGCATGCTAAGATGAAAATGATCAAGGCTTCTGTTGAAAAGCAGAGTCTTGTGGTTGATGATCAAAGCACGACCCGTGGGGCGTAGCTTTGTGTAGCGTTGATTCGCGAGCCTCACACCCCGGTTGTAAACCAGAAACGGGAGAAGGACCTCAGGGAGGACATGCGTTTCTTTCTAGCTAGAAGTGACGTCAGTGGTTTTACACGCCCTGACGAGTTTGACTTATGTGGTTGTTGCTGTTGCGAGGCGCCTCGGTTTGATCGGACGATCCGGGTCCGATGGAGTCATTCGTTGGCTCACTTACGCCCTAAAGGGCGGGGAAACGCAGTGTTCAGGAATTTTAATCCACATCGGTGGACCGGCCCTGTTGCTCCAAAGGCTTGACTGAGTACTTGCATGAGGCTCGGGCTAGAGAGTCTCGAAATCGGTAGAGGACTATCTTTTGCCTCGGTTCACAGACGGAAATCCAATTTCCAAATACGTGACATTTGCGGTTTTGATTGTAGAGCCTAGTATGGCGACATGATATATGGTACCCATGCCGTCTATGATTGATACTTATGATTTGAAGATTGTTTTATACACTCTGCACATATAATAGTATCAAATGATTTGTTTTAAACGTACTAAGCATGTTTGGCTATTATAAGGGAAAAACCTATCCCCCGGCTTGCGTTGCATTGTGTGATAGGACCTGGGTCTTATAATAGCTTCATTTTTCTTTATTTTAGCATTGCGCTGTTTGTTTTATGCACTGGTATTCTTGGGAGGAAACCCGTTCCGCGTTAGCGGCGTGGCCCCTTGATTTACCGAACTTTAAAATAAAGATTAATAACTGTTTTAGTTCTCACACCAGTCACATGACTGACCTGGAGTTTATTGTTTTAACCTAAACTCTAGGTGCCCTTATTTTGACACGGGCAGCTAGTAGTTTTGGTTTTGTAGATTTATATTCACAGGATCCTGGTTTACAGCTGGAACGATATCCGGAAAGCTTTGTATCCGTATATCTCCTTCAGTTGTGTATTGTATTATTTTCCACTGCTTTGTAATTTATTGTAATCTCTGATATTTTTCTGTTGTGTAATATTTATTCATACTCTGTTTATTCTTGTATTCTGATGGAATTGTTGTAATAAACAATGAAATGTTCTTCCGTATGCGTTTTATTTTGTCGTGTTCTCGAAACAATCAGATATTTCAAACGGTCTGGTTCGGTTTAGCGACTGATTCGGATCGAGCGAAATTCACAGTCGTGACAGTTTCGGCCTTTGGGGTTATATCTGGGAAATCGTTCATTTACTAATTTACGGTCAGTGACTAATGAATTGGAATAAGGCGTATGTTGCGTTTGTGTAGCACTTGTTAATTATATACACGGGTTGCTAAGAATGACCGGGTTTATCCCATTCTGAACAACTGAATCGACGATAAGAAGTCGAATATGATGACGGTGGTTGAAGACCGGAGATCTTCACCTCGGTTGGATGATAACTGATGTCCTGATTGGGAGGCATCCAGAAATATGGATAATGAGTGGTGATCGTCCAGACGTACGTAGAGATTGATGGGTATGCGAGGTATATAGTGCCTCCAGTTTCGTTCAGACCCATAACGGACTTGTAAAAGGACTGTGTGTCTGACATTGGAATTCATTATGTGTGATTGATAGCCATCAGTTGCATGGTGTGAATTGCCTGTGTGGCATGCTAAGATGCAGTGATCAAGGCTTCTGTTGAAAAGCAAGGTCTTGTGGTTGATGATCAAAGCACCGCCTGTGTGGCGTAGCTTTGTGTATAACGTAAATCTGCGAGCCTCACACCCCGGTATGAACCAGAAACGGGAGAGGACATCAGGGAGGGCATGCGTTTCCTTCTAGCTAGAGGTGGTGTCAGTGCTTAAACTGGCTGACATTTATATTATTTTCACCTGTGTGGTTGCTGCTGTTGCGATGCGCCTCAGATATATCGGTGACTATGTGAAGCCGATGGAGTCATTCGTTGGCTCATTTACACCCCAAAGGGTGGGGAAACGCAGTGTTCAGGCATAATAATCCACATCGGTGGACTGGCCCTGACGATCCAAGGTGCAGTTGCGGTTGTGCCTGAGACATGGGCTAGATTGTCTCGAATTCGGTAAGGACTATCTTTTGCCTTGGTTCATGACGGAAATCCAATTTTCAAATATGACATCGTGCGGTTTTGACTGTATATATATATATATATATATATATATATATATATATATATGGCGACATGACGTATGGTACCCATGCCGTCTATGATTGATATTTATGATTGTTTTATAAAATTAGAAACTAACTGGAAACGAGCTAAGATGGGTGGTTTCTTGGGTATTGATATGATGTTGGTTTCGGCCTTCGGGGCTAATACCTAGGGAATCGTTCTCTTACTATTTTACAGTTGGAGTCTGATTAAGAATTCTTTGTTTTATTCGTATCAAGCATATTTTGGCCATTATAAGGTAAAACTCTATCCTCCGGTTTGCGTTGCATTGTGTGATGGGAACTGAGTCTTATAATGGCTTCATTTTTATAAAAAGCATTGCGATGTTTAAAGGATTTACTTGTTTTAAAGCACCGGCAATCCAATGGAGTAAACCCGTTCCGCGAAAGTGGCGTGGTCCTGTGATTAGCCATAATATAAAATGTGTTGAGTAGATTTCTCATACCAGTCCCATGACTGACTCGTAGTTTGTTTAACTTGCATACTCAGGTGCCCCTTTTTCAACACGGACAGCCTTGTATTCAGGTTTTAGCAAGCTCTTTTTGGATAGCTGGAGCTGAAGAGGGATTCTATCATTTATCTCTTTTTATGCTGTTCAGCTCCTATAGTACATATTATGTTTGTTTTTCGCTGTAGACATTTATGTATAGCTGAACTGTATTTGTAATAAGTATGATCTTGTATACTGTGTAACTCCGATGATTATGTTTATCCAGTGTATTCTATTGTACATTATCTGGTGTATTTATTTAATTCTGATCTGCTATTACTTGTTTATGTGTTATATTCCAAAGATTACCCTTGCCACCGTCAGTACGGGGTTTGTGGTCGTCACAACGTGGTATCAGAGCTTTGGTTAAGCTTAGTTCTGGAATATAACATATTAACGAACTCGTCAGAAATAGAACTAGTAGTGTTCTAGGACGAATAACTCATTACAGATAGGATCAGTAATATCCTAGTATGAATATAGCAGAATGAAATAACACCTTGATAGATGCATTTACGTTCAAGTATATGTCTCTATGTTTGAAATATCCTTTCTGTTGACCTGACACTTTGTCTGCCATTTGAAGACGTACTAGAAAATGAGTGCCAGAAATAGAAGAATAATACTGACCCGGATATAGAAGCTCTATTTATGAAATATAGAGGATGGAAAACCTTTCTTGGGCAAAGAATCTATTATGAAAACGCAAGCTTGGATTCGTTCTGCTGAGAAAATCTTTGATGGTTTAAAGTTGGGAGATGACCAGAAAAGATTACTGGCATCTTGGGCACTCGAAGACGAAGCTTTGTTCTGGTGGGACTCTATTATTAAAGATAATCCAGAAGGTGATATCACCTAGGATAGATTCAAAGTGATTTTCCTAGAAGGATTTACTCCTCCGGAAGCAACCGAGCGGTTATGTGATGAATTCTCTTATCTGATACAAGGAGATATGACCATTCCAGAATATCATAAGAGATTCAATGAACTTTCTCATTTTGCCCAGCATCTAATTCAAAATACGAAGAGGAAGAATCTGAGATTTATTAACGGGCTTCAAAGAATTACCAAAGCAAAGTAATGGGGCATGTGAAGCTTCCTTTCTATGAAATGATATACATGGCTTACCAGTATGAGGATCTCGACAAGAAAGGTATGTTGCGCTACGAAGAGGAAGTCTGTTCTAGTAACAAAGAAGAGTCCGAAGATGATAATCCTAAGGCCAGTATGATGTCTGAGGTCGGTAAGAAGCCTAAAGTCTATCGGAAAAGGGCCAGATCTGAGAAACAACCAGTAACGACTGCCATATGCACTAACTGCCATAAGCAAGGGCATTTGCAGGGGAATTGCAAACCCTCGAAGAAACGAAAGGATGATGGATTTAAATCCGGCAAAAAGCTTCAGGAAAATAGGAAATGCAACCTCTGCCATCAGGCTGGTCATGTAAAGCAAGATTGTTGGCTGTTAAAAAGGACCAAAGAGGCTCAGGTAAATGAAGTGGCAGAAACTTCTGAGTCCTCAGCTAGTCAGGGAAGGCCTGATGTTTTGGAAGGCACGCTTAATGTCAAAAACATTCCAGTTAAAGTAATGTTTGATACAGGCGCGTCACGAAGCTTTATTGCAAAGAATGCGGTTAAGAAACTGGATTTGAATTTGAAGAAGCTCAAAGAACCAATGACTGTCCATAATCCGGTTGGGGGTTCTCTCGATCTTAGCTGGATTTGTGCGGTGCCTGTTTTTTTCCTGTTATAAGTTCCCTACCATCTCTATCATCATGACTTTTACTGAATTCGATCTTATTTTGGGATTGGATTGGTTAACCAAATATGAAGCAGAGGCTAGATGCGCCGACAGAGTTGTTAGGGCAAAGATTAAATCAGGGAATTAAATAACCATACCCTGCGAAGGCCCGAATTCAAATAGAAAAGACTTTTGCTCAGCTTTTGATGTTTCTCCAGCTCAAATAGAAAATGTCCCAGTAGTCACAGAGAATGTTCCCGACATCATAAAAGATATACCTGTCGTTAAGAATTATGCAGATGTGTTCGAAGAAGTTGTTAGCTTACCTCCGCAGAGAGAAATTGATTTTAAGATCGCTTTAATTCCGAACGCAAGGCTAGTAGTGCACGCTATTCGGAGGATGACTCTAAAGGAGAAAGAAGAACTAGACAATTAAACTCGACAGCTTGTATGGAAGGGTCTGATTAGGCCTAGTTTCTCTGATTGGGGAGCAGCAGTGGTTTTTGTCCCAAAGTCTGACGGTACTCCGCAACTATGTGTGGATTATCGGGATTTCAATAAGCAGACAATAAAGAATAAATATCCATTGCCGCGAATCGATGATTTATTGGATCGTCTGAATGGAGCACAAGTATTTTCAAGGATGGACCTAGCGACAGGCTTCCATCAGCTTCTTATTGCTGAAGAGTGTGCTCCCATGACAGCATTCAGAGGTCCAGACTTATTCTATGAGTGGTTAGTAATGTTGTTCGGCTTATGTAACGCTCTAGCTTACTTCGTCGATTTAATGAATAGAGTGTTCAGAGGGGTCCTGAATAAGTTTGTTCTGGTTTTTATTGACGATATTCTAATCTTCTCTAAGTCAAAAGCCGAACATGAAAAACATTTGGAGCAAGTTCTAGAAATTCTGAGAAGGAATGTATTGAAAGCTAAACTTTCCAAATGTATATTCTGGCAAGATGAAGTAAAGTTTCTGGGCCACGTCGTATCAAAAGAGGGAATTGCCGTGGATCCAAGTAAAATCACCGCTATTCAAAATTGGAAACAACCTAGTACTCCCACAGAAGTCCGAAGTTTTCTTGGATTGGCTAGTTATTACCGAAAGTTCGTTAAAGATTTTTCGAAGATATCTAGTCACTTAACGAAGCTTACAAAGAAGCACTCAAAATTCAAGTGGACTCCAGAATGTGAGGAGGCTTTTGAGGAGCTAAAGTTAAGATATACAACGGCTCCAGTGTTAACGATAATCGATGGCAATCAAGACTTGAAAGTCTGGACAGATGCCTCTAGAGAAGGCCTTGGTGCAGTATTAATGCAAAGAGGCCAGGTGGTTGCTTATGCTAGCCGTCAACTGAAGCCACATGAAAAGAATTACGTTACTCATGATCTTGAGTTATTAGCTATCGTATTTGCTTTGAAAATCTGGAGGCATTATCTTTTGGGTGAGAAATTCGAACTGTATACAGACCATCAGTCATTGAAGTATCTGTTCACCCAAAAAGACTTGAATCTGAGGCAACAACGTTGGATAGAGTTCCTTGCAGCATACGATTTTGAGATTATGTACACTCCAGGGAAAGCAAATGTCGTGGCCGATGCGCTAAGCCGAAAGAATGTAATGATCGCCAGTTTTATTATTACGACTTCATTGATTGATAAAATATCTGCTCTTCAGAAGTATGATCACTTCATTCAGAAGATCAGAGAGATAATTCAAAAAGTCGAGCCCTCGAGTTTTCAGGTTGATAATAATGGGATTCTAAGGCTAAAAGGTTGAATCTGTGTTCCTAACATTTCTGAGCTCCGAAAGGAATTACTGGATGAATGCCACAAGTCAAAACTTAGTATCCATCCAGGAGTAAGCAAAATCAAACGCACTTTCTGGTGGAAGTCGATGAAGAGAGATATTTCTTTATATGTTAGCCGATGCCCTACTTGCTAACTAGTCAAAAGCGACCAACAGAAACTGGCTGGATTGTTGCAACCGCTGGACGTTCCAGGTTGGAAGTGGGAACATATTTCCATGGACTTCATAGATGGTTTGCCCAAAACCAGAAAAGGAAATGACAATATTTGGGTGATCGTAGATCGCTTCACGAAGACCGCCCATTTCATAACTGTCACATCGAACCGAACTGCTCAGAGTCTGGCGCAGATATATTTCAAGGAAATTGTTAGGCTACATGGAGTGCCGCTCAGTATAGTTAGTGATAGAGATCCGGTATTTACTAGCAAATTCTGGGAGGCATTTCAAGTAGAACTGGGAACAAAGCTGAATCTAAGCACCGCCTATCATCCTCAGACAGATGGTCAGACTGAGAGGGTGAATCGTATACTAGAAGATTTATTGCTGGCTTGTGTTCTTGATTTTGGTGGATCATGGGAAGACCATTTATATTTGGCTGAGTTCTCATACAACAACAACAACCAAGCAAGCCTGACAATGTCACCATTCGAAGAATTGTATGGTAGACAGTGTCGATCTCCTGCTTGTTGGGGCGAACCTGGTAATAGACTTGTATTGGGACCTGATATGATCCGTGAAGCTGCAGACAAAGTCGATTTCGTTAAGAAACGATTACTCGCCGCTCAAAGCCGACTGAAGAGCTATGTCGATTCGAGAAGAAGGGATTTGGCTATTTCTGTTGGTGATTATGTGTATCTAAGGGTTTCTCCGATGAGGGGAGTGATTCGATTTGGCAAAACTAGGAAGTTGGCGCCCAGATTTATTGGACCATTCCCTATTCTTGAACGGATTGGGACTCTCACTTATGGAATTCAATTACCCGATTGGTTGCCTGGAGTGCATGATGTATTTCACATATCTCAACTTCGGAAGCACGTTCATGATCCAGACTTGATCGTGGAAGAAGCAGCGCAACAGGATATTGAAATTACTCCAGAATTGGCTGTGAGAAGAGAGCCGCTAAAGATTATCGGCAAAGAAACCAAAGAACTGAGGAACAAGAAGGTTCACTTAGTCAAAGTGCAATGGAGTGGAGATCCGCGAGATTGTACTTGGGAAACAGAGGAAAGCATTAAGAAAGCCTATCCTAAGTGCAGGGTGGATATCTCTGATTAACTCCAGTGCAAGGTACATTTACCATACTTTGCATTACCATTTTGTTCTCTACTTTGTTGTTATTTTCTTTTCATGGATGTGAACTTTTAATTATATAGTCTGAATGTTTTCAAAAGAGTACATGAATTAATTTGTACGATTTTGAAAAGTTAAAAACAAATTGCTTGTTGTTTGTGTTGTGTGATAGTGGATATGGTTAATTAAATTATTAGAACGATAGTTAATTTAATCAATAAGAGAATGAATGGTAGAATTTATTCGATTAAATCACACATTGAACTGATTTAAAAATAGATAGAAATATATACATGTGCATTATATATGTTTCAACAGGTAAATGGATTAGCTGTTGAGTAAAGAATTTATTTGCGTGCCCGACAAATAGGTAAACCTTAATGAGTTGGATGCAAAATATTATTATATCAACTCCTGTCAATGTCATTGGATGCGGAGTGCTGGTTGTTCTGTGTGTAATAATAAATGTCATCATAGGATAGTAACAATTAATTTTGAACTACGCTACATGGCATACTTCTTGAAGATAGGCATACTTCATCATATACCACATAAACATTTGGAGCTTGTGTGACGAGGTTGAAGATTTACCATACGAGCGAGAGGCTTGTATGGCGATGACTATATTTTACAGGTTGAACTGATGACTGATATGGACCATATAAAATATAACAGTAAATTGCCAGATTAATAAAAACCCCACACGGGTCTGGAGATGACAATAAACACGTCTCTCTGGTCATTAAGGCACAAACATTTATAGGGTGACGAGAATTTATTCTCTGGAGTTATGATCTATACACACTCCTCTGTGGACACGGAATATATCACTATAAATATGTGCTTGCTTATTAGGATTTATTGGGTACCTAATACGGCCCAATAAATTTCCAAACTCCTCCCCGTACAAAGGAGGCTATGGCGAAATTTTTCGAAAAATTAGGGTGTTAGCCAAAATTTTGAAGAATTACAAAATTCTCAGAAACTAAAAAGTTGGAGAATGGAAGCCGGATTGAAAGTAGAGCCGATTAATCAAACCACTTTCGACTTTGTTCCTTTTCGGGAACGAATTTTTTTAAGTGGGGGTAATTGTTACAACCCGAAAAATATGAACCAATTTAAAATTTTTAAATTGGCTATTTTAGTGGATTTTAAATATTTAAAATAAATATTTTAAATAATAACGATGAAAAGTAAGTTTGAATCGACATTTGAAAATGAATATAATTAATTCTAATTATAAACAAGGCCTAAAATGGCGCGGTAGTTTCAAAATTTGAATTCAAACTTTGACTGACTGTACCGGGTGCAAAACAAAACGGATTTTAGTGAAACCAAAAATATTTAAATCTGTTAGTGAATATCTTTCTAACAAATCTGAAAAATCGAGCGGGAAGCAAAAGTTATGGCCAAATGAATTTTCAGAAAGGTCGCTATAGAGTTTATATAGCCCGTGAAAATGACCATTTTGCAAACGACCTCAGAATTTGACGAAACCATTTTGTTGGATCCGGGATGTCAAATTATTGATAGGTTTCAAATTTCATAATTTTTGAAGCTAGTATGTGAGCGTGGCAAAGGAAAATGTGTTTGGTCGATTTCTATTAAATTGGATCGACCAGAAATGGGCCATTTTTCAAACGGTCTCAGAATTCGACGAAACTAGTTTTGTTGGGACCATTTCATCAAAACATTGCTAGATTTATTTTTCGGGAATTTTTAGAATAGTATGTGGCCCCGGCAAATTGAAATGTACGTTCAAATTAAATATTGAATGTTTTATATTTTAATTTGAAGAAAAACTGACTGAAACAGTCGAATAGGCCTTCGAAACATATCCCATTGTGTTCAGAATGGGGGTATTTAGCTAGGGACGACAGTCGTTGGGTTTGGATTGGAGTTCGTATGAGATAAGGGATATTTTTGGATTTTTAAAATTTATAAATATATAAAAAATCTCATTGGCCAGAAACATTTTCTCTCTCCCCGTCTGACTCGCGATCGAAGGCGGAAAGCAGTTCAATCCTTCCCATCCATTTTCTGGCCAAATCACTTCAATTCAGACCTCCATCCTGTTGGGGATTTTGTAGAGCTCGTCAAGCTCTTCAAATCCATACCAAGTTTGGATTTTTTTCATTGAGTGATTTGTGAGAACCGACGTCACGAAGTTGGAAAGTTCATCATGCCGCCGACGCCGCCTAGTCAGCTCGAGTTCGTCGCCTCCCCCATCGATCCACGCGCCTCTCCTCCCTCTTCCTCGTGGTGAAGACCGATCGTCGTATCATGCAACGGATTTCACGAAAAATCAAAACCTAGTTTTGAACAGATTTTGAGAGGTACGACTGATAATTAATTTAACTATATTATAGCACTTTAAAGCTCTACGGTTTTTGATTTCACTGTAAAAAACATATCTTTTTCGTTTCTTGACGAAATTCAGTGAAACAAGAGACAGTGGACTCGTGTGGACGTCTTCTACATTCTAGAAGAGACCTGATATTTTTCTGAGCTTTCTGCTATTTTTGGTGGAGTGGAACCCAATGTGAGATTTCTGAATTATAAACGATATGGAAAACGACGATGTATTAATTATATAGTCGACGTATGAGTTATATAAGCATTGTACACCTCATGTATAAGCGTTGTATAAGTTGTATGTTCGATGTACAAGTTATATATGCGTTGTAAAAATTATATATGTGTTGAAATAGAAGTGAAATACTTATATATATATATACGCCCCTCGTCCAAAAACCATGGACGATATTTATTAGTTGCGATTGGTGTGAAAATTGGTTGATAGCGAATGGTTGATTAGAATTGTTTGTGGTTTAAATTGATTGATTGTGGTTGAAAAAATACCCGTTTGTGGTTGAGAATTATTTGGTTGAAACCACATAGGATTAGTTTGTGGAAAAGAAAAAAATATAAACATGCCGCCTGCGTGAGAACTAGATGCATGAAATCCCCATTGTCAAAAGCTGCAAGGCTTTAAGGTAGAGCGAGGAGCCGTACTAGGGACGACCCCGGTTTTAACTACCCTGCCTTTATGCTGCTGAAATTTTGAATAATATTCATGTGTTAGAATTATTTTCATGTGTTAAAACTATATTCGTGTGTTGAATAGAAATTCATGTGTTGAATGGTATTCGTGTTTTAAATAAATTGTTTTAACAATAAAAATCACATTTTTATTTTATATATATGAACTATAGAAAACATTCATGTGTTGAATAGAAATTCATTCGTCGAATAGAAATTCATGTGTTGAATGGTATTCGTGTTTTAAATAAATTGTTTTAACAATAAAAATCACATTTTTATTTTATATATACGAACTATAGAAAACATTCATGTGTTGAATAGAAATTCAGTCGTTGAATAGAAATTCATGTGTTGAATGGTATTCGTGTTTTGAAATAAATTGTTTTATAATAAAAATCATATTTTTATCATCTATATGAACTATATAAAATAGTCATGTTTTAAAATAAATTGTTTTACATTAAAAATCACATTTTTATTATATACATGAATTGTTAAAAATACTGAAGTGTTGAAATAAATGTCTGTTGAATAAAAATATCATTTTTATCAAATGTATGAAAAGAATATGGGTTTGAAATCGAAGAATAGATAATATTTATATATATATAAATATAATCAAAATATATCGAATAACGAAGCTGCAGTTCGTGTTTTGAAACCGTGATTTCAAACGATTAGTGCGGGAGATCCGACCATCGGATTTTCCCGAAACCGAAACCGTTGGGTTCGCTTAGGAAATATCTTTCCAAAAGACACCAACTTTGTGAAAATCCAACGGTTGGATTGTCTGGAATGTTTAATTCAAATCTGAAGAAAAACAACGCCAGAATCGATTATATATATATATAATTATAATCAAATTAAATTGAATAACGACGCTGCAGTTCGTATTTTGAAATCGAAACTTCAAACGAGTATACCGGGAGATCCGACCATCGGATTTTCCTAAAACTGAAACCGTTGGATTCATTTTGAAAATACCTTTCTAATGATATAAAATTTGTGAAGATCCAACAGTTAGATTTTCAGATATGTGTAAATCAATTCTGAAGAAAAACAGCGCCACGACCGCGTTATGGCCTGAAGCGTCGTTTGAATAAATTGGCTATTTTTAAATAAATAAAAATAGCGATAAATCGTTATAAAATATTATAAACGATATGGAATGTGAAATTTAGATACTAACTGAAGGTTTGCTAAGCCGAATGGTTTCCTGGGTTTTGATCTGATGTTGGTTTCGGCCTTCGGGGTTAATATTTGGGAAATCGTTCTCTTACTAATTTACGGTTAGTGACTAATGAATTGGAATAAGGCGTATGTTGTGTTTGTGTAGCACTTGTTAATTATATACGTGAGTTGCTCAGAAAGACCGGGTTTATCCCATTCTGAATAACTGAATCGACGATAAGAAATTGAAGATGAAGACGGTGGTTGAAGACTGGAGATCTTCACCTCGGTTGGATGATAACTGATGTCCTGATTGGGAGGCATCACGAAATAAGGATAATGAGTGGTAATCGTCCAGACGTACGTGGAGATCGATGGGTATGCGAGGTATATAGTGCCTCTGGTTTTGTTCAGACCCAGAACGGACTTGTAAAAGGACTGTGTGTCTGACATTGGAATTCATTCTGTGTGATCGATAGCCATCAGTTGCATGGTGTGAATTGCCTGTGTGGCATGCTAAGATGCAGTGATCAAGGCTTCTGTTGAAAAGCAAGGTCTTGTGGTTGATGATCAAAGCACCGCCTGTGTGGCGTAGCTTTGTGTATAACGTAAATTCGCGAGCCTCACACCCCGGTATGAACCAAAAACAGGAGAGGACATCAGGGAGGGCATGCGTTTCCTTCTAGCTAGAGGTGGTGTCAGTGCTTAAACTGGCTGACATTTATATTATTTTCACCTGTGTGGTTGCTGCTGTTGCGAGGCTCCTCGGATATATAGGTGACTATGTAAAGCCGATGGAGTCATTCGTTGTCTCATTTACACCCCAAAGGGTGGGGAAACACAATATTCAGGCATAATAATCCACATCGGTGGACCGACCCTGACGATCCAAGGTGCAATTGCGGCTATGCCTAAGACATGGGCTAGATTGTCTCGAATTCGGTAAGGACTATCTTTTGCCTTGGTTCATGACGGAAATCCAATTTCCAAATACGACATCGTGCGGTTTTGACTGTATATATATATATATATATATATATATATATATATATATGGCGGCATGATATATGGTACCCATGCCGTCTATGATTGATATTTATGATTGTTTTATAAAATTAGAAACTAACTGGAAACGAGCTAAGATGGGTGGTTTCCCAGGTATTGATCTGATGTTGGTTTCGGCCTTTGGGGTTAATACCTAGGGAATCGTTCTCTTACTATTTTACAGCTGGATTCTGATTAAGAATTATTTTGTTTTATTCGTATCAAGCATATTTTGGCCATTATAAGGTAAAACTCTATCCTCCGGTTTGCATTGCATTGTGTGATGGGAACTGAGTCTTATAATGGCTTCATTTTTATAAAAAGCATTGCGGTGTTTAAAGGATTGACTTGTTTTAAAGCAATGGCAATCCAATGGAGTAAACCCATTTCGCGAAAGTGGCGTGGTCCTGTGATTAGCCATAATATAAAATGGTTGAGTAGATTTCTCATACCAGTCCCATGACTGACTCGTAGTTTGTTTCACTTGCAAACTCAGGTGCCCCTTTTTCTATACGGGCAGCCTTGTATTCAGGTTTTAGCAGGCTCTTTCTGGATAGCTGGAGCTGAAGACGGATTCTATCATTTATCTCTTTTTATGTTATTCAGCTCCTATTGTACATATTATGATTGTTTTCCGCTGTAGACATTTATGTATAGCTGAACTGTATTTGTACTAAGTATGATCCTGTATACTGTGTAACTCTGATGATTATGTTTATCCAGTGTATTCTATTGTACATTATCTGGTGTATTTATTTAATTCTGTTCTGCTATTACTTGTTTATGTGTTATATTCCAAAGATTACCCTTGCCACCGTCAGTACGGGGTTTGGGGTTGTCACAACGTAGCTTATATAATTGAAGGAAGTGAGCCTCAGAAGGAGCCTGATAAAGGAAAGCAGATTGATGTTTCAGGTTATGTTGATAAAAATACTTCTTACATGGAAAATGTCAAGACTAAGGAAGCTAAAGTTACTAAAACAACTCAAATTACTCCTCCTAAAAGAGCCACAAGGAGTACATCTACTACTAAATGTCAATTTTATGTCGGAATGTAAGGGTAATGAACTCTCTTTCTCATATGAAAGAGGTGCTCAAACTCCTTAAACAACCTAAACCAACTATTGTTGGTTTAGTAGAAAATAAATTGTCTAAATATAACTTGATGTTATTTCTCTCAATGCTCCCAATTTCATGGAAATATTCTATAAATAATTCTTATATATCAAATGGTAGAATTCTTCTGGTTTGGGATTCTACAGTATGTGATTTAGTGACTTTAGCTTCTTCTTATCAACATTTAATAGTCTCTTCTTCAAATAAGGGGGCTTTCAAAATGTTCTTTTCTTTGATCTATGCTAGTAAAAACTTTACAGAAAGGCAAAATCTATGGAAATGATTTTTAAATGATGCTTCTATGGTTTATTTGTCTTGGATTTTAATAGGAGATTTCAACAGTGCCTTAAATCCTAATGATAAAAAAGGTGGACGATCAATTCCATATCAATATATTAGAGAGTTTTAAAAGTTCATTATTCATGCATCCCTAACTGAGATTAAACCTCTTGATCTTCTTTTCACTTGGCGTAGAAAAGGAATAGCTTGTCACTTAGACAAAGTTTTAGTAAATAACGATTGTCTCCAAAATTTTATAAACATGAAGGCATTATCTCTATCTCAGCACTCAAGTGATCATAATCCTATTGTTTTAAATCTTGTCCCCACTGTTCAACCTAAGGGTTTCCCGTTCAGATTCAAGAATGAATGACCAAATCTACCAGGCTATATGAATGCAGTGGAGAAAGGTTTTAATAGTTCTACTTGGGGATTTAAAAGTTATTAGTTTCTTCATAAACTTCAAGGATGCAAAGCTGAGCTTAATAAGTGGAACATAATTAGAGATAAAAACACTTCTAACCTGAATTTAGCAGAGCAACATTTTAATCAGTGTGAGATGGATGCAGATCAGAATCCAGAAGACTTAATGATATTCGAAAATTACCTACAGGCAAAGCAAGAATACCATAATTTGCAGAAATTATTTTTTGATGGTTTTAAGCAGCAAGCAAAGGTCTCTTGGCTTCAACAAGGTGATACAAACTCTAAATTTTTCTATTCTTGCATGTCAAAACGCTGATATTCTAATCATATAAGAGCTTTGTTAGATATTAATGGAAATTTAATGTTCAAAGCTGAAGAAATTGAGGCTGAATCAATTAAATATTTTTCATAATTGTTTAATGGTCTTTCAAATACCTCATTCCCTTATTTCTAGCCTATTAGCACAATTAATTCTCAAGGTCAAAGCTTCTTATTAAAGGAAGTGTCATTACCTGAAATTCATGAGGCTTTATTTTCAATTCAAGATGATACTAGTCCAGGCCCTGATGGAATTAACTCAAAAAATTTGAAACTACATTGGGATATGATTAAGCAAGAGTTATTAGCAGCAATTTCTGATATGTTCTCTTCAGGAAAACTTCCAAAGTCTATTAATCATACTTTTCTTACTCTAATCCCAAGGAAAGAGTGTCCCACTGAGATATCTCATCACAGCCCGATTTCATGCTGTAATGTCTACGACAAAATCTTTGCTAAGAATTTGTGTAATAGATTGAAACATTTTTTACCTCATTTAATCTCTGAAAATCAAAGTGCTTTTATAAAAGGGAGATATATTGGAGACAATATACTATTGACTCATGAATTGCTAAGGGACTTCAAAAAGAAGGGTATGGCTAAATTATGTGTTAAAGTAGATTTGCAAAAGGCCCATGATCGTATTAATAGGAAATTTATATGTCATATAATGGATTTGATGAAATTTCCTATTCATTTTATCAATTTGATATATGAGTGTATGTCTACGGCAACTTTCTCTATTCTAGTTCAAGGAGTTCCTGAAGGTTTTATTACATCATCAAGAGGAATTCATCAAGGAGACCCACTTTCTCCTTACTTATTTGCTATAGTAATGCAGTATTTTTCTTTTCTCATGGATGAAGCAACTAGTTCTAAATCATTTTAGCCAAGCAGTTCAGTGCAGCCAATAATTTTTCACTTGCTCTATGCTGATGACTTATTGATTTTTGGTAAATGTACAAGGCAAAATGCAAATACCTTAAATCAAATTTTTAAAAAGCTGGGAGACAATGTAGGACTTTAAGTCATTGCTACTAAAACTAAAGTCTTCTTTAGTAGTTCAGTTTCTAATGATCAAGCAATTCAGGAGGTTTTGGGTTTTGCAGTGGGATCACTACCTATCAAGTACTTAGGAGTACCACTCTCATCCAATTATCTACGTTATTCTGAATGCAATTCATTAATTCAGAGAGTTCAATCCAGAATTCAGGGCTGGGAAATTTCTTTCTTTTGCAGGAAGAGCAGAGCTAATAAATGGTGTTCTCACTCCTATCATATTATATTGGCTTTTTATCTACCAAATTCCAGAATTTACACTTAACAAATTACAGTCTATTTGTGCATATTTTTTCTGGGGTGGTTCTATACACAAAGTGGCTTGGATTTCTCTGTGTAAGCCAAAATTGGAAGGAGGAATAGGGTTGAAAATTTTCTCTGGTCTTAAAAAAGCTGCATCAATTAAACTTTTATGGAAATTGCTTTGTGGTAACACATTATGGAGCAAATGGATGAAGAATAAATATGTTAAAGACAAGTTTTTCTAGTCCAGGGCGAGATACAATAATGCTTCTTCAACTTGGAAGTGTATGCTTAAACTTCGAAATCATTCAAGACAAATTTTCAAGAAAGTAATAGCTAAAGGTGAAGAAACTTACTTATGGCATGATCCTTGGATTAATTTCCGATGTTAAGTAGATCTCCTTGGTTTTAATAGACTGCACATGATTGGTGATGCTGCAGAAAGAGTAAGTTCAATTATTAGAGAAGGAGTAGTTGATCCATCTATCCATCTAGCTACTCGAGAGTTAACTAATTAATGAAATCGAATCTATTTCAATTCATGACAATTTGCCTCATGACATATATGAATGGGGGGTAGGTGGAGAGTTTTCTTTTAATAAAGCTTGGTATTTTGCTTATATAATTGATGAGGAGGATTCAACTTTTTCAGTAATATGGAATTGTAAAAATAGTACAAGAATGTCCTTTATAAGTTACCTAGCTTGTTTGGGTAGACTTAATACAAAAGACAGGATTTTTCAGTTTGGAAATACTACAAATACTTTATGTCCATTATGTGAGCTACATCAAGAATCGATCGAGCATTTGTTTGTTCAGTGTGATTATTCTTTATTCATTTGGCTATCTTTAAAACAGAAGCTGCCTTTGCCTCTAACAATCCAATCCCAGTTACTAAATGAAGCCAGACTGCTGCACTATTCTTTCAAGAACAAAGATCAGATTAGAGATTTAGCTTGTGGAGCATTGACAGCTGTAGTGTATTTCATTTGGAAGGAAAGAAATGAGAGGATTTTCCAAAATCGAAAAATGAATGTAATGACCAAGCTAACTCAGATAGAGAAGGAAATCGACTACTTATTCGTAATAATGGCAGCAAATCTGAGAGAAAATCGAGAAATTTGTAGATTTTGAATCGTTGGGGGATTGAACTCATTGATATTGGATAGAAGATGAAGATAGGAGCCATTTTTCTGATTTGAATTATGGTTGGGCCATGTATATGGGCCGTGAGTGAGAATATGTTTGTTTTGTACTGGTTAATTCTTTGTTTTGTATCGGTTTTATAGAAAACATTGTATCACTGATTTTATATGTACTCTTTTTCCCGCTAAGGTACCCGTTTAGGTTAGGGGGATTACCGGGTTTAAACGAGCATATAAATGAGGTTTTATTGGTATTTGAAACAAAGTGTACAAATTTTCAAATAAAAAAAATATGTTCTCATTATTTTTTATGTATTTTAGTAGGAAATCATGGCGTGCACTTCGCATGAGAGCTTGTTGTTGCGTTGTATGTTAAAAATTAAGCAAACATGCTTATAAACGCTAATATAAGGTAAACATCTTGGATTTAATAACTCATTTGGGTTTTTATGTTGTTTTTTCCGATTAGGGATGCCTCATCATATAGATGAGATGAATATTTTTTGTTTTGTTGTTTGTGTGTACGGGAAAATATTCCCGATCAAACTGTGCAGGGGAGGTGCTGCCGAAATTTTCCATAAATCCGAGTGTTAGAAAAATTTCAAGTCCTAAAATTTCATAACTTAAATTTGTTCTAATAAGTTGTAATAAATAATAATTAGAATATAATTTGAATATAAGTGAATATTTTGAAAATATAATACTGTCTCTTCGTCTGTGGACGCGTTTAGTTTTCCCTTAACCTATCGTCACCCTTTACTTATCATTCGATCTATTCGTGCTTCAATTGTTAATTGTCTAGTTCATATTCTTAAACCTTTCCTTTTGCCTTACATCGATCATTCTGAGGGCAAGTTGTATTAATAATTTGAAATTGTTTATGGAATTCGATACGACTTGAAAAAAAAATCGTTATAAAGTGATTTATAAATATAGGAATTTCGACGACTTGAATCCCGAGATTTTTAAATGTTTGGAAAATAAAGTAATAGTGGATGTGGAAATTAATATTTCGAAATGATTTATAACTTCGGGATATGAAATGAAATCATTTGTGACCGAGATTCAAGAAACCCGTGACAAAAGAAAGGTATATACTTCATGCTTTGTATTCGGTGTCCGATGCCTGGATGTTAACCGGGAAATACTTAGCTTGTGTTCGTGAATAGAGTTGTGGGGTCCGATGTCTGGATGAAAAATGGGATATATACTTTGCGCTCTGTATTCAGTCTCCGATGTTTGGATGTTAGCCGGGAGATACTTAGCATTATATCGATACGTGCGTAGGCCGTGCCTCGTGGCCTCGTCATTTCGTGAAACCTCTTGACTTGAGACATTATTTATGTCGTTTATCGTGAAATTTTCGAAATGTTTTTTGGTTTTAAAATCCGAAGCGAGTATAATTAGATATGAAAAAAAATGTGATATTTCGAATGATTTGATAATGAAAATGGGATTCTAAGTCCAAGAAATAATATCATTCTTTGAGTTTTAGAATTTCAACTCTATTGTTTATTTTGTTTGAAACTAAATCTAGTATTGGTAAATACTTTGTTTATATATGTATGATTTTAACGATCTCTCCTTTTTTAGAACGAAAAGCCTTAAGAGGGGAGATTGCAACGAACCAGAATTTTCGGCATTTAAAATTTATAGTTAATTTAATTTGATGTCGAACATTTATTTTATACTTGATATTTGATTTTAAATTTGAAACCTAATCTATTTTCTTATGGTTTTAAATCAATCTTGTAAGTATAATTTAAGATTTTCTTTTATATTTGATTTAAATATTTTGTTATATTAAACATTAATGATATTATAAACCAATTTATATATGTATCGTTTGAGAATTTATTCAAATAAATTTTGGATGTCTTAAAATTTTGTTTAAATCTGAATGGTTTTATTAAAATCAAGCGTTATTAGTATTTTAGTCTAGTTGTTTTATATTTGTATACTTTGATTTTATTCCATTTGGCAAGTTATAAACTAATTTATTTTATGTGTTTTGAATTTTGACTTCATTTAACTTGAGATTTATTTTAATTTATGTAGATTTAATTAATTTTACACATGTTTAAGAATTTTGCTTTGGAATTAAACTTATATTAAGGAATTATTTATATTTTAGATTTAGTCTATTTTAAACTTGGTTTTTGAATAAGTTATATATGTGTAAATTTAGAAATTGAATATTTAATCTAAATTTGTTTTGTTAAATTTTATGATATTAACATTATTGAATAATTGAATATATTTTTAGAGAAATCTTATATTTGGTTTTCTTTTGACTTTAGAATTCTATTTTAATTTTAGACAAATTTGTTAGTTGCATTTGGTTTTTAATTTAGATGTACATTTGAAATATATAAATACGTATTTAATTTAAATCTTGTCCATTTTATTTTGGTAATATAAATTTTATATGTGTTCCTCTTATATGTGAATTTATATTTTAATATGGGAGTTGAATGGTTTGTTAAAAAATCAAAATTTAAAACATGAGTTTATTTATTTGATTTATTTATTTTGAATTTTGGATTAAAAATTTATTTAAGTTGAATTTGAAATATAGCTATTTAACTTAGTTTTGATTTGATTTTTTTATAAGTGAGAATTCAAATTCTAGGAAAATATTTGTTTAATGTAGAATTTCCCACTTGTTTAAATTGAAAAAAATTAAACACTTGTCCTTGATATAAACAATCGTTCGCAACACGTGTGTCCTTTGTTCTAAGTTTGAACACGCATGCCCTTTTCTGTCTTCTCCGTGTTTTCTTTTATCAGTTGTTCCCTTCTCCTCATTTGTCTCAGCTAAGGTTTCTTCCCCAAAAATCGTATTTTTCCCCCAATTCAATTTGATGGCCACCGCACGCCTCAATATCAACATGCTCCAATCGACCCTGTGCCCTCGCCGAACTTCACCCACTACCTAACTAAAATCGCAACATAGTCCGTGCCTCGAAACCACAACCACTCCAGATCTGTTTTTCCCGAGCAACACGAAACCTAAATCGAGGAATAAGGCAGCCATGCCTTGACTTGCGCACCTCCAATTTCGATCAAATACAGCACCTTCGCTGTTCTTATGTCGCCTGCGCCTCAACATTGTTGTTGTCCATCTCCACCCATATCGCTGTGGTTTTACAGTGAGTATTAGCTCACGATTTATTTTGTTCAAGTTTTTCAGTATCGGTATTAAACTGAAATTTGGTAGATAGGATTGATTTGTTATTTGTGGTCCATTCCTTGTTACCGTTGGGAATTGTGTCCGTATGGTACATTTCTTGGTTGTTGTAAGCCATACCTACCTTCTAAATAAATGTTTTGGGATAGTTTGCTAATGAATCTGTTGAAGATACAAAAGAGAAAAGGTCTTTTTGGTATGTGAACCTTTTTTTGTGATATTTGAATATCCAACATTTTTTTTTGAAACAAAAATGTGTGATCTTCTGAAGAGAAGAGAGAGCGCGCGCGCACACACACACACACACACACACACACACACACACACACACATATATATATATATGTATAATAAAATCAAAGCTACAGAGTCCGACTATAGAACATAAGAATACAAGATAAAACCTAACACGGCTCTAGGGATGTAAGGATCGTAGATAGATGAGCTCCGGATAAACCACCGCCCATCTACTCCAATATCGAATTCCGGCAAGGCCACCACCCGATATTGAAGTATATCTACTCCAATACAGTAACCCATAAACTCTATGTAATATCAGAAATAATGAAGAACAACATCAAAAAACTCTCTAACATAAAGCCCAAATGGATTGCAAATCATCAGTCCAAACAACAATCCTCAAAGCTCCACAATAATATCCATCAACCTGAACACCTGAAGAGTACATAACTGCTACCAATCCATCCAGCTATCTGCTAAGTACTTCATGATAATCAACAACCTGAATCTGTGAAAAGCTCAACAAACTATCAGTAATTTGTCACACATATATATATGGAAATATATGTGTATAAATACATACATATATATATATTATAAATATATATATATACTCATACATATTTATCTACCATACATATATGTGTAGAAGAAAAATACAATGAAAGAACTAATAAAAGAAATTAACAACCAATGCGATATCTATTACGAAAAAAACTGCTGATTCTAATAAATAGATATAAACTAAATCTAACCTTAATCAATAAACTCTCAAAGCCCAATTTCCCGAATAGCTTGTAATGTGAGTTAGACATCCAATCCAAACAAAAATAAACTATTTTAATAATTAAATTATCAGTAGAAACAGAAACAGAATGAAAACATCTCTGATTTCTCTCAAACCAATTGAACCAACTTATGATAGTGACTAAAGAATCTAGAATGTATCTTTTACTACTATTATAAACAAATCTATAAGAATCCCAATATTCAACACAACTATTATAAGAATTAGGACAATCAAAAAAATATATCCTTAAAACCATATTAAATATGAAATTTGTGATATTACGTGAGAAAAATAAATGATCAACATCCTCGTTCAAAAGATTACAAAAGTAACACTTAACATCAAAAATGATATTCTTCCTTTTTAGAAGCTCAACCGTATTAAGTTTCTTGTGAATGATTAACCACATTAGAAATTTAGCTTTAGGAGGAGAATTAGATTTCCAAATAAACTTAAAATGCCGAAATGAAATTCCCGAAAAATTTATAAAATTATACATAGAATTAACCGAATAAGCTTGAATCTTATCCATACCCTAACTAATAAAGTCCCTTTACTCATCAATGTGATATAATGATAGCTTAGCATATAATAAAGCTAATTGTCTTAACATTTCCCCTTCGAAGATATTATCAAAGGAAAACTCCCATGAGGGATCCACATCTCTTCTAAAAACATCTTTAATCAATGCATTCTTAAAACTACAAATATTAAAGAGTTCCCTGAATTCAATCTTAAGTGGTAAACGAGAAATCCACATATCATGCCAAAAGTAAGTCGTATCACCCGAATGAACAATCACCTTATAACCTAAGTTAAAAAAATCAAAGCACTTTAATACTGACTTCCAAAAGTGAGATAATCTATTATACCAACTATCCCTAGATCCCACAATAAACTCTCCCCCTGAATTGTAAAATTTAGATACAATAATCTTCCACGTAGTCGACACTATAGGGCACCTAAATTTCCACAACCATTTGGCTAATAATGAAGAATTAAAATTAACTAAATTAATGATCCCCAAACCCCCATCTTTCTTAGGCTTACAACACACCTCCCAGTTTACTAAACATTTGAAACCCCTACGAATAGGATCGCCACCCCCACTCCATAGGTAATTACGTCTTATTCTATCAATCTTTTCAATAACCCATTGAGGAAATCTATGTACAGACATCAAATAAGCAGGGATAGCAGATAGTACCGAATTAACCAAAACTAATCTACCTGCTCTAGACAAAAAACTATTGTTCCAATTTGATAGTCTACTATTAATCTTATCGATTATGACTAACCAATCCTCCTTCGTTAGTTTCGTAGGCCTAATCTTAAAACCCAAATAATCAAAAGGGAATTTCATAACAGAACAGTTTAATGTGCTAGCAACCATGGCCTTTACGTTACCAAAATCATTAATAACCATAACAGAACTCTTTTCAAAATTAATCCTAAGCCCTGATAACATCTCAAAACAATAAAGAATGAACTTGAGAGCAATAGTGTGCTTAGGTAGGTGAGAAGAAAATAACAAAGTATCATTTGCGAATTGAAGAATAGATAGCTCATTGTTAAATTCCTCATTACCAACATTGCCCAAAACACCTAATCTCCCCGCCCTCTTAATAATTCTAGAAAAGATGTCAATCGGTAAATTAAATAATAAAGGTGACAGGGGATCTCCCTGTATAAGACCCCTCTTAGATTGGATCTTCTTTCCCATAACTCCATTGACAACGATATTAGAACTACCAGACCTAAGTAAAAGCATTATCCAGTTAATCCATCTGACACTAAAACCTCTAGCAAGACATACTTCACGTATGTAATCCCAGTTAGTGGAATCAAATGCCTTTTCAAAATCTAATTTCAAAATAGCACATGAAAAATTATTTTTAACACATACATTAATGTACTCTTGTACAGCTGCCACTCCATCTACTATTTGTCTACCTTTAATAAAAGCAGTTTGTGAATGATCTATAAGATCATTCATCTTCCTACTAAGCCTATTCGCTAGAACTTTAGAAATAATCTTAACAGATACATTTATCAAAGAGATGGGTCTAAAATCCTTTAAAATTTTTGCACCCTCTCTCTTCCTAATAAGGATAACATTAGCAAAATTAAAGTTACCTAGGCACAAATCTCCACTATAAAAATCATTAAATAAATTAATAACATCAGATTTCAAGACCTCCCAAAACTGTTTGTAAAATAGAACAGAAAAACCATCAGGCCCCGGAGCTTTGTCACTAGGCATATCACAAATAGCCTTCCAAATCTCCTGTTCAGAAAAAGGTTTATCAAAATCTAATAACTCTCCCCTAACATCATTAGGGTAAATGTCCTTCCAATTAACATTAATTCTTCTCTTGATCCTAGTCCCAAAAATTTGTTTGTAATAATTGGTGAAAGCTTCATTTAAATCACGCTGAACAGTCAATTCCTCATTATTTAAGATAATAGAATAAATCAAATTATCACGTCTCCTCTTATTAGCCATAATATGAAAAAAATTGTGTTATTATCACCTTCCTTAATCCATTGAACACGTGATCTTTGCTTCCACATTATTTCTTCCTTTTCCAAAATCAGTTTGAAATCATTTCTAAGATTACTAAGTCTATCACTCTCAACTAGGTTTAGAATTCTAGATTCACCCAACTTATCTAAATCTAACATCTCACATAAAATCTTATCTTTCTTAATTCGAACACTTCCAAAAATATATTTATTCCATCACCTAAGAAAAAATCTTAATTTACCACGTTTTGCGACAAAAATCTTTGCTGAATTTCCCTTGTACAAATTATTAAAATAGAATAACGAATTCCATTTGATAGTGACTTGTTTAATAAAACTGGTATCCAAAAGCCACATCTTTTCAAATTTAAAATTATTATTAATTAAAAAATTCGAATCGCACGGAAGGATTAAAGGACAATGATCTGAATATAAAAAGGTAAATCCTTTACTTTACAAATAGGAAATCTATCATCAACCTCAGTACTTATAAAAAATCTATCTAATAAGGCAAAAGACGGAATATCCCTACCATTTGACCAGGTGAATGATCTATTGTTTAGCGGAATCTCAATCAAATTATTATCAAGATTGAAATCATTAAATTCCTCCATGTCACAGAAATCACCTTCTCTAGGAGATCTCTCTCCTAAGAACCTAGTAACATTAAAATCTCCCCCTACAATCCAAAGATTTGGGGGCAAGATTCCTAAATTCGGAACATTCATCCCACAAATGTCTCCTCTCAATCTTAGTGTGAGGGCCATACACATTCGTAATGCCCAATAAAGAATTATCACTAAGTGAAGTTAATAAAATGTGTAGTGAATGTACTTTAGAAAATTCCTGCACAAGTCTATATTGGTTATCTTTCCAACCAATCATAAGCCCTCCTGCACTGCCAATTGACGGTAGACAGGCCCTGCCAATTGACGGTAGACAGGCCCAATTACGAAAATGGGAACCACCTAATCTAACGTAAAAACTAAAATCAGGACGTTCAATTTTAGTCTCTTGAAGCAAAGCAATATCTATATGATAATCTACAGAAAAAGTCCTAACTTTAGCACATTTTTTAGGTTCATTTAAACCCCTAATATTCCAACTAACAATCCTCATCTACTCAAGGAAGAAGCTCTCTCTAATTCCCTACTCCTAATGAACTCAGAATCTAGCTCAATGTCCGTAAAAATAAAAGCTGTATCATTGGCAAGCTGAATTAGCTGACTAGTCGAAAGACTACCTAAGGCACAAGGAGAATAATCACTACCATAATCAGAAATCAAACCTGAGCCCAAATCCGAAATGCTACTACTAGCATTCGAACCCTGGGACCTACCTATGAATGGAGAGGAACTAGATCTGATCCTAGCACTGCGCCGAACCAATCCAGAATAGGGTACATTTCTCCTACGCCTTCTCTTTTTGGACGAGGAAGAGGGAACATCTCTATACTGACATATAACCCCACTAGGCTCCAATAAATCTTCCTCACACAAGCGACTGGAAACAACTCCCACCTCACATGAATAACTGGAAGCAATTCCAGTATTACTCACCAAACAAAATAAGACATCCTCCGATCTAAATAAACAAAGACTGGGCCTAAAAAACAAAGAGCAACGCTTCGTACCCCTCTCACTTAACACCATAGTGCATGAGCCATTAACCCATGCAAATCCGCTCATGAAACAATCCTCAACACTACCCAAACAGACAATAGTCTCCACCAAACCACACCTAACCAGACCAGTGTACCCATACTCGCCAGGCTAGTACCCCACCACATCAACCCCCTCGCCATCAGAGACAAGATCTGAAAGATCATTCGCCGATCTATCTAAACTAACCATAGTCTCCACTAACTGCTTCAGCCTCCTTGCAATTTTTACTTTTCCCACTCTATAACCCCTCTTCAGTTTTGAGGAGGAGTTTATTAACCCCAACGACTGATCAGTAGTGCCACCCTCTTCATTTTCAAAATCCATCAACACGTCAAAACTGTTAATCAAGCCCACATCCTCAGCCACACACCAGTCTTTCACCTCCTCCAACTCCTTAGTTTGAACACATCTAGCTGTATATACCCCATCATAGCCTTTCATGTCCACCATATCATTTCCAGTCATCACCTCCTTACCCTTGCCATATCTCGCATACTTGTCACCATTAAACCAGGCATCCCAACCCATATCATAACAATGAAGGACCGAAGGATCATAGTTCATGGGATCCAACTTAGAAGGAATTGAGCTTCTCCCAACAACATCAACTGCTTCATCCACATGAGACTCCATATCATAAACAGTCATTTCATATAATTCTGACATCCTCCTCTTCCCAAAAGAATCAGACTCCCATTGTGACGCCACCTTCTTATTTCCCAAGGACACAATATCCTCACAATTCCTCGACAGATTGGACTCTGATACACTACGTCCACAATTAACAGCAGTGTTTATCACATCAAAGTGCAAAAGAATTTCATCCAACATCCCTAACGCCCTTTTCTAATTCCTCACAAACGAGTCTGAAATTAAACCCCTCAATTTCAGAAGATTTAAGCTAAAGTGAATTGCATGCTCCTTTCTACTCATCGGACTTGGTAATGGTGGAAAAACGCTATCAAAAGAAGAGCTTTTATGCCACAATATTCCTTCGATAAGTCCTTCTAGATGCCAACCCAACAACAACAGAAAAGAAGCCCCACCATCAACATGATAAGAGAATTCCAAGTCGTAAAGATCAATGAGTGCCGACAGTTTCAGGCATAACCGCAAACAGTTGAAGTGCAGAATATCATAAATAGATTTACCTCTAAAAATGTCTGGGCAGTTGGATATTCGATGACCAATCCCTCTACACTTGAAGCAGTGATACCCATTTCTACACTCCTTCACTAAATGATTAGAATCTCCGCATTTGAAGCAGTATCGATCTCTTATAGATTTTCCCCGAATAGTTCTGTTATGCACTACAGTTTTCCAAATATTGTGAGGTATAGAATTCTTAACAACATCCACATACGATCTCTCCTGTAATCTCGACAATTTATTCTGTCTAAAGGTAAGATTGAGCCTCCCTGATCTCAGACTAGTCTCCTTACTAAGCCATTTAGGAATCGTACCTTTGTATATACGAGAAATGCCATGTAAAATATGCCTTGATTTACCCCCAAATATTAAGACATCACCTGATTCAAGCAACACATTCTTTACCAAACCATTATCCCTCACGTCTTTATACACAAATTCGGCAGAGTCACCCATAGAGAAAGATACAACAGGAAGACCAACCATTAGACTTTCTTTACTTTCGTCTCTATCTTGATGAAGACCCAATTTCCCTTCATTATTATAGAAATTAACGATGCATATATCCGGAGTCATTTTTAGATTTCTTCTGCACTCCCACCTCTCTCCACAATTTCTTTATGCGCTGCATCAATAGTATCCCCAACCATCACTTTAAAATCTTCCGGAATTTCGGGAGGGAATTCTCCATCACTTGATCGCCTATCTTCATACTTATTTGTCCTTGGATTCCAGTTTTTTCCAAGGCACATCATAAAAAGATTTAATTTTGCTCCATTATCATAACCCGGTCTATAGAAACCACCTTCACCCATTCCTAATTCTTGGCACTTATTGACAACATTAATCTGATCTTGAATACTCATGAACTTCTTTAATACAATCATACCAGAGCTCAAGATTTGGTGATGCGCCTCAACATCTCTTGCGTCTTTTTGACCCAATGATTTTCCTCTAAAAGAATCCGCACAGTTGAAGCTTCTATGACCATCTTTACCACAATTAAAACATTTAATTTGATTACTACAACTTCCAATCAAATGATTTTTATCACCACATCGATAACATCGTCTAGCACGAGACTGCAATCTTGTAAAATTCGGATCCGTAGAAGAAATTGGGATTACCTTGTTCCCCACAACATACGAACTTGGATTATCAGAAAAAGATTGATAGATCGACGAATTTGGGAAAGAACCATTCACCGAAGCAGAAGAGAGAAAATTAGCCGCCGCCATTTCCCGTTAAACAAGCATTCATTTGAATATCCAACATACTAACAGACATGTTAGAAAATAACGTAGTAGGCACAAACACAGGTTTCACTATAGTCGATGTTTTATTTGGGAGGGGCTGCTGCATTAAGAGAGGATGCTAGCTGAGCTACAATTTTCACATTTCTGCTAGTATGATATCTTATCATGATATCGATAATAACCTTTTTGGCATACCTCATGATTTAATCCATAACTAAAAAGAGTTTAAACTATTCATAAAGATGTCAGAAAGACAAAGTATTAAAAGCAGTTCACTGAGCTACATGTTATGAATTACACTGTTATGATCTAAAATGGTATATGTTGTGATGTAAACGTGTGTGTGTGTGTGTATATATATATATATATCCGCACACCTATTTCTGAATGAGTTTCACTGGATCGATTCAACCTTCGTATCATAAACTAAAATGGTTTGAGAGACTGAAAACTTAAGAAAAGAACAAATTTCCTTTTTTTTCTCATGTTGTAGTTACTATGGACCTTAGTACAGTGATATGTCAAATCTTGTAGCATAGCAATTGTCTTGTGGCATATAGTTTGGTGGTCGATATTGTTTACTGATGTGAGTACCGCCATGTATGTATACTAATTTACAGTATGTTTTTTAATTTTATTAAGCAATTAAAATTTACATTTAATGTCATATTTTGCATATAATTTATACGCTAATAAAACTACAAATAACATGGGTGTTTGCATGTTTGGAAATGTTTATAAATGTAAACATATGTAGATATATTTAACAAAATGTAGGTTACCTAAATGGAGCTGCTGCTACGCATATGTGTGCTCTTATATATAAGTCACGTATATTTGCATGTGAGCAAGACACACTACAACAAAATGACCCTATTACAATGGTGGAACGCCATTGTAATATACATTTTACAACGGTGGGCACACCGTCGTGTATTAAGAAGTTGTAATAGACTAATATCTTTTACAACTTTTTTGCACTGTTGCAACACCGTTGTAATATGTATATTTTACAACTTTTTTCCACCGTTTTAATAAACTTTATTACAATAGTTATGCACCGTTGTAATAAAATATACTACAACTGTTATGCACCGTTGTGATTGACATTTGGGTTTTAAAAAAAAATAAACGTCTTTTGCAACTGAAAAGAACAATATACTAAATAAAGCAATACTCTATAGGCAAATCCGATATTACAGTTATTTGCAAACTAAATTTATTAAAATACTCAAATATTCAGTATTACAAACAATAAGTTTTAGGCAACATTTCGTATATTATTACATACTTGACCATTACAAAGCAAATTAGTACAAGCACAAGTTATCCACAAAAAATTGCATATCCTACAGGAGTACACCATCATCCATATCTACTACAACTGTTATGTACAAGTTACCTGAATCTTTACACCATCATCCATGATGTCCTTATGTTCCAGTAATACATCTTCATAGTATTTCTTTAACCGACCTTCAATCACCTTTTGAATGACATTTCCAGGCTTCCCTGAACTTGCAACCTTATAAAACCGAAAAAAGTATAAATGAGTCAACGATATGAGAGAGGACTTTAATTGGACGTTAACACAGAAAAATGGAAAATTTATGAAAAATGCCATGAAACCATATACAAATTATCAAGAACAAACATTTTATTTTGGGCAAGGGAATTCTGAACCAAACCCGAACTCTCTTGCTCCTCATCCCACAAGCATAACACTCTCAATGTTTTGTAACCGGTACTTGTTTTTTTTTCATGAAAGAAACACACTAATGCAACATGTAGTCTGTAAGGATCCAAATCCTTCAAATTCAACATGCAAGATTCAAGATGACAACAACATTATCTATTTGAGTATTTTTTTAAATTACCACAAACATATAGTCTCTTCTTCACGACCCAAACCCGAACTCTCCTGCAAACTCAGAAGCAGTAAGAATGTTCAGTGAAAACAAGCGTGAATATAATCGCAAGGTCCGAGAGATATGCAATTATTTGAACCTGTTATGCTGAACTGTATTTGGCAGTAATTTCAAACTCTTAGAATTAAAAAAACAAAACCACAAACATGAACAAAATTGTTAAAGGTTATGTCAAGCAATTCACCCAACACCTTGTATACATGGATGAAACTGATGGTTTGTAAACTGCAGTCCAAGCGCTAACCAACGACATTTAACACAGCTACAATATTCTTTCTCCATAGCTGAAATTCCCACAAGTTGTTACCACTTGTCCCCATTTTTTTAGAAAATCGAATATAATGAGGAAGGCAAGGATCTGAGAGCAAGACATAGCTTGCGCAAAAGCTTTAGAAACAATTATGTTGGCTTCCACAATCTAGATTCAATTATAGGAATATGATTTATTTTGACTATCGTATATTTCTAGATGTTTAAATAACATCAGTTAAGTAAAATATGTGCTCAAATTCGCATCATCAATAAGCAACAAACACACTTCTGGAACCTACAGTAACGTGCTCCTAACGAAAATTCTATCCTCTTGGATTCTTTTTCTAGCGCTGTCCAATAATTCAGAAAAAAAAGCATATAGCTTTGTTTCTTAATCATGGAGGTCAAAACAACAAATTGTAGAATTATGGCTAATAACTACTTTGATGCTGAAAAAAAAACAAGAGCGAACTAAAGAGAATAATTTTGAAATAGACTTACCTATTTCAAATCTGTCAAATTCAATCTTTATTTTGCGTTTCGTTTCACCTTGTGTTTGCGTGAGTTCTTCTTTCTCCTTCATGCGATTTGCAGCCGGGTCGAATTCTTCGTCGTTCATCATTCGTGGATCTGAGAGGCTTGGGTGCGACATGGATTTCGTTTGACTTGCGATGAATTTGAGTAGCGAGGATGTTGCGGGTGGGGGTCTCTGTTTGTTGCCATGGAGTTGAGATAAAAAAAAAGAGAAGGTTTTTTTTTTTGGGGAATGAGGCGCATGAAGGAAGAAAATTGAAGGGACGAGATAAGGATGCAGCGATTAAAGTTATGGTGCGGTGATCGAAAAATTTGAGGAACGAAGGCGGGAATTAAAAGTTTGGAGGTCAAACGTTGTAAACGAAGGCGGGAATTAAAAATTTGGAGGTCCATCGTTGTAAATAATATATTACCACAGACAAAAAATAAAAGTTGTGATATGCTTTTATTACAACTGTCAAAATAACACAGTTGTTAAAAATAAATTTATTACAACTTTTCTGGAAAAAAGTTGTAAAAAACATTTATTACAACTGTGATTTTACCGCCGTTGTAAAATTAAAGTTATGGCGTTTTTGTTGTAGTGACGAATACATATTGTCTATTGCACTGTGATTTCTCTCCATTTAAGTTTTCATGAGAACCGCATATTTAAGCTCTTAACAAGTTAAGCATGCATTTTTCGTCATACCTCCTGCTATGTTGTTGGTTATCATAGCCTAATAATGATGTTGCATGAATAGCCTCAAATAGTACCATAAGCAAAAATCAGTTGTTTGTTGTATGGGAAATTTGTCTTGTTCTTTCTCAGTTGTTATGCTTTTTGTGATTTGTGACATGAAATCACATATGTTGATGGAGACGAGGCATGGATGTGATTGGCGATAGTGGAGATGGAGCAGGGGCAGAAAGAAGGCAACGAGGAGCTGTTTTGTGCTATGTTTCAGCACAGACGTCTGAAGGATCTTGGTCAGACGTCTGTGCCTATAGGGCTTTGAAACCCGAGAGTGTGGACAGACTCTGACCAATCTGGGTCAGACGTCTGACTTTTCAGGGTTTGGAACCCGAGAGCTTGGACAAACATCTGACATATATTGGTCAGACGTCTGAGCGGGTTTTCTATGGTTTTGACTTGGTCTTTCTATGACTTATTCTGCAAGTAATAAAGGGGCAAATTGGGTATTTGCCTAGGCCTTCTATTCTCTTATAAAAGCAGCATCTAGGGTTGGATTAAAAGGATGGGATTGAGACCGAATTAATTAATCCAAGGGTTTGTCGTCGTTCTTCATTGTTCTCCTTCTCCAACAAAAGTGTCAGCCATCTAGATATTCTTTCCCTTTCTCAATAAGGTTATTGATTCTTGTAATTTGTTTATTGTTGGTTGTTGAACCAGTGAGTGTAAACAAAATTTATTTTGTGAATCAATAAAGAGGGTGGTTGGGTGGAATATCTTGTGTTTGTGCATGTGATTTCATATCTATGTTTGTTTCCATAGAAATCATCTTTAAGTAATTGGGTGAAGAAGATCCTGGCCGCTTCCGCAAAGGCGCAGTTACTACAACAGGTGGTATCGAATCTAGATCATTGCAAAGCTTAGAGTGATTTTGGATTGGAATTTTTTTTGATGTCGGATATGATGGCATTTACGAAGATGACTATTTTTGATGGAAGAAATTATGGGATTTGGAAGCCTAAGATGGAGGATGTGCTTTACCTCAATGATCTTCATGATTCAACTGATGGAGATCGGAAGAAGCCATTGGGTGTGGATGAGGGAAAGTGGAAGAAGATGGATAAGAAGGCTATTGTCTTGATTCGGCAGTACCTTGATGATTCGGTATTCCATCATGTGGCTAATTGTGAATCTGCGAAGGATTTGTGGGACAAGTTGGTATCTTTGTATGAGTCGAGGAGTGCTACAAGTAAGGCTTTTCTGGTTCGAAAGCTTGTTCAGCTGAAATTGGGAGAGGAGAAGTCTGTTGTAGAGGAGCTGAATGAGTTTCAAGATGTGATCAATCAATTGGCAAATCTGCAGGTCAATTTTGATGATGAGTTGCGGGCTCTTTTGCTATTGAGTTCGCTTTCAGAAAGTTGGGAGACTTTGGTTGTTCATTGAGTAACTCCAATGCTGGTGGAGACATCTTTTTGGAAACTATTCGAAGTAGCCTTTTGAATGAGGAACTAAGGAGAAAAGGGTCGGGTTTTAAATCATTCAAGGTGAGGCCGTGGTAGCAAAGAACTCAGGGAAAGATACAAGAAGAAATAAGAAAGGGGCTAATGGTAAAGATGCTTGTTATTATTGTGGTAAGGAAGGTCACATACGCAAGAATTGTTATGCTTATCAGAGGGATAAGAAGAAGGTTGCGGATGGTGATGGAAGTGATGAGGCACAGGCAGATATTGCTGCAAGTTACATTAGCGATACTTCTAGTGATGTCCTGTTTAGCGAAGTTAATCCTTGGAAAACGGATTTAGGAGCCAGTTTTCACATTTGTAACGATGTGGAGTGTTTCTCTTCTTATAAGAAGAACGTCGACGTGACTAGAACAACCAGTGGAGTAGAGCTACCAGTTTGTGGTATTGGATCTATCCGGTTTCGTATGCATGATGGCGTGGTGAGGGAAGTCTCTAGAGTTAGACATGTACCCGCTAGTTCGCATAATCTCATTTCTCTTGGTCAGTTGGATCGCCGTGGTTGCACTTATGATACTCGAGGTGGAGTTTTGAGAGTGAAGAAGGGTGGTCGTGTTGTGATGAGAGGTATCTTGGAGGAGGGAAACCTGTATAGATTAGTTGGTTTTGTGGTCGACAGTGAAAGGCGAGTGACAGTTGAAGAACCTAGTCCACAGCAAGGTGGAGAGGTTAATTTGGTCACTGCTGATGTGTTAGACAGAGATCTTCATGTTGATGATGCTCGAAGGATCCGGGGTGATCAAGGAAGGAGCTCAGATCAAGTGGTAGACGGGTGCGATGCAGAAAATCCACAAGGTGGAGATCCTTGTGGTATTACAAGCATTTTTAGACCATTAGTGTTGCGTGGTGCATCTCGAGGTAAGATGCATCTTTGGCAGGTGGTGGGTTGTGTTTGTAATGGTTTAATTGAGAGTAGGTGTCGTTGAAACAACTAGATGACTTGTGTGTTGGAAGATCGTTTGATGTGATGCGATTCCATATCAAGGTGGAGTGTTGTGATTTGCGACATGAAATCACATATGCTGATGGAGACGAGCTGCGGATGTGCTTGGCGATAGTGGAGATGGAGCAGGGGTAGAAAGAAGGCAAGGAGGAGCAGTTTTGTGCTATCTTTCAGCACAGACATCTGAGGGATCTTGGTCAGACGTCAGTGCCTACAGGGTTTTGAAACCCGAGAGTGTGGACAGAGGTCTGACCTATCTGGGTCAGATGTCTGACTTGTCAGGGTTTGGAACCCGAGACATGGACATACGTCTAACATATATTGGTCAGACGTCTGAGTGGGTTTTCTGTGGTTTTGACTTGGTCTTTCTGTAGTGACCCGTGACTTCCCCAGTAAGGAAAGCACGAATTGCTTTGAGGACAAGACGAATCAGAACACAAATAGAAGAACATTTCATTGTTTATTACAACAATTCCATCATAATACAAGAATATCACCGAGTATGAATCAATATTACACATTTGACAAATATCAAAGATTTAAATTACATTTAAATACATAGCAGCGGAAAAATAATACAAAACATAACTGAAAGAAATACACAGATATAGAGCTTTCCGAATATCATTTCAGCTATAAACCAGGATCATGTGAATATAAATCTGCAGAACCAAAACTACTAGCTGCCCGTGCGGAAAATAGGGGCACCCAGAGTTTAGGTTAAAACAATAAACTCTAGGTCAGTCATGTGACTGGTGTGAGAACTAAAATAGTTATTAATCTTTATTTTTAAAGTTAGGTGAGTCAAGGGACCACGCCATATAACACGGAACGGGTTTCCTCCCAAGAATACCAGTTCATAAAACAAACAGCGCAATGCTAAATAAAAAAAATGAAGCTATTATAAGACCCAGGTCCCATCACACAATGCAACGCAAGCCGGAGTATAGGGTTTTCCCTTATAATAGCCAAATAATGCTTGATACGTTTAAAAACAAATTATTTTGATATTACTACAACTGTATAGTGTCAAAACAATTTCAATCATAAGTATCAATCATAGACGGCATAACTACCATCTACTATGTCGCCATACTAGGTTCTACAAATAAAACCGAATTATCACGTTCTGGAAATTGGATTCCATCATGAGTCGAGGCAAGGGGCAAGCTCCTCTCCGTTTGAGACACTCTAGCAGATGTCTCAGGACCACACACAGCGATCCTTGGAACCTCCAAGGCCAGTCCTCTCTTACTTTTGAGGATTGGCAATTCCTGAACACACGTTTCCCGGTCCTTTCAGACCTATATCTGAGGCGCCTCGCATCCAACAACCACACAGGTAAAAATAATATAAATGTCAGGGCTGGTAGATCACTGACATCACCCATAGCTAGAAATAAATGTCGTGCACTCCTTGGGTCCTTATCCCGTTTTTGACTCATATCGAGGTGTGAGGCTCGTGAATTAACGCCATACACAAAGCTATGCCACATAGGCCGTGCTTTGATCATCAACCACAAGACTTTGCTTTTCAACAGAAGCCTTGATCATTTGCCACTTAGGCATGCCACACAGGCAATTCATGCCATGCAATTGATATCCATCAATATATAACCTCTGAACTCGCATGTCTCAGAGAAAAGCGTTAAGCAAGAGAATAAATTCTCCGCCGCCAAACAGATATATATTTAATAGAAATCAATCACAAAGAATAAAATCCAATGTCAGACACAAAGTCCATTTGCAAGTTCGTTCTGGGTCTGAACGAAACCGGAGGAACCTTATTCCTCGCATATCCGTCGATCTCCGAGTACGTCTGGACGATCACCAACTGATTCCCTCCTCTTGGGTGTACAGCCCAATCAAGATCATCAATAATCAGCCAAACGATGTGTAAACCTCCGGTCTTCAACCACCGTCTTCATCTTCGACTGATCGTCGAATCGGTTATTCAGAATGGGTATAAACCCGGCCTTTCCGAATAACCCGCACATATAATAAACAAGTGTTACAAAAACACAACATACACCTCATTCCAATTCAGAATAATCTTTTATTCAAATATTCACATTCTTAGGGAAAGGTTCCCATTAATTTTATCAAAGATAAATTCTTCTAAATTTATTCTTTAATCTTCCTTTGGATATCACTTCAAACCACATTAAGTTTTTCCAAACTAGTTGGGATTAGCGAACCACACCGAAGAAACTATTTATTTTATTTCCCAATCCCAACCTATTCATCCCATGGAGAAAAACTAGTAATACCCCATATCTAACACCACGGTGTTATCGGTAAATATTAATTACCATTTCACGTTCAAATCTAATCAAAGATTTAACTATCGCTTTGGAGCAAAACTGGTGATACTCCATTCTCGATCACTTTAATCTAATTAAACATTCATTAAAACTCCACTTAGTTTTAATCTTCGCAAAAATCAATATCCTGTCTTTAGCTGGGTTAAAGAAACAATGTCATCTAAAACACGGTTCACGATAAAACCAAAATCACATTCTGTTGTTAATCGGGTTAAAGAGCAGGTTTATTCAAAACACCACTCACGATAAACCCCAAAAGCCAATTTAAATTCAATTCCAATTAAATACTAATTAACTGGAAAATTTCACTAAATCTTAATTAAAAAATTTATTCTTTTCTAAACTGGGTCTAAGAATAGTGTTATTTAAGACACCATTCACAACGAACCCAAAACCCCATTTGATATTAAATATAAGGCTCTAAATAGAAAATATATCGGCTTATATTCAATATCAAATTCTGAAATCAACAAATATCGTATTGGAAATAACGATATAAATATATCTTTCAAATTTCCACAACCATATCTGTATAATCACGAAATCCAACATCGAAATATTCCGAAGATAATTTCGATTCAAATCCATTCCAATTCACGTATTGGAAATTCTGATTATTTTTAAAACCACTTCAAATCCAATTTATTTATTCGAAAATATTGGAATATATTTCTACTACATAACTAGTTCATTTCGATAAAAATATATTTTTATCCTTTCAAATGTGGAATTTTTCATCCTATTCTTTCCAATTCATATACTACGATTTTACACAAATTGTTAATATTTTTGATAATTTTATCAAGGCCCATTCAGTCGATTTCCAGTAACGGTCGTCGAACTGCACTTACAGCGACCTTTTCCAAATTTGATTTAGACATAATTCCAAATCCAACCATTAGATTTCAAATTTCTAATATTCATTGGAAAGTTTTTTCCATACGAACCCAATGGTTCCGGTTTCAGGAGAATCCGACGGTCGGATCTCCCGTAACGTCAATACGAAGACAATGGTCGAAATTCGCGAACTGCCGCGGCGCATTCTATTCAAGCCATTTAATATATATAATATATATATTATATATATTTTGTCGATTTCAATTCTAAACGTATTTTATAAATCGTTTTAATTTCGTTTTCAAAACAATTTCAACTTCATATTCAGTTTTTGATCAAAATTGAATATTCCCTATATTAATGTATAAATAATAATATTTTCAAAATATTATATTTTGAAATCACTTCTTTTTCTATATTCATTATAAAAATGAATATAATCGATATAAATATCGTTCGCGACAAAATGGCGCACATCTAATCAACACGGCTTTATATATTTCAATAACTTCGTTATTCTATTCAACAAATGAATATTTTCTTCAACACATGAATATATATTTGTTTCAACACATGAATATTCTCAACACATGAGTATCGTCAACACATGACTATTTATTCTATTCAACACATGAATCTTTATTTTATAATATTCTTTATTTCCAAATTGGAATGAGGTCCGATCAATTACTATATAATGTAAGTTACATGGATTCCATACAACACATGTATATAATAGCAACGATAAATAATCAACCATCATCCAGAGTGCACCACACAACTGCATAAGCATTAAATATAAATAATTAACGCTTACACAGTCTGTCAATCAAACGATCGACATACCACTAAACAATTGGGATTAGTGTACGTCAAATATCATCCCAACACCCGTGTGGGGTTTCAATCCACAAACACTGAATATTATTTGTGCAGTTGGGCGACGTGTAAAATTTACCGTCCCAATCAATATCCTTCAAATGAATGTACATAAACAAATCGTTCGATTTGTAAATGGATATTTATTTATTCACATTCACGTTAAATTTATATTTTTTACGATAAATAATTTATTTCAACACATGAATATATTTCCATATATTCCACATCACAATCGATTTTCACCACACAAAAAAATCAAACAAGTCGTCCATGGTCTGTGGACAACGGGTGTCGGGTGCTGCTAAGCACCGTCTGCATCCTAGTATATAATTTAACTAGAAAACAAGGATTAAAGTGAGAAGTTCTCACCGAGAGCTAAACCAAACACCACGACTCTTCTTATGTAGAAAATCTTTACCACTCACCTTTTGTCAGATCCGTCGTCTGTATACGCTACATATATAAAAATCACATTTTTATTATGCTATGATATAAATAAAAATCATATTTTTATTCTCTTACATTGATAAAAATCATATTTTATAACTTCGCTTTCAACATAAACATCAAATTTTTATTTCACTTTCATATATATAAAAATTGCCTCTTTATCATGCTAAAATCAAATCTTTTACCTAGTTGAAAATCACTTTTTTTATCTAGTTAAAAACCATATCTTTGCTAAGTTAAAAGTCATATTTTTGCTAAGTTAAAAATCTTATCTTTGCATGATGTTCATATAAGTAAAAATCGCTTCTTACATATAAAAGATCGCATTTTTATATTTCCACTACATATGTAAAAATCATATTTTTACTACACATCTTTCTATATAAAAATTATATTTTTATATAACGTTGCATACAATGTAAAAATCCAACCTTTCTTGTTTTAAAAATTGAATCTTTCTTTTTTTTAAATATCTAAACTTCTAAAGTTAAAAATTGAATCTTTTAGCTTAATAAAAATCATAACTTGAACAAATAAAAATTATAGCTTATTATCATTAAAAATCCTATCTTTTTATATTTAAAAATCTAATCTTTCTTTAATGAAAAATCATAGCTTTCTATTAATAAAATCCTAACTTCTAAATAAAATAAAAATAAAAAAAATCAGTTTTATAATTAAACAAAATCAGTTTTTATTTCTAATCAAAATCAGTTTTTATTTCTAATTAAAATCAGTTTTTATTTCTAATCAAAATTAGTTTATATTTCTAATCAAAATCAGTTTTTATTTCTACTCATAATCAATTTTTATTTCTAATTTAAATCAGTTTTTATTTCTAATTAAAAAGATGGAATAGAATGAAAAATAAAGAAAATAAAAAAACAAATAAAAAAAACTTACAGCGTTGGGGAGGGGCGGCTCGCGTTGACTGGAGAAAAGGGGAAGGAGGCTCGCGCGTCAGGTGGTGGCAGCGACAAGGGGGTTGGAGCCTGGTTTTCATCGATTTGAAAGGGTTTTGGGATCGGATTGGGTCGGAGGAGGAGGAGGAGTGGCTACAGCGAGGCTGCTAGGTGGCGATGGGGGTAGCAAGGGGTCCACGGCGGTGCAGAGGGGCTCAGGGAGGGCCGTGTATCGAGCTAGGGTTCGGGGAAAGGAGGATCGAGGCGTAGAAGAAAGGAGGCGGCGTCAGGCGATCGTGGCGAGGGGGGGAAGGCACCTCCTGCGCCGAACGACAGTGGGTGGCGGCGGAGCTTTAGAAGTCGTTGCGTTATTTTTTTTCCTATATCGATTTATGTTGGAATGAATGGGAAGGGTTGACTAAGGGGAGAGAGGGAGGTTTATATTATATTATTTAATATATTTATTTATTTTCTCTAAAAAGTTACTTTTTGATTCGAACACCAAATCGGACCTAACGACTGTCGTCCCTAGTGTAATACCCCCATTTCGAACACAATGTGATATGTTTCGTAACCCAATTCGATTGTTATGATCAGTTTTTCTCAAATTTAAAATATAAATCAGTATATATTCAATTTGAACGCACATTTTAAATTACCGGGGCCACATACGGACTCTAAAAATTCCCGAAATATATTTCTTGCTTCATATTAACGATACGGTCCTAACAAAACTAATTTCGTCAAATTATGAGATCGTTTGAAAAATGACCATTTTCCAGTCGATTAAAATCAACTGAAACTGGTCAAACGCGTTTTCCTTTGCCATGCTCACATATTGATTCAGAAAATAATGAATTTTGAAACCTAGCAGTAACTTGACATCACGGTTCCAAAAAAAGTGGATTCTCCGAAAACCGAAGTCATTTGCAAAATTTCCATTTTTAAGGGCCAGAATTCCATAACGACTATTCTGAATTTTCAACCGGGCATAACTTTTTATCCCCGCTATGAAATTTTGATTTTTCGGATTCGTTGGAAAGATATTCTCAAATAGATTCAAATATTTTTGGTTTCGCTAAAATCCGGTTTATTTTGAATCATGTGTAATCATTTGAAATTTGAAATCGAATTTTCGAACTACTGTGCCATTTTCAATTTCTTTTATATTTAAAATAAAATATTTATATTCTGACGTCGATTCAAATAAATATATTCATTCTAATTCTATTCAAAATAAATTTCTTGGCGTTATTATTTAAAATAATCCTTTTTAAATATTCAAAATTCATTAAATTCGCCAAAATAAAAATTTTAAATTGGCTCAGATTTCCAGGTTGTCACAATCTCCCCCACTTAAAACTTTTCGTCCCCGAAAAGGAACGAAGCTGAAAGTTGTTTAACTAATCAACTCAACTTTCATTATTTTCTTTATAGCTTAAGTTCTTCAACTTTTCAGTTCCTAAGAACTTTTCAAAAATTTGGCTAACACCCTAAATTTCCGAAAAAATTCTCCATTACCTCCCCTGCACCGGGAGCTTTGGGATAGTTCAAACATCCTCCCATGGCCCTCATCAATGCAAAAGAAAAAGGAAAAGCCAAGCGGCTAGCCAATCGGCTCATAAAATCATCCAAACCCAATAAATTTTTTAAACATGTACCTATTTTTCAGACAAACAATTTTATTCTCTTCTCTAGCCTCCTTGCTATGACCTGTTCATACATATATATGTACATGCATGCATTTTCAAACAATTTCCAATACAGTTCAATATTCGATTCAATTTGGCCTAAATGGTTAAAAATATCAAACCAATAATCAAACAATACAACCATCAATCAATTAGTGGATTATCGTTTCAAATTCATAACTTTGATATATATACAGAAAATCAGGTTTTTGGTGCCAATTCACAACAATAATCCTATCTAGTTTTGGTTCTCACACCAGTTTATGGAAATATATAAATATCACACCTTCGAAACTCGAACATAAATACTGATGATGTGGCCACATCATTAGAATCATCCCCGTGTGTCTAGAATGTGATTCTATATCTATCCAGTATATTAAAACTTCGAATATACGTTCAGGAGGCGTATATGCAAAATCTTTATATACTTGATTATCCAAATTCAATACAAATAAAATATTCAAATACGAATAATTGAATTTAATTTTCAAAACAAAATTTGTTTTCATCTTTATTTGAAAAATATACTCTTCACACTCGTTCTAGGACACTACTGATCCCATCTCTAACGAGTTATTCTCATTGGATATTACTAATCCAATCTCTGATGAATTCTTTCATTTGGTTCTAATGTGTCTTGTTATCGAGCTCTATAAACCAAAGCACTGATACCATTGTAGTGACCCGTGACTTCCCCGGTAAGGAAAGCACGAATTGCTTTGAGGACAAGACGAATCAGAACACAAACAGAAGAACATTTCATTGTTTATTACAACAATTCCATCAGAATACAAGAATATCACAGAGTATGAATCAATATTACACATTTGACGTATATCAGAGATTTAAATTATATTTAAATACATAGCAGCGGAAAAATAATACAAAACATAACTGAAAGAAATACACGGATACAGAGCTTTCCGAATATCACTTCAACTATAAACCAGGAAGGATTCTATGAGTATAAATCTGCAAAACCAAAACTACTAGCTGTCCGTGCGGAAAATAGGGGTACCCAGAGTTTAGGTTAAAACAATAAACTCAAGGTCAGTCATGTGACTGGTGTGAGAACTAAAACAGTTATTAATCTTTATTTTTAAAGTTAGGTGAATCAAGGGACCACGCCGTATAACACGAAACAGGTTTCCTCCCAAGAATACCAGTGCATAAAACAAACAGCGCAATGCTAAATAAAGAAAAATGAAGCTATTATAAGACCCAGGTCCCATCACACAATGCAACGCAAACCCGAGGATAGGGTTTTCCCTTATAATAGCCAAATAATGCTTGATACATTTAAAAACAGATTATTTTGATATTACTATAAGTGTATAGTGTCAAAACAATTTCAATCATAAGTATCAATCATAGACTACATAACTACCATCTACTATGTCGCCATACTAGGTTCTACAAATAAAACCGAATTATCATGTATTGGAAATTGGATTCCATCATGAGTCGAGGAAAGGGGCAAACTCCTCTCCGTTCGAGACACTCTATCAGATGTCTCAGGACCGCACACAGCGATCCTTGGAACCTCCAAGGCCGGTCCTCTCTTACTTTTGAGGATTGGCAATTCCTGAACACACGTTTCCCGGTCCTTTCAGACCTATATCCGAGGCGCCTCGCATCCAACAACCACACAGGTAAAAATAATATAAAGGTCAGGGCTGGTAGGTCACAGACATCACCCATAGCTAGAAAGAAATGTTGTGCACTCCTTGCGTCCTTATCCCGTTTTTGACTCATACCGAGGTGTGAGGCTCGCGAATTAACGCCATACACAAAGCTATGCCACATAGGCCGTGCTTTGATCATCAACCACAAGACTTTGCTTTTCAACAGAAGACTTGATCATTTGCCATTTAGGCATGCCACACAGGCAATTCATGTCACACAATTGACATCCATCAATATATAACCTCTGAGCTCACACGTCTCAGAGAAGGGCGTTTAGCAAGAGAATAAATTCTCCACCGCCAAACAGATACATATTTAGTAGAAATCAATCACACAGAATAAAATCCAATGTCAGACACACGGTCCATTTACAAGTTCGTTCTGGGTCTGAACGAAACCGGAGGAACCTTATTCCTCGCATATCCATCGATCTCCAAGTACGTCTGGACGATCACCAACTGATTCTCTCCTCTTGGATGTACATCCCAATCAAGATCATCAATAATCATCCAAACGATGTGAAGACCTCTGGTCTTCAACCATCGTCTTCATCTTCGACTGATCGTCGAATCGGCTATTCAGAATGGGTATAAACCCGGCCTTTCCGAATAACCCGCACATATAATAAACAAGTGTTACACGAACACAACATACACCTCATTCCAATTCAGAATAATCTTTTATTCAAATATTCACATTCTTAGGGAAAGGTTCCCATTAATTTTATCAAAGATAAATTCTTCTAAATTTATTCTTTAATCTTCCTTTGGATATCACTTCAAACCATGTTAAGGTTTTCCAAACTAGTCGGGATTAGCGAACCACACCGAAGAAATTATTTATTTTATTTCCCAATCCCAACTTATTCATCCCAAAGATTCATTAAAACTCCACTTAGTTTTAATCTTCCCAAAAATCAATATCCTGTCTTTAACTGGGTTAAAAAAACCAATGTCATCTAAAAAACGGTTCACGATAAACCCAAAATCACATTCCGTTGTTAATCGGGTTAAAGAGCAGGTGTTATTCAAAACACCGCTCACGATAAACCCCAAAAACCAATTTAAATTCAATTCCAATTAAATACTAATTAACTGGACAATTTCACTAAATCTTAATTAAAAGATTTATTCTTTTCTAAACTGGGTCCAAGAACAGTGTTATTTAAGACACCATTCACGACGAACCCAAAATCCCATTTGATATTAAATACAAGGCTCTGAATAGAAAATATATCGGCTTATATTCAATATCAAATTCTGAAACCAACAAATATCGTATTGGAAATAACGATATAAATATATCTTTCAAATTTCCACAACCATATCTGTATAATCACGAAATCCAACATCGAAATATTCCGAAGATAATTTCGATTCAAATCCATTCCAATTCACGTATTGGAAATTCTGATTATTTTTAAAACCACTTCAAATCCAATTTATTTATTCAAAAATATTGGATTATATTTCTAGTTCATAACTAGTTCATACCGATAAGAATATATTTTTATCCTTTAAAATGTGGAATTTTTCATCCTAGTTCTTTCCAATTCATAAACAATGATTTTATACAAATTATTAATATTTTTAATAATTTTATCAAGGCCCGTTCAGTCGATTTCCAATAACGGTCGTCGAACTGCACTTACAGCGACCTTTTCCAAATTTGATTTGGACATAATTCCAAATCCAACCATTAGATTTCAAATTTCTAATATTCATTGGAAAGCTCTTTCCGATACGAACCCAACAGTTCCGGTTTTAGGAGAATCCGACGGTCGAATCTCCTGTAACGTCAATTCGAAATCAATTGTCGAAATTCGCGAACTACCGCGGTGCGACGCATTATATTCATGTCATTTAATATATATTATATATATTTCGTCGATTTCAATTCTAAACGTATTTTATAAATAGTTTTAAATTCGTTTTCAAAACAATTTCAACTTCATATTCAATTTTTGATCTAAATTGAATATTCCCTATCATTAATGTATAAATGATAATATTTTCAAAATATTATATTTTGAAATCACTTCTTTTTCTATATTCATTATAAAAACGAATATAATCGATATAAATATCGTTCGCGTCAAAATGGCGCACATCTAATCAACACGACTTTAGATATTTCAATAACTTCGTTATTCCATTCAACAAATGAATATTTTCTTCAATACATGAATATATATTTCTTTCAACACATGAATATTCTCAACACATGAGTATCGTCAACACATGACTATTTATTCTATTCAACACATGAATCTTTATTTTATAATATTCTTTATTTTCCAAATTGGAATGAGGCCCGATCAATTACCATATAATGTTAATTACATGGATTCCATATAACACATGTATATAATAGCAACGATAAATAATCAACCATCATCCAGAGTGCACCACACAATTGCATAAGCATTAAATATAGATAATTAACGCTTACACAGTCTGTCAATCAAACGATCGACATACCACTAAACAATTGGGATTAGTGTACGTCAAATATCATCCCAACACCCATGTGGGGTTTCAATTCACAAACACTGAATATTATTTGTGCAGTTGGACGACGTGTAAAATTTATCGTCCTAATCAATATCCGTCAAATGAGTGTACATAAACAAATCGATTGATTTGTAAATGGATATTTATTTATTCACATTCATGTTAAATTTATATTTTTAACGATAAATAATTTATTTCAACACATGAATATATTTCATATTCAACACATGAATATATTTCCATCAATTCCACATCACAATCAATTTTCACCACACAACAAAATCAAACAAGTCGTCCATGGTCTGTGGACAACGGGTGTCGGGTGCTGCTAAGCACCGTCTGCATCCTAGTATATAATTTAACTAGAAAACAAGGATTAAAGCGAGAAGTTCTCACCGAGAGCTAAACCAAATACCACGACTCTTCTAATGTAGAAAGTCTTCGCCACTCGCCTTTTGTCAGATTCGTCGTCTGTATACGCTACATATATAAAAATCACATTTTTATTATGCTATGGTATAAATAAAAATCATATTTTTATTCTCTTACATTGATAAAAATCATATTTTTATATCTTCGCTTTCAACATAAACATCAAATTTTTATTTCACTTTCATATATATAAAAATCGCCTCTTTATCATGCTAAAATCAAATCTTTTACCTAGTTGAAAATCACTTTTTTTTATCTAGTTAAATACCATATCTTTGCTAAGTTAAAAGTCATATTTTTGCTAAGTTAAAAATCTTATCTTTTCATGATGTTCATATAAGTAAAAATCGCTTCTTACATATAAAAGATCGCATTTTTATATTTCCACTACATATGTAAAAATCAGATTTTTACTACACTTCTTTCTATATAAAAATTATATTTTTATATAACGTTGCATACATTGTAAAAATCCAACCTTTCTTGTTTTAAAAATTCAATCTTTCTTGTTTTAAAAATCTAAACTTCTAAAGTTAAAATCGAATCTTTTAGCTTAATAAAAATCATAACTTGAACAAATAAAAATCATAGCTTATTATCATTAAAAATCCTATCTTTTTATATTTAAAAATCTAATCTTTCTTTAATGAAAAATCATAGCTTTCTACTAATAAAATCCTAACTTCTAAATAAAATAAAAAATCAGTTTTATAATTAAACAAAGTCAGTTTTTATTTCTAATCAAAATCAGTTTTTATTTCTAATTAAAATCAGTTTTTATTTCTAATCAAAATCAGTTTATATTTCTAATCAAAATCAGTTTTTATTTTTAATCAAAATCAGTTTTTATTTCTAATTAAAATCAGTTTTTATTTCTAATTGAAAAGAGGGAATGGAAAGAAAAAGAAAGAAAATAAAAAAAACCTTACAACGTTGGGGAGGGGGGCGCTCGCATTGACTAGAGAAAAGTCGAAGGAGGCTCGCGCATCAGGTGGTGGCAGCGGCAAGGGGTTTGGAGCGTAGTTTTCTTTGATTTGAAGGGGTTTGGGGATCGGTTCGGGTCGGAGGAGGCGGGGGAGTGGTTACGGCGAGGCTGTTGGGTGGCGGGGGTCCACGGCGGCGCGGAGGGGCTCAGGAGGGGGGCGTGTCTCGAGCTAGGATTCGGGGAAAGGAGGATTGAGGCATAGAAGAAAGGAGGCGACGTCAGGTGATCGTGGCCGGGGGGGGGGGGGGAAGGCTCCTCCGGCGGCGAACGACGACGGGTGGCGGCGGGGCTTCAACTGTCGTCGCGTTATTTTTTCCTATATCGATTTCTGTTGGAATAAACGGGAAGGGTTGACTAAGGGGAGAGAGGGAGGTTTATATTATATTATTTATTTAATTTATTTATTTTCCCTAAAAAGTTACTTTTTGATTCGAACACCAAATCAGACCTAACGACTGTCGTCCCTAGCGTAATGCCCCCATTCCGAACACAATGGGATATGTTTCGTAACCCAATTCGACAGTTATGATCAGTTTTTCTCAAATTTAAAATATAAATCAGTATATATTCAATTTGAATGCACATTTTAAATTACCAGGGCCATGTACGAACTCTAAAAATTTCCAAAAAATATTTCTAGCATCTGATTGACATGAAAATATGTTTATTTTATGCTCTTATATCTTATCTTTTGTATATAAATAAGTATTACTTGGGTATTGTTTTGTTACTTTTACAGATATTCCAATCCAGCCCGCATGCAACCAGAAAAGTAGAGAAATGGAAATTAGATTGCTATTTATTTACATTTTGAAGAATTGTAGATGAAGATCTCACATCTAGTTGCTGTTGGACAAGAAAATGATTGATAAAAAGGCCATGCACATCTCAAATCAAGGGAGGCTTATCAAAGAACCAAGAGAAAAAGAAGAAAGGCCAAAAATTTAATAGATATAACTAAGGCCCATTTGAGATTCTCATTGTAAACTCTTTTGGTGAGTTCCCTAAGGCCCATCTATCATTGTATTAGGGTTAGGGTTAGGGTTTGGTTATCTCCTATATATACCCTTGTAATATCATTGTAGCCACCATCCATTATCCTATCCTATTTTCTCTTCTTTTCCATTGATAAAGTTTCTAGTTCTCTTTTATTTTTTTATGCATTTTTCTTTTTCTTAGCAATTGGTGTTGTCTTCACAATTAGTTTTGGTAGAACACCAATTGTATTTTACATTTTTTATTAGCGATTAGTCGTTTGATTAGTTTCAACGACAATCCTAACTTTACTTTTTGTTGTTCTTCTTTTCCTGCAATTTTAATTTCTGCATTTTATTTCTGTTTTGCATTTTAATTTCCAATTGATAATTGTGATTTGATCGTCGGTTCAATTAGATTTGTTCTGAATCGGATCGCAGTTTCAATTTCGCTTGCTTTCAAAACCAACCTCAAAGATTTGTCTAACTCGCCCAAGAGATTATTTAAATAATTTGATTTAATTTGCCTTCCTATGTTCGACCTGTATGCTACACACCTGTACGCTTGCAGTATTTATTTTAAAATTTGCGATTTTCTATTTCATAGAAAATTGTCAAACAAGTTTTTGGCGCCGTTGCCGGGGAAGTATAGAAAAAAAAATCTTGGTTGTTTAGATTTGGTATTATTCATTGATACTGAAATCATTTACACAAGAGAAAAAAAATAAGAAATTGCCAAATTTTCTCTGCTCTCTTTCCTTTTTTCACTGTATAGCTTTCCTTCTTTTACAAAACAAAAAAATCCTTTTCCATTTTTCTCTCTCTTGCCTGATTTCCTTCTATTTCTTCTCAATCAACTTCCTTTTCTCCACAAAATTCACGCAACACCTCCACCACAATCCGTTCACCACCATATTCTGCACAATTCCATCATCAATTACCCACTTCCACCAATACAGCCTTCCAATTCACTGAACATTGCCTCCATACGGTTCATACCCAGTCGTGAAAATCACCTTCAACCGAAACATCCACAAACCCAGTCACGTTCACCATCTCAACCAATACCCCCCACCGAGTACCACAAATCACCTGAACACCATTCTCCAACCGCACCTCAGACCCCAAAACAATTCCTCCATTTCCCTGTTCTTCACATCATGCACAAAACTCTCATCTGCAGATCCTCTCTCCAAAAAACATCTCACCACTACAAACCATACTCAAAGCAGCTCACCGATCATCCCTTTCAACCGCTGCTTCAACAAATCCCATCTAAACCTCACCTCCAGTTCAACAGCAATCCCCTCAAACAGAAAACCACGCCATCACCGTCCGATCTGCCCTCTGCTCCGACCATCACCACGCCAAACTCACAACTCTTGCTCGTTCAAGAAACAAATTCACCACCTTCTTCATCTTCATCCGCAAATACCCATTCAAGCAACCGTGAATCCACACAACCATCACCGATCCACTTCCACTGCTTCATCTCATCACTCAAAACCTTCACCATAGATCAAACTTCCTTTAACTATTTTCACCGATCTCTACAAACGAATCAAGAAATATCACCACTCCAACCTTAACAGCCTCATCACGCACCTCCTACCCAAAACCGCACATCAGATTCAATTCGAAATTCATAAAAACAGCTTCCACGCTGACCTAAATACCCAAATCCATAAAATAATCAGTTCGAAACACCAAGCTTCAATAACCCAATCGTGAAATCCAAGCCACACTTCAAACCCAAGTCAATTTGGGTTCATAGTAAAAATACCCGAACACCAGAGAAAAGGAAGGGAAAGACTTTGTTTCGTGATTTATTTTGGGAAATTGCCAGAATTTCGATCCGATTTTTTTTTGGAAAAAGTGATTTGTTTCTAAGACAAAGGCGGCTTGCGTTTGGGGTATTATATATTTGTGGTTTGGTGATTTGTTTCCTGAAAATATAAAAGGGTGTGAGGTCTTTCTTCTTGTTGTTCGGTTTGTTTATCTTGTTAGCCTTTATGTGTGAACTAGCTTCCCTGGTTCCCCTTGTTAGTGTACTTTAGTTTAAGTATGTGCGTGTGATATTTGTGGTTTGTTTGGCTTTAATTCGAGAAAATTGACTTGGCTCATTTTAATTGTTTGAGTGATTTAGAGTTGATTTCAAGCTAAGATTGTTAGGTTTCTTTAAGTTGGGTTTAAGTTTTTTTTTTCTTCATAGTCTAGCTCTTGTTTTAATTTAATTTTTTTTCCTTTTGCCATTTTATTTGCTTCAAAAAAAAAAAATCCAAAGATCAAAGTAAAAAAAAAGAATTCAAATCGAAGACCAAGGTGAAAACAGAAACAGTCAAGCAACAACTGGAAATTCAGAGACCAAGCAACAAAGCAGTGGATTTTTATTCTTTGAAGCTACTCAAATATTCTGGACGGAGAGCCATACCTACTGTAAAAAAAATTCTTAACTCTACAGGTTCTGCAGCTATTTTGAAAAATATAGAAATTGCCTACAGGGGCAGCGACGTGCTTGTACAATTTTTTATTTTCTGCTATTATTTTGTGACTGTTGTGTGGCCATAATTTCTGAATCTGTTTGTGAAAAACGAATTTCCATCATCACTCTCATTGTTTTCAACAATAAAAATAGACATTGCAAAATAATATAATTGAAAAGTGGTGCTTTGTGAAATTGATTGTCTCGTATAATTGGATCGCGGATATATAATAGTTCAATTTATTGAACTATTAGCAAAGAGGTTGCATACTACCCGTGAAACATTGGTCGTATCTCTTAGTATTTATACTATACGTGAACGGCCATAAGACCCTCTTCCCCCTTCTAATTGAGTCAGTTAACTAATAGAGCACAACTTAGTATTTTATACCATTTTGAACTGAGAATAATTTTTGTCTTTCCTTGATTTCATTCAAATGTCTGATTCAAAAAAATCTTTGAGAGAATTGTGGGATAATAACCGAAGTAGACGTCCTCTTGAAGAGTATGAGTATGAATTACAACACATGAAGCAAGATTTTCCAAAATTTGGTGGGCCCAATATCAATAATTTTCAAAATCTTCCAACTGATCAACATTTACAGAATCATAGTAATGATCGAAATTGCGATTTCAACTCAAATTTCAATAATTTCGATTATGGGCCACATCCACATGAAAATAGCTTTGAATCTCAATATGGCTTTGATCCACATCATTATGGGGTTGTAAACCAAAATTTTCAAAATTATAGCCCATATCAACATCTTGAAAATAACAAAATCACTCAATTTTTAATAGTTTTAGTTACGAACATAATTTTTATGATCAAAATGATTTCCAACATCATCGCCATTTTTATGAAAATTCAAACAACCACCACATTGGAAATAATATTGATTGTGGAATTGATGTGGACTATAATTTTGAGAATCAAGAAATCCAAAATGAGAGCTCTCAAATCAACGATTCTGAAGAATATCATCTTAACGTTCTTAGAGAGATGGTAGAAAAGCAAGATAGACAACTTGGTGAAAAAGATAGACAACTTGATGAACTTCTTTGTTTAATGACATCATTTAAAGAACAACTCGAGCAACAAAATTAATTTCAAACATGCAATGAATCAGAAAATAATTCAACTCTTACTGACAGTGAAAATTTTCAAATAATAACTTTCGAAATTGAGAATAACGATCTAGATGAAGTTATTCAAAATTCAACAAATGATTTGGACTTCGATTCTTTTCAGAAAAAATATTTAAGCTCTGATTTTGATCTTCCTCTTTCAGGCTGTGAGAAACTTAAAATTCTTGAAATTGAACAAAACGAAAATGTTGAATTTTTCAATTCAAATTTGGAGAAGGATTTTAATGAACATGAATTTTTTGGATTGTACGAGGATGAGTTGCCAAATGAGGAAGAAGTAGATTCACATCACGAGTTCGAAAATTTTAACTTTGAGAAAATTTCGAACGAACTTGAAATTGTCAGTGTCGAAAATACGTTGTCAGTTAATGATGAGAAATGTGATCATATAGTCTTGAACAACACTCAGATTTCAAATTTCACTGAATTTATATACGATCACAAATTTTTGAAAAAATACACTGATAAATTTGTTGAACACATGAACTATTTTTGGAGTGTTAGCTTTGTTGAAAAACTTCATGTTAGGACGACCCTAAACATTCATTTACTGGACTATAAATCGAGGTATAAAGATGAGATGGTTTTCAAAAACTCTTGCTTGTTAGAAAACATGCCTAGACATAGTGGGAATGGGACTCATAGGGCAAGAACCAAGTGTGGGGGAAAAAGATGGTGGTATTCTTTGCATCGCGTGCACCGTAAACACATATATCATTGTACATATGATCCATTCTTACATATAGTTAGATTGCATTTCATTCTACAAATAATTTTGCATCTCATTCACCTTTGGGTACGATCTTTCAAATTGAGGAAACGTTTACAGTGTGGACACTGTTTAGTTCTAGTGTGGGGGGGGGGGGGGGGAGTTTGCATTTCACTCATTTTCGTTTTTTCTTTATTTTTCCTTCTTTTAATTTTCAGCCATTTAAATAGGACCATCATGCATTTTAGACTGTAGTAACATGCCATTTTTTTTAAACATGACTCATTTTAGATTGATACAACAAAATAAGTTAAGGATTGTTAATCAGTTGATAGTATTTTTTCTCTCAGCTATGATCGAATATGAAATATAATGAAAAGATGAATTTTGAGGGATAATAGTGTAACCGGTACATAGGGAGATTCTTAGGTGATGGCCATGAAATCTATTCTATGTTGTAGTCTTTGTTTAAATAAGTGGAGAACTTAAAATACTTATATTTTCTTTTCGAATCTTTAAAACTAAGTTGTGTTAAGCTGAATTTGCATAACTCTCTTTTGTGCTTATATTTTCAATAATAATAATAGTAATCCAAGGGTATCCAACATTGCTTGTATATCAAGCGTTGGTGTGCAAACCCGCCAAGCTCTATCCGACATGTTGTTGACAAAGTCAACGTCGGAATATCTTGGTCTCATTTTATGAGATTGGACGCCCAAGGATTACAGACACGTTGTTAACAAAGTCAAAGTCGGCCTGCACAATCCGCCAAGCTCTTTACCCAATCTCCGTTAGTCCGCGAGGCAGTGCATGGGTGGTAAACCTTGGTCTTCTAATTTAGGTGTATATACTTAATCATAAATTTTAAAATTTTATAGAATAAAGAACAAGCGATGATGCCCAAACCCTTCTTGACCTTATTGATTTGACTAGACATACATGAGAAAATAATAATACCACTTTGCAAACTGTGCCAAGCAAACTAAGAATCTATTTCATGGCTGCACTATGTTATCGACCGAACCAACTGGCCAAACTGGAATTTAACATTTGAAAACTTGATTTATATTGAAAATTTGTGACAAGTTGAGGTATCTAAAATAAAATCAACTGATTAGAAATTGTTAACTTAATTTGTTGTACCACTTTCCTGAAACAAGTCATGTTTTCAATATTTGTTTTCAATTGCATAAGTCCTTTGCATTCATGTAGTTACATTAGAATCATAGCATACTGCATTTGGATTTTGTGGGTAGTATCCGCTGAAAACCCTCACGAGACACCACTCGTCCTACTAGGGATACTTAGAGGTTTAACGACTTGTTGCATACACTCAATGCAATCGTGTTTCCTACGAAAGTGTGACCTACCTAGTTGATATTTTTCATATTTTTTTTACTCGAGGACGAGTAAAAGATAAGTGTGGGGGTATTTGATTGACATGAAAATATGTTTTTTTTATGCTCTTATATCTTATCTTTTGTATATAAATAAGTATTACTTGGGTATTGTTTTGTTACTTTTACAGATATTTCAATCCAGCCCGCATGCAACCAGAAAAGTAGTGAAATGGAGATCAGATTGCTATTTATTTACATTTTGAAGAATTGTAGATGAAGATCTCACATCTAGTTGCTGTTGGACAAGAAAATGATTGATAAAAAGGCCATGCACATCTCAAATCAAGGGAGGCTTCTCAAAGAACCAAGAGAAAAAGAAGAAAGGCCAAAAATTTAATAGATATAACTATGGCCCATTTGAGATTCTCGTTGTAAACTCTTTTGGTGAATTCCCTAAGTCCCATTTATCATTGTATTAGGGTTAGGGTTAGGGTTTGGTTATCTCCTATATATACCCTTGTATTATCATTGTAGCCACCATCCATTATCCTATCCTATTTTCTCTTCTTCTCCATTAATAAAGTTTCTAGTTCTCTTTTATTTTTTCTGCAATTTTCTTTTTCTTAGCAATTGGTGTTGTCTTCACAATTAGTTTTGGTAGAACACCAATTGTATTTTACATTTTTTATTAGCGATTAGTCGTTTGATTAGTTTCAACGATAATCCTAACTTTACTTTTTGTTGTTCTTCTTTTCCTGCAATTTTAATTTCTGCATTTTATTTCTGTTTTGCATTTTAATTTCCAATTGATAATTGTGATTTGATCGTCGGTTCAATTAGATTTGTTCTGAATCGGATCGTAGTTTCAATTTCGCTTGCTTTCAAAACGAACCTCAAAGATTTGTCTAACTCGCTCAAGAGATTATTTAAATAATTTGAGTTAATTTGCCTTCCTGTGTTCGACCTGTATGCTACACACTTGTACGCTTGCAATATTTATTTTAAAATTTGCGATTTTCTATTTTATAGAAAATTGTCAAACAGCTTCGTATTGACGATACGGTCCTAACAAAACTAATTTCGTCAAATTTCGAGACCGTTTGAAAAATGACCATTTTCCAGTCGATTAAAATCAACTGAAACTGGTCAAACGCGTTTTCCTTTGCCATACTAACATATTGATTTAGAAAATTATGAATTTTGAAACCTAGCAATAACTTGACATCACGGATCCAACAAAAGTGGTTTCGCCGAAAACCGAGGTCGTTTGCAAAATTTCCATTTTAAGGGCCAGAATTCCATAGCGACTATTCTGAATTTTCAACTGGGCATAACTTTTTATCCCTGCTATGAAAGTATGATTTTTCGAATTCGTTGGAATGATATTCTCAAATATATTCAAATATTTTTGGTTTCGCTAAAATCCGTTTTATTTTGAATCCTGTATAATCATTTGAAATTTGAAATCGAATTTTCGAACTACCGCGCCATTTTCAATTCCTTTTATATTTAAAATAAAATATTTATATTCTAACGTCGATTCAAATATATATATTCGTTCTAATTCTATTCAAAATAAATTTCTCGTTGTTATTATTTAAAATAATCCTTTTTAAATATTCAAAATTCATTAAATTCGCCAAAATAAAAAATTTAAATTAGCTAAGATTTCCGGGTTGCCACACTTTCTTTGACTTATTTTGCAAGTAATGAAGGGGCAAATTGGGTATTTGCCTAGGACTTCTATTCTCCTATAAAAGCAACATCTAGGGTTGGATTAAAAGGATGGGATTGAGACCGAATTAATTAATTCAAGGGTTTGCTGTCGTTCTTTATTGTGCTCCTTCTCCCACAAAAGTGTCAGTCATCTAGATATTCTTTCCCTTTCTCAATAAGGTTATTGATTCTTGTAATTTGTTTATTGTTGGTTGTTGAACCAATGAGTGTAAACAAAATTTGTTCTGTGAATCAATAAAGAGGGTGGAATATCTTGTGTTTGTGCATGTGATTTCATATCTATGTTTGTTCCCATAGAAATCATCTTTAAGTAACTGGGTGAAGAAGACCCTGGCCGCTTCCGCAAAGGCGCAGTTACTACAACAATGCGTATGATATAGAACTGGTATGAACAGATGTCACATTTGATCTCGTCATTGATATAGAACTGATACGGGTAGATACTACACAATTTCATTTGGTATATACTTCGATGCTAGAATTAACTATTGTATTTCAATTTCTATTGAAATTATTTTACTTGAACTATGATTAATCCTGAGTCAAGTGTTTTATGTTTTTCATGGAAGGCTTGTGTCAGGTCCTAAATGTTCCAGGTTTAGAGATTTCAGCTTGCTATGAAGTGGGGAGGCGAAAAGACGCATACGCGCGCAAGACGACAAAGCCATAAAACTTTATTTTATAAATTCATGTACATATCTTATCTTTTGCTTCCGCTGTACAAATAAATTTGTAAAACTCTGATAATTTTGTGTATAATATTCCGTTTGTAAGATATATTGTCGTCTTCCGTTATGTGATTCTGTGTTTATTCTGTTTAAACCCTGTAAGCTAATAACTACCCGCCATTTTGAACGTTCTGAGTTGGTTTAATTACTGACTTGGAGCAGTCAAAAAGGCAGGTCGTTACAGAGGGTCACGCGCCCAGCCCAGCATACATATAGCTCCGCCCCTAATGCTAATGCAGCCTCGTATGCATGCCACAATTACGTAAAACCACACCCTCTCCATTTGGCACAAAATATTTGCATATCCACAATCAATTAATTTTGAAAAAAAATAGGAAAGAATGCCCATAATCTTCCTCAATTCAACGATGAATAAACTGTCTACCAAAAAATAAAATCATAATTCGAAAACCTATGTCAACGTTTGGTTTGTTTTGTGTTTTCAGTTTGAGTTTTAAACGTTTTGAATAATACTAAATTGTGTCTATTTTTTGGTCTAATAAGTTTGAAAAATGAAAATATAATGTACTATTTACTGCATTTATGCTGACAAAAATGGTAAAACTAATTTTTCATCCAAGTCCATGTTGTTCAAAATTTTCAAACTATACATAGGAAGTATTTTTAATTCTCTTACGTTATTCTAAATTCATATTCATCCATTTTCCTTTTTTAAGCCTAGTGGTTATTTTATTACAAACATATACACGTCTTCCCATTTTAAGATCGGTATAATATAGTTGATTATGTTCTAACCTAACCACTCTATTTTCATGGTATTTATGTGTCATTGGGTTGAACTCTGAGTATAATGGCAATGGCTCCTCCTCTTTATATGAGGACTAGTTGTTTTTTGTCTTTGTGTTTAGCAGCTTTAGTGCTGCCTAACTTCTGTACTTTTATTACATTAGCAGTTCTGGTGTTGTCGAACACCTGTTTACTAATGTTTTTTAAAACAATAATAGACAACCAACTTTAAATCTGAGTAGCCTTGCTAAAGAGATTGGTATAATATTACAAACATATACAAAAAAAATTCTTTCTAAAATTGGTAGGCCAAGTGATTTTTTATCATTGATTAAATTTATATTGGTCAAGAATTACATTATGATTAATAATTGGTGATGAATATTTTTTCATAAATTTGGAAGATAATTAAATTTCTTGTTAATATGTTTCAAAGTGTTCGTTAAATCGTTTATTTACGTTAATCAATTGATAAAAATATACAATATTTTGATTGATTTTTTTTTTGTATTTTATTGTCTTTTTGGGGTAGAAGCCAATCATTTTTCGAAAGTTTTTGTTTTAGAATAGAATTACCAACGTACGAAACATGGGTTAAACATCAAATTATTATGTTCCATAGTCGAAATAATAATTGGAATTGTAGCCTTCAACATCTTATTGTAAGTTAACATTTCTTTTATTTGTTTAATAAATACTTTGTTTATCATTTTAATAATATCACGTACTGTTTTTTGGTATTCACTGTAAGCTTCAATTGCATTAACATATATAGATCGATACCGTCACTTTTTCATTTTTAGGTATTTTATCAAACCCTAAAGCAATATTTGAAGTTAGTTCATATATTGTTTATCTTTTAACAAAATGTACTACATGCTAAATATTAAATTACAAATCTAAGAACATAAACAATTATCTAGGGAACTTTGTAATCATACTAATTTAAAAACTAATTAAGGATGCTAACTTCTATTTATTTGCTAATAACTATAAATTCGATGAACTAGTAAATTAGTATATAACTCGCTTTTATCTGCAACAATGATAATTCAATTTTTATTCAAGCATAAAGTATATTGAGTACAACAAAAAATACATTTGTAGCAATGCATAGCTCATTTATCCCAATAAATTTACTATGTCATCCATAATAAATTTAAGTTTAATACAGTGTAACCCTTTTTTTTAAATACACAATGTGTAATGCACGAGTTATACACTAGTTACTATGTATATTTAAAACATTTAGTGCAAATATCAAAAATGTCAAATATTTTTATATGGTAATTTGATTGATGATAGATTCTAATTGAGTATACATTCAAGTGTTGAAGTGAAGATGAAAAATACGTACCACAAATAATTTATATTAGTAATCGCTATATATGCTAGATTTTTTTTTTACTGTAAATGTTGAAGTGAAAGATTAATTATATTTACCATACACAACTTTGATTGATATTTGGTTGAAATTAGAGTATCCAATCTATTATATTATATGAAAGCACAACTTTTTCCTAAAGACTGTTCGGTTCCAGATCTTTCAAAAATTCACACAGCTGCCACGTGTACAATAATTTGATCCAACGGCAACCCTTACTCCTGTTTTCCCTTTCGTAACCTACGCCCTAGCCGTCATCTCCTTTTTTTCTCAACTGCATCGTAAAAGAAAATGGTGCGTTGCCCAGCCACCAAATATGTTCTCCATCCGTCTTCCCTTCACCATCGGCAAGCTGCGCTTTTGCCTTTCTTTCCACCTCTGCCTGATGCGCTCCGATTAACTCCAAATCTCTCCACTACGTATCGCATCTCCATGTTTTACTCCACCTATGAGCAACCGATGTCTTCGCTTCCATGATTTTTCTATCTTAATGAAAGGTATGATTTTGCTATCTTCTATTTTACCCACATTAGCTAACTTAATTTTGTTCCTCTTCGCTGTCCTGCACTTTCCTGGGTACCTTCTATGATTATTGAAGAAATCGCATTTCCATATTTTTCTCCAGCTACGAGCAACCATTGTCTTCGCTTCAATGATTTTCTATCTTCTACTGATGCCATACTGAAAGGTCTGATTTTGCTATCTTCTATTTACCCCACATTAGCTAACTTAATTATGTTCCTCTTCGCAGCCCGGCATTTTTTTAGGTACCCTCTATGATTAATGGAAAAAATAAGCAATAGGTCATCTTGGTAATGATTGGTGATGTCAAATCGTCTGATTACCATGACGATTCACAACCCAACGCCTAATATTTGGGTAAGCTTTTCAAATTCTCATTTACATGGTTTTCTTCCTTCAACGTTGATCATCTGTCCACTCAGTTTCTTTTTTTAGTTACTGTCTACTGCACTTTTTGTTTGTACTTGGATGGAATAAGGTCAACAAATATTTAGAATTTTGGTAACCACCAAGCTTCATAAACCTGAAAGATTCTTGCGGTGGCTTCACAATACCTGATCCTTTTACTGAATAAATAGGGGTTCGCGGATGTGTACAAATCTATGGTTGAATTGTGAAAATTTTCCTTCCGATCTAGGAATGTTCACTTTGATTGAAATTTCTACACTACACAAGTCATATTAAATGTTTAGGATTTTTAGTCTCCACAATATCAATGTTTGTATATTGATGATCATTGTGGTAATTGACTTGCAGTTTTTGAGATGGCTTGAACATGTTTTCTGTTTTTTGGCCATACAAAATATATTAATACTTTTAGAAGTGCGATGATAACTAAATCTAAAGCTTAAAGTCTTGGTTCCAATTTAAAACTTTTTTGAATTGTTGTTGGTGACAATTCCAATTTTGATGAATTTGAAGTATCAAGTCGCGAGATAATAATTTGACCATTGTATAGTTCATTCAATTCGAGATTAGAACTTCTTTATGTATGAACATTTTTAACCTCGATTTGAATTGAGTCTATACTATACTATAAAAAAATGAGTTGCTAATACTGTGCACTCTGGCATTCGCCCACTTCAGTTGCCCTTTCGTTTCTAAGATTCAGCGTGTAGTTTTCATTTTTTAATTTCTCTGTGGAATATCTTTGACTACATGCGCTTTTGGTCTGTAAGCCAATTGTATATATCCTATACAAGGTCCTTAGTTGTTTCATTGGCGATGCATCTGTATATGCCAAAAAAAGTTAAATCCTAGACTTTTAAAATAGTTGTATTTTACTCAGTATTCCTAATCGATCTCACTAAAAGTTGCCTTAAGTTTTACTACTAAGCACATAATAAGCTAAGTTAAATTTATGCTATAAGAAAAATCAACCTCTTGAATATATCTTAATATATGTGATTATTTTCATGCTGTCTCTGCTGCAACAAAGTTTATAACTTCAATTCTTCTACTTATAACTGTAGTTATGGAGTTTGACGAAAAACTAAATAGTTTAATCTTCGGCTAGGTATTCATTGTACAGAAAACCTACAGGGATGCGTGCATCTTTTTAGTTCCCTGTCAACGAAATTTACCTTCAACGACAGAGGTGAACTATAGCTTCTGATTTAATCTTGCTCGCCATTTATATCCAATGCACTAAATATTTGCTAAAATTGAAATGATTCTATATAGAGAAGTTATTCCATATAATTTTTTAGGAATTTATTTATTAATATAACTTCTGGTTTACGTGAAATGTATTCTTTAACTGCCTTTAAGAATTTGAATTATTACTATGGAAGTTCCTATTTTTATTGAATATCATCGACCATCTTTTCAAGAATTCATTCTTTTTACATGGTTTGCGTAATAGTTCGTTTGTATGGGTTCCTTAGTTTAGTTGATATAATGTTTCTATTAAATTTGTTATAATCGGTAAGGTCAGTGCATTTTTAAAGTAATTTAATTTATGCATTAGGTATTTTGAGGGCATGTTTTTTGTTAGATTCAACAAATTGAGAGCATGAATCAATTTAGAGGAAGGAAACACGCTGACTAATATTCTTCAGAGTAATGTTTTCATTGATATGACAATTTAATTAGATATTTTTTATTTTTCACTAATAAAGTTATATTTAGAGTAAGGTGAGGTGTCTAATTTGTAAACTAATATCCAGACTTTTGAACAATTTTAGATTTTAGGACCTTCAGTTTATATATATATATATGTGTGTGTGTGTGTGTGTGTGTGCACGCGCACACACGCACAACATTTTTTCATAGTTCCAGTTGTCATGACTTATTTTTGTTTGGTCTTTTCAATGTTATGATTTTATGAATGATCTCGCGTTTAATGTCCGTGTAAGATGTAAATCGTAGTGCAAAATGTCTTATACTTTACATGATATGGAGGAGGTTACGTTGTCAAGATTTGAATTTGTGTCATTGTTGCTTCTTTTCTGTTAAAACCTTATCCACTAGGCTACCTTTTAGGATTAAGAATACTTATTTTAACATACGTTTCCATAGGAAAATTTTAGGTAGTAATTTCATTTAATGCACAAGCTATATAAGATATTGACATGAAATCATTTATTAATTACACATGCATTATAACCAGCAGGTGAAGGCATATACTATGCAAGTTTTCATTGGCTAATATCCTTTAGAGAAATATTTCGATTGATACTGCAGTTTGATTATAGTTTACGTTTTTCTTTTAAATATTAAAGTTGTATTCAAAACATGATGAACATGATAAGATGTCTAATTTGTTAACTGATATCAAGACTTCTTTGACATAATTGATTCTAGTACCTTCGGTTATTAAAAAAAACAATACTTGCACTAAACTTTGCCATAGTTCCAGTTATTATGACTTATTTTTGTTTAAATATTTTCAATGTTATAGATAACGAGTTCTTTGTCCGTGTAAGATATAAAAGTGGTGCAAAAAGGGTTTATACTTTATGTAATTTAACGGAATTTCATTGCCAAGATTTGGATTTGTGTCGTAGTGGTTTCTTTTTTTGATAAAAACCTCATCCACTATACAAAACCTTTCAGGGTTAAGAATATTTATTTTATCATATTGTTCTGTTGGAAAACTTAAGGTACTCATTTCATCATATGCACAAGCTGTATCATATGGTTTTTGACGACACTGTTTTTATCTTTAGAAAATCTATCTTCGGTTAAATTATCAATGCACATACTTTACCTCTAGAACAATTGGATTTGATAATTGTTTAAGGATCTATAAAACAATTGAATTTGACATATTCGAAGAGATATCTAGAAATTATTTACTATATTTGCACATGCTTTCTCTTTTCATTGTTTGACAGAAATGTTTATTTACTTTAAAGTTAAACCTCTCAAGTTTGGATTCCTGCTTTAATAGAAAAGTGGAATAATAGACATTATATACATCTAATCCTATGCATTTAAATTTCAATTGTATGAACTAGAAGAATCCATAATAATAATCTATCATTGAGGCATTAGTTATAGCATGATGAACGTAACATCTAAGTTTGAACTATTAGATTCGAAATTATGGATGTATTCTTCGATTGAACAAACCTTTGTACTTGAGGCCATCCGTATGTGATTCAACCATATCCAATAACTTTATATTATATATTATTTCAAGCATACTAAATTATTAATAGTAAATCTTATGCAGAGCATGGATTTATATACATAATATGAGTTTTTTAGCCAATAATTTCACAGTTGGCTACTGAATGCTTACATAATTTTCCCTTTTATGCAAACAAAGGTACAAAGCTTACAGTTGTCTGTGACATAATGCTCCAATGATTTACTACACATACCCATATTCCGTGTATTACTGCGTTTTATCAATTGAATATATATACAAGTGAAGTTGGGGTAACTTAGTTTCGTGAATTTGTGAAGTTTTCTGTATTCAGCATGATATGTGTGAGTTGTATATTGTGGAACAAGTTTTATTACCATGTGCTCATTTTTTTTGTTATCCTTGCCACTAAATACACGTGAGATCACTGGCCATTTTAAGACGGTAAACCATGTTTATTACTAACACTTTTATTCTTAAATGAGATATAAAAATTACAATGTCATGCAGTTTTAGTTACTTTAGATATTACCTTCATTTTATTTTGGAATTTCTCATAAATTTATTAATATATTATTTGCTACATTTAATCGTCAGTTATGTATTTATTTGCTTCATAGTTATCCTGCTGCGTTCTAAGCCATTCTATTTTATGAAAAAAACCACGATTTGTTGAGCATTTGAAGTTTATAGTAGACCATCCATGATAGATTTGATTTTAACAAAAAATTCCCGATAAAAACAAATTTCTTTAGACAAAGCATTAAATTACACTTAAATTTAGTGAGTTTGAGAAGATATTATAAATCCATGAGTTATTAATCAGCAAAATCTATTGTTTATAGACTGACTTGATAAAAGTTGGTGTATTGACTTATGAATTTTTAATAGGTGGATATACTAACCAAATAAGTTAATGTAAATTAAAGTATCATTCATAGTTTCAGTATTCATTTATTCTTATTTGTAAAAATTTGAAGAAATAATGCTTAAGAGATAATATGAAATTCAATTTTCTCTATGCACTTCCACCAATCTACATTTTTGTATTATGAATTGATTATGCTTTTGTTTATAGAAATGCACTACTGAAAAGTATTTTGATTGTCACGTTTCCTTCTATGTACTAAAATTTACATTTCATTTTAAGGCATCTCAGCTATATCCATTTTTCTTACTTAATTTCAAGTTTTTTTCACATTGGACTTCATATGAAAGACTCATTCTAGATTTCTTGATTCAACCGTTGTGTCATGACATGCGATATTTTCTCAAAATTATTTAGTTTTTAGGGAAATACATTTGTGACTCTCCTATTATTGCCATAATTCCCTTTCTTCACAGTTAAAGTTTCTTTGCTGACCAAAGTTAGTTTTAAGCACTTAATTTCGAAAAGGGAATTTTAACTATTTCTATGTTTACATACCGTGAGATAAATATTTTTCTGCTTCTTGCTTAATTCAATAAAGTTTCCGAATTATGCTTACTTTAGTGTCTACGCACGTCGATGATCTACTATTTTCTTACCTTATGAAACCTTGCAGCTGCAACACTCTTAAATATTTTGCAAATCTGCAAATTACTTGGTGTTCCTACAGGCAATTACCACCTACATCGGTTGCCCATGTTTTTCACTAATGAAAGCTTCAATAAAATGACGACTGGAGATGATAATCTTCAACTGAAAACAATTTTGACGCGTGTTTCCCATCATGTACCCATAGTAAGCACAGTAAGCACCTCATTATCTATTCTAAGCTTCGATTTTGATGGTTGGTTGTACCCACAGTAAGCACCTCATTATCTAGCAATTCTATTATAATGGTACAACCTATCCATGCCTCCTAGCCTAGGAAACATGTTTAAGTACAGATGCACACAAATGCACATACTGCTCGCCTCTGATTTTGCGTTAAATTTACAAGTATTAAGTAATATAGTTAACAAATGATTACCAACGTTTGTCACTCATTTTAAAACTAGCAGTCGGTCAACTATAGTATATAGTTGATTTTCAGTTTTGTCAACGTGATTATGCATTCTGAAGCATATAAATAAAACACCGAACACGTGGTAACAAATTGGTACGAAATAAGACTATTAAATGCAATATTTTTTTTCTGGTACTTAAATGAGAAAACCTAAATAAAGATTAGCTACAGTGCAATTACTAATTATGTTAATTTTATTACATGTATTAAAATATTTTATTAATACATGCATGTTATTTTTGTTTGATTTTCCCAATTAATAATTACTAAAATGAACCTTCTGAATGTATGTGCTTTGTTTTTCTTTTAGGGATATCTTAATAACTAATTAACCAATTGATTTTCTACTGATATGTAATCAATTTTCTATATGACTGCAGTATTCTAAAGCGGATCAATGTATGGTTTCGAGGACCAAGGCACGAAATTTTTCTCTATCGCTGTTGTCTCATAATTTTTACTGTTACTTTTAGCCTGTTTCAGCTTTCATGTTGTAAGGTAATTTTGTTTATCTGTATAATAACTAAAATCAACTGTTATTTTTCAAGTATATATTATAACGACATCTACGTATTTTAATTACTATCTGCATATAATTAACAATTTGTTGACCTTTTTTAACATCAATGGTATGCCTACTCCACTTTTGGATAGATTCTTTATTTTTCCTATTTTCTTCTTTATGACCTCATGTAATCAATAATAATGAAGTAAAAAAGACATAATAACAATGAAGAAAGCAAATTTTCTATATAAAAACCAGCGGATGCGATGTTTTCCTTTGCAAATATATGTGTTCCAACTATTGCATTGCAGATGCTTAGGAATTAGCATTTGATCAATGAAAATGAAGACATAAATACAACAACAACAAAGCCATATATCCCAAACAAGTTGGGGTTGGCTAGATATGGAACCCAAAATTAAAATGAAATAAAATTAATAATGATGATAATACATATATATATATATAAAAAGGGTTTAAAATAACCAATCAAATAAAAAATCGTCCGATAAAGGTTTTTTTTAAATAATAATAATAATAAGTAAAAATGTTCAATAAAAGTGAAATAAAATCTAAAATAGTAAATAAAAAGTAAAAAGGTTAAGTAAACGTGAAATAAAGTATAAATAAATAAATAAAAAACCTATGGTTCTGGTACATGGATTGCCAATTTCCATGCACTCCTATCAACTACCAGCTCTTCCGATAAATATAATTATAAAAAAGAATTAGCAAATTTAATCAAGGTTACAACTAATTAGGACCACTAATTAAATAATCATTCATTGCTAGCGAATTGGCTGTGCGTTTACATTATAAAAAACAATATACACAATGTTAGTCCGTAAGGTAGCTTATATTTCCTTTTAGTAAAGATATATGTACAAATAAATTTATATAAACAACCAAATTTCATGGGTAAGTTATTGGGGGTAATAATGCCTCTGTATGCTCTTCTAAGTTAAAATTTGAATTAATTAGCAGGGGAAGAAGGTTCATATTAGGTAATTTATACCTATGATGGTGATAAATTAAAATTCATATCTTCAAATCGAAATCTTTTCTTTATTTGGTTTGAGCGTTACATTTGAAGCACATCCTTAAATGTAATGTGTGAATAATTGGAAAAAATTGAATTTTATGCCCTTTGTAGATTCATAATTAGAAATCGTTTCTATTTTAACTCCTAAATACTGTTTACTCAGCACTCTATCTATGATTCAACTATCAAAAATTAGTACATTCAGTTACCATCTTTAGCAGCTAATTCAAAAATTGGGTGTTACCTTAATCCACTCTCATTATTAAAGTAAATGGTAAAACTATTATTTCAGAATATCTTTTAACTAAACTAAAGCAAATTAAAGTTGGTTGTCTAATTTTTAATTATGAACACATACTTTAGCATGTCTTCATGACTAAGTTTTATTCTATAGTGACCTGTCCATATCCATTATGCTCTTTCTTATTGCACAATTGTTATCATGAATTTTTATTTTGAATACATCTTTGGCCTATATCATTTTTGGAACTTTTTGGGTCTCCTTGAGTAAAATACAGGCAATGTAAGCATTCCCATATTCACTTCAAAAGTTAATTCATGTAAAGCAAGGTCCTTTTTAACTGGGTTATTTTTAAATGTGTTCACTTTGCGTGAAATAAGTTGAATTATATTTTAAGTAACCACGTTTATTAGAGCTACTATGTTCAAGTCAATACAAGAGAAAGTTGTTGAGACATGCTAATTTAAATTCCCAAACACATTTCCTTGGACTATGTTTCTTTACTCAAATCTGAGGAACTCAACCCACATAAGGAGAATATATAGCATACAATTAGGAAATTAGAGTCTAAATTCTAGATGGCCTGTCGATTTATTTTTGGGTATGCATTCGTTATCAATATGGACTCATAATAATGTTGTGATTAACCAAAATTTGTGTGCTTTTTTTACCTTCATACAAATTTTTCCCCCCAATCGTTTCAGCATATATCCTTCAAAACTAAATTTGAAAACTACTGTGTCAATGAAGAATGAACTCTTTTTCCTCACTATCTCTTTTCCCAAACTAAAATAAGTCAACATAGATTTTTTTTAATGGGTTATGATATTGGGAATATTAACAAAATGAGTGATAAATGGATACTGAGGAGTGAAACCTGCTATATTTTCAAATTGCTTACGGGTGTATGGTGAAATCAATACACAACACAATATTGGTGAACCTTTTTCATACCACAAATTCATCACTTAATATTTCATGCAATTCAGACCTATAGATCGTATTGCTTGCAAATCAAAATTCTTTATTTCTATATACAAGTATCCCACACACATGCTTTTTATGGACACAACTATTTGTGCCATGATTGCTTTAAATAACAATTTGCATCTTGCTGACAAGAATCACAGTATGTGTTCACATGCATGTATCTGTGTTTGTGTGTATATGCATGTGCCACCATATTTGTAAATAAGCACTAACATAGGCATGATCAGAAAATTGTATAAACACTTTGGATGGAAACAAGCAGATCCGCATCTATTAATGAATCAATGCTAACAAAATGTAAAGTGCAAACAAAACTAAAAAGTTATATCATAAATTAAAGTGTAAAATGTGTTCTTTCCAATGGCCGTAATGATTTTTTTGCATGAATGGTGATGCGATGATGAGCAAACAGAAGAGTACATAAACAATAATTATTAATTACCTCAAAACTCCATAGAAATTTATTAAAATAGGGAAACAAAATAAAGTCAGTTCAATGCGTTCATGGTATTTTGGTGGATGCACAATCATTATAAGTTTCAAGATGAGGTGATAACTATCTTTTTGCCATATGCATCAAAATATTTGTGCCAATGAGAATTCTAGAGATTTTAGCTCCATTATATGTTGCCCCTCCTTTCGAGTTGGGCATATTCGATTACCTATTGAGCTCCTACTTTGGTGCGGTATTTGTACCATTTGTTGAGTTATTAGTTTTATGAGTGAACTTGGGAAACTAATTTTAGTAACTAGAAAACCTAGGATTTTTTTTTTAAATTATGTACAACATCAATTGAGATTTTGCAAGATTAGTGAACAAATCCATGTACGTGAATAAATTATGGAATAGCACTGCAATTGAAAGGCAAGTGCCCTGCTCATAGTATAGTGACTACTACCATTAATATAATAACAATATGGGATCATCATTACACAAATCTTTTACATTTGAATATGCCCCCTAACTATAGATTTATGATATTGATGAAATCTATTATGCATTAGCTTGCGTTCATTTTTGTTGTTTGTACAAATTGGATGACTCTGCATTGAACTTGAAAACATAAAAATTTCAAATAAATTTTTTTATCATGTTGATCTATTTTCATCAGAATTTTGAACGGTAGTTATTCTTATTTACAATCATTTTGTAGCACTGATAGACAAATATGTATGTTCTGCTTGCACATTAAAGTTTGCAGTAATCAATTGAAGTTGGGAGATGAGGATGGTTCTCCCAGTGCTTGATATATAAAACATTCTCAATTTACCAGGATATAATTTACATCACTGTACATAATTGTAATCTTCTCCCCAATTATGTCAGGTTAACTTTTTTTCTAGGAAAACCTGTAAATGGGATATTTAATACATTATCAGAACCTATTACCGAATGTTCAAATTTGCAAACTATCAAAGTATCTAATAGCTCATAAAGAGGTAAACAGGCATATCAGAAACCATTATTTCTATAGGTTTCTTTTTATTTATGTCTCTCATTTATACATTTAAATGTGAAAGACAAGTTATTTGTCTTTTGTTATTAGTTCTGTTCATGTGGTTCACCTTAATATAAGGAAACATTGTAAATAAGTATATTTTCATTGTACTTTAAACCTTAACCATTTCTGCCTATTACTTCAAACCACTGTTTCCAACATGTTTTCTCTTAAAGAGTTGCGAATTTTTTGAAATTGTAAAAGATTAATCTTGGTAAAATGATATAATACAATAATTTTCCATAGCACATGGAATGCATATTAGTTAGCCTAATGAAAAATTGTATATTACAAAATTGTGGTAAAGAAATGTTATTAAAGTCAAAAATATCCATTGAAGATTGGTACTATAGGTGCTACACTCTGCGATTATACTAACGACATTCTTGGTTGTGGCATTGTTTAAATGACCTAGCAACTGTTTTGATGCTATGTTGTGCCCAATATATAAAAATTAACTATATCGACTGTTTCTCTGCTATGTTGCGCTCCTATCAAATTAAGTAATCTCTACCCATTAACCTTAGCGTAAATAGTCTAATGTGTTGCATATCTTCAAGGAACAAGAAGAATTAGAAGTGCCAGTGATCTTCTGTTCAGAAAACTAAATTCAATGTGTTTGCTTCAATGGCTCCCTACGCCAAATTAGGAAGATTGTATTGCTGCTTGGGATATCATGCGCTCCATGCTAAACCAAATGCATTTTTTCTCATTTTGTTATTTATTATTTACAATGAATGCAATACAGATGTTTTGTAAAAACAAGAATTTACATTGTATTTATGCATTGTTGTTATTGTCGTTTTGATGTGTGATTGTGTACTATGGTTTGTTGAAGTATTATTATTTGTTTTGCATATGTATTTCTTAACAAGTTTACAAAGGAAATGAGAAAATTTTAGCAGGTCTTTGAATGAAGAAGTATTTTAGTCAGGCTATTTTATTATAGAGAACTACTCAGGCATTCTGTTATTGATTATCCATTCACTTGCGCATTTTTATTTATTAATGTCTGCTTACTTTTATATGTTGGGCTTGCAATGCTGGATTATTCTCCAAAAGTATATCCACAAACCGTTTAACATATTTAATTACATTATATTATGTCTGCATCTTATGTTGTCTACGGTTTGAAATGCAAAACTAATACCGTTGATTTATATGGACTAAGGTTACGAAGTCCAGGTTTATTCGGGACATTGTAATCTATAAATATAACCAGATCTATTTAAACATGAAGCCTGAATTAAATCTAAGAGCATGATGCCTAATTTGATTTTTGTTTTTCCCTATGCATAAAACTCCATCATAAGCACTCCAGCAATAGTTTGAGAAACGATTAAAAATACAAACATTGTGCAAATTTTGAGTTATTACCAATTTACCATCTTTGCCATTGTGATGTGTGGCTATTCAGGATTATAATAAATAAGACTTTCTTTGGAATATATGACGATTGAGTTTCTTGAAGTGCATATCATTTTTTGCCAACTTCAAATGTTTATATAACTATTTTCATCTACGAACCGTGTGCGAAGCACGGGTTCGCACTAGTTAGATATAAAAAAAGATGGAAATCTTTTCCCTAACATTATATATTGGTAATTTTACTACAAATACGAAGAATGCCAAATATTTATCATGCTAATTTTGGCTAACATTATATTCTAATTATAATATACAATTCGATGTTGAAGTGAGGATGACAAATATTTGCCATAACAATTTTTGTTAGCAATCAATGCATATGTTTGATTTTTTTTTAATATAAATAGCTAGAGCTAATATTCGACGTTTACATTTTTTTTTCTACGGTAGATAGAAATTATATTATATAACTAGATGATGAAACAAGGACGGAGAATACTTGGCATAAATAAATTTATGTTAGTGCTTTCACTGCAAATACCGATGAAGCCAAATATTTGTCAAGCATGATTTTGATTGATGGTAAACAACTAGTTGATGAAGTAAAGATGTCAAATGTTTTTTTTTGGTGATTTCTGCATATATTTGAATGTTTTACTTTGGATACCAAGAATGACAAATATTCATCATGCATAGTTTTGATTGATGGTAGGTTGAAATTATAGCATATAATTAAGTGATGAAAGATATTTGTCATATAGTGTTTTGATTGGTGATATATTCTAAGTATGTATGCAATTAGATAATGAAGTAAGGATGAAAACATTTGTCTAAAATAATTTATTTTAGAAATCACTAGATATTTTAGAAAACATTTATGGGAAATATGGGAGATGTCAAATATTTACTATACATAGTTTTAATTATTGGTATGTTGAAATTATAGTACACATTTACATAAAAATTAGAAAATATCATATATTTATCATAAATTTTGTAAAAAAAATATCGGCATAACAAATAATAGTTCGATAAATATTTTTCATGTCATTATTTGTAATACTAATATACGCTAATCATATATACATGACACCTAATTAATAATATTAAAACCTTTACAAGTATTCCAAAGAAGATGTAGGGTGTGTTGTGGAATTCGAATCCAAACACAAAACCTCAATCCAAAACCACAATCTTATTAGAAGATAGGATAGTCGATAAGCTTGCAAAAACAACTGTTCACGCTATCTCAATCACCATAACAGTAAATAAATAACCCAAACACATCTATCTCAATCACAAGCAATCAAAATAAACATAGCAATGAAAACAAAGCACACACCAGATTTATAATGATTCCACAAATGATTTTTTAGTGTACATCCACTTTAGATAGAAAATTTTATTATCACGATGAGAAGAGTACAAAATATTGATACGATGATCACAAATAATCACTTCAGAATTGGGATTGTGGAGAATAGAATTGAAGAAATAAAACTAGGTTATAAACCATGATTTTTCCTTGAGATAAACCTATGGTCAAGTTAGAAACCTATCTTCTTTGAATCTAAAAATAGCTTATATAGGAAGGATTTTCATCATAGTAGATTACCCTTTTGCGACCTCAAACTATAAAAAATCCTCTCCAGTAAAATAGGGCGAAATAGTCGACTTTTCATGTAGCAAACGTCTGGATTAAATTCTAGACATATGGCATAGGTTTCAGGTCATGTTCCATAGGAAACTAGACCGTTTGGTTTTTGAATAAAATGTCTAGTTCAAGTCTAAGGAAACTACTATCCCGAGATCCACACTTGTAGACTTAGAAATCCAGATGTATGGATTCTGATCTAGACATCTAAATGTGCTCTCTTTTGCCTCTCCCAACTAGCTCCCAGCTCCTTCTGGCCTCATGACGCAGTAATTCGAGCTCCTAAGCTTCGATTTGCATGTCTTTTTCATCGGTAGCAAGCCATTCTCGATCACTTTAATCTACTATATAGCGTTGCCATAAAATTTAATACTCCATCTCGATAACATAATCATCTCCAAACTCCAAACTCCAATGCAGCAAGCGTCTCCAACTCTGCCCGCAACTAATCAACATGGATAGTTCTCCATAAAGCTCCAACAAACCACCATCCATTGCATTCCATCAACAAGCTCTGGCAAAGCCATCGTCCGCTAACAAAGTTTTGAAAGTATCCAAACCAAAATTAGTCTCACCAAAAGAAAAAGTACTCAGGAGTGTGAGCACGTACATACAAAGAAGATAGTATCCCAATCTCTCATTGATGCTTCTCGTCATCATATTAACCTCTCTCTAATTGTGCCTTCTTGTTGCACCTAGCAATTTAATGATAGAATTAAGCTCGAGCAATGTTCGAACTTTCCAACCATCAATGCTTTAATGAACATATCTGCCGCGTTATCCATCGTGTGCACCTTTCGAAGGTATACGAGCTTACTTTCATCCATGGCTATGGAAAAATGAATCTCTCACCTTAATATGCTTAGTACACGAGCTGAATGCAAAATTTTCCGCCAAATGAAAGCATTTTGGCTATCACATTGAACATCAATACTATCATGCTTGAATCCCAAGTCACACAGTAATCGCCTTAAATAAAGTGCTTCTTTTGCGACCTCCACTGTGGCTATCAACTCCGCTACTGCAGTAAATAAAGAAATTATGGTTCGCAATATTGATCTTCAGCTAATATTTGTGTCATCAAGTGTGAAGACATATCCGTAAGTTGATTTCCTACAATCCCTATCACCAGCCCAGTCCAGTTCACAATAATCACCCATCTTGTAACTCATTCCTTCATTACCAAAGAAAACAAGGCCATGAGAAGATGTACCCTTAAGGTATCTCAAAATAGTCATTGACTTCCTAATGAGATTTTCCTGGATTAGCTATATATCGACTAACCATTCCGATGGCATCTACAATATCGGCCTTTGTACACACCATGCCATACATCAAACTAAATTGCACATGGCATATTTTCCATATAAGCCTTATCTTTCTCCAAGATAGGTGATCCTTTAGTTGAAAGCTTCATACGCAAAGTTAAAAGTATTAAATGCATTTGCATTCTTTATGCTAAACCGATAATGAACTTTCTCAATATACTCCTTTTGACTCAATTCAACTCTAAAATCTTCTAATTGCTATCAATCTCCATGCCCAAGATTTTCTTGTTTATCTTAGATCTTTCATTTCAAATTCCAATTTAAACAACATCTTTAACTTGTTGATTTCCTTTTTGTTTTTAGAAGCAACGAGCATGTCGTCCACATACAAGAGAAAATACACCAAACAATCATTTTCCAACTTCTTAAAATAAAAATAAGCATCGTTAATGCTTATATCAAAAATTTTCTCAAACATAAGATGATCAAATATCTTACACTATTGCCTAGGTGATTGCTTTAGACCATACACTGATTTTTTAGCTTGCAAACAAAATTTAACTAACCATCTATGACAAACCTTTCTAGTAGTTTTATGTAGAAGTCTTCATCCAAGTCATCATGCAAGAAGGAAGTTTTCATATCAATTTGCTCCAACCCCAAGTCATGTATGACAAACATAGCTAGTAAAATTCGGATCGAAGTACTTCGTATAACCAATGGAAAAATCTCATCATACTTTTTTCCATTTCTTTGTGCAAACCCCTTTTCCACTAGTCGAGCTTTATATTTTCCATCATCCTTCACCATGTATATCTATTTATACCCTATAGCACGATTTTCTTTATGAAATGGAACTAACTCCTATGTTTGTTCTTCATCAAGGATTGTATCTCTTCCTCCATGGCACAGTTCACTACAATCCATTACGTCATCAAAATCCCTCGGCTCCTCTTGGACTACATGAAAGCATAGTCCAAATTATCATAAAAGTTAAGATAGTTCCAATTATCATATCTTTCAAGTGGTCTTATTGCACATCGACCAACCCAAGTAGTAATATTATCACCCAAACCACTTTCGGCTTCGCCATAAATCAAATCATCTCTAGTATGATGTACACCATCTGCTTTACTAGAGGAACCTTGTAAACTATGCAATGTTTCACCAAATGCTTTCTCCTCATAATCTTCTTCAACAACCCTACTAATTGGATGGAATATAGGAATAAACACATTCCCCTTTGATTCTCTATGAACCAAATTCAGAAAATCCGATGAGTTTCTAATCTCCTTGAAGAAATCTAACTCATAAAAAGCTAAATGACGATAATTCACATCCTTCTTCATTTTCAGATTCCAAATTCAATAGTCTTTTACGCCTTTCGTATTACAAAGCAAAACCTTCTCAAAAGCTCTAGGCTTAAGCTTATCGTTCCATTGATCGTGCATATAAACTAGATAACTAAACACATGAAGATATCTCAAGTCAACACTCTTTCCCTTAGACACTTCCTCTAGAATTTTGTTATTAAAATGAAAAATTATGCTAATATGATAATGTTCGTTTTACATGCAGTATTGCATAGTCTTCTTATGTCATGCAATAGTGCTTGTTTTATATAGTCCTTTTATGTTATGTTATAATGTTTGTCTGTAGCAAGTACGATAGATATGACGTCACATAGACGTATAGCTTCACATTCTGGGTCTCCTTCTGTTTCTCATCCTCCAGTAGTTTGTGACAATGGTGGTCCATTATAGGAGCTACCACGATATGTGATGTGGCTTCAGCCAAAAGCCAATGGAGGGTAAATATTAAGTTTCAGATATAATTTTTATTTTTGTACAACATATCATAAATATATATATATATAGTAGCCATGAAATATTAAACGTTTTTTTTTTCGTTTAACATAGTAGTTTTGAGTTAGAGCCCTCCACCATAGTCCTGGGGATATCACGACAGGCTTACATGAGTCGCATGACGTCGTATTGGCCTAAGTGGACGCTAGCACTAGATAATGTTAAGGACACTATCTAGCATGATTTTTTGGTAAGTATGATATATCAGTTACTGCATTAAGTAGTCATGCTCTTATTTGATCAATTCATGTTTTTGCTATTTCTCAAAAATGCAGAGTTCAGTGGATCTCCAAGAGATAGATATTTCCCGCATATGGCGCCATTGGAGCAGTAAGGTTGCAAAAAATTACAGAGAAATGTTAAATGACATAAAATAAACCGTAAAAGCCTAATTGGATGAGCGCTAATATGTGAGATGATCTTCACACTTGGTGGAATAACAAGCAGCTTCAGGCAATTTACTGCATAATTAATTTAAATTGTTCTACTCAATTCATATATAAATTAGACTGAAACATGTTTCATTTATCTTAAATTTACAGGCCAAGTCTCATAAAAATTCAACAAATAGCAACAAGAACCCCGTTACACATCGCGGTGGTTCCAATTCGTTCCAGCATCATTGCGAGAATATGGTATATTTATTAATTACACAGTCAAAGATTCTAAGTTCTAAGTTGTTAAAAAATGGACAACATAACAATATATAATACATATTTACATATATGCACATTTCAGGAGAGATTACGTGGTGCTCCTGTGTCGTATTGGGATGTTTTCACGCACACACATGCCGTGAGTCAGATCAACGATTCAAACTCGATTTTCTACACTTGGGACCATGATAACAAAGCATGTACTGCATATGTAAGTATAACATAGTTAACTTAAAGTTATAATTTAATTAAAATAATGTTATCTAAGTTCATTTGGACTTTGCATGATAGGAACAGTTCCAACAGCAATGGGCACAGAGATTTGAGGAGACAGGACATGCCAACTTGACTGCTGGTGAAGAGGATTTGATTTTTGAGGCTGTCATGGATGCACCAACCCACAACAACCGCTATGGTTTTGTGAACCAAGCGGTAATAGAAACTGAAATTTAATAGAAACTGAAATTTACTTGAATTTCTATTATCAGATAATGAAAATCTGAAATTCTAAATACAGGTTAAGGCTTCTCAAAAGTCGTACCAGAGGGCTTAGGACAAGGAGGATATTACACAGCTATGAGCCCAGATCGTAGAGCTTACTGAATGTGATCACCGCCATGAAGAAAATATGGAACAGCTTAACTAGTGTTTGGCGGAGTATATAGCCACCCGTATGATACGTTTCCTTCATTATCTGGTGGTTCCGGAGGAGAGACTTGAGGTTAGTTTGTTTCTTTTTTTGTTATATATGTACATATACATTTTGAATGGGCGAGAATTTTCTTGATACGTTATGATGGTTTGTATATGTTGTTGATGTGGTGATAATGATGGTTTAGACGTTTTGTTGGATGGTTTATTTTGATTTGATGACGTTGGTTTGATGGATGTTTGTAAATATTGGTTTATGTGATGTGTTTTGAACCTTATAGGTATGAACTGAGTTTGATATTATGTTTGGGTATAAATATGTGTGTGATTGTGATGTGTATGCTCGAAATGAAGCTATTTATATATACACACACATGTATATATATTTATATATATATATGAGATCGTGGGCGGTTCGAAGTAAGCATTCCAAATTTTAAAGAAAAAAGTAACCATGTTTCCAATGGCTTCCAACAGCTAATAGGTCCATATATTTCATCGGTGTTCAATGGCGTCCAACGACTACTTTCCTACACATTCCAACGATTTCCAATGGCTCTCTGGTCAACAACAAAATCCACGTATCCAAACTGAATGTTGGAAGCCGTTGGAAAGTAGCCATTGCCTGCGTTGGGGGCCATTGGAAACTGTTGAACCATATACCAATGGAATTTCCAAGGCCTTTGCATCGGCCACCAACGGCCCCCAGCTGATGGAAACCGCTGTTGTTCTTGTAGTGTCGGTATTAATATCTGATGAATATACATTTGGACAATGTTCCGAAGATACTGGAGATTTAAATAAGTGGTCGTAGATATAAGTAACGACCCAGAGATGTCGTAGATATGGATGACCACCCAAAAAGGTCATGTATTTGGACGATATTAGCTCTAAACATTATGGATTTGGATTACGATCCAACGAGATCACAAAGGTCAGGTAATGGCTTGAAGCAACTGCGAGACTCTTTGGATATAGGTGTGGAAACTTACACTTAGATGGATACAAAATCATGGAAACTTACACTCAGATGGACATGAAATTAGATTATACAAAGCAAATATTTGTATCATAAAGAATGCTTTTGGGAATAAGTGTTAACCTGCATTTTTAGAAAGTAATTACATAATGGATTCGACTAAAAGAACTTCTCGATGATCAAGGTAGAAAGATAAAAGTGGTGATTAATTGGCTTGTAACTAACTACATATCAGGGTATGAAGCTGTAATCATATGGATTTAGCAAAATGATATTCATAATTTTCCAGAATGTAAATTTTGTGTATCATATCGGTATACATCCCCTGACATAGATAAACACTTCAGCTTCAACCAAAAATCACTCATTCACTAGGATTTTCATCGAGAGAACTCCTCCAACTAATTAGCATGGGAATCTGACTTACAAAGAATGGAGATGTACCAGAGGGATTACCGCCCTCAATTCGATAGTGTTGAATCAATGTCGATCCCTTTGTTATAAGGATTTATAGAGATCAATACCAATAGTCTGATTTATGGGTTGGTATTGTTATGATTTGTGACATGAAATCACTTATGTTGATGGAGACGAGGCGTGGATGTGCTTGGAGATGGGGAGATGGAGCAGCGGCAGAAAGAAGGCAAGGAGGAGCGGTTTTGTGCTATGTTTCAGCACAGACGTCTGATGGATCTTGGTCAGATGTCCGTGCCTATAGGGTTTTGAAACCCGAGTGTATGGACAGACGTCTGACCAATCTGGGTCAGCCATCTTTAGGGTTTGGAACTCGAGAGCATGGACAGACGTCTGACATATATTGGTCAGACGTCTGAGTGGGTTTTTTGCGGTTTTTACTTGGTCTTTCTATGACTTATTCTGCAAGTAATAAAGGGGCAAATTGGGTATTTTCCTAGGCCTTCTATTCTCCTATAAAAGCAGTATCTAGGGTTGGATTAAAAGCTTGGGATTGAGACCGAATTAATCAATCTAAGGGTTTGCCGTCGTTCTTCATTATTCTCCTTCTCCAACAAAAGTGTCAGTCATCTAGATATTCTTTCCCTTTCTCAATAAGGTTATTGATTCTTGTAATTTGTTGGTTGTTGAACCAGTGAGTGTAAGCAAATTTTTTTTTTTGTGAATCAATAAAGAGGGTGGTCGGGTGGAATATCTTGCGTTTGTGCATATGTTTTCATATCTGTGTTTATTTCCATAGAAATCATCTTTTAGTAATTAGGTGAAGAAGATCCTGGTCGCTTCCGCAAAGTCACAGTTTACCATAGCTGTTGGTATTAGAGATAGATCATCGCAAAGCTTAGAGTGATTTAGGATTGGAAAAATTAATTTTTTTTTGATGTTGGATATGATGGCGCTGTTGGTGGTGACTAATTTTGATTGGGGATTTTGAAGGCCTCAATGGTTTGATTGATGGAGATGAAGAGAAGCCCTCTGATGTGGATGAGGGAAGATGGAAGAAGTCGAAGATGTTGGAAATTGGTTTGGTTTGCCTATACCTTGGTGATTCGGTTCAGGTTTTTGACAGGGGTCTTCATGTTGATGATGCTCGAGTGATCAGGAGTGTTCGAGGAAGGAGTTTGGGTCAAGTGGTAGGCGGGTGTCGATGTGGAAGGCGAGTGACAGTTGAAGAACCTAGTCCACAGCAACGTGGAGAGGTTAATTTGGTCACTGCTGATGTGTTAGACAAGGGCCTTCATGTTGATGATGCTCGAAGGATCCAGAGTGATCAAAGAAGAGACTCAGATCAAGTGGTAGACGTGTGTCGATGCAGAAAATCCACAAGGTGGAAATCCTTGTAGTATTACAAGCACTTTTAGACCGTTAGAGATGCGTGGTTCATCTTAGGTGGAAGTTGCATCTTTGGCAGGCAGTGGGTTGGGTTTGTAATGGTTTAATTGAGAGTAGGTGTCATTGAAAGAGCTAGATGACGTGTGTTGGAAGATCGTTTGATGTGATGCAATTTCATATCAAGGTGGAGTGTTGTGATTTGTGACATGAAATTACATATGTTGATGGAGACGAGGCGTGGATGTGCTTGGTGATAGTGGAAATGGAGCAGCGGCAGAAAGAAGGCAAGGAGGAGCAATTTTGTGCTATGTTTCAGCACAGACGTCTGATGGATCTTGGTCAGACGTCTATGCCTACAGGGTTTTGAAACCCGAGTGTATGGGCAGACATTTGACCAATCTGGGTCAGACGTATGACTTGTTAGGGTTTGGAACCCAAGAGCATGGACAGACGTCTGACATATATTGGTCAGACGTCTGAGTGGATTTTCTGCGATTTTGACTTGGTCTTTCTGTGACTTATTCTGCAAGTAATGAAGGGGAAAATTGGGTATTTTCCTAGACCTTCTATTCTCCTATAAAAGCAGCATCTAGGGTTGGATTAAAAGCATGGGAGAATTAATTAATCTAATGGTTTGGCGTCGTTCTTCATTGTTCTCCTTCTCTAACAAAAATGTCAGCCATCTAGATATTCTTTCCCTTTCTCAATAAGGTTGTTGATTCTTGTAATTTGTTTATTGTTGGTTGTTGAACCAGTGAGTGTAAACAAAATTAGTTTTTTTTTTATAAATCAATAAAGAGGGTGGTTGGGTGGAAAATCTTATGTTTGTGCGTGTGTTTTCATATCATTGTTTGTTTCCATAGAAATCATCTTTAAGTAATTGGGTGAAGAAGATCCTGGTCGCTTCCGCAAAGACGCAGTTTCCATAACAGGGATGCGGCTAAGTTCGTACGAGGTGTTCGACTTGGTCCTCCGCCCTTTTCTACTGGCCTTCAGACAGATTCATTGAGTTCTTCACCTATAAACACAATAGTTTTTCATAAGGAAAGTTTTCTTTTTTGGGAATTCTACAGGGGTAGGGGGAATCTTTGTCATTTTATTCTCATTTAAATAACTTATAACTAAATCTCTCGAAAGTATAAATAAAATAATTCGTTTGTAGTGGGTGTATAAGTCTTATGTCTTTGTTCTTACTATTTTAATCTTTCTTCTTTGTTTATTCTCTACTGCATTTTTTTGTTCGAATTTGGATATTGATCTTTTCATACCTATTAGGATGATTCCGACCATTTTCATCACAAACTGAACACATATAAATAAGTACAAATAAATATGTAAACATATTTAGTAAAAAAACATCAAAGTATATATAAATGTAAATAAACATGCATGTAAAATATATAAAAACAAAAAAATGCAAATATAAAAGAACATACAAAAATGTTGTACATAATGCAAAAATTCTAAAATGTCATGGGAAAGCCATTAATAAAAACATAAAATTATTTATTTGATAGTGGAATTTAGGGAGGCATCCTTCAAATGAAACATGATGTAAAGCGGATCCTCCCCTAAGTTTCATTGTAAAGGGAGTTTCAAGTTTATTGTAGTATTATTTCTTCATGTTTCTTTGTGTTACTATATAAAAAAAAATTGTAAATATTAACTAAAGTTTTCTGAAAAATAAAAAAATACTGAAGTGTCTGCACTTATTGTAAAAAAGTGCTGATATATCATCCATAAATTGCATAGTGTATTGTTGGTGTAGAATTTTTTTTTTGCCGAAATGTCTATAGTTATGACATATCAGTAATTATTCCGTAGTGTATTGTATATAGGAAAAGAAGTTGCTAAAATGTCTACAATTATTTTGATTAATTGCCGACATATCAGTAATTATTCCATAGTATATTGTATATAGGAAAAGAAGTTGCTGAAATATCTGCACTTACTGTGAATAAATGCTGATATATCTGTAAAAATCCTAATATATTGCAGATATGCCTAACCATATCTTAAAACTGCAAAAATATATGCAATTTTACTATATAGTTGCAATAATTTATGCAATTTTACTGGATGTTATATAATTTTCATTTGTATGCAATGTTTGTCAGTTTTTTGTTGATTTTTTTGTAATAATATGATGTTTGAACAAATATAGGTATTAAATTTGAAAATTTGAAGCAGTCAGTAGAAATTGCAGAAAAATATGCAATATTGTGATATAATTACAGTGATGTCCACAATTTTTCGAAAATTTACAGTATTTCACTGGAACGTGATTTTGTTTTTTGTTTTTAAAGCTTCTTTTTTATTTTCTCACATGAATATGAGAATGATTATGTATTGAATTAAATTTCAAAATTTAATAATTTTTTACATTGATTATTTAATGATTTTTGAAAAATAGTAACCTAATTTATGAGTCTTTTTGAATTTTGAAAATGAATAAGAATCTTAACCAAACTATCGCTGTTTGATATTCAAAATATCATTGAAGTCTGGGAAGTCGGTGTCGCTTAGTCTGGGCCGGTGCAGCCATCTCGGTTGTCCTAAGTAAGGTGGATGAAACCAACGATTGATGGAAAGAGGACCGAGCAGAACTAGGATAACTAGGATATAAGCAAGTGGGTAAATTGATGCAAAATATTGCTGGAAATGGCCCAAATGGGTTCGAACCGGTGTTTTCACAACCCGATCCTACCGCGGTACGACCTCGAATAACCCAGAATCTTGGACCATCACGGTATGGAATTCAATCAGACCTTATTCATGCATGAACTCTGGTCTGACCTTCGAACCTACGGTCCAACCTTCAATTTTACAGGGTTAATGTAACGACCCGAACTTCCCCGTGAAGGAAAGAACGGATTTCCTTGAGGACAAGACGAATCAGAACACAAACAGAAGATAACTTCATTGCTTATTACAACAATTCCATCAGAATACAAGAATATACAGAGAATGAATAAATATTATACATCAGAAAAATATCAGATATTTAAATTACAGTACATAGCAGAGGAAAATAATACGAAACACAACTGAAAGAGATAAACGGATACAGAGCTTTCCGGATATCGTTCCAGCTGTAAATCGGGATCCTACAAATATAAATATGCAAAACCAAAACAACTAGCTGCTTGTGCGGAAATAGGGGCACCCAGACTTTTGGTTAAAACAATAAACTCCAGGTCAGTCATGTGACTGGTGTGAGAACTAAAACAATTATTAATCTTTATTTTTAAAGTTAAGTAAATCAAGGGACCACGTCGTATAAAATGGAACGGGTTTCCACCCAAGAATACCGGTGCATATAACAATACAACGCAAAGCTTTTTGAAAAAATGAAGCTATTATAAGACGCAGGTCCCATCACACAATGCAACGCAAGCCGGAGGATAGGGTTTTCCCTTATAATAGCCAAGCATGCTTGGTATGTTTAAAACAAATCATTTGATACTATTATAAGTGCATAGTGTATAAAACAACTTCAAATATAAATGTATCAATCCTAGACGGCATGGGTCCCATATATCATGTCGCCAATACTAGGCTCTACAATCAAAACCGCAAATGTCTCGTATTGTCAGTTGGATTTCCATCTGTGAACCAAGGCAAGGGATCGTCCTTACCGCTTCGAGACAATCTAGCCTCCTATGTCTCAGGACCCAGACTCAGGTAGACCCTTGGATCGTCAGGGCCGGTCCACTCGATGTGGATTAAAATGCCTGAACACTGCGTTTCCCCACCCTATGGGGCATAAATAAGACAAATGACTGCATTGGACCTGGATCGACCGATATAATAGAGGCACCTCCTATCCATCATCCACATATGTAAAATGTCAGGGCATGCAAAACGCTGACACCAATCCTAGCTAGAAAGAAACGCATGCCCTCGCTGATGTCCTCTCCCGTTTCTGGTTCACACCGGGGTGTGAGGCTCACGAATTAACGCTACACAATGCTACGCCATAAAGGCCGTGTTTGATTATCAACCACAAGACTCTACTTTTCAACAAAAGCCCTGATCATTTGCATCTCAGCATGCCATACAGGCAATTCACGCTATGCAACCGATGTCAACCAATCACACAGAATGAAATCCGATGTCAGACACACATCCATTTACAAGTTCGTTCTGGGTCTGAACGAAACCGGAGGCACCTTATTCCTCCCCCATATGTCCAATACAGGGGAGAGGCCCTCGCATATCCGGTCGATCTCCAAGTACGTCTGGACGATCACCACTTATTACCTTGCCTTGAGTGTACCACCCAATCAAGACATCAGTAATCATCCAAACGATGTGAAGATCTCTGGTCTTCCACCACCGTCTTCATCCTCGACACAGCGTCGAGTCAGTTATTCAGAATGCGATGAACCCGGTCTTTCTGAATAACTCGCGTATATAATTAACAAGTGTTATAAAAACACAACATACGCCTCATTCCAATCCAGAATATTCCTTTGTTCAAATATTCTTATACTTTGGGAAAAGTTGCCACTAATTTTATCAAAGATAAATTCTTCAAATTTATTCTTTAATCTTCCTTTGAATATCATTTCAATCTAATTATAGATGCATTAAAACTCCACTTGGTTTTAATCTTCCCGAAAATCAATATTAACGATTGCTTAACTTGGGAAATCATATCCTATCTTTAACTGGGTTAAAGAACCAATGTCATTTAAAACACGGTTCACGATAAACCCAAAACCACATTCCATCAGCCTTTAACCGTAAATTAGAAAGTGAACAATTCCCTAAGTAATAACCCTGTAGGCCGAAACCAACATCAAATCAATGAGGAAACCATTCAACTTAACTAATCTCCAATTAGTTTCTGAATTTCTTAACTCCGTTGGGCCTAAGAACAGTATTATTAAGGATACCATTCATGACAACCCAAAATCACATTCCATTAACAATGGAATCTTCATGGAAAACAAATTGATATATATATATATAATCGATATAAGCTTCCATATCCAACCGATAATATCAATGGAATAACGACAAGGTCTTTTAAATTCCATATATATTAACTATCTTCCTCTACAGAAGCTTACTTTGATTATTACCAAATCGAATTCCATTCAATTCCAATTTAATATGTTAAATTGGAAAACTTTACTTTGGAAAATCTCCTTTAAATCTTAACAAAAGATTTATAAATTCCAAGTCCCATTTGACTGTAAATCGGGCTAAAGAACGAATGTCGCTAAAACACAGTTCACAACAAACCCAATTCACATTCCATCAGTCTCTAACCGTAAATTACTAAGAGAACAATTCCCTAAATATTAACCTCGAAGGCTGAAACCAACATCAGATCAATACCCAGGAAACCACTCAACTTAACTAATTCCATTGTAAATCGGGTTAAAGAACAAGCGTTATTTAAAACACTGTAACACCCCGTGTATTCTATAACAGTGAAATTCACAAATTAAAGTATAATTAATTTCAAATCAAAGAATTGAGGGACACGGGATACGACATTGCGTTCGTCTCGGAATTCTGCTTGAAATAGAGTCTGAGTTTGCGTAAAACAGACTCCGTATGAAGGAGTTATGGCCTCCGGAAGTTTCAGAATTCAGTTTAAAATTCAAACAGACGAAAACAGCTCAGAAAAACAAATTTAAAATTCAAAATCGGGCCCAATTGGCCAGGGCGGGAAAATTCCCGCCCAAGGCACCCAGGTCGACTTGGCAGTCGACCTGGGGCTAGCCAGGTCGAACCCAGCCCACCCTGGCTGGCCTGGTCTGTGTTTGGTCGATTTTCTGAGCCTTGCCTTGTCACTAGGGCTAGGTGTCAGCTCCTGGTTGGTCTCTCCTTCAAACGAACGGCTATTATTGAATCAAGCTCCATCGACGGTCTAAATCAACTTGCAAACACTATAAAAAGGACCTAAGACCTAGCCTAAATCATAGTATTTCATTTTAGCCTTAGGCTGCCGCCATTAAACCTAGATCTCTAAATTAAAAATACAAAGAACAAAATTATAGAAGACGAAGGACGATTCTTGAAGGCTACAACTAGAAGCTACAACAACTACGACGCTTTAGACAACGGATTTGGGGCTATTTGATTTGGAATTTTCTATTTTGATTACTTGCTTCATATTGTAAGTTCTATGTCACTTTTTAGGCAAAAACGCTAAAATAACATGGACATGCCATGAATTGAAACCGGATTCAGGAACTATTATTAATCCATGTTTATATTGTTTAATTTTGAATCATAATTTGGGAATATTGCTATGTCAACGTTGCAAGTTAAACTTATCATGATTTTGATGTTGTTATGAATCACTTGGGGCTTAATTGTATGGCAAGTTGGACTAATACATGTCCATGGAATCACTATGTTTATTGAAATCTTTATGTTAATTAAACCATGCCTATGATGCTAATTAAACCATGCCTATGATGTTGATGGAACTATGCCTGTGATGTTAATATACCTATCATGTTAATGACAAATTGGGAGTTTCTAGGTTATGATGAAAAGATGGAATCATTATGTTTATAATGCTAGATGAGAATCATTATGTTAAAAATGATAAATTGGAATCCACTGTGCCTATTAGAATTACCATGCCTTTAATGTTTCATGTTTGTAATAAATTTTTTATTATACCCACAATGATTATTATGCCTATGATGTAAAGTTGAAATCATCATGTTAAACTAAGTTGGAACCATTACTATGCCAAGTTGTCATCATGCTAGTATTGAAACCATGTGGTATGTTATAGCCTGTTTATTATGCAAGTGATGTTGGAATTGTCACATATGCCTATCACATGTTTGGTGTTATTCCCCTTTATCTCTTGAATTGTTTATGCTTGTGAACGAAGTACGTTTATATACATTGGGGATACGATTGGGTAGAATAGGCAAAACTTGAATTGATTATAATCATAAATCGTGAAATTTGGCATAAGTAGAACATGAAAAATGGCATGAAAACTTGACTTGAACATGCCATAACTTGACTTGAAAAACATGCCTTAGTTGGGCACGAAGTTGACATATGAACATGCTATGGAAATAGCACGAATCTGATAAGAACATGGGCATGACTTCAGAAAACAAGAAAGTGGCCAACTCGAGGTTGGGTTGAGTTTGTAGTGTAAATCTGCCCGGAACCGATTGGCAAATCCAGTTGCTACAAACAATAGGATCCAATGTGGGTAGTTGGTCATATCGCGCTTGAAACCCGAGGTTGGGTTGAGTTCGTAGCGTAAACCTGCCTGGAACCGCCCGGCAAATCCAGTGGCTACGAACAATAGGATCCAATGTGAGTGGTTCGGTGCATTAACGAATCAAGTAATGCCAATTAGGGTTAAGTCATGAACATGAAAAAGAAAACTTAACCAACTTGAACACGATTTGTAGGGCTAAGTCATAAACTTGAAACGACAACACTTAGCCAACTTGACATGACACGTAGGCGGGTTAAGTCACGAATTTAAATGACATACTTAACCCTTTTGACATGACTAGACTAGAAGAGGATTAAGTCACGAATTACATGACTTAATCGGTTAGGCGGGTTAGGTCACGAATTACATGACCTAATCTGTTAGGCGAAACCCTAGACACGACCCTTTTCAGCAGTAACCCTCAAGATGTATCAAGGTACCCTGGGGCTAGGCCGGGTGGGGCACGATTACTGGGCTGATTGTAAGAGGTGAACGACGGTAGTGGGGTACGCCAGTGTAGGTTCGGTGGACTACGGTCGTGCACGTATTCCGGGGCAGACACTGGGTATCTGTAGATTTATCTGTGCATCTTGAATCGTGTCAGGGGTTGACACCCTAGGGCTGATACACCCGAAGGTGGACCCAGCACAGGTGACTACATTCGTGATTAGCCGTATGACAAGGACACTTGACGAGCTAGAACTTGTAGGGAGCCGATCGACTAGATAAGCGCTCCGTAGGACCCCGTACTTGGATCAGACCCCGTTTCAGGGTCGTTTCACGATATTGGGCCGTGGATTTTTTTTCGTGATTAACTCGTGACATGGGCTTAGTATACTAGTACAGTCGATGCAACGAATCTTGAACATGTGATGCTTTATTTGACTTGTCTTGACTTATCATGATCACCTTAGTCTATCTTGTCCACCTTGACACCCTTTCTTGAGTTTAGTTCCAGTTCATACATGACATGTTGTTTTAACCGTTTTTACACTGAAAGTCACTAGGACTTACTCAGTCTTTATGACTGACCCTTTTCCTTTCGCCTCTTTTTCTTTCGTTTCCCCCCCAGGTTCTCAGGGAGGGAATACCGCAGCTTGACCAGTTTTCACATCCAGCTTGAAGAGAAATAATGTATTGCTTGGATCTTTTCCGTTTTGGACTATGGCTTTGGACAGCAATTAGGGGACTTTTGCAGTTTATTTATGTTTTCTTTATGCTTCTTTAAATAATGTAACCAAGACAGATATGATTTTGGAAGTATTGTAAGACAAATTATGACATGGTTTGTGAACACGTATTATATTGAAATAAAAGTTGTTGTTGTTTTCCGCTGTTCAAAAATATGTGTTCTTATATCTGTCTTGTATATCTGTGACTTATACTTATAAACCTCCACCAAAATTAGGGCATTCCCTTTGAGAGTGACCCTAACGGAGGTGGGGTGTTTCACTTGGTATCAGAGCATAGGTTTACCAGATAAGATAAAAAGTTTTGAAAATTTATTTTCAAAAGAAAATTTAAAGAAGCATTTTTAAAAAGATAAAATATTATTTTATTTTAAAAGGCAAAGTCCCCCAAAGCCATAGGTACTATCTTTTATCCTTCGTTTTGAATCTATCCTTTGTGTTTCAGCATGTCCGAAGAACTTAACTTGCCAGAGGGTATACCAATACCTGGTTGGTTTAGACGATTCTTAGAAGCAAGGGCCACTCAGCCAGGTCCTACCGTTCCTCCTCCCCCAGCTGCAGAAATCATCCAGCTGCAGCAGCACCTCTTCCTCCACCCCCTCCGCGGGGAAACACTTTTGCTAAGATATGTAAAGATTTTAAAGCTATGGGAGGAAAGGACTTTCATGGAACAAAGTCCTTTGTGGCAGCTAGGAATTGGCTGAAGGAAACCGAGGACCTATTCGTCATCTTTGAGGTAGAAGATAGACAGAAAGTACAACTGGCAGTATGGCTACTTAAAGGCGAGGCTTCCTACTGGTGGGAAGTCACTAATGCAGAAAGACCAGTGGAAACATGAGAGGACTTTAGGGCGAGGTTTGTGGCTAAATTTCTCTCAGAAGCTGAAAGGAGTTTGCAGTTGGAAAAAATTTCATTTCTTAAGCAAGGGAATATGATAGTCAAAGAGTATGTTAATCAGTTCGATGAGCTGGCTAGGTTCGGACTGGACCTAGTCAATACCCCGCACAAGAAGGCTCTCCGCTTTGTCAAGGGGTTGAATGAGCCATTACACAGTTTGGCCATGACCCATATACCCATGGGAGCTACATATGAAAGGTTGGTGCAGATGGAATTGCTGAACGAAGAAGATAAGGGCAAGAAGGAGACAAAGGCAGAAAACTCTCAAGGGAAGAAAGAGGTCAAGCCCAACGATTCTCAGAATAAGATGGTAGACTCCGAGAAAGGAGGCAAGAACAACAACTCACGTGATAAAAGGAAATGCAATTTCTGTGGTACGGAAGGGCACATAGCCAAGGATTGTAGAAAGAGGAAAAGAAAGCAAGGTGAATGTTTTCATTGTGGGGAGACTGGACACATCAGCAATGACTGCCCTAAGAAGCAGACCGGACCTTCTGGCGGTACATCGTTAACTTCTCCTAGATGCTTTGTTTTATCTTGTTTCTCTCCTCGATCCTATCTTGAGAACCATAGGTAGAATCTTTTTGGATGTAAACATGTAATTGAAACATGTTATGATTGCGAAATGGTTGCAAGTGGTCGCAAGTGGTTGCTCGTGGATGCATGAATACACATTAGGCACTAGATCGGCTCAGACACATTTTCATGTTGCATATGCATAAATGTATTTATTCGTATATGGATGAAGTTTAGTGTGTTGACATATGGATGTTGCATTTATATATGAATGGTTGTGCACTCATGTAGAATCATGAATAGGAAAATTTGCATACATAATGGATTCATGGCACTTACATAATTCGCATTAAGGAGGTCAACTGAATCAGTAGACCACCTGATTTTGCATTAGATAAGTACATGTGCACACACACACTTCGCATATGATCATGAAGCATTAGAAGTCTTTTAAGGACAATGGATGCTCGTATTTGATGGATGAGTAGATGGATGTTTGGATGTTAGGATATACATTCTTCCTGAACTTGAAGATTTCGGGGACGAAATCCTTTTAAGTGGGGGAGAATGTAACACCCCGTGTATTCTATAACAGTGAAATTCACAAATTAAAGTATAATTAATTTCAAATCAAAGAATTGAGGGACACGAGATACGCCATTGCGTTCGTCTCGGAATTCTGCTTGAAATAGAGTCCGAGTTTGCGTAAAACAGACTCCGTATGAATGAGTTATGGCCTCCGGAAGTTTCAGAATTCAGTTTAAAATTCAAACAGACGAAAACAGCTCAGAAAAACAAATTTAAAATTCAAAATCGGGCCCAATTGTCCAGGGCGGGAAAATTCCCGCCCAAGGCACCCAGGTCGACTTGGCAGTCGACCTGGGGCTAGCCAGGTCGACTGGGCAGTCGACCTGGGTCACCCGTGTCGACTGCCAAGTCGACACGGTGTCGACTGGGGTGTCGACCTGGCCCCTGAGCCAGGTCGAACCCAGCCTACCCTGGCTGACCTGGTCTGTGTTTGGTCGATTTTCTGAGCCTTGCCTTGTCACTAGGGCTAGGTGTCAGCTCCTGGTTGGTCTCTCCTTCAAACGAACGACTATTATTGAATCAAGCTCCATCGACGATCTAAGTCAACTTGCAAATACTATAAAAAGGACCTAAGACCTAGCCTAAATCATACTATTTCATTTTAGCCTTAGGCCGCCGCCATTAAACCTAGAGCTCTAAATTAAAAATACAAAGAACAAAATTATAGAAGACGAAGGACGATTCTTGAAGGCTACAACTAGAAGTTACAACAACTACGACGCTTTAGACAACGGATTTGGGGCTATTTGATTTGGAATTTTCTATTTTGATTACTTGCTTCATATTGTAAGTTCTATGTCACTTTTTAGGCAAAAACGCTAAAATAACATGGACATGCCATGAATTGAAACCGGATTCAGGGACTATTATTAATCCATGTTTATATTGTTTAATTTTGAATCATAATTTGGGAATATTGCTATGTCAACGTTGCAAGTTAAACTTATCATGATTTTGATGTTGTTATGAATCACTTGGGGCTTAATTGTATGGCAAGTTGGACTAATACATGTCCATGGAATCACTATGTTTATTGAAATCTTTATGTTAATTAAACCATGCCTATGATGCTAATTAAACCATGCCTATGATGTTGATGGAACTATGCCTGTGATGTTAATATACCTATCATGTTAATGACAAATTGGGAGTTTCTAGGTTATGATGAAAAGATGGAATCATTATGTTTATAATGCTAGATGAGAATCATTATGTTAAAAATGATAAATTGGAATCCACTGTGCCTATTAGAATTACCATGCCTTTAATGTTTCATGTTTGTAATAAATTTTTTATTATACCCACAATGATTATTATGCCTATGATGTAAAGTTGAAATCATCATGTTAAACTAAGTTGGAACCATTACTATGCCAAGTTGTCATCATGCTAGTATTGAAACCATGTGGTATGTTATAGCCTGTTTATTATGCAAGTGATGTTGGAATTGTCACATATGCCTATCACATGTTTGGTGTTATTCCCCTTTATCTCTTGAATTGTTTATGCTTGTGAACGAAGTACGTTTATATACGTTGGGGATACGATTGGGTAGAATAGGCAAAACTTGAATTGATTATAATCATAAATCGTGAAATTTGGCATAAGTAGAACATGAAAAATGGCATGAAAACTTGACTTGAACATGCCATAACTTGACTTGAAAAACATGCCTTAGTTGGGCACGAAGTTGACATATGAACATGCTATGGAAATAGCACGAATCTGATAAGAACATGGGCATGACTTCAGAAAACAAGAAAGTGGCCAACTCGAGGTTGGGTTGAGTTTGTAGTGTAAATCTGCCCGGAACCGATTGGCAAATCCAGTTGCTACAAACAATAGGATCCAATGTGGGTAGTTGGTCATATCGCGCTTGAAACCCGAGGTTGGGTTGAGTTCGTAGCGTAAACCTGCCTGGAACCGCCCGGCAAATCCAGTGGCTACGAACAATAGGATCCAATGTGAGTGGTTCGGTGCATTAACGAATCAAGTAATGCCAATTAGGGTTAAGTCATGAACTTGAAAAAGAAAACTTAACCAACTTGAACACGATTTGTAGGGCTAAGTCATAAACTTGAAACGACAACACTTAGCCAACTTGACATGACACGTAGGCGGGTTAAGTCACGAATTTAAATGACATACTTAACCCTTTTGACATGACTAGACTAGAAGAGGATTAAGTCACGAATTACATGACTTAATCGGTTAGGCGGGTTAGGTCACGAATTACATGACCTAATCTGTTAGGCGAAACCCTAGACACGACCCTTTTCAGCAGTAACCCTCAAGATGTATCAAGGTACCCTGGGGCTAGGCCGGGTGGGGCACGATTACTGGGCTGATTGTAAGAGGTGAACGACGGTAGTGGGGTACGCCAGTGTAGGTTCGGTGGACTACGGTCGTGCACGTATTCCGGGGCAGACACTGGGTATCTGTAGATTTATCTGTGCATCTTGAATCGTGTCAGGGGTTGACACCCTAGGGCTGATACACCCGAAGGTGGACCCAGCACAGGTGACTACATTCGTGATTAGCCGTATGACAAGGACACTTGACGAGCTAGAACTTGTAGGGAGCCGATCGACTAGATAAGCGCTCCGTAGGACCCCGTACTTGGATCAGACCCCGTTTCAGGGTCGTTTCACGATATTGGGCCGTGGATTTTTTTTCGTGATTAACTCGTGACATGGGCTTAGTATACTAGTACAGTCGATGCAACGAATCTTGAACATGTGATGCTTTATTTGACTTGTCTTGACTTATCATGATCACCTTAGTCTATCTTGTCCACCTTGACACCCTTTCTTGAGTTTAGTTCCAGTTCATACATGACATGTTGTTTTAACCGTTTTTACACTGAAAGTCACTAGGACTTACTCAGTCTTTATGACTGACCCTTTTCCTTTCGCCTCTTTTTCTTTCGTTTCCCCCCCAGGTTCTCAGGGAGGGAATACCGCAGCTTGACCAGTTTTCACATCCAGCTTGAAGAGAAAGAATGTATTGCTTGGATCTTTTCCGTTTTGGACTATGGCTTTGGACAGCAATTAGGGGACTTTTGCAGTTTATTTATGTTTTCTTTATGCTTCTTTAAATAATGTAATCAAGACAGATATGATTTTGGAAGTATTGTAAGACAAATTATTACATGGTTTGTGAACACGTATTATGTTGAAATAAAAGTTGTTGTTGTTTTCCGCTGTTCAAAAATATGTGTTCTTATATCTGTCTTGTATATCTGTGACTTATACTTATAAACCTCCACCAAAATTAGGGCATTCCCTTTGAGAGTGACCCTAACGGAGGTGGGGTGTTTCAAACACCGTTCACGATAAACCCAAAGACCAATTTAAATTCAATTCCAATTAAATATCAAATAATTGGTATACTTCGTTAAATTTAAATAAAAAGATTTAATCTTTTCTCAACTGGGTTTGAGAATAGTGTTAATGAAGACACCATTCACGACAAACCCAAATTTTATTTGATATAAAATACAAGGCTCTGAATAGAAAATATATCGGCTTATATTCAATATCAAATACTACAACCAACAAATATCATATTGGAAATAACAATATAAATATATCTTTCAAATTTCCATAACAATATTTGTATACTCGCGAAATCCAACATCGAAATATTCTGAGACAATTTCAATTCAAATCCATTTCCAATTTATATATTGGAAATTATGGTTATTTTTAAAACCATTTCAAATCTAATTTATTTATTTTAAAAATAATTGGATTATAATTCTAGTTCGAAACTAGTTCATTTCGATAAAAAAACTATTTTTATCTTTTCAAATATAGAATTTTTCAACCCAATTCTTTCCAAATCATTTCTTATGATCTTACACTAATTATTGATATTTTTAATAATTTTATCAAGGCCTGTACAGTCGATTTCTATAAACGCCATCGAACTGCACTTACAACGACCTTTTCCAAATTTGATTTGGACATAATTCTAAATCCAACTGTTAGATTTCAAATCTCTCATATTCATTAGAAAACTCTTTTCGATACGAACCCAACGATTCCTGTTTTAGGAGAATCCGGCGGTCGGATCTCCCGTAATGTCCGTTTGAAGTCAATTGTCGAAATTCGCAAACTACCGCAGCGCGTTCTATTCAGGCCATTATATATATATAATATTATATATTTTCGTCGAATTCCATTTAAAACGTATTTTATAAATCGTTTTAAATTCGATTTCAAAACGATGTCAACTTCATATTCTATTTCTAATCAAAACTGAATATTCCATATCATCGATATATAAATGATAATATTTTCAAAACATTAGATTTTGAAATCAATTTTTTTTCGATATTCAATATATAAAAAACCCGAATAAAATCGATATAAATATCGTTCACGTCAAAATGACGTTAATCTAATCAACATGGTTTTATATATTTAAATATTTTCATGTCCATCCCAAATCGGACATCAAAACCAAATTTTGATTCTTTATTGAATATTATTTGAAAATATTCGTTATTTTAAAATAATTGTTATTTTAAAATATTCGTTCTTTCTGAACTGGAATCAGACACTGTCAATTACCATGTAATTTGATTGTATGGATTTCATAAAATACATGTATACAACAACAGTGATAAATAATCATCCATCATCCAGAGTGCATTCTACACTGTATAAGTATTATATAAAAATATTCAACATTTATAACAGTCTGTTAACCAATCGATTGACATATAACTAAATATTGAGATCAGTATATGTCTGATATCATCCCAATACCCGTGTGGGGTTTCAATCAATCAAACACAGATTTTATTCGTGCAATCGGGCGATGTGTAAAATTTATCGTCCCAATCAATATCAGTCAAATGTGTGTACATAAACAAATCGTCCGATTTATTTATGGATATTTATTTTATTCATATACACGTTTAAAATTATTTTTTTAACTATAAAATATTTTTAACTATAAATATTTTATTCCATTCTACATCACACAATCAATTTTCACAACATAACCAACCAAACAAACAAGTCGTCCATGGTCTGTGGACAACGGGTGTCGGGTGCTGCTAAGCACCGTCTGCATCCTAGTATATATTTTAACTAGAAAATAAAATAAAAGTGAGAAGTTCTCGCCTTGAAGCTAAACCAAATGCCGCGACTCTTCATATGTAGAAAATCATCGTCGTGTTTCCAACGAGATCTATTCCACGTGGTATATGTTAAAAATCTTATTTTTAACAATGCTACCTTATAAATAAAAGTCACATTTTCTTTCGGCTATTATATATATAAAAATCACATTTTTATTTCACTATACATATAATAAAAATCAGATTTTTATTTCGTTACATATATAAAAAATTTATTCTTATATTCTCTATTATATAAAAATTCTGTTTTAAATCCGCTACTCATATAAAAATTATATTTTTAATACTCCACATAAATAAAAATCATATTTTTATTTCGCTAGTATATGTATAAAAATCACTTCTTTGATCATATAAAAATCACATCTTTGATCATATAAAAATCACATCTTTGATTATCGCTAATATATAGATAAAAATCCAATTTTTATGCAATAACTATATGTGAAATCAAAGAATAAAAATCATAAAGCTCACTTATTTTTGATCTAGGGTTTCCGGTGAATTTCGACGCTCGATTGAAGGTGCTCCGGCTGGTATGCGGCTTCAGGGTGGTATTTGCAATTGTAGAAAATTAAAAAAAATGATTTTTATTAAGGAGAAGGGTTCTTGGTCGGAATTGGGTGGCTGTGGGGGCGGTGTAGGCGGAGGCGTGAGGCCTGGAGGGGGTGAGGGTGTCGCGGCTTCAGGTGGTGGGTCCGAGAGGGGGTGGCATAGCTGTCTCTGTGCGTTTGGGGTTGGAGTTTCAGAAGAGGGAGAGAGTAGAGAGAGGAGGGCGTCGGAGGGACTTTGGTGGAGGCGGCCATTGTCAGGGGAGGCGGGGGAGGCACGGTGGGGTTCCGATGGGTAGGGCGGCGTGAGGTTTTTAAGGGAGCGAGTTTCTTCTTCTGAACGATGCGGGTGTTTTGATTTTGGGGGAGAAAGGGTATGGGGTTGACTTGTATTAGGAAAAAGGAGGGGGTGTTTATAATTATATTATTTTATTTTAAATTTCAAAAAGTAGCTTTTTAATACAAACCCCAAATAAGACCCAACGACTGTCGCCTCTGGCTAAATACCCTCATTCCGAATACAATGGGATATGTTGCGTAACCCAATTCCGAGGCCACATACGGACTCTAAAAATTCCCAAAAAATATTTTCTAATTTCCTATTGATGATACAGTCCTAATAAAACTAATTTCGGTAAATTTGGAGACCGTTTAAAAAAGGATAATTTTCTGGTCGATCCAAATTGACTAAAACTATTAAAACACGTTTTCTTTTGCCACGCTCACATATTGATTTAGAAAATTATGAAAATTGAAATCTAACAATAATTTGACATCCTGAATCCAACAAAAGTGGTAACGTTGAAAACAGAGGTCGTTTGCAAAATGACTATTTTTAAGGGCCAAAATTCCAAAGCGACTATTCTGAATTTTCAACTGGGCATAACCTTTTATTCCCGCTAGGAAATTTCAATTTTTCGGATTCGTTGGAAAGATATTCTCAAACAGATCCTATTATTTTTAGTTTCGCTAAAATCTGGTTTATTTTGAATCATGTACATTCATTTGAAATTTGAAATCGAATTTTCAAACTACCGCGCCATTTTCAATTCCTTTTATAATTAAAAATAAATATGAATATTTTAACTTCGATTCAAGTAAATATATACATTCTAATTCTATTCAAGGTAAATTTCTCGTCGTTATTATTTAAAATAATCATTTTAAATATCCAAAATTTATTAAAATTGCCAAAATAAAAATTTTAAATTGGTTCGGATTTTCCGGGTTATTACAGTTAAACCACGGTTTCTCGTTTTTTCCAACTACTTATTGTGTAATTCTCTCTGATTATTTCATCTTTTGTATTATTTTGAAAATAACAACTAAAATATTTCTACAAAATTATAACTGTTCCAACATCAAAACCATAAATTTTACCACTTCGCTCTATAAAACATGTGTGTTTGTTTGTGTCCTTGCTATTTAATTATATCATGCTGTCTATTAATGTTAGTGAATAAATTTATGACTTTCAAACTTTATTATTCATTTGTTTGAGTACGCATAAAACTTGATTATTCACATTTTCACTATTAACAATCTTGTGTGATTCTTGACGGTTCGATCGGTCAGACTTTTAAAATATTAGACCTTGAGTCCTGACGTTTTAACTCACGGTCAGGTTATAAAAACATGGTTCGAACGCACAACCCATGCGGTACAAAGCTCCTTATTTCCACTGCACACAAGCCGTGCAGTACCAAGCTCCTTATATCCACATTACACAATATCCTCTAAAATACTATATCATGTTAGCCATCTATCATGGTCATTCCTCCATCCGAGTGTTGCCCGAGGCCGCCGCCTGGCTGGTGTAACCTAAAACCGGGCCTGCACTTAGTACATAGATATTTTCTTAGCATTTAACGACCCAACATATTCATGTTACCGTTGACGGCAAGCCATTTGAATAAATGCATCCTTTATACTATTTGACAGTAAATGCATAAGCAACATTTCTTATAGAAAATGGCTATATCAATACTTCTAAAATAAATAAAGAAAGAAAATACAGTGATCATAATTAAGAAGGTACACCAGTTCCTAAAATCCTTAAATATTTTCCACAAAAATAATCAAAAAAGCTTTTTAACAGGTTAATATTGACTTCGCAAGGAAGGAAACTTAAAAGGAAAGGTTGAAAATATCAATCATAATTCAATACATTCATTAATTGTAACAGGGCAAATATATCCAACTTGTGGAAGAGTAAATTTAAAGATAACCCCATAATAATGTCAATAAAAATGTACGTTCCCACAACGCTTATTATATATAAAACCACCATACCGTAATTATCTACCCGTGACTTCATATTTGTAATCTTCTAGAAACCTTATAACCCTACTTTCCACATTTCTTATACATGCACACCCTGTTTCACACCATGCATTGACCAAATTGCAAAGTGATGTTCCACTTCGGTTGCACAATAAATGAAGCAAGCAGATGTCTCTTTCATCATGAAGTTGGATCATATGCTTTCAGTTTCAATATGTTGGATAGTATAAGTTTTTCATTTTGACACTTCAAGTAAAGGTAGATTTAATTATGGGAAAAGAAACATAATCAACAGTGTATATGTGTGTGTACATACCGATGAACCCCTTGTTTCTGTACTGTGTGCATATCATATGCATGTACCCCTTGTTTATGTACTGTGTGCAGATAGTTTCTACAGTATAGCAGTTGTTTCAACAAATTATTATATTTTAACAGGCAGTTCGGCATGTAGAAGAACACGATTTAAAGGAAAGATTTTAATGTATTCTTGCATCTCTTCAGTGACTCAGTCGTATTGGAAGAACCTCTAAAACTTTCATTTGCCTTTGCAGCTTAGCATCACTATATATGCTGGCTAATTTCATTATTGCTCTGGAAAGGCTTTGTTTTCTTGATTGTGAGGAATGAATGTATAGGGTACAAGTATTTTTTTCACTACACAAATGAAAAGAACTCAAATTCTATTTCTTTTAGAGTTGGCCATTACATTTGCTGGATGGATCACAAAATTCATTTGGATCGATCGCACTTGTATATTTCTGTATGATACTGATTTAGTGCTTATTGTATGGATTTTGATAGAGTAAAAATGACAGGAAGAAATAACTATTAACAGGAATTATATGGTTTAAGCTGCTCTCCGTCTGAAGATGTGAATTAATTTACGTGATGAATTCATTTATCATTATATTATTTCTATATCATCTAAAGTTATACATAAGAATGCTAAACCCATTTATCTATTTATTTTAATTTGTTCTTCAATCTAAATTTTTAAAAATACCGTGCACAATGACAAAGTAGTCCTGAAAATCCGATATTCATTTTGTGTACAACCTGTTGCCCAAATTTGAGCTAATTTTCATCAGT